>CM073440.1:11250000-12500000 GCA_037074515.1 Mimosa bimucronata | reverse complement strand
GTTCAATCAAAAGTTAGCCCTATTCTTTTTATATAATCAAATTTAGATTAAACATGTCTTTAGGATGATCTTTAGGATAATGAGAAATTCTTAATTGAACCATTCGTCATGTCATTTAATGTTTCATTAACCAAAAGCAAACATATAATTGCCGATGTGAAGATTTTAATCTGATTGGGTATCCTAAAAAAATATTTCTTACATAAAAAGTTTTATCTCTGTTTTTCTATGTTTTCCTAATTTTACAAATTGAAAAAAATAAATTTATATATCAAATTAAAATGTCTACGTGAATAATTAGATGTTTGTTTGTAATGGAAATTTGGTTCACTTAAGAATTTAGTACAAGAGGTAGCACTGTGCTGATATTTCAATAAGAGAATTATCCTAGCAACGGCAAGCTGCCAAATGCCAAACAGACAAACACACTGCCCACGCTTTCTACACTGAAGGCATCTGCGAAGAAAGGACGTAATTGGTGGGTTTCGAGTATCAAAGCCAAATTGCTCTACTTGCACTTGCAGTAACTAGTCATCTAACGGTTCTGCTTTCCCCCAAGCTTCCTCTTTGATGGGCCCCAGCTATCCAATCTGGCATCTTGCGACTGGGTCCTCATCCTGATCTCTCCTCCATGTCGGTTTCCTCCTTTCAAATTGATCACTTTCCACTCCGTCGCCAAATTAGGATTTACGGGTTCGATTACGGAACTGCTTGACTGTTTAATTGAATTATTTATTGTTGATTCTGATTTACTGATGATTGCTGCTTTGGCACATTCCATTTCGTTCGCAGAGAATATGCTTCCAATTTGCGTCATTCAATATTAACCATGGGTGGGTGATTCCTTAACTCAATTTAATTCTCAACTGTATCAACTTTTCTTCGCAAGTATTATCATCTTTCTTTCTGGGTTTTTCTTCATCTGAGCAACCAGGCATTACTCGATCAAAATCTATTGATTTAATTTATTACGGTTTCTTCTTTGATATTTCGGGATAGAGAATGGAGGAGTTGCTAATTTTTTGCTCTCATAGATGAGGTTTTAAAATTGTGGCGTTGTTTGCTTTGATGTTTTGAACTTTCTTATTGGACTGTTTGGAATATAATTAATCGTTTTAAGCGAAGACGATTTAGTGGAACGCAATTAAGATTATCCTGAATTGGGTTTTCCAGATTGGATTGACTTATAAGAGGATGCAAGCGATGGAGAGGCTAGGCAGCTATATTAGTAGGAGCGTGAACACTGTTTCTGGCCCTTTTCATCCTTTTGGCGGCGCTGTGGATATTGTTGTAGTTGAGCAGAGAGATGGGAGCTTTAAGTCTTCACCATGGTATGTTCGATTTGGGAAATTTCAAGGCGTTTTGAAGGCAAAGGAGAGAGTTGTCAACATTAGCGTTAATGGAGTGGAAGCTGATTTTCATATGTATTTGGATCATAAAGGAGAAGCATTCTTTATCAGCGAAATGGATGCAGAAGATGGAGAATCTATATTATGTCCATCATCTTCTAGCGATGAGACAGATAGCAGACCTCAGGATAATAAGCGCCTTTTGAAGCCTGAAAGTTGTGATTTTGACACAGAGAAGTCAAATTCAGTTGATCATGTTGATATAAACAATGGTAAACTATTGGCCAAGACCAGTTCTCGTCGATCACGGCTGCTTGGTTTTGTATTTAATCGAAGGTCGGTGAAGGGCGATAATGGCATTCGCAGGGAAGTAGAACTAAACAGGATTGATTCATTGGAGACTGCAGAGATTGCAGCTAACCTATTGGAGTTAAAATGGTCTACCAATCTTGCAGGTCGTGAACCAGCTCGTAAAAATAGCATAAAAACTCAGCAGAGCTTGCCTTTCCACAATAATATTGAGAATGCTTTGGGCCAAAGTATATTAAACGAGGAAGCTTGTTGCTGCTCTAAGCAAGAAGGCATCAATTGTTCCGGATCTGAATTTGAAGAAACTGGCGAGGAGGAGAGGATAAACCCATCATGTTTAAGCATCCAAGACAAAATGGTTGAACATTTTGTTGCGGGTGAAAGCTTTACAGAAGGGAAAACCAAGGAGAGAGCGGAAGTATCAACAATAATTGATGTTGACATGGATACTGAAGTTAACCCAAACGGGAAGGAAATTGCATATGATAGCACTAGTTCTGATTTACAAGTTGCATGTGTAAAGCTCGAAACACACTCTGAAAAGCAGCTGAATGGAGAAGAGGTTTCTGAAATTTCTGGGGAGGAATTTTCAGCAAACGGAGATGGGTCTTTCGCTTATTGCAAAACATCAGAGAGATCGATTATGGGCATGGATTGTTCCACTGATCAACCTCACGGTGTATTTTACCTTTCCAGTAGAGGATGTGAATGTCAACAAGTCCATGTGCAGGCTGAAATTTTGAAAGCCTCAACTATCCTCCTTCCTGAGGTAAGTTAATGCCAGATAACACAGCAACAAAGATTTTGGTTTGGAACAAAAAAAAAAAAAGTGATTCTGATTTTCTTTAGCAAGCTGAATTGAGCATTATGAATCAACTGAAATGAACTAAACATATATGTTATAATGTGGTTAGCACTGACGGGTTAAAGTTCTTCTGTAGGTCACAGAAAGTGAGGAAGATGTTAAAAATGTTGATCTCGGGATGCCAGTGGAAGCTTTTGACTTTCATTCTCAAGAAACTGATTTTTTCCATTCTGGTGTTAGTAGTGATGGTGTGGCGAATGCAAAAGACCAAACAAGGATGCCAAATCCTCAAATTTTCAATTTGGATTCTGAACTTTGTTCACTCGATGAGGATCTGTCAAATTGTGTTGCAGCAACTTCCTGTTACAGCTGCCTGGATAACCAAGTCTTGGATGAGAATGAAAAGGAAAATGATGATTCGAGCATGTTATCATCTCCCCAGGTTTCTATTGGCAATTGTGCCCTAAGCAATACTACAAGTAGACCTCCACTAAAAGAAGAAAGTATCCACTCAACTGATATTGATAAACGCCAAATTTCAGATCAGTGTAATGGGTCAATTTCCCCTGATTTTGTAGTTAGTGATGTGGATAGCATTGAAAAAGTGAACCGGATAGTTTATACAAATTGTGATTCATTTTCATCTCCAGAAAGCTCAACCACTAAAAGTGATATGGATGACCTTCGAGAGTTTAGACGAACATGTCCCATAGTTATCCCTGTAAATAAGGCTACTAGGGAGGAAGTTGACCTGCTGACGGGATCCTTGCCCAAGATGTCTTCTCATAGTGACAGTCTTAATAAACCTGATATTTCTCATCCTTTAAGTCAATCACTTGACTCAAAGTCCAAATCGTTGAAGTGGACATCTCCCACCAAGAATTACTTAAAACGTCTGAAATCAGAGGGGGACAAAGAAAACCAGTTATTGAATGAGGAGTTAGGCGACAAGGAGAGCCATAGCTTTTCAGACTTAAAGAATACCGTTCTTAATCCTCCCATTGGTAAGACAACTTAAATAAGAACTTGTAAAAATTACCATTGTTATACGTTCATTGTGTATAACTAATTAGTATTTAGTAAATTGAAATCCTTTCATCCCTATTAGTATTATTACATTTTGTATCTTGGTAGAAATTATACTGCTGTCTTTAAAAATGGAAATAACTATACATCTATTAAAAGAATTGAGTAATTTGTTGCTAAATATATGGGAGAAGCTCATTATTTTCCATGAATTAGATTTATTAGTACACTTGTCTATTGCATAGAGCGAAGTGGAAGAGTTTTCACATTATTATGTTTTTCAAAATGCTTCTAAAACAATTACTTGCCAGTAGTCACTGTTTCGGTACCTTTTTTGTGTATAGCTCATTGCAAACACATGCATAAAGGAAATGGGAGCTTATTCTTTTCCCAAAGCGTTAGATGCTGTAAAATTGGGTATTAACAAGCTTACTTCTCTGTTCTCTCTGCCCTGAAAATGTGGGGTAATAGTAGGCTTGCTGTCAATATTGGTTACCATTATTATCCATGAAAGACAGCTGCTGCTATTTTTTCTGAACTCTTTTTTGGGTAACTATCAAATGTTTGAAATGAAAGGAGCGACACCTGTTGACCAAATCGCGAAAATTCATACAGGAGATCCATTGAGCCTCAACCCTTCTCCTGGTGGAAAATGGGGACTTTGGCCTTTTTCCTTCAGGAGATCAAGATCTGGAAAGGCTGAGCAGCCTGCTCCCAGTGATGCCAAAAATACTACTTTTGGCAATGCTTCAGAGAGTACAATGGGTACTGATGCAGAAAAAAATGAGCTGAAGCCTAATCCAAGAAGAAAAAAGGTTAGGACTAAGACTCCAACGTCTGAACAACTGGCATCCTTAAATCTTAAGAAAGGGAGGAATACAGTAACCTTCACGTTCTCTACTAATATGCTGGGGAAGCAACAGGTCAGTAGTTGCAATTTCTCGTTTAATTTTAATTGTATGTAGTTTATTTTCCTTTAGTTGAAACCGTTTACTAGATTTCTAATGCTTGACTTACAGGTTGATGCTCATCTATATTTGTGGAAATGGAACACACGTATAGTGATCTCAGATGTGGATGGGACAATTACAAGGTGAGAGTGTGTTATTTTCACAAAGTGGATTTAGGATAATTTTTGTATGAACTTTTTGGGAAATTATTGAGAAGTGGTTTGATAATATTAACCCTACTACTCCATCACCATTACTATAGATCTTTCAAACAAAATTGATGGACAACATATGATGTTATTATTGTATTGTTATGCAGTAAGATCTTGGTCAAGTTTGAGATGCCGACAAGCTTATGCAGAGTTCTCATATCATATTCAATTGCATATGTGTTTTCCCCCTAAATGTTACTGAATTGTTTAAGTAAGACAGGAGTAATGAATTATGATGACCTGAAACTTCAGTCATAGAACTTCTTTAAATCTAGATAGGTTTTCAACACTGCTATATGGTGATATGAATAATATGATGGTGGAGACCTATGTAAGTACGGAAACTACACTCTTGAAAACTGACTTGTATGGAGGAATTATCATGCCACATAAATACCACAAGAACTAGAGGCAACCATGTGATGTGAGACTCTGGCTTAGCGCTGCCCTTAAAGAGACGCTGTTCTCAGTTTTCCAATTTGTGAAATTGGTTTTAGTCAATACCAGTTGATTTAGCCTAAGGAAGGGGAACCTGTCTCTCCCTCCCTCCCCATTTCCCTCTCTGATATGAAAGGGGTTTATCCTTAAAAACTGCTTGTACTGGAGAAAAACCATAGTAGTTAAGTACTGCAAGAATTACTAGTGGATACCTGATCTGATGCTCTGTAATGTGATAATGAACATATTTCTTATCCCTTTTCATGTTTTACAGGTCAGATGTTCTAGGACAGTTCATGCCTTTGGTTGGAGTAGATTGGTCACAAATGGGGGTTGCTCATTTATACTCAGCTATCAAGGTTGGTTTGTCTTGCCCATATGTTAGGATTTTAATATTTATACAGTGTAATAATAATTTGTAATTAGATCTTAAAATTTGCTAATGCCACTTATAATGAACTAAATTTGGGTCTCTTAGTTTGTACACAGTCTGAGGTGAACCACATTGTCTACGATTT
This sequence comes from Mimosa bimucronata, assembly GCA_037074515.1. Lineage (NCBI taxonomy): Eukaryota > Viridiplantae > Streptophyta > Magnoliopsida > Fabales > Fabaceae > Mimosa > Mimosa bimucronata. The sequence continues at coordinate 12,494,393 of CM073440.1, read as the reverse complement.
ACAAATAGTATGGCTTCCAATTAATTTTATTTAAAATATAGTTTTTCCTGTGAGTTTTAGGATGGAGGCATTCCATGTTCCCTGCCTATAACAATTATGCTGTGATTATGCGATTCTTTTCATTTTCTGAGATCTCCCCTTCTGTTTCAAAATTTCAGGAAAATGATTACCAATTGCTTTTTCTTAGCGCTCGTGCAATATCTCAGGCCTATCACACCAGACAATTTCTATTCAACCTTAGGCAGGTGATGATAAAATTGAGAGATTGGTTTTAAATATAGAAAAAATAATTGAACGATTGAAATTTTATAATATATATATATATATTTTTTTTGCATATGCAGAATGGAAAAGTCCTACCTGATGGTCCCGTTCTAATATCCCCAGATGGACTATTTCCCTCCCTATATCGAGAAGGTGACTAATCTGCTTCCATTTCTACTTCTGGTTTCCTTTGTTACTAATTTTATGTGGGTTATTTTCCACATGATGTGTATAACAATCTTCCCACATCACTTGTTGGACCATGTTTTTAGTATGTAATCGTAAATAAATTCTTACAACGGTAATTTTTTTTTGTTGATAGATAGAAGCTTGAAGAAATAAAGGGAAAAGAGTGACTGAATTCCCTTAGGAGTTATAACTTTTTTACCGAATAATTTAACGTTCTGCTTTGTCTTCTGTTATTTTTTTTTAACGGGGAGGATGTTGACCCGTGGCACATGCCATGTTTTACACACACCCATTTGTAAATTGTAATGAAGGTTCCTTTGTTGTTTAGAACATTGATTTTCACTCCATACTTGTAGTTTTAGAGTTTCCTTTTGATTATTGGCCAATTTAGTATTAATGCGTATATCACACTTGTACAATGTTGGGACTAAGATTTCCTGCTTCTCAATATCCAGTTATCAGAAGGGCTCCACATGAATTCAAAATCGCATGCTTAGAGGTTAGTTTCCCACTTTCACACTTTAAGGTATTGATATTTTCAGTGTGGTAATCTTGTTATTGATGATCGGTTCAATTTAATGCCTACAGGATATCAAAGCACTTTTTCCTTCAGATTGCAATCCGTTTTATGCTGGCTTTGGAAATAGGGACACTGACGAAATCAGCTACCTTAAGGTTGGAATACCAAAAGGAAAAATCTTCATCATCAATCCAAAGGTAAATAACTGTTTCATACGCTCTTAAAATAAACAAAAGTTAAAGCTTCCTGCAGTATTTAAGTTTGTCAAGCTTTCTTTCATGTCTAAATTTGCAGGGAGAGATTGCTGTAAACCGTCGTCTTGATACAAAATCATATACTTCTCTTCATGCCCTTGTAAATGGAATGTTTCCTGCTACGACCTCATCTGAACAGGTTTAGTTCTGGAAGAACTTTTCCGTTTGTACTTTTAATAGTTTTGAGATGCAAATAAGTTAAGTTTTTAAATGTTTATTGTGAACTTCTTTCCCATACAAATTCTTTTGTGCAATCATTGCTGAACATTGGTTGCAGGAGGACTTCAACACCTGGAATTTCTGGAAGCTACCTCCTGTTGCTGTAGATATATGAGAGGGCACTCTCACTCTTGCATCTAATGCTTGACCATATTGTATGCTTGGCGATATGTAAAGACTGCAACGATTGTAGAATTACTTGGTAATTTTCAATCTCAACTCCACATAAATTGTTCAAAGTTTTGGTCTGAAATTTTAGTTAGAGGAAATTTGTATAGATGTACTCTACTCTTCGTTGGTTTTCAACTAGTGTGCTGCAGATGATTTGATCAGATTGTTTTTTTTGGAATTTTTTTTTACTGTGGAAAGTTTGAGGCTGTTCCTAAGTTTGAAGAAGATACCCTTGATGTGGCTTTATCTTGAAGGAGTGATTTAGCTAAGTTAGAATCAAATCAATATGAATAATCAATATGAAATTCACATAAACTCATGCTACTACAGTATGAGCACAAAGAGCCCGCAGCTAGTAATAGATTATTTAACCAGCCTAAGGATATGCTTGGTGTAAAACATCATCATTTACTTCTCTGCGACATCAGTGCATATTTTACAATGTTGTGCATATTCATACTACTTTTATGATAAACTTTGCTGATAAGTCTGGGTATTTTGTAGGTAATTCTAGTGGCCCCTGAGCCTCTTGTTGGGCTATTGACATGCATCATCACTCAGAAATTGATGAATGGCAAATTCGTGAAAGAAGAGCTCTTTCTTCCCGCTCTGACAATTGAGATAAACTTCTTCCCTCATTGATGTTGTGAATATTGCCTTTGCTCCTCTTTTTCAGTGTATAGTATAGTTTAGTGATCCCACGGGAGTAACAGCGTGATCTAGTGATCTCATGATCCAATGCCATGTGGGGGCTGGGTTTCCATGTATAGTAAACAGTGTGATCTAGTGATCTCATGATCCAATGCCATGTAGGGGCTGGGTTTCCATGTATAGTATAGTTTAAAGTTTAGTAACCTGGGGGCTGGGGATCTCGACCATGAAAACCGTTAAATCCCCCGGCCCAAAAAAATGCCAAGTATGGGCTTGGTTCCTCTCCAAGCCCATACTTGCCAGAGCCAATATACCTGAAGAGAAGCTAAATGCCGCCAGACACATCTGTAAATTTGAATGATTTTCCTACTTGAATATTTGCTTGTAAAACTACACGAATGTATGTAAATTTAATGACTCAATATTTTCTGGGCTGAAGACTCAATACTTAATATTTGGAAAATATGTAACATAGCACATATATTTCTCCATTTTATTTGCCTGCATGTATATTTGGTTTCGGTGTTATATAACTTTATGATTTATGATTTTTTTGGATAATACTTTTGGCGCGGGGTTCTCTTGTGGACAAAGATGGTCCAATGCACTTGCTCAATAGCAAGACATTAATGCCTAGTATTGATTCATTGTGCTATCTTTTTCAATGGGACAAAATTTTGTGGTTAGCTGGGGCCGGTATTGTTGAACATAAAGTTTAAACTAAGCAACTAAAAGTTGGACCAGTCAATCAGCCTCGTTCAAATTGGAGTTGAACTAGTCATTTAAATTATATAAACTAAGATCTAAAAAAAAAATATTCATATATAATTCTGAAAAAAGTAATAATAAATGAAATGTATATAATTCACAAGTAAACATCATATTCATTATAAACCATATATAGTTGAAACAGGTTAATAAAGATAAAACATGATGAATTGTTATTTTTTCTTTGTTCTTTTTGTCAACTCAACACGATGCCTTTTTACTTTTAGACTCAATAATGGAAAAATGTGTGTGTGATCCAACCGGGTCAATTGGTTCAAAAGCTTAGACCAGAAATGTACTGTTGATCGGTTTACTAGTTTGAACGGCCGAAACAGATTGGATTTTCATACTATGGTAGAAACATGCTTGTGTGTATTAATTTATTTCAAGTGATTTTATATGGATGAAGTAAACATATGAGGGGGATCTTGTCTCATATTTGAGTCTAAACCAAGCACGCAACAGAGCCTTTAATTGAATACATATTAAAAAAAAATTGAAGAAGGGAGAGGATTTATGTAGATCTGTTTTCTTTGTTCTTTTATTCTTTGCCTGAGAAGAGGAATGATTAGAAGAGTTCAGTTAAGAGAAAATTAATGAAAAACGGGCAAAAGACAGTTATGTTACATACTTATATGTACATCAAGAGCACTACACAACGACACATGTAACTACAGAAAAAGATTAACCTAAAAAGAGGGTGAAAAGGGGAAAGAAAAGATGATACAACTACACACCACACAACGCAGAGGATTGACATGGATTCCCCCGGTCTTTATAGAATTAGCTGCCAGCTGCCGTAGAACTTAAAAACACACAACACAGGTTCACATATAAAGACTAAATATGTGCCTATCATTATTTCTGGTAGTACCAGTTGAGAATACAAGCGACAAGCTTGTCCATTTCGGCTTTGCCTGAGATTTTTCCGTCACCATTAAAGTCGGCGCTTTGGAGAAAAAGGTAAGCTCTGAAACGAGGTCAGCGTGAGCCGATTTCTTTTACAGCTTTCTTCAGCCCATCCATGGTGAGACAACCGTCTTTGTTTTTGTCAGCTCTTGCTAATATCTCCCTCACTTGCTCCTCTGTCATCACTGACCGGACTTCTCCTTGTTTCCGGTGGTACCAATCGAGGATCAAATCAACAAGCTTATCCATTTCGGCTTGGCCTGAGATTTTTCCGTCACCATTAAAGTCGGCGCTTTGGAGAAAAAGGTAAGCTCTGAAACGAGGCCAGCGTGAGCCGATTTCTTCCAAAGCTTTCTTCAGCTCATCCATGGTGAGACAACCGTCTTTGTTTTTGTCAGCTCTTGCTAATATCTCCCTCACTTGCTCCTCTGTCATCACTGACCGGACTTCCACTATGGGTATATGCACTGGCATTATTCTCACTCCTCTGCTTAATGCCTATGTTCTTTCTTCTTAATTTTCTTGCCTCTTTCGGTTCCTTGCTTCTCCTTCTTTTATACCCCTATCTCGGGTCGTCGACCTTGGTCATAGCTAGATTTGTCCCATTTCAACCTGAAACTTATGAGACGGGTAATACTTCTTCTTCTTTGTACTGAAAGTGCTGCATTATTATTGCCTGGATTCTTGCCTAACCTACTGTACTAGCATCTTAGCTTGCTATTGGGTATCTCGCCACAGTCTTTGGGATTATCCTTTTATCATAGTATTATATCTTGTTCATAAAGGATCTCACTCTTGCTATCTCTGGCCATAATTTTTTGCTTCAAACATCATAGTCATACTCTATCATGTGCAGCATCAATTGTGAAGATTATTTGTCTTCTCAAGTAGGATTTGCAATATTACTAAGTCACTAATATACGAGCAGGTGGAGCCTGGCATAATCATTTTTCTGAGCGGAATCGGGTCAAAAGGAGGAGGGAAGCTATTAATGCTATACTTGATATCCCTGAAATAATTTAAAATGTCAATTCAATTTTTATACTATATTCTTTGTAATCATCGCCTAATTGATAAGGGTGGTCGTGTTATGCTAAAAGAATGGAAGAGCAGAGGATGACAATCATAATATCTGGAGTGGAAAAAATATTTTATGAAAAAGGGAAGATAAGAACCACAGAAGAGAATATAGCCATCTCTTCATAATCACCATGGCATATAGTAAATCTGTCAAAATCAGATACACTTACCGGGATACTACGAATCAATGAAAGATTAGGCACTCAATGGGAAGAAACTTTCCACTCAAATGAGACTAGTTAAAAGAATAAGATAAGATTTATTAAAAGGTTAAAGGTGATAGTTGCCGTTAAAGTAGGTGTATTATATCTGTCCCTGAAGTATTTTTGGGTCCAAATGTGCTCTTGAAGTATGAAAATTGATCAATTTTGCCCTTTAATCGTTAAAATGTTAACGGTAAACGTAAGTTTTTTAACGATAAAGGCGAAATTGATCCATTTTCATACTTCGAGGGCACATTTGGACCCAAAAATACTTCAAAAGCAGATACGATACACCTTACACACTTCAAAGGCAACTATGACCTTTTAACCCTTTATTAAATAGAAGATAAAACATGATGTGGGCAGAGATTCAAGATTCAAACCCTTATAATGCAACTAAAAAAATATTATTTCCTCGGACATTTTATTTTATTATGTATAAACTCTGTTGAGAATAAAGAAACCTTGAGGGCATATAAAAATATGAGAAAATTTTAATCAAATATCTTCCGAATTTGAAAACTCCAAATTAATAATTCATATTATAATGTACTGTCATTTGCTCATAAATATAGTAAACAAGACTGATTTGATACTTTGATATTTCTATAATATTTTTCTAAAATTTTTCCTGAATATATCAATAAACACTAGGATGAAATATCAATGTATATTATAAAATTACAACCAATGGCAGTATTGTTCAACTATCTATCCCTAAAAAAAGGTCTGTCTTGATTTACATTGTTATAAAACAAAATTTTAAAAAATATTCGGTCACCTGTATATAGAATATATGGTAAGATATGGATAAATGAACTTTTTGTGGGAGCAGAACATTACATTGTGATTTATTCGAAAAGCCTATATGCTGCCACAGACTCTTGGAGGAACATACATGTATAAAATAATACTCCCTCCGGTCCATATTATAGGATTAAGTTGACTTTTTTTTTGGAGAAACTAAGGATGCAAAATAAATCACTTTAACTTGTTTATATTTATTTTTTTCTCAAAACTAATTTATTTTACTTATGAACTAACTTATAATATAATTACATATAACATATATTAAATTTTATTTGCCATTTTGCTTCCTTAATCTTCACAAAAAAAATTAATTTAATTTTATAATTAATACGGCAGGAGTACAATCAAGACAGACAGACGGCTACAACACGTGTTCCCCTTAGTATTCCTTATGCTCTAATGGTGATTGCCACTAGTTGTTTTTTTTTTTTTTTGCCTTAATTAAAGGGGCAAACATTAATTGTTTGAAGTTGTAAGCGGGATCGAACCCACAACCTTTCACTTATCCGGAGATATTATACCACTAGGTTACAAAGCCTTTGGTCCAAAATGTAAATATCTCAGGAGTATCTATAAAGATAATATTCTTCGTAACAAGTGGATAACTATGGAATATATGGTCAGATATGGGTAAATGAGCATCTTGTCCGAACAAGACATTTTATGAGATTACTTTGGAAAAACGGCCGATCACTGCATACTCTCACTGATTCTCACCCCTTCAGTCATGGACTCTTGAAGGGGCGCATATATCAACAAAAATGGAATCAATATAATGTGTGACAATTTTTATATAGTCCCCCAAAACTTTTAAGTTCTGCTTTTGAAAAATTTATGTAGCTCAGCTTGCTAGTATATCCAAGATTTATATGTGAAATATTTTTCACACTAGAAATTTTGTAAATTAAAATAGTGTGATGAGTTATAAGTCTCCTCCTTCATAAGTTTATAATTTAAATAACGATGTATTTAAGATTTAATAAATAAATCATTTTAACGCTAGCTTGATTCCTTATTTCATATATATATGAATATACCAAAATTTCAAGATATCTTAATTATCCTCTTCATTATATTGTGTGCCTGTGTTCTTTTTTAAGTTCTAACTCACATGCCTAAATAAAAATGACTCTTTTTTGCTCAAAATATAGTCCCTCCATTCCTAAATATATGATCTATCTGGGGAGGGGAAGTTGTCCCTAAATATAAGGTTTATTTCTGATTTTTCGCAACATTACCCTAAATTATCCCTATTGATACTCCTCAATAATAAATAAGCAGTAAATTGAGGTTGGGAATAGACGCAGGTTGTTAGGGTGTTTTGGTCGTATGATTTTAACTAATTTAACTAATATCCTTAATTTAATCAAATTAAATAAATAAATCTTATATTTATAAACAAAAGGGTAGTGTAATATATAGAACTCCAGAGGACGTGAAAGAGCATTAAATCCATGCATGGTGCGGAATATATAGGACAAAGAGCGAGAAAAGAAAAGGAACCATGAGGAAATTGATCCGGAGGCCAAGGTCAGTGTGGGTGAAATGCTTGAGAGCTAAATACGAGTGTGGGGATGGAAGGATTCCTAAAGTGGAAAAGAAAAGGAGTCAATCAGCTGTGTGGAGTGCTATTACAACAGTCTGGGATACTTTCAGGAAAGGGGTGCGTAGCAAAATTATGAATGGGGTAGATACCAATGCTTGGTGGGAAATCTGGACCCCACTAGAGTACCCCCTCATGAATTATGTGGAAAGGAACCATGAGGAAATTGATCCGGAGGCCAAGGTCAATCATTTCATGTTGGTGAATGGTGATTGGAATCTTGATAGATGGAAACACTTCCTCCCCCAATGGGTGGTAGAAAAAATCAAACAAGTAAGACCCCCAGGCCTACTTGGAGAGGATATTACGTGGTGGAGTCACTCATCCGATGGTAACTTTAGTATCAAATCTGCTTATCACATGCTAAGAAACACAGATGAGAGAGCTACTAAATCTATCTGGCAGAACCTGTGGCGCTGGCAATGTTCTGAGCGTGCAAAATTTTTTCTGTGGCAAGTTTCCCATGAGAGGATACCTACAAACTCACTTAGAGAGAAGAGAGGCCTAAACACTTCCCCTGAGTGTCCCCTAGAATGTGTGAGCGAGGAAACAATAATTCATTGCCTGAGAGATTGTGAGGTTGCAAACAGTGTGTGGCATGTTTTAATTAACCCTCAATATTATGCTAGTTTTTTCTCTTGTGACTTACAGGATTGGCTAAATTGGAACATGAAGCACAACCCAGATACCCGACGATTCGCTAGATGGAAATGGGTGGAAATCTTTGGTACGATGTGTTGGTTGATTTGGAAGAATAGATGCAACAAGGTGTTTGAAGGCCGAAGCGCACAACCTCATCATCTTATTAGCAGTTGCTTACACCTATTACAGGAAGGCGTGGAAGTAGGGAGATTCAAGCATAAAATTCTCCAAATAGAAGACAGATGTGATGTTAAATGGAAAGCCCCATCAGATGGATTCGTAAGAATGGATGTAGATGGATCATTTCAAGACCTAAACTCGGCGGCATGTGGGGGTATTGTACGGGACAGTGTTGGCCAATGGGTGTGTGGCTTCCAGCAAAAACTAGAGAACTGCACATCCCCTGTAGCAGCAGAATTACAAGCAATCAAGAGAGGGTTGCTGGTATGCAAAAGACTAAATTTGAGGAAAGTCATAATGTATACAGATTCCTTAAATGCTCTAGGATGTCTACTTCGTGTTTCAGGGCAATACCATCCTCTTGGGGATGAAATTTTTGAGATAAGACAACTGATGTGTGCTGATTGGGATCTTCAAATCATGCACAGCCACAGAGAAGCGCTACTCTGCGCTGACTACCTAGCTAAAACGGCTCAAGAGGCGAACAATGAGCTGACTTTTATTTGGGTTCCCCCAGCTTTTTGTTTTGATCAAATGTTAACCGATTTAGGTTGAGATTTGAGTGACTTTTGATTGTACTGAGGTTTTTCCTCCAAGCTTTGAGCTTGTCATTTGTATTCAAAAAAAAAAAAAAAAGAGCGAGAAAAAAGAGTTGTCCTTCATAAATGAATTAAAAATCAATTTGGCTAAATAAATATGCTTCGTAATCTTCACGACATCGTTGTGTATGATGGACATGTGGTAAAAGAAAAGTGGTCTGGCACAAAAAAGACCATAAAAATCAGAAAGAAATGTTTCATAATTAAAAAAAGACAGTGCAGATAGAGAATATATATACACCCCAGAAAAACCGAAGCCACGTTTGACTAATTTGTTAAATTCTACCCCCACCCGCCGTCATAAACCCATTTTGAGTTTTCTTATTAGTCCTAACTGTAGTAATACCGATTTGAACGAATAAGAAATTAGCCACGCTAATAACAGAAAATATTAATTATTTCATCCACTCATCTTTTGTATGTGCAAGATTTACGTAACATAGAAGCAAGATTAAGTGCATGTTTGGAATGTCTTATTTGAGCCCAAAAGGATTTCTGGGCAGGATAAGTTGTTTTTTTAATATATGTTTTGTTTGGGTTCATGTTAGGTGGAGAATGACTTCTGGCTGAGAAGGACTTTTTCACCTGAAAAAGCTAAAAGCAAAATGAAGTTGCTTTTTCAGCTGAAAAAGGACTTCTTGGAGAGAGAAAGAGGAAGAATAATGGGTCCCACACCTTTTATTATGTGTTATTTAATAAAAGTGGGTAGGAAAATTAGACTATTAGACCCCTAAAATTTTTAAATAAGATATTTTCTTGTAATATAAAATTTCCTTTTTATCTCCAAAAATTTACCATAATAATCTCTAATTATTTTCTCTCACAATATCCTCCTTTGAGCTAAAAATATAATTTTTTTAAAATTATTTTCCTTAAAATAAGGAAGAAACTAAGCCTTTAAAATCCTTCAAAAACCCAAATTTCACTTTTTCTTTCTAAATTATAAGAATATATGCATATTATATATGTATTATTTAATAACAATAATGCCCTTTTTAGTAATTTTTCATCTAAACTTACTTTTCAAAATAATCATCCAAACATGTTCTAAAAGTCAGATTGAAAAAAAGTCACTTCTAACATTACTAATCCAAACATAAATCATTTCTACAATCTAACTTTTTTTCCAAAAGACCTTCTGAAAAAGACCTTCTGAAAAAGACCTTCTGAAAAAGTCCTTCTGAAAAAAAGCCAATCCAAACACACAACGATATGCTTAAGTAACAATATTTTCCTTGGCTTCCATGACAAGCTATTAAGTGCCTGTTTGGTGTAGCTTTTAAAACCATGGTTTGGGTCCCAAACCATGGTTTTAAAAAATAGCACCCAAACACATGATATATTGAGAAAAACACTTTTTTTCTTACAAACCATGGTTTGAGCTTCTAAACCATGGTTTTGAATAAAGTCATTTTTTTACACTTTTTTTTAGCTTTTCGGTGGTTTACAAATATTTCATTCCAAAAATACCACTCTCCTCTCTCATCTTTTTCGAGCAAATAGCTGAAATGGGAAAGTGAGTGAGGCAGAGCAAAGCCTTCGATTTCACGTTCTTCCCAGATCGAAGAAACAATGATCTCGGTTCATCCAGATCGATAGCTCATCCAGATCACGCATCCAGATCCTACAACACTCTCGATTTCGCTCTCCATTTCAGATCTTACCTCCGCTAGTTCATCTTGCATCTCAATCGACTTCACAAGGCGTAGGTCAGTATTGATTCGTTCTATTTCTGGTTTCTGAAGTTTGCAAGGTAAAATCGACCTCTATTTTGGACTTTTACTGCTATAGATGTATATCGATTTTGTATTTGTCTGATCAAATGAGCTGCTCGATTTGGCTTGAATTCTGCTCTTCTTTCGCTTTCTTCACTCTACGCCTTTGTTTATTTTCTGATGAGAGTTGCATTCTCCTGCTATTTAGCTTCTCTCCATAATTATGATTTACTGATCATTGTGAATTCTTATCTTTCTCTAATCTGATCGTTTGGAGATCAGTTGCATTTGGTTGTTTGTTCATGTCTTCGATGCTCCTGCTCAACTTACGATCTGTGATTGTTTTGGTCTTATGATCTGTGATTATTCTCGTATGATGCTCACATATTTTATTAGTGATTATTCGATCTTCATTGTTTTGATCTGTGATTGTTCGCATATTGAGGTTTTTACGGTTTTATTACTGCCATATAGGCTTTGGTTTTGTCGTGGAGGAAGAGTAATTGAGGCAGAGCACAGTCATTTTTTCTCTTAATGTTTATTTTTGTACTGCTCTTTTTTTCTGCAGGTTGGTTTTTTTAAAAACACATTTTATTTCTGTAACAAGTTTCTTTATTAGTTGTCTTTCAAGTTGATTTTGAAGTAATAAATTTCATCATGGTTGAAGTTATAGCTGGGCTGATCTGATGAGCTCGTAGTGTGTTTTTGAGGACTGCGTATGATCTGTGTGGATGAAAACAATAATTCTCTCAATGTGAGTGATAGAAGGGCAAGGTGACTATGAGGAAGTGAGATTTAGATACTGAGAGTTTAATGAGCAGCTTGTGTTTGATGAAAATGCCTCTGTGAGGTCTAAGGTCATTATTTTTTAGTTGGTACTATTACTGTGTTACAATGTAACTCTAGGGAAAGAAAATTCAAATATTTCATTAAGATGTCACAGTTTTCTTTGAAGTTTTGATCAGTCATTCATATATGTCTGCACGCCCACACCCCATAAAGCCTGTGGATGAGGTTGGAAATATTTGTATGAGTGATTTGTTTGGGTGTCATTGATTTTTTGAAACCGCTTTTAGTCTTTAATGGAAGAAGTCTATTGAACCCTTCTACCATACCAACTTGTTTAGTTTTATTCAGACGCTGTGCTGTGGTCTTTGTTTTATATCATTTGGTGTGGGGAATGAATTAAATTGATTTGTTTGTAAGCAGTTTTCCACCTTACTTGGAGTTGGTGTGTATTTTTTGTTCCATTGGTGAATTAGAATCAATATTTGTTTTGAGTTTTCTATTTCTACAAGCATATATGGTAAGGGTTGACATAATTCTTTTATCTCTTAAAATTAACACTCTTATCTTGGATTTGATCCTTAGAATTTCAAATCATGGGGGTTGCTTCCTTAACTCTTATTCAGTTTAAGACATTTATTTTTTGTTCCATTGGTTTTTTTATTATTCAACATCCATTCAGACATTTAGATTTGGTCATTATTTTTTAGTTGGTACTATTACTGTGTTACAACTTTAATAACCATGATTTCTGCTTCATTTTTATATCTGTTGGGAACAATGATGTAGTATTTATTCGTTTCTCACCCTGTAATGCTTTGGCATTATTTCTATTATTGTCATTATCATCATTGTTGCTGCTGTTATTCTTATTACTATCTTATGGTCAGCAATAGGTGAAATTGAATTTACTAAATCTATGCTTGTATGCTTCTCAAGACACTTGCTGCAATTTTCATGAGGCTAATTAATTTTGGAGCATTCGGATTAGATTCTATATAAACAAATGTATTCTCATGCCTGTGGTGTTCTAGCGATTGGAAATTTAAATTAAGCCATAAATTATCTACGTGAAAATGGAACATTCTAAATCATTCTTCAATCATTCAATAACTGTTCTTATGATGATATATAGGTATGTTCAGTAGACTTATCTCACTGGTTTACTTTTGGGAAATTTAAGATCCTTGTGAAGAATATTGGCAAATGTTTTTTTGCCTTGTCTTCCCCCTGAATGGAGTATATCCATACAACATTTCATATAGAAGAAATAGGCAATGAAATGCGTCACAGTCCTTGTCTCACTTTTATTACTTTACCAAAATTATGAGTATTGGGTACCATGCATTACAATACACATAAATTATTTTGTCACTATTAGTATGAATATCACACACATCAACATTGTCATTTATCACGCCAAAATGCCTGAAGTAGTTGTGGTATTTAATATCAATGTGAGATATTCCAAACTCTTATTCATGTGCTATAAGAATTAAATCTTTTGTGATGTAACTTTCATGTCAAGTGATCCCCCAAAGATAATAATAGATGCATTTGTTGTATAGCATAATGAGTAAGGATAAGATGAAAGCTTCATGGGATACAAACACCACGAAGATATACATTGATTTGTGCTTAGAACAAGTGAAAAAAGGAACAAGAAAATCTACAAGCTTCACAAAAAATGGTTGGGAGGAAATTGGTAAGAACTTTACTGCAAAGACTGAGAGAGTATATGATAAGACCCAGTTGAAAAACAAATATGATTCAATGCGAAAGGATTGGCAAGTATGGGAAAGGTTGCTTCATGAGACAGGAATTGGCTGGGATAATGAAAGGAACACAGTTTCTGCTAGTGATGATTGGTGGGAGAAGAAAATATTGGTAATGAATTAACTTATATGAGCTTAAATATTTGTTTAAGATATTATTGGTTTGAATTTTTGTGTAACAATATTTATATCCAATGTGCAGGAGGTTAAAGATTATGAAAAATTCAGAGTTAGAGGACTCCAATTCCATGAGGAATTAACTCGATTGTTTTCAAATGTTGCTGCTACAGGACCAAGTCAATGGGCACCATCAAGCATGACACTTTCAACTGATATGAAAGAAGGTTCTGGAGATAGTGATGAAGTAGTAGATACAACAATTGGCATTAGTGGGGAGTTTAATTCAGTCATGGTTAACAAGGAGAAAGGAACAAGTGGCGGAGAAAGGAGCACTAGTGGGTACAAAACAACTAGTTCGTTGGGGGTGAAGAAGAAAGGTGACACCATGAAAAAGAAAGGGCCGTCCTCGGCAAAAATAGCAGATGCACTTAGTCTGTTGGTTGAAGAAGCACGGGCCAATAGGACAGCAATGGAAGAACGGGCTAATAAGATGGTAGAGGAAGCACGTGCTGATAAGATGGTAGCAGAAGCACGTGCTTATGAGATATCAATTGCGGGAGTCATGCAACACCTCAACCAAGTTGCTGAAGTTGTCTCTAATAATGATTTCTATGCACGTTGCATAAGGCTCCTTATGAACCACCCACCAGCAAGGGAAATGTATGCAGCTGTGAAGCATATGAGAGAGCAACTTTTGGTGTTTCTGAAGCATGAATGTTATGGAGATAAGATGTAGAAATTTAGTAGATGACTATCATAGTTGCATTTCTACCTATTAGGAATGATGTTACTTTGATTGTGACATGACCACTATATTTGCATTTTATGTCTATTTGGAATGATGTTACTATTATGACATGACCACTCTCTATTTGCATTTTATGTCTATTTGGAATGATGCTACTATTATGATATGACCACTTTATTTTATTGCTTATTGCATGTTAATGTATATGTCCACAGGAAATAACAAGTATGGACAATGTTAATAAAATTATAGAAGAGCATGCAAAGCGTCGGTCAAAGAGAATTCGACTTGTTTCTATGCAAATAGCTGCATATGCTGGACTATATTTGTGTAAAGAACCACGACACACAAGTAATCAAACAGGTGTTGCATGGGTTAATGAAGTATTATTGGGCAATTCTGTTCGTTGTTATGACATGTTTAGAATGGAGAGTCATGTGTTTCTTCAACTTTGCATTGAATTGCAAAGACATGGTTTGAAGGAAACTATCAATTGCGGGATACATGAAATGGTTGCAATTTTTTTGAATACTGTTGGACATGATTTAGGTAGTAGGCTACAGGAAGAAAGGTTTCAACATTCAGGAGAGACAATTCACAGACATTTTCATAATGTCTTAGAAGCCTGTTGTAGACTTGCAATGTCTAATATAAAACCACAGGATCCAAAGTTTAACAATATTCATGCAAAGATAAGTGAAAGTAGTCGTTACTGGCCTTTTTTCAAAAATGCTGTTGGAGCAATAGATGGGACTCACATTTCATGTGTTGTGAAAGCAACCGAGAAAACTAAATATATTGGAAGAAAAGGATTTGCATCACAAAATGTGATGGCAGTCTGTGATTGGGACATGTGTTTTACTTTTGTATTGGCTGGATGAGAAGGTACTGCACATGATGCTCGTATATTTGATCATGCCCTAACAACTCCTTCCATGAACTTTCCCCATCCACCTAAAGGTATGTTTATAATTGCTACAATTTAATTAGATATAACTAAAAATACATGTATTGACATTAATGACTTCTTTCATACAGATAAATATTATTTAGTGGATGCTGGCTATCCAACACCGATTGGCTACCTTGGCCCATATAGATGTGAGCGTTACCATCTTCCTGATTTTCGAAGAGCATCAAGGCTTGAAAATGACAATGAGACCTTCAATTATTTGCATTCAAGCCTAAGGTCCACAATAGAAAGAACTTTCGGGGTATGGAAGAACAAGTTTGCAATCTTACAGAAAATGCGTAGTTTCGATTATCCAACACAGGTTAAAATTGTTTGTGCAACAATGGCTATTCATAATTTCATTCGAAGGACATCTATTTCTGACCGTGACTTCTTACATCATGAACGAGAAGATAATTTTGTGGTTGTTGATGATAACGAATCTCTTGCATCTCCACCAATACCTTCATCAATAGCATCTTCTTCTGACATGGCCCGTCTTCGTGATTCGATCAGAGATCAAATCATCTATTATGCACAAGACCATTAGCCATATATTGTATGCATGTTTTAATGTATTTGATCATTTACAATAAGTTGAATGTAAATGTACCACTGATATGAACATTTGTGTTTGATGTTTTGTAGACTCTTTTATTAAATGGCATGAATGCATTTGACTATTGTTATCATGTTTTTGATGATTTGGTTTGGATTTTGGGTTTGAGTCCATGAGAAGAGGGAAATGAGGAGGAAGAAGTGAAATGAATGAGAAAGAAAATGGAGTGATTAAAAGGAACAATGTAGGTAGAAGGCATGGCAATATTGGGAGAGGATTTAAATTAATATAAGGTGGAAGGGTGTGTATATGTATATTTTATTCCATAAAGAAAGGTAAAATATTTCATTTAGTTTTATTTTTTTTTATTTTTTGGGCAAACTGTAAAAAATAACTCCTTTTTTAATTAAAATATATTTTTAGTTATTTTATCCTTTACATGTAAACACTAAATTAGCTAATGTCTTTTTTTGTAATTTACACATGAAAAAAAGTGATTCTAATGATTATTGGCCAAAAACTTTCTTTTTATCAAAAGCACTTTTTTTAGCTTTTTTTTCAGAAAAAGCTATTTTGCTTCTAAAAAAGCACTTTTTCAGCTTTTTTTCTCCAAACCATGGTTTTAAAAGCTATCCCAAACAGGCCCTAAATACTTATAGCTTATATCTTTTATGGCATCCGCTGAATAGCACTCTTTGAAGGAGGCAGTTTTCAGCTTCTAAAGATACATTCGATAGATGCTTCACTAAAAAAAAAAGATGCATGCATTCGATGTTGTTGTTGCGTAAGTATCACTGACGTCAGTCTCTCTCGCCTCGCCAATATTTTGGAATCCCTAGCTCAATTATTTAAGGAATCCGATAACGGTATATGTACTTCAATTTGAATATATGCATGCATGAGGAATAAGCTTCTGCTATTTTAATTGAAACCAATTATCTATACAAAGGAATGTTGGTTTTGTCTATGATCAAACCCCACTACGCACTCTCCCACGCCTTTCATTACTTCGGACCAAGTCCGCTATATTCATCGTAATTTAATCTTTCTTTCTTCTGTGTACTCGTAATTAGGTGGGCGGAGAAATATACATGAACCAGAGCTGCCTATTTAAAATTTTTAACACATATACATTTCTTAGAATCAAGGTATTCAAGAACCACTTTAAACTTAAACTTAAGACTAATTCTTTTTTTTTTGAATAAAAGGCAGAATGACAATAAAAAAACCAGATGTTTACATATTAGTAACTACTGGAGGAACAGGAAAGAAACTTACACTACAAGAAAACTAGTCATGGTTCAAATTAGAAGTTTGTCACGGTTTTAACCGTGATAAACGTGTTAAAACCGTGATACAACCATCCGTGGCAAGCGGATTTGTCACGGTTTTTAAAAACAATGTCAAAGAAATCAAAAACCGTGACAAGATGAGCTATTTATCACGGTTCAAGACCAAAAACCATCACAAAATCGGGTGGAAAACCGTGACAAACTTTGTCAAAATTTATCACGATTCTCCTGTTAGAACAGTGACAAAGTGTATTTTTATTAAAAAAAACAACATTTTTTTATCTATTTAATTTTAAAAATTTTATACAATAATTCGTCTAATATTATATTCTTAATTCTTTATTTTTAATATCTATAATTATAAGCTATCAAATACCACTAATATATATTTTTAGAAGAATAATTATTATCGTCACAGAATTTGAAAGACACCTGCAATAAAACAATTCAAATAATAATTAAAAATTGTTAGAGATAATATTTGAATTAAATGAGTATAAAACAAAAGGAATAAATGATTTAAAAATAAAATACCAAATAAAGAGAAGAAAGAAAGAAGAGACGAAAACATACCTAAGAGGAGAGAAAAGATGAGAAAAAAAGAAATGAGTGCGAATGAATGAGTAGGAGGGGGTTTATATACTGAAGTCGACCTGCATTTTGTCACGGTTTTTTTAAAAAGAACCGTAACAAATGTTGTACAGAATATAATTCTGTACACTTGTTGTCACAGTTTTTTTAAAAAAACCGTGACAAATAAATAAGTTTTTCACGATTTTGGAAGAAGAACCGTGACAAACTCCAGTTTGTCACGGTTCTAATTGAAAAAACCATGACAAACTAATAAATTCGTACACATTTAGTTACGGTTCTTTTAAAAAGCCGTGACAAAAAATCCGTTTGTCATGATTTTTTAAGAGAACCGTGACAAAATTTTAAAACATAATTTTTTTTAATTTTAAAATTATTTGTCACGGTTCTCTTAAAAAAACCTTGACAAAAGATACGTTGGTCACGGTTTTTTCAAGAGAACCGTGACAAACTAATAAATTTGTACACATTTTGTCACGGTTCTCTTAAAAAACCCGTTAGAAAAAATATGTTTGTCACGGTTTTTTTAAGAGAATCATGACAAAATTTTAAAGCATAAAAACTTTTTTTTTTAATTTTAAAATTATTTGTCACTGTTCTCTTAAAAAAACCGTGACAAAGTTTTTATGATTTAAAAAAAATTAAACTTTGTCACGGTTTTAGAGTTCTAAACCGTGACAAAGTGTTTCCCTCTATGTGGCGGAAAGTTTCGCGCCGCATTTGTCGCGGTTGTCTTTCTACAACCGTGACAAATTTGTCAAATTTTTTATTTTCCTATTTTTTGGCACAAAACCGTGACAAATTGCATACATTTGTCACGGTTTTAATAACCGTGACAAACAGACCTTTTTTTGTAGTGTTAGTACATGACAAAAATCATCAAAAGCAATCACTTCTGTGGAAATTAATCTAAATCTTTGTAGAAGATGATTAACATCATTGGCGATGACATTCTTGTGAGATTTAAGCCTTTGAACATCAATCAGTCGTCTTCTAACAAATCTAATGTGAAGATTCATGTTGAATAAATCAACCATAGCAGATGAGCAGATCCAATAAATTGCAGCTCGAAGACATGAGAGCGAATAGAAATTACAATGGACAATAGTTAGTCTCCAAACAAAGTCCTGCATGGGTAGATCATGCAAACATATAATGACATGAGAGAAAGTAGTCCGTTGATGTTTCCATTTGTGAAGAACAATACACCATTGAGTAGAAGCCCTAGCCCTTTCCAATCTATCCAAAGTAGGATGATGAAAAATTGGATCTTTTTTGAAAAGGCCATTGTTGAAAAAGATAAGGAGGACAAAATATCTTGGACCATTCTGACAGGATCAACAAGAGTACTTTTATTGCAGGATCAAATTCCTTCTATATCATATAGAATTCAAAAGAGTAATGAAACCTTTAACCAAAATATCATCTTGAGATGCGAGATCATGAATGTTTTGAGCCAATTTAAAGCATTATCCACTGAAAGATTGCTTAGAGGTCTAATGGAGAAGCAGCCAAACCATACTGCTTGTACAAAAGAACAATTAAAGAAAGTGTGAACAATAGACTCTGCTTCAGAGCACCCAAACAAAGACTAGAAACCTGCATATGATGGTGATTCAAAACATTAATGTAGGAATGGCCCTGTGGAAAAGTTTCCAAACAAATAACAATTGTTTCTGTGGTAAGGAAATTGACCAAAGAAACTTCCAAAATGATTCTTGAGGAGGCTGATGAGTGAACTTATCATCACAAAACAGTTTGAACCCATTTTAGCTGAGTATGAGCTTGAAGGGTGACTAGACCATACAAGATTGTCCTCAACATGAGCAATAGAGATAGGTAGAGACAAGATAGCTTCAGCTGATTGAGAGGAATATAATCTTCGGATTAAGGAAGAATTCCATTTAACTGGATTCCAAGTTGAAGGAGAATGCGTAAGCAGGTCAGAAACATATCGGATACCCCCTGTGTTACTAACACTACATTGCATTGGCTACCATAATGGGTGGTTGATAGGAATGGAAGAACCATCGCCAACTTGCACTACAAAAAAACAATGATTTTGCGACGGAATTTAGCGACGGAAAAAAATTCCGTCGGTAATTTCCGACGGATTTTCGACAAAAAAATCCGTCGGAAAATTTACCGACGGAATTTCTGTCGATAATTTAATTAATTATATTATTTTATTATTAAATTATTATTTTAATTTAAATTAAATAATAAAATATTATTACTGACGGAAATTTCCGGCGAAATTTCCTTCGGTAATTTAATTAATTATTTTATTTTATTTATAAATTATTATTTTAATTTATAAATAATATAATAAAATATTATTACCGACGGAAAATTTTCCGTCGGTAACTTTAATTATTTATTATTTTATAAATAAATTTTTATTTTAATTTATAAATAAAAAATAAAAAATATTATATTAATTTATTTTTAAAAATATTTTATAAATAAATAAAATATCTTTAATAAAAATTAATATATATACAAGTATATAGATATATATTTATTACCAAATTTAATTTTTAATTTGTTATTAAACAATATTTTATTTTTTAATAAATAGTTAAATATTAGTAATAAAAAAGAAAAATAATTATAATTTAATAATATATGTAATAAAATAATTATTTAAAAATGTCATAAAATAAAATGAAAAATAATTATAATTTAATAATATAAAATGAAAATACTAAATATAATGGATTGTATATGAATATAAAAATTATTTATAAAAAATAATAGAATTATTAATATATAAATTATATATTAATAATTATAAAATATTTCATAATATATTAAGATTAAATATAATTATAATAATGGGAGTTTAAATATTGTAAATATAATAGTTTGTAAATAATTTCACAAGGTGTTCATAACTCAACTGGTTAAGGCGTCAGACACGCCTCAACAGGTTGCGGGTAATAATATTTTATTATTTAATTTAATTTAAAATAATAATTTAAAAATAAAATAATATTATTAAATTACCGACGGAATTTTTTTTCCGTCGATAAATCGATTTGCGACGGTGAAATTTCCGACAGAAAAAATTCCGTCGGAAATTCCGCCGGAAAAATTTTTCTGCCGGAAATCCGTCGGAAAACTCGATTTTGCGACGGAATTCCGTCGCTAAATCATTGTTTTTTTTGTAGTGTTGCCATTGGAAATTGTTGGTAATGAAGAGCTACAAGATAAGATATCTTTCCATTACCATAAAGAATTTAGGGTCTCTTTAACGATTCTTTTTTCGACCCGTCAATATATTTCCTACCTAAAATCATTGACAAAAGAGAGGTTTCCTTAGCTGAAACTATGAGCCAAATCTGTTTAGCAAGTAAAGACTTATTGGAAAAACGGTCGATCACTGCACTCTCACTGATTCTCACCCCTTCACCCCATGGACTCTTGGTGGGGCGTATCAACAAAAATGGGGACAATATAATGTGTGACAATTTTTTATATATTCCCCCAAAATTTTTAAGTTCTGCTTTAAAAAATTATGTAGCTCTGCTAGATAGTATATCCGAGTTTTATGTATGAAATATTTTTCACACTAGTAATGTTGTAAATTAAAATAGTGTGATGAATTATAATTCTCCTCCTTCATAAGTTTATAACTTAAATAATGATAAGTTTTAGATTAATAAATAAATCATTTTAATGCTTGCTTGATTCTTTATTTCTTATATATAAATATATCGAAATTTCAAGATACCTTATCCTCTTAATTATAAACTGCACTGTGTGCCTGTGTTCTTTTTTAAGTTCGAACTAACAGGCCCAAATAAAAATGACACTTTTTGCTCAAAATAAATACTCTCTCTGTTCCTAAATATAGGATCTATTTGGGATAAGAACTTATTCCTAAATATAAAGCTTATTTATAATTTTTCACACCATTTTCCCAAATTATTCCCATTTATGCTCTTCAATAAAAAAAAAACCAAGCAATAAAGGGAGGTTGTGAATAAATATAGGTTGTTTGGGTGGGGTGTGATTTTGATTAACTTAACTAATATCCTTAATCTAATCAAACTAAATAAATATATCATATAGTTTTAATTTTATAAAGGAGGGAGTTGTGTAATAGAACTGGGCCTGACGACTTGAAGAGTATTAAATCCATGCATGGTGCAGAATATGTAGTACAAAGAGCGAGAAAAAGAGTTGTTCTTCAAATGAATTAAAAATCAATTGCGGCTTAAATATGCTTCGTAATCTTCAAGACATCGTTGTATATGATGGACATGTGCTAAACGGAAAGTGGTCTGGCACAAAAAAGACCACAAAAATCAGAAAGAATTGTTTCATAATTAAAAAAGGAAAGTAAAAGATAGAGAGTATATATACATCCCAGGAAAAACCGAAGTCATGTGTTTGACTAATTTGTTAAATACTACCCCCACCCGTCGTCATAAACCGATTTCGAGTTCTCTTAGTAGTCCTAATTGCAGTAACAGCAATTGAACGAATAAGAAATCAGCCACGCTAATAACTGAAAATATTAATTATTTCATCCACTCATCTTTTGTATGTGAAAGATTTACGTAACATAAGAGCAAGATTAAAACGATATGCTTAAGGAACAATATTTTCTTTGGCTTCCATGACAAGATGTTAAATTCTTATAGCTTATAGGTGTGTTTGGATGGATTTCTGGAAAAGTGACTTATATATAAGTCAGATTAAAAATAAGTCAAATTGAAAATAAGTCAAATTGTGTAATGAGATTTATGTTTGGATTAGCTGTGAAAAAAATGACTTATAAGTGACTTATTTTCTATAAGTCAGATTGTATATGTTTGGGTAAATTGTGATTAGATGTGAAAAATAAGTCAGAATTTGTGGGCCCCACCTTATAAGTGACTTATTAGTCAGAAATAAGCTATTTTAAACAGCTTATAGCTTATTTTGACTTATTAGTTATAAATTACTTATAAGTCAAATTAACAATAAGCTGAAACAAATATACAAACTAAGCTACCAACAAAATAAGTTACTTTTACCCCAAAATAAGCACTTATTTTTTTGTTTTAAGCCCAAGCAAACATGCTGTATATCTATTGTATATGCCATTCGCTAAATAGTACCCTTTGAAGGAGGCAGTTTCCAGCTTCAAAAGATACATTCGATGCTTCACTCAAAAAAAAAAAAAAAAAAAAAGGATGCATGCTTGCATTCGATGTTGTTGTTACGTAAGTATCTCTGACGGCAGTCTCTCTCGCCTCGCCAATATTTTGGAATCTGTAGCTCATTTATTTATGGAATCCGATAACAGTATGTACTTTGAATAATGCATGCATCAGTAATAAGCTTCTGCTATTTTAATTAAAATCAATTATCTATGCATAGGAATGTTCGTTTTGTCTATGATCAAACCCCACTACGCATTCTCGCACGCCTTTCTTTACTTCGGACCAATTCCACTATATTCATCGTAATTTAACCTCTCTTTCTTCTGTGTACTCACGCAGTTACGTGGGCGGAGAAATATACATGAACCAGAGAAACCTCGTTAAATTTTTTAACACATATACATTTCTTAAAATCAGGGCATTCAAGAACCACTTTAAACTTAACCTTAAGTCTAATTCCTTTTAAGCTAAGGCTTATAGTGTGAATAATGGCTTTTTACAAAGGGAGGTAGTGATATGTTTTTTTACATTACATTTTCTTAACGGTAGTAAAAGTGTGGATTTTCTTCTGTATGATTTTTATAAAAGTAAGATAGAATAAAAGTCATATTATGTAATACAATTTGTGTTTGAATAGACTTTTATAGAAGTCAAATTTATGATTTGGTTTATGTTTAGAAAACTCTTATAAAAAAGTTAAATTGAAAAAATTGTTCGAAGATTATGGAAAAAAACAAGTTTAGATAAAAATGACAAGACTTATGTTAAATAATACACATTTATATCATAGATATAGTAATTTTTTATCATTTTTTTAAATTAATTTATCTAACTTATAAACTGGTATATATTTATATATATAATTTAATAATATAAATAATTATTTTAAAGATATATATAACATATATTACGATTAAATAATTTAGTTAATTTTTTAATTTCTCCAAATTTATTGACTAACTCTTATATTAAGACTAAATTCTCTCTCATGGACAATAAAAATTTCTCTTTCTACTTTTCAAAAGTCATGTAAACTACTTATTTGACTTATAAAAAAAAGGGGGGGTTTTCCAAGCATTATCCATGAGTTAAAAACCATTCAATCCTGCTTTTTCCACCTCGAATCTTATGCCAAACACACCCAATATGATCGGTTGTCCTTTTCATTAATTTCAATTCGTGGAATGTGTGGTGCAGCCGCTTCAGTAAGAAGCCTCACATTTTTTTCTTGTTGTTTCTGCGTTCAAAAGCAGACGGTTTGTTCTTGGTTTTAGCTTACACAAATAAATTAGAGACATAAAGGAGTACGTAATTTATGCTTTCCAATTTTATGGGATGTCCGAAGGGAGTTTGTAATCGGTTCTTTATTCCGCCGTGAAGGTTTCAAGGTTATAACAGTAGATCATATACATTGTAAATTTTAATATTCCAATTCTAAACTTCAGTGGACGATATGGATGAAGTTGATAAGCATCATAGATTTGGTTTATGATCCAGACTTTTCTGTCAGATGAAGAAAAACATGTAAAACAAAAATATATTGGAAGGTGTTAAGTGCATATTGCATGCACTTATACTTTCATAAGTTTTAACCGGGTATATGATGTACTTTCCTCTTAATTAAATCTTTTAATTTTGTTTTATTAGTACCATTAACTTCTGAAATTTTGTTCTGTTAACACTTTTTGATCATGCGCAGAAACAAAATGTT
Source organism: Mimosa bimucronata (assembly GCA_037074515.1). Classification (NCBI taxonomy): domain Eukaryota; kingdom Viridiplantae; phylum Streptophyta; class Magnoliopsida; order Fabales; family Fabaceae; genus Mimosa; species Mimosa bimucronata. The sequence continues at coordinate 12,469,926 of CM073440.1, read as the reverse complement.
GCTAACAAATCAAAATTAAAATGTTAAATTAAGTGAAAAATCGTTTAAGTTCAAAAATTAAAATTTAATAAAAGTATATATTCATGGAACATGCTTTCCTAAATAAATAGAAAAGTAATTTTAATTCTGTCTTACTCTATATTGATTATTAATATACCTAAGATCTTGTAAGATTATTAATATACCAGGGCTAACAGTTCTATGGGACAGGCATCCCAGTGGACTCCAACATCCTTGTGCTTGGCCAACGAAAGTCTCGCATCCCATAGTTGACTCATATTACATATTTATGGGAAAATTCTAAGAAAATACTATTTGAATTCATGAATTTTGTATAGAAGATTTTGACTATTTGATTAATATTTTTATTAAATGAGTAACCACACATCGATAACTTCACATCACCTGTATGAAATTTAGGAATTTAAATTGTATTTTTATGGAATTTTCTCTAAAATTATTTAAAAGAAGCTAATCTAAATACCAGCGTGAATTATGATTGCTAAATGGTCAAATGCTTCCATATTTTTAACACAACAGGGTCTCTTATGGCCATTTAGTTGGCTTCAGCTTCCAGGTACACAAAATACCCTCTAACTACTTCTCCTTACCTACCTACTTTTTGCACCTCCCATTCTACCTTTTTATTAATTTACTCTTATGCACAGTCGATCGATCTCCCTCTCTATGTGGATAACGTCCTAAAATATTTTAAATACTTCTCCGTACTTATTATAATAACCTAAATTTTAAATTGTTTTGGTTCAAAATATAAGAGTTCACATTGAGTCGTCTCATCATTTAATACATCTTTTCTTATTTTACCCCAACTCTCTTTATTACTCATTAATGCCCATATTTCTCTCTCTGACTCTCTCTTTCATCGTAAATAAGGGTAATATTGGAAAAAAAATTTCTATTTCAGACATATTAATGGTTTTCAACTAACTTTCATATGTTTTCTGAAGAAACGCAATTTGGCAGCTGTAGTCTTATACTCCCTCCGGTTTTAATTATAAGACCACTTTGATTTTTTTGACTTTTTTTTAGTACAAAAAAAAGTAGTTTCAGTCCAAAAGAAAAATCTTTTTTCCCTCAAAACTAATTTATTCTACTTATAAACTAACATATAATCTAATTTCATGTGAAAACGGGGTGTGTGGTTGAGTGGAAGGGACCTATTCACCCTTAACCAACTGTCAAGGGTTCGATCCTTAGCGTTAGGTATGGAGAAGCATTAAATCTCCCGGGTCAGCTGTCTCACCTTTTGAGGTGCCTACAAATTCAGTGGAGGATTAGATTAGTCTCCACCTGTCGGGTGGGAGATACCTTGATATTTCATAAAAAAATAATATAATTTCATGTGACATATGTTATAATTTTGTGGTATAATTTGCTTCCTTAATTTTCAAAAAAAAGTCAAAGTGGTCTTATATTTAGGATTAGAGGGAATTCAAAATGTTTGTGAAACTCAAATTTTCCACTTACCTTGAAACTTGAGAGAGCGATGTGATGAATTTAGAACTGAAACCACATCCATGATGAAGTACTAGTTCATTGGTCCAGATAGTGAACTATCATATCATACATATGAACCATTTATACATACTAGACTTGTTGCACATACTGACACACATCTGTGACACAACAACGCACATATGATTCAGCTTGAGCTATAGCCCATAGCTGCCATAGAACCTTTGGAAACAGATGGATGGATGCAATGAGATAACTAGAAAGTAGGGATTTGACTAGAGTTGAGGATCAGGGTAGGCCCTTCAAAAGTCAGGGCCTTAAAAAGGTCGCCTGGAAAAGCTCAGGCAATGCAAATATCTATATTTTTCAAAACTCGACCCTCGAATGGTCGGGCTCAGCCAGCTAGATTAGTGCTTATTCATTATTTTTTTAATCTTTTTCAATAGAAAAAAAAGTTAAAGTAATAAAATCCTTATTATCAGCACAAATATCAATTTTAAATTACAATACAAACATTAACAAGCAACAAACAATAAGAAATTACCAAACAATGATAAATATCGTCCATATTTTTAATAAGTTACGGAAAATATATGTTTACCTTTAATTAATTGTTTTAATATATATTGTCCATATATTTAAATAAGTCACTCACTAAGAAATTATCAATGAATGATAATTATTGGGAATTAGGTATTATTTTTTTTTTATTTTTTTTACCTTTAATTAATTGTTTTATTTTATAGTTGTTATTTTTTTTAAAGAAAAATATATATGACTGGCTTAAAGGGTCGGCCCTTTGAAACTCTAGACCCTACAAGGCCGAATCGTTAAGTTAAATTCCCTTTTGAAGTCTCCAAAATCAAAGCCTTACCCTCCAAAAGCCAGGTTATAAAAGGATTGGAACAAATTACCAGCTCTAGATTTGACTTAGAGAGATTAATCCTATTGCATTCACTTGATTAACAACACTAGACAGCGTACGAGACTAATCCACAATACTGAAGATGATATACATAACTGGGTATTGGGCCAGCTGGACCATAGGCCTAGGCCTATAGGAACAAACAGCAACAGAGAGAACATAAAATGGATTAGCGTTTATTAGCATTCCACTTCGTGGGGTAACGACTAACGGGCAAGGTTGTCCATTTCGGAGGGGCTGATTTGTCCATTTTCGTTGTCGGCGTCGGAGTTTTGCAGACGAGGCCAGGTCCTGAATGGAGGAAACCTCGACTCCATTTCCTTCACTGCTTCCTCCAGCTCTGCCCTGCTCAGATTTCTGTCCTTGTTTACGTCCGCTTTTTCCTGTACTCCTTTACTCTCTCTTCATTCATCATGCTTTTCTTTATCTTTTTTGGGGGTATAGGTTTGAACACTGGTTCAAATCTCAGACCAGTCATATACTAGTTCATCGGTTCACTAGTTTGAACGGCTTAAACAGATTGGATTTTCATAGTATGGTAGAAACATGTTTGTTTGTATTAATTTATTTTAAGTGATGTTGTATGGATGAAGTAAACATGTGAGGTGGATCTCATATTTGAGTCTAAACCAAGCACGCAACAGAGCCTTTAATTGTATACATATTAAAAAAAACTGAACAAGGGAGAGGATTTATGTAAATCTGTTTTCTTGGTTCTTTTAATCTTTGCTTGAGAAGAGGAATGATTAGAAGAAAGTTCCGAGAAAATTAATGAAAAACAGGGGCAAAAGACAGAGTTATGTTATATACTTATATGTACATCAAGAGCACTACACAACGACACATTAGACTACAGAAAAAGATTAGCCTAAAAAGAGGGTGAAAGGGGGAAAGAAAAGATGATACAACTACACACGACACAACACAGAGGATTTACGTGGATTCCTCCGGTCCTTATAGCATTAGTTGCCAGCTGCCGTAGAACTTGAGAACAAGATACCACACAGGTTCACATATAAAGACTAAATATGTGCCCGTCATTATTTCTTGTAGTACCAATTGAGGATACACGCAACAAGCTTGTCCATTTCGGCTTTTGCCTGAGATTTTACCGTCACCATTAAAATCGGCGGTTCGGAGAAAAAGGTAAGCCCTGAAACATGGCCAGCGTGAGCCGATTTCTTTTACAGCTTTCTTCAGCTCGTCCATGGTGAGACAATCGTCTTTGTTTTTGTCAGCTCTTGCTAATATCTCCCTCACTTGCTCCTCTGTCATTACTGATCGGACTTCCACTACTATGGGCATTATTCTCACTCCTCTGCCTAATGCCTATGTTTTTTCTTCTTAATTTTCTTGCCTCTTTCGGTTCCTTGCTTCTCCTTCTTTTATACCCCTATCTCGGTCATAGCTAGATTTGTCCCATTTCAACCTGAAACTTATGAGACGGGTAATACTTCTTCTTCTTTGTACTGAAAGTGCTGAATTATGGATGCCTGGATTCTTGCCTAACCTACTGTACTAGCATCTTAGCTTGCTATTGGGTATCTCGCCAACAGTCTTTGGGATTATCCTTTTATCATATTATTATATCTTGTTCATTAAGGATCTCACTCTTGCTATCTCTGGCCATAATTTTTTGCTTCAAACATCATAGTCATACTCTATCATGTGCAGCATCAACCATTATGACTGTCAATTCACATGAAATCTGTCTCTCATTTTTTGCTTGAAACATCATAGTCATACTCTATCATGTGCAGCATCAACTGTGAAGATTTTTTTGTCTTCTCAAGTAGGATTTGTAATATTACTAAGTCACTAATATTCTAGCAGGTGGAGCCGGGCATAATCATTTTTCTGAGCGGCATCGGGTGTTTTGGGGGGGGGGGGGGGTGCGGGGGGTGGTAATGCCATACTTGATATCCCTGAAATAATTTAAAACGTCAATTTAATCTATATACTATATTCTTTGTAATCATCGCCTAATTGATAAAGGTGGACGTGTTATGCTAAAAGAATGGAAGAGCAGAGGATGATAATCATAATATCTGGAGTGGAAAAAATATTTTATGAAAAAGGGAAGATTAGAACCACAGAAAAGTAATGAAGAGAATATAGTCATCTATTCATAATCACCACGGCATATAGTAAATCTGTCAAAATCAGATACACTTACCGGTATACTACGAATCAATGAAAGATTAGGCACTCAATGGGAAGAAACTTTCCACTCAAATGAGACTAGTTAAAAGAAAAAGATAAGATTAATTAAATAGAAGAATAAAACATGATGTGGGCAGGGATCCAAGATTCAAACCCTTATAATGCAACTAAAAGATATTATTTCGTCGGACATTCTATTTTAATATGTATAAACTCTGTTAAGATTAAAGAATCCTCAAGGGCATATAAAAATATGAGAAAATTGTAATCAAATGTCCTCCGAATTTGAAAACTCCAAATTAATAATTCATACTATAACGTACTGTCATTTGCTCATAAATATAGTGAACAAGCCTGATTTGATACTTTGATATTTCTATAATATTTTTCTAAAAATTTTCGTAAATATATCAATAAACACTAGGATGAAATATCAATGTATATTTTAGAATCTATTATACATTAAAAAAAAAACGTTCCCGCCATTCCAGTGAAATTCCTCTTCCACAATTCTTTTCCACAGCAAGCCGTCAGCAGTTGGTCAGCTCCTCACTCAGATTACTATTCATACGCCGATACAAGAAGCATATGGCTCCGTGCACTCTCATCTTCCTGCCAACTAGGATAGTTTCAGCGGGACATGTGCGTGGTTTTATTTCAAATGATTTCAAATTTCAAATTTCAATTTTCCCTCTATCAATCCTAATAAAGAGGATAAGACAACATTTCCATATCCATTCCTTTCCCTTTACTCACCATACCATTCCCATACACCTTTTCTTCTCCATTATATGAACGTCTCCCTTCTCCTTTGTTCTTCAAAGTTCAGCTTTTTTGGTGAGCAATTATCTTCGTTTCTTCTTTTAGCATACCTTCATAGTCCTCTGTTGTGCTCTGATTTTCATAGTTAATTTTTTCTTGTGAATACAACTCCTCTGTAACTCATTTCTCTTAATGATTGACTTTTATAGTGTCATCTTCATAGTCCTCTGTTGTCCTCTGTTTTTCAGGAAAACTTTTTTTTTCTTCCGATCCACCTCCTATGGGTTCAATGATGCCCGAATATCCACAAGCTTACCTATCTGAAATCCACCCTGCACATGATGATTTCCAAGTCATAGTCAAGATTGATCGGTCTTTCTCCAACGAGGTCATAAACTATGTAGGTCCCTCTCGACATGCTATGAAAGAGGTCATTTCCTTGGACTTTGTTGTTTTCGACGAAGCGGTAATGTCATCTCATTTATCTTCATTTCTGTTCTTTGTTACTGCATAATGCATAATAACTGATCTTGCAAATCACCACGTAATAGGGTACCCGGATGTTAGCTAAGTTGCGATCGGAAGAATCAAGAGCTCGATTCATGTGGATGCTACATCCTGGAGCGGTTTATGCTGTCATTTGTCCAGCAGTCGAGATTGGTGGGGAAGGTATACATGAACACTACCATCTCGAGCTGTACTCTAATACTTATTTACGTGATGCCATCGGTCAATTCCCACCACTACCATATAACCTGAAGACTGTGTCCCAGGTTCCATGGTCATATAAGCCCGACGAGGGATTTTTTGGTATGAGTTCTCCTAACTGTGCATTTTTTTGGGGAGAAATGGTTTTTATCAACTTATTGGCTGACAATATATACTATGACATCCTGAAGATGTGGTGGGTTTTGTCAAATTTTGTGCTCCTATCACAGAGGATAATAGTACAGGGTACTGTGAGAAACAATTCGCGTTGATACTTCAAACATGCAAAAAGGGTTGTGGCTGGTTAGCACTTTTAAACACAGCCCCTTAAGGACCAAAAATCAACTACATTGTTCTCTTACTTAAGATTGCTTTCAGGGCCAAAGATGAGGTTCGGTGCTGGCTTAGGGGTGCATGGGTAGAAGCCGTATACAAGTTAGTACGTGAAGCAATGAATGGCACCGATCCTGTTTTTGTCCATGTGAGATATGTTGTCTCCTCCCAACCCTTAGGTAAAAATATGAGCCATGGACATTGTCTTATTCTGAAAATTAAAAATTAAAATTCAAATTAAAATTAAATCTAAAATTAGTGATACATATTTGCTGCAATTATCTTCCTCTGAACTAACATTATTTTATGTAAATCCAGGACTACCAACTGTTTCCTCCTACAGTGATGCAACAAGCCTTGACATTGATCCACCAATTCCTGAAGTTCAACGGCTAAAACAGAAGTTGCTTGACCTTTAGAAGTGTGCTCCCATTATACTTTAGCCATTCCTTATTTTCAAGTCATGTGTAACTTAACTTTTGAACAAAGTGCTTCTGTTATTAAATTAAATTAAATTAAATATATTAATATATATATAATATATTAATTGTGGTTGGTACTTTTATGCACCTCATGTTTGGTTTTGTTCGTCTTGCCGAATGTAATGGTTTGCATTATTTGGGAATGTAATGTAATTACCACCATTTTTTGTAGCATTTGTTCAAACTTGATTCAGCCTTCAGCTGTTTAGATCGTTCTCCAGGGAAAATGCAAACCGAAAATGTATACACATGATGACATGAACCACAAGTTGTTACCATGGGCCTCATTTATAGTACTGTTTAGTAAAAGCCCATAAGAAAATAATGTAAACCCACCTTCTTTACCCAATATCTTTAATAAAGGCAGATAATGCAATTTTTCACAAATATCCATTATCCAATACCAAAAAAGCTGTCTTGAGAATCCGGCTCCACCATTCACATAATGACACCACACAACTCTTTCCTCTCTATCGCAAAGGAGGATTTCTGGATACAGATTTTACAACACATAAGGCCACAAAATGAAACATGACAAACACAGACTTATCCCTAAAGCAAAATAAAACGAGACATAATACATAAAGGTTTATTCCTCCACAAATCCAACTTCAGTTCCTATTTTAGCTGCAGAAGGTAGGTTATGGCATGATTGATCATCTGAACTATTGCCTTCTGTAGCTAACCCACTATTGCCTGGTTATTCACCAACGAAGTGGCATTGGTCATCCTCATAACTATGGTCCTAACCTCAATTAGCGGCATAACTTTGAGGTAAGTTCTTGAGCTTAAGTCCTGTATTAGTAGCTGTTCTGAACTATTTGAAGGGAATCTACATCGAAACAGACCCATTGCTGACCTTTTGTCCATGTAAATATTGATCTAAATATTCTTCGACGTATGTTCTCTCCCAGTCATGGTTGTAAAACCCTTCCTTCCGTAGGAACCCGTACACACCACTGAGATTTTTTAATACTTTGACATCTTAGTTTTTTCTTAGTTTCTTCTTAACAAAATCCCTTTGGTTTGGTTAGGTTGTAACTCCAGTTATAGAATTGACCTCTGCTGATTATAAGTAATCAATATTTTTGCGTGTACTTTTTATGTCCAGCTTCCATACACAAAAGGACACTGGGACCTAATATAAATAGGCAAAAGAAACGATGTAGAGAACTGTGACATATTTACACCCTTTTTGAGGTTTGTTTTTTCTTAATCTCTTTGTAACAATATATCTTTGGTTTACTTAAGTTGTAGCTGTAGTGCAACTATTTTTTAGGGAACCCTTCAGTAATGCAATTGACCTTGCAGAGATTTGCTGAAATAACGTAATTATCCTTTTTTTTGTGTAACTTTTATCTGCAGTTATCACAAACAAAAGGACAATAGGACGTAATGGATATATGGAAATTACACGGATGTAGAAAAATGACATTAGTGTTGAGAACTGTGATATATTATTGATCTTTTTGAGGTATATTTAATTTGTAACTGTACTGCAACTATTCTTTACAGGACCCTTCAGTTTTAGAATTGGCCTTCAGAGATTTTCTAAACATATCACAGTTCTTTTCTAGGTTATTTCTTTCATCCTAATTATTTGTAACAATATCCCTTTGGTTTAGTTAGGTTGTAGCTACAGATAAACTATTGTTTATAACCAGCTTTCACAAACAAAAGCACACTCTGTAAAGTACAATTCCACAATGTTTAATAACCTTTTAAATATTATCACTGCTTTTCCCATACCGCTGACCTCAGCTCTTATTCGGCGCCTCCTCTCCCTTGTGTATATCAAAGAGTTGTCAAATCTATGGTGATTATGCATTTGTGTCTGTCCATCATTGTTACAATGGTTTACGTACGCAGGCTATATAAAAATGCCACATGGATTAGCTGCTACTTAATGTTAAGATATAAGAAATATTTGTGCCTGACAGCTAATTCTTGCAAGTTATGACTACATCCTGCTCTTGGTTTCTTTCAAGAACTCTACAATCTATAACGTCTTTTCACTATGTACCACTAATCGTCTATTTTAAATTTACCAATTACCAATACCAATGGACAAACGATTTACATACAATCAATACAACATCACCCATTCCCGCCAAACTGAACAGGGGTACTTCCCGCCAAATTTTTAGATAGGTAAGCTTCACCAGTCCCACTCTCCTTTTTAGTTACAACACTCTGGTTCCCATATTAGTCATTCCCTCTCCAAGGACCTCCACTCTTTCATTGCATTCTCTCTTCTTTCTCGCCATGTCTTCACATTCATTGCTCAAGGATATCCATGATGGATCAGACATGTGGAGTATCATTGTTAGAGTTCAGAGGAAATGGAATGTATACCAAAAAGCTTCTCCCAATGAGCTTTTCTGTGTTTCAATGCTTTTAATTGATGCTGAGGTCTTTTCCATCATATTACTCCCCTTACTAATGTCTATCCTTCTTATTATTGTCATCTATCTTAAGAAATACTTTATGTCAGTTGTATTGATTAAGTTTGTCTAACCTTCTGCATGCAGGGAAACAAAATACAAGGAAGTATTATCACGTCCTGTATGCATGAAAAATACAACCAGGGAATCAAAGAAAAAAGAACATATGAATTTGAAAATTTCGTGGTTTCACCTAATTCTTATAAGTAACGGCCTACTAACCATCCCTTCAAGATTACTTTTACGGCCCACACATATTTCTGTGAGGAACCAGCTGATTTGCCACTCCAGGTCTGGACGTTCAAAACAATTGCAGAGATAAATGCCATGCCAGAAGATGAGAATATTGACCATCTCATTGGTTAGTTACACTTCCCTATACTAATGCCAGTTGGAGCTCTTTATATTATATATTACTGAGGTGATTAGTTTGTATTTCCTGTATGTTCTTAGATGTATTGGGTTTTGTGAAAACCATGGGAAAGTTAGAAGAATTCGGAAGCGAAGGTGAAAATAAGTGTAGGCTGCGAATGATTCTCTGTGATGCTGAGTAATGTCAAGAACTCTTCTAAATAGCTCATACTCTGTATAACTTCTATAGCTTCACACCAACTTTTAGTAACTATATTTTGATTCATATGTCAAGGGACAACGAGATCGAGTGTGTCCTTTTCGACCAATGTGCTTCTGATGCATGCTTGGCTCAGATGCAAAACACAGATACACCAGTGGTAGCTCTTATCAATTTAGGAAGAATTACATGGACTGAAGATAGTAAGTTTACGTTATTACAATGCAGTTTCCCATCCTATGTGTTCATGCCATATAATTGATGCATGCAGTTTGCCATCCTATGTATTCATGCCATATAATTGATGCATGTCACATTGTTCTACAATTTTCATTTTTAGTGTTTCCTTACATTAATTATAGTTTTACTTTCGCCATGTAGACCATCGCCAGATTGCCTCTTCTTTTGCTGCTACTAGGGTTTATTTCAATCATGATACAAAGGAGGTCAAGGACTTAATCAAAAGGTGAGTACGCCTTCTTTACAGCAGCTGAATTAAGAAATTGTGTAAATAAATATTGTGATCTTTACTACAATATTGTGATCTTTAGTATTTTACAGCTTTTAATGTTGATCCACACATAATGTATCCTTTCAGTGTAGCCGATCGTAGCACCCCACTAATTGTTGAGTTCAGCCAATCGATGCCCACGCAGAGGAGTCGTGTCTCTGGGGGTCATTCATTGCATGGCCAACCCAAAGTGACTTTAGATCAGATCAAAGATCAAAAAATAGTGGGTTAACTTATCATTTACATTTGAAATAATAATATGCACATCCTGCGCACATTTAATTTATCATCTATAACCTACTGCACAGAATCATGGATTCGTTGTTGCTTGTGAGATTGTAAAATTTGAAACCAAATTTGGGTGGAAGTACGATGGCTGCTCAAAGTGTAGCTCAAAGGTCAAACCAGTTGATGATAAGGTTCCAAACAGCCCACTTTATTGTCCTGGCTGCAAAAAAGCACCTACTAAAGTAGAACCCAAGTAAGTTAGTTCATATCATATGTTCCTCCTACAAGTGCAACATCTGATAAATTACAACTGGACACATTTTAATTATCTGTTCTGCTGGATTTCATTTTCAGGTTTAGACTAACCTACACCGTGAAGGATGAAACTCAATCAGTCACTGTTACTTTCTGGGATGATCTTGCAGTTCAGTTATTGGGGAAGAGTGCATTACAGTTGAAGCTCGAATTACCTGAGGTTGTATATCCTTTATGAATATCAATATACGCTGGACAGATTAGTAATCGTTTATTTATCACCTTCAATAATCTACTTTAATTTTATATATTTTGGACTCCACAGAGGAAGCGAGAGGAGGGATTTCCTAAGGACCTCCAAGATCAGGTTGGCAAGAGAGTGTTGATCATGCTTAAACTAAACAAATACAACAAAGACTTCCCCAGCTCTAGCATTAGTGTATGTGAATTTACTGTCTGCGAAGATTTATTGCAGGAATTCAATGATGCTTCGTCAGAGGTAATGTATATGAGACTGTGACTATCGGTTTATTATAATCCTGTCCATGCAACTTATTAGAATACATTGTGTTCTAGAATTAGAACCTTAGAAACTTACAATCTAGAATGAAAGAACTCGATTTCAAAATTATCATGACAATTTATAAAGCCTTTCTACCAGGTGCAACAATCTGCTGAGGATATCTCAAACCAGGTGGTCTTTCTTTTATTATGTGACTTATCTATTATCTATTATCTATTGTAGCATCTGTTCCTGTTTTAATCAATTGAAACTTGAATATTAACTTCATAACAAATATGACCAGGAACATGATGCTCCGATCAAACGATGCGAAATCAAAAAAGGAACCAAGGTCTCTAGCTGCACAGACAGCACAAATCCTACCGTTGACCTTTCTGAGGATGACACCAACACCATGAATCTTGAGCAGCATGTCACACAAACTCATTCAAAGGGAAAAAGGAGGGTGCCTGCATCTAACCGTGCCTCGAAAGAATCAACCTCAAACACCACTGGACAAGCATATGGCACACGTGCAGACGAGAGACTCTTGAAGAGTGTCAAGCAAGAGAAGTTGAACTAATTGATGATCCATCTGCATATGTCTTTGGATCATTTCCTTTTGAAGAGTGTCAAACACCACTGGACAAGCATATGGCACACGTCTTTTTGATGAATCATCTGCATATGTACTCTGGATCATTTCCTTTTGTTCGATATCATTTCCAATTCGCCAATGTCTTTGCTTATTTAAACATGAACGATCTCTAGCAACTATAATATGTACTGTGATGATGGATGATGTGGGCAGGTTTTAAAGCATTTTATTTCCAAGTTCTTGTCATTTGTCTTCAGCATTGCTTGACACCTATATTTTATTTCCACAGCTCATAACTACATGTGTCAACCAACAAGTAACTCTATCATATTAGGACATAACAAAATAATGAATTATTGGGTTACTACATGAAATTTATTTTATTTCTGTCATTGTTTTTCCAAAATTTTTTATCATACTTTTCCCTATAGCTTTTGATTGATTTATTCCATAAAATTGATGCTTTCTTCTCCAATGTTTGAATTAATTATCTTGAATTTCCCCTGCATCTACCTACTATAATCTCATATTGTACACATAAATTACCCTCCAGAGAAGCAAATGCTATGAAAAAAATGACATTTTGTGACCAAAGAAAAATTACTATTAATGTATGAATACATGTTGGAATTACTAGCACTGGTGCTCTTCTAAAATAACCTGGGTTACAATCTTTTAACATCTGCAGCCATATGACGTGGGTGAGATATCCTCCTGACGCATGGCATGATGAAGCTCTTAGCATATACAACCAAATATTCATTTCAATCTATATGCCACATTGAAATTCAACTTAGTTCCTCATGCATTTTAAGTTTATAATCAGCAGAATATTTAGATGGAGATGTACACTTTTCAGAGCTTCACCTCTTAACAAAAATTATATGAAACATATTTTAACTACAAAATTCCTATCCCATAAATCATGAAAGCTTTATTACAAATAAACAAAATAATTATTTGAGAAAGTTCCACAGGGCACGTATGTATTAATTAAGTCATCTTTATATGTGTCCAACTAAAAAAAAGCATTTAGTTGTGGTTGCTTCCATTTTTCGGTCCACCAAATTCATATATTACCTTCTCAATATTGAGATAAACAATTCGGTTGAATCTTATCCTTACCACCAAGCAAGACCAACTAAATTGGTTTCTCCCTCATGTCATAACCTTCTCCATATCACACAGCAACATTAAATGCGTTCTGTCTTTAAAGCAGGTAGGCTCCTTTTACGGTAAAGCAGTGGAGAGGAAACAAATAAAAAAAGAAGTTCATCTGACAAAAGCTCACAGCACGTTATTTTAAGACCAAAATACTATACCCAACATATTTTAGTCAGCCCGTCATTCAGATTCAGATTTTATCAATGGTTAAAACATAACACTAACACATTCGCCGTTTCACAAAGGCTATGACCAACAGTCTTCAACTTTTCCCAAAGTTAATGTTAATGTTCAGATCTCTCTCATGAAGAACAAAAGCAAAGATAACCTTAACCAGAAACCGACTGAGAATTCATCTTTCACACAACCATCTGCATGTTTCATACAATCTACAGGTGCATCTACATCAAACAGCAAGAAACAAAGGAGGGTCATTGCATTGCAGGATGTTACTGCTGTTCATACAAACCTCAACTATCGTTTCACAGGTAAAAGAATCATCTCCTCATGTCTTACTGTTGAATCTTTCCTCAATATGTAGCTCAAGATACTTTGGTAATGCTATTGGTTTATCTTCTCACACAATGCCAATGACAATATACAGAAACCACTGAAGGTAATATTCCATATCCTCAGTGCAAAAGGAGGACTGCAAGATGGATTGGATTGGAAAACATTCAACATAACATCAAACCAAAAAAAATCAGAAAGCCTAGGAAAAATGATCAAAACGATGAATCCTTGTCGTTAGATGACTTGCCTTTGAGACAAGCATTAACCAAAGGAGGTATGAGGGTATTTTAACATTAACCTCCAACCATCACAATAAAATGTTTTGGTTCTTATTAATGCAATACAAGATGAGCCAATATATTAACAAAATATAGTAACTCTATTTTGCAGTAGCTGTTAACTATGAAGTTCCACAAGAACAACATTACAGGGACGTTATCTTCAACGTGGATTGTGAGCAAGTACCGGAAATCAATTCTGACAGTGATGATGTTGGTGAAAAGGAAGGTAAACAAAAAATTGTCTTGTAGTTAACATGGCCAGTTGGATTCAATTCATTAGGGAAAGAAAATGCTTATGTAGTCTATTTATTATCTATCTTTGTAGATGAAATGCAGATCATACCAAGTATAGAAATTAGACCAGGGAATTGTAGTAGACAGAAACGAAATCCTCCCAAAATAGTTTATTTAGGTGAGAACAATTTAGTAAGTTCAATGATGTTTTCTATTATTATTCTACCAGCGTACATATTAATATTAATGTGCTCAGTAACTATACGGGTGGTCATACAGATGAGGGGGACCCAGTTCATGAATGCAAATTCTGTCATGCAAAAATGTGGTTCAATGAAAGTGTTAAAAAAGATAGGAAGAAGAACAATGTCTCTGTCTTCTCCATGTGTTGCTTACAAGGGAAAGTAGTCTTGCCACTATGGAAAGATCCACCTCCTATGTTTAAGCATTTGTTTTTTGACAAAAAATCAGAACATTCAAAGAACTTTTATGAGAACATAAGGCAATACAACAACATGTTCTCTTTTACTTCCATGGGAGGAAAAATAAACCATGCACTTAATAATGGAGGAGGGCCATATACATTTGCATTATCCGGTATGAATTATCATACTATTGGCAATCTACTACCACCTGAAGGACGGACGCCAGTATTTTCCCAATTATACATTCATGATACTGCAAACGAAGTCACCAACAGGATTAATGCTGTTAGGTATAACTTATGTGTCAATCTTTCTATATGGTAATTTGTTTTTTTTCCTTTGTGCTAAAAAGGATAATTAATATTGGTGTACATTGTTGCAGCAATCAACAAAGAGATAACACCATCATTCCATCGATTGTCGAAAAGATAAAGAAGCAGTTAGATGAGGTTAATCCATTTGTCAAACAATTCCGAAGTGCAGCAGAAATGCTATCTGCACCTGAAAAACCGGCATTGAAGATGGTTTTGATTGGAAGTAGACAACATGATGGTCGTACATATAATCTTCCTACTGCATCTGAAGTGGCAGCTTTGATCGTTGGTGATATTGACATGGACTTTCGTGTGAGAGATGTTGTTCTTGAAACATGTTCTGGGTCTTTGCAACGCATCAATGAATTACATGCCTCTTACTTGCCTCTACAATATCCATTGTTGTTTCCATATGGGGAAGATGGGTATAGAGATGATATCAAGCATCGTGAAGAGACGTTAATCATTACAAAGACAAAGAAAAGAGTCTATATACGAGAATACCTTTGCTATAAGCTAATGATTAGACAAAACGAAACATCTACTTTGCTCCATGCATCAAGATTATTGCAACAATTCATTGTTGATGTTTACACAATGCTTGAATCACAAAGGTTACTATGGTTTCGAACACATCAAAAGGATCTACGAGCAGACCTGTATAAAGGACTATCTGATGCCGTGGTTAATGGAGAAACAGATGCTGCATCTACAGGGAAGCGCATTGTACTACCCTCTTCATTTACCGGTGGAGCTAGATATATGATTGGTAATTACCAAGATGCAATGGCTATTTGTCGTACGATTGGCTATCCCGATCTTTTCATTACCTTCACTTGCAACCCAGCTTGGCCTGAGGTTACTCGCCTTTGTAACCAGTTAAACATAAATCCCTCTGATTGCCCCCAAGTCTTATCAAGGGTATTCTACATTAAATTATGCAGCTTGATGAAGGTGTTGAAGAAAGGTCGTATATTTGGAAAAGTCAAAGCAGGTAATTATCATTTCATTTTCTCAATTGAAATATGTCAATTTAGATAAGCATACATAACTATTCCATTGCCGTATTGAAGTGAACTTCCATTTCTTACTTGTACTAAACAATGATGTATTCCGGAACCATAATGAAATCATATCATATTATAAAATATGCAAAAACATTTTCTAATAGGTTATATTATTGCAACAGAGATCTACACCATCGAATTTCAAAAAAGAGGCCTCCCCCATGCACACATCCTATTATTTCTGGACCAATATGCTAAAGTTTCTGATCCAGTGGCAATTGACAACATCATTTCTGCTGAGATTCCAGACAAGGAATTAGATTCTGAGCTGCATGAGTTAGTTCGCAAGTTCATGATTCATGGACCATGCGGTCATAACAAGCCAAACGCACAGTGCATGAAAGACAAGCAGTGTTCAAAGTACTTCCCAAAGAACTTTAATAACATAACAACCATCGATGATGATGGTTATCCTACATATAGACGTAGGGATGATGGGAGGACGATCGAGCTTAAAGGTGTGCCATTAGACAATAGGTTTGTTGTCCCGTACAATCCGATCCTACTGAAGATGTTCAATGCTCACATAAATATAGAAAAATGCAACCAATCCACTGCAATAAAGTATTTATTCAAGTACATCAGCAAAGGGAGTGACAGAGTTGTGGTTGGCCTCTTTGATAATAGTAAGGATGGAAGCGGCCATGCCGTATTTGATGGGATTCAACAGTATCTGAATTGTAGATATGTATCTGCTTGTGAGGCATCTTGGCGGGTATTTGGATTCCCTATTCATCATAGATATCCTTCTGTTGAAAGGTTGAGTTTTCACTTGCCAAACCAGCAATTTATTGTTTACTCAAGTAGAGAAGATGTATCTGATTTATTGAACAAACCTCGCGTATGTGAATCGCAATTTCTTTCATGGATGAAAATGAATGATATAGATACCGATGCAGCTAAATTAACTTACTCTGAATTTCCCAACAAGTTTGTCTACCAGAAAGATGAGCGTCAATGGAAGAAGAGAGAAAAAGGATTCTCAGTTGGGCGAATGCCTCATGTGTCACCATCTGCAGGGGAATTGTATTACCTACGGATCTTATTAACACATGTTCGAGGTCCAAAGTCATTTGATGACATCAAGACAGTTGATGGGATGATATATGATACCTTCAAGGATGCTTGCTTCGCACGTGGTCTATTAGATGATGATCGTGAGTTTGTATCTGCAATAAAAGAGGCATCTACATGGGCAAGTGGCCGAAGTTTAAGAAAGCTTTTCGTAACAATGTTATTATGTGGATCGTTACATAGACCAAATGAGGTTTGGGAGGCAACTTCATTACTTCTTTCAGAAGATTTGCTATACATTCCAAGAAACGACCCAAAACGTTCAGGTATGATCTAACTTTTAAAGGATTTTCATTATATCTACTCAATTCTATTTTGCAATGGTTGTAGACCTTAACATTAAATTTATTTTACTATTTTTAAATAGGTGTGAAGATCACGGCATCACAGAAGGAAAATGCCGCACTGCAGGAAATTAATCAGTTGCTGCATTTGAATGGAAAGACTTTACATGACTACCACAAAATGCCAATTCCAGAGGAAATGCAGACCCTTGATGTCTCTAATCATCTAATAATGCAGGAGCTCAATTATGATAGGAATGCACTGGAAATACAATCAACATCTTTAAGTTCTTCTCTTAATGCTGATCAGAGGAAGGCTTACTGCGGAATATTGGATGCAATACAGTCCAAAAGGGGCGGGTTTTTCTTTGTCTATGGATTCGGTGGAACTGGGAAAACCTTTCTATGGAATGCTCTAGCATCATCTATCCGTTCAAAAGGAGAGATAGTACTAAATGTGGCATCAAGTGGAATTGCTGCAACGTTGTTACCTGGTGGTAGGACAGCACACTCACGCTTCGCGATTCCAATACAAGTGACTGAGTTCTCCGTTTGTTCAATTTGGCAAAACTCAGCCTTGGCAAACCTATTAAGGGCAACATCACTAATTATATGGGATGAAGCTCCCATGGTCCAACGTTTATGTATAGAGGCATTCAATCGTTCATTGCAAGATATTATGCACTCCAGCCTTCCTTTTGGTGGAAAATGTATTGTCATGGGTGGTGATTTCAGACAAATCCTGCCAGTAATACCAAAAGCATCAAGAGCTACGATTGTTAATGCTTGCATAAATTCTTCACATCTTTGGAATCATTGCAAGATATACCACCTTCATACAAACATGAGGCTTAACTCATCAAATGACCCAATTGTGAATGAGAAGATTAAGAGATTCTCAAAGTGGTTGTTAGACATTGGAGATGGCAAGATCGGTACAACAAATGATGGTGTGACTCAAGTGGATATTCCAAAAGAGTTTATTATAAATTGTCAAAATGATCCAATCAAGGCAATTGTTAACTGGACTTACGACAACCTACTTTCGAGTTATACTTCCAATTCCTACTTCAATGATCGTGCTATCCTAGCTCCGACAATAGAAATGGTCAATCAGATTAATGATCACATGTGTTCCCTGCTGCAATGTGAATCGACTGAGTTTCTCAGTTGTGACACCGTTTGTAAGACATCTGTAGAAAGTGACAGCATCGACAATTTGTACACAACAGAGTTTCTAAACACTATTTCATCATCAGGATTGGCACCTCATAGGCTTGTCCTCAAAGTTGGTGCACCGATAATGTTGCTTAGAAACATTGACCAAGAAGGAGGACTTTGCAACGGAACTAGGCTAAGAGTGACCAAGCTCGGCAAGATGGTGATTGAGGCTATAACATTGAATGGGTGTAAGCCTAACGAGAAAGTCCTCATACATAGGATGGACATGAATCCATCTGAGTCAATATGGCCTTTCAAGATGCAGAGGAGACAATTCCCAATTACACTATCATTTGCAATGACAATAAACAAAAGCCAAGGACAATCATTGAAGAAAGTAGGGCTATATCTATCAAAACCAGTTTTCACACATGGGCAACTATATGTTGCACTCTCAAGGGTAAGGAGCGTGGAAGGATTGAAAATTGTCTTGAGTGGACAACATGAAGATGAAGGGAATATGACAACTAATGTTGTATACCAAGAGGTCTTCATGAATCTTGACAATCATTTGTAAGTAATACTAACCAATTCAGTAGTTACTTTTTGCCTGCTCTATTTTGATCATATATTCATCTTCACTATAATGAATGACACAGTGATCTTTTCAAATGTTGCTGCATTCATAGTGCAATCATTTATTTGTGATAATTGGTTTACCTACATGATTACACTTGGAATAATTAGTTAATTATAATTAAATGATAGATCGAAAGTAATGCATTGTGACCATGTTTGCCTACAGTGATCTTTACTACTTTCAATTTGTTCAACCAATTATATACTGTATTTTCATTTTTACAAGTTATAATTTCTAATTATATTCCTCAATAATTATTAAATTGATTCATTGTATATTAACAAAGCAGCAAGCGCCGTATGTAATGTGAAGGAAGGTGACTATATGCTTTGGACGATTATGTAAGAGTCAGTCAGCACATGCACAACCACATGTCATTATATGTGTAGCCGTTTTTGGAAGTCATTGAAAAATGACATATATTGATTACTACATTGCCACCTCTTATGCGGGGGGATTAGCTTTAACAATTTCTACCTATAGGCACTGTTGCAATGAAGCAAAAAAGTAATGGCTTTTTTTTTTGTACTTGCAGATGAGACCCCGAGGCCGGTCCTGATCATTGTAATGTTGCTACAAATGAAAGCACCCATATTTGATGACTTTTTTGTTGCTGCTACAATTTTTTGCCTAAATGTCCACAATCATTTGCTTATGGCACGATGCGTTATCAATGATTATAATTTAAACTAATGTTATATTAGGTTGGAAAATATTTTCAAGTCAACGGGAAAGAGTACTTGGTTTCTAAATTAGCAACTTTCTTGGAATTGCATTACATTCATTTGTGTGTTGAAGAATTTATGGTTTAGTTAAGCTAATTTATAAGTTATAGATTGTTTATTTTCTGAAAAATTCATTTAGATGTTCATTTATCAATTGTTAGTTGTATTTCAGCTGCTGTTAGTTTATGGACTATTTGCATTTTAATTAATGGATGAAAGTTAATAGAAAAAGCAATGAAGGTTGATCTATACCATACGTAAGAACTGAAGTCTATTGTTGGGATAATGATTATTTATTTTGTTATAGAAGACTGAACAAAAGCCATTATTGAGTTCATTGCCTCTTTCTTTAAGTTCCACCATTAAACTCATTGATTTCAAACCAATTCTGAAGAAACTGGAATAGACATGTGAAAAGCTATGGTTTAATAAATATATGAACTGAATTATCATACTTATAAAATTTTATTAAAATAAATCTCCCGTGCAACGCACGGGAGGTCATGCTCGTTACAACCAATAGCAGGTTGTTCAACTATCTATCCCTAAAAAAAGGTCTGTCTTGATTTACATTGTTATAAAACAAAATTTTAAAAAATATTCGGTCACCTGGATGTAGAATATATGGTAAGATATGGATAAATGAACTTTTTGTGGGAGCCGAACAGTGATGTATTCGAAAAGCCTATATGCTGCCACGAACTCTTGAAGGAACATACATGTACATAATAACATGCCCTCCCGTCCTAATTATAAGATCAATTTAATTTTTTTGAAGAAATTAAGTATATAAAATAAATTATTTTAAATTGTTTATATTTATTTTTTTTCTTAAAACTAATTTATTTTATTTATGAACTAACGTATAATCTAATTACATGTAATATATATTAAATTTTATTGGCCTATTTTACTTCATTAATTTTCAAAAAAAAAAAAAATTAATTTTATAATTAAGATCCAATTATTGCAATCGAGACACAGGGCTACAAGATGTACCGCCCATCACGTGATCTCCTCAGTATTCCTCATGCTCTAACGGTGATTGCCACCAGCTTTCTTCATTCGAAATACTCTTCTTTTTTTTATTATATTCTTTTGTCTTTATAGATTTTAGAAGTTTGAAGGATTACTTAAAGGGGAAGTATAAAAAAAGTTAAGGTTGATACAATATTTTTTCAGGCGTGTCTAGTGTTTTAAAAAACGGGTTAAGGGTAAAAATATACATGTGATTTTATCAAAAGTCCGTTCAACGCCAAATTTTTTTTTTTGAACCAAAAATACACACGAACTTTTAAATTGGATAAAAAATCACATTTATAATTATATTCCAAAAGGAAGCACTTGTTGTTGGAGGAATCTTTTTACAAAATCACATGTATATTAATATTTTTTACCCTGATTTACCAATAAAGGTGTATTTTTTATCCAATTTGAAAATTCATGTGTATTTTTTGTCCCAAAAAAACATTTGGTGTTTGATGAACTTTTGACGAAATCACATGTGCATTTTTAACCCTTAAACCTAAAAAAAATTGTTTTGTGGTGTAATTTTTTAGTCTTTAAATATTATTTTCAAAAAATTTTTTAATCTTGCCACAACTCTCTCAAGAATTCCACCGCTAACTATAAAATAAGAATGCCCCCGACTATCCCTACTAATTATTCTTCTGATCGTGAAGGCCAACACAATAGGATCATAATCCTATAATGTTAACATTTACCAACATATCTATAACTTAGACTCATTTGAGCATTCTAATTTCTTTAAAGTAATAGCACTGACTTAGCCACTAGCCAATTAAGGCCATGAGTGCATCACGATAAAAGGGATAAAAAAATCAATACGCACATGAGACAAACTAATCAACCCAATCTAAAGTCTAATTACGAGCTTTTTATATGTAACAACTTAAAATAAGCTATTGGAGTTAGAATTATTATTGTTTGCGCTAGTCTCACTATCTCATCCTCCAGTGGATCCCCCGCTATGAGATTTAGATTATCCCGAACTTGTACATTGTAAGCGAAATACTCTCTCCGGTCCTAAATATAAGACCGCTTTGACTTTTTTTTGTAGAAGTTAAGGAAATAAATTAGACCACTAAATTATAATGTATTTCACATATAATTATATTATATGTTAGTTTATAAGTAGAATAAATTAGTTTTGAAGAAAAAATATAACTATAGACAATTTAAAGTGATTAATTTTGCATCCTAAATTTTTTTCAAAGAAGTCAAAGTGATTTTATAATTAAGACCGGAGTGAGTATTAAAATTTTCTCAATAAATTAAGTTAATAATGTATAACAACCTGTGTGTAAACAATTCAAAATAACATAGGATGGAGTCCGTCTTAGAAGGTTTTATTATTACCCTTTTAAACATTAAACCAAAGTAAGACGATTAATCGAGGATCGATCCATGGCACTTGTTTGAGAATATCGTCCAAAGCAATAAAGATTAAACAAGAAATAGCCCAAAGGTGGAATAATTAACATTACTAGTAGCAGTTATTTTTCTTTACTATGAATGCCTTTAAACTTACTGTGTCATTATCTGTTAAGAAAATGATTCTTTCTAACTGCATGCTGATTTTCTCAGTCGACCAGGGATCGGACATGATTCGATTTAGATGGGTTAAAAAGATAAATATCTCATCAAAAGACGAACAACTAGATAACAATATACACTAGTAGGCCAGAATACTATCTTTGTATCTTCGTTAAATTTTAATATATATTTTCACATTACATTTTCTTAACGATTGTAAAAGTGACTTTTCTTCCATATAACTTTTATAAAGTAAGATATGATAAAAGTCAGATTGTATAATACGATTTGTATTTGGATTGACTTTTGTAAGAGTCATATTTGTAATGTGGTTTAAGTTTAGATAAACTTTTATAAAAAGGTTAAATTGAAAAAGAGTTTAGAATATCAAGGGAAAAACAAGTTTGAATGACAACGATTGAAGATAACAGGTTTTTCTTTTATTAAATAATACACATTTATATTATAGATGTATTTTTATTATTTTTTCCATACTAATTTGTCTGATGTATATATTTATATATATAATTTAATGATACACACAATTATTTTAGAGAGATATATAACATGTACTAAGATTAAATAAATTATTTAGTTTTTAATATCTCCATATTAATTAACCGGCTCTTATATTATAGACTAAATTCTCTCTCTTGGATAGTAGAAATTTGGGAAAATTAGCCAGAGGGACCAAGGAAAAAAATTAATTACTCCTAAGGACTTGTTAAAAATAATTATTTAGAAGGACCAAAAAATAAAATAAAAATATTAAATTACTAAATTAACCCTCCTATATTTTCTCTTCATATCGCAACTACTTCTTCTTTTAACCAATCAATTGTATCTTAATATTACTATACTATTAATGGGATAGAAAACGCATAAAATTAAAAGAAAAATGTTGTCATGACAAATGAGAGTCATTCAATATGATCTAAAGTTTTGCATTAAGCCTCCATCGTCTGTTTATAAGCCAAGTCATATGATTGAACAAATATGAATGTAACGATGGAAACAAAATTTCATTTAATAAACAAATATTTAAAAAGAAAAAATGTATGTAGATACACAAATGAGTGTATAACTGTAAATAAATAATTTTCATCAATTTTGTAATTCTAATTAAATATGTTAATAATATTGTTGTGATCGTCAATTGCATTAAAATTTTTTTAAGTAAAATAAATACTTACATTTTGATTTTTGAATATTCCTATAAGTATATAACATATATAATCAAATGAAAAAAATATTTTCTTCATTAAATTTCTTTTTGGGAGAGCGGGAGAGAAGGGGGAGAGAGTGGGAGAGAAAGTCAATTGGTTAGAATAAAAAGTATTTGAGATATGAAGAGAAGATATAGTGAGGGTTAATTTGGTAATTTAATAAATTTAATTTTTTTTCTCATTCTAAATAATTATGTTTTAAAAGGTCCTTATGAGTTATTGATTTTTTTTCCTTGGTCTATCTCCGTAATTTTCCCTAGAAATTTCTCTTCTACTATTCAAAAGCCAAAAACTACTTATTTTGACTCATGGCTTAAACTGACTTTTGCTGTTTAAGTCCACATGTAAAAGAAGATTTCCCAAACATTAACCATAAGTTAAAAACCCTTGAGAAAATTTCACTATGGGACCACTGTAGATAATTAATTTAAAAGAAGGACCAAAACTTTCTGAAACATTACTTAGGGCTTATAGGGGTAAAGTGAAATTAAATTGGGATGGCAAAAGACTAAATTACGCTAGAGAAAGCTGGAACACTAACACCTCTTATCTTCTTTAACTTTCATCTCCCTCCTCCTCTCTCTCATTCTCTCTCTCATGTCTCCTTCCTCTTTCATCTTCTTCGACACCTTGGAGAAAAGAAAGAAAGGAAAGGGAACACCCAAAAACTATAAACACGACCAAAAAGTTGAAGAACAGAAACATGGCACCCCCAAAATGTCGAAGAAGATGTTTGTAAGGTGTCGAAGACCCTTCCCTTTCCTTTTCTTCTTTTCTCCAAGGTGTCGAAGAAGATGAAAGAGGAAGGAAACTTGAGAGAGAGAATGAGAGAGAGGAGGAGGGAGATGAAAGTTAAAGAAAATAATAGGTGTTAGAGTTTCGGCTTTCTCTAGGGTAATTTAGTTTTTTGCCATCCCAATTTTATTTCATTTTGCCCCCATAAGCCCTAAATGATGTTTTAGAAAATTTTAGTCCTTCTTTTAAATTAATTATCTTCAGTGATCCTATAGTAAAATTTTCCCAAAATCGGAATCCTACTTTTACCCCTGGAATCGCTGTGCCAAGCATACCTTTTTGGTTGTCGTTTTCATTAATTTCAATTCGTAGAAGGGATGCTGCAGCTATGTCAGTAAAAAGCCTCAACTTTTTTCCTTGTTAGCACTTCGTTCAAAGGCTAACAGTTTGTTCTAATTTTTAGCTTCCACGAATAAATTAGTGACATAAAGGAGTTTGTACTTTATGCTTTCCAATTTTGTGGATATCCGAAGGGAGTTTGATTCCGCCGTGGAGGTTTTTTTTTTTTTTTATTGAGTTAATATAATTTTTAGTCGTTAAACTTTCATTTAATTTTGGTTTTAATCTCTGAATTTTAAAATCGGTGGTTTTAGTTCTTGAACTTTCGGTCAATTTTGATATTAATTCCTGAACTTTATATTGGTGGTTTTGATCCCTGAACTTTATGCCATTTATAAACATTGGTCCCTGATTTTTTAAGCTTTTTTTTAAAGTTTAGGAACCAAGACCAAAATTGACCAAAAGTTCAATGACCAAAGCCATCGATGTTAAAGTTTAGGAACTAAGACCAAACTTGATAAAAAGTTCAAAGACCAAAACCACCGATTTTAAAGTTCAGGGAATAAAACCAAATTTAACGAAAAGTTTAGGGACCAAAGTTGCATTGCGTTAACCCTTTTTTCTTTTCTGTGTACAAAATGGCAAGCCGTAGCTTGAGAGAGAGAAGCATTCTAGGTAGGTCCTTGATGTCCCTCCGCAGCATCACAATGTTGCTTGTCTTCAAGATATAAACCTTGGCATCCTTGGAACATTTGGAAGCAGGATGGTCTCAACGTGAAAGTTTCAAGGTTATAATACATCATATACATTGTATATTTTAATATTCCAATTCTAAGCTTCAATGGAAGAAGTTCATAAGTTAGTCCATTATAGATTTGGTTTATGATCCCGATCTTTTTGTCAGATGTAGAAAAACACATAAAAATAAATTGGGAAGTGTTGAATAAGTTTTAATTAGGTATCTGAATGTATTTTTCTCTTCATTAAGTCTTTTAATTTCTGTTTTATTAGTACCATTAACTTATAAAATATTGTTATGCTAACACTTTTAGATTATGCATAGAAACAAAATGTTGCTAACAAATCAAAATAAAATTGTTAAATTAAAAGAAAAATCGTGTAAGTACAAAATTAAAATTTAATAAAAGTATATATTAATGGAAAACCGAAAATGTTTACGTAAATAAATAGAAAAGTAATTTTAATTCTATCGTACTCCATATCAATTCTAAGGGACAGACATCCTAATGGACCCCAAAGTCCTTGTACTTGGCCAACCCAGTATTTGGGAAACACCAAAATCAGTTTTTAAAAAAGGTTTGGAAGTCTCATATCTTATGTTGCACATCATCCTATTAATTGCTATTATTGTGGAAAAACTGGTCATATTTCTCACACGTGTAATATTAGAAGAAATTCAAATGTGAGAAATAAATTTATTTGGGTTCCAAAAGGACATGTAAGGTCTAAAGTTAACAATGAAGAACCCAAATATAAATGGGTACCAAAATGTCCATCTAGTGCTTTATGTGTGCAGATTAATTCTAGAAGAAATGGATATTCTGGTGCAGAACCTAGAAAGAAGAATCCAAGAGTGTCTCATGCTTCAAGAAAGAGATTCACAGAATCTACATATAGAAGGAGAACTCATGGAAAAGCCACTGCTGTAACATCTGGTTCAAATCATAAAAGGCAGTGGACAGCAACAACAAGATCATGTTCTACCTCAAGAATAAGCTACCACAAAGTACCATTCAATTACCTTGAGGAGAACAAGAGAAATAGAATTCCTCATACATCAAGAAGAAATGTTGGATATGTTTAGTTTTGATGATGTCAAATATAGAGTTAAATGTAGGAAGCAAAAAGTGTGTATAATGTGTTTATCTCCTACTGTCTATAAGACAATATTTGCTATATGTTTACTGTGATTGAAAGCATGCATACATGATCACATAACATGTCCATAGGCTCAGATTGCATACATAAGAGCATGTAACTTAATCTGGAATGAATTGAGATAAGAATCATAATGGCTAAGTAAAAGAGTGTAGGTTACCTCAGCAATGAATAAGTAAAATCTAATAGGTAACAGATTCTCTATCTCTAAGCTTGAACCTATCGCTAATCTGGATAGCTTGAACCTATGGCTAATGAGGACTTAGCAGCAATCTAATGAAATACACTAGCGATATCATAGATAGCTATCAAACAGAGAAATACATGCTGATAACCTATAATATATTGTCTCCATCATTGAGCTAATGAACTAAGCTTGCAATAACATCTGCTGTGCATTATATGACTATCTGTATTAGCTCAGCACGTATTGCGCTATCGATAGCTAACAAGGCTATCGCTAGCTTCATAGTGTAATTCCAGTACTTAGTTAAAACAGATAGTCATATAATGCACAGCAGATGTTATTGCAAGCTTAGTTCATTAGCTCAATGATGGAGACAATATATTATAGGTTATCAGCATGTATTTCTCTGTTTGATAGCTATCTATGATATCGCTAGTGTATTTCATTAGATTGCTGCTAAGTCCTCATTAGCCATTGATATCCTAAGCTTTCCAGATTAGCGATAGGTTCAAGCTTAGAGATAGAGAATCTGTTACCTATTAGATTTTACTTATTCATTGCTGAGGTAACCTACACTCTTTTACTTAGCCATTATGATTCTTATCTCAATTCATTCCAGACTAAGTTACATGCTCTTATGTATGCAATCTGAGCCTATGGACATGTTATGTGATCATGTATGCATGCTTTCAATCACAGTAAACATATAGCAAATATTGTCTTAGAGACAGTAGGAGATAAACACATTATACACACTTTTTGCTTCCTACATTTAACTCTATATTTGACATCATCAAAACTAAACATATCCAACATCATATCCCATCGTTGACTCAAATTACATTTTTATGAGAAAATTCTAAAAAAATTACTATTTGAATTCATAAATTTAATATAGGAGATTTCGATTATTTGATTAATGATTTTAATTTTCAACTAAATGAGTAACCACATTGACATTTATATCACCTATTCAGAATTTAAGAATTCAACTGGTATTTTTTTTTGGTTGGAATTTTCTCTAAAATTATTTTCTTATGGCCATTTAGTTGGCTTCAACTTGGAGCTACACATAAATACCCTCTAACTCCTACTCTACTTACCTATCTACTTTTTTGCTCCTCCCATTTTATTATTTTACCTTTTTATGGCTTTACTATAATACACTCTCAATCTCCTTCCCTCTGTTTTAAAAAACTTCCTAAAAAAAATTTAAGAGTTAAAGGTCAAAAAAAAAAAAAAAACAACAACCATATACTTTTATCAATAGTGCGTTTGACACTATAAACTTTTTTTGGGTACCTAGGAGTTTTAATAAATGGGAAAAAAATACCACTTCCATAAGATGAGGTAAACAACCGTTACTTTTTTAATAAATAGGCCGCTCACTATATTTTTAAATGATGATTTTATTAAAAAACCTCACACCTTCCCAGTATTTATAAATAGGATTCAGAACAATTCCAATTCATCCATATAGACAGCTTTCAGTCAAATAGTTCCAAACCAATTTTTATAAAATTCTCCAACTTTTTTTTTGTTTGCCTTAAAGTTTGTATACAGGGACATGTACCATATGTAAGAAATCTCAATTGACAATCAAGTTCGCATCTTTATCTTCATTTGCGTGTGTTTATCTCCCCATGTTTTACTGTTTGTTTCCTATTGTTTAGATGGGCTTCATCACTTAGAAATGAGAACTTGAGTCCCCCCATACTTCAATAAAAGTAGGGTTAAAAGTCATATTTACCCCTGAAATATGTACGATGTATCATATTTGCTCCTGAAGTATTTTTGGGCCCAAATATGCCTTCGAAGTATGAAAATGGATCATATTCACCCTTCAGCCGTTAAAAGACTCACGTTGACCGTTAAACAGTGGACGTTGACCGTTAATATTTTAATGGCTGAAGGGCGCATATAATCCATTTTCATACTTCGAGGGCACATTTGGGTCCAAAAATACTTTAGGGGCAGATATGATACAACGTGCATACTTCAGGGGCAAATATGACATTTAACCCATAAAAGTATTGTGTTAATTAGAAAAGAAAATTTTCAAGGGGAAACTAAACCCCAAATTGCTTTGGAAAAGGTATATCATCATTCTATTAATAAATTAGCATAAAAAGTGTCCTAGAGATCGATATTTAACCTTTTAATCTTTTGAATCGTATTAGTCTTGAACATGTTTTCTA
This sequence comes from Mimosa bimucronata, assembly GCA_037074515.1. Classification (NCBI taxonomy): domain Eukaryota; kingdom Viridiplantae; phylum Streptophyta; class Magnoliopsida; order Fabales; family Fabaceae; genus Mimosa; species Mimosa bimucronata. The sequence goes on along the minus strand of CM073440.1, from coordinate 12,440,946 downwards.
TGCATTCACAAGACAATACATATAATTAACATCAAAATAACTTCCCACAAACCAAAAGACCTGACACAATTTAGGACCCTAATTTGTCAAGCTCATTTTAGTCAAAAGAGTGAAAGACTCGATCATAAAAATGACTTCGCAGATACATCACTTGTTTTTAATATTTTATTGATAAGCATTTCTCACAATTTACTGAAAATTGAGAACTTTTAATTTTAAATACAATGGCCCACGTCATCTACACATTTTAGTATACAAACATTCACATTTCTTGAATGTAAATTAAAGCTCTAAGCAAATAACAACAGAAAAAAAGCCAGCAATCACTATATGTAGACGTTAAAAATGGATAATGATATTCACCTCGATAAAGCGACCACAATCCGAGTTTATACCTGAAATTATGGAATTTTCATGAAAATAAAAATGAAAAAAGGCTCTCCAAGGAATTGTTTTTCTTATTTATAAAATTAATGCTAAAGTATCAGGGAGATAATCACAATAAAACAAGACCTCATCTCTTTTTGGTATCATCGAAAAGCAGAATCGTTCTGTACATGAATAACCATTCTGTAGAAAAGGTTATCACATGCCATAACATCTACTTCATGGAAGTTATGGTAACATTTGAATGCAGCAGGGAAGTGGTTTTTCTCTCATCAACCGAACAACTTCCTGAAAATGTTTTAAATCATAACAATCGCTATAAAATGAAACCCAACAAAGAGGCAACACATTTGCAAAAGAAAATGAATACTTCTTGAGCCTTGGAGACATTTCCATATCACAAATTTAGGAAGGCAACGATAATTGATCACTAATTAATCAAGCATAAAAAGAGACTGTATGTCAATTTTTTTTAAGAAAATACGAGACATAAAAACATGTCATGAACTAATTGATTTGAACATATTATATAAAACCATGGGATACTCACTAACATGAAAAATGAAATGGTGCATGGGAATTAACGGTCAATTTGAAGAAAAGAAAGTTTCATGTAAGAACATGATTTAGAAGAGTCTAAATTGACCTGCAATTTCCTAGTTGAATAGTCTGAAGGATTGACTTGTTAAAACTTTGAAAGAACAGACCTATAAGTATTTCTTGAATGACTTTCAGTGCCATAAGGCCCAAACCAGCCTGAGTAGTCTTGACAAAAAGAACTGCCAACATTATCAAAAAGGGCTTTTATTTACTACAGAGGCATTCCAAACACTAATTCTAATCACAAAATTATCTCAAAAAGCGTCTCAATTAATACAAAAGAATGAACTTCAATAGATAGCAGAGATAATGTGGTTTATGATATACCCGCTTTTTGTCAGACCTATTTACAGCACAAATTTCTCTAAGATTTGGTCCAAAATCAAGGTCAACTAAAGAAAAAACAGCAATATTCATTAGAAACAACTCTTATGTTGACCACCACTTATAAGAGCCGAGTCAACAATGTGGACTTGCAGAAGAGAGCAGCACCTAATTTATCATCATATCACAATTTTTTTTTTTAAAAAAAATCTATTTTGTAGGCATATATTAACTAAACATTGATCCTGTGATGACAACTTTTGATATATCATGACATCTTGTGAGAAGATCATCTGACACTCACATAAAATTAATATTGACGAACAACATTAAACAAGGATTCCGATAAAATAGATTATACAATAAGAAGCACACAATGCATAACAAGAGTAAGAAGCATACCTCCATCAGCAAGAGGAGGAGCGAGTTCTTTCAAGACTTTTTCCATATGACTCGAGCCCTCCCGGGCAACAATACGAGCCACAAGACCCTCCAAGATTTCACCTTTGGCTCTTGCATGATCCTTTGAACCTGCATTTATTTAAATAAGTATAAAAGCAGCACATTTAATTAATGGCTCATGAAGGGAACCAGTCCGTCAGTTGACACTTCCACCAATAAAAGAACATGAAATGTTGAATTTAAAAAGAAAATTAGATGAAATATAAACAGGAAAAAAATGTAAATAAAGAGGCTTTATCCCTCTATGTGGGGCATTGAAAGTAAAGAACAATTAAAAAAATACCACTGGCAAATTACAAACTCATGGATAATGATTTCAGGAATGTTGGTAGTGTGCAAGGAATCTTGGAGTGTCATTTTAGAAACATCCAATCATCATAATCCTTTTACGGGATTTCTTATATTTCTTCACTGCAATGCCAGCTTCATTGCATTATACTCACAGTCACCATGGCTAAAGCAAGAACTTGAGAAAATGTTTTACAGGTAAAAAAAAAAATCTTTAATCAGCCTTTCAACCATATGATCTATAAAAACATGAGACAAAAAGGACAAAGTCATCATGCATGTAACGCTTAAAACCCATACTTGGTACGGATATATCATCAATTTCATCAAGAGCCTTACAGACAGGTGAAGAAGTACCCTCTAACATAGCATCAAAGGCAGCAAAGAAGGATGAAACTGATTTCCTACATTTTGAGAAAAGCAAAAGAAAAAATTCCTTATGCTCAGTCGGACTTTAATCTGATGAGATAACCTAGATCAAAATGTATTGCTTAAAGTAACAGAGGGAAAGACTCAACAAATTTTTTTACAAAGTAAGAAGTATCTTGACAGCATGTGTTACATGGCAAACAAGCAAATTGTGTTACAATGACCATCTGAACAAACATTTGTCTACAAAGAATGCAAAACTGAAAGCTCTTTGCCAATAAAACAGAAAGAATAATGTAACAATGACTCAAACAACTCATTGATTGTCTAAAACAATACTTGTGGCCAAAAAGAGAGACCAAAACATAAAATCTCTTAAGACCTGTAAAACTTCAAAAGGTAAAGAAAAAACTAATGCTAAAGGTATAAGAAGTTTAATCACATAATAATTAAGACACAAAAACCAATGTTATTCATTATGAAATACAAGAAGTCAAATGATAAATGAACCAGGTGTAAGCTGAAATAAAACAGAACTTCTAATAGTTAAGATAAAAAAACCAGTGATATTCATTATAAGGCATATAAGTTGTTAAATTCAAGCCCTGCAATGCACAAAGAAGCATGTCTAAAGCGACCCAAACTATATACAATCCATGAATAGTGCAGCTCATTCCTTAAATTCCACCCAATCAATCCATAGAAGACTGATCTAGCTTACAATGTAAACTAATTCAGCTCCTAATTTTTCACCTTGTAGAAAACAACCACACATGATTTGTAGGTAGGCACCATTTTCTGCAGAAAGCAATATCTCAAGAGTCGAATAAAACTTTGGCTTTCCTTTGCCCAGTTCAGAGATTGCTGTAACTACCACTGCTCACAAGAAATACAATTAATAATTATATAATGAATCATTTTTTGAAGCATGCTTTACTTACTAAAGAAGTAGAATATTGCAACTTTCAAGTAACTCAATTCTACATCAAAATTTCATCAGTTCTTTTAGATACAAAACTATAAACAGTGAACTATGATTGTTTTACCAAAATCTTCTTTGGGACGCTGTCCATGGTCTCCAAGAACAGCAGTTACAGGTTCCATTGATATGCACATATGGTTTCTCTAAAAAGACGAAATGATAATAAGGTCCATTAAATATGACTCTCAGCTAAAAAGCCAAATGTAATGGCTAAAACAAGTAGAGATAAGGTTAAAAAATAATTCTAGGCAAAGTGATTGAATACAAGGGATGTTCAGACACAAAAATAGATGCCAGAAGGAGAAAATACATCAACCAAAAAGAAAGTGAAAGTACATAAAGTTCCAAAAAAAACGAAAGCAAAAAATAAAATTGTCACAAACCTCTGTGTTTAAAGAAATGCAAAACATTTCACCAAATAATAAATGCCAGAAGGAGAAAATACATCAACCAAAAAGAAAGTGAAAGTACATCAAGTTCCAAGAAAATTAAAAGAAAAAAATAAGATGGTCATAGACCTCTATGTTTACAGAAATGCAAAACATTTCACCAAACAATCATTATAAAAACTTTGGCCATCAATCCCACAAGTAATCCAGTAAATAGCCCAAGAAACTCATTAAGTCCAGAGTTTGGTTAGAGGATCTTAGACCCCAACCACCACAATAGAAAAAAAAATTTGAGACATGTCATAGGCATAATTAAATTAAATTTAATTATAAAAACTTTGATCAGCAATCCCACAAGTAATTCAGAAAATAGCCCAAGAAACTCATCAAGTCCAAAGTTTGGTTAGCGGATCTTAGACCCCAACCACCACCACCAAAAAAAAAAAATTGAGACATAGGCATAATTAAATTAAATTAAATTTTCTTTTCAACTTTTACTTGTTAGTTTCATTCTTGGAGATGCTTTTATGAATATCAAAGAGGCCTATGGCATGCTGACATGGCTAAACTCTTTTTTTCCTTTTTAAGTATCAACTCAAGAAAATCATTAAATTCAACTTGCTTTTTTGATGCTTCAGTGCCCCAAGCCTCACGAAACATCCGTCCAAGAACAAATACACCCACAGCAGTATATCTGTGCCAGACAAAATAACATTGCAGATATATTCTAAATAATAAGAATTTGAAGAATGCAGTAATACATATGGCATAAAATAAATAAGAAGCCTTCAGAAAACTTGTTCAACTCAAGTCAATACATAAAACAGGAAGAAGAAGCCTTATCCTAAGCATTGATAAACATCACCCCACCAATCAAAAATAAAATAAACATTAATTCAAAAATATAAAGCAATTAAAACTCCTTTGGTAAAATGATGTTCAGCATCTGCATCAGTATAATTATAGAAACCGAGCATCACATCTGTACTTGATTATTCTACTTCAAATAAAAAATTTTATTTACTAAAAATTTCTGAAATGAGATATTATTTCATGGTCATCTGGACATTATTCAAACCTAAAAATAAATAATAATACAAAACTATAAAGGTAAGACATCATCCTTACATATTTCCAAAACTGTTTTTCGCTTAAGCTCTTCCCTTATGTCCAGCATACATAAAAAGGGAAACAAAGTGTTTAAGTGAGACCTGCAAATCAACTCAGTTAAGAGTAGTGCATAAAAACTCACTAAATAGATGTTTATCTAACATGTATTTTTATTATTAATCTTGAAACTCAGCTAAAGAAACTTAAATAGTCTTTCAAATTGAGTATGAAAAATAAGTTGATCACCATAATACCTCTAAGGTAGCCAAACCTTTCGGCACCATTTTAATCATCCTTGTCCTCATCTATGGGGATATAACAATATAAATCAGTAACAATTTCAAAAATAAAATGGCATGGTTAACTGCCTGAAAGAAACAATTGACCTAAGCACAGGGTTATGCAATTGGCAGCAATAGAAGAAATTCCAAAGGCAAATAAGTGCAAAAAAAAAAATTCTATAGTTTGTTTAAAATTTATAATTATAAAATGACTTCAAAGAAATGATAACCACATGCAATACTAATCAAAATCATAGGATCATACAGGTCACTTCAAAGAACCTAGTCTTAACATTATGTGGTAGCTGCATCTGAGAGTGATACGCATTACGCTAGAACACTATTTTGGCTGATGTTTTCAGCAATACGCATTTTAGCCAGTCTGTGAGTGATAGCTTCAGCAGCAGCACCTGTTGCATGTGGTAGTCCAAGAAATCCTATCCGCTTTAGGTCTCTCTATACACTTCAATTCTTTGTGCCTTCCAGCTCTCTACAAAACAAAGAAATATGACCAAATTAAAAAGAAATCAAAATAGTCAACTTAAATTATAAACAACACTCATAACCTTAAGCATTTTAAATGCCACTTATAAACTATGAGCAGCAGTTAAGTGAACCACGGAACTACAAGCTGCAATAACTGATGAAAGGTGAGAGAATGAGCTTTAGCCACCAAACAAACCATCACAAATCACATAAACATCTTGCACAGCAATTAAAACTAGCACCAACCATCAAAAGACCACATGCTTAACAATTCCATCGCAATCATAATAAATGCAACATCAAAAGACTACATGCTCAACAATTCCTTTTCACAGAATATTTTTTTCTGCTCTTTACCTTGACCCTCCCTTGCTTCAAATGTTCATACTTCATAGAAACAAACTGAAAATCATAGCAGGGGAGCCTGCCAAATCAGAATAGTTTAGTTAATAATAATACCTTGAACATGGTAAAAGGCATTTGCTTTTGGAAACATCTTCATCTCATGCCACCTAAGAAAAAGTGCTCCTAACGGTTTTTTTCTAGAACAAGTGGTATTCAAGTTGCACAAATTGATCAGATTTAGTAGAATAAAGGTGAGAAAACTAAGAAAAATTCCAATAGTATAAACCTATGCGTGAGCCTTTCCTTTTGTTTGTGTTCTTTTCTTTTCATGTTCTTTCTTCAACATCTTTTACAACAATCCATTGTACAAAGTTGATTAGTTCTTTATAACGAAGGTTGGAAAACTAAAATAATTATAATAGTACAGTGGTAAGACTCAACCTTTCCTTTTGCTTGCGCTCTTTTTATTGATGTTCCTTCTTCAACCTCTCCTGTAAGAATCCATTATACAAAATTGATTAGTTTTAGTAGAATAAAAGTTTAAAAACTAAAATTTATAATAGGATAAAGTTTAGTCTTGACCTATCCCTTTGTTTGTGTTCCTTTTCTTCATGCTCTTTCTCCAACCTCTCTTGCAAAAATCCAATGTACAAGTGTATTAAATGAAGGTTGGAAAACTAAAAGGAATCATAATAGTACAAGGGTAAGACCCAACCTTTCGCTTTAATTGCGTTCTTTTTCTTCATGTTCCTTCTTCAAACTCTCCTGCAACATCCATTGTACAAGACTAATTAGTTTTGGTAGAATAAAGGTTGAAAAACTAAGAAAAACAATAATACAATAAAATTATAGGATAAAGTTTATCCTTGACCTATCCGTTCGTTTGTGTACCATTTCTTCATGCTCTTTCTCCAACCATTCTTGCAACAATCCAATGTACAAGATGTATTAGTTCCCTATAATAAAGGTTGGAAAACTAAAAGGAATTATGATAGTACAAGGGTAAGACTCAACCTTTCCTTTTAATTGTGTTCTTTTTCTTCATGTTCCTTCTTCAAACTCTCCTGCAACATCCATTGTACAAGGCTGATTAGTTTTGGTAGAATAAAGGTTGAAAAACTAAGAAAAACAATAATAAGATATAGTTATGCCTTGACCTTTCCTTTTTCTGTGGTCTTTTCATCCATGCTCTTTCTTCAACACTCCCTGCAACCATACATTGTACAAAATGGATTAATTTACCAAGAATAAAGGTTGAAAAACTAAAAAACATTACAATAGTATAACAAAGAGTCCCGACCTTTCCTTCTGTTTGCGCTCTTTATCATCATGTTCCTTCTTCAACCTCTCATGCAATAATCCATTGTACAAAATTGATTAGTTTTGGAAGATTAAAGGTTGGCTAAGAAAAATTATGATAGCATAAAGGTAAGGCTCACCCTTTTCTTTTGTTTGTGTTCTCATAATTCATGTCCCTTCTTGAACCTCTCCTGTAACAATCCATATTAGAAAATAAATTAGATTCCTAGGAATAAAGCAACTGAAATAGCACAAAAACATGTTATGGGCTAATCAAATGGATCCTCAATTGCTTCATAGGTTTTATTGTTCAACGAACAATATTAAGATGAAATAGGATAAATTGATGGTTGGAAAAGGTTAACTAATATCAGTCAGGAAGCTGTGATTCCATCAATTGTTAGTCTATTGGCAAGATCTTATAAGTCCAAATACGCAATTAATTCACTGAATATATCAGAACTTAATTTTACAATTAAAAAACTAGAATTTTACTGTATAACTATTATTAATTCATTTTGAGCTTCAATTGTTAATCAAAACTAAAGCATATGCAACTCTCTCAATTGATCCTATGCATAAACATGAGTCTAGTAAGTCAGTAAGGGGGTTACATAATTCATATTTGGGTATAAATGCAAAATCATTACAAAGGGTGGACCAAAGAATCTAGTACAAGTCAAGAAAATAGTTTTTATTTTCCATAAATTTTCTTTAGAGTTGAAGCAATTTAAAGCTGCCTATATAACCTAGCTGCATAAGATTTGTCACAGTGGATGCTTTTTTACTCCAGTCATCAAGTAATGGAAAAACATGGGGGAATGACAGTTAGAACCTTCATGAGAAAACCATTGACAATGTGGCCTCTTAAACACAAGAACATTTTGAGATTCGCAATTACGAATTATTATCTCAACTCTTTGTTTCACCGGGTTAAATGTAAGGGTTTTGTCCATTAGTAGGTTGGGATCATGTTATTATTACTACCCACACATGAATGAGCTGACAGAGAACAATAATACTATTATTTTCTTCAACTTAAGTTCTAGACACGTTTACCATTGCTTAGAGTATGTGTGCTAACTAAAACTAATGGGATAAGGGATTAAATCCTAACTATGAAAGAAGAACATGGTCATGAATCCCCATTCAGAAAAAAAAATAGAATGAAAGAAAACGAAAACAGAATTACAACATTTCTCATGTGGATTAACCAAAAAGAAAAGGTGTAAGATATTTCAATACCTGAAGAAGATGCAGCTTCACTTAGATTAGAAGAGGTGGCCAAATGTTTGGGTCCATGAACTTGAGCTGCTGCCTTCATTGACATTACTCTGATTCTTACCTGTAACTTGTACTCAGCCTTCAATTAATGCCACAACAAATAGAGGTAGTTGGCCTGCTAAAATCATAATAATGTCCACCCTCCACACAACCATTATAAAGCAAAACACTGGTAGAAAATTCAACTACACCAACCAAGGAGCATAACAAGACGTCAACGAAGGAAAATAGATGGAAATGTAAGAGTCACGTTAGCAAAAAAAGGAAATGTAAGACTCACAAGCAAAGGCAAACCACAGTAATTCAACATCCTTCATATCAAAGTAACTTTACATAAATCAAGTTTTTGAGCAACATGGCAACAAGTTTAACAAGGTGAACCTAAGCTAATAGTCCCTCACCAATGACAACTGTTTAGCTCTCTCACTCAAAGTGTCTAGGCTTGTGTTTACACTCAAATTTACCTTATCTAATCCCCTTTCCATAAGCTTGGCTATTATCTTGGTTCTCCACCACTAACAACCAAATGCTGAACATAGATCAAAAGGACTTTTATTGGGTGGTAAAGTAGGCTCAATTAAGAAACAAATAAATGTAAGGCTGAGAATTCACAACCACCTAGTAAATGATGCATGAATAACAGGTAAATCCTCTTTCTTTGTTTTTTGTTCTGTTTCTACCTTCCTTTTCCTTTTTTTTGGGCCTTTTTTGAGTTTTCTCAACTGTGTTTTTTTTTAGATTTCTCAACTTTTTTTGGCCCCTTTTTTCTCTACTTTTTTTGGCACTCCTCAGTAAAGCACAAAATTATCCTAAAATATCTTCCACAAGCATGCAATCATTCATATTCGAGCATAAAAGTGATGGTTCATCAATCATATCTTCCAAGTTAGCAAAAGTCACAAAATCATAATGCTAAGACATCAAACTATGAACACAGTTAGGAAAGAGGAATAAAGCTGAGAGACTCTCTCAAGGATGCAAGTGTTTCGCTCATCTCACCTTTATGGGGTTTTTCTCTCAAACCAACCTGGGCTAGACCCTACCATAGGCTTGTAATGATTCTAATTACTACCATCAAGTACATGTGCATTCAAGAATCAAGAGGCCTTTTCCGCTTGTAATGTTGGAGAAAGGCCACATGAAATGGAAGATGCAAGAGGTAAACATTATGCATGCAAAAAGAAATATATGGCATCTGAAATTTGTCATCTTATATATAAAAGTATTGATAATGTTGCTAATTGAGAGAGCTTGGTGGGTATGCCTTTCTTTTTTATTTTTTTTTTCTTGGATTTCTTGATTTTCTTTTTCCCCTTGCAATTCTTTTTTATTTTGAGGAGCTATATTTTTTTCCTTGTCTTTGGCTCCTTTCTCTCTCTCTTTTCAATGCATTTTCTCTCTTTTATGGATCTTTTTTTCCCCCCTTTCCCCTTTCATTTTCTTTTTATAGTGACGTTTTCTCTCTCTCATTTTTTTGTCATCCCACACATAATAAAATAATAGCAACAGTACCATAAGATGTAATTTGATGAATGACAAACAAGAATGCTTAGATATATATTTACATGCACAATAAATTACCACAATGTAATGGAATTTAGGAAAAATGATGGGCTCAAAGGGGTAGTAAGAGATAAAGATATTTGCAGCTTGTGTTTGGGATAAAAAGGGTTTAGAAAATGAATGCCTCTATCATTTTAATGAATTACACATATATAAAGTAGCCATAAAAGAATCAAGACAAGTTCTGAAGGGTTACTAGCATAGGAGGTCAATCACACAATTTTTGGGAATATAGGCTCAAAGATCCTTCCAACAAGGCAATCTCTCTCGTGAGATATTCACAAAATCCAACTGAAGACTAGCTGATGGCAAAGCATTTGCCTTACCTGTTTCTAAGGCCAACCTTAAGAATATAATCAACACAGCCATCACAATCAACAATGAATATGAGAGATTCATGCATGTATCATAAGAGATAATCTAAGGCTCAAAGTGATCAAGCAATGGATAATGGATCGAGGTGTATTTGGATGTAGCAATAAAAAAACGAATGCCTTTCTCATTTCCATGTTCAACAAATGCAAATATGTGGTCTCAAACAAGATGCAAGCCAAGTTCTAGAATAAGGAAAAGATCGGCCATACACACATGACATGAATATGAATAGGCCCAAGAACCTCACTAGGTTATGACTACTTACTTAGGATTCACCTAAAGCCAAAACAATTGCCATGCAGCTTTTCTACTCAACAAACATTCAATCACTGATCAATTCAAGAATGCATCCAGACCAAGGATTACCTCATACTTCCAATTCTCAAATCTAAAACAATTTTTTTTCAACTTGTTTTTTTTTTAATCTAACTTTTTTCCAATAACATGAAAACAGAGGAAGCACACAAAACTCAAACATATAATAAGCAATCGATCCAGCCCAATTAAATGATAGACAGCACAATATAAAAGTGGAAAAGAAAGCGTACACCTGGGCCAAGTAAGTTGCATTTGGAACAACCAGCTCCACATGTTATGTGAGGGGAATTCTGTGTAGAAAGACTTTAGAAAGCTAGCCCCATTGATCTCCATCTTAACCTTCACAAGACACAAACAAAATGAATTTCTTCAAACTGAACGTATAGCTTTAAGTGGAAGTTAGATAAGGCTTTTTCTGATCATTGTAGAAAACCAGAGTTAGGAGAAGCAAAGAAACCAATTGACACCAAACAAAGAAAAATGGATGATCACTTAATAAGAGGCCCACTAGCATACGTTCGATATGTTCTCTTTCTATCTTCACTAGGCCATTGGTGATACCATACAGTTATATAATCAATCAAAAGAAAGAGAAAAGAGGTAGCTGAACTAATAAAGGCAAATATTAGTTGTCCAAGCATGTAATTAATTGATGCACAACAGAACCAATCAATCTGCACTTTTCCAGCACGCAGTGCTAATATAAGGGTATACATATCACTCCTCACCAGTACGTACAGAAAGTTTCGATAAGGGTATAGATATTGCAGTGTGCAGTCTAAAAATCTGAACTGAAATGTAAGCTAGTTTCAATAGCTTGACAGACTAAATCCTGGTCAGATAAATAAGAGAACAAAGGCCAAAAGCTTCAAGTCCCAAACAAGTAAGAACACACCTCACATCACTTAACCCCCTAACTCTGACCTATAAATTTCTATAAAGCCATGCGTTCAATTAACATTGAACCTATTCTTCAATGCACGAACTCCATTATCAGTAACCATAAATCACACTGAGACAACAATAACAGAACTTAGCTATTCTCAATTCAGAATTCAAACACACCATCTGATTACACAAGCCGATTTCCATGTCAAAAAACACTAACAAACGGTAAAACAAAGACAAACAGACAGATGAAGAAAAACAACGCTGAAGAAAAAATATGCAGAAGCCTCAATTTCAACAAGTTAAGCGCAAATAAGAACCCAACCGAGTCTATTTAATCAGAGTATTCTGAAGCAAGCGTGTGTATAGTGAAGCCAAGATCGAGAAACAAAATACACAATGTATGTAAAAACAAGCAAGGGGATCAAATAAGGTACCTCAGTGCCGTCCTCAAAAGTATGCAGCTGACACAGCTTCACATAAATTCCTCTGTTTACCAAATCGTTAGGCAAATCACCGAAGATTCTCTCGACTAGAACGTCAAAATTCGGGGGCAACTTGGATTCCCAAACGAAATCGGCTAAAGAAGCGCCACGAAAAGTCCGATTCAAGCTGGCGAGTTTACAAATCTGAGGAAATTCCATATATTGGAGGATTCAAGCGCCAAATCGTTCGCCTTGCAAAGGGGAAAGCTCGTTGCCTTTTGAAGAAAAGTACCTAATGACGTCTTGAAGCACATAGAGAGAATGAGAGATAGTGGATTAGCTTAATCTGGTGAGAGAGAAATGTCCAGAAGAAGAAGAAGGAGGAGGAGGAGATGGGTGAAGAAGAGAGAGATCGATAGCATTAGGGGAAAAAAATAACAGGAAAGAGGAATAAAAAAGCGCGCGCCCGCCACAACGGCTCTTTCTTCAACGGTCACATTCCATCAACGGCACCGCTTGCCTTGTCCCTCACCGCCCTTTTCTTCGACGGGATATCACCCTAAAGTAAAGTGACACTGCAATTCAAATTTTGAATTGTAAAACCAAAAAAAAAAAAAAAAATAGGCAAGTTGAAAGTGACCTCTAGCTGGACGAATGTTTTATTGAAAGGGCTGAAGATCTTGATTTTTTTTCAAAATATTATTTGTTGTTTTTACATCGTATAGAAATAGTATGCCTGATTCTATCTATTTATAATTTATAAGTAAATAGAATCATGCTAGTGTAATTTTATTTTTATTTATATGTTACATCATGCTAGTGTAATTTTATTCAACTTTTAATTTTAAACTTATAAAGCAAATACTCTCACCGCTGATTATTATAACATGCCCAAAATTTAATTGACCTATCATTTTTATAAGAACTAACTATAGGTTGTTTGAGCATATGTATTTTTATCACTTTCGTCCCTATTAAATTATAACATCTTTCTTTATCTTTTTCCAAGACTATATTATCTTGCCGATAAAAAAAAAAAAATACTACATTATCTTTCATATTTAAGACATGGTTGAAAAAAATTTTATTTCTTATTTCTTCTAATTCTTATTATAAGGTTCCAACTAACAATTCTTACATACCAATAAAATTAGTTAAAAACAATAAATTTGTCTAAAATTCAAGTAATTTACAGCATTACCTACTAATTACACTAAACTTCAACAGTATATTAATTATTACTCTCTCTCACTGCCCTTATTAAATATAAGCACACTTGGAAAAAATTAATGTACCTTGAAAACTAACAAATGCCTTATAAGAAGGATAAAAAAGGAATGATTACAACTAAATCCCAAATAAGGAAATTAATCACGACCAAATACCTAAATAATCAAATTACATTGAAATCTCTAAGGATCTAGTGATATTAAATGGCTTCTTATTAACAAGTAAATGCTCAAAATATCCATTCTAACATGTAACATTGAGCTAAAAAAGGATCCACCCATACTTTATCAGGCGGAAGATATTCCACTTATCTCTAAACCATAATCAAGTCAAAGCTTCTTAGAGCATGTTTGGCTCAACTTATTTCCAAGAAATAAGTGCTTATTTTAAGGTAAAAGTAACTTATTTTGTTGGTAGCTTATTTTGCATGTTTGTCTCGGCTTATTGTCAATATGACTTATAAGTAACTTATAGCTTATAAGTCAAAATAAGTATAAGCTGTTTTGATCACTTATAAGGTGGGGCCCACAAATTCAGACTTATTTTTCACATATAATCACAACTTATCCAAACATACACAATCTGACTTATGGAAAATAAGTCACTTATAAGTCACTTTTCACACAGTACATCCAAATGTAAAAGTCATTACACAATCTGACTTAATTTCAATCTGACTTATATATAAATCACTTTTACATATTTTTGGGCGTGAGTCCTGGCAAGGTAAACTTTGATTAGGTACCTGCTAACTTTATGATCAGTGAGGTGGCAGCCACTTTGATGAGGTGGGAGGAAGCTTTGCCTCCACGTGTTAAAGAGAGTTCATGTAAACCTAGTTGTTTCACAACTCATTCTTACAAGGAGTACTCATCCAATCCAGTACAACAATTGAAGTTGAGCCAAACATCTTGGAACTGAACCATTTAACCCATCAGTCGCCTTTTCGAAAGAGGCCAGGAAACCCATCAGGCAGCAGCAAATTAATTCATAACAGGCAGAGTTACTAGCACACCAGTATTTCGAATCTCTGTGAAGAAATATGTAGAGTTACTATAAATGTCAAAAACCTTATATAAGGAAAAGCTTACAAACAATTATACCACCGGTCTATCTGTCATGAATAATTCCCATAGGCTCAGAAAATATTCACTTCACCAAGAGAGATTGGGAGGGAGGGAGCGACTATTAAATCTAAATCTAAGAAATAATTCAGGCAGCAAATTAATTCCTTGGAAGCATATCAGGCATGATTATTTCAGGCAGCAACAAATTAATTCCCACAAATCACTTAATTCCCAAAAATCACAAATTAATTCATTTCAGGCATGATTATTTCCCTTCCTCGATCTCCAATCTCTCACATGGACAGAGGATGGGATTTAGGGTTCGCCCTAGCTCTGCATCTTCACCTCGCCTGCGTCAGTTCAATCTCCCTCAGCGTCTCCACCTCGCTCTGCGTCAGCTGATTTAGGGTTCCGTTGAGGATGGGATTAATGGGCGATGGAGAGGAATGGTTTTTCGCACCTCGCTTTGAGTCAGTTCGTTTCATCGTTTTTGATTTTGAGGTTGGAGAGGGTTCTTCGATTAAAAATGTTTTTTTTCTAGGCGTGTTTTGTCTTCTTCTTTTTTTTTAATCAGGCAGCAGTATTTTGTGATTTTGCCCCACTATTTGTGGTTTTTTTAATATCAGTCCATGTGTTAAAAAAACTACCTACACGTCTGCCATGTTGGGGAAGAAGCGGACTACTTTCCTACGTGGCTGACGCTAACAAGGTGTACCGTAAGTGAGGGGCAATATTGATACCTTTTGTATACTTCTAGGGTTAAATTGATCCTAAAAATACTTTGGGGCAACCAATGATCCTGAGCTAAAACTTCCGGAGTGATTTTGACTCTTATCCCTTTTTTTTTTGGTAAAATGATTTAGATTTTTATTAAATTTTTGGGCACCAATTTTAAATGAAATAAAACTTGTAGGGTTAAAACCAAAATGAGAATAAATTTAATAGACCTAGGATTGTGTCAACCCAAAATTAAAATAATCTCAAGGACGTAATAATAATGGAGTGAAAGTATAGGGACTACGATGTTAGATTTCCCTTAAAATTATAATACAAGATTTATGGGTATGTAATTATTTTTTTAAGGAAATTTGTATAAGTATTTGTATAAGCATCATTTACTACGAAGGTATGTCTTTGATAAGCTACAAAAATCCAAATAATATAAACTTTATTTCATTAAAAAGAGACGACGGCCCAAGTAACAGTGACCTTTAAGCTGGATTCAACTAATACTTGAGATGGTTGTTTTACTAAATACTCTTTGGTTCACAAGAAATACGCCGCTTCTGTATAAAGGGGGAGTCAGTTGATCCTAAAGAAGAAATTGGGAGAGTCTTTTACAATCTTTCTTTTTTAAAGATGGCTTTTTCTTCATCTTTTTCTACTCAAGTAAATAAGCAACAAATCTCCTTACCTCTCACCTATCAATGGGAGATTGCAATCAGGAAATGGAAGCAAAATTCAACATCTTTTTGCCATATTCTTATAAGTTGCAATGGAGTCCTTCTTCATCAACTTTTATGCAAAAGGCAATTTCTTCCTCCTCAACTATTTGTGCTGTCATGTCTACGTTTAGCTCTGCAGTGGATTTCTTTGACTCGAAGCTCTAGGAACCAGTTGCAAATTTGGAACACCAAAAACGTTATGTGGATTCAACCATCCTCAATGATACAAAATACAGTGTGGTATCCATAGACGTTCAGAAGTTCCTAAGATCTTTCTCTCATATTTCATTTGCAATTGTCTCTGTTAGTAATTTTGTTTACAAGTACTTTTTTTAATCCGCCCTTAATTAAGACTATGTAATGTTTATATATTAATATGATTTTTCCTTTATTTAAAAAAAAATTAATGGGTTATTATAAAAGAAAAAATGGTACATTTTTTATAATGTTACCAGGTGTCTTGGGCTGTAATTTGTATGGAAGCATTAATTTATGCCTATCTCCAACCCTCTAAACTTTATGCAAAATTTCTACATGAAAAAGTAAAAGTAAAAGATTATCTCTATTATGGAATCTTTCCTTTGAGCAACTATTATGGACCCAATTAATTTCTTTTTGGACATATTTGATGCCATTATGTGAAGGAAGACATTTTGCTTCAATCTTTTGAAATAAAAAAAATGATGTGCTACTGATAACTATTTGGATATATTAAAGAAAAAAAATAACTTATTTTAATTAAGTATTTATATATTCTTAAAAAGAATCAATGCATGTTATGAAATTTAAAAAAACCATAGTTCATTCTAAAGTGGTGATAAGGATTAAAAGTTTCAATATAGACTAGACTGAAACTTTTAATCCTTATTATATATAGATTTTTTAGTTTTTAAAATATTGAAACATCAGAAAATATTTGTGATTAGAAAAAGATATTGTGAATAAATTTTTTTTTAAAATACTTTGTTATAGTTTAAACCGTTACTTACCGTTTACACCCAAACCGTGACAAATGCCCAACAAATGTTTTTTTAAAATACTTTGTCACAGTTTGCACATGCAAACCGTGGCAAATGCTTCCTTTTTTAAAAAAAATTATGTAGCTTTATCACCGTTTGATATGTTAAAACCGTGATAAAGTGTTTCCCTCCACATGGTGGGAAGCTTCCTGCGACATTTGTCATAGTTTTTTACATGTAACCGTGATAAATGTATCAAATTTTATGTTTGTCACGGTTTTTTTGTCAAACCGTGACAAATTGCACACATTTTGACAAAAATACCATTACAAATTTTTTGTAGTGAATAACTGGAGCTGATACACATAACTGGGTATTATAGGAACAAACAATAGAGAGAACATAAATGAATTAGATTTCCGTCCTTGTTTACGTCCACTTTTATCAGTATCTCCCTTACTCTCTTCTCATTCATAATGCTTTTCTCTATCTCTTTTGGGGGTATGGGTCTGAACACTAGCATTTTTATCTCTATCTTTCACTCTATATATTCCTATTTGCCTCTTCTATCTTCTTTTTTATTTCCTTCCTAATGTCTTGCCTTTGCTTTGTTTCTACGGCACACTTGTAGCTTCTTCTCTTATAGCCACTCCTCGGGTCGTGGATCTTGACCTATTTCAGTTTGAAAGTGCTCATTTCCAGAATTCTAGCCTATCCTGTAATATGAGAATCTTGTATAGCTTGCTGGCTACCTTACGTAATACTCCCTCCGATCCCTATTATAAGAGGTAATCAACATTTTTACATATACCAATAAAAACATGTTGGAATCATTTATTATAGGTAGATTTTACATTTTTACCCCTACTTATTTATTATACACACTTTCTCTTCTATCCATGCATTTATTAATATATAAGGGCAGAAATGGAAAACATACATTTATTACTTTAACTTTTGCATATTACCTCTTATATTTTGGACTAAAAAATTTGCAATGTTACCTCTTATATTTAGGACCAGAGGGAGTATAGAATATAATTCAAACAACGAAGAAAGAAGGTGATGAACGTGTTATCCTATCATAAAGGTGAAGGCCAAAAAATCGTAAATAAATATATCTTGTAGGGGGAAAAAATATTTCGTAAAAACTAAAAGGTGAAGATAAATATAAGCATATAACTATCACAAACAGGGACAATGAAGAGAATATTACCGGCTTTTCAATTATGATCATGATATCTAAGAAATAACCATGATAATATAATATAATATGGTTTAATTTGTTGGTTTCTGTTTGCACAGCACGAATCATTTGGAATAGAAATAGATAGATTATGAGGCCTATCAAAAACTTAATTAAAGCCCAATATGTAAATCTCTCAGGTCTATAAAGATGATATTCTTTAAAACTTAAAGCCCGTACTTGCCAGCGCCAATATATACATGAAGAGACACATCTGTAAATTTGAATGATTCTCGTACTTGAATACATTTGCTTGTAAAACTGCACGAATGTATGTAAATTTAATGACTCAATATTTTGTGGGCTGAAGAGTCAATACTTTATATGGAAAACATGTAACACAGCACATGTATTTCTGCATTTTATTTGCCTGCATGTTTATTTGGTTTCGGTGTTTTATAACTTTATATATATATATATATATATTTTGGATATTACTTTTGGCGCGGGGTTCTCTTTTGGACAAGGATGGTCCAATGCACTTGCTCAATCGAAAGACATTAATGCCTAGTACTAATTCATTGTGCAATCTCTTTTTCAATGGGACAAAATTTTTAATTTTGGGATTAGTTTGAGGCTTGAGCCGAATATTGTTGAACATAAAGTTTAAACTAAGCAACTAAAAGTTGGACCAGTCAATCAACCTCGTTCAAATTGGAGCTGAACTAGTCATTAATATCATATAACTTAAGATCTAAAAAGAATATTCATATATAATTCTGAAAAAAGTAATAATTAAATGAATGGTATTAATTCACAAGTAAACATAATATTCATTATAAACCATGCATAGTTGAAAAAGGTTAATAAGGATAAAATATGATGGATTGTTATCTTTTTCTTTGTTCTTTTTTTAACTCAGCACAATGTCTTTTTAGGCTCAATAATGGAAAAATGTGTGTGATCCAACCGGGCCAATTGGTTCAAAACTCTTAGCTTAGACCAGACATATACTAGTTCATCGGTTCACTAGTTTGAACGGCCTAAACGTACAGATTGGATTTTCATAGTATGGTAGAAACATGTTTGTTTGCAGTAATTTATTTCAAGTGATGTTGTGTGGAAGAAGTAAACATGTGAGGTGGATCTCATATTTGAGTCTAAACCAAGCACGCAACAGAGCCTTTAATTGAATACATATTAAAAAAAAAAAAATTGAATAAGGAAGAGGATTTATGTAAATCTGCTTACTTTGTTCTTTTATTCTTTGCTTGAGAAGATGAATGATTAGAAGAGTTCAGTTCAGAAAAAGTTAATGAAAAACAGGGGCAAGAGACGGAGTTATGTTATATACTTATATGTACATCAAGAGCACCACACAACGACACATGAAACTACAGAAAAAGATTAACCCAAAAAGAGGGTGAAAAGGGGAGAGAAAAGATGATACAACTACACACGACACGACACAGAGGATTGACATGGATTCCTCCGGTCCTTGGAGCATTAGCTGCCAGCTGCCGTAGAACTTAACAACACACAACACAGGTTCACATATAAAGACTAAATATGTACCTATCATTGTTTCCGGTGGTACCAATCGAGGATCAAATCAACAAGCTTATCCATTTCGGCTTTGCCTGAGATTTTTCCGTCACCATTAAAGTCGGCGCTTTGGAGAAAAAGGTAAGCTCTGAAACGAGGCCAGCGTGAGCCGATTTCTTCCAAAGCTTTCTTCAGCTCATCCATGGTGAGACAACCGTCTTTGTTTTTGTCAGCTCTTGCTAATATCTCCATCACTTGCTCCTTCGTCATCACTGATCGGACTATGGGTATATGCACTGGCATTATTCTCACTTCTCTCCCTTACTATGTTCTTTTTTAGCTTCTTAATTTTCTTGCCTCTTTAGTTCCTTGCTTCTCCTTCTTTTATACCCCGATATCAGGTTATGGATCTTGTTCATAGGTAGATTCGACCCATTTCACCCAGAAACTTATGAGACAGGTGGTTCTTCTTCTTCTTTGTACTGAAAGTACTCAATTATTAATGCCTGGATTCTCGCCTAACCTATTGTAGTACTAGCATATTCTTAGCTTGCTATTCGGTATCTTACCACAGTCTTTGCCTCTTTGGGGTTATCCTTTTATCATATTATTATGCCTTGTTCGTTAAGGATCTCACTCTTTCTATCTCTGGCCATAATTTTTTGCTTGAAACATCCTAGTCATACTCTATCATGTGGAGCCGGGCATAATCATTTTTCTGGGCGGAATCGGGTCAAAAGAAGGAGGGAAGCTATTAATATAATACTCTACTTGATATCCCTGAAATAATTTAAAACGTCAACTCAATCTTTATACTATATTCTTTGTAATTATCGCCTAATTGAAAATGGTGGATGTGTTATGCTATAAGAATGGAAGAGCAGAGTATGATAATCATAAATATTTGGAGTGGAAAACATATTTTATGAAAAAGGAAAGATAAGCACCACAGAAGTAGTGAAGAGAATATAGTCATATCTCCATAATCACCATGACACAGGGTAAATCAGTCAAAATCAGAAGCATTTACCAACACACTATACGAATTAATGAAATTTAGGCATTCAGTGGGGGAGAATCCTTTATCCTTCCACTTAAATTGAGACTTAACAAAAGAAAATGATTAAATTTATCATCACACGAGGATGAAATATCAATGTATATAATATTTTTCTAGAACTTTTCCTAAATATATCAATAAACACTAGGATGAAATATCAATGTATATTATAAAATTATAACCAGTGTCAGTATTGTTGAACTATCTATCCCTAAAAAAAGGTCCGTCTTGATTTACATTGTTAGTATAAAACAAAATTTTAAAAAATAATCGGTCACCTGGACCTAGAATATATGGTAAGATATGGATAAATGAACTTTTTGTGGTAGCAGAACATTGTGATTTATTCGAAAAGCCTATATGCTACCACGCACTCTTGGAGGAACATACATGTACAAAATAATACCATAGAGGTAGACGGTTACAACACGTACCGCCCATCGCGTGTTCTCCCCTCAGTATTCCTTATCCTCTAATGGTTATTACCACTAGCTGTCTTCATCCGAAATACTCTTATTTTTTTATTACATTACATTCTTCTGTCTTTACAGATTTTAGAAGTTTGCAGGTATTAAGTAATTACTTAAAAAGGAAGTACAAAAAAAGTTAAGGTTGTTACTACACCCTAAATTATTTTTTTGGGTGTGTCTAATGTCCAAAAATGTTAACATTTGTGGTGTAATTTTTTATTAAAATATTCCTTGCAAAAACAATTTTAATCTTGCCACCAACTCTCTCAATATATCCACAACTAATTATGAAATACGATTGCCAATCGACATACGATTGCCAATCGACTATCCCTAGTAATCATTACGACTATTCCTCGTAATCATTACTATAATCTTGAAGGCCAATAGAATAGGATCGGAATCCTATAATGTTTTTTTACAAAGAATCCTATAATGTTATCCCTTCCTAATGCGCATCTATAGCGTAAACTCATTTGAGCATTCTAATTTTTTCAAAGTAATAGCACTGGAGATACGACTTAACCATTTAAGGTTATGATCGAGCACATCGCCAGCAAAACGGATAAACTGACTGGCATGCACATGAGGTGAACAGATCAACCCAATCTAACTATGAACTTATTATATGCAACATCTTAAATATAAGCTATTGGAGCTAGAATCACTGTAGCTGTTGGCACTAGTCTCACACCCTTCAATGGATCCTTGTCATGAGATTTAAGATTATACTCATTTCAATTCACTACAAAAAACAAGTGAATTAGCGACGGAATTAGCCATAGAACCTGTCCTAAAGCAATTGCTAAAAAATTAGCCACGGAACCTCTCATTTAGCCATAGAATTTTGTTTTTACAGACTTCTATCGTTAAATTTCGCAGCTAATTCTTTTTTTTTTTGTAGTGATTACCGTACCCGATGTTTGTACATTGTAAGCAAAATATTCAAATTTTCTTAATGCTTCTTTTGGTCCTAAATATTGGACCTTTTTTTAGAGGTAAGCTTGGTCCTAAATATAAGACATCTTTTTAATTGTTTTCAATTTTTTCCCAAATTATCCCTATAAATGCTCCTTAATAATAAACAAACAAAAGATGGAGGGCAGGGATAAAAGTAAATGGTTAGGGTGTATTGGTAATATTATATGATTTTAACTAACTTACTAACATCCTTAATGTAATCAAATTAGTTAAATGTGTCTTATATGTTTTATGAGGGGGAGTTATGTATAATAAACTCTGTGTATGTTGGGAACAATTCAAAATAACATAATAAAGGAGTCCGTCTTAGAATATTTTATTATTACCTTTTCAAACATTAAACCAAAGTAAAATGATTGTCGAGGATGGATCCATGCCACTTGTCTGAGAATATCGTCCAAAGCAATCAAGATTACCAAGAAATAGTCTAAAGGTGGACTGATTAATAGCAGTATTCTTCTTTAGTATGAACCCCTTTGAACTTATTGTGTCATTATCTGATAAGAAAATGGCTCTTTTTAACTGCATGTTTATTTTCTCAGTGTCTCAGGGACATAATTCGAGTTAGATTGATCAAAAAGATAAATATTTCGTTAAAAAACGAACAACTTTAAAACAATATAGACTAGCAGGTCGGAATACTCACTTTGGATCTTCGTTAAATTTTAATATATTTTTTACATTTACATTTTATCTCTTCTAGATAAAATTAAAAATGCAAAAATTAAAATTGAACATTATAAACAAAAGTATACTATTGGTCGTCCTTTTCTTTAATTTCGATCAATAGAATGGATGCTGCAGCTGCATCAGTAAGAAGCCTCAACTTTTTTTCTTGTTGGTTCTTTGTTCAAAAGCAGACGGTATGCTCTTGTTATATAGCTTCCACGAATAAATTAAAGACATAAAGGAGTTTGTAATTTATGCTTTCCAATTTTATGGGATGTCCTGAAGGGAGTTTGTGATCTGTTCTTTATTCCGTCGTGAATGTTTCAAGGATGTAACAGATCATATATACATTGCATATTTTAATCCAATTTTAAACTTCAATGGATGATATGGAATAAGTTCTTAAGTTGGTCCATCATAGATTTGGTTTATGATCCTGACCTTTTTGTCAGATTAAGAAAAACACGCAAAGCAAAAAAAAAAAAAAAATTGTGAAGTGTTAAGAATATATTGCATGCAGTTATACTTTCACAAGTTTTAACTAGGCAGTTGAATGTAGTTTTCTCCTAATTAAATCTTTTAATTTTGTTCTGTCGTTAATTTCTGAAACTTTGTTCTGTTAACACTTTTAGATAGTGCACAGAAACAAAACGTTGCTAATAAATCAAAATTAAATTATTAAATTAAGAGAAAAAAGGTGTAAGTACAAAATTAAAGCTTAAGAAAAGTATATATGTTCATGGAAAATGTTTTCCTAAATCAATACAAAAGTAATTTTAGTTCTTTCGTACTCCATATTGACCATAAGTATACCTAGGCTAACGGTTTTAAGTGAAGACTGAAGACATCCCATTGGACCCCAACGCCCTTGTGCTTGGCCAACCCAGAATTTGGGAAACACCAAAATCAAATTTTTAAAATTTTTGAAAGTCTTAGATCCTATGGTTGACTCTTATTACATATTTATGGGAAAATTCTAAGAAAATACTATTTGAATTTATAAATTTTGTATAGAAGATTTTTACTATTGGATTAACATTCTTACTAAATGAATCACCACATTGATAACCTTCACATCACGTATATGAAATATAGGAATTCAAATTGTATTTTTTTTAGAATTTTCTCTAAAATTATTTAAAAGAAGCTAATCTAAATACCAGCGTGAATAAAGATTGCTAAATGGTCAAATGCTTATATATTTTTAACACAACAGGATCTCTTATGGCCATTTAGTTGGCTTCAGCTTCGAGGTACTCTAATTCTACTTTCCTACCTACTTTTTGCTCCTCCCATTTTACCTTTTTATTACCTTACTCTGATGCACTCTCGATCTCCCTCTCTCTGTGGATAACGTCCTAAAATATTTTAATACAAAGTGTTTGTGAAACTCGAGTTTTCCACTTACCTTCAAACTTGAAAGGGCAATGTCATGAATTTAGAACTAAAACCACATCCATGATGAAGTACAATTCATTGGTCCAGACAGTGAAAACATTATCATACATATGAACCATTTATACAGACTAGACTTATTACACATACTAACACACTCATATATGACACAACAACGGCAACATGATTCAGCTTTAGCTATAGCCTATAGCTGCCATAGAACCTCTGGAAACAGAAGGATGGATACAATGAGATGGCTAGAAATTAAAGTAGGGATTTGACCTTAGAGAGATTAATACATTGCACTAACTTGATTACAATAACTGAAGCTGATACACATGACATAACTGGGTATCGGGCCTGGACCATAGGCTCATAAGAACAAAAAGCAACAAAGAGAACATAAATGGTTTAGCGTTTATTGGCATGGTACCACTCCATGAGGTAACAAACAAGGTTGTCCATTTCTGAGGGGCTGATTTGTCCATCGTTGTCGGCGTCGGCGTTTTGCAGACAACGCTAGGTCCATTTGCTCCGCTGCTCCCTCCAGCTCTGCCCTGCTCAGATTTCTGTCCTTGTTTATGTCCACTTTTTTCCAGTATCTCCCTTACTCTCTTCTAATGCCTTTCTCTATCTCTTCTTTTGGGGGTATGGGTATGAAAACTTGCATTTTTATCTTTATCTCACTCTATATTCCTATATGCTTCTTCTATGTTCTTTTTCATTTCCTTCCTAATGTCTTGCCTTTGCCTTGTTTCTACGGCACACTCTTAGCTACTTAATCATAGCCACCACCCAGTTCGTGGATCTTGACCCATTTCAGTTTGGAAGTGCTCATTTCCAGAATTCTAGCCTATCCTGTAATAAACTGCTCATCATAGGTTTCAGATCTCATCATGGCTATACAAGGAACAGTAGGAGCAGTGTAAAGTGATGGTGGTGTTATGATAGGAGGAGCAGGAGAGGGTTTACTTTTTTCTGTTATGGGGAAAACATCAGTAGCAAGATCATCATGACCTAGTTCTTTGAGTAGATCCCAAAGAGTGAGATCTGAGGAAGATTCTTTTGGAGCAGGAGGGGTGATCCACCGAGAACCTGATCCATCTTGATCTGGTTTTCTGTGATGGGAGTGAATATTGGAACATCTGATCCTGGACTTGGTGGTTTTCTTGGTGTTACCAAAAGTGACCAGATCTTCGTCGTCAGAATGATCCCAAAACCCGGAATATTGGCAATCACAGTCAGGTTCACACATCCTATAATCAAGATCCCAGATGAAATGACCATTAACATGAGAGACAAAAATAGGCTGTCCATTGGCACGAAAATGACTAACTGGGGGTTTTTCTTTGCTCTTGTAAACTGGACAGACTGGAGATATCACCTTTGGCGTCTGAAGAGGAGGGGCCAAAGAGCATATCCTCCGTAAAGGAGTTCCTTCAGTTCCTGGTTTCTGGAAAAGAGTTCTGACAGTACCATCAGGCATGCGAGAGATCTGTGGAGGAGCAGTTGTATGAACATCTCTGGGAATAGGGCCAAATTCCCTTTCATAATTGGTAATCCAATCAAGAGGGACTATTTCAGATAATTCCTGATTGGTAATTTGTCTAGGTATATTGACAATAGCCAGACCATGATCTCTATCAGTAAACATCAGTATCGCGTCACCAGTAGATTGTGGATGCTGAAGATCCAGAGCATGATTCTGGACTCTATAAATCAATTGGTGGTGAAGAGTGGCCATGGTGGCTTGAGGATTCTGTTCTGCTCCAACAATCTGAACCTGAATTTTAAGTCTGGTGGAGAGGGTTTCATCAGTGAGTTTCATGGTGAAGTCAGGAGCAATAGTCAGAACTAGGCTTCCATTACTAAGGGTAGTAACAAGAGCGCCAAACAAAGCATGTTGGTATTGTTTAAAAGAGGTGTCAAGGAGAGCAACCTTGGCTGAGATAGGTAGGCCTTTTCTGGTATGTAGAGTGAGTACTAGGCGAACAGCACCTAGATGAAGATGAGTATATCCCTGTTGAATATAGGAGTTAATGAGGTGTTGAGGAATCTCAAGAGTGACATACTGTTCTTGAGAGGTGGCAGGAAGACCGCACTGGTCTAACTTGGAACTTTGAACTATTTCTTTTACTGGTGGAGTATTCCTGGAAATCAAAGTACGGAGGTGGCGGAAAGTAGAACGTTCCCGATGGTATAGAGAGTAAGGGCTTAACAGAGGCATTTCCGTGGGATGTACACGAGCATTATCTGGGATATGAGTAAATTCCACTAGATGGTCTATTTTACTGGATAAAGTGCGTTTGATTGAAGAGGGAAGGTTGGAAATAGAGAGAGTAGAGGAGAGACGAGTAGTTTCATCAGTAGAAGAAGAAGTTTGGTCCATTTTTGAGAGATTCTTCCTTACTCGCTGCACTAACAATATCTATACAAGAACTCACAAAAATCCAAAAAGACCTAAAACAGATTGAGACAGATATGGTCAAACCACCAACAAACCCCTTAAGCCCGTTCCCATCCTCCTATCCAGTTTATTCTCTTCCTCTTACTTCAGTCACCTATGATAACCTATATCCTTCCTCATACCAACTAGCCAGAAAACTAAACCCGCCTAAAAAATCGACCAAAAGAAGTCTTGTTCAGTCCACAGGATATCAAACAGTTACTGATACTCCCTTCACATGCCCACAATCTATCCGACCTCGAGAAAGACCACCCTGGCCATCTCACATTACCTCCCTACCTGGCATCACCATTCAGACCCCTGTGGTAACCACTACCACCCAACCCAGTACTAGTTCAGGAAAAACAACTGTTGAAGGATCTCCAGCTCCTTTTAGGAGAGTCTCTACTCTCAATCTGTACGAACCTCTTTCTGAAACTGAGGATGATTCTAGAATTATCTCAGAAGGATCAGATTTTTCCCACATGGAAAAACATTTTGCAGATCTTAGCATTGCTATGGTTAACCCTAATACAGCTGGAAGCACCACTTCTGACATGATTGAAGATCCTCCTCTATCCTCAGAAGATGAATCACCAGAATTTCCAAAAGGCATCATACTCATAAGACAGGACCATTCTTTACCCTTGATGATATTCCTCCTTATAAGTGACGTGATCGTGTAGCAGAATTTGCTGCTTGGCTTGACAATCAACTTCAGAAACCTCAGGCAATACCTGGACAAGTTTTTGCTGATTTTATCTCTAGATTCACAGGCAATCTAAGAGAATAGTATATGAAACTCAGCGAATATGAGAAATTGCAGCTTCTTATAGTTGATTCTCCTTGTCAACTTCTAGGTGCTATACATTATGAGTTTATTGGTGATCATGAATTAATTCAAAAGCGGATTTACCAGGAGTATTTTGAGATGAAATGCTGCTCCTTACTCAGAAAAGATCTTCAAAAGCATTTTGTCAGAATGTCTGAGAGATATTATCTGCTTGGCGGACGTACTGACCCAAACCTCAGGCACGTGTTTATAGCCTCTCTCCCAGAAGAACTACAGCCTGAACTCCATCGTATGATTACACAGACTGGCAGGGACGTTGCTCAGATCACTCTTGGAGAAATCTATCAGTTAGCCCTGGCTACATTGGATAAACTTTGTGAGCAGCAGAAAATGTTTAAAGCAGTTGCCAAAGGAGGAACCAAACTAAAACCAGCATGTAACAAGTCTTATCTGAAGATCAAGTGTAAAGACAAGGAATCGTGCCATTGCGCCACAAAGAAGAAATCCCATTTCAAGAGACACAAGTCTTCCAATCCTCTTGAAAGAAAAAGGAGAACCAGGAACCCAAGATATAGATATTTCAAGAAAAGGCGAAAGAGATCCTCTAAATCCGGGAAATGTTTCCTTTGTGGAAAACAAGGCCATTTTGCAAAATCCTGCCCTAACAAGAAAAACCAAAGGGGTGTCAAAATGCTTCAATCCTTCAGTCACATTGTCTCAGACAATGATGACATTGAGAGTATTCTTGAAGAACAATCTGAAGAAGATTCAGACACCCAATATGTTCTTCCTATCTCTGATTCAGATTCAGATTCAAATTCATCTGACAAACACATTGGATACCTTGGGTCCAATGATTTTACTGTTCTATCCACCACCGTCCAATCCAAAGGGATGTCCCAAATAGACACTACCCCCAGGCCTACTATCCAAATCAAAGTCCTACTTTCCAAGTATGACAAACCTTTCAATGCTACAGCCCTTGTTGATACAGGTTCTTGTGCCACCATTATCAAACCTCACCTTCTGCCTAAAGAATTTTGGGCTCCTCTCAATCATTCATTTACCACAGTTAACCAGGACCCTTTCCACATAGAGCTTATTTCCAGAAAAAAGATTGGCATAAGATTCTTTCCTGGATGTCTTACATGGGTTACTGTTTTAGGCAGTTACATTCTTGACAAAGATCTTCTCCTTGGTTTTGATACCTTCTATCGAACCAAACATTTATCTATTT
The DNA here is from genome assembly GCA_037074515.1 of Mimosa bimucronata. Taxonomy (NCBI): domain Eukaryota; kingdom Viridiplantae; phylum Streptophyta; class Magnoliopsida; order Fabales; family Fabaceae; genus Mimosa; species Mimosa bimucronata. The sequence goes on along the minus strand of CM073440.1, from coordinate 12,412,288 downwards.
TCCCCCAGGGTCTCAAATTTAAAAACATTTTTGCTCCATTTACCACTATCCCGAGTATCCTCGAAATCTCACAAGTTCCCTCTGGATATGAGAGGCTAAAAGATGATTTGCTACAATTTTGTACAGATGGACATTCCCAGTTCCATCATCCTTCTCCTCTGTGGAAAAATACAGAATTCTTTATTCGACTCCCTTTCAAGAAAAATGAGGATATCAATCCAACAAAAGCCTCTTATTCAGGAATGAATCCTGATGATCTCTTTCTCGCCAAACAAGAATGTAAGGCTTTGCTGGAGCAAGGATTGATTGAACCTACCACCTCTAATTGGGCATGTCAAGCCTTTTATGTTGAGAAGAGATCTGAAAAAATTAGAGGAAAAAAGAGGTTGGTAATTGACTACAAGCCTCTTAATTTGTTCCTACAAGATGATAAATTTTCTTTGCCAAAAATGTCTACTCTTGCCTCCAGAATTGCTCATGCTAAAGTATTTTCAAAGTTTGATCTCAAAGCAGGATTCTGGCAAATTGGAATTCATCCAGATGAAAGGTATAAAACTGCTTTCTGCATTCCAGATGCACAATATCAATGGAAAGTTCTCCCTTTTGGACTAAAGGTTGCCCTATCTTTATTCCAAAAGGCCATGATCAAGATCTTTGAGCCCATTCTCAATAATACACTCATCTATATTGATGACATCCTATTATTCTCACCAGATCATGAAACCCACAAACAACTCTTAGCCCAATTCTCCAAGATATTAGCCCAATATGGAATCATGCTTTCTTCAAAGAAAAGCTTCATAGCCCAAGAAAAGATTGAATTTCTGGGTATGATATTTCATGATGGCTTTTATCAACCAGGCCCTCACATCGCAAAAGATCTGCTTGATTTTCCTAATGACAATCTGTCAGTAAAACAGATACAACAGTTTCTAGGGATAATTAATTACTTACGTGATTTTATCCCTGATGTGACAAGACACACAAGCCAGCTGTCCAAATTACTTAAAAAGAATCCACCATCATGGACTCCAGTTCAGACAAAAGCTGTTGCTCACGTAAAACAAATTGCTCAAAATCCACCACCTTTAAAGATTCCAGGAAACGGACAACGTATCCTACAAACTGATGCCAGTGATCATTATTGGGGTGCTGTACTTCTTGAAGAGGTTGATGGGAAAAGACACTACTGTGGACATGCTAGTGGACAATTTAAAGAAGCTGAAAAACACTATCATGCCATGTATAAAGAAATCCTGGCAGTCAAAAGAGGCATTGAAAAATTCAACTTTCATCTTGCAGCACATAAATTTACTGTAGAAATGGATAACACCTCTTTCCCATCCATGCTGGAAACCAAAAAGAAGACCCTTCCAGACTCACAACTCCTCAGATGGAAAGACTGGTTTTCCCGCTATAAATTCAAGGTGAAACACATCAAAGGAAAACAGAACATGCTTGCAGATTTCCTCAGCAGACCCTCAAAAATCCTTCTTCTTACTCCCAAAAAACCCATTGCCATCTGTACCCTTACCAAAATGGCTTCATTTCCCTCACACATCAGATACATATCATCCGATGATCATCATCAATTTCCTCCATGTGACCAAATACCTACCAATCCCTTTCAAATCCAAAGGTTAGCCAAGAGACATCTATTCTACTGGCTTCATGTCTTGATCAAGACACACAGGCCCAATGAAATTAACTCACCCCTTACTGGTATCTTTGACATTGAGAAACCTTTTATGTGTGTCCCTAACTTTTGGGGATCTGTCCCAGAAGAGTTGTCTCACTACATCTGGTGTGCCTCAGCACTTTATGCCACAGCATTTTCACTGGAACCACTTCATGTCTACCACAACCTCTGTGACTCATCCAATGCGAGCAGTGAACTTTGGAAGATGTTCAACTGGTTTGCTCCCCTCAGCACCTGGAGGGCCACCCTAAGAGAAGCCATTATACAACACAGGATGTATAATGTTCCTGAAGACCAACAAATAAGGTTTAAGTGTTTCTTTGTGGTCCATCGTCCCTACAACACATATTATGAAGGAAGATTGTATGCCACAAGTCAGGCACACTATTGGAGCTCCTACAATAATAGGCCAACATATGAAGAACAGGCTCTCAAAAACCTGTACCTTTTTCTTCATAACCTCAACAATTGCTCATCCACTGATCAAGAACTAACATGCACCTCTATTGGCCCAATACCTCATCGACCCTTTGTCCCAAGAAATCCTCGTGTTTGGCTCAGAAGGCCCCGAGAACAAGAATTTTCTCCACAGACCTTGAAATTACTAGATCCTGATTACGGTCCGAGAATTAATCCAGATCCAGAATCTTCAGCCCATACTTCTGATGATAATTGTCCAACCACCTCACAAAATCCATTATGCAGTAGTCTCTTCCAAGATTCTCAAGATGACAATACCATTGATCCAGATTCTCCTGAAGATCCTAATATGTCACCCAGCCACGAGCCCATCTGCAAAGAATAGACAAGCAAAAGAACCACCCCTATGTAGTCATGATGACATCACCCATCCCATACTTAAAAAAAAGGAGGGTATCAGTCATCACTTTTGTCCGTGAACCTTTATTGCTTTCTGCTTTAAGTGTCAGGCGTCAGTTGTCAGACGTCAGCCTGTAACATAATTAATAAGCATGTGTCTGTAATATATAGTGTGTCGGCAGCACGTGATAATCATTCATGCCTGCCTTATCCTCTCAGATTAACCCTGGTTGAAAAAGGACTATATGCCTCAATCTGATTGGCTGAACCCTTTACCAGAGTTACTCACTTAATCTTAGTTAGGTTCTCCGCTCATTATATAAGAGGGGTCCTTCCATCTTGTAAGATTATCAGAAGTTTGTAAGAATTATCCACTATGAATATAAGCATGTGTTTCTAAACGCTTCTCTTTCTTTCTGAAAGCTTATCTTTCAATATCGATGTTCTAACTCTCTCAGAGATTTCATTATGCTCTGCACTTGCCTTCTATGAAGGATCCTGTGTATCAGAAGAAATCTGACATGATCCATTTGGGTAGATATTATTATTAATCTGTATGATTTTAGTATGAAGTTCTATATGATCATGATCCCTCAAGTCTGTTAAGGCAAAGGAATGCCATGAAAAGACATAACGGTAATGATCTGTAGAATCTCCATACTGAGACTCTACACATTGATAGAGTACTCGACCCCTGTGGTCCCCATTTCACGTCTCTTTTTTAAATATGAGATTAAAAAAAAGGCGGTGGCAAAATTGTAAATATGTGAAAAAGTTTTAACGTCTCTTTTTTAATTATGAGACGTGGATTCTCCGAAAAAAAGGCACTAAGCATAAAATAGAATGGAAATGAAGGTGGGAAAAAATTTTCCACGTCTCATAAATTTTATGAGACGTGGAAAACCTGTGGCACATATTTTTCACCTCTCATTTTTTAAAGTGAGACGTGAAAAATGCTCACTTTTTATATCCCATAAATTTTTTGAGACGTAAAAAACCTATACCACATATTTTCTACGTCTCACTTCTTAAAGTGAGACGTAGAAAATGATTTTTTCACGTCTCACTTATAAAGTAAGACGTGAAAAAGCTTTCAAACCCGGCCCTCTGAGATCACATATACAGGGGTGGATTCCAAAAGCTTTCTCTATCAGTTTCTTTCTAACCCATCCTCCCCCTTCCTCTCTTAAGCCGACGGCAAGTTACGGCGACGGAAAAGGAAGGCTCACGGTGGACTGTAGACGACGGTGACAGAAGACGGTTTTCACCTTTTCCCTCTTCGATCTGCGATTATGGCAGCCTCTTACCTTCGATCTACATCCCGATCTCTTGCGACGGACGACGGACGACGGTTTTTGTTTCAGATCTTAGGCAACAAGAGTACCTATCTAGTGTGGTTTGAACGCAGGTGTTTTTGGTTTCACATCTAAATCCTTTTACTTCCAGATCGACTTTTTCAATTATTTTTGTATTATTGTTTCTCTTGCCACTTGATAGACTTCTAATCTTCCTTCCAATCTTCGATTCTTCCTGGAAAAGCTTGCCCTATGGCTAACCTTGCATTTTCTTTATGCTCACTTTCTTTCATTGTTCAATTCCTTTCACTGATTTAGGAAGCGCTACTTTTTTTGTTTGCTTGTTAGAGTCGAAACCTTCAATTCTGGATGATTTTCTGGATTCTTCTAGTTTGATATGCTTTTAGAGGAAACTTAGATCAAGTGGGATTGATGGTGAAAATTCTGAATGTCAAATATCACACTGGTTTGCCGGTTTCGATCTCTGAAGGGTTGTAAAACTGAAGTGAAAATCATTGTTTCAACCTCAGATGATTTTTGTTGAACACTGTATGCAATTGGGTTGGGTTTATGAATGTCTACTTGTTTCCCTGCAGGCAATTTTCTGTTCCCACTGCTTGCTTATAAAATTGGACTTTCCAGTTTTTTTCTGGAGGTGCATGTGAGTTTTCTATGGAGATGTTGGTTGGATTTGAGGATAATGATGAGAGGAGGCTTGAAGATAGTGGGGTTGATAGAAGCAGCTCTGCCTTATCTTCACCGAAACAGATTGCAAACCCAGTGGTATACAAGCTTGTGCGGGTATATTAAACTATTTTGTGTTGAATTTGCGAATGAAAATTTGAAGTTATTTGTGCCTTATTCTAATTAAGATACAGAAGTTATTTGAAACTGATAATTTTCTGCTTAGAGCAGCCATTATTATTTTGTTGACTGTTAATGATATCATAGTTTAATTGGTGCCTTCTGTACAGAATGTCTCAATTAGTGCTATTGTAGTTTAATGGTTGTGTACGCTTGAAGAGAACCACATGGGAGGATTTTAAGACCACTAATCCTACTTGAAATTGTTGTCTCAATTAGTGCTATTGTAGTTTAATGGTTGAGTCTGTTTCTTCTGTTGGTTTCTTTTTTCTCACTGTAATTTTTGCTTTTGTATAGACTACATGTTTGACCCATGACTTGGATCTATTTATTTAAACGTGTTTTCATACATTGATGATAAAAAAAACATGTTATTCTGCTTCTGGATGGCCTGTGAGATAGACATGCTAGATAATATGTGTGGTACCTTCATGTTCTTACATGCAGTTCCAACTTTAAGTTAAGTTGGCACAGCTAAATTTGTTTTAGTAAGCCTGCTCCTCCATAATTTCAAAGATGTTTTTGTTATCATCGTAGTTCTTTCTTTTTGTGGAGCTCTAGAAACCACTTGTAGCCAATATGAATTAACCAGTGTAAAAGGTTCCTTTTTTCCAACCGTATGTTTTGTGTATTTTTCTTTTCTGGTCACGATTGATATTCTTCATAGCACTGAAATTATTGGAGCTGCACTTGCTGCTGTATATCACCAAATAGTCATCCGAGCCATTCCTTTCAAGTCTAGGGCTTGAAAGTTGGGAGACCCTTGATTATCTTCTCTGCTCAGCTTCAATTTTGTATTATCTGGACATCCTTGTGTTTTTGTGTGTAAATTATGAGATCATGGTCTCTCTTTCTTTCTGTCAAACTTTGAGTGTAGAATTCTTTTTTAATTAATACCCTTTGTCTGGTTTTTTTATCCTTCATTCCTCTTTCTGAATTGATAATAATAGCTGGTGAATTAACTGTGAATTTGGCCATGAATGTGAAGGAACATGATTATTCGTTCACTTTGGACCAATACCCACTTTTAATATGAAAGAGTTCACAGATAGGGTGATGTTTACCAAGAACAATAAATTGAATTGAATTGAATTGAATTGCACATTTGCTAAAAAACAAGTTAACATTGGACTTCGACAAAAAAGGGCATCTGGACAGGTTTGTACATCAAATATGATTAGCTCAAGCTTATTATGACATAATTTTACTATCTGTATTGTTTTGACTTGCATTAATTTGAGGCAACTGTGGTGGTTTTGTTCTCTAGAGTATGGTGATCTTCTGCAAGAGTTCATGACTATTATGAATTTATGATCTAATGGCTAGTTAATAGCATAATTATCAAATACCTGAAATAGGTATATTTCATTCGATGAAATAAGATTCAGATTGTGATCACATCATGTGGTCTGATGATGATACTTATTCAGGCATTTCTGCAGCAATACTTGAACTGAGAAGGATGTTAAAAGGATACAATAATTTGTTATGTTGAAGGCATATGTAAATGTCATGTCTAAATTTTATCATTTATATATAGGTTGAGATCAAAATAATATTGGTTCTCTGATTTTGCTTGATGAAAACTATAGTTTGATGAAATGGCTAATTCATTCTTAAAAAGTAGAGAAAATCATACGTCAAACCTTAAACCAACTAGGAAGATTAATAACACTGCGGTTTGGCTTTTTGATGTTATATTATTTTGTACATTCTGAACAAATTAAATATGCCTAGATTGGGAATTCAAATTTGATAACTTCGACCTAATATTTTTGAAATATGGACTTAAATTTTTGCACACATGCACATACATACTCTGCAGCATATCTTTAGATAATTTTAAGTTCAATGAAATGCTGTTGTTATGCATAAGAATTGTATCCAAACATTTTTCGATGTGGACTTTTTACTTCCATTTCCAAGTTTTTTCCCAAATCGTTTTTCCCTATGGCTTTTAAGCTTGGTAGTGCCTTTTTTTGGAGTAGCTTCTTTTTCTTGGCTGAGCAAATTTTATTTTGCATTAGCATAAATGCTCTTGCAGTGCCAATGTGTTACTCTTTCACTTGGGGAAGGAAATGAGGTGTCATGATAAAGCTATATAATACAAAATTGAGAAATGGGCTTGGGAAAGAGGATATTCTTAAGTGATTTAGTCGTTTCCTTGTTGACCTTCTCATGTTATCTATTAATAAGTAGTTTATTACATAATGACAGATGGCTGTAGCGGCTTTTTCTAGGTGAAGGAAGCTGCCTAATGATGATGTCCTTATAAGGAAGTTGCTCAATGATGAGGTTATTAAATCATTAGTGGATAATTCATGGAAAATCCTTGATGTCTCTGGCTCAGAATTTTGGCATGATAAAAGCAGCTGAAGTATGCAAGTTTATCTGATCCTTTTATTTCATTATGTTTTCTGTAGATGTTATCATTTGGGATACCCTAAGATATGCTTAGGTTAGAATCTGATTTGATTTAATGAGTGTAATCGTAGCATGTGGTTATGTGTGCAAGTTCAATCACAATGTCTTTGAGTTGCACCTTGAATATGTCCTATCAGGTTTGCAATTTAGGATCAAAGTTGTATTATGACATTTTTGTAATATTAGTTTGAGTTGCACCTTGAATATGTCCTATCAGGTTTGCAATTTAGGATCAAAGTTGTATTATGACATTTTTGTAATATTAGTTTGGCTATAAATAATAAAATTAGCTTATGTTTTTTTCATTTTAAGTATTGTATTTCTATTATTCCGACAAAATATTGGGATTTTTTTTTTATTGATGATAATTATTCTAATTAAAAAAATCTATTTTTTTTAAAAAAGACTTTCCACGTCTCTTATTCAAATAAGAGACGTGGAAAGTCCGGAAAGTTTTTTTTAAAAAAAAAAGTCCCTTTCCACGTCTCTTATTCAAATAAGAGATGTGGAAAGTCACAGTAGGACTTTCCACATCTCACATTTAAATATGAGACGAGGAACCCGACTTTCCACGTCTCATATTTAAAATGAGACGTGAAAAGTTCCGACTTTCTACGTCTCCTTTATCCACGTCCCAACAAAAAGAGACGTGAAAAGTCCAAAAAAAGAGACGTAAAAAGTGTTTTCTGTAGTAGTGTTTATAAGTAAATTACTTAATTTTTAGAAAATTCATTTATATCTTATATTTAAGAATGGATAGACCGATTAGGAATCCTGATCTTGCTATGATCTATGGGATTTTGCAGGAATATACTTAACAAATCCTTGGATTTGTATGCTTTTGTATGCTTAAATTGAGGTAATTAACATAACTGAGATGCAATATTGGTCCATAAGTGTTTAAATAATAATATAGATCGTTAAGTTAAAGTAGCATGAAAATAGGATTAAATTGCCATAATTAAAGATCAATTAGCACTAGTTGATTTTTAAGGGCTCTTTGATTCTTGTTTGTTGCATATTTTACTTGTAGGGCCATTCGATGACCAAATATGAAGGATTCAATATGAGAAGAAGCAAGAAAAATGGGGCAAAAAGGTGAAAATTCAAGAGAAAAATCAAAATACAAGCTTCTGGATAAATTATGAAAATTACAGAAAAGTCTCCCTCGCCTTGGGACCCCACAGCAAGGGTCCGAGAGTTTTCTTTGCTTCTGGCCTTCGTCGTGGCACCCCACAGTGAGGCCCATGGCGAGGCCCCGAAACCTGCAGAAAATAGGCATATGTTTTGGGCCAAATCGGATCCAATCCACTTACCCACTTCTTGACCTAACTTGGGGGGTATTAGACACAAAATTTGGGAACCCTAAGGCAAATTTGGAGCCACCACAAACCCTAACTCTCATCTTTCTCTCATTTCCTCTCATCTTCTTCCACCTTCTTCTACCCAAATCTCCATGTTTCATCTACCTCCACTCATTGGTGCTGGCTTTCTCATGGAGGATAGCAGCTAGGCTTCCCCATTCTTGATGGTGAAGGCCAAGGGATGAGCTTGAAACTTCAAAGGGGAGTGTTGTTCTTCATTCTCTCTTCTTCTTATGTATTTCAATTTATCTAGGGTTCTAGGGATTATTATATGCATTTTGTTGTAATTTTATTCTATATCTTTGTATGAGAGTGGTAGAAACAACTTGTCTTGTTTATTTTCTTTGTATGGATGCTTGACATTGCACCTATTGACTTGAACATATCTTATTTGTATGGGTTCATCATTTAATATATGTTTTCTTGTTAAAATCTTGTGCTAAATGAAGGTTCTTGTTTAGTGGACCATGGTGTCAAGTGTTTGTGTTTAGAAATTAGCAAGTAAATCTACTAATTGCTTGAGTAACATTAGACTTCAACCTATTGGGTTCAATTTATTGGTTGGGGTTCCACCAATGACTTGGGACTAATAGGTTAATCTTGTTGCAATGCGGGGTTCGGGTTGTAGGATTAAGAGTTCCTTGCCATTAGTAGGTTTATGGTTCTTGAATTTGTCAAATTGCATGAGTGGCATTGGACTTCGATCCTAGAGTATTGATTTATTATGTGGGGTTCCAATAATAAATTAAACCCTAGGATTAATTAAGTGGCAATTCGGGGTTCCGGTTGTTGGATTAGGAGCCCCTTACAATTAGCAAATTCATTTTGATTTTGAGCTTAATCAACTTAGGTTGAATTAAGTAATGTGCAGGGCTCCGGCGTTAATTAAGTTAACATAAGCCTTACCTAGAGGGTTCCTCTAGGGGTCTTTCAAAAATCAACATGAAACTCCTTAAATATCTTTTGAAGCGATGAATCCTAATATTTCCATTTATCAAGAATGATTCCATTTTCATCCCCCTCCAAATCTCATTTTTATATATCTTATTTTTATTTTACTCCTGAACATATCACACATTTTGCATATATTCTATCCAAAAACAAAATACAATATTTTTACCCGCTTTTGTTAATTTGCATTTTAGCTACTAGGTCATCTTTTGCGTTAGGCTGCTCAAGCGAATGACACCCTGGGGTTAGCTTTCACTATCCCTTTGGTTCTTATTTTCTTGAAGGGCGGACCCAAAGGCGCACTACACCGCACACACTCGAACACATTGCTCTTCAATACTTTGACTTGGCTCTCAATTTAAATGAGTGTATAACTTATTAGCTGTATAAAAAAAAGAAAAAAAAAGAGAAAGTTTAACTTAGCTACAAGCTTAAAACATGCAGCCTTTCTTTTCATGAGTCAAGAGGAAGAACAATAATTAATTTAATCATTTTCATTAACCACTTTCAGTAGTATTAATGTTTAATTCGTTAACTCATATGCATTTCTTGACTAATACATATATAAGAGCAAAAGAGATCATTTTAATTATATATAACACACTCTAGACTTTGTTTATATATTTAGGCAGTATATATATGTCTTATGTCTAACATATATATGACACTAGATAGAATATAGAATATAATTCAAACAACAAAAGAAGTTTATGAACGTGTTATTATCCTATAATAAAGGTGAAGGCCAAAAGATCATAAATAAATATATCTTGTAGGGAAAGAAAATATTCGTTAAAAACTAAAAAGTGAAGATAAATATCAGCATAACTATCACCAACAGAGACAATGACGAGAATATTGCCGGCTTTTCAATTGTGATGATGATATCTAAGAAATAACCACGATAATATAATATAATATGATTTAATTTGTTGGTTTCTGTTGGCACAGAACGAATCATTTGGTATAGAAATAGATTATGAGGCCTATCAAAAACTTAAAGCCCAGTATGTAAATCTCTCATCAGGAGTGTCTATAAAGATAATATTCTTCATATAACAAGTGGAAAAGTATGGAATATATGGTCAGATATGGATAAATGAACGTCTTGTCCGAACAAGACATGACTTTGGAAAAACGGCCGATCACTGCACTCTCACTGATTCTCACCCCTTCACCCATGGACTCTTGGAGGGGCGAATCAACAAAAATGGGGACAATATAATGTGTGACAATTTGTATATATTTCCCCAAAAATTTTAAGTTCTGCTTTTAAAAAAATTATGTAGCTCAGCTAGCTAGTATATCCTATATTTATATATGAAATATTTTTCACACTAGTAATGTTGTAAATTAAAATAGTGCGATGAATTATAAGAAGTCTCCTCCTTCATAAGTTTATAATTTAAATAATAATGTATTTAAGATTTAATAAATAAAAAATTTTAACGCTAGCTTGATTCCTTATTTCATACATATGAATATATCAAAATTTCAATATATCTTAATCATCCTCTTATTTATAAATTGTGTGCCTGTGTTCTTTTTTAAGTTCTAACTAACACGCCTAAATAAAAATGACTCTTTTTGCACAAAATAAATACTTCATTTATTTCTAAATATAGGACCTATTTGGGGGAGGAACATGTTCCTAAATATAAGGCTTATTTAATTATCCACAACATTTTTTCAAATTATCCCTATTAATATTAATACTCATCAATAATAAACAAGCAGTAAAAGGAGGTTGGGAATAAAGGCAGGTTGTTAGATTGTTTTGTCATGTAATTTTAACTGATTTAACTTATATCTTTAATTTAATCGAATTAAATAAATAGATCTTATATTTTTATATTTATATGGGTAGTGTATAGAACTAGTCCTGAGGACGTGAAGGAGCATTAAATCCATGCATGGCGCGGAATATATAGGACAGAGCGAGAAAATGAGTTGTCCTTCAAATGAATTAAAAATCAATAGCGGCTTAAATATGCTTCGTAATCTTCACAACATCGTTGTGTATGATGGACATGTGGTAAACGAAAAGTGATCTGGCACGAAAAAGACCATAAAAATCAGAAAGAAATGTTTCATAATTGAAAAAGGGAAAGTAAAGATAGAGAATATATATACACCCCGGAAAAACCAAAGTCATGTTTGACTAATTTATTCCCTTAGTTAAATGCTACCCCCACCTGTCGTCATAAACCGATTTTGAGTTCTCTAATAGTCTGACTGTAGTAACAACAATTGAGATAATAAAAAATTGGAAAAATCATAATAATGTCCTAAATAAAGGAATTAATCACAATTAAGTCTCGTGACAACTTAAAGAACCACCGTTGACAATTCAAGAAACTACATTAATAACTCAGGGATCTGATTGTAATTATACTACAAAAAAAGGGGGTTTTAGTAGCAGTTACATTAGTCGCGGAATGCTACAACCGCCAGTAATTATGATTCAGTAGCGGTTATAAGGACAAACCGCAAGTAAATACGATGGTTTGACCACAAAAGTAGTTAGTAGCGGACATTAGTAGCGGTTTGGGAGAAATAACCGCAACAAATTTGGCGCGCTTTGGCGGGATGAGTAGTGGCATAAATTTAGTCGCGGTTCTGGAAGAAAAAACCGCGAAAAAATGAATGGCCGTTGAATTAGTGGCGGTTTTCAGACGTTAGTAGCAGTTAAAGCCAAAACCGCCACTAATTCTGCGAAATAAATGCAACTGCATTTAATACAGGCTGAATTAGTCGCGGTTTTAGCTGCGGTTTTTGCTAAAACCGCGACTACTAGTAGCGGTTCTTGGAAAACCGCTACTAAATTGAACAATTTAAAAAGGCTCGTGCCTTTTCTGAGAAAATGCACGAGCTTTTTAGAGAGAAAGTGACGTGACGTGACTTCGACGAGAAAGAAGAGGTCAAAATCATGGTGAAAAAGGGCGATCGCAATAAGAGGCCTATGACCGCTGAACAAGAGGAGGCTGAGGAGCGGCTTCGTAAGGAACTGGCTGAGCAGGCCGAGAGGGATCGTATAGAACAAGAGCGCATCCGTATATAGAACCAAACGATTCCAGAAGATGTAATCAACTCATTCTGGAGTGGGGGAGAAAATTTTGACGAGACTGGAGGAGGAGCGGATTTTGAGGATATGGCACGTTGGTTGGATTCTGAGGAAGATGACGAGGCGGGGCGCCCTAAATGATCCGCCGAAAGGTCCACCGGTTACGAAGTACAAGTTCAGGGTAAGGAAATTCTATTTTTATTGTTTTTATCAGATAATTATATTTTTTTATCGCTCATTAAATTGAAATTGTTCCCTAAATTTTACAGACCCTTCTGGTAGCATAAGTGAGAAGAGGTTGACGTGCAAGATGCGATGAACCTTCCGAGCCGGCACAGAGTTAAAGTTGAGTGGGACGACTTGACCAAATTACCGGTAGGACAAGGGGGCAACTGTACTCGAGGTTCGTCGGGGGTGTAGGCCAGAATTACCAGCGATTCCCGATTGACGCTTTGGACTCGAGGAAGATTGACGCGAACTCTAAAAAGTTCGCGTGGAACGAAATTGTTAAGGTTGATTAAACTAACTTTGAGCTTATTTATTGTTTATTATTTATTATTATTAGAATGTGATTTTAATTAATACTATAAGAAATATTCTTGTTATTATTTATTGTTTATTGTTTATTGTTTATTATTTATTATTTCTTATTTCTTTTCTGTTATTATTTGAATTTGATTTTAATAAATATTATAGGAAATGTATTTATTATTTCTTATTTCTTTTATGTTATTATTGGAATTTGTTATTATTTATTATTTTCTAATTAAACATAGTTAAATTTAATATTTTACAGAGGAAGTTTGATGTGAGGGACAGCCGCAAGAATTGGACAGAATCAAAGATGGGGGACGGTTGGAAGAACAAGCGATTGGATCTGTTCAAAGAAAGAGATCGGATGGGGAGTAGACCGTTTTAGGAGTTGGTCAATGATGTCCCTGGTGGCGTCCCTGCGGATGCGTGGGAGAGATATGTGGGTTGGAGGAGGGGAGACATTGGGAAGGTATAATGAATAATATTATTGAATTGATATTGAAATATCATATTGAAGAAATATTTTTGAATTACTGGTGAGTATTTAATTTAATTTTACTTTAACAGAAGAGGTCGCAACAAGGTCTTGCCGCGAAGACGCATCAGAAGGTTCATCATACGGCTGGGACGAAGCCATTTTCGGTTGGCTACAAAGAGATGGTATGAAGGAATGAAGCTTCATTGTTTAAGTTAAAAATAATTTATCTTTATACATTAATAACTATTTGTATCTTAATTTTCAGGCGGAAGAAGCTGCGAAGAAATGGCAGAAGGCTACCTACGGTCGTTTCTACCAAATAAAGCACAGACACGCCGACGGGAGCCCAACATCCAAGGAGGCTGAGGAGCAAATTGTAAAAATTTTATTTATTTATTTTTATATTATTATATTTTTAATAACAACGACATCAAAATAAAATTGTTAATATGTTTGTGTGTGCAGGCTAAGATTGAAGAAGCGGAGAGAGAAATCGCCGAGTCGCAGGGGGACAATGTAGACCCCACTGCCTCGCTAAGCGCTGCCCTAGGGCCTCAAGAGCACCCTGACCGGGTTCGCGGGATGGGATTCGGAGCCCGACCTACAGTGGTGTACGGCAGGTCAGGCGACCCAGGCAGCGCCCAGTCTACAGCTTTAAGCCAACCATCAACAAGTGGCCCGATTAGGAGAGACGCAGAGTATGAGGCTCAAATGAGGGAGAGGCTCACTCATGAGATTACCGAACGGGTGACTGATCAGGTGTACGACCGACTAGACTCCTGGGTGCAAACCGCCAATAGCACCCTCGAACGGATACAGCAGAGGTTCGACCCGGATGGATCTCCTTTGCGAGTACCACTACCTCCACGTCCACCGAAGCAGCCTCGCAACCGTTCTCCGAAGCATCAAGACGACGATCAGCCTCCTGCGGCGTAGCTCTAGGGTCTTTTTTTATTAGAATGTTTTTAATTTCAGGATTTCAGTTGAACATTTTTATATTTAAATGTTTGTTAATTATAGGATTTCAGTTGAACATTTTTATATTTAAATGTTTGTTAATTTGAATATTAGTTGTTCAAACATTTCATATCTTTAATATTGCATAATTTTGTTAGTCGTTATTATCTGATTTAATTTTTACTTCACAAATGGCGATAATCTTTTTTAACAGTTAAACAAAAAAAGTTTGTCCGTGACTAATAAATAAACCGTTGTTATTTGTTTATTTTCTAATATAGTATTTGAAAAAAAACCAAGATATAAATAACATTAAAAATACAAAATAGCACATTTAGTGGCGGTTTATAAACCGCCACTAAGTGAATAAATATTAAAAAATTTAACCTTAACCACCACTAAGTTACTAAATATAAAAATAATTTAATACTAGTAGCGGTTCTAAAACCGCTACTAATGTAATAATCAGACAGCTGCCACCTATTCCTTTTCCAACGGTCTGATTGAGTTAGTTGAGGTTTTAGTAGCGGTTAAGGAACCGCTACTAAAGTCTAAATTTCATTTTATAAGCCCTTGATGCTTTCCAATTCATTTTCACATTTCATTCAAACTATTAAGCTCTTTCCTTCTTTGATAATATCTTCAGTCATATGATGGACAAATCTTGGATAAATTTGCCACGGACGTCCCCCCGCTATTTGGTTGGTGTTGACCACTTCTTAGATTTTGCTTTCAACCGCACCGGTGTTAACAATAAGATATTGTGTCCTTGTCCGAAATGTAAATTTAAGAAGTGGCATCCCAGAAATGTTGTGCGTGAGCATCTTATACTGAAACAATTCCCATCCAATTACACATTCTGGGGTATTCATGGCGAGAACGATGATGATGGTGGTGAAAGAGTTGCTGGAACATCTCAAGTTGGAATGCAGATCGACGTTGACGATGATGACGACAATCATGTGGATCCATTTAACGATGTTGTGCGTGATGCTTTCGGGGTGCAAGGTGACGGCATCGGGAGTCAGGAAGGGGTTGAAGGACCACTCCTGGAGTTTTTTCGAAATGAAGCTGCAAAGAATTTTTTCGACCTTATGACGGATTCAGATAAGCCATTGTTTCCAGGTTCTACTAAAAACTGCCTCATTTCGTTTCTAGTTTTGTCACATAAACGTTCGTTTTACAATAAGAATAATGTTTATTCAGGGTGCAGTAAATATTCAAAACTATCATTTCTTGTCAAGGTGTATTTGGATGTAGATATAAAAAAACGAAGCCTTTCTCATTTCCATGTTCAACAAATGCAAATATGTGGTCTCAAACAAGATGCAAGTCAAGTTCTAGAGTAAGGAAAAGATCGGCGATACACACATGACATGAATATGAATAGGCCCAAGAACCTCACTAGGTTATGACTACTTACTTAAGATTCACCTAAAGCCAAAACAATTGCCATGCATCTTTTCTACTCAACAAACATTCAATCACTGATCAATTCAAGAATGCATCCAAACCAAGGATTACCTCATACTTTCAATTCTCACATCTAAAACAATTTTTTTCAACTTGTTTTTTTTTTAATCTAACTTTTTTCCAATAACATGAAAACAGAGGAAGCACACAAAACTCAAACATATAATAACCAATCGATCCAGCCCAATGAAATGATAGACAGCACAATATAAAATTGGAAAAAGAAAGCGTACAACCAGGCCAAGCAAGTTGCATTTGGAACAACCAACTCCACATGTTATGCGAGGGGAATTCCATGTAGAAAGACTTTAGAAAGCTAGCCCCGATCTCCATCTGAACCTTCACAAGACACAAACAGAATGAATTTCTTCAAACTGAACGTATAGCTTTAAGTGGAAGTTTAATAAGGCTTTTTCTGATCATTGTTGAAAACCAGAGAGTTAGGAGAAGCAAAGAAACCAATTGACACCACACAAAGAAAAATGGATGATCACTTAATAAGAGGCCCACTAGCACACGTTCCATATGTTCTCTTTCTATCTTCACTAGGCCATTGGTGATAACATACAGTTATATAATCAATCAAAAGGAAGATAAAAGAGGTAGCTGAACTAATAAAGGCAAATATTAGTTGTCCAAGCATGTAATTAATTGATGCAAAACAGAACCAAACAATTTGCACTTTTCCAGCACGCAGTGCTAATATAAGGGTATACATATTACTCCTCACCAGTATGTACAGAAAGTTTCCATAAGGGTATAGATATTGCAGTGTGCAGTCTAAAAATCTAATCTGAAATGTAAGCTAGTTTCAATAGCTTCACGGACTAAATCCTAGTCAGATAAATAAGAGAATAAAGGACAAATGCTTCAAGTTCCAAACAAGTAAGAACACACCTCGCATCACTTAACCCCCTAACACTGACCTATAAATTTCTATGGAGCCCTGCGTTCAATTAACATTGAACCTATTCTTCAATGCACGAACTCCATTATCAGTAACCATAAATCAGACTGAGACAACAATAACAGAATTTAGCTATTCTCAATTCAGAATTCAAACACACTATCTGATTACAAAAGCCGATTTCCAAGTCTCAAAACACTAACAAACAATAAAATAAAGACAGACAGACAGATGAAGAAAAACAACGCTGAAGAAAAAATATGCAGAAGCCTCAATTTCAACAAGTCACGCGCAAATAAGAACCCAACTGAGTCTATTTAATCAGAGTATTCTGAAGCAAGCGTGTGTATAGTGAAGTCAAGATCGAGAAACAAAATACACAATGTATGTAACATCAAGCAAGGGGATCAAATAAGGTACCTCAGTGCCGTCCTCAAAAGCAAGAAGCTGACACAGCTTCACATAAATTCCTCTCTTTCCCAAAGCGGTAGGCAAATCACCGAAGATTCTCTTGACTAGAACGTCAAAATTTGGAGGCAATTTGGATTTTCGCACGAAATCGGCCTAAGAAGCGCCATGAAAAGTTCGATTGAAGCTGGCGAGTTTACAAATCTGAGGAAATTCCATATATTGTAGGATTAAAAAGACACAATACTCAGGTAAAAACCCAACGTGGGTATAGATGCCACCATCAAAGCGACACAATACTCAGGTAAATACCCAAATCGTAGGGCAAAGGGGAAAGCTCGTTGCCTTTTGAAGAAAAGTAGCTAATGACGATGATGAAGGGGTGAAGCACATAGAGAGAATGAGAGATAGTGATGAAGAGAGAAATGTAGCTTAATCTGATGAGAGAGAAATGTCCAGAAGAAGAAGAAGGAGATGGGTGATGAAGAGAGAGATCGATGGCATTACACAAAAAAATAACAGGAAAGAGGAATAAAAAAGCGCGCGCCCGCCACAACGGCTCTTTCTTCAACGGTCACATTCCATCAACGGCACCGCTTGCCTTCGCCCTCACCGCCTTTTTCTTCGACGGGATATCACCGTAAAATGAAGTGAGTGACACTGGAATTCAAATTTTGAATTGTAAAACAAAAAATATTAGGCAAGTTTTTTTTTTTTGGTAATAATAATTAGGCAAGTGACCTCTGGCTGGACGAATGTTTTATTAAAAGGGGGGGAGATCTTAAATCTTTTTAAAAAAATATTTGATGTTTTTATTTTGTATAGCATCAGTATGTTACATCATGCTGGTGTAATTTTATTCAACTTTTAATTTTAAACTTATAAAGCAAATACTCTCACCACTGATTATTATAATAAGCCCAAAATTTCATTGACTTATTCTTTTTATAAAAAGGACTCACTACAGGTTTGAGTATTTAATGTATTTTTTATCACTTTTGTTCATAATAAATTATATTATTTCCCTTCATCTTTTTCCAATACTACATTATCTTGCCAATAAAAAAAAAACTACATTATCTTTCATACTTCTTCTTATAATTACTATATTTCTCACTTTAACTTGTCACTTATTAATAAACACATGGTCGGAAAAAAATTTTATTTCCTATTTCTTCTAATCCTTATGCACAAACTAACAATTCTCAAATACTAATAAAATTAGTTAAAAACAATAGATTTGTCTAAAATTCAAGTAAATTACTTCCTCCATCCCTTATTATAAGAGCCAAGGAGGTAAAATCACACAGATTAAGGAAGTGGTTGAGAGAGATAAATATGTCTGAAATAATTTTGTTTTCTCAAGTTTGCCCTTATTTATGATTGAGTATATAAGAAAGAGAAATGTGATAAGAGTGTTATAAATGAGTATGAAAGAGAATGTGAATAGAGAGAATAATGATGGGTAAAGTGGGTAAAAGCTAGTTAAATGCTTTGACAAATTTAGGCATGCTCTTATAAAAAGGGATAAAACAATTCAAATTTTTTACTTTTATATATAGGGACGGAGGGAGTACAATATTAACTACTAATTACACTAAACTGTAACACTATATTAATTGTTACTCTCTCCTACTGTCATTATTAAATATAGGCACGCATGAAAAAATTAATGTGCCTTAAAAACTAACAAGTGCCTTATAAAAAGAATAAAAAATGATAATTACAGCTAGGTCGCAAATAAGGGAATTAATCACGACCATATCCCAAAAAATAATCAGATTACATTGAAATCCCTAGGGACCTTGATGATATTAAATGGATTCTTATTGACAACTCAATGCTCAATAAGTTGTCAATGACAACTAAAGAGTTGTCAATTGTAACTCAATATTGACAATTTAAAGAGTTATCATTGACAACTCAAGGAGCTGTATTGAGTTGTCGATAAGAAGCCATTTAATATCACCAGGTCCCTAGAAACTTCAATATAATTTAATAATTTTTTGGAACCTGATTGTGATTAATTCCCTAATTTATGACCTAATTGTAATTCTCCCTAAAAAAACTTGTTAATTAATGCCTAAGGACCATAGGGAATACATAATTACATATTTATTATTTTTGATTAATTTTAATTGTCTTTTTTAAGCCGTGTAATTCAGTTATTGAATTTTTATAATAGATACGGCGGCCTACGGGAGGTAGTATTGGTAAAGTTATACACACCTAACATATTTTTAGAAAAATAATACCAAGTTCCTGTACTTTCACAACAGTCAAGAACATTATGCACCCAAAATTCCTACATACTGTTTTGTGCCAAATCCGACTTATATAGTACATATCAAACTTGCATTGTGTGTGTGTGTAAAATAATCCTGAGTCCCATTTCTTCCATTCTAATATGTAACATTGAGCTAACAAAGGATCCACCCATACTTTATTAGCCGAAAGATATTCCACTTATCTCTAAATCATAATCAAGTCAAAGCTTCTCATGTGCATTAAACACGATTTATTTCAGATACGAAAGACTTTATTCCGATTTAAGATTACATAAACTCTCTTAAACACGTGGAGGCAAAGTTTCCTCCCACCTCATCAAAGTGGCGGCCACCTCACTGATTATAAAGTTACCAGGCACCCAATTAAAGTTTACCTTGTCAGGACTCACGCCCAAAAAGTGTAAACAATAATTATTCAATAAAAAACAACTAGGTTAGTATAACATTTGGTTCCTCAAATTTGCTTGTAAATCTGGTCCCTTAAACAAGAGGTTTTGGTTTTTTTGGGTAAAATGATTTAGATTTTTATTAAATTTTTAGGCACCAATTTTCAATGAAATATGTGGAGGTAAAACCAAAATGAGAATAAACTTAAAAGACCTAGGATTTTGTCAACCCAAAAATAAAATAATCTCAAGGACGAAATCAAAAATGGAATGAACGTATAAGGACTGCGATGTTAGATTTATGGGTATATAATTATTTTTTTAAGGAAAATTGTATAAGTATCATCTACTATGAAGGTATGTCTTTGATAAGCTACCAAAATCCAATTAATATAAACTTTATTTCATTAAAAAAAGACCACGGCCCAAGTAACACTAATTTCTAAGCTGGATTCAACTAATACTAATGGTTTATTATAAAAGGAAAAAATATTATATATTTTTTTATAATTTTACAAGGTGTCTTGGGCTGTAATTTCTATGGAAGAATTAATTTATGCCTATCTCCAACCCTCTAAACTTTATGCAAAATTTCTACATAAAAAAGTAGAAGATAAAGGTTATCTCTATTATAGAATCTTTCCTTTGAGCAACTACTATGGACCCACTTAATTTCTTTTAAACATATTTGATGCCATTAGCTAGGTGAAGGAAGACATTTTATTTCAATCTTTTGGAATTAAAAAAAATGATGTGTTACTAAGAGCTTCTTTGGATATACTAAAGAAACAAAATAACTTATTTTAAGTATTTATATATTCTTAAAAAAAAATCAATGCATGTTATGAAACTTAAAAAATCCCTATTTCATTCCAAAGTGGTGATAAAGATTAAAAGTTTCAATATAGATAAAGATTAAAAGTTTCAATATAGTGTGAATATTGAAACTTTTAATCCTTATTCTATATAGATTTATTAATTTTTTAAATATTGAAACATCAGAAAATATTTTTGAATAGGAAAACATATTGTGAATAAAAATTTCAATATAATCAATAAAAACTATACAAAATCACATTATAAATAAATAGTAATATGGTTTTTCATATATGGTAAATGAGGCTTTTTAAATGATAAGATTTTTGTAATTTTTGTATATTATTTTTAGTGAAGAGAGTTTAATTGATATTATTGTTGATAAATCAAGATAAAAGAACAGAAATGATATATATGGGTAGATATCAATATTAATAGTTAAATAATCTATTGATAATATGGATATGAATTTGGTTGATTTTTTATTTTGTACATTGTAAGCAAAATATTTAATTTTCTTTTTGGATAGATTTAATAATGTATGATAATCTCTGTGTGTTGGGAACACTTCAGAATAATATAGGAAGGAGTACTTCTTAGAATATTTTATGGGAAAAAGACAAATCAATACCTTTGAATATGTTAAAGGACAAATCAGTCCCTCAACATTTGGAAATCCCAAATCAGACCTAGGGATGGATATGGGATTTCCAAATGTTGGTAAAAAGACATATATGCCCCTAATAATGGAGGCAAAGAGAAGGGTTGGGGTTGGGTTCAAGATTGAAAAAAATCTCACCTCGACAGGGTCGCCGCCAGCCATATTCCAGTCACCCGCAAAAGCCACAAGGTCAAGTCAACCCCCCTTTCCTTCTTCCTTCCCCATGACCTTTTTTCCTTATGTGATTTCACTGATGTTTTGCTGGTTCAAAGTGCTACATGGAGGAGTGTCGGCCTTTATCGCTGAGAGCTTAGCAAGAATAGGGGCCCACGTGGCTTCAGGTTTCAAAAGAGTCGCTAGAGTTCAGCTCAGTATCAAGGAAACAGAGGCCGAATCTCACTCTAATCTGGTGAGTACTAGCCTTTTATTATACCCTTCTTCTTTTTTACATGAATCTTTGCTTCCTGGGAATAGCTATTCGAATGAGTTTGTGTGTGGGTATTCTTTTAAAATGGATTATGTGGAATGGGTAGTTGAAAAGTCTTAAAATAATGGATTCTGTGGAATGGGTAGTTGAAAAGTCTAAGCTTTTAATACAATTGATCCCAATTTTGTTTCATGCTTTGCAACCCAAAAAGAAAGAGCTCATTCAGTGGGTTCAAGTGCAATGTTTTAATTAGTTTTTTTTCCTTCTTCGTGCTTTTGTGTGTGTATGTTAAATGTTCATGTGCTTCAATCTCTTGCATTATTGATTTGTAATCTACTTGGAAGTAAGAGCCTATTGTATTGGAAGGATAAAAGTATTTCATATCAGTGTTTTTATTTCTTTATGTATGTAGCTTCTTACCAAAGAGGAAGCTTTAGTGCTCTATGAAGACATGGTATTAGGCAGGGCCTTTGAAGATATGTGTGCCCAAATATGAAGTGGAATCTGATTTTGTAACCATCCATTTTCCTATCTCTTGTTTGTTCACTCTGTTGGTTTCATTCCTTTGATATGCAGCCCTCCCCCATTTGATTAGGTTGTAGTTGCCATTTTCTAATATGTTCTCTTTTCCTTGAGCTTTACTCTCCCCCATGTGGCTCTTATCTTTTACTTGTTTATACTAAATGTAAAACATGATAATCTGCATACAAGTGAGCATTTTATGAATCTATAAGATGTGATATTCATATTCTCCAATTTTTATTTTGCTACATATGAATGTTACTGATCTTGTTCATTCAGTTTGAAATCTTATTAGGTTATTCTTGTTTCATCTATTTTCTTCTTCTTTATCATTAACTGTCATTCAAAGGGAACTTATTTTGGCAAGTGTTTTCATTCTTTATTCATAGGATATGTCCTCGCCATGATAGTGGAGAAACAATCAAAAGAGCTTTGGATCTTGGTGTGTGGATCTTGACGGCAAACAGAGGTGACGGCATAAGGCGTTGACGGGGTAAGGGTGGCTTATGTATTCATCCATTATTTACTCCAAATATTATTCTTATTCTCTCCTCAAGCTGCATTTATGAAAACATGAAAATTACTTTGTGCATTTATGCTGAAAACATAAAAATCACTTAAAGGAGTCAGACTTATGAAAAGATTAGACCATAAAATAGTTCAATGTGGCGGACCCATCATGCACCTTCATCCTTATATGAGTTTGAACGTTTTTTTAATGGAAAACTGAAACCACATTAATTTAAAACAGTTAGTACATTAGAGAAATAACTAGCCTATACTTCCATCAACCTCCATTACATCTCATGAAGATGGTGATTGATCTAGCATGAGCTTTTAATTCGGTTGAATTATGCCATATTTTACTTTGTGACTGTTTTGAGGTCAATGTTGTGAGGTTGTTTTAGTAAATTCCTGAGATAGTAGGATTCATGGAATTTGTATTAATCCACGGGTATTCTACATTATTAACAATCAACTAGTTCATTTCATCCTTATATATGGAGTTATACTTTGTTCTGTCAGCAAAAATATGGTTTAACTGTAATTACAGAGTCATTGAGTTGTTAATCGCTATGATAGAAATGTTAATCACTATGATATAAAGGTTAAAACCAAATATGCAGTTGTTAATCGAAGGGTTTAGCTATTGTTGTTCAGAAACTATTTCAAGATAAGAAGATTTATCATTGTACAAGATGCCATCAAGCCGGTCACACGAGAAGGACCTGCAAAAATCCCAACCCAAGCTAAAGTTTGTCACAAAGTAGCGAAGTATTTTGTTTTTGAAGAAACGACTCATATATTTTTGGGAGTTCGGTTTGGCACTGTGCGGGCCATTTTGTGAATACCATGGCAGCGAATTGTAAATGATGTTTTTTGGTTTAGTGACAAGGGAACATTGAGTGGCATGATGATCTTAATGTTAACTGCAAACATGACAGTTGCTGTCAGCATTACAGATTGTTAATATGTATGATACTGTTGTTAATTCCTATGAATACGTTGTTAATTCCTACGATGAAGTTGTTAACGCTGACAGCAACTGTCATGTTTTAATTGATGTTTTTTGGTTTAGTGACAAGGGAACATTAAGTGTTAAGATGATGTTAATGTTAACTTGTCATTGAATATGTAAAAAAACTATGTTAATGAAGAATGTGGTTTTATGTTGCTACTTTACTATGTTATCAACAAAGAAGTTTAGTTTCAGTTGGACATGGGCAAGTTGTTAATCGCTATTCCAACGTTGTTAATTCCTACGATCGAGTTGTTAATGACGAAGATGAAGTTGTTAATGGCTGGGGCAAAAAATGCTCACATTGCAAGGAGGGTCTAAGTTGTTAATCGCTATTCCGACGTTGTTAATTCCTACGATCTAGTTGTTAATAACGAAGATGAAATTGTTAATGGTGAAGATGAAGTTGTTAATGGCTGGGGCAAAAAATGCTCACATTCTAATAAAGGTCTAAGTTGTTAATTGCTATTCCCACGTTGTTAATTCCTATGATGGAGTTGTTAATAACGAAGATGAAGTTGTTACTGGTGAAGATGAAGTTGTTAATGGCTGGGGCAAAAAATGCTCACATTACAAGGAGGGTCTAAGTTGTTAATCGTTATTCCCACATTGTTAATTCCTACAATGGAGTTGTTAATGACGAAGATGAAGTTGTTAATGGCTGGGGCAAAAATGCTCACATTGCAAGAAAGGTCTAAGTTGTTGTTAATGCTGACAAGAGAAATGGTTAAACTTGTTTGTTTTGTAATAAATATATGCAAATAGACCTGTGAATATGCCACCAAGAAACATAGAGAAAAGGGAACTTTGTGCCATACTACATGAAACATACATATTCAATTTTCCATATAACATACCAAAGGCAAACTTTGTCCAATACTACATCAAACATACATATTCAACAATTGCAACTTGTTAATTTCCCTGTTCTCTAGATCACTTTGAATTGGTTGGCTGTTGAAGAAGAGCCAATGCTTTATCCTTTACTTGATTCCGATTATGAGTAACTAGCCACCACATGACATCTCGCCTGAAGTTTGCTACATCCTCCTAAACACATGACAAACCCAAGTAAATGTAATGTCAAACCTATTTAAATAAAAACATAAATTTAAAAAAGCAGAGTTACATACATTTGTATAATTAATAACAAAACGTGTTTTAATCACTCTAAATTTGAAGAGTTATTACTTCTACTTAAAGCAACACCATTATAGAAAGGAAAACAGCTTCATTTAACACTAATCAAAGTCAAATAACTATTTTCTTCAGTCAAAGTAAAATCAATATATTATAAGCACAAGCTTCTATTCCTCTCTCTGTTTTTTTTTTGGCAAAGCAAAGGCAAATGTTGATTGCTCATCTTTAAAAAGAACTTAGCACTTGTAGCAAGGACAATTTATTGTTTTTAACCAAAACCATGGTATTAATACTTCACACCAGAATAATATTCACACAGTAAAAACCAATCTTAGAGCAAGTTTACTTTAGGGAATTGAAATTTCTATTTTTTGAATCAAATAGTCCAAGTAGCTCAATGTGTCCATCAAAAATTTCAAAGGTGAAGCTAATATGCACTATGCAGAGGTATTTCACTATATTGTAGGCTGCATTTTTTTAAATTTACATATTATTCAATAAGAGCTGTAAAGCAGAAAACAAGAATTGTACAAAGAAAGGAAGGTCCTTGGTGCTAAATATATGACTTCCAAGCTTATAATTCCAGAAAGGTAATGAAGACTTTGGCGTGTAGTATAAAACCTGCCAATGATGATGAACATTAAAGTTGTTCAAATCCAAATTATCAAATTTGTCTCATCACTATTAGACTTTCAAGCACTTACCTGGCTTTCAACTGTTACATTGGCAATAGGTTGCAAAGCCTCAATCACAGGGTGCACTAAAGCCTCGTCTACGTCATGAAAAATCCTACTATAACATCATCATGATAACTAATGAATATCATCAAGCTCAAGCTGCTACGCATTATACATAGTGCCTAGTTTTTCATTCAAGGAAAAAAATCACCAATTAAGGTTTTTGTATACCAATTAGGCAAGTGTTTAGATTCACCATGAGATGATGAAGATCAGAGAAAGAAAGCTCTTAGTCCCTCAAAGCATCTCATTCATAAGAAAATAGAAAAAAAGAAAGTGAACATCTGGAAAACATTTTAACGAGCTTAACGTAACAAGAGATATTTGAAATTTCATACCAATCATATATCCAATCTCGTGGATCTGCATTAAGCAAACTAAAAGACAGAAAAATCTTCCCATCAGTACTCACAAGCATGAACTCCCCATGAATTGAACCTTCTTCTTTCCCACCATTAACAAGCACGTTAACAAAAATTTCAGCTATTCTTGCCACTGTAAAAATTTGAGACATAGATGACAACAAATATTTGTGTTTCATAGATGACAAGAAGATGACAAAAAACAAAACAAACACAAAGGCCAAAGCAATACTTGTGTTTCAAGACATACTGACACAAACCCCAGCCGTAAAAATTGAGCTAACATGGCATTCAGATTTCAACTGAGATAAAAAACAAAATAACAAGATCATAGACGGCTAAAATTGTTAAAAAAAATCCTTATGCTT
Organism: Mimosa bimucronata; assembly: GCA_037074515.1. Classification (NCBI taxonomy): domain Eukaryota; kingdom Viridiplantae; phylum Streptophyta; class Magnoliopsida; order Fabales; family Fabaceae; genus Mimosa; species Mimosa bimucronata. The sequence goes on along the minus strand of CM073440.1, from coordinate 12,385,825 downwards.
AGATGCCCTGCAGAATAAATACATAATTTGAAGAGGAGAGAGTTTGTATTCAATTACTTTATGAATACTTCTTGAATCATTTACCATTCATGGATACCTAGAGCCAAAAAGAAAATAAAATTATATTTACACAGTAAGGTCAACTACAATTAATGGGTAGCCAAAAAGCTTTGTCAAATTCCTTTGAACTCAACCAAACAATAGCATAAACTTAAAAGTGTTGTACTGGCCACGATTTCTATGATAAAACAATAAACTTGGGTGATACCAAACACAGAAAAAAAAAAGAGTGCTTAATTCAATTGCTGTGAAATATGGCTTCACTCTTTGTTAATCGTTTCAACAGAACAGAAAGGGGAATCAAATTGCCCCAATTCTAAGTCCCTTTCAATGCACCTTAAGATGTGTGAGGGTACATATGATCAAGAAAGAGGAAATCAGAAATGCATCAGTGCAGGTAAGAAAGAGAACAAACCTGAAATATGGAACCTTACAGCCAAATTAGATTTCTCTTTCTCAATGTTGAGATCATACATGATTTGAAAAAGAGAAAACCAAACAGTCCATTAAAATCTTCAAAACCCAAAAACTGTCAGTAACACAAAAAAGGGAAGGAAAGAAAAATTGTATTAAGCATATAACAAGAAATAAATCACTTAGAATAAAAAAAATTCGAACAATCAAAACATGTGCACATCAATAAGTGAAGAAACTCAAATCAGAAAAGAAAAATCAAACCTACCTCTCAGAAAATTCATAAACTAAATCAAATCTTCAAAAGAACCCCACTAGAAACAATGGTGGGTTCCAAAGAAGATATACAGAGCCGAGTCTGAGCTCTCCCGCTCTGCTTCAACAAACACGATGAAACAAGGAGGAAGGAAAACAAACATGTTGATGATGAATGTCAAGCGGTCCGGCCCTGCTCTCTGACATCGGTGACGAGGACGGGCTTGCGAGATTAAACGCGATGAGAGCGGAGAGAGAGATTGAAACACATGCCCTAACATTTTTCCTTATTAGCAATGAGGGGCAAAAACGTCATTTATGAACATTTAGAAATCCCAAATTGCTCCCCAGGGACTGACATGAGATTTGAAAATCTTTAGGGACTGATTTGTCCTTTTATATATTGGAGGGGATTTTATTGTCTTTTTCCCATATTTTATTATTACCATTTTAAACATTAAACCAAAGTAAAATGATTATCGAAGATCGATCGTCCATGCCACTTGTCTGAGAATATTGTCCAAAGCAATCAAGATTAACAAGAAATAGACTAAAGGTGGAATAATTAACAGTAAAGTTATTCTTCTTCCCCCTGAACCCCTTTGAACTAACTGTGTCATTATCTGTTAAGAAAATAATTCTTTTTAATTGCACGCTTATTTTCTCAGTCTTAGGACATGATTCGAGTTATATTGGTCAAAAAGATAAATATCTCATCAAAAGATGAAGAACTTTATAACAATATATTCTTCCAGGCCGAAATATTCACTTCGGATCTTCGTTAAATTTCAATATATTTTTTACATTACATTTCAATTTTAATTTTCTCGTCTAATTAAAATTAAAAATATAACAATTAATAGTCAATAGCATTAGCTAAACATACGATTGGTTGTCCTTTTCATTAATTTCAATTAGTAGAATGCATGCTGCAACTGCGTCAGTAAGAAGCCTCAACTTCTTTTCTTGTTGGTTCTTTATTCAAAAGCAGACATTTTGTTCTTGTTATAGCTTCCATGAATAAATTAAAGGCACAAAGGAGTTTGTAATTTATGCCTTCCAATTTAATGGGATGTCCCAAAGGGATTTTGTATTATGTTCTTTATTTCGTCGTGAAGGTTTCAAGGTTATAACAGATCATATATACATTCTACTATTTAATTCAATTGTAAACTTCAACGGACGATATGGAAGAAGTTCATAAGTTGGCCCATCATAGATTTGGTTTATGGTCCTGACCAATTTGTCAGGTTAAGAAAAACACGTAAAACAAAAATAAATTGTGAAGTGTTAAGTGTATATTGCATGTAGTTATACTTTCACAAGTTTTAACTAGGCAGTTGAATGTAGTTTTCTCTTAATTAAATCTTTTAATTTTGTTCTGCTAGCATTGTTAATTTCTGAAACTTTGTTCTATTAACATTTTTAGATCATGCATAGAAACAAAAAGTTGCTAATAAATCAAGATTAAAATTTTAAACTAAGAGAAAAAAGTGAGTACAAAATTAATATTCAAGAAAAGTATATATGTTCATGGAAAAAGTTTTCTCAAATCAATAGAAAAGTAATTATCATACTCCATATTGATTATTAGTATATATACTTGGGCTAACAGTTCTAAGTGATAGACGTCCCAATGGACCCCCCAACGTTCTTGTGCATAGCCAACCCAGTATTTGGGAAACACCAAAATCAATTTTTGGGTTAATATAACTTTTGGTCTCTAAACTTTCATTCAATTTTAGCTTTGGTCCCTGAACTTTAAAATTTTTTGTTTTGGTCCCTGAGCTTTGAAATTTTTGGTTTTGGTCCCTGAACTTTCGGTCAATTTTGGTCTTGGTCCTTGAACTTTTCGTAATTTTGGTATTGGTCCTTCAACTTTAATTTTTTTTTTTTGAAGTTCTTTTTTAAACTGAGGGACCAATACCAAAATTACTGAAAGTTCAGGGATCAAGACCAAAATTGACAGAAAGTTCAGGGACCAAAACAAAAAATTTCAAAGTTCAGGGACCAAAACCAAAATTGACCGAAAGTTCAGGGACCAAAACCAAAAATTTTAAAGTTCAGGGACCAAAACCAAAATTGAGTGAAAGTTCAGGAACCAAAAGTTATTTTAACCCTCAATTTTTTGAAAAGTTTTGAAAGTCTCATATCCCATTGTTGACTCATACACATTTTTCCAGGAAAATTCTAAGAAAATACTATTTGAATTCATAAATTTTATAGCGGAGATTTTGACTATTTGATTAATGATTTTTACCAAATTAATAACCACATTGACAACTTTACATCACCTATCTAATTTAGGTGTTCTAATGTTTTCTTTTTGGAATTTCCTCTTTAATTATTTAAAAGAAATTAATCTAAATACCAGCGTGAATTAAGTTGTTGAATGGCCAAATTCTTGTATATTTTTAACACAACAGATCTCTTATGGCCATTTAGTTGGCTTCAGCTTCGAGGTACATACAAAATACCCTCTAACTCCTGCTCCTTACCTACCCACTTTTTTCTCCTCCCATTTTACCATTTTATTACTTTACTCTGATGCACGCTCTATCTCCCTCTCTCTGTAGATAACGTCCTAACATATTTTAATACAAAGTGTTTTTGAAACTCTAATTTTCGACTTACCTTGAAACTTGAAAGGGCGATGTGATGAATTTATAACAGAAGCCACCTCCATGACTAGGTACTAATTCATTGGTCCAGACGGTGAAAACATTATCATACATATATGAACCGTTTATACAGACTAGACTTGTTACACATACTTACACACACATATATATGACACAACAACGCCCACATGATTCGGCTTTAGCTATAGCTGCCATATACATAGAACCTTTAAAGACAGATGGAAGGATGGATACAATAAGGTGGCTGGAAAGTAGGGATTTGACCTCAGAGAGATTAATCTCGTTGCACTAACTTGATTAACAACATTAGTTAGTGTACAAGACTAATCCACAACAACTGAAGCTGTTACACATAACTGGGTATTGGGCCTGGACCATAGGCCCATAGGAACAAACAGCAACTGAGAAAACATAAAGGGATCGTTAATTAGCATGGTACCACTCTATGAGGTAACGAACAAGGTTGTCCATTTCGGAGGGGCTGATTTGTCCATCGTTGTCGGCGTCGGCGTTTCGCAGACAACGCCAGGCCCTGAACGGAGGAAACCTCGACCCCATTTTCTTCGCAGCTTCCTCCAGCTCTGCCCAGCTCAGATTTCCGTCCTTGTTTACGTCCACCATTTTCAGTATCTCCCTTATTCTATTCTCAATCATAATGCTTTTCTGTGTCACTTTTGGGGGTATGGGTATGAACACTGGCATTTTTATCTCTATCTTTCACTCTATATATTCCTATATGCTTCTTCTATGTTCTTTTTTATTTCCTTCCTAATGTCTTGCCTTTGCCTTGTTTCTATGGCACACTCGTAGCTACTTCTCTTATATAGCCACTCCCCGTCGGGTTGTGGATCTTGACCCATTTCAATTTGGAAGTGTCATTTCTAGAATTCTAGCCTATCCTGTAATATTAGAATCTTGTATAGCTTGCTGGCTACCTTACGCAATCTCCCCACAGTCTTTGGGATCACTCTTCTGTTATACTCCTTCTATTAATCCATATCAATACCCAATAATTGATTTTTGTGTGAAAGATTAATATGGTAAATAAGTAACTTATCATAAAATATGTTATGTGTTATTAGAATATATGTTAGCTTATAAGTCAAATAAATTAATTTAAAAAAATTTGAGATAAATCAATTTATAAGTAATTTACTTAGTTTTTTTAGAATTTTTCAAAAAAATTCAATTAGATCTTATATTTAAAAACGGATGGGTGATTAGGAATTTTAATCTCACTATGATCATGGGGATATTGCACCAGTATACTCTGACTGGCTCTCAATTTAAATGAGTGTATAACTTAGCTGCAAAAAGAAAAGTACATCTTAGCTGCAAGCTTAAAACATGCAGCCTTTCTTTCCGTGAGTCAAGAGGAAGAACAATAATTAATTGAATCATTTTCATTAACTACTTTCGGCAGTATTAATGTTGAATTCGTCAACTCATACGCGATTTTGTAACTAATACGTATATAGGAGCAAAATAGATCATTTTAATTATATATAACACTCTCTAGACTTTGTTTATATATTTAGGCAGTATATATGTCTAAAATATATGTGATACTAGATAGAATATAGAATATAATTCAAATAACCAAAGAAGGTGTTGAACGTGTTATTATCCTATAATAAGAGTGAAGGCCAAAAGATCATAAATAAATATATCTTGTAGGGGAAAAAAAATTTCGTAAATACTAAAAACATTACATAATAGGCTTCTTACTAATGAATAAATAAACATTACATAATAGGCTCCTTACTAATGAAGCAAGAATGAGAAGAGGTATGGCTGAGTCGGCTTCATGTATTTGGTGTAATCATGAGGTTGAGGATTCAATCCATGTACTAAGGGATTGTGTTGAGATTAGGTCTTTATGGCTGTCTATTGTTAAGCCCAATCTCCAGGCAAGATTTTTCAAATGTGCAATTTGGTCGTGGTGTTATATAAACCTGAATAAGACGTTGGGTCGATGTGAGGGTTATTAGAAAGAGTTTTTTGTAATAGTCTGCTGGTTGATTTGGAAACGACGTATTGAGAAGATGTTTAAGAATATTGATTCTAGTGTTCATGGTATCCTTTTGAAGGCTCAAGCTATCTTGTCTAGTTTCAATGCAGCAAAATCTCATATGAATCAGGTTAACATTCATGGCTTGAAAGGAGCTACGGAGGATCAAAATAGAACAAACATGGAGGGTTGGGTGATTGTTCAGGTTGATGTTGCTTACTCTCGGAAGGATGGAATCGCAGGATGTGGAGGAGTTATTAAAGATCATTCTGAAAATGTTATTGAAGCTTTTATATATGATAAATATTCAGAATGGAGACTCATTGTCAGCAGAGCTTTGGGCATGTCTTATTGGTCTTCGACGGGCATATGATAGGAATCATAAACAAGTTTGCTTAAAGAATGATTCCCTAGATGCAATCAAGCTCATAAAGGATGGAAACAATGATCTTCATGGGGCATGTTTGGGTACCACATTGGGAGGGCCCAACGTGGATCCAAGATGAGAATGACTTTTGGAAAAAAGAAATTATGTTTGGGTAGACTTATTTTGAAAATGACTTTTAGTCCAAAATGACTTCTGCAACGTGAAAAGTCATAATAAAAAAAAAGTTACTTTTGCCTTCTGACTTCTGACTTCTGGTGGGTCCCAAGCCTTTTGTTATGTATTATTTAATAAAGTGGGTAGGAAAATTAGACTGTTAGACCCCTAAAATTTTCAAATAAGATAATTTCTTTTAATTTAATTTTTTTTTTATCTCCAAAAATTTGCCATAACAATTTCTAACTACTTTCTCCCACAATATACTCATTTGAGCGAAAAATATTATTTTTTAAAATTATTTTCCTGAAAATAAGGGAGAAACTAAGCCTTTAATAAGAATATATATATGTATTATTTAATGAAAATAATGCCCTTTTCGGTAATTTTTCATCTAAAAGTGTTTTTCAATATTATCATCAAAACATGTTTCTAAAAGTCAGATTGAAAAAAAGTCACTTCTGTCATCACAAATCCAAATATAAATCACTTCACACAAATGACTTTTAACCAAAAGTCATTTCTGAAAAAGTCATTCTGAAAAAAAGTCACTTCTCCAACAGCAATCCAAACACACCCCATGAACATTAGGATTTGATTGTTGAAACTCATCAAATGCTCCACAGGGCTTGGATTGTTGATCTTCATCATCACATTAGCAGAGAAAATAACTTTGAAGCTGATATTTTTGCTAAGCACGCCTTGGGGATGCCTTTTGGGTTTCATTTAGTTCCTTTAGATAATTTTCATTTATTTACTTCTTGTATTGTAGTGTAGTTTTTTAGTGTTTTCCCATTTATATATATATATAAAAAGAATATAAATATAAGCATAACTATCACAAACAGAGACCATGAAGAGAATATTGCCGGCTTTTCAATTATGATCATGATACCAAAGAAATAACCATGATAACGGTATAATATAATAGGATTTCTGTTTGCACAGCACGAATCATTTGGATTAGAAATAGATTATATGAAGCCTATCAAAAATTTAAAGCCCAAAATGTAAATATCTCAGGAGCGTCTATAAAGATAATATTCTTCGTAACAAGTGGAAAACTATGGAATATATGGTCAGATATGGGTAAATGAACATCTTGTCCGAACAAGACATTTTATGAGATTACTTTGGAAAAACGGCCGATCACTGCATACTCTCACTGATTCTCACCCTCTTCACTCATGGACTCTTGAAGGGGCGCATATATCAACAAAAATGGAATCAATATAATGTGTGACAATTTTTATATAGTCCCCCAAAACTTTTAAGTTCTGCTTTTGAAAAATTTATGTAGCTCAGCTTGCTAGTATATCCAAGATTTATATGTGAAATATTTTTCACACTAGAAATTTTGTAAATTAAAATAGTGTGATGAGTTATAAGTCTCCTCCTTCATAAGTTTATAATTTAAATAACGATGTATTTAAGATTTATAAATAAATCATTTTAACGCTAGCTTGATTCCTTATTTCATATATATGAATATACCAAAATTTCAAGATATCTTAATTATCCTCTTCATTATAAATTGTGTGCCTGTGTTCTTTTTTAAGTTCTAACTCACATGCCTAAATAAAAATGACTCTTTTTTGCTCAAAATAAATAATCCCTCCATTCCTAAATATATGATCTATCTGGGGAGGGGAAGTTGTCCCTAAATATAAGGTTTATTTCTGATTTTTCGCAACATTACCCTAAATTATCCCTATTGATACTCCTCAATAATAAATAAGCAGTAAATGGAGATTGGGAATAAAGGCAGGTTGTTAGGGTATTTTGGTCGTATGATTTTAACTAATTTAACTAATATTCTTAATTTAATCAAATTAAATAAACAAATCTTATATTTATAAACAAAAGGGTAGTGTAATATATAGAACGGACGTGAAAGAGCATTAAATCCATGCATGGTGCGGAATATATAGGACAAAGAGCGAGAAAAAAGAGTTGTCCTTCAAATGAATTAAAAATCAATTTGGCTAAATAAATATGCTTCGTAATCTTCACGACATCGTTGTGTATGATGGACATGTGGTAAAAGAAAAGTGGTCTGGCACAAAAAAGACCATAAAAATCAGAAAGAAATGTTTCATAATTAAAAAAGGAAAGTGCAGATAGAGAAAATATATACACCCCAGGAAAAACCGAAGTCATGTTTGACTAATTTGTTAAATTCTACCCCCACCCGCCGTCATAAACCGATTTTGAGTTTTCTTATTAGTCCTAACTGTAGTAATACCGATTGAACGAATAAGAAATTAGCCACGCTAAAAGCAGAAAATATTAATTATTTCATCCACTCATCTTTTGTATGTGCAAGATTTACGTAACATAGAAGCAAGATTAAAACGATATGCTTAAGTAACAATATTTTCCTTGGCTTCCATGACAAGCTATTAAATACTTATAGCTTATATCTTTTGCTTATGGCATCCGCTGAATAGCACCCTTTGAAGGAGGCAGTTTTCAGCTTCTAAAGATACATTCGATAGATGCTTCACTCAACAAAAAAAAAAAAGATGCATGCATTCGATGTTGTTGTTACGTAAGTATCACTGACGTCAGTCTCTCTCGCCTCGCCAATATTTTGGAATCCCTAGCTCAATTATTTAAGGAACCCGATAACAGTATATGTACTTTAATTTGAATATATGCATGCATGAGGAATAAGCTTCTGCTATTTTAATTGAAACCAATTATCTATGCAAAGGAATGTTGGTTTTGTCTATGATCAAACCCCACTACGCACTCTCCCACGCCTTTCATTACTTCGGATCAAGTCCACTATATTCATCGTAATTTAATCTTTCTTTCTTCTGTGTACTCACGTAATTAGGTGGGCGGAGAAATATACATGAACCAGAGCTGCCTCTTTAAAATTTTTAACACATATACATTTCTTAGAATCAAGGTATTCAAGAACCACTTTAAACTTAAACTTAAGACTAATTATTTTTTTTTTAATAAAAGGCAAAATGACAATCAGAAGACCAGATGTTTACATATTAGTAACTACTGGAGGAACAAGAAAGAAACTTACACTACAAGAAAACTAGTCACGGTTCAAATTGAAAGTTTGTCACGGTTAAACTTGATTTATCACGGTTTTTAAAACCATGACAAAACCATCCGTGGCAAGCGGATTTGTCACGGTTTTTAAAAACCGTGTCAAAGAAACAAAAAACCGTGACAAGAGGAGATATTTGTCACGGTTCAAGACTAACAACCGTCACAAAATCGGGTGGAGAACCGTGACAAACTTTGTCAAAATATATCACGGTTCTCCTGTGAGAACGGTGACAAAGTGTATTTTTATTAAAAAAAGCAACATTTTTTATCTATTTAATTTTAAAAATTTTATACAATAATTCGTCTAATATTACATTCTTAATTCTTTACTTTTAATGTCTATAATTATAAGCTATCAAATACCACTAATATATATTTTTAGAAGAATAATTATTATCGTCACAAAATTTGAAAGACACCTGCAATAAAACAATTTAAACAATAATTAAAAATTGTTAGAGATAATATTTGAATTAAACGAGTATAAAACAAAAGGAATAAATGATTTAAAAATAAAATACCAAATAAAGAGAAGAAAGAAAGAAGAGACGAAAACATACCTAAGATGAGAGAAAAGATGAGGAAAAAAGAAATGAGTGCGAATGAATGAGTAGGAGGAGGTTTATATACTGAAGTCGACCTGCATTTTGTCACGGTTTTTTTAAAAAGAACCGTGACAAATGTTGTACGGAATATAATTCTGTACACTTGTTGTCACGGTTTTGGAAGAAGAACCATGACAAACTCCGGTTTGTCACGGTTCTAATTGAAAAAATCATGACAAACTAATAAATTCATACACATTTTGTCACGGTTCTTTTAAAAAACCGTGACAAAAAATACGTTTGTCATGATTTTTTAAGAGAACCGTGACAAATAATTTTAAAATTTGTGTCACGGTTCTCTTAAAAAAACCGTGACAAAAGATACGTTGGTCACGGTTTTTTCAAGAGAACCGTGACAAACTAATAAATTCGTACACATTTTGTCACGGTTCTCTTAAAAAAACCGTTACAAAAAATACGTTTGTCACGGTTTTTTTTAAGTGAATCGTGACAAAATTTTAAAGCATAGAAACTTTTTTTTAAAAATTTTAAAATTATTTGTCACGGTTCTCTTAAAAAAACCGTGACAAAGCTTTTATGTTTCAAAAAAAAAATTAAACTTTGTCACTGTTTTAGAGTTCTAGACCGTGATAAAGTGTTTCCCTCTATGTGGCGGAAACATTCGCGCCGCATTTGTTGCGGTTGTCTTCCTACAACCGTGACAAATTTGTCAAATTTTTTATTTTCCTATTTTTGTCACGGTTTTGGCACAAAACCGTGACAAATTGCATACATTTGTCACGGTTTTAATAATCGTGACAAACAGACATTTTTTTTGTAGTGTTAGTATATGACAAAAATCATCAAAAGCAATCATTCCGTGGAAATTAATCTAAATCTTTGCAGAAGATGATTAACGTCATTGGCGATGACATTCTTGTGAGATTTAAGCCTTTGAAATCAGTCGTCTTCTAACAGATCTAATGTGAAGATTCATGTTGAATAAATCAACCATAGCAGATGAGCAGATCCAATAAAGTGCAACTCGAAGACATGAGAGCGAATAGAAATTACAATGGACAGTAGTTTGTCTCCAAACAAAGTCCTGCATGGGTGGATCAAGCAAACATATAATGACATGAGAGAAAGTAGTCTGTTGATGTATAACAACCTGTGTGTATATGCTGGAAACAGTTCAAAATAACAGAGGATGGAGTCCGTCTTAGAAGATTTTATTATTACCCTTTTAAACATTAAACCAAAGTAAGACGATTAATTGAGGATCGATCCATGGAACTTGTTTGAGAATATCGTCCAAAGCGATAAAGATTAAACAAGAAATAGCCCAAAGGTGGAATAATTAACATTACTAGAAGCAGTTATTTTTCTTTACTATGAATGCCTTTAAACTTTCTGTGTCATTATCTGTTAAGAAAATGGTTCTTTCTAACTGCATGCTGATTTTCTCAGTCGACCAGGGACATGATTCGATTTAGATGGGTTAAAAAGATAAATATCTCATCGAAAGACGAACAATTATATAACAATATACACTAGTAGGCCAGAATACTCACTTTGTATCTTCCTTAAATTTTAATATATATATTTTCACATTACATTTTCTTAACGATTGTAAAAGTGACTTTTCTTCCATATGACTTTTATAAAATAAGATATAATAAAAGTCAGATTGTATAATACGATTTGTATGTGGATTGACTTTTGTAAAATTCATATTTGTAATGTGGTTTATGTTTGGATAAACTTCTATAAAAAGGTTAAATTGAAAAAAATGTTTAGAATATTAAGGGAAAAACAAGTTTGAATGACAACGATTGAAAATAACAAGTTTTTTTTATTAAATAATACACATTTATATTATAGATGTATTTTTATTATTTTTTCCATGCTAATTTGTCTGATGTATATATTTATATATATAATTTAATGATACGCACAAATATTTTAGAGAGATATATAATATGTACTAAGATTAAATAAATTATTTAGTTTTTTAATATCTCCATATTAATTAACTGGTTCTTATATTATAGACTAAATTCTCTCTCTTGGATAGTAGAAATTTGGGAAAATTAGCCAGAGGGACCAAGGAAAAAAATTAATTACTCCTAAGGACTTGTTAAAAAATAATTATTTAGAAGGACCAAAAAATAAAATAAACATATTAAATTACTAAATTAACCCTCCTATATTTTCTCTCCATAACTCAACTGTTTCTTCTTTTAACCAATCAATTGTATCTTAATATTACTATACTATTAATATTAATGGGATAGAAAATGCATAAAATTAAAATTATTAATAGATGAATAAAATCTTAAAAGAAAAATGCTGCCATGACAAATGAGAGCTATTCAATATGGTCTAAAGTTTTGCATTAAGCTTCCATCGTCTGTTTATAAGCCAAATCATATGATTGAACAAATATGAATGTAACGATGGAAACAAAATTTCATTTAATAAACAAATATTTAAAAATAAAAAATGTATGTACATACACAAATGAGTGTATAGCTGTAAATAAATAATTTTAATTAATTTTGTAATTCTAATTAAATATGTTAATAATATTGTTGTGATCGTCAATTGCATTAAATTTTTTTAAGTAAAATAAATACTTACATTTTGATTTTGAATATTCCTATAAGTATATAACAGATATAATCAAATGAAAAAAATAATTTCTTAATTAAATTTCATTTTGGGGGAGCAAGAGAGAAGGGGGAGAAAGTCAATTGGTTAGAATAAAAAGTATTTGAGATATGAAGAGAAGATATAGTGAGGGTTAATTTGGTAATTTAATAAATTTAATTTTTTTTCTCATTCTAAATAATTATGTTTTAAAAGGTCCTTCTTATGAGTAATTGATTTTTTTTCCTTGGTCTATCTCCATAATTTTCCCTAGAAATTTCTCTTCTACTATTCAAAAGCCAAAAACTACTTATTTTGACACATGGCTTAAACTGACTTTTGCTGTTTAAGTCCACATGTAAAAGAAGCTTTCCGAAACATTAACCATAAGTTAAAAATCCTTCAATCCTACTTTTACCCCTGGAATCGGTGTGCCAAACATACCTTTTTGGTTGTCGTTTTCATTAATTTCAATTCGCAGAAGGGATGCTGCAGCTGTGTCAGTAAAAAGCCTCAACTTTTTTCCTTGTTAGCTCTTCGTTCAAAAGCAAACAGTTTGTTCTAATTTTTAGCTTCCACGAGTAAATTAGTGACGTAAAGGAGTATGTACTTTATGCTTTCCAATTTTGTGGATTAATATAATTTTTTGTCGTTAAACTTTCATTTAATTTTGGTTTTAATCACTGAATTTTAAAATCGGTGGTTTTGGTCATTGAACTTTCGATCAATTTTGGTCTTGGTTTCTTAACTTTATATTGGTGATTTTAGTCCCTGAACTTTATGCCATTTATAAACATTGGTCCCTGATTTTTTAAGGTTTTTTTTAAAAGTTTAGGGATCAAGACCAAAATTGACCGAAAGTTCAAGGACTAAAGCCATCGATTTTAAAGTTCAGGGATTAAGACCAAAATTGAGAAAAAGTTCAAGGACCAAAATCACCGACTTTAAAGTTCAGGGAACAAAACCAAATTTGACGAAAAGTTTAGGGACCAAAGTTGCATTGCGTAAACCCTTTTTTCTTGGGTTAAAGATCATATTTGCCCCGGAAGTATGCACGGTGGATCACATTTGCCTATGAAGTATTTTTTGGTCCAATTTTGCCCCCAAAGAGTGTAAAGCGGGTCATATTCACCTTTTACCAATAAAAAACCCACGTTGACCGTTAAATAGCTGTCGTTGATCGTTAATATTTTAACGGTAAAGGGCGAATATGATCTGCTTTGCACACTTCCGGGGTAAAATTGGACAAAAAAATATTTCCGGGGTAGATGTGATCCACAGTGCATACTTCCGGGGCCAATATGACCTTTAAACTTTTTTCTTTTCTGTGTACAAAATGGCAAGCCGTAGCTTGAGAGAGAAAAGCATTCTAGGTAGGTCCTTGATGTCCCTCCGCAGCAGCACAATGTTGCTTGTCTTCAAGATATAAACCTCGGCATCCTTGGAACATTTGGAATCAGGATGGTCTCAACGTGAAAGTTTCAAGGTTATAATACATCATATACATTGTATATTTTAATATTCCAATTCTAAGCTTCAATGGAAGAAGTTCATAAGTTAGTCCATTATAGATTTGGTTTATGATCCCGATCTTTTTGTCAGGTGTAGAAAAACACATAAAAATAAATTGGGAAGTGTTGAATAAGTTTTAATTAGGTATCTGAATGTATTTTTCTCTTAATTAAGTCTTTTAATTTCTGTTTTATTACTACCATTAACTTATAAAATATTGTTATGTTAACACTTTTAGTTCATGCATAGAAACAAAATGTTGCGAACAAATCAAAATAAAATCGTTAAATTAAAAGAAAAATCGTGTAAGTACAAAATTAAAATTTAATAAAAGTATATATTAATGGAAAACCGAAAATGTTTACCTAAATAAATGGAAAAGTAATTTTAATTCTATCGTACTCCATATCAATTCAAAGGGACAGACATCGGGCATGTTTGGATGCCACTTCTGGCACCCAGAAGTGGATCCTAGAAGTAAAAGCAAAATTTCAAGAATTAAACATGTTTGGTTTGCCTTATTTTCAGAATGACTTTTGGTCCAAAATGACTTCTGCAACTTGAAAAGTCAGAAGTAAAAAAAAGTTACTTCTGGCTTCTGACTTCTGACTTCTGGTGGGTCCCACACCTTTTGTTATGTATTATTTAATAAAGTGGGTAGGAAAATTAGACTGTTAGACCCCTAAAATTCTCAAATAAGATAATTTCTTTTAATATAAAATTTTCTTTTTATCTCCAAAAATTTACCATAACAATTTCTAACTACTTTCTCCCACAATATACTCCATTGAGCGAAAAATATTATTTTTTAAAATTATTTTCCTGAAGATAAGGGAGAAATTAAGCCTTTAATAAGAATATATGTATATTATATATGTATTATTTAATGAAAATAATGCCCTTTTTAGTAATTTTTCATCTAAACGTGCTTTTCAATATTATCATCCAAACATGTTTCTAAAAGTCATATTGAAAAAAAGTCACTTCTATCATCACAAATCCCAACATAAATCACTTCACACAAATGACTTTTATCCAAAAGTCACTTCTAAAAAAAGTCATTCTAAAAAAAGTCACTTCTCCAACGGTAATCCAAACACACCCATCCTAATGGACCCCAAAGTCCTTGTACTTGGCCAACCCAATATTTAGGAAACACCAAAATCAGTTTTTAAAAAAGTTTTGAAAGTCTCATATCCCAACGTTGACTCATATTACATTTTTATGGGAAAATTCTAAAAAAATTACTATTTGAATTCATAAATTTTATACAGGAGATTTCGATTATTTATTAATGATTTTAATTTTCAACTAAATGAGTAACCACATTGACATTTATATCACCTATTCAGAATTTAAGAATTCAACCGGTATTTTTTTTTGTTGGAATTTTCTCTAAAATTATTTTCTTATGGCCTTTTAGTTGGCTTCAACTTGGAGGTACACACATAAATACCCTCTAACTCCTACTCTACTTACCTATCTACTTTTTTACTCCTCCCATTTTATTATTTTACCTTTTTATAACTTTACTATGATACACTCTCGATCTTCTTCACTCTTGTTTAAAAAACTTCCTAAAAAAAATTTAGAGTTAAAGGTAAAAAATAACCATATATTTTTATCAATAGTACGTTTGACACTATAAACTTTTTCTGGGTACCTAGGAGTTTTAATAAATGGGGAAAAAATACCACTTCCATAAGAGGAGGTAAATGACCGTTGCTTTTTTACTAAATAGGCCACCCACTATATTTTTAAATGATGATTTTATTAAAAAACCTCACCTCCCCAGTATTTATAAATATGATTCAGAACAATTCCAATTCATCCATATAGACAGCTTTCAGTCAAATAGTTCCAAACCAATTTTTATAAAATTCTCGAACTTTTTTTTTTGTTTGCCTTAAAGTTTGTATACAGGGACATGTACCATATATGTAAGAAATCTCAATCGACAATCAAGTTCGCATCTTTATCTTCATTTGCGTGTGTTTATCTTCCCATGTTTTACTGTTTATTTCCTATTGTTTAGATGGGCTTCATCACTTAGAAATGAGAACTTGAGTCGCCCCATACTTCAATAAATGTATTGTATTAATTAGAAAAGAAAATTTTCAAGGGGAAACTAAACCCCAAATTGCTTTGGAAAAGGTATATTATCAGTCTATTAATAAATTAGCATAAAAAGTGTCCTATGGATCGATATTTAACCTTTTAGTCTTTTGAATCGTATTAGTCTTTGACATGTTTTCTATGCATTCACAAGACAATACATATCATTAACATCAAAATAACTTCCCACAAACCAAAAGACCTAACACAATTTAGGACCCTAATTTGTCAAGCTCATTTTAGTCTAAAGACTCGATCATAAAAATGAATTTGCGGATACATCACTTGTTTTTAATATTTTATTGATAAGCATTTCTCACAATTTACTGAAAAATTGAGAACTTTTAATTTTAAATACAATGGCCCATGTCATCTACACATTTTAGAATACAAACATTCACATTTCTTGAATGTAAATTAAAGCTCTAAGCAAATAACAACAGAAAACAGCCAGCAATCACTATATGTAGACGTTAAAAATGGATAATGATATTCACCTCGATAAAGCGACCACAATCAGAGTTTATACCTGAAATTATGGAATTTTTATGAAAATAAAAATTAAAAAAAGGCTCTCAGGAATTTTTTTCTTATTTATAAAATTAATGCTAAAGTATCAGGGAGATAATCACAATAAAACAAGACCTCATCTCCTTTTGATATCATCGAAAAGCAGAATCGTTCTGTACATGAATAACCATTCTGTAGAAAAGGTTATCATGTGCCATAACATCTACTTCATGGAAGTTATGGTAACATTTAAATGCAGCAGGGAAGTGGTTTTTCTCTCATCAACCGAACAACTTCCTGAAAATGTTTTAAATCATAACAATCGCTATAAAATGAAACCCAACAAAGAGGCAACACATTTGCAAAAGAAAATGAATACTTCTTGAGCCTTGGAGACATTTCCATACCACAAATTTAGGAAGGCAACGATAATTGATCACTAATTAATCAAGCATAAAAAGAGACTGCATGTCAATTTTTTTTAAGAAAATATGAGACATAAAAACATGTCATGAACTAATTGATTTGAACATATTATATAAAACCATGAGATACTCACTAACATGAAAAATGAAATGGTGCATGGAAATTAATGGTCAATTTGAAGAAAAGAATGTTTCATGTAAGAACATAGGAGTCTAAATTGACCTGCAATTTCCTAGTTGAATAGTCTGAACGATTGACTTGTAAAAACTTTGAAAGAACAGATCTATAAGTATTTCTTGAATGACTTTCAGTGCCATAAGGCCCAAACCAGTTTGAGTAGTCTTGACAAAAAGAACTGCCAACATTATCAAAAAGGGCTTTTATTTACTGCAGAGGCATTCCAAACAGTAATTCTAATCACAAAATTATCTCAAAAAACGTCTCAATTAAAACAGAAGAATGAACTTCAATAGATAGCAGAGATAATGTGGTTTATGATAGACCTGCTTTTTGTCAGACCTATTTGCAGCACAAATTTCTCTAAGATTTGGTCCAAAATCAAGGTCAACTAAAGAAAAAATAGGAATATTCATTAGAAACAACTCTTATGTTGACCACCGCTTATAAGAGCCGAGTCAACAATGTGGACTTGCAGAAGAGAGCAGCACCTAATTTATTATCATATCACAATTTTTTTTTTAAAAAAAATCTATTTTGCAGGCATATATTAACTAAAAATTGATCCTGTGATGCCAACTTTTGATATATCATGACATCTTGTGAGAAGGTCATCTGACATTCACATAAAATTAATATTGACGGACAACGTTAAACAAGGATTCCAATAAAGTAGATGATACAATAAGAAGCACACAATGCATAACAAGAGTAAGAAGCATACCTCCATCAGCAAGAGGAGGAGCGAGTTCTTTCAAGACTTTTTCCATATGACTCGAGCCCTCCCGTGCAACAATACGAGCCACAAGACCCTCCAAGATTTCACCTTTGGCTCTTGCATGATCCTTTGAACCTGCATTTATTTAAATAAGTATAAAAGCAGCACATTTAATTAATGGCTCATTAAGGGAACCAGTCCATCAGTTGACACTTCCACCAATAAAAGAACATGAAATGTTGAATTTAAAAAGAAAATTAGATGAAATATAAACAGGAAAAAAAATGTAAACAAAAGGGCTTTATCCCTCTATGTGGGGCATTGAAAGTAAAGAAAAATTAAAAAAAATACCACTGGCAAATTACAAACTCATGGATAATGATTTCAGGAATGTTGGTAGTGTACAAGGAATCTTGGAGTGTCATTTTAGAAACATCCAATCATCATAATCCTTTTACGGGATTTCTTATATTTCTTCACTGCAATGCCAGCTTCATTGCTTTATACTCACAGTCACCATGGCTAAAGCAAGAACCTGAGAAAATGTTTTACAGGTAAAAAAAATCTTAAATTAGCCTTTCAACCATATGATCTATAAAAACATGAAACAAAAAGGACAAAGTCATCATGCATGTAACGCTTAAAACCCATACCTGGTACGGATATATCATCAATTTCATCAAGAGCCTTATAGACAGGTGAAGAAGTACCCTCTAACATAGCATCAAAGGCAGCAAAGAAGGATGAAACTGATTTCCTACATTTTGAGAAAAGCAAAAGAAAAAAATTCCTTATGCTCAGTCGGACTTTAATCTGATGAGATAACCCAGATCAAAATGTATTGCTTTAAGTAACAGAGGGAAAGACTCAACAAATTTTCTTACAAAGTAAGAAGTATCTTGACAGCATGTGTTACATGGCAAACAAGCAAATTGTGTTACAATGACCATCTGAAATCTGAACAAACATTTATCTATAAAGAATTTTGCCAATAAAACAGAAAGAATAATGTAACAATGACTCAAACAACACATTGATTGTCTAAAACAATACTTGTGGCCAAAAAGAGATACCACAACATAAAATCTCTGAAGACCTGCAAAACTTCAAAAGGTAAAGAAAAAACTAATGCAAAAGGTATAAGAAGTTTAATCACATAATAATTAAGACACAAAAACCAATGCTATTCATTATGAAAGACAAGAAGTCAAATGATAAATGAACCAGGTGTAAGCTAAAATAAAACAGAACTTCTAATAGTTAAGATACAAAAACCAATGATATTCATTATGAGGCATATAAGTTGTTAAATTCAAGCCCTGTAATGCACAAAGAAGCATGTCTAAAGCGACCCAAACTATATATAAACCATGAATAGTGCAGCTCATTCCTTAAATTCCACCCAATCAATCCACAGAAGACGGATCTAGCTTACAATGTAAAATAATTCAGCTCCTAATTTTTCACCTTGTAGAAAACAATCACACATGATTTGTAGGCAGGCACCATTTTCTGTAGAAAGCAATATCTCAAGAGTCGAATAAAACTTTGGCTTTCCTTTGCCCAGTTCAGAGATTGCTGTAACTACCACTGTTCACAAGAAATACAATTAATAATTATATAATGAATCATTTTTTGAAGCATGCTTTACTTACTAAAGAAGTAGAATATTGCAATTTTCAAGTAACTCAATTCTACATCAAAATTTCATCAGTTCTTTCAGATACAAAACTATAAACAGTGAACTATGATTGTTTTACCAAAATCTTCTTTGGGACGCTGTCCATGGTCTCCAAGAACAGCAGTTACAGGTTCCATTGATATGCACATATGGTTTCTCTAGAAAGACGAAATGATAATAAAGTCCATTAAATATGACTCTCAGCTAAAAAGCCAAATGTAATGGCTAAAACAAAGTAGAGATAAGGTTAAAAAATAATTCTAGGCAAAGTGATTGAATACAAGGGATGTTCAAACACAAAAATAAATGCCAGAAGGAGAAAATACATCAACCAAAAAGAAAGTGAAAGTACATAAAGTTCTAAGAAAAAAGAAAGCAAAAAATAAGATTGTCACAAACCTCTGTGTTTAAAGAAATGCAAAACATTTCACCAAATAATAAATGGCAGAAGGAGAAAATACATCAACCAAAAAGAAAGTGAAAGTACATCAAGTTCCAAGAAAATTAAAAGAAAAAAATAAGATGGTCATAGACCTCTATGTTTACAGAAACGCAAAACATTTCACCAAACAATCATTATAAAAACTTTGGCCATCAATCCCACAAGTAATCCAGAAAATAGCCCAAGAAACTCATTAAGTCCAGAGTTTGGTTAGAGGATCTTAAACCCCAACCACCACCATAAAAAAAAATTGGAGACATGTCATAGGCATAATTAAATTAAATTTAATTATAAAAACTTTGGTCAGCAATCCCACAAGTAATTCAGAAAATAGCCCAAGAAACTCATTAAATCCATAGTTTGGTTAGCGGATCTTAGACCCCAACCACCATCACCAAAAATAAAAGTAAAAATTGAGACATGTCATAGGCATAATTAAATTAAATTTTCTTTTCAACTTTTACTTGTTAGTTTCATTCTTGGATATGCTTTTATGAATATCAAAGAGGCCTATGGCATGCTAACATGGCTAAACTCTTTTTTACCTTTTTAAGTATCAACTCAAGAAAATCATTAAATTCAACCTGCTTTTTTGATGCTTCAGTGCCCCAAGCCTCACGAAACATCCGTCCAAGAACAAATACACCCACAGCAGTATACCTGTGCCAAACAAAATAACATTGTAGATATATTCTAAATAATAAGAATTTGAAGAATGTAGTAATACATATGGTATAAAATAAATAAGAAGCCTTCAGAAAACTTGTTCAACCCAAGTCAATACATAAAACAGGAAGAAGAAGCCTTATCCTAAGCATTGATAAACATCACCCCATCAATCAAAAATAAAATAAACATTAATTCAAAAATATAAAGCAATCAAAACTCCTTTGGTAAAATGATGTTCAGCATCTGCATCAGTATAATTATAGAAACCGAGCATCACATCTGTACTTGATTATTCTACTTCGAATAAAAAAATGTATTTACTAAAAATTTCTGAAATGAGATATTATTTCATGGTCATCATGACATTATTCAAACCTAAAAATAAATAATAATGCAAAACTATAAAGGTAAGACATCATCCTTACATATTTCTAAAACTGTTTTTCGCTTAAGCTCTTCCCTTATGTCCAGCATACATAAAAAGGGAAACAAAGTGTTTAAGTGAGACCTGCAAATCAACTCAGTTAAGAGTAGTGCATAAAAATTCACTAAATAGATGTTTATCTAACATGTATTTTTATTATTAATCCTGAAACTCAGCTAAAGAAACTTAAATAGTCTTTCAAATTGAGTATGAAAAATAAGTTGAGCACCATAATACCTCTAAGGTAGCCAAACCTTTCGGCACCATTTCAATCATCCTTGTCCTCATCTACGGGGATAATATAACAATATAAATCAGTAACAATTTCAAAAATAAAATGGCATGGTTAACTGCCTAAAAGAAACAATTGACCTAAGCACAGAGTTATGCAATTGGCAGCAATAGAAGAAATTCCAAAGGAAAATAAGTGCAAAAAAAAAACATTCTGTAGTTTGTTTAAAATTTATAGTTATAAAATGACTTCAAAGAAATGATAACCACATGCAATACTAGATCAAAATCATAGGATCATATAGGTCACTTCAAAGAACCTAGTCTTAACATTATGTGGTAGCTGCATCTGAGAGTGATACGCATTACGCTAGAACACTATTTTGGCCGATGTTTTCAGCAATACGCATTTTAGCCAGTCTGTGAGTGATAGCTTCAGCCGCAGCACCTGTTGCATCTGTGGTAGTCCAAAAAATCCTATCCCCTTTAGGTCTTTCTATACACTTCAATTCTTTGTGCCTTCCAACTCTCTACAAAACAAAGAAATATGACCAAATTAAAAAGAAATCAAAATAGTCAACTTAAATTATAAACAACACTCGTAACCTTAAGCATTTTAAATGCCACTTATAAACTATGAGCAGCAGTTAAGTGAACCACGGAACTACAAGCTGCAATAACTGATGGAAGGTGAGAGAATAAGCTTTAGCCACCAAACAAACCATCACAAATCACATAAACATCTTGCACAGCAATTAAAACTAGCACTGACAAGTCATTGAAAACAAAACCATCAAAAGACCACATGCTTAACAATTCCATCGCAATCATAATAAATGCAACATCAAAAGACTACATGCTTAACAATTCCTTCTCACAGAATATTTTTTTCTGCTCTTTACCTTGACCCTCCCTTGCTTCAAATGTTCATACTTCATAGAAACAAACTGAAAATCATAGCAGGGGAGCCTGCCAAATCAGAATAGTTCAGTTAATAATAATACCTTGAACATGGTAAAAGGCATTTGCTTTTGGAAACATCTTCATCTCGTGCCACCTAAGAAAAAGTGCTCCTAACGGTTTTTTCCTAGAACAAGTGGTATTCAAGTTGCACAAATTGATTAGTTTTAGTAGAATAAATGTGAGAAAACTAAGAAAAATTCCAATAGTACAAACCTATGCCTGAGCCTTTCCTTTTGTTTGTGTTCTTTTTCTTCATGTTCTTTCTTCAACATCTCCTACAACAATCCATTGTACAAAGTTGATTAGTTCCCTATAATGAAGGTTGGAAAACTAAAATAATTATAATAGTACAGTGGTAAGACTCAACCTTTCCTTTTGCTTGCGCTCTTTTTATTGATGTTCCTTCTTCAACCTCTCCTGTAAGAATCCATTATACAAAATTGATTAGTTTTAGTAGAATAAAAGTTCAAAAACTAAAATTTATAATAGGATAAAGTTTAGTCTTGACCTATCCTTTTGTTTGTGTTCCTTTTCTTCATGCTCTTTCTCCAACCTCTCTTGCAAAAATCCAATGTACAAGTGTATTAGTTCCCAAAAATGAAGGTTGGAAAACTAAAAGGAATCATAATAGTACAAGGGTAAGACCCAACCTTTCGCTTTAATCGCGTTCTTTTTCTTCATGTTCCTTCTTCAAACTCTCCTGCAACATCCATTGCACAAGACTGATTAGTTTTGGTAGTATAAAGGTTGAAAAACTAAGAAAAACAATAATACAATAAAATTATAGGATAAAGTTTAGCCTTGACCTATCCATTCGTTTGTGTACCATTTCTTCATGCTCTTTCTCCAACCTCTCTTGCAACAATCCAATGTACAAGGTGTATTAGTTCCCTATAATAAAGGTTGGAAAACTAAAAGGAATTTAGTACAAGGGTAAGACTCAACATTTCCTTTTAATTGTGTTCTTTTTCTTCATGTTCCTTTTTCAAACTCTCCTGCAACATCCATTGTACAAGGCTGATTAGTTTTGGTAGAATAAAGGTTGAAAAACTAAAAAAAAAATAATAGGATATAGTTATGCTTGACCTTTCCTTTTTTTGTGGTCTTTTCATCCATGCTCTTTCTTCAACACCTCCTGCAACCATACATTGTTCAAAATGGATCAATTTACCTAGAATAAAGGTTGAAAAACTAAAAAACATTACAATAGTATAACGAAGAGTCCCGACCTTTGCTTTTGTTTGCGCTCTTTATCTTCATGTTCCTTCTTCAACCTCGCATGCAATAATCCATTGTACAAAATTGATTAGTTTTGGAAGATTAAAGGTTGGATAAGAAAAATTATGATAGCATAAGGTAAGGCTCACCCTTTTCTTTTGTTTGTGTTCTCATAATTCATGTCCCTTCTTGAACCTCTCCTGTAACAATCCATATTAAAAAATAAATTAGATTCCTAGGAATAAAGCAACTGAAATAGCACAAAAACATGTTATGGGCTAATCAAATGGATCCTCAATTGCTTCATAGGTTTTGTTGTTCAAAGAACAATATTAAGATGAAATAGGATAAATTGATGGTTGGAGAAGGTTAACTAACATCAGTCAGGAAGCTGTGATTCCATCAATTGTTAGTCTATTGGCAAGCTCTTATAAGTCCAAATACACAACTAATTCACTGAATATATCAGAACTTAATTTTACAATTAAAAAACTAGAATTTTACTGTATAACTATTATTAATTCATTTTGAGATTCAATTGTTAATCAAAACTAAAGCATATGCAACTCTCTCAATTGATCCTATGCATAAACATGAGTCTAGTAAGTCAGTAAGGGGGTTACATAATTCATATTTGGGTATAAATGCAAAATCATTACAAAGGGTGGACCAAAGAATCTAGTACAAGTCAAGAAAATAGTTTTTATTTTCCATAAATTCTCTTTAGAGTTGAAGCAATTTAAAGCTGCCTATATAACCTATCTGCATAAGATTTGTCACCATGGATGGTTTTTTACTCCAGTCATCAAGTAAAGGAAAAACATGGGGAAATGACATTTAGAACCTTCATGAGAAAACCATTGACAATGTGGCCTCTTAAACACAAGAACATTTTGAGATTCGCAATTACGAATTATTATGTCAACTCTTTGTTTCACCGGGATAAATGTAAGGGTTTTGTCCATTAGTAGGTTGGGATCATGTTATTATTACTACCCACACATGAATAAGCTGACAGAGAACAATAATACTATTATTTTCTTCAACTTAAGTTCTAGACACGTTTACCATTGCTTAGAGCTTGTGTGCTAACTAAAACTAATGGGATAAGGGATTAAATCCTAACTATGAAAGAAGAACATCGTCATGAATCCCCATTCAGAAAAAAAAACAGAATGAAAGAAAGAAAAACAGAATTACAACATTTCTCATGTGGATTAACCAAAAAGAAAAGGTGTAAGATATTTCAATACCTGAAGAAGATGCAGCTTCACTAAGATTAGAAGAGGTGGCCAAATGTTTGGGTCCATAAACCTGAGCTGCTGCCTTCATTGACATTACTCTGATTCTTACCTGTAACTTGTACTCAGCCTTCAATTAATGCCACAACAAATAGAGATAGTTGCCCTGCTAAAATCATAATAATGTCCACCCTCCACACAACCATTATGAGCCAAAACACCGGTAGAAAATTCAACTACACCAACCAAGGAGCATAACAAGATGTCAACAAAGGAAAATAGATGGAAATGTAAGAGTCACGTTGGCAAAAAAAGGAAATGTAAGACTCACAAGCAAAGGCAAACCACAGTAATTCAACATCCTTCATATCAAAGTAACTTTACATAAATCAAGTTTTTGAGCAACATGGCAACAGGTTTAACAAGGTGAACCTAAGCTAATAGTCCCTCACCAATGACAACTGTTTAGCTCTCTCACTCAAAGTATCTAGGCTTGTGTTTACACTCAAATTTACCATATCTAATCCCCTTTCCATAACCTTGGCTATTATCTTGGTTCTCCACCACTAACAACCAAATGCTGAACATAGATCAAAAGGACTTTTATTGGATGGTAAAGCAGGCTCAATTAAGAACCAAATAAATGTAAGGCTGAGAATTCACAACCACCTAGTAAATGATGCATGAATAACAGGTAAATCCCCTTTCTTTGTTTTTTGTTCTGTTTCTACCTTCCTTTTCCTTTTTTTTTGGGCCTTTTTAGAGTTTTCTCAACTGTGTTTTTTTTTTCTTTTAGATTTCTCAACTTTTTTTGGCCCCTTTTTTCTCTACTTTTTTTGGCACTCCTCAGTAAAGCACAAAATTATCCTAAAATATCATCTACAAGCATGCAATCATTCATATCCGAGCATAAAAGTGATGGTTCATCAATCATATCTTCCAAGTTAGCAAAAGTCACAAAATCATAATGCTAAGACATCAAACTATGAACACAGTTAGGAAAGAGGAATAAAGCCGAGAGAGTCTCTCAAGGATGTAAGTGTTTCGCTCATCTCACCTTTATGGGGTTTTTCTCTCAAACCAACCTGGGCTAGACCCTACCATAGGCTTGTAATGATTCTAATTACTACCATCAAGTACATGTGCATTCAAGAATCAAGAGGCCGTTTCCGCTTGTAATGTTGGAGAAAGGCCACATGAAATGGAAGATGCGAGAGGTAAACATTATGCATGCAAAAAGAAATATATGGCATCTGAAATTTGTCATCTTATATATAAAAGTAGTGATAATGTTGCTAATTGAGAGAGCTTGGTGGGTATGCCTTTCTTTTTTATTTTTTTTCTTGGATTTCTTGATTTTCTTTTTCCCCTTGCAATTCTTTTTTATTTTGAGGAGCTATATTTTTCCTTGTCTTTGGCTCCTTTCTCTCTCTTTTTAATGCATTCTCTCTTTTATGGATCTTTTTTTTCCTTTTCCCCTTTCATTTTCTTTTTATAGCGACGTTTTCTCTCTCTCATTCTTTTGTCATCCCACACATAATAAAATAATAGCAACAGTACCATAAGATGTAATTTGATGAATGACAAACAAGAATGCTTAGATATATATTTACATGCACAATAAATTACCACAAAGTAATGGAATTTAGGAAAAACGATGGGCTCAAAGGGGTAGCAAGGGTTAAATATATTTGCGGCTTGTGTTTGGGATAAAAAGGGTTTAGAAAATGAATGCCTCTATCATTTTAATGAATTACACATATATAAAGTAGCCATAAAAGAATCAAGACAAGTTCTGAAGGGTTACTAGCATAGGAGGTCGATCACACAATTTTTGGGAATATAGGCTCAAAGATCCTTCCAACAAGGCAATCTCTCTCATGAGATATTCACAAAATCCAACTGAAGACTAACTGATCCCAAAACATTTGCCTTACCTGTTTCTAAGGCCAACCTTAAGAATATAATCAACACAGCCATCACAATCAACAATGAACATAAGAGATTCATGCATGTATCATAAGAGATAATCTAAGGCTCAAAGTGATCAAGCAATGGATGTAATAATGGATCAAGGTGTATTTGGATGTAGCTATAAAAAAACGAAGCCTTTCTCATTTCCATGTTCAACAAATGCAAATATGTGGTCTCAAACAAGATGCAAGCCAAGTTCTAGAATAAGGAAAAGATCGGCGATACACACATGACATGAATATGAATAGGCCCAAGAACCTCACTAGGTTATGACTACTTACTTAAGATTCACCTAAAGCCAAAACAATTGCCATGCATCTTTTCTACTCAACAAACATTCAATCACTGATCAATTCAAGAATGCATCCAAACCAAGGATTACCTCATACTTTCAATTCTCACATCTAAAACAATTTTTTTCAACTTGTTTTTTTTTTAATCTAACTTTTTTCCAATAACATGAAAACAGAGGAAGCACACAAAACTCAAACATATAATAAGCAATCGATCCAGCCCAATTAAATGATAGACAGCACAATATAAAAGTGGAAAAAGAAAGCGTACAACCGGGCCAAGTAAGTTGCATTTGGAACAACCAGCTCCACATGTTATGTGAGGGGAATTCTGTGTAGAAAGACTTTAGAAAGCTAGCCCCACTGATCTCCATCTTAACCTTCACAAGACACAAACAAAATGAATTTCTTCAAACTGAACGTATAGCTTTAAGTGGAAGTTGGATAAGGCTTTTTCTGATCATTGTTGAAAACCAGAGTTAGGAGAAGCAAAGAAACCAATTGACACCAAACAAAGAAAAATGGAGGATCACTTAATAAGAGGCCCACTAGCACACGTTCAATATGTTCTCTTTCTATCTTCACTAGGCCATTGGTGATACCATACAGTTATATAATCAATCAAAAGAAAGAGAAAAGAGGTAGCTGAACTAATAAAGGCAAATATTAGTTGTCCAAGCATGTAATTAATTGATGCACAACAGAACCAATCAATCTGCACTTTTCCAGCACGCAGTGCTAATATAGGGGTATACATATTACTCCTCACCAGTACGTACAGAAAGTTTCAATAAGGGTATAGATATTGCAGTGTGCAGTCTAAAAATCTGAACTGAAATGTAAGCTAGTTTCAATAGCTTGACAGACTAAATCCTGGTCAGATAAATAAGAGAACAAAGGCCAAAAGCTTCAAGTTCCAAACAAGTAAGAACACACCTCGCATCACTTAACCTCCTAACACTGACCTATAAATTTCTATAGAGCCATGCGTTCAATTAACATTGAACCTATTCTTCAATGCACGAACTCCATTATCAGTAACCATAAATCACACTGAGACAACAATAACAGAACTTAGCTATTCTCAATTCAGAATTCGAACACACCATCTGATTACACAAGCCGATTTCCAAGTCACAAATCACTTAACAAACGGTAAAACAAAGACAGACAGACAGATGAAGAAAAACAACGCTGAAGAAAAAATATGCAGAAGGCTCAATTTCAACAAGTTATGAATAAGAACCCAACCGAGTCTATTTAATCAGAGAATTCTGAAGCAAGCGTGTGCATAGTGAAGCCAAGATCGAGAAACAAAATACACAATGTATGCAACAACAAGCAAGGGGATCAAATAAGGTACCTCAGTGCCGTCATCAAAAGTATGCAGCTGACACAGCTTCACATAAACTCCTCTCTTTCCCAAATCGGTAGGCAAATCACCGAAGATTCTCTCGACTAGAACGTCAAAATTCGGGGGCAATTTGGATTCCCACACGAAATCGGCCAAATAAGCGCCATGAAAAGTCCGATTCAAGCTGGCGAGTTTACAAATCTGAGGAGGATCCATATAATGGAGGAGTGAAGCACATAGAGAGAATGAGAGGTAGTGGATTAGCTTAATCTGGTGAGAGAGAAATGTCCAGAAGAAGAAGAAGAAGGAGATGGGTGAAGAAGAGAGAGATCGATAGCATTAGGGGAAAAAAATAACGGGAAAGAGGAATAAAAAAGCGCGCGCCCGCCACAACGGCTCTTTCTTCAACGGTCACATTCCATCAACGGCACCGCTTGCCTTCGCCCTCACCGCCCTTTTCTTCGACGGGATATCACCTTAAAGTAAAGTGACACTGCAATTCAAATTTTGAATTGTAAAACAAAATAAATTAGGCAAGTTTTTTTTTTTTTTTGGGAATAAAAATTGGGATAAGGGTCAATTTGACCCCGGAAGTTTTACCTTAGGATCACTCTGGACCCGGAAGTTTTTTTTGGATCAATTTTACTCCGGAAGTATGAAAAATGTATCAATTTAAACCCTGAGATACCGTCAAGGAGGGGCCACATTGATACCTTTTTCATACTTCCGGGGTTAAATTAATCCAAAAAAAACTTCCGGATCCAAAGTGATCTTAAGGCAAAACTTCCGGGGTCAAATTGACCCTTATCCCAATAAAAATTAGGCAAGTTGAAAGTAACCTCTAGCTGCACCAATGTTCTATTAAAAGGGGGGAAGATCTTAATTGTTTTTAAAGAAATATTTGTTGTTTTTATTTTGTATAGAAACAGTATGCCTGATTCTATTTATAAGTAAATAAATAAATAAATCTACTTTTATTTATATGTTACATCGTGCAAGTGTAATTTTATTCAACCTTTAATTTTAAACTTATAAAGCAAATACTCTCACCTCTGATTATTATTATTATATGCCCAAAATTTAATTGACCTATCCTTTTTATAAGAGCTAACTATAGGTTGTTTGAGCCTTTAATGTGTTTTTATCACTTTTATCTCTAATACATTCTATCATCTCCTTTCATCTTTTTCAATATTACATTAGGGATAAAGGTCATATTTACCCCGAAAGTTTTTTTTTTTTATCAATTTTGCCCTGAAAGTGTACAAAAAGTATCAATATTATCCCGGAAGTATACAAAATGTATCAATGTTGCCCCACATTCTACATGTCTTGCCACTTCATCATCCATGTCAAGCTTATTATTATGACACCTCATCATCTTCTCCCTCCTTCCATTGTTCAATCTCCCTGAAGCCACAGCCATGCCTACCTGCTCAAAATCCTTGTCATTCTCCTCTTGCGGATAATTATTAGATTTCCAAACATGTAAATTGAATTGGACGTCGGACGTCGAAGTCATAATTTTATTGTTAAAAATTTCATAACTTTATTTATGGTGGTTGAGTTCCACGATCGTCTCCGTTAGTGGCCACCATAGAGTCAGAGTCACCAGAAGTCATCTTCTTCTCTAAGCTCAGTTGACCACAGTCAGCAATCACCACCGGCTTCGACGTCATGCCGCTCCGAGACCCAACCCTCTCGATCTCCCTAACCACCTCCATGCCTTCCACTACTTGACCAAACACCACTGTCACCACATGCGCTTCGTCCAGCCACGGCGTCTGTTCCGTACATATGAAGAATTGCGATCCGTTCGTTCCAGGTCCGACATTTGCCATAGACAGAATCCCAGGACCAGTGTGCTTCTTCACGAACTTCTCGCCGTAGATCGACTCACCGCCGGTGCCGTTGCTGGCTGTGAAATCGTCGCCCTGGCACATGAACTCTGGGATCACACGGTGGAAGATCCAGCCCTCGTAGTGGAGCGGCTTGCCGCTCCGGCCGTTTCCCTTCTCACCGGTGCATAGGGCACGGAAGTTCCCGGCGGTCTTAGGTGTGGTGTAGGCGAAGAGCTCCATGACTATACGGCCGGCCGGCTAGTCACCGATTGTCTCCTCTTGTTCGGGATTTTGAGAAGATAAGAGGAGAATGACAAGGATTTTGAGCAGGTAAGCGGAGGTGAGTTTCAAACTCCATGGCTGTGGCTTCAGGAAGATTGAACAATGGAGGGAGGGAGGAGATGATGAGGCGGTATAATAAGCTTGACATGGACGATGAAGTGGTAAGATATGTAGGATGTGGGGTAATATCGATACATTTTGTATACTTTCGGGGTAATATCGATACATTTTGTACACTTCCGGGCACTCAGTGACCCTTAACTAAAACTTTCGGGGTAAATATGACCATTATCCCTACTACATTATTTTTCATACTTCCTCTCATTATTACTATATTTTTCTCTTTTACTTGCCACTTATTAATAGAGACGTGGTTGGAAAAAAGGTTTATTTCTTACTTCTTCTTATCCTTATTATAAGGCACCAACTAAAAGTTTTCATACACTAATAAAATTAGTTAAAAACAATAAATTTGTCTAATATTCAAGTAATTTACAATATTACCTATTGATTATACTACACTTTAACATTACAATAATCATTATTTCCTTATTAAATATGAGCATGCACGAGGAAAAAATTAATTTACCTTGAAAAGTAACAAGTGCATTACAAGAAGGATAAAAAAAACTTGTTAATTTGTGCCTGAGGACCACATGAAATACATATGTATTGTTTTTAACTGTCTTTCTTAAATTGTATAATTTAGTTATTAATCTCTTATAATAAGTATTGGAGGTAGTATTGGTAAAGTTATAAAGCTAATAAGTTTTTAGAAAATTAATACCAAGTTCTTATACTTTCACAGCAATCAAGAATACTCTACACCCAAAATTCC
This sequence comes from Mimosa bimucronata, assembly GCA_037074515.1. Taxonomy (NCBI): domain Eukaryota; kingdom Viridiplantae; phylum Streptophyta; class Magnoliopsida; order Fabales; family Fabaceae; genus Mimosa; species Mimosa bimucronata. The sequence continues at coordinate 12,354,721 of CM073440.1, read as the reverse complement.
TATATACTCCCTCCGGTCTTAATTATAAGACCACTTTGACTTTTTTAAAGAAATTAATGTTGCAATATTAATCACTTTAAAATGTCTATAGTTATCTTTTTTACCCCGAAAACTAATTTACCTTATTTATAAACTATCGTATAATATAATTATGAGTAAGATACGTTAAAATTAAGTGATCTATTTGGCTTCTTTAACCTCCACAAAAATGTTAAAGTGATCTTATATTTAGAACCGGAGGGAGGTAGTACTTTTTTGTGCCAAATCCGACATACAGTACATATGGAACTCACATTGTGTGTGTACGCGTGTGAAATAATCCCTAGACTCATTTCATCCATTCTAATATGAACATTGAGCTAACAAAGGATCCACCCATGCTTTATTAGCTGGAAGATATTCCACTTATCTCTAAATAATATCAAGTCAAAGCTTTTTATTCTGTTCAATTGTTGTACTGAATTGGATAAGTAACCCTCCTTATTAGAATAAGTCGTGAAGCAAAACTAAAATGCAAGAATGAAAACACAAATTCCATACCTTTTAAACTTGCTCAACCATACTCCACAAAAATCGAAAATATGCTATAATCTCCCCCTTCTCCCATTTCTCATCTGCGTTGAACACCATTTATTTCAGATCTAAGAGACTTTATTCCAATTTGCTATAAACTCTCTTGGACACGTGGAGGCAAAGTTTCCTCCCACCTCATCAAAGTGGCGGCCACCTCACTGATCATAAAGTTATCGGGCACCCAATCAAAGTTTACCTTGCCATGACTCATGCCCAAAAAAGTGTAAACAATAATTTCTCAATAAAAAATAACTTGGTTAGTATAAAATTTGGTTCCTCAAATTGCTTGTATTTTAGTTTTAGTCCCTTAAACAAAAGGTTTTGGTTTTTTTTTTTTTTTTGGGTAAAACGATTTAGATTTTTATTAAATTTTTAGGCACCAATTTTCAATGAACTAAAAACTTGTGGGGTTAAAACCAAGATGAGAATAAATGTAAAAGACCTAGGATTGTGTCAACCTAAAAATAAAATAATCTGAAGGACCTAATAAAAAATGTAGTGATGAAAGTATAAGGACTAGGATGTTAGATTTCCCTTAAAATTATAATACAAGATTTATAGGTATATAATTAATTTTTAAGGAAATTAAAATTGTATAAGTATTTCATTTTTTTTTATGAATACACCTTTTTTTTATGAATGTATAAGTATTTCTATAAGCACCGTTTACTATGAAGGTATGTCTTTGATAAGCTACCAAAATCCAATTACTATAAACTTTATTTCATTAAAAAAAATTACTATGGCCTAAGTAGTACTGATTTCTACGCTGGATTCAACCAATAAATCAATGGTTTATTATAAGAGGGGAAAATATTATATTTTTATGAGGGTTAAGGCTCTTAAATACCCAGAAAATTATACCTAAGGAGCTGCCAACACCGGGAAGTTCTTTTTGGATCTTAAATACTTGAGAAGTATTATTTTCGTAGCATTACCCAAAGTGAACGTAGAGAAAAACAGACGTTTGTCACATCAGACTAAACGCCACGTCAGACTGAAGGGATGATAACGTAGCTTGGGTTAAGGAGCACATTCGAGAAAACTTTCAGGGCATTTAAGAACCAGAGCAAAACTTTCTGGTGCTATATGCTCTTTCAAGAAAACTTTTGCGACATTTAAAAATCTTAACCTAAGTCACATGTCCACTATGTGTTTTGTCAGAGTGTCCACTTAACGCTAATTAAGTTAGCACCGTTAAAAATGGTTAGCATAGCTACCAAAATTAACTTCCATGATATTTAAAATCCGAAAAAAACTTCCTAATATTGGTAGATCTCTGTATATAACTTCATAAGTATTTAAGAGCATTTGCCCTTTTCTTTATGATGTTACCGGGTGTCTTGGTCTGTAATTTGTACGGAAGCATTAATTTATGCCCATCTCCAGCCCTCTAAACTTAATGCAAAATTTTCACATAAAAAAGTAAAAGTAAAATATTATCTCTATTAAAGAATCTTTCCTTTGAGCAACTACTATGGACCCAATTAATGTCTTTTTGGACATATTTGATGCCATTAGGTGAAGGAAGACATTTTTCTTCAATCTTTTGAAATAAAAAAAAAAATAATGTGCTACTATTAACTTATTTGGATGTATTAAAGAAACAAAATAACTTATTTTAAGTATTTATGTATTCTTAAAAGCAAAATAAAAAATAAAAAAATCAATGTATGTTATGAAATTTGAAAAATGTTTATTATATTCCAAAGTTGTGATAAGGATTAAAAGTTTCAATATAGTGTGAATATTGAAAATTTTAATTCTTATTACATATTTATTTTAGGGTTAAAGGTCATATTTGCCCCTGAAGTATGCAAGAAGTATCATATCTACCCCTGAAGTATTTTTTTATTCAAATATGCCCTCGAAGTATGAATATGGATCATATGTACCCTCGAAGTATGAAAATGGATCATATTCGCCCTTCAGCTGTTAAAATATTAACGGTCAACGTCCACTATTTAACGGTCAATGTGAGCTTTTTAACGGCTGAAGGGCGAATATGATCTATTTTCATACTTCGAGGGCATATTTGAGCCCAAAAATACTTCAGGGGCAGATATGATACTTCTTGCATACTTCAGGGGCAAATATGACCCTTAACCCTTTATTTTTTAATTTTTTTAAATATTGAAACATCATAAATATTTGTGAATAGGAAAAAACATTGTGAATAAAAGTTTCAGTATAATCAATAAAAACTATACGAAATCACATTATAAATAAATATTAATATGGTTTTTCATATATGGTAAATGAGGCTTTCTAAATATAACATTTTTGTAAGTTTTGTATATTATTTTTAGTGAAGAAAGTTTAATTGATGCTATTGTTGATAAATCAATATAAAAGAACAGAAATGATATATATGGGTATATATCAATACTAATAATTAAATAATCTATTGATAATATGGATATGAACTTGGTTGATTATTTCTTTTCTATAGGACCTGGCTGCAATAAATAAATAACACTGATTGTTAAGGGTTATCAATGTGACCAAACAAATTTTTTCCTCGTACAAAATTTCCTAAATAAACTTATGTTAAATGAATAAATAAAACTTACAAATACATAGGCAAGAATGTTAAATATACTATTTTAATAAAATAATCCTTTACTACATTGAAATAACTATCCAAAAGAATGTACCTAATCTATCTATCCTATGAAAGAAATCCAGAGTGTAGAGAGTGTATGGGGTGCAATATGGCATTGTTTATTCGTAGGACCTATCCCTTTGGGTGATGTGTTGAACAATACACGTGCTCTCCAGGCTCCAAGCATGGAAAACCAGAGAGTGAAAAAACCATTGCGCACCAAAGGAAGAAATTTGCGCCATGCCAATTTTCATGCGAGTCCTTTGAGACGATTTCCGCAAGAGGTTCCCTTTTGAGGTTGCAGGGAACGAAGAAGGGCTTGTGCCATCACATTAGTTCTTTGAAGGGCATTATACAATATTTTTGAACAACAGATTTAGTTCAGCAGCCCAAAGGAAAGTGCAATAATGTACGTTTATTTCTTTCTTATCTATACGACTCCGTCGGTGATGAAACAGAACTATATGATATATAAATAACCAAAATATTGTTGCAGAAGTTTAGGGTTTGAAGATTTAAGAAAGTATGTAGAAGATTCAAGTTGATTAGGAAGTCAAATGTCCACACGGAACTAGTATACTTACTAAGACCAAAATTTAGTCGGAAAAAATGATCAAATCTGGACCTTTACATCTGATATGTATGGTTTAGATTTGACTTTTAAAAAATTTACGTTTTTCAAAACAATTTATTTGAATGGATATAAAATCTAAAATATAGACATTCTCTAAACTATAATTTTGCCAAAAAATAACTTTTTACTCCAAAAAACATTCTTAAAAAGACAATAAAATATGAACCGTTCACATCACGTGTTCTCCTCAGTGTTCCTTAACGCTCTTATGGAACAATCTCCTAATCACTTCTATTTATTCTCAAGAGACTGCCAATAAAATCTTGTCTCTGCCTTTCTCCTTTACTGGTGAACCTGATAGTTTGATTTGGAAAGGAAGTCCATTTGGATTTTATTCAGTCAGAGAGGGTTACAAAATGATCACTAGCTCCTTATCTGATTCTCAGAATCACTTTATATGGAAATATCTTTGGGCAATTCCTTTACCTGTCAAGCACTTATTGTTCATTTGGAAATTGCTTTCTAGATGCATTCCTTCAGGAGATATTTTGAATTCTCATCATGTGCAGGTTAGTATTGACTGTGCATTTGGCTGTGATTGTCAGGAAATAGTGGATCATCTTTTCTTTCAATGCTCTTTTGTTAGGGCTATCTGGTTTGATTTGCTAGGCATTCATCCAGATTGGAAGAATTTTAATTCTTTCTGTTCATGGCTTAAATATATGGTCTTAAAGTTACAGGAAGATAACCATCCACTGGTTTTACAAAAAATTATCCTTCTTTTAAACCATGTTTGGATGCTTAGAAACCATCTTTTTCATCATGGTGGCATAGTAGATCCCAAGAGACTTTCACAACAAATATTGCAGGATTTATCTTTCAATATGATTGTAGAGTATAAAGTGATGAATGCTAAGAGTTGTTCAAATGGAAATCCTAATTCGTTGCCCACTCATTTCCATGCTGATTGGATTATTTTCCTCATCAAATTCAAAAAGCAACGAACATCTTATTGTTTGGCCCAAATATCTTGGCAACAACAGATTATCCAATCTTTTCTATGGCAAAAAGATCGGAGATTACTATCGGGCTTTACCTTGAGATGTCCTAGAGCCTGCCTAATTTTCAAAATTTTATATCTCAGTCGTTAGGTTGTAATTTATTAACTATTTAAAACCCTTAGTTGTATAATCCTTTTTGTTTAATGATAATTGCCTTTTTATGAAAAAAAGTATTAAGTAATTACTTAAAAGGGAAGTATAAAAAAAGTTAAGGTTGATACAATAGCCTAGATTATTTTTTCAGGTGTGTCTCATGTTCAAAAATATTAATTTTGTGCAGTAATGTTTTACTCTTAAAATATTATTTTAAAAAAATTAATCTTGCCACCAATTCTCTCAAGAATTCCACCACGTAATAATTATGAAATATGAATGTCCCCGACTATCCCTACTAATTATTATTCTTATCTTGTAAACCAACATAATAGGACCAGAATCCTATAATATTAACATTACTAATATATCTATAGCTTAAACTCGTTTGAACACTTTAATTTCTTCAAAGTAATTGCACCAACTTGCCAGTTAAGGTCATAAGCGTATCACCGACAAAAAGGATAAACCAACCGGTGCACACATGAGACGAAGTGGTCGACCCAATCTAATGGCCAATTACGAGCTTTTTATATGTTTCGAAGATTAAGGAAAAACAAGTGTAGATGAAAATGATTCAAAATGACAAGAGTTTTTTTAGATAACACATTTGTATTGTAGATATATTTTTATCCAAACTAATTTGTTTAATTTATAAACTGGTATATATATAATTTAATGATATACATAATTATTTTAAAGAGATATGTAACATATTCTATGATTAAATAATTTATTTAATCTTTTAATATCTCCAAATTAGTCAACTAACTCTTATATTAAGGACTAAATAATATAATTTTTCTCTCTCTTAGATAGTAGAAATTTCACTTTCTACTTTTCCAAAGCTAAAAGCTACATATTTTGACTTATGACTTAATTTTGCTGTACAAGTCAAAATGCTAAAAAAAAAAAAAGTTTTCCCAAACATCATCTACTTTTACCCATTGGAATCGGTGTGCCAAACACACCCAATACGATCGGTCGCCCTTTTCATTAATTTCAATTCGTAGAATGGATGCTGCAGTCGCGTTAGTAAGAAGCCTCAACTTTTTGTCTTGTTTTTTTTTTTTTGAATAACAACTTTTTGTCTTGTTGGTTCTTCGTTCAAAAGCATATAGTTTGTTCTTGTTTTTAGCTTCCACGAATAAATTAAAGGATTTTGTAATTTATGCTTTCCAATTTTATAGGATGTCCTGAAAAAAAGTTTGTAATCGATTATTTATTCCACCCTGAAGGTTTCAAGGTTATAATAGATCATATACATTGTATATTTTAATATTCCAATTCTAAACTTCATAAATTGGTCCATCATAGATTTTGTTTAAGATCCTAAACTTTTTGGTCAGGTGAAGGAAAACACATAAAACCAAAATAAATTGAGATGTGTTAAGTGCATATTGCATGCACTTATACTTTCATAAGTTTTAACTAGGTATTTGAATGTATTTTTCTCTTCATTAAATCTTATAATTTTTGTTTTATTAGTATAGCTAACTTCTGAAATTTTGTTCTGTTAACACTTTTAGATCATGCACAGAAACAAAATATTGCTAACAAATCAAAATTAATCGTTAATTTAAGAGAAAAATAGTGTAAGTACAAAAATAAAATTTAATAGAAGTACATATTCATGGAAAATGTTTTCCTAATAACAAATAGAAAAGTAATTCTAATTCTATCGTACCACATATTGATTATTTTTTTTTTGCTTTCGCATCCGGTATCCCAGGCCAGCCCCAATGTCACGGGGAACTCAACGGGCCCAGACTAATCCGGATTCGCATATTTGTAAGGCACCTCGAGGGGTGGGACTGCTGGCCAAGAGCAAAGCTCCATTCCCACGTCTCGAACTCGAGACCCGTGGTTAAGGTTGGATGAGCCATAGCCACTCAACCAAATGCTCTTGGTTACCACATATTGATTATTAATATACCTGGGCTAACAATTCTAAGGGACAGACATCCCAATGGACCCCAGCGTCCTTATGCTTAGCAAACCCAGTATTTGGGAAGCAGTAAAATCAATTTTTAGAAAAGTTTTGAAAGTCTCATATCCCACCATGGTTCACTCATGTTACATTTTTATGGGAAAATTCTAAAAAAAAAATACTATTTGAATTCATAAAATTTATTTAAGAGATTTCAATTATTTGATTAATGATTTTAACTAAATGAATAACCACGTCAACAAATTTATATTAGCTATTCAGAATTTAAGAATTTAAATGGTTTTTTTTTTTTTTTTGGAATTTAGGAAGGCAACAATAATTGATTACTAATTAATCAACCATAAAAAGAGGCTACACGTCCACTTTTCTTAAGAAAATACGAGATAGAAAAACATGTCATGATCTAAATGATTTGAACATACTCCCCCTTCAGTCCTAATTATAAGACCACTTTGACTTTTTTTTCCAGTAAAAAAAAAGTAGTTTCAGTCCCAAATTTTTTTTTTCCTTAAAACTAATTTATTTTACTTATAAACTAACATATAATCTAATTTTATATGACATATGTTATAACTTAGTGGTCTAATTTGCTTCCTTAACTTCCACATAAAAAAGTCAAAGTAGTCTTATATTTAGAACCGGAGGGAGTGTCATTTAAAACCATGGGATACTTACTAACACAAAAAATGAAATGGTGCATGGAAATTATAATGGTCAATCTGAAAAAAAAAAAGTTTCTTGTAAAAACATAATTTGGAAGAGTCTAAATTGACCTGCAATATCCTAGTTGAATAGTCTGCAAGATTGGCTTGTAAAACCTTTGAAAGAACAGATCTACCAGTATTTCTTGAATGACTTCAGTGCCATAAGGCCCAAACCAGTTTGAGTAGTCTGGACAAAAAGAATTGCCAACACTATCAAGAAGGGCTTTACTTTGCTACAGAGGCATTCCAAAACATTAGTTCAAATCACAAAATTATCTAAAAAATTGTCTCAATCAACATAGAAGAATGAACTTCAATAGATAGCAAAGATATTGTGGTTTATGAAATACCCCCTCCGTCCCTTATTATAAGAGCCAAAGAGGTAAAATCACACAGATTAAGGAAGTAATTGAGAGAGATAAATATGTCTGAAATAATTTTGTTTTCCCAAATTTGCCCTTATTTATGTAAGAGAGAGAAATATGATAATAGTGTTATAAATGAGTATGAAAGAGAATGTGAATAGAGAGAATAATGATGGGTAAAATGGGAAAATGCTCATTAAATGCTTTGACAAATTATCCCAGGCTCTTATAAAAAGGGACAAAACCATTCAAATTTTTTGCTCTTATATATAGGGACGGAGGGAGTACCTGCTTTTCGTCAAACCTATTTGCACACAAATTTCTCTAAGATTTGGCACAAAATTAAGGTCAACTAAAGAAAAAACAAGAATATTCATTAGAAGCAACTCTTATGTTGACCACCGCTTATAAGCGCAGAGTCGACAATGTGGACTTGTAGAGAGAAGCACCTAATTTATTATCGTATCACAATTTTTCTTTTAAAAAAAAATTATTTTATAGACATATATTAGCTAAACATTGATCTTGTGATGCCAAATTTTAACATATCATGATATCTTGTCAAAAGGTCATCTGACATTCACATAAAATTAATATTGAGGAACAACATTAAATAAGGATTCCAAAAAAGTAGATGATAGAATAACAGGCACATCATGCACAACAAGAGTAAGAAGCATACCTCCGTAAACAGGAGGAGGGAATTCCTTCAAAAAAATTTCCATATGGCTCGATCCCTCCAGAGCAACAATACGAGCCACAAGATCCTCCAAGATTTCACCTTGGGCCCTTGCATGATTCTTTGAACCTGCATTTATTGAAAGCAGTATAAATGCAGCACATTTAATTGATGCTCGTGAGGGAACCAGTTCGTTAGTCAACACTTCCACCAATAAAAGAACATAAAATGTTGACTTTAAAAGAAAAAATTTAGATGAAATATAAACAGGAAAAAATGCAAATAAAGAAGCCTTATCCCTCTATGTTGGGCATTGAAAATAAAGAAAAATTATAAAAAAAAATACCACAGGCAAATTACAAACTCGTGGGTAATGATTTCATGAAAAATTGGTAGTGTGCAAGGAAATGAATGAGAGCAATAAGTTTGCAGTATGGTATTCGTAACACAAAACAATTACAGAGGTACTAGTTGTGAATTCATGATGTATGTTACAGCCCAGCAGTCTTGGAGTGTCATTTTAGAAACATCCAAGCATCATAATCCTTTTAAGAGATTTCTTATATTTCTTCACTGCAATGCCAACTTCATTGCTTTATACTCACAGTCACCATGGCTTAAGCAAGAACTTGAGAAAATGATTTATCGGTAAAAAAAATTTTAGTTAGCCTTGCAATTATATGATCTATGAAAACATGGGACAAAAAGGACAAATTCATCATGCATGTAATGCTTAAAACCCATACCTGGTAGCGATATATCAGCAATTTCATCAAGAGCCTTACAGACAGGTGAATAAGTACCCTCTTCACATAAGGCATCAAAGGCAGCAAAGAAGGATGAAACTGATTTCCTCCATTTTGAGAAAAGCAAAAGAAAAAATTCCTTATCTTCAGGCGGACTTTAATCCGATAAGATAAGATAACCGTGATCAAAATGTACTGCTTTAAACAGAGGGAAAGACTCAACAAATTTTTTAAAAAACAAGTATCTTGACAGCATGTATCACATGACAAACAACCAAATTGTGTTGCAATGGTCATCTGAGCAGACATTTGTGAATAAATAATGCAAAACTAAAAGCTCTTTGCCAGTAAAAGAGAAAGAATAATATAACAATGACTCAAAAAACTCATTGATTGTCTAAAACAATACCTGTGGCCAAAAAGATAGACCACAACATAAAATCTCTTAAGACCTGTAAAACTTTCAAAAGGTAAAGAAAAAACAAATGCTAAAAGTAGACGAAGTTTAATCACTTTATAATTAAAATACAAAAACAAATTATATTCATCATGAAAGACAAGGAGTCAAATGATAAATTAACAAGGTGTAAGTAAAAATAAAACAGAACTTTTAATAATTAAGATAGAAAAACCAATGATATTCACTATGAAGCATATAAGTTGTTAAATTCAAGCCCTGCAATGCACAAAGAAGCATGTCTAAAGCAACCCGAACTATATATAAACCATGAATAGTGCAGCTCATTCATTAAATTCCACCCAGTCAATCCACAGAAGACGGATCTAGCTTACAAAGTAAAGTAATTCAGCTCCTAATTTTTCACCTTCTAGAAAACAACCACACATGATTTGTAGGTAGGCACCAATACCATTTTCTGCAGAAAGCAATATCTCAATAGTCGAATAAAACTTTGGCTTTCCTTTGCTCAGTTCAGTGACTGCTATGACTACCACTGCTCACAAGAAATACAATTAATAATTATATATAATGAATCATTTTTTGAAGCATGCTTTACTTACTAAAAGGAGTAGAATATTACAAGTCACAAGTAACTCAATTCTACATCAAAATTTCATCAGTTCTTTCAAATACAAAACTACTAGACAGTGAACTATGATTGTTTTACTAAAATCTTCTTTGGGACGCTGTCCATGGTCTCCAAGAACAGCAGTGACAAGTTCCATTAATATGCACACATAATTTCTCTGAAAGACGAAATAACAATAAAGTCCATTACATGTGACTCTAACCTAAAAAGTCAAATGTAATGGCTAAAACAAAGTAGAGATAAGGTTAAAAAAATAACTCTAGGCAAAGTGATTGAATACAAGGGATGTTCAGGCACAAAAATAAATGCTAGAAGGAGAAAATACATCAACCAAAAAGAAAGTGAAAGTACATCAAGTTTCAAGAAAAACGAAAGCAAAAAATAAGGTTGTCATAAACCTCTGTTTAAAGAAATGCAAAATATTTCACCAAAGAATCATTATAAAAACTTTGGCCATCAATTCCACAAGTGATTCAGAAAATCGCACAAAAAAGGTCATTAAGTCCAGAGTTTGGTTAGTGGATCTTAGCCTCCAATCACCACCACCACCACCCATAAAAAAAATTTGCAGACATGTCATAGGCATAATTAAATTAAATTTAAAAAGGGGAGATGTCTCTTTTCAACTTTTACTAGTTAGTTTCATTCTTGGAGATGCTTTTATGAATATCAAAGAGGCCTATGGCATGCTAACATGGCCAAACTCTTTTTTGCCTTTTAAGTATCACCTTAAGAAAATCATTAAATTCAACTTACTTTTTCGATGCTTTAGTGCCCCAAGCCTCACTAAACAGCCGTCCAAGAACAAATACACCCACAGCAGTATACCTGTGCTAGACAAAAATAACATTGTAGATATATATTCTAAATAATAAGAATTTAAAGAATTCAGTAATACATATGCTATAAAATAAGTAAGAAGCCTTCAGAAAACTTGCTAAACTCAAGTCAGTACAAAAAACAGCAAAAAGAAGACTTATCCTAAGCATTGATAAACATCACCCCACAAATCAAAAATAAAATAAACACCAATTCTTGGCACATGGCTAGAAAACTGCAAGAGAACTGAACAAGTATATAAAGTTTTTCTATACAGTTAAACCATAGACTGCGTCAATACATGCAAGTATTTTCATTTTTAAATTTTGGACTGAAATCTTGGCATAAATAAGTACTACCTCCAATGCTTAATGTAAGATTTAGTTTGAGCTGCAAATAGTAAAATTTTGGAACTCACAGTAACAACACTCAAATAATCGATGACATGAACACCTATGCAAAACCCATGTTTTTTGAGTTAGACCAAATATTTCATCAGAAGTTGACAGTGTAACAGAACGTGATGCAAATCACAACAGCAGGAGGTGAGCAACGGGCAATATAGGATAAAATTACAGCTAGAAATAAAAGGAAGAAGCTGAAGTGACTAGAGCAACATCTGTAGTATTGACCATGTTGATTGTAACGAAGGCCATGATAAACATTGTAAGTTTAGAAATGTGAGTACATTGTGAAGGGAAATAAATGCCACTAATCCACTATTGGGTATTATAATTTAGTTCTAATAAGTACAAATTCTTTACATAAAAAAATATCTATTATGAATATGCATATAGAAGCTTGGTATGGACTAATTCCAGGGAAAACAACTGTCAATTTAAAATTACAGGGAAAACTTGTTCCACGATCAGGCAAAAATATCAGTTGACCAGAAAAGATACGGAATCACTGCACCTGTCCATAAAGAGGAGATTGAAACTTAAAACCCACCAAGAAATAAGCGTTGCAAGATCTTGGAAATGGCCCAGGACTAAATTCCCATATGTTTATCAAATGGCCAAACAAGGTACTCTGGGATACAGTGGTCTGGAGGCACAAAACAAATATGAGTGAAGTGGGGAAAAAAATTAAGAAAGCAATTCATATAGTCGCAAAGAATATAAAGTTCACACACACAAGATTCAATCTACTATTTGAAAATGACTGAAAAACATAATAGCACAGCAAGATAAAAGAAATTCCAAAGGAAAATAAGTGCAAAATCTGACTCAGGTACAGCAGAAGAAAAGAAAGAAAGAAATAAAACATTCTGTAGTACGTTTAAAATTTATAGTATAAGATGGCTTCAAAGAAATGATAACCACATGCAATATTAGATCAGCATCATAGGATCATATAGGTAACTTCAAAGAATCTAGTCTTAACTTTATGTGGTAGCTGCATCTGAGAGGACCTTTTATGTGGTTGGAAGAGTGCTTCTGATGCTAGGAGTAATTTTTTTTTTTTTTTTGGGTAACTAGATGCTAGGAGTAATTTCAGTAATTGGAAGTTCATTTCAGCTTTCATTCTATAGACTGTTTGGCATAAAAAATCAACAAAGATTCCTCAAATGCAAAAGAAAAATACTTGGAGAGGATATATAATGTTTTGAAATTGTTCTTTCAGCCTCTCTAGAGTCTAGAATCCTTTTCAAAAAGCCTAATCCAGCATAGAAGCTTCCTTATAAACTGCAATACTTTGTCTAATTTCCTACAAAGCAACCATGTGGGCATATAGTTTGAAGACCAAGCCCACAAGGAAATGGCTTCGAATGTGCACATGATAAAGTTCAAAAATTTGAACAAAGATGAGAAAATTATAAATGAAACAATATGAAAAAGGAATATACCTCTTGATCTGACATATAATTTTCAAACTTGGGGTAGAAAGTCGCTCTTATGCGGGCAAGTAAGTATGTGGAGTTGTCCGCCGTAAAATTTTCTCACATGTTATTACTACTTAAAGCAGCAATACTATTTTTAGTTAAAGCCGCTTCTTCCTCAACTTTATCTATTGTGGTTCCACCGACTGTTCCATAGGATTTGTGTTTCCATGATGTCTTTGGACCTTGTACAGTAAATTGATAAGCAGGTTGGATGCCTCTAAACTGTATGGCTGCAACTAGAACACTGGTTTGGCCACTGTTTTCAGAAACACTCATTTCAGCCAGTCTGTGAGTGACATCTTCAGCCGCAGCACCAATTGCATCTGCGGTAATCGAATAAATCGTGTCCGCTTTTAGTTTCTCTATCCACTTTGGTTCTTTGTGCAGTCTAGCTCTCTACAAACGAAGAAACATGGACTAAATTAAAAAGAAATCAAATAGTCAATTTAAATTTTCAACAACACTCAAAACCTTAAGCATTTTTAATGCCACTTATAAATTATGAGCAGCAGTTAAGTAAACCACGAAATTACAAGGTGCAATAACTGATGGAAGGTGAGAGAAGGAGCTTTAGCCACCAAACAAACCATCACAAATCACATAAACATCTTGCACCGCACTTAAAACTAGCACCGACAAGTCATTGAAAACAAAACCGTCAAAAGACAACATGCTCAACAATTCCATCGCAATCATAATAAATGCAACATCAAAAGACTGCATGCTCAACAATTCCTTCTCACAGAATATTTTTTCTGTTTTTTACCTTGATCCTCCCTTGCTTCAAATGTTCATACCTCATAGAAACAAACTGAAAATCATAGCAGGGGAGCCTGCCAAATCAGAATAGTTTAGTTAATGATAATACCTTGAACATGGTAAAAGGCATTTGCTTTTGGAAACGTCTTCATCTCGTGCCACCTAAGAAAAAGTGCTCCAAACGGTTTTTTTCTAGAACAAGTGGTATTCAAGTTGCACAAATTAATCAGTTTAAGTAGAATAAAGGTGAGAAAACTAAGAAAAATTCCAATAGCATAAACCTATGCCTGAGCCTTTCCTTTTGCTTGTGTTCTTTTTCTTCATGTTCTTTCTTCAACATCTCCTACAACAATCCATTGTACAAAGTAGATTAGTTCCTTATAATGAAGGTTGGAAAACTAAAATAATTACAATAGTATGGCAGTAAGACTCAACCTTTCCTTTTGCTTGTGCTCTTTTTATTGATGTTTCTTCTTCAACCTCTCCGGAAACAATCCATTGTACAAAATTGATTAGTTTTAGTAGAATAAAAGTTTAAAAACTAAAATTTATAATAGGATAAAGTTTAGCCCTGACCTATCCTTTTGTTTGTGTTCCTTTTCTTCATGCTCTTTCTCCAACCTCTCTTGCAACAATCCAATGTACAAGATGTATTAGTTCCCTATAATAAAGGTTGGAAAACTAAAAAGAATTATAATAGTACAAGGGTAAGCTCAACCTTTCCTTTTAATTGCATCCTTTTTCTTCATGTTCCTTCTTCAAACTCTCCTGTAACATCCGTTGTATAAGACTGATTAGTTTTGGTAGAATAAAGGTTGAAAAACAAAGAAAAACAATAATAGGATAAAGTTTAGCCTTGACCTATCCGTTTGTTTGTGTACCTTTTCTTCATGCTCTTTCTCCAACCTCTCTAGCAACAATCCAATGTACAAGATGTATTAGTTCCCTATAATAAAGGTTGGAAAACTAAAAAAAATTATAATAGTACAAGGGTAAGACCCAACCTTTCCTTTTAATGGCGTTCTTTTTCTTCATGTTCCTTCTTCAAACTCTCCTGCAACATCCATTGTACAAGGCTGATTATTTTTGGTAGAATAAAGGTTGAAAAACTAAGAAAAACAATAATATGATAAAGTTATGCCTTGACCTTTCCTTTTTTTGTGGTCTTTTCATCCATGCTCTTTCTTCAACACCTCCTGCAGCCATACATTGTACAAAATGGATTAATTTACCTAGAATAAAGGTTGAAAAACTAAAAAAACATTACAATAGTATAACGGAGAGTCCCGACCTTTCCTTCTGTTTGTGCTCTTTATCTTCATGTTCCTTCTTCAACCTCTTATGCAATAATCCATTGTACAAAATTGATTAGTTTTGGAAGATTAAAGGTTGGCTAAGAAAAATTATGATAGCATAAAGGTAAGGCTCACCCTTTTCTTTTGTTTGTGTTCTCATAATTCATCTCCCTTCTTGAACCTCTCCTGTAACAATCCATATTAAAAAATAAATTAGATTCCTAGGAATAAAGCAACTGAAATAGCACAAAAACATGTTATGGGCTAATCAAATGGATCCTCAATTGCTTCATAGGTTTTATTGTTCAACGAACAATATTAAGATGAAATAAGATAAATTGATGGTTGGAGAAGGTTAAATAACATCAGTCAGGAAGCTGTGATTCCATCAATTGTTAGTCAATTGCAAGCTCTTATAAGTCCAAATACACAATTAATTCACTGAATATATCAGACCTTAATTTTACAATTAAAAAACTAGAATTTTACTGTATAACTATTATTAATTCATTTTGAGCTTCAATTGTTAATCAAAACTAAAGCATATGCAACTCTCTCAATTGATCCTATGCATAAACATGAGTCTAGTAAGTCAGTAAGGGGGTTACATAATTCATATTTGGGTATAAATGCAAAATCATTACAAAGGGTGGACCAAAGAATCTAGTACAAGTCAAGAAAATAGTTTTTATTTTCCATAAATTCTCTTTAGAGTTGAAGCAATTTAAAGCTGCCTATATAACCTATCTGCACAAGATTTGTCACCATGGATGGTTTTTTCCTCCAGTCATCAAGTAATGGAAAAAACATGGGGAAATGACATTTAGAACCTTCATGAGAAAACCATTGACAATGTGGCCTCTCAAACACAAGAACATTTTGAGATTCGCAATTACGAATTATTATGTCAACTCTTTGTTTCACCGGGTTAAATGTAAGGGTTTTGTCCATTAGTAGGTTGAGATCATGTTATTATTACTACCCACACATGAATAAGCTGACAGAGAACAATAATACTGTTATTTTCTTCAACTTAAGTTCTAGACACGTTTACCATTGCTTAGAGTTTGTGTGCTAACTAAAAGTAATGTGATAAGGGATTAAATCCTAACTATGAAAGAAGAACATCGTCATGAATCCCCATTCAGAAAAAAACAGAATGCAAGAAAAGAAAAACAGAATTACAACATTTCTCATGTGGATTAACCAAAAAGAAAAGCTGTAAGATATTTCAATACCTGAAGAAGATGCAGCTTCACTTAGATTAGAAGAGGTGGCCAAATGTTTGGGTCCATGAACCTGAGCTGCTGCCTTCATTGACATTACTCTGATTCTTACCTGTAACTTGTACTCAACCTTCAATTAATGCCACAACAAATAGAGGTAGTTGGCCTGCTAAAATCATAATAATGTCCACCCTCCACACAACCATTATAAACCAAAACACTGGTAGAAAATTCAACTACACCAACCAAGGAGCATAACAAGACGTCAACGAAGGAAAATAGATGGAAATGTAAGAGTCACGTTGGCAAAAAAAGGAAATGCAAGATTCACAAGCAAAGGCAAACCACAGTAATTCAACATCCTTCATATCAAAGTAACTTTACATAAATCAAGTTTTTGAGCAACATGGCAACAGGTTTAACAAGGTGAACCTAAGCTAATAGTCTCTCACCAATGACAACTGTTTAGCTCTCTCACTCAAAGTGTCTAGGCTTGTATTTACACTAAAATTTACCTTATCTAATCCCCTTTCCATAAGCTTGGCTATTATCTTGGTTCTCCACCACTAACAACCAAATGCTGAACATAGATCAAAAGGATTTTTAATGGGTGGTAAAGTAAGGCTCAATTAAGAAACAAATAAATGTAAGGCTGAGAATTCACAACCACCTAGTAAATGATGCATGAATAACAGGTAAATCCTCTTTCTTTGTTTTTTGTTTTGTTTCTACCTTCCTTTTCCTTTTGTTTTGGGCCTTTTTTGAGTTTTCTCAACTGTTTTTTTTTTAAGATTTCTCAACTTTTTTTGGCCCCTTTTTTCTCTACTTTTTGTGGCACTCCTCAGTAAAGCACAAAATTATCCTAAAATATCTTCCACAAGCATGCAATCATTCATATTCGAGCATAAAAGTGATGGTTCATCAATCATATCTTCCAAGTTAGCAAAAGTCACAAAATCATAATGCTAAGACATCAAACTATGAACACAGTTAGGAAAGAGGAATAAAGCCGAGAGAGTCTCTCAAGGATGCAAGTGTTTCGCTAATCTCACCTTTATGGGGTTTTTCTCTCAAACCAACCTGGGCTAGACCCTACCATAGGCTTGTAATGATTCTAATTACTACCATCAAGTACATGTGCATTCAAGAATCAAGAGGCCTTTTCCGCTTGTAATGTTGGAGAAAGGCCACATGAAATGGAAGATGCGAGAGGTAAACATTATGCATGCAAAAAGAAATATATGGCATCTGAAATTTGTCATCTTATATATAAAAGTAGTGATAATGTTGCTAATCGAGAGAGCTTGGTGGGTATGCCTTTCTTTTTCTTTTCTTTTTTTTCTTGGATTTCTTGATTTTCTTTTTCCCTTGCAATTCTTTTTTATTTTGAGGAGCTATATTTTTTCCTTGTCTTTGGCTCCTCTCTCTCTCTCTCTCTCTCTCTCTAATGCATTTTCTCTCTTTTATAAATCTTTTTTTCCCTTTCCCCTTTCATTTTCTTTTTATAGCGACGTTTTCTCTCTCTCATTTTTTTGTCATCCCACACATAATAAAATAATAGCAACAGTACCATAAGATGTAATTTGATGAATGACAAACAAGAATGCTTAGAAATATATTTACATGCACAATAAATTACCACAATGTAATGGAATTTAGGAAAAATGATGGGCTCAAAGGGGTAGCAAGGGATAAAGATATTTGCGGCTTGTGTTTCGAATAAAACGGGTTTAGAAAATGAATGCCTCTATCATTTTAATGAATTATACATATATAAAGTAGCCATAAAAGAATCAAGACAAGTTCTGAAGAGTTACTAGCATAGGAGGTCAATCACACAATTTTTGGGAATATAGGCTCAAAGATCCTTCCAACAAGGCAATCTCTCTCGTGAGATATTCACAAAATCCAACTGAAGACTAGCTGATGGCAAAGCATTTGCCTTACCTGTTTCTAAGGCCAACCGTAAGAATATAATCAACAGAGCCATCACAATCAACAATGAATATGAGAGATTCATGCATGTATCATAAGAGATAATCTAAGACTCAAGGTGATCAAGCAATGGATGTAATAATGGATCAAGGTGTATTTGGATGTAGCTATAAAAAAACGAATGCCTTTCTCATTTCCATGTTCAACAAATGCAAATATGTGGTCTCAAACAAGATGCAAGCCAAGTTCTAGAATAAGGAAAAGATCGACGATACACACATGACATGAATATGAATAGGCCCAAGAACCTCACTAGGTTATGACTACTTACTTAGGATTCACCTAAAGCCAAAACAATTGCCATGCAGCTTTTCTACTCAACAAACATTCAATCACTGATCAATTCAAGAATGCATCCAGGCCAAGGATTACCTCATACTTCCAATTCTCACATCTAAAACAATTTTTTTCAACTTGTTTTTTTTAATCTAACTTTTTTCCAATAACATGAAAACAGAGGAAGCACACAAAACTCAAACATATAATAAGCAATCGATCCAGCCCAATTAAATGATAGACAACACAATATAAAAGTGGAAAAAGAAAGCGTACAACAGGGCCAAGTAAGTTGCATTTGGAACAACCAGCTCCACATGTTATGTGAGGGGAATTCTGTGTAGAAATACTTTAGAAAGCTAGCCCCACTGATCTCCATCTTAACCTTCACAAGACACAAACAAAATGAATTTCTTCAAACTGAACGTATAGCTTTAAGTGGAAGTTGGATAAGGCTTTTTCTGATCATTGTTAAAAACCAGAGTTAGGAGTAGCAAAGAAACCAATTGACACCAAACAAAGAAAAATGGATATTCACTTAATAAGAGGCCCACCCGCACACGTTCGATATGTTCTCTTTCTATCTTCACTAGGCCATTGGTGATACCATACAGTTATATAATCAATCAAAAGAAAGAGAAAAGAGGTAGCTGAACTAATAAAGGCATATATTAGTTGTCCAAGCATGTAATTAATTGATGCACAACAGAACCAATCAATCTGCACTTTTCCAGCATGCAGTGCTAATATAAGGGTATACATATTGCTCCTCACCAATATGTACAGAAAGTTTCGGTAAGACTATAGATACTGAAATGTGCAGTCTAAAAATCTAAACCCATTCTTCAATGCACGAACTCCATTATCAGTAACCATAAATCACACTGAGACAACAATAACAGAAGTTAGCTATTCTCAATTCAGAATTCAAACACACCATCTGATTCCACGAGCCAATTTCTAAGTCACAAAACACTAACAAACGGTAAAACAAAGACAGACAGACAGATGAAGAAAAACAACGCTGAAGAAAAAAACATGCAGAAGCCTCAACTTCAACAAGTTAAGCGCAAATAAGAATTAAGAACCCAACCGAGTCTATTTAATCGGAGTATTCTTAAGCAAGCATATGTATAGTGAAACCAAGATCGAGAAACAAAATACACAAAGCAAGGGGATCAAATAAGGTACCTCAGCGCCGTCATAAAGAATACGCAGCTGACACAGCTTCGCATTAGTTCCTCTCTTTCCCAAATCGATCGGCAAATCACCGAAGATTCTCTTGACTAGAACGTCAAAATTCCGGGGCAATTTGGATTCCCACACGAAATCGGCCAAAGAAGCGCCATGCAAAGTCCGATTGAAGCTAGCGAGTTTACGAATCTGAGGAGGATCCATATATTGGAGTTGTAAAGCGAACCCTCAGGTAAACCCCCCAAAGTGGGTTTAGATGGCACTATCGTAGCGCCAAATCGTTCACCTTGCAAGGTCAAGAAGAGAAACAGAGGGAAAAGGGTGGAATGTTTCAAAAAATCTTCGAAGGAAATTGGCTTAAAGCAGGGAGTGAGTGAAGAATGTTGGTAAAGTGGGTTCTTATAGAGGGAAGCCGTACGAGTAGGTATGTTGAACAGGAGGGGGGAAGGAGATGGGTGATGAATGGAGGGATCGATGGCATTACCAAAAAACAGAACGGGAAATAAGAATAAGAAAGCGCGCCCCCGCCACAACGGCTCTTTCTTCAACGGTCATCTTTCATCAACGGGAACGCTTGCGTGCCTTCTCGCTCACCGCCTTTTTATTCTTCGACGGAATATCACCTACACTCTGATTCAAATTTGAATTACAGAACCAAAAAAAAAAAAAATATAGGGAAATCAAATTGAAAGTGACGTCTAGTTGGATTAATGTTTTACTCCCTCACCTCCTATCTTAATTGTAATAAGATCACCTCCGGCGGTCATAAAGGTAAGGAGGAGAGCCAATGTTGTAAAAACCGGACTGGAAGGTGAGCCGGAGAGGGCATCGGGTCACGGTTCGCACGGTCGGATCGGTCGGACCGATGACGTAATAATTAAGGAAAAATATATGATTTTTAAATGTAAATTAAATATAAACAAATTATAGTCCCTTCACCTCTTAATTTTTAATGAAAGACCATTGAACAAGAAATAAATAGCCATTAGAGACTTAGAAAACAATCATTCTTGTCTTTAGGTAAGCAAAACAAAGAAGGCATATAGGACCATTTGAGGATCACAGTTGCAGAAATTTTTGTCGAGATAGAAGAACTAAGAAGTTAAGAACACAAGCAATTTCTGTTATGCAAAAGGTAAGAGATAAAATATGCAACTGATAAAAATTTCAAAAGAAATGTAAAATGTAGAAAGACAACAAGTGTTATATATAGAATAAAAGCTTGGAAGAGACGTTAAACATCAACAATAGAGGAATGGTGATGAGAGAGATGATGTTCACCAATTGGTTGGAGTTTTGGAGATCAAATTTCACAGCCCTAAAATTTTCAAATGGTTGTTGGGGTTTTTAATTTGGGAGAAAGATATGAAGCTAATGAATTTGGGTTTCTTTTTTAAGAACTTGGGTTTTTTTTGGGCTTGATTTTATTTTTTTCATCTTTTTTTTTGTTTCAGATTGGACCGCCCGGTTTTTATAAAACCGCTCCGGTTCCCGGTCCAATGTCCGGCTGGAAACGGCCCGATCCGGCTTAATACAATAAACGGTCAGACCATAAAATCCGAACCGCCCTGTGGAGCGGTCGACGGTCCAACCGGTCAGACCGTCCGGTCCGGTTCTTACAACACTGAGGAGAGCTCTTGAATTTGGGTAATCCTCCTTCTTCTGTATCTCTCTTGTTTTTTATTGTTCCAATAGAAATCTCTAGGTCTTGAATGATTTTTTTTTTTAAATCTGAGTTGATTTGGGTAAATTGGTTGTTCCTTCATGATTATTTGAGTTATATAATGATGATGAATTGGTTCGCTGATTGGATTTAGTCCTATAGGAGATTTTGCTTGCTTAGAGTTGAATTAAGATAGGTTTAGATTAAAAAATCATTAGAATATGAGTTTTGAAACTTGAGTTATGGTTTCTAGAAAGCTATTGGGATTCAACGATAATGTTGGTTGGATTTATTTTGTTCGATTTAGAATTGGATAAAGAGTTGGAGTGTCTAGGTGCTTTGAAGAGGTAGAATATTACAATTAATTTTATTGAATATAGAATGATAATTTAAGTGAGTTGAATGAGGATATTGGGTTATGTTTGAATGTTATTGAAGGAGAAAATTGATTTATAAGGATTGTGAAAGAATTTGGGTAGTTATAGGAAGTTTTAAGGCGAGAAAGAAAGAAAATTGTGCTTCTTGGGATTCATGTTGATTATGGATAAATTGGGGATTCTAACATGTTGATTGATGTTAGTAAAAGATTATAGACTGATGAAATTGAAAGAGATTTGAGTAGAGTTGAACCTTGGGGGTTTTGAGATGATGTATGGTCTATTTAATACTCCCTCCCTCCCTATATATAAGAGCAAAAAATTTGAATGGTTTTGTCCCTTTTTATAAGAGCATGAGTCAATTTGTCAAAGCATTTAATGAGTTTTCCTACTTTACTCATCATTATTCTCTCTATTCACATTCTCTTTCATATTCATTTATAACACTATTATCACATTTCTATCCCTTATATACTCAATCATAAATAAGGACAAACTTGAGAAAACAAAATTATTTCAAACATATTTATTTCTCTCAACTACTTTTTTAATCTATGTGATTTTACCTATTTGGCTCTTATAATAAGGGACAGAGGGAGTACCTAAGTTGATCCTTGGGAGACAATTTATTAATGGTTAATGATTATTATAGTTGAGGAAGATATGAGTAAGCTTGAGAAAATTCTATAGGGCTTGAATTGGTGGGTTATGGTGAAATGTAGATTTAGGTCTAAATCTTTGAAATAAGTTAGGGAGTTGAATCTGAGGATGATTATTGGATGAAGTAATGGTTGTAGTTGTTTATTTTTGTTGGTTGATTAATAATGATTTAGATTGTTGATAATCGAGAGATTTCAGCGATAGCACATAATTAATCTAGAGATGATTTTTGGGACAAGTATGTGAAGTAACGAACTTGGGGTGATTTTGGTGATGTAAGGATCTTTATATGTCATTGGGGATGTTAATCAGTTAGGATTGTATTTAGAGGAATCTTTGGATTATTAAAGTGTTGAATGAGTTAAGGTTATGGATGAGTTTATGTTATTATAGTCTTTTGAGAATAATTGATGGTCCTATGAAATTGTTCATATTAAATGATGGTTTTGATTGGTTTAGTTTGATTGTAATTGGAAATTGATTATGAATGGAAGATGTATATGCTTATATAAGAAGGGGAAATATTAAAACTAGGGTTAAAGGTCATATTTGCCCCAGAAGTATGCATGGTGGATCACATCTGCCCTGAAAGTTTTTTTGGGTCTAATTTTGCCCCGAAAGTGTGCAAAGTGGGTCATATTCGCCATTTATCGTTAAAATTTTTTTACTGGTAAAGGGCGAATATGATCCACTTTGCACACTTCCGGGGCAAAATTGGACCCAAAAAAATGATAAAGGGCGAATATAATCCACTTTGCACATTTTCGGGGCAAAATTGGACCAAAAAAACTTCCAGGGCAGATGTGATCCACCGTGCATACTTCCGGGGTAAATATGATCTTTAACCCTTGAAACTATTATGATGAATGTTGTTTTGGGCTTGTTATGAGTTTAATTTTAACTTAACCAAGCTAAATAAATGTAGGGTTAAAGATCATATTTGCCCCGGATGTATGCACGATGGATCACATCTGCCCCGAAAGTTTTTTTGGGTCCAATTTTGCCCCGGAAGTGTGCAAAGTGTATCATATTCGCCCTTTACCGTTTAAAAACTCACGTTTAGTTGACGTTGACCATTAATATTTTAACGGTAAAGGGCGAATATGATCCATTTTGCATATTTCCGGGGCAAAATTGGACAAAAAATACTTCCGGGGCAGCTGTGATCTACAGTGCATACTTCCGGGGCCAATATGACCTTTAACCCATAGATGTAATTATATTTCATTATGTAACTGGGACTTCTGTTTGGCTAAGTCCCAAAGTGCAGGGTTAATGCCACTTGAAATGTGTATTGATTGTGTGTATGTATGTTTGTGGTGATTGCAGACACCGGTGGGTCAAGCTGAGCTTGATGACTGCGTTAATCTGGTATTTTTCTTGCTTTTGGGTAAGTTCAGGTAACCACTCTCACCTCACTACCTGGATGTGTGTGATGTTAGTCAGGATTTTCTCAAAAATCCCTTTTTATATCTGTATACTTCTAATAGCATGAAAATTGAATTTCAAACTATACATTTATATTAAAGAGACTATTAGGTACCTTTAAAATCCCTTCTACTTACATATGAAATATCAAGAGTTTTCTTATATTATACGTAATATCTTGGCTGGCGGTATTGTTGCAATGATTATATTGATATATTGATGGCATGTCGGAATTTAGCATATATTGATTTTGTAACCATTTCATAAGCACTTTCTGAAAATATTGCATTGGACAAAAGCCTAACCTGATAGGTGTGGTGTTGCATACCTATTTTGTGGCATGGGTTTGTTTATGTGTGTGACACTAGTGAGATGTATATATCACCATCGCGCGATGAGGTACCCTGTTGGCCCACGGGGACTTATTTGATATGAGAGGGAGAACGCCCATCACGAGTTCAGGAAGGGTAGAAAGTCATTTCTGATCCGTATCACGGTTCATAGATGGTAGAGAGTCCCACATGATCTATACCGTGGTTCTGAGGGCGGGTAGAGGGTCCCAACGGGTTCCACCATGGTTTCAGGATGGGAAGAGAGTCCCGTTAGGTTCTACTTGTTTCTGGCAATTTGTACAATGATCACTAGGGTGCTTGTGAATATTCTTAAATCTAGTTTTGGAATACATTATAGTGAATGTCAAATAATCTTAAAAAGGAATTCTAAACTTGAGATGTGTATTTATTTCATTACCTTTCCATGGTTTAGAAGTATAATTATATATGGGAGAATTTCAATATAAGACTGCGGTAGCCAATTAATTTCAAAATAGGAGCAAAAGATTCTGAAATATCACTTGAGTTTTGTGGGGGCAAACTGAAATTAAATTGAGAGGAGAAAAGACAACATTGACCCCACGTGTTAGAGAGAGAAAGTGTCAAATGAGAGAGAGTGTCAGAGGAGAGAGAGAGGGTGAGATGAATATTTTGTTTTTTATTGAGACTTATTCATATGAGTTTTTCCTTGTTCGTGTTAAAATGAGTAGAATCTGTGTGTATGTGTGAGAGAGAGAGAGATGCATGTCAGAGGAGAGAGGGGGTGGGAGGAATATTTGTTTTTTTATTAAGGCTTGTTCATACGAGCTTTTCCTTGTTCGTGTGAAAATGAATGGGGACTGTATGTGTGAGAGAGAGTGTGTGTGTGTCAGAGGAGAGAGAGTGTCGGATGAGAGAAGAGGCGAGAGGAATATTTGGTTTTTTATTGAGACATGTTCATATGAGTTTCTCCTTGTTCATATGAGCTTTTTCTTGTTAGTGTGAAAATAAGTGGGGTCTGTGTGAGAGAGAGAGAGAGTGTGTCAGAGAGGTGTTAAGCTCCTAAAATTTCACATATTTCATCGTAATTTTTCCTCATTTGTGAATATTTTTGAAAGTGATGTTTTGAAATAGACATAGAAATTCAAAGAAAATCCTTAATGAAGAAGAAAGTGGTTGTGCATGAAAATTAGAGCTTAATGATTCTCTATTCAAAAATTTGTGTGTGAATGTTATTAAATGTTAAAAAAGCTCATCAACCCTCTTTCAATCTTGTGCAGGAAGAGGTGATACAGAGAAAGAGCCAAAGAAATGCAAGGAAAGCTGGAGTGGAGAATGAGAGATGATGAAAAGGCCAAGAACCCGAAGCAAAGGGACTTCGCCGTGGGTTTCGCCGCGGCGAACCCACGGCGAGTGTACTCATCCTCTGGAAGCAAAAAGCCCTTAGTTCGCCGTGACTTCGCCGCGGCGAAGCCAAGGCGAACTCACCTAAAAACTGCGCGTTTTGAGTAATTACGCGAACTGAATGTAATAAATGACATTGAATGCGATCTGAAGAGGACACAGAGCATTAAGGGCACGTTTTGGAGCATTTTGGAGCAAAAGGAGAGAGTGGGGAAGGGCTAGGAAGCTTGGAAAATCTTGGAGAGACTCAAGTTGTGATCTGGGTTTCTTTTCTTCTTCCCTTTTTCTCTAATTTCTGCCATGTCTCTGCCTTTTATTTCTATTTTTATTTTTCAGTTTCTCATGTGTAACTAAACCCATAGTCTAGGGTTACTTTGAACCATTTGATGGATTGACTCTTGTATTTCCTTCCTTTGATATATTTAATGAATATTTATGTATGGATTTTCATCTTGCTTTAAATGAAACAAGTGCTTGATCATCACTTGAAGTGTTAAATGAAATATGGCTTGAGAGAGTATATTTTGTTTTAGAACTTGGGGGAAATCATGTTAGACTTGAAATTTATGCTTTTAGATGGATGGTTTGTTGATAATATAGAGATATAATTATTGACCTAACATTGTTCCTATAAGGTTGGTGGAAGATTTATGGCTAGCATTAATTGTTGCAAGAGATTGTGCAATTAATGCTAGTAAAAATTTGATTTTGACTTGAGAGAGCTTTTTCAAATGAAAGAGAACCTTGAACTCATGCATGAAATTCATTGGGTAAGGAAAAGGGAAGGAATTTATTGGGTCTTGAAGTTAAATGGGGAAAGGTAACCCTAGGTTTTCTCATCCAAATTACCAAGTATTTCTAAATCATTTCTCTTGTTTAAGAATCTTAATATAAAAATCTCAAAAAGAAGTACCCTTTTTATTGATTTAATTTTATATGTTAACTCTTCAAAGAAAAACCTTGTTTAGCTCAACTTGATCTAATACGCTAAGCCTTCTGCTTGACCGCATTTGTAACCAAATCCCTGAGGGAGCGATACTTTTCTTATTACTCTATTACTTGATGCGACCCGTGCACTTGCGGAGCAAACAAGAGGCCATGCGGGGGTGGGCCCCCTTTTTATCTTTTTCCATATCAATTTAATTTCACTTAAGGAACCTGAACCTGGAGTGATATTTCAGAATCTTTTGGTTCTACTTTTTAATTAATTGGCTACGGCAGTCCTATATTGAAATTCTCCCATTATATATTCGATGATGTATGAATAATTATGAAATGTGGTATCCCTTTAGGTGCTCTACTAACTCACTCACACTCTTGTATTGAGTTGAGTTGTGGTTACTGAGACAAATTTGTTTCATCCCGTGGTTATTTACATTTTTACAGGTGATCATACCTCGTAGAGAGTGCAAGGAAAGGGGACTACCGAACCACACTGACCTTGCAAGGTTACGGTGGTAATGGTAAACAGGATTTGTATATTGCCAAATCTAGGATTCATTGTACTCGACTACTCGCTTTCGCATTTATATACTTTGAATGCTTTAGAGATTGGATAACTGTATTAGTAGATTTACTGTATATATGAATACTGGTTGCTTATTCAATTGCGTGATTATACTATCGAAGGCTGTTTTCCGACTATGGTTGTAGCGTGAAATGCTTGATAGGTTATTTACATACAGGTGATAATGAATGAGATTGATTATATTTGATTAGTTGCTATGTTATTCTATGATGCAAGCTAGTATTGTATAATTCCGGGACTTTAAGCCAGATTCCCAATTAGTATGATTATTGTTCCACTGCACAGGTTTTGCTCTATAACCATGTTAGATGAATCTTTCCTAACATAGTTATGTTGAATACTTGATTGATATGATGTGGAGATTACATGTTATTCTATGACCATGTTAGATGCAGTATTGTATAATTCCGGGATTTTAAGCCCGACTCCCAATTAGTATGATTCTTGTTCCCCTGCACAGGTTTTGTTCTATAACCATGTTAGATGAATTTTTAGTAACATCGTCATGTTGAATACTTGATTGATATGATGTGTAGATTACATGTTGATTTTTATTAACCATGTTAGGAGGCTCCTTATCTAACATAGTTAACTAAATGGTTAATTGTTAATTAAATGATTCTTTATTAACTATGTTAGAGGAATCATTTCCTAATATAGTTAAGGTTAATTATTCATGATAGTATGATTGTTGTATTGAGTGTTTGCCTTCCCTATTGTGGATTATCTTAGGTTTTCTTATATAAATCTTTTTCTAATTAACTATGATTGGGTTATTGTTGTAAATGTGTGAAAACCCATTTTTCTTATCATAGTTAGAGGGTAAATATGATTAGAATTATTTGTTAGCAGTTTAATTATGGTTAGGTATTTTATTATCCATGATAGTGAATACATTATACTAAGGCTTATTTTATCTATCATGGATAAAACTTTGAATGATTAGAAAGATCTTTTTCTAATTATGATAGGGTTACTTGATTTATATGAAAAACCCTTTTCCTATCATAGTTAGTATTGCTAATTGTGATTAAAATTGAGTATTAGATGTTTATTAGTTAGTACTAGTGAGTAGGATTTTACATAATAGGTATGTAATTATTTTTGGAAAAATCACAACCAAACCCCTCATAAGGGATTTAATCACAACCAGGTCCCAAACAATTATCAAATTACATTGAAATCCCAAGGGATTTGATTGATATTAAATGACATGTCATTAACAACTATTACCAGTGTTAGAATCTTAAGTTTTGATGAAGACTGACCCATAAGGAACATAAGTAAATACGAAAAAGTTACCTATGAATTTAAACGTGTAAAATCTGATTTGTAACAGATCACCATTGCAAGAATAAAAGATAGATTGCTGAATAAAAGATTCAAAAATAGCAGATGGCAACTTAGCAGAACAATAAGAATGAATATCTCTATCGCTAAGTGAATCTCTATAGCTAATAGACAGAGCCATAGCAAGTGAAGACTTAGAAATAACAAAGTTGATATCTATCGCTAAGTCATTCACTATCGATAAAGAAAGAATCCATCGCTAGAAGCTCATTGATAACTCAGCTAGCAGAAAAATAAACCAAGTCCTTTAACTAATGAAATCAGCTAGTGATAACAGGTCAAGCTATCGATAACAGAAGTGCTTCAGATAATAATCATTCAGATAGCTAATGCCTGAGTGCAAGAGTCTAATAACCTAACATTGTTGCTAGCGCTAACAAGTTTAGCTATCGATGATAGGATACCTTGAAATACCTCCGAATACTTGTATCTGTATCCTTAAAACTAATAAGCAATCAAGTAACTAGCGATAATTGGATTAGCTATCGATAGTAAAGTGTTTGTTGGCATGATATTGCTAGAAATCTAAGCATTGAACTCAAGGGATATATTAGCGATAATGCTCTTGTCTATAGATAGAGAATGTTTTCATTTTACCATATATAAATTGTCTCTATCTCATTGAGCTAATAGACTAAGGTTGCGATAGCAACTTCTGTGCATTAAATGATTATTTGTTCAGCTAACAACTTAAGTGCAGATCTCACACAATGAAGTTAGCGATAGCAGAACAAGCTAGCGCTACTGAAAAAACTGCCAGAAAGTAAAATTCATACAGATGCACAGAACGCTGAGTCTATCTCTCTCCTAGCTCACCCTACGCAAGAAGTAGTTGAAGCTAGAGCAGATAGTTAAGCCCGATAAAGAAGCTGCATTAAATGCCAACGGCTATGAGCTCCCAACGACTAAATTCAAATGGCTTCTTGAAGATTGAATGCTAGGGCAAAATCTGAGAAGAGATATAAATACAGAACTCAAGCATTTATGGAGTAGCGACGAGAAAAACAAGAATATTCAAAAACTCATTCATTGCTCTGTATTTATTGTTTTAGATATTCTAATTGTACCTCAGTGTTTATCAAAATCAGTTCATTAAGTGAACATATTTATTGAAATCCTCTTCTGTTTGAGGTTGTTCTGAAAGCTTGGTGCTTCAGAACAGGGATATAGCCTTATAGGTAGTAAGGGGGAGTGTTTAGAAAGATTCTAAAACTCTGTAAAGGTTGACAGGTGAACCTGTGCTCGTAAAACCTGTGGTTAGTGGAACCCAACAGAGTGTTTGAGAACTGGAAGTAGGCAGTGTTGGCCGAACCAGTATAAAGTCTGTGTTGTTTTTAATTATTCCTAGATTTTTAAATAGCACAATTCACCCCCCTCTTGTGCGATTGCCACTTTCAACCAGCTCCTTGAGTTGAAAAAAATAGGGAAAAATAGAAATACTGAACCAAAAATAGGAAAATCAAGTTGAAAATGACGTCTAGTTGGATTAATGTTTTATTAAGATTTTTTCATAAAAAATATTTGATGTTTTTATTTTGGATAGAAATAGTATGCCCGATTCTATTTAGGGAAAATTTTAAAAAAAGACTCTCAAATTACCAAAAAGACACTTTGCTACAACGAATTTTGGAAAGGACAGTTCAGTACAATGATTGAATTGTCCAACCCTTAATTAAAAGGAAATGTCTAAAATGTCTTTGGTTCAATTATGGGATTCCCAACTTCCAATAAGGCTTCCTAGCTTCCATTAAGGGATTCTCAACTTCTCTCAAGGGATTCTCAAGTTAGTTGTAGTAAGGGCATTTTGGACATTTCCTTTTAATTTAGGGTTGGACAATTCAATCATTATACTGAACTGTTCTTTCCCAAATTAGTTGTAGTAAAGTGTCCTTTTGGTAATTTGAGAGTCTTTTTTTTTTGGAATTTTCCCTCCTATTTATAAGTACAGAGATAAATTTATTTTTGTTTATATGTTACATTATACAAGTATAATTTTATTCAAATTTCAATTTTAAAATTATAAAGCAAATACTCTCACCTCACTGATTCATTGTTACAAAAAGTTCAAAATTTAATTGAATTTGTACAAAGGTTGTTTGAATATTTAATGCATTTTTACCATTTCCCCCTTTAATTAATTTTTTCCCCTTCATCTTTTTTTAAAATTATATTCTCTTTCATACTTACTTTCATTATTACTCTATTTCTCTCTTTTACTTTCCACTTATTAATTAGGAAATGGTTAAAAAAGTTTATTTCTTGTTTCCTCTTATTCTTGTTATGAAACACCAACTAACAATTCTCACATATCAATAAAAATGGTTAAAAACATTAAACTTTTTTATAATTCAAGTAATATCCAATATTACCCCTATCAATTACACTTAACTTTTAATACTGTATTAATCATCACTCTCTCGCATTGCCCTCTCTCGTTATATATGGGCATGTATGGAAAATAATTAGTAATGTGCCTTGAAAAGTAACAAGTGCTATATGAAAAGGACTAAAAAACTTATTATTGGTGTCTTATAATAAGGAACAAAGATGTACATATTTATTGCTTTTAACTAAATTTAACTATCTTTCTTAATCCGCGTAATTTAGTTATTGAACTCTTATAATAAAAATCGGAAGAATTGTTAGAAAAGTTATAAAGATAATAAATATTGAAAAAAATAATACCAAGTTCTTATACTTTCAAAGTAGCTTAGTCATGAACATTCAACACCCAAAATTTCTACATAATTTTTTATGCCGAATCCTGCGTGCAATACTTATGGAACTCACATGTGTGTGCGTGTAAAATAATCTTGAGACTCATTTCTTCCATTCTATTAATGTAACATTGAGCTAACAAATTATTCACTCATGCTTTATTAGCCGGAAGATGTTCCACATCTCTAAACTATAATCAATTCAAAGCTTCTTATTCTGTTCAGTTGTTATACTGAATTTCTGGATAATTAACTCCCCGTGTAAGAATGAGTTGTGAAACAAAACTATAATGCAAGAATGAAAACACAAATTCCATACCTATTTAACTTGTTCAACCACACACCACGAAAAATCGAAGATATGTAATCATCTTCCCTTCTCCCATTTCACATCTACGTCAAACACCATTTATTTCAGATGTGCATGAAAGACTGTATTCCAATTAAAGCTTACATAAACTCTCTTAGACATGTGGATGAAAAGTTTCCTCCCACCTCATCAAAGTGACGGCCACCTCACTACTAATCATAAAGTTACCTTGCCAGGACTCGTGCTCAAATAAGTGTAAACAATAATTATTCAATAAAAAACAAATAGGTTAGTATAACATTTAGGGTGTGTTTGGATTGCCGTTGGAGAAGTGACTTTTTTTAGAATGACTTTTCAGAAATGTTTTTTGAATAAAAGTCATTTGTGTGAAGTGATTTATGTTTGGATTTGTGATGATAGAAGTGACTTTTTTTCAATCTGATTTTTAGAAACATGTTTGGATGATTATATTGAAAAGCACGTTTAGATGAAACATTACTAAAAAAGGCATTATTATCATTAAATAATACAAATCTACTATGCATATATTCTTAATAAAGGCTTAGTTTCTCCCTTATTTTCAGGAAAATAATTTTAAAAAATAATATTTTTAGCTCAAAGGAGTATATTGTGGGAAAAAATAGTTAGAAATTGTTATGGTAAATTTTTGGAGATAAAAAGAAAATTTTAAATTAAAAGAAATTATCTTATTTGAGAATTTTAGGGGTGTAACAGTCTAATTTTCCTACCCACTTTATTAAATAATACATAATAAAAGGTGTGGGACCCATTAGAAGTCAGAAGTCAGAAGGAAAAAGTCACTTTTTTTTTTGCAGAAGTCATTTTGGACCAAAATTCATTTTCAAAATAAGTGAGGCCAAACATAATTTTTTTTCTCAGAATGACTTCTGATTTTGGGATCCACTTCTGGCCTCCAGAAGTGAGATCCAAACATGCCCTTAGTTCCTCGAATTTGCTTGTATTTTAGTTTTAGTGCCTGTTTGGGTATAAGAAAAAAAACAATTTTTTCACCCAAACCTATGTTGTAAAAAATGGCAGCCAAACACTTTTTTTAATAAACCTAGGTTTGGACTCAAAACCTAGGTTTTAAAAAAGGTAACCCAAACACTTGAAAAAATGTGAAAAGCTATTTTGGATTGGAAACCTAGGTTTTGTCCACCAAAACCTAGGTTTTGAATAAGCTACAATTTTCCCCTTCTGCACAAAGTACGAGGTAAAAAAAAAGCCATCATTACACATGTCATAATGATCTATCAAAAATACCCTTATCCTCTATCTTTCCCAACACATTAAACTTATGTCCTTTTTAGTAATTTACACAGAAAAAGCTATTCTCACAACAACCATCCAAACACTCTCATTTTTACAAAAGCTATTTTTTCTAAACATCAGTTTTTTTCAATTTTTTCCCCAGAAGCTATTCTCTAAAAGCTAATCCAAACAGGCAACTACTTTTTTCAGCTTTTACGCGAAGTACGAGACAAAAAATACTATCATTACACATGTCATATTGAAATACCTAAAATGCCCTTATTCTCTCTCTTTCCCAACACATTAAACTTATGTTCTTTTTAGTAATTTACACATAAAAAAAGCTATTCTCACAACAACCATCCAACCACTCTCATTTATCAAAAGCTATTTTTTCAGCTTTTTCAAAATCAACTTTTTTTTTCAGAAGCTATTCTCCAGAACCTATTCTAACTACCCCCAAACAGGCCCTTAGTCCCTTAAACAAGAGGTTTTGGTTTTTTTGGGTAAAATGATTTAGATTTTTATTAAATTTTTAGGCACCAATTTTAAATGAAATAAAACTTGAGGGGTTAAGACACAACTGAGAATAAATTTAAAAGACCTAGAATTGTGTCAATCCAAAAATAAAATAGTATCAGGGGCCTAATTACAAATGGAGTGAAAACATATTGACTACAATGTTAGTTTTTCCTTAAAATTATAATACTAGATTTATGGGTATATAATTATTTTTTAATGGAAATCTGTATAAGTATTTCTCTAAGCACCATTTACTACAAAGGTATGTTTTTCACAGAAGTCCAGATTAAATATTTTTATAAAAATGAATATAATTATATTAATGCTTAAAAATCTTATAAATAAATTTAATCTATTAGAATTTGGTGTGAACAATTTATAACTGTAAAATAACGAAAAAAATAAAATCTAAATTTATAATAATACTCTATAGTTTTGAATAGTTCACACCAAATTCTGATATATTAAATTTATTTATGAGGTTTTTAAGCATTATTATAATTATTTTCCTTTTCATAAAATCATTTAATCTGGACCATTCGATCTTTGATCCAATGGAGTAAAAGAGAATAGGAGAGGATCGGTTTCCTTTTTTATTCTGCAACTTGAGGTCTGTAAGGCAGAAACCCCAAATGGAGACCTGCAAAGCATATTCCTCAATAGAGGGTTTCACATTCCTTACCTGATTGACTCTTCCGCTACAAAAAAAAAACAGGTAATTTTCGACGGAATCAATTCAGTCGGTAATTTCCGGCGACGGAATTCCATAGGTAATAATTACCGACGGAATTCCGTTAGTAATTTTTAAAAAAAATTACCGACGGAATTCCGTCGGTAATTTATAAAAAAATATTAAAAAAATTAATTATTTACTAAAAAATTACCGACGGAACTTATTTATTATTTTTTAAAAAATTACCGACGAAATTCAGTCGGTAATTTATAAAAAATATTAAAAAATTAATTATTTAATAAAAAAATTACCGAAGGAATTCCGTCGGTAATTTATATAAAAAATTTAAAAAATTAATTATTGATTAAAAAATTACCGACGGAATTCCGTCGGTAATTTATTTATAATTTTTTTAATAAATTAACAACAGAATTCCGTCGGTAATTTACAAAAAAATATTAAAAAATTAATTATTTAATAAAAAATTACTGATGGAATTCCGTCGGTATTTTATTTATTATTTTTTAATAAATTACCGATGGAATTTAGTCAGTAATTTATAAAAAATATTAAAAAAAATAATATTATTTATTTTAATTTATTAACTATTATATATAATAGTTAATAAATATATTTTATAAATATTAATTCGTACATATATATTTATTACAATTTAATTTTGAATTTTTTATTAAGTAATATGTTATTTATTACAAATTTAATTTAATTTTTTTAATAATATATATAATAAAATAATAATTATTAATATGTAAATTATATATTAATAATTAAATATATTTTATAATGTATTAATTTAAATATAATCTAAAGTATATATATAAATATAATTATTTGCAAATAATTTCACAAGGTCTTCATAACTCAACTGGTTAAGGCATGAGCACACGCATATAAGGTCACGGGTTCGAATCGCAGCAACGCCACATTTCAGACAATTTGTGAGAGGGGACACCTGGCATAAATTTAAAAAAGTTTTTAAAAAATTACCGACGGAATTCCGCCGGTAATTTCCGTCACTAAATTTAGCGACGGGATTCCGCCGGGAATTTCAGCCGGTAATTTACCGACAGAATTCCGTCGTTAATATTTACCAATGGAATTCTGTCGCTAAATTAGCCATGGAATTCCGTCGGTAATTACCGACGAAATAAAATTTCCGTCGCTAATTTAATTGGTAATAGAGAAATTATCGACGGAAAAATTTCAGTCGGTAATTTTTTTCCGACAGAATTCCATCGGAAATCCGTCGGAAAATTTAAATTACTGACGGAATTCCGTCGGTAAATTCCGTGTTTTTTTGTAGTGTTCCACGTCCCTTTGCCAGAATTCCATTAGAGCTTTATCCTAGAAGGAGATCAAAATCTTTCAGGTAAAGTTGAGGCACGGTTGAGGGTGAGGCAGCTACATTAAGGTGTGAGTTGGAAGAATTTTTGCCCATGTGGAGCTGAGTTAGAAGAAATTTTCGCCACTTATATATGATGATAATTGAGAACAAAATTATAAAAAATTAAAAAGTCAAGAGACTAAGTAATAAGTAGGTCAAAAGTTTAAGGATTGAATCTCGACGAGTCATACTTGAGCAGGTTAATGATTGGAGGACCAAAATATTCATTTTTCGTTTAATATGTATAAACTCTGTTGGGATTAAAGAAGCTTCAAGGGCATGTAAAAATACGAGAAAAGTCTAATCAAATATCTTTCAGATTTAAAATCTCCAAATTAGTAATTCATATCATAACGTGTTGTCATCTGCTCATAAATCTATAGTAAACAAGACTGATTTTATGCTTTGATATTTATATAATATTTTTCCAAAACTTTTCCTAAATATATCAATAAACACTAGTATGAAATATCAATGTATATTATAAAATTATAACCAATGGCAATATTGGTCACCTATCTATCCCTAAAACAAAATTTTAAAAAATATTCGGTCACCTTGTTGTAGAAGATATGGATAAAGGAACTTTTTGTGGGAGCAGAACATTTTGATTTATTCGTAAAGCCTATATGCTGCCACGGACTCTTAGAGGAACATACATGTGTATTGTGTAGAATAGAGACAGACGGCTATAACACGTACTGCCCATCACGTGTTCTCCTCAGTATTTCTTACCCGCTAATGGTGATTACCACCAGCTGTCTTTATAAAAAATACTCTTTTTTTTTAATATTCTTCTGTCTTTATCAAGGTTCAAAAAACTAGACCGGAAATCGAATCGAGTGAGGCACTGGTTCAAGGGTCACAGGTCCAACCGGGGGTCAATAGGGGTCAAACCGGCTATATTAAATTAATATAATTTAATTGAAATATACAAAAAGTTTATTATTTAATTTTAAGAAATAATATATAAATAAAAAGAAATGGAATAAATTATCATATAAGCAAAATCTTAACATAAACATTGTATTAGATAAACAAATGATGAAGATTGCAATCAGGTGAACAAGTAGCGTTTAATTTTGGATAAAAAATTAGAGTAAATATTATCAATTCAAAAATTTATATGCATGTTATTAATATAAAAAATAAAGTTGGTGAGAATATAAATCAGTTCAAATTTCGTCGGTCAAAAAAAAAATACTCGGAAGTTCAAAGTTTCAAACTTCGTGAGCCGTGCTTGAGATGACAGGAGAGAGGAGTCACGTGGTGATCTTGAAAGCCTAGAATAATAATAAAAAAAAGGGAAGAACTAAACTTGTGGAGATGGATATTTCAGTCTTTCAGGGAGGAAGTGTGGCGCAGCTCCATTGTTTCTCTGACCCACAGAGCCATCTCTCTCTCTCTCTCTCTCTCTCTCTCTCTGTGTTGTTGTCTTATAGTCCCACCGTCTTTGTCTTCCAATCTCGCCAGTCACCTCACCTCTGTCTTTCGAACCAGGATTGAAGTGTGATGAAGCCGGAAGTCTGGTTGAGAGAGACAAGATGCAACCAGTCGAAGGTGAAGGCGAACCAGGAAGGAAGACGAAGGCGAAGGCGATATTTTTTTGAGAAATTTTTTTAACTCGGGCAACCCGTTACACCCGCCGAGTTATCCGAGTTTTTCTAGAATCGGCCGACTCAAACCGTATGTTTCCGGGCTGATCCCTTCCTCGGTTGAGGGTGTGAATCGGACCGGACTGGCATCCGGTTGGCCGGGTTTCCGGTCAGACCTGCCGGTCCGGTCCGGTTTTGCGATCATTGGTCTTTATAGATTTTACTTTAAAAGTTTGAAGGTATTAAGTGATTATTAAAGAAGGAAGCATAAAAAAAAGGGAAAATTAAATATAAGTCCCTTGTAAGGAACTTAATTATCATGAGGTCCCACGGAATCGGGTAATTAATCTCAAGTCCCACGCGAAATCATGTAATTAATCTCAGGTTGCATGAAGTTGTTATAGCTAGCTCATTTAGTTGTTATCGGCAGCTCAAAAGTTGTTATTGAACAAGAGTTGTTACACATGTTCATTTAGTTGTTATCATAAGCCATACGTTGTTACACATACTCATTAAGTTATTATCGTAGGCGAAAAAGTTGTTATCGCCTGCTCATATAGTTGTCAGTGACTGAGAATTCCGTAACAACTTTTGACCAGACGATAACAACTGTTTGGCCTACGATAATAACTTAATGAGCATGCGGTAACAATTTCGTGTCAGGGACCTAAAATTCATTACGCGATTTTATAGGACCTCATTTTAATTAAGTTCCTGACACAGGATCTGTAATTAATTACCCCTAAAAAAAGTTAAGGTCATTACAACACCTTAATTTTTTTTCCATTTTTTCCCAGGCGTGTCTAGTGTCCAGAAATATTCATGTTGTGGTATAATTTTATTACTCTTAAAATATTGTTTTCAAAAATTATTTTAATATTTCCACCAACTCTCTCAAAAGAATTTCACCTCTAAATATGAAATACGAATGTCTCCAACTATTCCTGTTAATAGGGTAGAATCCTATAATGTCATCCTTGCTAATGCATCCATAACATACACTAGTTTGAGCATTCCGATTTCTTCTAAGTAATAGTACCTGTGAAACGACATGGCCAATTAAGGCCATGAGCGTAATGGCAACAAAAGGGATAAACTGACCAGTGCACACTTGAGTCGAACCAATCGGTCGAGTCTAAAGTTCAACCTCAAACTTTTTATACGCAACTATTTAAATTATACACTATTAGAGCTAGAATTACCTTAACTATTGCACCAGTCTTTCCCCTCTAGCGGGGCCCCATTTTCGGATTTAGATTATACTCATTCCCATTACCAGACCCAAACTTGTACATTGTAAGCGAAATATTTAAATTTTTTATTAATTTAATAATGTATGATAATCTCTGTGTGTTGGGAACACTTCAAAATAACTTAGGAAGGAGTATGCCTTAGAATATTTATTATTACCATTTTAGATATTAAACCAAAGTAAAATCATTATCGAGGATCAATCCATGCCACTTGTCTGAGAATATCGTCCAAAGCAATAAAGATTAACAAGAAATAGACTAAAGGTGGATAATTAGCAATAGAGTTATTCTTCTTTCCTCTGAACCTCTTTGAACTTACTGTGTCATTATCTATTAAGAAAATGGTTCTTTTTAACTGCACACTTATTTTCTCAATCTCAGGGACATGATTCGAGTTAGATTGGTCAAAAAGATAAATATCTCATCAAAAGACGAACAACTGTATAACACTATATTCTACCAGGCTTAAATACTCACTTTAGATCTTCGTTAAATTTTACTATAATTTTTTCATTACATTTTAATTATGTCGTCTAATTAAAATTAAAAATGTAAAAATTAATATTCAACATCATTAACTAAATATACTATTGGTCGTCCTTTTCATTAATTTCAATTAGTAGAACGCATGCTGCAGCTGCATCAGTTAGAAGCCTCAACTTCTTTTCTTGTTGGTTCTTTGTTCAAAAGTAGACGGTTTGTTCTTGTTATAGCTTCTACGAATAAATTAAAGGCATAAAGGAGTTTGTAATTTATGCTTTCCAATTTAACAGGATGTCCCGAAGGGATTTTGTAACTTGTTCTTTATTTCGTCATGAACCTTTCAATGTTATAATAGGACATATACATTATACTATTTTAATTCAATTCTAAACTTCAATGGACGATATGGAAGAAGTTCATAAGTTGGTCCATCATAGATTTGGTTTATAATCCTGACCTTTTTGTCAGGATAAGAAAAACACGTAAAACAAAAATAAATTGTGCAGTGTTAAGTGTATATTGCATGTAGTTATATACTTTCACAAGTTTTAACTAGGTAGCTGAATGTGATTTTCTCTTACTTAGCTTAAATCTTTTAATTTTGTTCTGTTGACATCGTTAATTTCTGAAACTTTGTTCTAACACTTTTAGATTATGCACAGAAACAAAACATTGCTAAAAAATCAAAATCAAAATTTTAAATTAAGAGGAAAAAGTGTGAGTACAAAATTAATATTCAAGAAAAGTATATATGTTCATAGAAAAAAGTTTTCTCAAATCAATACACTACAAAAAAACCTCAAATTACTGATGGAATAATTTTTTGCCGGTAATTACCGACATAATTTATTCTGTAGGTAATTACCGATGGATTACAGACGGAAATTCCGTCGTTAAATATATTATTTTATAAATAAATTATTATTTTAATTAATAAATAATATACTAAAATAATTAATTACCAACAAAATTTTCGTCGGTAATTTTATTAATTATATTATTTTATAAATAAATTATTATTTTAATTTATAAATTTTTATTAAAATAATTAATTACCGACAGAAATTCCGTCGGTAAATTTACCGACGTAAATTCCGTCAGTAATTTATTTAATTATATTATTTTATAAATAAATTATTATTTTAATTTATTATTAATATATTAAAATATTATTATTACCCACGAAACATTTCCGTCGGTAATTTTATAAATTATATTATTATTTTAATTTATAAATAATATATTAAAATATTATTTTATAACTAAAATATTATCTTTATTTATTTTTAAAACATTTTTATAAATAAATAGTATTTAATAAATATTAATAAAAAATAACATATACACGTATATGATATAAATTTTTAATAAATTTAATTGTAATTTTTATTAAATAATATATTATTTATTAATAAATATTAGTGAGAAATATGAGATATAATTATAATTGAATAATATATCTAATAAAATAATTATTAAAATAATTAATAAGTATAATTAAAATTATTATTATAATTTAATTGTAAATTATATATTAATAATTTAGATAAAATATAATTATAATAGTGGGAATTTGAATATTATAAATATAATAGTTTGCAAATAATATCACATGGTCTTCTTAACTCAACTGGTTAAGGCATCAGCACACCATCAAGAGGTTGTAGGTTCGATCCTTAGGTTTGCCACAATTGAAGACAATTTGTGGAGGCGACACATGGAGGTACATGAGAGCGACACATGGCGGCAAAAAAAATGGGACACGTGGCATATAATTTTAAAAAAAATTTAAATTTATCGACGAAAATTCTGTCGGTAATAATAATATTTTAATATATTATTTATAAATTAAAATAATAATTTATTTATAAAATAAAATAATTAAAAAATTACTTACAGAATTTTCATCGGTAAATTCCGTCGATAATTTTACCAACGAAAAAAATTTTCCGTCGGTAAATGAATTACCAACTGAGGAATTTTTCCGTTGAAAAACCGAAATTACCGATGGAATTCCGTCGTAATTTCTTGCTTTTTATAGTGATAGAAAAGTTATTTTAGTTCTGTATCATACTCCATATTGATTATTAATATACCTAGGCTAACAGTTCTAAGTGATAGACATCCCAATAGACCCGTCTTTGTGCTTGGCCAACCCAATATTTGGGAAACACCAAAATTAAGTTTTTGAAAAGTTTTGAAAGTCTCATATCCCATTGTTGACTCATAATATATACATTTTTATGGGAAAATTCTAAGAAAATATTATTTGAATTCATAAATTTTATATTGGGGATTTTGACTATTTGATTAATGATTTTTCTTAAATGAGTAACCACATTGATAACTTTACATCACCTATATGAAATTTAGGAATTATAATGTTTTCTTTTTGGAATTTTCTCTAATTTTTTTTAAAAGAATGTAATCTAATTAAATACCAGCGTGAATTAAGATTACTAAATGGTCAAATTCTTGTACATTTTTAACGGGCTTGTCTTTCCTCCTCTTCTCTTCCTTCTTCTTCCCCTCCTCTTCTCTATTCCAACCCTTTAGATTGTAATTTGAAGGTCCGGATTTAATGTTTTATTAAATTACTAATAAAATGCTAAATTATTTAATAAATAAATAAAATTCAAACAGCAAGATTTTAGTTATCATAGGTTAAAACATTTAAAAAAATACTTAAAAATATAATTTATAGAAAACTTTGAGTCTAGACAGTCAAAATTTCAATCTAAATGTGAGAATAGAGAAAAGGAATGGAAGAGGAAGGAAAAAGAAGAGGAGGAAAGGCAACCCCATTTTTAACTCAACAAATTTCTTATGGCCATTTAATTGGCTTTAGCTTCGAGGTATACACAAATACAAAAATACCCCCTAACTCTTGCTTCTTACCTACCTACTTTTTGCTCCTCCCATGTACTACCTCCGGTCCTAATTATAAGAGCCAGTTGACTTTTTTTGGAGAAATTAGTGACGCAAATTAAACCCTTAAATCTTAATATATGTGAAATGTAATTAGATTATATAATAGTTTATAAGTAAAATAACTTAGTTTTGTGGAAAAAAGACAAATATAAACAATTCATAATGGTGTATTTTGCGTCCTTAATTTTTTCAAAAAAATCAACTGGCTCTTATAATTAGGACCGGAGGAAGTACCTTTTTATTGCTTTGGTGCGCTCTCGATCTCCCTCCCCCCCTCTCTCTCTCTCTCTCTCTCTCTCTCTATAGATAACGTCCTAACATATTTTAATACAAAGTGTTTGTGAAACTAGAATTTTCGACTTACCTTGAAACTTGAAAGGGCGATGTGATTAATTTATAAGTAAAGCCACCTCCATGATGAGGTACTTATTCATTGGTCTAGACGGTGAAAACATTATCATACATATGAACCATTTATACAGACAAGACTTGTTACACATAATTACACACATATGTGACACAACAACACGCACATGATTCGGCTTTAGCTATAGCCTTTAGCTGCCATAGAACCTCTGGACACGGATGGATACAATGAGATGGCTAGAAAGTAG
Organism: Mimosa bimucronata; assembly: GCA_037074515.1. Classification (NCBI taxonomy): domain Eukaryota; kingdom Viridiplantae; phylum Streptophyta; class Magnoliopsida; order Fabales; family Fabaceae; genus Mimosa; species Mimosa bimucronata. Next base: position 12,312,376 of record CM073440.1, on the reverse strand, counting down.
GGATTTGACCTTAGAGTGATTAATCCTGTTGCACTAACTTAATTAACAACACTAGTTAGTATACGAGACTAATCCACAACAACTGAAGCTGTTACACATAACTGGGCATTGGGACCATAGGCCCATAGGAACAAACAGCAACAGAGAAAGCATAAAGGGATTAGCGTTAATTAGCATGATACCACTCTATGAGGTAACAAACAAGGTTGTCCATTTCGGAGGGGCTGATTTGTCCATCGTTGTCGGCGTCGGCGTTTCGCAGACAACGCCAGGCCCTGAACGGAGGAAACCTCGACCCCATTTTCTTCGCAGCTTCCTCCAGCTCTGCCCAGCTCAGATTTCCGTCCTTGTTTACGTCCGCCATTTTCAGTATCTCCCTTATTCTATTCTCAATCATAATGCTTTTCTGTGTCACTTTTCGGGGTCGCTCCCTTACACTCTCTTCATTCATCATGCTTTTCTTTATATTTTTTGAGGGTATGGGTATGAACACTGGCATTTTTATCTCTATCTTTCACTCTATCTTTTCCTATATGCTTCTTCTATGTTCTTTTTTATTTCCTTCCTAATGTCTTGCCTTTGCCTTGTTTCTACGTCACACTCGTAGTTACTTCTCTTATAGCCACTCCTCGGGTCGTGGATCTTGACTCATTTCAGTTTGCAATTGCTCATTTCCAGGATTCTAGATAGAATATAGAATATAATTCAAACAACCAAAGAAGGTGATGGACGTGTTATCCTGTAATAAAGGTGAATGCCAAAAGATCATATATAAATAAATATATCTTGTAGGGAAAAACTATTTGGCAAAATCTAAAAAGTGAAGATAAATATAAGCATTAATATCGCAAATAGAGACAGTGAAGAGAATATTGCCGGCTTTATAATTATAATCATGATATCCAAGAAATAACCATAATTATATCATATAATATGATTTAATTTGTTGGTTTCTGTTTGCACAGTACGAATCATTTGGAATAGAAATAGACTATGGCCTATCAAATTAAAGATTTAAAGCCTAATGTGTGTGTGTGTAAATCTATCAGGTGTGTCTAAAAAGATAATATTCTTCATCACAAGTGGAAAACTATGGAATATATGGTCAGAGATATGGATAAATGAACATCTTGTCCGAACAAGACATTTTATGATTACTTTGGGAAAAACGTCGGATCACTGCACTCTCACTGATTCTCGCCCCTTCACCCATGGACTCTTGGAGGGGTGCATTAACAAAAATGGGAAAAATATAATGTGTGATAATTTATATATATTCCCCCAAAATTTTTAAGTTCTGGTTTTAAAAAATTATGTAGCTCAGCTAACTAGTATATTCGAGATTTATATATGAAATATTTTTCACACTAGAAATGCAGTAAATTAAAATAGTGTGATGAATTATAAGTCTCCTCCTTCATAACTTTATAACTTAAATAATGATGTATTAAAGATTTTATAAATATATCCATTTCAACGGAAGCTAGATCATATATATGAATATATCAAATTTCAAGATGCCTTATCCTCTTAATTAAAAAATATGTGTGTGTGTTCTTTTTTAATAAGTTCTAATTAACTAATCGAATATAATAGAATGAATTAGGGTTCAATAAACATGACTCTTTTTTGCTCAAAACAAATACTCACTCCGTTCCTAAATATAGGACCAATTTGGGGAAGGGAACTTGTTCCTAAATATAAAGCTGTGCTTCTTTCTAATTTTAATTTTCTCAACATTTTCTCGAATTATCCTTATTAATGCTCCTCAATTGTAAATAAGCAATAAATTGAGAGTGAAATAAATGTTTGTTGTTAGGGTGTTTTAGTAATATCATGTGATTTTAACTAACTTAACTAACATCTTTAATCTAATCAAATTAAATAAATATATCTCATATTTGTGAGTTGAGGTGTTACAATAGAATTAGTCTTGAGGACGTGAAAGAGCATAAAATTCATGCATAGTGCGGAATATATAGGACAAAGCGAGAAAAGGAGTTGTCCTTTAAATGAATTAAAAATCAATTGCGGCTTAAGTATATATATATATATATATACACATATATATGCTTCGTAATCTTCACGACATCGTTGTATATGGTGGACATGTGGTAAATAAACAAAAAGTGGTATGGCACAAAAAAGACCATAAAATTCAGAAAGAAATGTTTCATAATTGAAAAAGGAAATTAAAGATAGAGAATATATATAAACCCCGGGAAAAACCGAAGTCATGTTTGCCTAATTTGATAAATATTCCTCCCACCGGTCGTAAACCGATTTTGAGTTCTCTTAGTCCTAACAACAAATGAACGAATAAGAAATAAGCCATGCTATTAAACAGAAAATATTAATTAGTCCATCCACCCATCGTTTGTGCAAGATTTACTTAACATATATAGGAGCAAGATCAAAACGATATGCTTAAGGAACAATATTTTCCTTGGCTACCATGACAAGCTATTAAATCTTTAATTGCTTATATCTATTGCATATGGCATTCGCTGAATAGTACTCTTTTGAAGGAGGCAGTTTTCAGCTTCAAAAGATACATTCGATCTTGTTGTTACGTAAGTATCACTGACGTCAGACTCTCTCGCCTCGCCAATATTTTGGAATCTGTAGCTCAATAATTATTTATCGAATCCCATAATAGTATGTACTTTGAATATATGCATGCATGAGGAATAAGCTTCTGCTATTTTAATTAAAACCAATAATCTAGCTAAAGGAATGTTGGTTTTGCCTATATGATCAAACCCAACTACGCAATCTCGCACGCCTTGATCTTTACTTCGGAGCAATTCCACATATTCATCGTAATTTTATCTTTCTTTCTTTTGTGTACTTACGTGGGCGGAGAAATATCCATTAACCAGCAGAGCTGCCTCTCGTTTAATTTTTCAATCTACACACAATTTTTTAAAATCAGGGTATTCCGATCCAAAGCCAATTTAAATTGAACTTAAACTAATTCCTTTTGAGGTTTATAGTGCAAATGGTTTTTGTCTTTATAGGAATGAGTTAATTTAACATCTCAATCAACAGCTTGTAATATACACACTAAAACAACAATAAATTAGTCACGTATACACAATTCTGTGGTTAAATGATAAATTTTACGATTAATCATTTAATAACAATTTATTTTAAAACAGATTCTGTGGCTAATTCACTGTTTTTTTAGTAATGACATACCTAATTAATCAATCATATCTATCTCATTTATATATATAATTTTGTGTTGATGTTTGTTTCCCTTTTTCATAGACAAGTTACTATTACATCTTGTGTTTAATATAAAGTCCAATTGGTTAATGTTAAAAAGAGTATTAAATAAGTTAAATAAATTATCTAATTATAACATATGTTACATGATATTTTATAGAAAAAACTTATATGTATAGTTATATTATATATTAGTTTATAAATCCGATTTATTAGTTTCTGAAAAGATGATTTTATAAAATAAAAAATGGGAAAAATATATTTAATACCAATATTCAACCACAACTAACTTTTTTTTATATTTAAGATCGGTAACAATAGTATACATGGTGCCAACTGCAACACCTTGAAAAACAGGGGGAGGGAGAGTCTGATGAGAAATAGGCTAGACATCAGTAAACAAGCATAATGAAACCATGCATTTTTCCTGTCTTGAAGAGGATATTACACACGAAACATGCTTATTGCTGACGAACCATCTGATGAGAACCCCCCTTTTTTTCTTAATGAACAAAAAAAGGTAAAACACAACAGACGAGATTATTAGGCAACGCCGGCCGGTTTGATACATATATATTGTACGTACGCCGTCTATAGACTTACGTGCCTGTGACACCATAAATCCGATTTATACATATATGTAGCAATATAATTACTATCTTCTGATCCTTATGATGAAGCTTCGTTCGGCTACAACCCTCCGAATTTAGACATGTCATATATATATGAGGGACAAGCTAAGGATGATTAATATAATGGATTAATTATTATTAGGAGCTAGCATTATTGTACCAATTCATGATGCAATGAACGAGGCGGTCCATTTCGGAGGGGCCGATTTTGCCGTCGTGGTTGTCGTCGGCCTCCCGGAGACACCGCCAAGCTCTGTATAGAGGTAACCTTGATCCCATTTTCTTGAGTGCCTTCTCTAGCTCTCCCATGCTCAGATTGTTGTCTCCGTTCACGTCTGCTTCTCTAAGCACCTCCCTCACCTTCCCCTCACTCATTACCCCTTTGTGGTTCGTTTGTGTATTGAACCCCATTTCTTTCTTTCTTTCCTTTTTTTTTTTTTGGTTTATGACACTCAATATAATTATCTCTCTTTTCTTCTTCACGCACACACACACACGTATATATACAGCCCTATCTCGGGCCTTGCTTACATGGGTTGTGGATCTCTTACCCAACCCACCCGTTTTCCATATTGGATGTGTGCTTTATTTATTATGTGTTGGCTATGCCTATATATGGTATATATTCCACTACAGTTGTTTTGGTTGAAATATTTGCCCAAGTGGTGGCCATCCTCCTTCCCTTTCTGTTGCATCTTTCGGTGTCATTTTTTACGTGCTTATCGTTATTTGGAGCACTTTCGTTCTCTCCATATTCCCTACACTTCACATCATACCCATTATTCCCCAATTTATTTTATTTTATTTTTATTTCATTTAAAATATCTCCCTAGTTCTATATACCTAATTATAATTAGCATTTTTTTTATTAGGAACCTAAATGCCATTCTTCCTATTTTGAAGTGATATGATATAAAGTCCCAACCGGCTTAAGCATTTTAAGTCATGCTTTCTCATTAATTCTCACCCCTTCATCCATGGACTCCTGGAGGGGCGCTTTAACAAAAATGGGGACAATATAGTGTGTGCTAATTTTTATATATTATATTCCTTAAAATTTTTTAAGTCATGCCTTTAACTAGCTAGCTAGTATTTCCGAGATTTATATATGAAAATATTTTTCACACTAGTAATGTTGTAAATTAAAATAGTGTGATAAAATATACAAGTCTCCTTCTCCATAAATTTATAACTCAAATAATGGTGCATTTGATATTTTATAAATAAATCATTTAAACGCTAGCTTGATTCCTTATTTCATATATATACATGACTATATCAAAATTTCAAGATCCCTCATCCTCTTAATTGTAAATTGTGTGGCGTGTGTTCTTTTCTAACTGATTAACCACTTGGTAAAACAAAAAGAAAAGAAAAGAAAAGAAGTTTTAACTAACCAAATAGAGTAGTAATTAGGCCTAAATAAAAATGACTGTCTTTGCTCAAAATAAATGACAGAATTAGTCCAGAGGACGTGAATAAGCATTATATTCATGCATGTGCGGAATACACACACATACAGATATATATATATATATATATCAATAGGACGAAGCGAGAAAAGGAGTTGTCCTTCGAATGAATTAAAAGTCAGTTGCGGCGGGGAAAGCAATTAAAAAAAAAAAAAAAGTCAGTTGCGGCTTAAATATGCTTCGTAATCTTCACGACATCGTTGTATAAAAGAAGAGTGGCACAAAAAATACCATTAAAATCAGAAAGAAATGTTTCATATTTGAAGGAAAAGGACATTAAAGAAAAACCGAAGTCATGTTTGCCTAATTTTTTAAATACGACGGGCATAAACTGATTTTGATTTAAGTTCTCTCAAACCTAAGAACTAACAGTAAAATCTACCAATAAGTGTAAAGTCCTACCTACTAATAGAATCAATAATTAATCCCTAATAATAATTTTCAATCACAATTTGAAATACTAATTATGATAGAAAAAAAATGGTTGTTTATACAATTACAATAATCCTATCATAATTAGAAAAAAATCTTCCTAATAATGTAAGGTGATTGAAGAGCTCACCGATTGGGGTTTGTATCGGAGCAGTGCCGCCTCGAGTCCGCTCTCCAAGAAATTAAAACCGAGGGGATAGTGGAAGCTAACCCTGGGTGTCGATCTCAAGGAGCCTAGTGTAATATGATTCATAATAGCTAATATATATGTAAACTTGAAAAAGCGGGTAAAAAGCATTTTTGTTTAGTTTTAATATGAAGTTTGGTATGTGCAAAAGGTAAAGTAAAATGTGGGAATTAAAAGTGAGATTTGGATGAGAATGGGATAAAGATCATTCTTGATGAATGAGAGATTTGTGAATCATTGCTTCTAAAGATTTTTAGGGAGTTTGATTGATTTCTAAAGAGCCCTAGAAGAACCCCTCTAGGCTAGGTTTAGGTTAACTTAATTAATGCCGGAACCCCGCACATTACTTAATTTAACCCAAGTTGATTAAGTTCCAAATCAAGAAATAATTGATTATGCAAGACTTTAAATCTACAATTTGGGCCACCCCATAATTGCTCTAAATTTCTCTCTAAACCCTAATCAATTGATGGCCACCCATACAATAAATTAGGACCTAAAGAGTGTTTGCCCAATGTCTCAACACAACTAATTAATTCTTATGCCATCTCCCTCAAGCAAATAGCTTAACACTCTTAATCCACTAACCAAGCCACCTTGTATTAGCACATAATTTTCACAAAGAGAATAATAAAACTATGAACCCATAAATTTCATTAAACTCAAAGTTAATAAGTAGCAATGTCAAGCATTATACAAGAAGGAAATAACATAAACACAGTTTCTAACCCTAATGACATAAATGCACTCAACCAAGTGCCATAAATGCACTTCAACTAAATGCAATTAATACATTCACCCAAATGTCATAAATGCACCCCTAGGACCCTAGAAAAGCATAAATACAACAAATGAAGGAAGGATTAGAACTAGAAAAACTCCCCTATTCAAGCTTCAAGCTCATCCCTTAGCTCCCACCACCAAGAATGGGGGAGCCTAGCTGCTACTCTCAATGAAGGAACCAACAACAAGAGAGGAAGGTGTGGAAGCCATGGATGGAAGGAAGGAGAAGGTGAAGAAGATGAAGAAGAAGAAGAGAGAGCTAGGGCTTGGGGGTGTGAAATGTTAACCAAATCTGCCTTAATGGGGTCTAAGTTTCGTGTTTTATGTCCCCCAAGTCGGGTCAAGTGAGTGGGTATCAAGTTGGACCTAAATCAGACCCAAAAACGCAAACTGAAATTTCTGCAGAACATGCTGTTTGCCGTCCTCTCGCCGTGGCGAGGAGCATATTTCTCTGCCAAAATTGGGACTTTCTCGCCGTGAGCTCGTCGCGGCGAAGCCACAGCAAGTACCATTTCTTTCTGCTTCTTTAGGGTGCATCTTGCCGTCTGCTCGTTGTGGCGAGGGGCCTTCAATTCTGCCTCTTTTGTTTGGTCTTTTTCTTCGTCCCGGGTCCGATCTTTTGGTCCTGGGCGACCCTGCAAGTGACAATAAGATAAAACCAAGATCAAATAGCCATATGAAGAGCACCAACTCTTTTGAGTGTGTGTGCGTATAGCGCGCCCTTGGGTCCGCCCTTCAAGAAAATAAGAACAAAGGGGATAGTGCAAGCTAACCCCCGGGTGTCATTCACTTGAGGAGCCTAACGCAAAAGATGACCTAGTAGCTAATATGCAAACTTGAGAAAGCGGGTAAAAGGTATTGTATTTTGTTTTTTTTTTATTTAGAAAAGATGCAAAAGGCATGATATGTTCAAAAGTAAAATAAAAATAAGATAAAAGTGAGATTTGGAGGGGAAAGGAAATGGAATCATTCTCGATGAATGAAAGCTTCGGGATTCATTGCTTCTGAAGATTTTCAGGGAGTTTTTGTTGATTTTCAAAAGACCCCTAGAGGAACCCCTCTAGGCTAGGCCTAGGTTAACTTAATTAATGCCGGAACCCCGCACATTACTTAATTTAACCTAGGTTGATTAAGTTCAAAATCAATATGAATTTGCTAATCGTAAGGGGCTCCTAATCCAACAACCGAGACCCTGAATTGCACCTTAATTAATCCTAGAGTTTAATCGATTATTGGAACCCCACATAATAAATCAAGACTCTAGAATTGAAGTCCAATGCCACTCATGCAATTTGACAAATTCAAGAACTAACTAATCATGCAAGACTTTAAATCCACAACTTGGATCACCCCACAATTGCACTTAATTTCTCAATTAACCCTAACTCATTGATGGCCACCCAAACAAAGATTAAGGTTGAAAAGAGTAATTACCCAATGTCTAAACACAATTAATTAATTCCTATGCCATTTCATTCATGCTTCACCACTTAACATTTTTCATCCACTAACCAAGCCACCTTGCATTAGCACATAATTTTCACAAAGAGAATAACAAAATCATGAACCCATAAATTTCATCAAACTCAAAGTTAATGTAGCACAATGTCAAGCATTCAACAAGAAAGAAACAACATAAAATATTTTATAACCCTTATACAACATATAGAAATGAAGAACACAACCAAATGTCATAAATATACTCCTAGAACCCTAGAAAAGCATAAATACAACAAGAGGAAGAAGGATTAGAACTAGAAAAACTCCCCTATTTAAGCTTCAAGCTCATCCATTGGCTCCCACCATCAAGAATGGTGGAGCCTAGCTGCTACTCCATGGGAAGAACAGCAACCAAGGTGGGAAGGAAAAGAGGACATGGATTTGGGTGGAAGGAAGTGAGAAAGATGAAGATGGAGATAAGAGGAAATGAGAGAAAAATGGGAGGCTAGGGTTTTGGGACTCCAAATCTAACCTAATGGGATGTATCATTCGAGTTTTAAGTCCCCAAGTCGGGTCAAGTGAGTGAGTATTTAAGTTGGATCCGAATTAGGCCCAAAAACGCGAGCTAATATCTGCAGAATTCGCCAGTTTGCTGCGGCTGTAACACCCCAAATTTTAGAAACTAGAAAATATGGAATTATTTAAGATTTTAATAATGTAACTAAAATATTAAGAAATATTGGAAATAAATTTATGATGTTTTAGGTATTTTTAATAATTTTAAGGCTTATTTTATTTAAGAAATAAAGAGAAATAATTTGGAGATAGAACTTAATTTGGAGAAAAGAAATAATAAAGGTTTATTTAAAATCTTGGGATGGCATATAGAAATTAAATAGTCTTATAAATAAATTTATGAGGCCAGGTATATTTTTAATAATTTTTAAGGTTTATTTTCTTTATTAGTTAAGGAAAAATAGTTAGGAGATAAATTTAAATAAGGGAATATTTAGAATCGTGGGGTATTGGTTATTAATTAAAAAGTCTCTTAAATAAATTTAGAAATTAAAACATATCTAGAGAAATTATTTTGGGGACAGATTTAGGTCTATTTCTAAATGATAATGATAAATAAAATTATGATTTAAGAGAAAAATATAAATGGGGAAATGAAAAATACAACATCTGCCCCTAGTTGAAAATATCTTCAATTATAAAGGGAAGGGCAAGATAGTAAAACACCCAATAAAAATATCACCTCCTGTCTTTTATTACATAGCTTCCACGTGTCCTTCCTAATTCTTCCCTTTCTTTCTATTTCCTTTCAATTCCTCTGATCTCTCTCAAACCCGATATACACACATACACTTCATATCTCTCTCCCTGTTCTCTCGTTTCACTCTCTGCTCTCTCTTGTTCCAATGGCGGCTTCAACGGCGATCGATGGCGTGATTCAGCGGAGAACGGCGGTGAGAGGCGGCGAAAACATTCGGGGATTTTGGATTAGCCATGGGTAAACTCTTTTCCTTCGTTTTCCTCCTCTTTCTGGTCCGATTCAAGCAAGATTTGAGAGAAATTGTTTCGAGCTTATGGGGATTTAGGGCTTGTTAATTCAGTTGAAACAAAGCTTGGGTTTCGATTAAGAACCTTTGTGAATGATTTTGAGCAGTAGAATAGCAAGTATTCCTAAAATTTCTTCCTCTCTGTCACTGTTCATTCATGTTGTTCTTGGGCGTTTTTGGACGGTAATTGAATGAAAACTTAATTCAACATGATTATGAGTAAGCTTAAGTGAATATGAGATTTTGTATGTTTGAATCCTGAAGTTGGGATTTTTGGATTCTTTTTCTTCCCTCTTCCCCTGTTTCGTTCATACCATCGGCCTATGGGTGGCTAAAATTATGGGTATACGAATTTAAGATTAGTAGAGGGGATTAAGACTATCGCATGTTCGATTCTTAGAGCTTTGTACTGATTCTGCTTTCTTGCTCCTTTGCATCCAATTTCTCTGCTTGGTCCGAAAATTATGTTCCTTTTCCTCTACGCTTTGGGCTTTTCTGTGCATGAATTAGGGAGGTTGGAGTGGATGTTGGATGGTGTAGGATTGATTTTTTTTAAGGAGAGGTTAGGGTAATTTTTCCTATTTTATTGTTTTGGCCGACATTTCTTGTTCCTCTGCGTTTTTTATTTTTCTGCGTCTGTGGTCTCTGTGCAGCTGATTTCTTGTTCAAATTATGGTGTTTCTCCGTTACTTTGTTGCTGATGAATGATTGTGTGAAGGTGGTTAAGTTCAGTCTATTTATTCCCTTTGTTTTCTCTGTTTTGGTCGGAAGTTTAGGATAGTCCAAGATGAAGAAATAATGGAATATATATTTGTTCTTGCTTTCTGTTTCTGTTGGTGTTGAGTCCAGCATTGGCAGCTACTGAACCCACCATGTTGGGCACCCCAGGGGCCCATCTCTGGGTCACCCCGGTATTGGCAAGCCCAACTCAGGTATTGTAGGGAGGCCCAATGCTCTCTCGAGACCTTCATCCCCAGGCTGCAGCCCTGGTGGGATTCGAAGTCGAGACCTCCCACTTTATAGGCACCTTCATCCCCAGGCTGCAGCTCAAGTGGTGATAAGCGAGGCACTTAAGGTGCCTATAAAGTGGGAGGTCTCGACTTCGAATCCCACCAGGGCTGCAGCCTGGGGATGAAGGTCTCGAGAGAGCATTGGGCCTCCCTACAATACCTGAGTTGGGCTTGCCAATACCGGGGTGAAGCGAGAGTGGATCCCTGGGGTGCCCAACATGGTGGGCTGATAGCTGCCACTGTCAGTACCCAACAGTTGGTAATGAGGAAATTATTTAGGATATGAGGAAATTGATATGAGAATGCATGATTGGTTGTTGGTGGTGTAAATTGATTGTGTTTCTTTTTCTTGGTGGTGGATTTGATGGTGCAAAGAAGGAGAGGAATGACGATCTTAGATGTGGGAGTTGTAGGTGAATTACGGATATGGATTCTTTAATATTTTAGAAAACAAGTCAATGTTTTGGTTTACAAATATGAATGAAGGTTGTTCAATGAATGTTGAAGGAGTATTTTTATTTAAGCTGTTGGATGATTATGGGGAGGATTACGCATTGTTTTGAGTAAACGGTTTGCTGTTGGCTAGTGTTCCTGGACACTAAAATCCTTAAAGAATGTTGAGGATTCTTAAGTTAATGAATGGGATTAACTCCGTGATTATAGAGTTTAAATGGGATTTAATTTTTAGCAGGGATTTGAAGTGAGTAATTTCAGGTTTAGAAAGAAACAGAAATGCTTAAGTGTAATTGTTTGTTGGGTTGCTAATTGATGCTTTTGTGATTCAAAGTTAAGTTAAAAGTACTTATGTGGATTAATGAATGGTAGTAGGGGACTATGATGAGGTTGTTTGAAGTTTAAGGTTTTAGAAAGAAAATGATTGGTTAAGTAAGTGATTATGTGTGTTCTAAATAGTTGTATTATTGTTGAGAATTTGGGTTCCATATTATTGGTAGGGGTTAATTGATGTTTTTTTTTTGCTTTCGCCCCCGGTGTCCTACACCCTTCGGGTGTAGACTAATCCGGAGTCGCCGCCGGGAGTCCCATAAATGGGTGACGACTTCCCTGGGGTTCGAACTCGGCACCACAGGCTAAATGGCGGGGTCAACACCTTGGCAACCCACTTCAAACCATCGAGCTACGCCCCCCCGGGCGGATTAATTGATGTTTTGAATGTAATGACCAAGGTATCAAATATAGGAGTTGATTGATGTCTCTTAGCTTTAAATCAAATGGATAAATCCTAATTAAGTTGTCAAGATTTTGAGAAAATAGAAGCTTATCTATGAGGGAAATAGAATTAATGGAAGTAAGGATGGATGTAGTCGGTTTGAGGATTAGAGCTTCTGAAGTACGAATTTTAGGATTAAGGCAAGAGAATTGACTCATAGAGTTATGATTTAATTTAGGGTAATTGTCAAAAACTTTCAAAAAGTTGATCTGTGATTGATAATGATTGTTGGGTTTGACGAGAATACAGAACTTTTATTTAGGGTGGCTGTACGGAAAATAAGATTAGTAGAATATGATGATGATGAGGGCATGGTTATGTGCAGATGTACTTGTGTGTATGCATCTGATGTTTGATTTGTTACTGGATGTTAACTTTTTATTAAATGAAGGTTAGTATGTGTTTAATTGTTAAGTCATGATTTCATGATCCCATATACATGTGCTTATGGTTGTCTTTCATTATTGAGGTTGGTTGATGAACTGTGTAAAACATTAGCATCTGTTTAAATTAACCTGTAGACTTCAAAATGATTAAATTCATTATGTGATTTAAGAAATCCTAATAATCAAAGTTATAAATAAAAGAATATAAATAACAGATAGACAAGTACTCTAAGGATTAAAGAAAGGTAAAGCTCCTTAAAAAGAACTATTCTTGAGGTAATTATTAGTCAAATATTGAGAATAAGAAAGATTAATTGGAATAGAATAATTAAAAGTAACCGTCTGATCTTAAATGGTCAGGTTAACTCTAATAAGTTAAGTTGTAATTAATTATCATTAACGTGGAAGAAATTATGATTATTGAGAATTTATGTATTGTTAATGATTTTACGATTAACAATTAAGGTAGAGACTAAGATTAAATAATACATTAGAAATAGAAAGGGCTAGTAAAATAGGATCGTGAGAGACGTTTAATTATTATGAATTAATTTAGATATTAATATATTATTTTTATATTACAAATATTTATAAGACAAGATAGTGGGGTCGAATCCCTAGAGTACAGTGAAAGGCAAGAGTATAGTGAAGAGTAAGCTTGGAGTTCAGGTAGCAGTTATTTCATTACATTAAAAGAATTGCATGTATTATTTTGTAATATCTGTTTCAAGTTTACATTATGCATGAAGGTGATAAGCCTTGTTAATTCCTGCATAGAGTTTATGGAATATTCCAGGCTTAGGTGGTTCGCTACCCCTTTGCCAGTTCAGTTATGTTATAACGGGATAGTTATAACGAGAAATCCTGCAGGTGAAGCCTCCACTAGTTAACGAATATATTGTTAATAGTGGCTGGTAGAGCATTGAGCGCAGGAAGTATGTGTAATTGTTTTATTTGTTCAGAATTATGAAATATATACATGTCAATGCTAGCATGATAACATATGTTAATGAAAGAAACTGCTATTAGGATTTCCAATCTCACCCCCTTCCCCAAACATTTTTCAGTTTAGCAGGTTGAAAGAAGCTAGCTGGGGAAGAAGAGTAGACGAAGGAATTAGGATTATAATTTGGAAAGCAAGAGGCAGTAAATATTTTAATAAGGTTATTTGTATATGTTGTAAAATTAAATTATTAAATTAATAGTAGAAAGTATAGAAAATAGAATTGTATAAATTTATTAAGAGATTTAAATTTCCTAAGTATTATAAATTATGAATAGACTCCCTTAAGAGGGTTAGTGTACTTTTAATTGTTTTATTAACCACTTTATTTTATAAAGAGTTTTGAATTATTCAATTTGTCTGAAAAGCCCATTCCAACCAACAGAGGGTTGGTCTAATGTTTAAAAAGAAAAGTTTTAAATTTTTACGTATTTTTGGGCTTCTGACATTAAAAAGTGGTTATAATTCAATTAAAATGTTATAGTATAGTAGTAAAATTCCAGGCGTTACAGCGGCAAGGTGGGGGCGAGGTGACGGCGAGGTGGCGGCGAGCTCCAGTCTTTTTTGCCAAAATTGAAGGTTTCTCGCCGTCTGCTCGCCGCGGCGAGATCCAGTTTTTTCTGCTCCTTTATTTGGCCTTCTTCTTTGTCCCGGGTCCGATCTTTTGGTCCTGGGCGACCCTGCAAGTGGAAACAAGATTGAACCAAGATCAAACAGCCCTATAAATTAATCAATGCAATTAATATACAATTATTGCTAATCAATCCTAATTTTATACTCATTTTAATTGAGAGTTTAAGACATTCAATTGAGCATTATTAGACCAAACTTGCATCTCAATCATGTTAATTTCCTCAATTTAGGCATATAAAAACCATACAATTCAGAGATTTGTCACCCTATAAATTAATTAATACAATTAATCTACAATTATAGCTAATTACTCCTAATTTTATACTCATTTTCCTTAAGAGTTTGGGATATTCAATTTGACATTATCAGACCAAAACTTGTATTTTAATCATGTTAATTGCCTCAATTTAAGCATATAAAAGCATTACAAATCAGAAATTTGTCAGTGATATCTATGATAGAAAGAGCAAATATTATCACAGTACAAATGCTGTCATGGACAATAAAACACCTAACTATGTCATAAAAGAACTCTCCTAACATGGTTAACAAAATTAACCTGATTTACAAAGTAGATAACCATGTTAGAAAAAGAACAACCTAATATGATTAATAAAAATCAACATACACTATCATCATATCAAACATCAACCCTTCAATTTAACCATGTTAGAAAAGGACTAACCTAACATGGTTATCAAACAGAACTTGCCAAATAATTAATGTACTTATCGGGCCTCAAGTCTAAAATCCTGAAAAAACACAATTTAGCCACATCACAGAATAGCATATCAGTTAAACCTACACTTAATTTCATTCATCGGTCATACTAAATAAAACATATATGCTAATACAGTCATCTAAATTCATTAACAATCAAGAGTATAAATAAATGTGGGGGTGGAGTCATGCAACCCAAAGTATGGCAATATACAAATCCCAAGACGCAAATACTGCCGCTGACTCTCAAGGATGGTATGGTTCGGTGCCCTATTTCCTTGCTCCCTACGATATATGATCATTTGCAAAAATGTAAACAATGATAAGGTGAGACAAATTGTCTCAGTAACTACAACTCAACTCATTATAAGAGTGAGTGTGAGTTAGCAGAGGCCTAAAGGTACCCCATTTAAAAATATTGAACCACCAACATAGTATATCTATATATATACAACTATATCATCACAAGAATGTCAATATGCATCATAAATCACGCCACCACAGAAATAACAGTTTTCAAGAGTAAATAACAAAGGTAAATATGATGTGACACTGTGCCCCTGTCTATAATAAGGATGACAACTTCCTCTCTGTCTATAATCAGAATGACCAGTACAAATAATTGCTCGGTTAACCGACCGAGGGTTACATCATGAGATGGTACTTGTCAGTGTCATGCAACAGGAATATCATCAACATCAATACACTATAATCATCAACACCACAACCAGTTCGGATACTACATATAATATATCAAACTTCTTTATATGAAAATAATTGTAGTTTCAAAGGCACCCATTAGACTATTTGATAGGAAAATAACTTTGAAAATTCATATTGTAATCCATAAAATACACACACATATAAAAGGGTTTTGGAAAATCCTGACGAACATCACTCACACTAATATAATAAAGTGAGAGTGGTAACCTGGAATAGCAAAAAACAAAAGGAAATACCAGAAACAAAAAGTTATTGAGCTCACCTCAATCCAATGGTGTCAAAATCCATCAAGCTTCCCTTTGCCCCTAACCCGCCGGCCAAATAATACACCAACAACACCCTCTCTCAATCTCTCTCTTGCTGTGCACAGATTTAGGGATATGGAAAGAGGTAAAGGGAGAGGGAGGGATGAGCACCAGCTGCTTCCCCCTGTCGACGGCAAAATCCCTCGTGGTCATCGAGCTCCCCTTGGCTCCTGTGTTGTGTGACAATGAGGGTCAGGAGTTGTTAGGGAGGAGAGGAAGGAGTGAGGGAACAGAATAAAAGAAAATAAAATAATTGAAATTGATTAATATAGGAAAATTACCACTAAGCCCTTAGATTTTCAAAATAAGATATATTTCCTCAAAGTACATTTTCCTTTTAAATTTCTAAAATTTATCTTAAATACCCACTAATATTTCTTTTCCCACTAGGATCTCCTTTTAGGTCTACGAATAATTTCTCTAACTCAAATTTTCTTAAGTTAAGGGAGAATTTAGGCCTTTAAAAGTCTCCAAAATAATTTCTAATTCCATAAATTCATTTAAGAACTCTCCCAATTTCTTAATTACTGTCACAATCTCATCGTAAATTATCACTAATCTTTAATTAAATTTTTAGAATGTTACAGTAGGAAATTAGCCACGCTAATATACATAAAATATTTAATTCATCCACTCATTGATCTTTTGTGCAATATTTACGTAACATAGGAGCAAGATCAAAACGATCTGCTTAAGCAACAATATTTTCCTTGGCTTCCATGACAAGCTATTAAATCCTTAATTGCTTATATCTAAGGGAAAAAGACAAATAAATACCCTCCAATTTGTAAAATCCCATTAACAATTTCATGATAGGTATTAACAACACAACAACCTATCATGAAGTTGTTAATACCTATCATGAAGTTGTTAATACCTTTAATGGGATTTTGCAAATTGGAGGGTATTTATTTGTCTTTTTCCCTATATCTCTAATTACATATGGCATTCGCTGAATAGTACTCTTTGAAGGTGGCAGTTTTCAGCTTCAAAAGATACATTCGATTCGATGTTGTTGTTACGTAAGCATCACTGACGTCAGACTCTCTCGCCTCGCCAATATTTTGGAATCAGTGGCTCAATTATTTACGGAATCCCATAACAGTATGTACTTTGAATATATGCACGCATGGGGAATAACCTTCTGCTATTTTAATTAAAACCAATTATCTATGCTAAAGAAATGTTCGTTTTGTCTATGATCCAACCCCACCACGCACTCTCGCACGCCTTTCTTTACATCGGACCAATTCCGCTATATTCATCGTAATTTAAACTTTCTTTCTTCTGTGTATACTCACGCAGTTACGTGGGCGGAGAAATATACATACATCAATCAGAGCTGCCTCGTTAGATATTTCAATATATATACATAGATTTTTCAGAATGAAGGTATTAAAAAACGACCACTTTGAACTTAAGACTAGTTCCTTTTTAGGCTTACCGTGTAAGTAGTTTTTGTCTTTAATAAATTCTTTTTTCGGGATCTATATTGGTATTTTTCTGCTTATATGAATGAGGTCGTTTAATACATCAACCAACCGTTTCTAATATACATGCCTAATTAATCGATCATGTCATCTGTATACATATAATTTTAAGTTGATTTTTAATTACCTTGAAAAACAGGGGAGGGGGGGCAGGGAGTTTGATGTGAGAAGGAGGCTTGACACAGTAAACACGCACGATGAAACGAACCAGGCATTCTACCTGTCTTGAGCTACATATATTACACACGAAACATGCTTTAGGCACCCCCCCCCTAATGAACCAAGTTAAAAAAGGTGAAACACAACAGATGAGATTATTCCGGCCGGTTTGATACACATATAGAACGTACGAAGTGCATATCCGATTTTCACCGGAAAAAAAGGAAGTGCATATCCGATTTATACATATATGCAGTAATTACTATCTTCTGATGATCCTTATGACGAAGCTTCGGCTGTAGAACCCTCCGAATTTATACATGCCATATATATATATATATATATAAGGGACAAGGACGATGAATCAATTAGGACCATGGTACCAGTTCATGATGTAATGAACGAGGCGGTCCATTTCGGAGGGGCCAATTTTGCCGTCATGGTTGTCGTCGGCCTCCCGGAGACACCGCCAAGCCCTGTAAGAAGGCAACTTGGATCCCATTTTCTTGAGTGCCTTCTTTAGCTCTGCCTTGCTCAGATTGTTGTCTCCGTTCACATCTGCTTCTCTCAGCAACTCCCTCACTTTCCCCTCACTCATTACCCCTTTGTATTTCGTTTCTGTACTGAACCCCATCTTTTTCTATTTTTTTGTTTTACGAAACTGAATATAATTCTATCTCTCTCGATCTAGCTCCTTCATACATACATAAATATATACTCCTATGGTCCTAAATATAAGATCACTTTGACTTTTTTTTTGTGGAAGTTAAGGAAGTAAATTAGACCACTAAATTATAAAATATGTCACATAAAATTATATTATAGGTTAGTTTATAAGTAGAATAAATTAGTTTTGAGGGAAAAAGATTTTTTTTAGACTAAAACTACTTTTTTTGGACTGAAAAAAAGTCAAAAAAATCAAAGTATTAACTTGCGTTTTAACTCTCTTACCCACCCCACCCGTTTCCCAATTGGATATGTGCTTTATTGTGTGTTGGCTATGGCCTTTGGTATATATTCCACTACAGTGTTTTGATTGAAATATTTGCCCAAGTGGTGGTCATCCGATCCTCCTTTTCTGTGTTGCATCTTTCGGTGTTACTTTTGACGTGCTTACCATTCATTATTTGGAGCGCTTTCGTTCTCCCCAGTGCCTACAATTCTTTTTTCTTTTTCTTTTTTACTAATTCCATTGCCTACAATTCACATCATACCCATTATTCTTCAATTAATTTTAATTTTTCTTATTTCATTTAAAATATCTCCCTAGTTCTAGACACTATCTAACTATCAATAGATTTTTTAATTATTACGAACCTAAATATGCCGTTTTTCCTATTTTTATCGGAAGTGATATGATATAAAGTCATCGCCGGCATTGACATTTCGTAATAGCTAGTGAGATATGGAGGTTTAAATTAAACCCACAAACAAATGAGGTGTCAGTGTCATGATGATTTAGCCAAAAGCAGTTTTATCACTGTAGGAAAATGGGCTGGGCCTAGGCCCAGTCCACCCTTAGTGGATTTGGCCCAAATAAGAGTTTGGGGTCTGAATATAATTATTCAGAAATATTGGGATGTTATATGTAATATTCCCATCAAATTTGAATTTGTTTAAATTTGAATTTAAAATATGAAGGGTTGTGTCTGTTAGTTCTGTGTTTATAAATACAGACATTTGACAGAACAAAACTATCGTGAACAACAAAAACTCCCTCTTCTCTTTTTCCTCTTAAGTGTTTCTGCAGTATACAAAAGTCAAGTTCCTTATTGTGATTTTGACTCCGTAAAGGCATAAAGATCAGTGTTCTACAACCGGGTATGTCTCCTGAATCCCTTCAATCACGCACACACATGCATGGATGGGAATAATCTCAAGGCTTATCCGGGAAGAAAATTTATGTAGTAGGATCAAAGATATTTGTCTTAAATATATTGGTCACAAGAAGACACGCGCGCTCGTCTGAATCTCATTATTTTGTCTAGTTTTTTAGCCACTGATACTGGAAGTAGAATTAAAACTTTCCAAAATGGTTTTATTCTTCAACATATACATCCCTTTCCTTTTGGTCTAGTATGAGTGCTCATCACTTTCAACGAGCACCCTAACCTAGGTAGATTTAGACCATATAAATATGATTTGGACGGTCTAGGTTTTAACATTTATTTTAGATTCTATGTTTATTAAACACTTTTTAAACAATTAGGACCATGGAACCAGTTCATGATGGAATAGAAATAGATTATGAGGCCTATCAAAGGCTTAAAACCTAAAATATATATGTAAATCTAATAGGTGTGTCTATATAAAGAAAATATTATCCATCAGAAGTGGAAAATTATGGAATATATGGTCAGATATGGATAGATGAACATCTTTGTCCGAACAAGACATTTTATGATTACTTTGGAAAACGGTCGATCACCGCCCTCTCACTGATTCTCACCCCTTCACCCATGGACTCTTGGAGGGGCACATTAACAAGAATGGGACAATATAATGTGCGACAATTTATATACATAAATATATATTCCTCCAAAATTTTTAAGTTCTGCTTTTAAAAAAATTATGCAGCTCATCGCTAGCTAGTATATATCCGAGTTTTATGTATGAAAATATTTTTCATACTAGTAATGTTGTATATTAAAATAGTGTGATGAATTATAGGTCTCCTCCTTCATAAGTTTATAACTCAAATAACGACGTATTTAAGATTTATAAATAAATCATTTTGACACTAGCTTGATTCTTTATTTCATATATATGAATACATCAAAATTTCAAGATTCCTTGTCATCTTAAGTACAAATTGTTTGCGTGTGTTCTTTTCCAAGTTCTAACCAACCATTTGGTCAAAAACAAAGTCAATTGTAACTAACCAAATATAATAAAATCTGGCCTAAATAATATTACTGTTTTTTGCTCAAAATAAATAACAGAATTAGTCATCAGGACGTGAAAGAGCATTATATTCATGTTCATGTATAGTGCGGAATATATATATAGGACAAAGCGAGAAAAGGAGTTCTCCTTCAAAAGAATTAAAAATCAATTGCGGCTTAAATATGCTTCGTAATCTTCACGACATCGTTGTATATGGTGGACATGTGGTAAACGAGAAGTGGCACAAAAAAGACACTACAAAAATTAGAGAAAAAAAAGTTTCATAATTGAAAAGGGAAATTAAAGATTGTGAATATATATACACAACCCAGGAATAACCGAAGTCATGTTTGCCTAATTTGTTAAATGCTACCCCCACCCGTCGTCATAAACTGATTTTGGTGAGTTCTCTTAGCCCTAAAAACAAATGAACGTATAAGAAATTGGCCACGCTAATGCACAGAAAATATTTAGTTCATCCACTCATTTTTTGTGTAATATTTACGTAACATTGCAGCAAGATCAAAACGATATGCTCAAGTAACAATATTTTCCTTGGCTTCCATGCAAGCTATCAAATCATTAATTGCTTGTATCTATTGTATATGGCATTCTCTAAATATTACTCTTTGAAGGAGAGGCAGTTTTCAGCTTCAAAAGATACATTCGATGTTGTTGTTACGTAAGTATAATCACTGACGTCAGACTCTCTCACTCTCTCGCCTCGCCAATGTTTTGGAATATATGTAGCTCAGTTATTTATGGAATCCCATAATAATAGTATGTACTTTGAATATATGCATGCATGAGGGATAAACTTCTGCTATTTTAACTAAAAGTAATTATATAATGTTTGTGTTGGGCCGTGTCTTGCTCTTTGGGCCTGCCAGCGAGGTAACCAGCCTAATGCCTCCAAAGCACATCAACCCAAAGTCCACGGCAGACCGCGCAGATTCAAAATTCAAGATAGCTGACACTGCACGACGCCACATCCCGGACAAGTCGGAGGAAGTTGCTAACTGACCTAGATCGTCGCCCTCCAACGTCCACCAACCCACAAAAGTCGCCGACATTTTCGGGGGCGACCAAGCCTCCTGGAACGTATATAGCAAGCTGGGGTAACGTCAGAAAGAAAGGAGTTCAAGGAATGCACACTGATCACTGAAGGCATTAACTGAGCTCACATTGTTGCTACCTCAAGCTAATTGTATTCGATTTGTTAGAAAGACTTTTTGTATCCACCATTGCCGGTGACCCGTATTATCAATAAAATCCTTTATTTTACACTAGAATATTCTTATTCCGGTTTTTAGCATCAACATTTTGGCGCCGACCGTGGGGACCCGGCAATAACTTTCTGAAAAGCCACCAAGTTCATTATCTTTGGCAGTCATGTCATCCTCCGCTGACCACCCAAATCCTGCTGATCAATTTGCCCAAATCCTGGAAGTCCTGACCGAACAATCCGAAAGGATGTCTCGTCAGGAAAAGCTTGTGGAAGAACAATCGCGGATGCTGAAAAGCCAGGAAGAGGTTGTTAAAACCCAGGCCACAACGTTGAAGCGGCTGGAGTTGGAGAATCAAGGGCTTCAATCCCAACTCACCGAATTCTCGGTCAATCGCCCAAACCAGCCGCGGTCATTCGAGACATCGGGCATCCCAGCCATGCCCTCCTTTGACGACCTCAACGAACCGGTTCCTCCTAGGAACACAGGTAAGCAAGTCTCTGATACTGGCCCTGACGTCGAGGTTGCTAATGCAGGTAACGTTGGTGATGTCAATAGAGCACCTATCACCGCGCCGATGCCGTTGCAGAACGGAGGTCCTCTCTCTGACAAAGACACCGGGCATCCCCGGAGCATAGAGCTGACAGAAACGGCCCAATTGCGCAAAGAGTTGAAAGAACTCCAAAAGGCCATGCTCCAGGTCCCCGGGATCGCCCAGCCTATTGTCCCTACCCGCCTTGGTAGCTTCTCCGATTCTCCGTTTATCAGGTCGATCGCTGAAGTCAACATGCCAGAACGGTTCACCTACCCTACGCTACCCAAGTATGACGGGACCACCGATCCCGACGAGCATATGGCACAATACCGCCAGATCATGATGGCAGCAGTCGTCCCGTCGGACAAAAGGGAAGCGTGCATGTGTCGAGGTTTTGGGATCAGCCTGGTCGGGCCCGCCCTGACCTGGTGGACCAACATAACCCCAGGTAGTATCAACTCGTTTTTTCATCTAACAGAGTTGTTTGTGCAGCAGTTTGCCAGTAGCAGAAATCTGCGTAAAACGTCGGACGACCTCTACAGAATCTTGCAACGGCCCGATGAGAACACCCGGCAGATCATGACCAGATTCACTAAGGAGATGGTGAGCATCCCGGAGTGCGACCCGACAGTCGCCGTCCAAGCATTCAGGAGATGTTTGTTACCTGATTCCGACCTGTATAAGGAGCTGACGAAGCATCAGGTATCAACATGGTCCGAGGTACAGTCAAGAGGTTGGGCCCAAATACGTTGGGAGGAAGACGACGGCAACTATCGGCGTCAATTCATCAACCAACAGCAGCAACAAAAGGCTGACAACAACTCTACTGACAGGCGTAGCCAGAGACCAAAGGGTAGGAATTGGCGCGCTGAGCCATATCCCACAGGTAACCAAAACAAGCCCAAAGGCCAAAACCCCCAGGAAGACACCAACAAGCGACCGCCGCCCCCAAAATTGGAGGAGCACAACTTTTCGGTCAGCCCGATCGAACTCGTTAACGCCCTGCACCGGATGGGCGACACCGTCAAGTGGCCATCCAAGATAAAGAAGCCCGCCGACAAGCGTGACCCTGACAAATGGTGCGATTTCCATGGCGATCACGGACATTTCACATCTGAGTGCATTTCCCTAAGGAGAGAGGTAGCAGAGCTGTTAAAGCAGGGGCACCTGAAGTCTCTCCTAAAAGGTAAGAATAATCAGAACGCAGGTGGGGAGCAACGACAAACCACGCCAGCCCAGCCCCCTCAGAATGCCAGAACCATCAACAGCATCACAGGAGGATCCGAGATAAGTGGATCTACCTACTCTGCCGCAAAGAGACATGCAAGATCGATCCCTAAGGACGACCCGGCAGCCAAATCTCCGACAGAAGTAACCAAGCAAGTTGAAGGACCAATCACCTTCGACGACACCGAAATCGAACGGACAACCTGCCCACACGACGACGCCCTGGTAATATCGCTCCACCTTGGAAACTTTAACATCAAGCGTGTGTTAGTGGATGCAGGTAGCTCAGTGAACATTGTCTACATGCAGACAATTAAGGAAATGGGGCTGGAGTCTCAAATAGTAAAAGCCCCGACAGTCTTGGTATTTGGCAATGGAGCGCCAGACAGGACGATCGGTGAAATTTCTTTATTAACATATGCAGTTGGAATTAATAAATTATTTAAGTTTCAGGTGATGGACTGTCCTTCGGCATTTAACGCCCTCCTGGGCAGACCCTGGATCCACCAGATGCGAGGCGTCCCATCTACGTTGCACCAAACTGTCAAGTTCTCGACCCCATGGGGTGTGAGAGAAATCAAAGGCGAGCAGCGAGTGGCACGCGAATGTTACCAGGCCACAATGAAAGGCCAGGACAAGACTTATACGTCGGCATAGCAATCACAGGGGCCGCCTCCTATGGATAAGAAGGAGCAAGGGGAAAGCGATCTAGACAAAGTTGCCTTGGACCCCGACAAACCGGATCAGACGTTATCCATAGGAGCGGACCTGGACTATAAGGTAAGAGAAAAACTGATCTCCTTTCTATCTGACAATCTAGACTGTTTTGCTTGGTCCCATGCAGACATGACCAGGATCAGCCCTGAAATCATAATGCACAAGCTCAACGTGGACCCATCGCACAAACCGGTCAGACAAAAAAGGCGAAAATTTGCCCCCGAACGAAACAGAATCATCAATGAGGAAGTCCAGAAGCTGCTGGACATCGGATCCGTCAGAGAAGTGCAGTACCCCGACTGGCTGGCCAACGTAGTCGTGGTACCCAAAAAGAATGGGAAGCATAGGGTTTGCATAGACTTCACCGACCTGAACAAAGCTTGTCCAAAGGATTCATTCCCTCTGCCTCACATTGACACCTTAGTGGACGCAACATCGGGGCACGAGCTGCTCAGTTTCATGGACGCCTTTTCCGGATACAACCAGATCCTGATGCACCCCGACGATCAAGAAAAAACATCATTCACAACAGACAGGGGGACTTACTGCTATAAAGTAATGCCCTTCGGACTTAAAAATGCAGGTGCAACATACCAAAGATTGGTGAATCGGATGTTTGCTCAACATTTAGGCAAGACCATGGAAGTATATATTGATGATATGCTGGTGAAGTCCCTAAAAGCGGAGGATCACCCCAACCATTTGCAACAAACATTCGATTTGCTCAGAAAGTTTAACATGAAACTTAACCCGGACAAATGTTCCTTTGGTGTCCAGTCTGGAAAGTTCCTTGGATATTTGGTCTCCAGCAGAGGAATTGAAGCAAATCCAGCCCAAATCAAGGCAATAGTTGACATACCATCTCCACGTTGCGTCAAGGACGTCCAGCGTCTGACAGGGAGAGTGGCAGCCCTAACAAGGTTCATCTCCCGGTCGTCTGAGAAGTGCCAACCCTTCTTCGACGCCCTCCGCAAAAATAAGGAGTTCAAGTGGGACGACCATGCAGAACGAGCCCTGCAGCAGCTAAAACAATATCTCAGTAGCTCACCACTGCTTTCTAAACCTAAACCAGGTGAAACATTATATTTGTACTTAGCTGTTGCCTCTAACGCTGTTAGTGCAGTCTTGGTCCGGGATGAGAAAGGGAAACAGTACCCTGTCTACTACGTGAGCAAAGCATTAGCGAACGCTGAGACCAGGTACTCAACCATGGAACGGCTCGCATTATCTTTGGTGTCGGCGTCAAAGAAGCTAAGACCATACTTTCAATGCCACCCGATCGTGGTCGTCACTACCTACCCTCTCAGGAACGTGCTTCACAAGC
The DNA here is from genome assembly GCA_037074515.1 of Mimosa bimucronata. Lineage (NCBI taxonomy): Eukaryota > Viridiplantae > Streptophyta > Magnoliopsida > Fabales > Fabaceae > Mimosa > Mimosa bimucronata. The sequence continues at coordinate 12,287,065 of CM073440.1, read as the reverse complement.
CCGACCTGTCGGGAAGGTTAGTCAAATGGGCCGTGGGGCTTAGCGAGTTCGACATCACTTATCTGCCGAGGACAGCCATCAAATCGCAAGCCCTGGCCGACTTCGTGGCAGACTTCAGCCCCAACCTACAGGTAAGCGCTGACAAAGAAGCCTTATGTTTCAGTCATCAGGTTCCTCCTTCTATGTGGATCCTGCATGTCGATGGGTCTACCCATTCGAAAGGAACAGGCCTCGGCCTCAGGTTACAAACCCCCGAGGGCGACCTGATCGAGCAGGCCATCCGCTGCGGATTCAAGGCGACTAACAACGAGGCAGAATACGAGGCACTCATAGCGGGACTGAAATTGGCCCTCGACATGGGCGTTCGAAGCATTGACGTGCGCAGCGACTCCCAGCTGGTGTCAAAGCAAACGGAGGGCATTTACCAGACCAAAGACCAACGGATGAAATTGTACCACGACAGTGTGGCTGAGTTGTCGGGGAAATTCGAACATTTCAAAATCACGCAAATAAGCAGAGATGACAACCAGCAAGCCGACGCACTGGCAAACTTGGGATCGTCGCTTGAAGCCTCTGGACCAAGGCAGATCCCTCTTTATTACCTGTCCACCCCGACGGTTGAGGTATGTTACGATTCCATCCTAAGTCATTGTCTAACCTGGGACTGGCGGTCCCCTATTATGACATACTTGCAGGAGGGTACTTTGCCGCCTGATAAGAACGAGGCGCGACGGATCGTCGTACGGTCGGCCCGATTTTGCCTCATGGGAGACGACCTGTACAAGAGGTCATACGCAGGTCCGTTGCTACGTTGCTTAGGGCCGACTGAAGCAAACTACGCCCTGAGGGAGGTACACGAGGGCGACTGCGGCGACCACTGTGGCAGCAGGAACCTGATCAGAAAGGTCAGCCGGGCAGGATACTACTGGCCTACCCTTCAAAAGGACGCCATCGACCTGGTCTCAAAGTGCGACAGATGCCAAAGGTTTTCCACCACAACTCGGCAGCCGCCGGAACAATTGCATGCGATCGCCCCTGCCTGGCCGTTCATGAAATGGGGGATGGACATCGTCGGGAAGCTCCCTCAGGCCCCAGGGCGCCTTGTCTTCCTCCTCGTCGTCACCGATTACTTCACCAAGTGGGTGGAAGCAGGCGCCTTTGCCCAAGTGCAAGAGCCCGAGGTAATAAATTTTGTCTGGAAAAGCATAATATGCAGGTTCGGTCTCCCTAAGGAGATTGTCAGCGACAATGGGTCGCAATTTATTGGAAGGAAGTTCCGAAGGTTTTGTGAGCAGTGGCACATCAGTTTGAAATTTTCCACACCACGGAACCCCCAGTCCAACGGGCAAGCAGAGTCCAGTAATAAAACCATAGTGAACTCCCTAAAGAAAAGGTTGGATAAAGCAAAAGGCAAGTGGGCAGAAGAGCTCCCCGCAGTACTATGGGCGTACCGGACCACGTCCAGGACAGCGACAGGGGAAACCCCGTTCTCACTTGTCTATGGTTCAGAGGCTATGATCCCTGTGGAGGTCGGGGTACCCTCGTTGCGCTACCAATGGACTAGGGAGGAGACAAACGGCCAAGAGCTAGCCCGACAATTGGATCTGCTTGACGAACGACGAGAACAAGCCCTCATCAGAATTGCCGCTTATCAGAATAGAGCGACCAAGTTCTGGAGCAAGAACGTCAAAGAGCGACATTTCCAAGTGGGGGACTGGGTGCTGCGCAAGGTGTTTCCAAATACCCCTGAAAGCAAGGATGGAAAGTTGAGCCCGACCTACGAGGGTCCATACAAAGTCACCAATATCACGGGGCCAGGCGCCTATCAGCTGGTTGACACACGTGGAAAACCCCTCAAAAGGAGCTGGAACGCTATCCACTTGAAAAGGTACATTATCTAGTCCCAATTTCGAATACATTTTCCCTCATTGAACGGATACTGACTGCGGGGGTGGCGAAGGATGAGCCAAGCCCAATACCATATTCGGTTAGTCGCCCCCAAAAGGCACTATACCAGGTGTGGCAGACGGCTACTGACGCCACACATCCCCTTTGATAAGGACACATGTCTAGCTCTATATATAGATAGTTGTGGTGCTTCTAACCATGCAACAGGACACCCGAGTCATTACACGACCTGTGGCAACCCCGAGACACGGTCGGGCAACGCTGCTTTGGTGCGGTCCTCTGCCAAGCTACTACGCTAGGGGGACCAAAACAAGCCTGGAAAAAGGTAATCACCACCAATACTTTTAATACATACGCCCCAACCAGAGCAACACTCGGTTTAACGGCATATTAATTCATTAACAGGAACGATCGATGCTAAAGTCTACCACGACGAACAGCTACAATGATCCCGGATATTAACAAAGTGCAACTGACACGAGCACAGGTACAAACACACATCGTGTAGGAAGATTAACGTGTGAATAAAAACAAAGTAGTCAATAAACACACATTGACCGCATGGTCATCAAGTTACATTTCAACAGTCTTAAAAAGTTCAGATCGAAAGGACAAGAAATTTAAAACTAAGTCCCTAAGGCTGAGGGGCGACATCAACGGGCCCAGTAGGCTGATCCTGGTCCTGGACGCTGGGGCCAACAGCCTGCTCTTGACCTTGGGCGCTGGGGCCAACAGGTTGTTCCTGATCACGGACGCTCGGATCGACAGGTCGCCCCATGGCCTCACCATGGTCCTGTACCAGGCCGTGCTCATGCTCCTTATCCTGACTCGGCCCAGCCACATCTTGGGAGGCAAGTATCACGGCTCCCTCCACCATCTGAGCAATTGTATGTTGGTCCTCCTCATCGCCCATGAGCCCGTCAGCCATCGGAGTCGTGGCTGCAGCGCCGGTCGGTGTGGTACTAGGGTCAACCTCGCCAAACAGCTCCTCATATTGGGCAATGATCTCTTGAGGTTTCCACAGCACATGCTGCCCGTCCAAATATTCTCTCATTAGATCGTGACGGGCCTTCAGGTGCACCTCGGCGATGCCCAGATCAAGCTTGTCTTGAAGCTCGGCGATCCTGTCTTCTTTGTCTGCCACATTGGCCTGGAGCCCCTCGATCGTCCCCGACTTGGCATCCACCTCTTCCTGAAGAGCGACGATCTCCCTCTCCTTTCCCTTCAACTCGGCCTGCAAAGTCTGGTACATCATCTTCCGCTCCTCATTGCTCTTTCGAAGAGCCTCCTTGACTCGGCCTCTCTCCTTCTCGGAGGCCTCCTGCTCAGACTTTGCCTTCTCCAGGGCAACCTTATATGACTCCCTCAACAGTGCTTGGTGCCGAACAGACTCCAGCACCTAGTGAACGGAAGAATAAGGTTAGAGGTGCCAAAAACAAGATACTAAGTATTAAGTAGAAAAGACGTACCCAAAAGGCGTAGCGGACGGTCTTCTCTGTTTCTCCGTCCGGTCCCAGAGATTCAAAATAAGCCTTGTCGATTGGCAGGGGCAGCTGTGACAGGACAGGGTTAGCCAGTTTGAAATCTTCCGAGTTGGATGCCGAGGCACCTGCGGGAAATGACAGTACGACCCCGTCGCCCTCGGACGGTAGGAACAACTCTGTCTTCCTCTTCTTGCTTAAGGGGTCATCCAGAGCAACGCCTTTGCCCTTGCCAGATGCCGGCCTCTTGACACCCTTGGAGGCGACAGTGGGAGCGGACGGGCTCCTGAAAACTACCCCGACAGCGGGACCGCTCTGGGGAGTTCGACTCACGGCGCCGGGAGAATTGCGGGCAGAAGTTGCCCGATGTTGGGCATCAAAGGCAGCTCTGGATAAATGTCGTTTGGCAGCAACGCGTTTCAGAGCCTCTGCCACTTCGTCAGTACTCATCTTCGAGGCACTGGTCGCATCCGACTTTCCTGGAAACGGGCTCAACGTAAGAATGGTGCAGAGGATTTGACAAGGACAAACGTCACAAGAAAACTTACTCGACATGACGTTGGCAAAGACGCGAGCGTCGTCCGGAAGTGCAAAGATCTTCTTAAGCCTTTCCGGGGTGGTGCGGTTGACAAGTGGGGGGATCAAAAGTTCGTCTTCACCTACAAAAAACAAAACGGAAATCAGGTCAGCCATTCACAAATCTCTGGTCAAAAGCACAGGGACGGGCGTCTTACTGAGTTCTCGCCATTCCCTACGAAGGGAGACACCCGGATATTCCAAACGGGCAATTGGGACCATGATGAACCTGACGTCCCACTGGCGGTCGTTGGGTAGCTTCTCTGCCAGCCAAGCAGAACTACCCGTACGACGATGGGCCAATGTATAACATCCGGGCCTACTCCTCACCAATTTATATGTTTCACAAAGATCAAACATGTCTAAAGTGGTATTAAACTCACAATTGAACACCCCGACAGCAGCAGCCAACCTCCAGACATGAGGCATAAGCTGGGAAGGGGACAGGTCATAATAAAGACATATCTCTAAAATTACCCTGGGTAATGGGAAAGGCGAAATAAAACGGAAAGCCTCTACACTAAGGGCAATAGTGCTATCAGAATAGGAGTCAAGACGCTCGGACTCGTTAGGTAGCCTATATTCCACTGACGGGTCAAAACAGTGAAGCTCGGGCAATAGTTCTATCTCTTTGGGCTTAAGGGAAGGAGGTTGACCTGCGCCTAAAATCCCCGACCTTCTGGTCAGGGAATAAATTCCAGTGTCCTCAACAGGGCTTCCAGCCTCGTTCACCTGGACGACGGCCATCCCGAGGCCCACATCATCGCCCACAGATCCGGCCTCCCGACCGCCCTCATCGTCGTCGGAGACGACAACTAGGGCTTTAGAAGCGAAGGGTTTAACGGAAGGCCGACGATACATTAATCGGGTAGAAAGCCTCCTCCTGGGCTGAGGGGCTCTCTTTCTCTCCTTCTTCCTTAACACAGGGTCAACAGAAGGGGCAGTATCTTCTTCCACCATCGTCTCATCATCGGGGGATTGAGACGAGTGGGAAATAGGGGAATCCTCCTTGTCTGAAGGATACCCGACATACGAAGGGTTCGAACTCGAATCAGACATTGGGAACAGCCAGGAAAAAGCGATAAAGCAGACGAAAAACTAAAAGGACGATTGAAAGCAAAAGTCCAAGATGTACCTGGAAAGAAAAGGAAGCCCTAACCGCGGGAAGAAGAGAGGGAGATGGTGAAACTCGCAAGAGGAGTGGAAAGTGGAAGCAATTCAGTTTGTGTCCAGTTAAATCCAGCCTGACGACGCCGTTGGATGACCCCATACTCTCAAAGAAGAATCACGACCGTTCGACGTGAGGGAAAACAGGCAGGCGAACCGTCAGGCGCGATTTCAGCCGTTAGATCTCTGTAACCGCTACTTCCCAATGCAAACGGACGTTGACATCGTGAAGTGGGGGACTTAATGTTGGGCCGTGTCTTGCTCTTTGGGCCTGCCAGCGAGGTAACCAGCCTAATGCCTCCAAAGCACATCAACCCAAAGTCCACGGCAGACCGCGCAGATTCAAAATTCAAGATAGCTGACACTGCACGACGCCACATCCCGGACAAGTCGGAGGAAGTTGCTAACTGACCTAGATCGTCGCCCTCCAACGTCCACCAACCCACAAAAGTCGCCGACATTTTCGGGGGCGACCAAGCCTCCTGGAACGTATATAGCAAGCTGGGGTAACGTCAGAAAGAAAGGAGTTCAAGGAATGCACACTGATCACTGAAGGCATTAACTGAGCTCACATTGTTGCTACCTCAAGCTAATTGTATTCGATTTGTTAGAAAGACTTTTTGTATCCACCATTGCCGGTGACCCGTATTATCAATAAAATCCTTTATTTTACACTAGAATATTCTTATTCCGGTTTTTAGCATCAACAGTTTGTTTTGTCTATGCAGAGGAGTATAATGTTCGTTCTGTCTATGATCAAACCCCACTGTACTACGCACTCTCGCACGCATTTCTTTACTTCGGACCAATTCGATCCACTACATTCAACGTTAGTTCATTATTTCTTCTTTCTTCTATGTACTTACGTGTGGGCGGAGATATACATGAACCAGAGCTACCTCGTTAAATTTTTTAATATAAATAATTTTTTAGGATCAAGGTATTTCAGATCCACTTTGAACTTAATATTAATTTCTTTAGAGACTTATAGTGCAAATAGTTTTTTGGGATTCAAACTCATATTTTTCTCCTTATGAGAATGAGATGTTAAACAAATCAACCTACAGTTTGTAAAATAATATACATATACCTAATTAATTGATCATCTCATCCTTATGCATATAATTTTGTGTTGATATATTTGCTCTTTTTATAGCAAAATTATCACTGCATATGATGTTTTATATAAGGTGAAGTTGATTAATTAATTTAAAAAGATTGAACAAATTAAATAAACTATTTCATCATAATATATGTTTCATGATTATGAATTATAAAAAAGGAAATATTATATTTAAGATCAATAATCAACCACAACTAACTCTTAAATTTAATATTAGAGATAGCAATATACATGCTGCCAACTATAACACCTTGAAAATTAAAACAGGGGAAGGGGGAGTCTGATGAGAAAGAGGCTAGACACAGCAAACATGCATGACGAAACCATGCATTAATCCTGTCTTAAAAGTACAAACTCCCTCCGATCCTAATTATAAGATCACTTTGATTTTTTCAAAAAAAATTTAGGATATAAAATTAATCACTTTAAATTGTCTATAGTTATCTTTTTTCCTCAAAACTACTCTATTCTATTTATAAACTAACATATAATCTAATTACATATGACATATGTTATAATTTAGTGGTCTAATTTGCTTCCTTAACTTCCACAAAAAAAAGTCAAAGTGGTCTTATATTTAGGACCGGAGGGAGTATTACACAAGAAACATGGTTACGAACCATCTGAGAAACCCCCTTTAACAAAAAAAAAAAGGGTAAAATACAACAGACGTGATTATTAGGCATCGCCGGCCGGTTTGATACACATAAAGTACGTACGCAGTGTATAGACTTACGTACATGTGACGCAAATACATATATGCAGTAATTACTATCTTCTGATCCCTATGATGAAGTTTCGGATACAACCCTCATAATTTAGACGTGTCATACATATATATATATATATGAGGTACAAGGATGAGTAATATTATAATGGATTAATTATTAGGACCATGATACCAATTCATGATGTAATGAACGAGGCGGTCCATTTCGGAGGGGCCGATTTTGCCGTCATGGTTGTCGTCGGCCTCGTGGAGACACCGCCAGGCCCTGTAAGGAGGCAACTTGGATCCCATTTCCTTGAGAGCCTTCTTTAGCTCTTCCTTGCTCAGATAGTTGTCTCCGTTCACGTCCGCTACTCTCAGTAACTCCCTCACCTTCCCCTCACTCACTACCCCTTTCTCTCTCGTTTCTGTACCTACCACCATCTTTTTCTATTTTTTTGTTTATGACACTGAATATAATTCTATCTCTCTCGATCTAGCGCCTTCATATATATTATAGCCTTATCTCGGGTCTTGCTTGCATGGGTTTTGGGATCTCTTACCCAACCCACCCGTTTTCCAATTGGATATAATTGCTTTATTGTGTGTTGGCGCTATGGCCCTTGGTATATATTCCACTTCAGTGGAATACACTACCTAATTATAAATATATTTTTTAATTATTACGAACCTAAATATGCCATTTTTCCTATTTTTATCGGAAGTTATATGATATAAAGTCACTGCCGGCATTAACATTTCGTAGTAGCTAGTGAGATATGGAGGTTTATGTTAAATTAAACCCACAAACCCACGAGGTGTCAGTGCCAGGATGATTTAGCCAAAAGCAGATTTATCAAACACACACATGCATGGATGGGAATAATCTAAAGGCTTATCCGGGAAGAAAATTTATGTAGTACTCCCTCCGGTCTTATTTATAAGAGCCCAAAATTTGAATTGTTTTAGTCCAAATTATAAGAGCTCTCCTTGAAATCTGCCATCATTTAATGTCATTTTTCCTATTTTGCCCCTACTTATTAACACTCTGTATTCATTAATACTCCTACATATATTTCTCTCTCTAGTCTCATCATAAATAATGGTAATATTAGAAAAACAATTATTTTTCAGACATATTTATAACTCCCAACTAACTTTTACATGTTTTCTTAAGAAGCGTTATTTGGTAACTGAACTTTTATAAATAGGACCGGAGGGAGTGGGATCAAAGATACTTCTTACATATATTGGTCACAATGAAACACTCGCTCGTCTGAATCTCATTATTTTGTCAAGTTTTTTAGCCACTGATACTAGTGGCTAAATTAGAGGTGTTCATGGGGACGGGACCGGACGAAGGGGCTCGGGACGCAAATCCTATCCTGTGTCCCGTCCCGGTCCCAATCGGGACGGGACGGGAATTGTCCCGGTATATTTTTTTAAAAAAATGCGGTTAAAAAACATGTAATACATGTATAATTTGTATAAAAAAAATACATATATGAATGGCCATAGCTTCAGAAACCACTGGCCTTCCAAATTGTGCCCAACACTCTTTAACTTCGCTGCAAGATTTGGCTGGTTTTCCTGATCCACAGAATCACAAAACCAGATAGGAGCCAACCTTTTTCCTAGTCAAGTACCCACATAAAAAAAACTGATAATAAATCAAGAACACCACATTTTTTTCTCTTCTACACAATCAGTAATTCTAAGCGAAAAAGCTGATCAGCCAAATGAATCCCTCATATCCATGCCGAGACTATGGATTCACCCACACAAATCAAAAGCATCTTGACACAAGAAAACAAAAAATCAATCAAAGTAATTCTTTCCAAAATGAAAAGAAGCAAGAAAAATATATTACGAATTCAGAGACAAAGTAGCAGCAGCAAGAAATGTTGGAGGCTGAGAGGTTTCTGGAAGGACGAATGTCTAAGGCTGCACGTGAGAGAGAGAATGAGAGATAGGCTAGGGTTTGCTTAATCAGTGAAGACTCCACACTTTATACATGCATTTTTCAGGAAAACAATATATATTCATATATATTTGGGACAGGATGACCCCGTCCCGAGTCCCGTCCAATCCCGAAGTCATATTTTATCCTGTCCTAAAATGACGGGGACCGGAACAAGACGGCAGGGACAGGACAAATTTAAACACCCCTAAACAGAATTACTACTTTCCCAAATGGTTTTATTCTTCAACACACCTCCCTTTTCCTTTGGTCTAGTTTGACTTTTGAGTGCTCATCACTTTTAATGAGCACCCTAACCTAGGTAGATTTGGACGGTCCAAAGACGGTCTAGGTTTTAACAAATTTTTAAATAAAATTTTTCAAAAAAAAATCATTTTTTTAAATAATGATAATTAAAAGATAATTTTTATTTTAGATACTATGTTTATCAAACATTTTTAAAAAAATTTAATGTTTAAATCTGAACCATCCTATCATCACATTAGAATGGTTCAGACCTATATATAGTTGGAGTGTTCATGAAAAACGATGAGCATCTAAACTAATTTCCCTGTAGTTGCACAAGGAAACAAAGCCTTTGGAGAGTTAGAAAATCATTAGAACTAAGTTGTGCAAGATTTATTCTTTACAACAGTATTAGATTAGATTTGGATTGGACAACAAAGCTGCTTAGGCTCTACCCTGCAATCAAAATAAAAAAGGCTTTGGAGAAGCTTTATCCTAACTTATTTTCTATTTTATTTTTTTAAGAGTTTAAAGCCTAGGATATTTAATCAGATAACAAATTAAATCCCGTAGTTATATGTTTTTGCCTTTCAATATCCTTAGGCTTTACCCTGCAATCAAAATAAGAAAGGCTTTGGAGAAGCTTTATCCTAACTTATTTTCTATTTTTTTAAGAGTTTAAAGCCTAGGATACTTAATCAGATCCCGTAGTTATATGTTTTTGCCTTTCAATATCCACTGTATAAAAGCTTTATCTTTCTTGGACCAGTTTATATTCACAATCCCTAGCAACTATGCCTTGTGAATAAAGAAAGGCAAAAAATCGCGCCAGGTAGGGGTCGAACCTACGACCTTCTGCTTAGGAAACAGACGCTCTATCCACTGAGCTACAGGCGCCCAGTTAGGAAGGGTATTAGATTAATTACTAATATCATTTTCTGGAAGAGTGGCATGTAATGCAGTGATGATGTAAATAATACGCATATTTCGGGAAGAGCGGCGACTTTATTGATTGACTTTTTACACACACATTACATTGGGATTTAATCCTAAATATATAACATACTCTTAATTTTTATCAATATTTTTTTAAATTGCCTCTATTAATATCTCTTCATTAATCAAGTACTAAAGACAAATAGAATAAAGGAAAATGATTGATATGTTTTTTCCAAAGTATATAATACTAACTAATTAATGTAATTAATATCTTTAATTTAGTGAAATTATAAGGATACATAATAAACAATACACTCACCCACCTTCAAGTTCAACTATATTTTTACGTAGAAATAACATGAAAGTGAGTTGTGAAATTGATAAGGAAAACAGGAAGTTGAAATGGAAAATGAGTGAGAGAATATATAGATTGATAGTCCGTTTGACAAGGGTATGCTACCTTCCCGCCTTTCTCGCTCTTCTAAATTTAGTTGCTACATTCCCACCTTCCTTTATTTTTGAAGCTCCTAATTTTACTTTTCATCTCACTACGTTTCTCCTCTCACTTTTCACACCTCATCATCCTTTCTTGAACATCAATCCTCTCTTTTCATTCCTGCTTTTTCTGGGTACGCTTCTCTTGTCTTCTTCAATCTTCTTTTCTCATTTCTGCTAGTTTTATAGGCGCATCAGATTTTTTTTTTTTTTTTTCATCCTCCCAGTTTCAGAGTTTGGTAAGGTTTTGTTCCATGTGACTTAATGCTCCATCCCATGCATAAGTATGTTGTTACATCTGTACGGTTAACTAGTGGAAACCAATATCTTCCCTTTTAAAGTTTACCAAGTGCAGATCTAAATATGAGCATACACAAATATGATGGGATCTATTTTCATTTGCATTATTTATATAAATTATCACGGTCATTTTCTGTATCTCAACCTCTGTTTTCTTCGCATTAATTGATCTTAAAGATAGAGAATATATGTGGATTTAATTATGGCTCAAACTAACGAACTCATGAAGAAACTTTGTCCCATTTTCATTATAAAAACCCTGTTAAATACCAATAGAAATTAAGGGAAACTATTTAAGGAATTGAAATCTTATTATTTAGCCAGGCTGATTCATGTTGTTAGACTGGATTGATGGGAGAGTTCAAATACACCAAATTGTTTGAATTTTGATAACTTGTGCTATGAAATAGAGTCCCCTCTTAGATTTGAAAATTCACATTGTTCATTTATTATTCTTAATCTTGAAATTATAATTGAATCTTTGTTTTTTGTATTATTGTTGTTGATTGATTTTCTTCGTCACTTGATATCATACACCTCTTCGGTTATCCCAAATAGTTTATACCAATGGTGTGTGTTGAAATGCAGGGGCCCCTCGGAATCATGTTCAAAGTGGTCTGAGGAGAAGCCAATGACAGAACGATCTTAAGAGACTTCTGAAGTAATAATAAATCCACCAGCCATTTATTCTTACACTGAAGCTCCAACCAATCAACTTACCTCAAATACTATGGATGATGTGAAAGAGAGACGCAATCAGAAAATTGTTCAAAGTACTAGAACAGAAGATATAGACAGTATCTTGAATAAGCAACAAGTGCTAGATGGTAATACAACTGCCACTTCTAGTATTGATGATGATCATAACCAAAATATATTAACTTCGTATCACGAAACACAAGATATGCAGAGTGTCCATAATGAACAAAAGAGTCATCTGCCTCAAATAAAGGTTGGCACCGAAAATCATAATGAGATTATGCTTCCAGATTCCTCTTTTGAGACAAATGATTCCCAAGATGATTATCTCAACAAACCAAAGTTTGATTCCCCTCAATCACAGGCTAGTAGTTCCGCCATGGAAGGCTTGAAAATACTTCAGACTGATAATCATAATGAGATAGTTCAATCATCTTCCTCTTCAGAAGCAAAGGATTTGCAAAATGACCACAATGGACAAAAGACTGACCCTCCTCAAGTAAATGTTGCAAGCGCTACAACTGAAGTCTTGGGAACAAACAACAGTGATGATCATTATGAACTAAAGATTTCTTCACCGGATAAACAAGTTGAAATTCATGCCGTTGAAATCCTTGGAATGGTTAACACTAATGATCACGATGAGACTACAATATCAAATTCCTCTACTGAAGCAAGAGATTTGCAGGATGATATAAACGAGCTAAATATTAATACACCTGAAGTACAGGTTATCAATTATGCTCCTGATGTATTGGGAATGGATGAGACTTCACATTCTGAGCAGATTGGCCAAATTGATACAGTAACTCCAATTCAATCTGTCAAGGCAGCTGTTTCCAAATTTGGAGGAATCGTGGATTGGAAGGCTCATAGGAACCAAACAGTGGAAGTAAGAATTTTTCATTTTTTAAAATCATCATCTTCCTTTTCAGGTTACCTTATTTTTTCTCTTTGCTTAAAGTTTCAATGTTCTGGGTGCTTCACAAGGAAGAAAATCTATCGGTCGCTTCCAAAGAAATCTATGTCGCAGAGAGAAAAATGTGAAAGTAATAGTTATAGCTTAAATGGTTGTTTGAGGGATATTTACATCAAGAAACTTCCTCTCGTTTGGCCCAAGTTATGATATTATAAGGGAAAATCATTTGCCTTATTTGTAAGAGGAAGTCTTGTTTATCAGCCTACCTTGGGATAAAGGGAAGCAGGAAATAAGGTTTAAATATGTATAGTTATACTTGATACAATAATAAATTTCACTAGCAAGCAAACTGGAGTAATATGACGTCGTCCTCATTTTCTTTGCTTCCTGCCATGCATTAGATAAATTATTGGTACTCAAGATCACTTTGTCTAATAATGTCACCTTTATGCGATTATACAGAGACGCCAACATGTAGAATTAGAACTCCAGAAAGCACAAGACGAGATCCCGAGGTATAGAAAAGAATTTGAGGTTGCTGAACATGCAAAAGTCCAAGTATTAACGGAGTTGGATAGCAGTAAGAGGTTAATAGAAGAACTAAAACTAACCTTAGAGAGGGCACAGACAGAAGAGCGCCAGGCAAGACAGGACTCCGAGCTTGCGAAGCTTAGAGTTGAAGAACTGGAACAAGGTATTGCAAATGAAGCCAGCGTGGCATCCAAGGCACAACTTGAAGTTGCTAAAGCCAGGCTAACAGCATCTATTTCTGAGCTAACATTTGTGAGAGAAGAGTTGGAAGGATTGAGCAAGGAATATGCATCATTAGAGATCGATAAAGACGTAGCTGTTAAGAAAGCTGAAGAGGCTATACTTGCATCAAAAGAGGTGGAAAAGGCATTGGAAGAATTGACCATTGAATTAATTTCTGCAAAGGAGTCATTTGAGTCTACACATTCTGCACACTTGGAAGCGGATGAAAAAAGAATGGGAGCAATCATGGCTAGAGATCAAGGCTCTCAAAACTGGGAGAAGGAACTTAGACAGACAGAAGAAGAAATCCACAAACTAAGCCTGCATATTTCGCTAACAAAGGATCTCAAATCTAAAGTATTCATAGCCTCTGCCGTGTTGATTAATCTTAAGGCTGAATTAGCTTCTTACACGGAAGCAAAATCGAGGCAAGAAAATGATGTTGAAGGAGTTTCAAAAATAGAACCAAAGGAACTAGAGAGGAAAACGCATAATCAAATAGTGGCAATAGTGGCGTCAGCCAGAAAGGAACTTGAGAAAGTGAAGACTAATTTGGATGAACGAACTAATGAGGTTAATTGCTTGAAGGAGGCTGCTGCATCACTAAAATCAGAACTTGAACAAGAGAAATCAACTCTTGACGCCTTTAGGCAGAGAGAGGGAATGGCATCCATCACGGTTTCTTCACTTGAAGCAGAACTAGAGAAGACTAAATCTGAAATAGCTGAAATACAAATGAAGGAGAAAGAAACTAAAGAAAAAATGGCTGAGATGCCTAAAAAACTGCAACAAGCAGCTGAAGATGCTGATAAGGCCAACTCATTTGCTCTAGTAGCTCGAGAAGAGCTGCAAAAAGTAACTGATGAGGCAGAGCAAGCCAAGGCTGCAGCAACTGCAATGGAAAGCAAATTACTTGCAACTCAAAAAGAGATAAAGGCAGCAAGGGATTCTGAGAAGTTGGCGATAGCAACAATCAAAGCATTGCAAGAGAGTGAGGCAGCAAGAAAAAACCTTGATGCAGACTCTTCCAATGGGGTGACACTTTCTGTAGAGGAATACTATGAAGTAAGCAAACGTGCCCATGAGGCAGAAGAGCAAGCCAATTCAAAGGTTATAGCTGTTAATTCTGATGTTGAGATGGCTAGGGAGTCTGAATTGAAAACCTTGGGGAGATTGGAAGAAGTGAATCAAGAGATGTCTGTAATGAGGGAATCCCTGAAGGTGGCAATGGATAGAGCTGAAAAGGCAACAGAAGGAAAATTAGCTGTAGAACAAGAATTAAGAAAGTGGAGAGCTGAACTTGAACAGCGAAAAAGGTCTGGTGAGTCAGACCAAGGAGAGGTGAACCAAAATCAAAGTGCTATGGTTAGTTCTGAGAGGACTAGGGGAGTGAATTTCCTTGAAGGAGCTCCTCAGAAAGATAGTCCTTTGCATTATTTGTCAAGTTCAAAGTCTAATGTATATGAAAACAACACTGATAATGAATCAGCCCCAGAAAAGAAAAATGGTAAAAAGAAAAAGAGATCATTATTCCCACGTGTTTTAATGTTCTTTGCTAGAAGAAAATCACGTGCCGCACAATGATGTGGCTGTCTGACTCTCATCCTTTTGAAGACCATAGACAAATATGGCAGGAATCTCAAATTTGTAAAGAACCTGTACATGTTAGTAGTTGTTATTGTATGTATGATTGATTAGATTGTACCTTATCTTACTGAAAAGGTCATGTTTCATTGGTACTCTGATATAAAAGTATCATCCTTGATAGGAAAAAGAGAGAATAAGATGATTCTGTATTGCATGTAGGATTAAGTTATGTTAATGCTTTTGTAAAGCTTCATGAGATTTGATCAAATAAAAGTTTTTCTCCTTCAAATGCTCCTAACTGTTTCCACTGATCTTGGATTGCTCTAACTGGCATCTAAGAACTCGACCTCTTCAAGAAGTTATCCTCTGCCTCTTCCTGCATATAATAGAATATAGTTTCATTTCTTCGGTGGCCTCAATGCCATGGGTATTCTTATACAGACACTTCTGAAACTCAGTGACAAACACCTTAAACCACATAACAGTTCCGTTCCATTGTGTTCACATTCATTAAACGTTTGACAAATACCTTATTTTATTGTATCAAAACAATATGAATTCAAAAAGAAGATATCCTTGATATCATCTTGCAAAAAATGTCTCTTAAGTGCTAATCTTACCTCTTTTTTTTCATGGGTGAAAAAAAAAATGAATTTTCAGTTCATATTTGGCACTAACGCAGTTTATCTTGGTTAACATTGAAGGTGTGACATTTGAATTCTTCGTAAAGGAATTATTAACACTTCCATTCCTTAAATAAAGACCCTTTTAAAGTTGACAAAAAAACAGCTGTTTTTTAAATAGGAACCGAAATGTTAATAATTCTCCATTAAGGGACTTAAATAGTATCATAGACAAAAGGGCTGCATATTATTTGTATTCAAATAGACTTCGTTCATTCCCGGGATGCTGTTGTTCAAGTCCTCAATGGTTGTTACTTCGATAAAACTCACTCCAGAACACCCATCTCCTCCAATATCTCTCATCATATCCCTCACCCTTACTACATCATCCCACCTACCTACAATTGCATAAAGATTTGACATTAATACGTAAACCCCACCATTTCTTTGATCCATGAAAAACAATTTATTGGCCAAGCATTCCCCAAGTTTGATTTCTTGGTGGATGCTACAAGCACTTAACAACGATATCCACACCACAGAATCGGGTTGGATCTTCAGATTGTTAATAAATTCCATGGCTTCGTGAAACAATCCTGCCCGACCTAATAGACCGACCATGCACGCATAATGTTGCAAATCTGGCATCAAGCCATATTCTTCTGTCATGATCCGAAAGTACTCTGTTCCTTCACAGATAAGTCCACCATGGGTGCAAGCTGTTAAAACTCCCAGAAAGGTTATTTTATCAGGTTTTAGCCCTTGTTTTTGCAGTTCATTGTAACCAGTGAAAGCTTTATGTTCAGCCCCGTATGAACTATAACCTAAGATAATCGAATTCCATGTTACCAAACACGGATCAATGATGCTATTGAACACCTTTTCAGCATAATCCAATCTACCACACTTGGTATACATGTCTATTAGAGCAGTTCCTGTGAAATCTTCCATTTCCACACTGTTCCTAATGATATAGTTATGCAGCGTCTCCCCAGTCTTCAGGTAACCAAGCTGGCTACACCCACATAGTAAACTGGAAATAGTTGTGGCATCGGGTTTTTGTCCAGACTTTTTCATTTGGCAGAATAAGTCCATGGCATCACTTGATTTTCCAGCCTGCACACAACCAGAGATCACAGAATTCCAAGTGATCAAAGGTCTATAGCTCATCTCAAGAAACAAACAGAAAACAGCTTCTATGTCGTCAAATTTTGAATACAGGCTTATTAACCCATTAATGACTAAACCATCAGTAGTCAACCCATTCTTTAATCCATAAGCATGGAAAGCACGTCCAACAGCAAAATGAGCAGGATCTATAATGCCATGAAGGACACTAAGCAATGCAACTGCATCCAGTTTCATGTCTAATTGCTGAGTTTGGATAAAATACTCAACTACTGACCTCATATCACCTTTCTCAGCATAGCTTGACATGACTGCAGTTAAGGAAATCAGGCTGTTGGTTGGCAATTGTTTGTAAAGAAGTTCTGCCATATTTGTGAGCCCTTGCCTTGCATATAAGCAAACTAGTGAAGTAATGACAGAAGCATGATTGGTCATGCCACATTTAATAATGTAACAATGAATAGACTCTGGAACAGCATTTGCTGACAGAAGGCTCATCATTGTCACTGGACCGGGTTGCAAACCCTCATTTAGCATCTCTTTGAAGCAAATCATTGCCTTTTCCAAGAATCCATTTTGACCATAGGCACCAATCATAGAGTTCCAAGAAACAAGACTTCTCTCAGACATCTCTTCAAACAAAAGTTCTGATGCCTCCAAATTCTCACATTTAGCATACATTGAGGAAAGCGCATTCTTCAATTGACAATCAAAACCAAGGCCAGCTTTAATTCCAAACCCATGAAGGGACCTTCCTTGAAGAATCAGTTCAAAGCGACCACAAACAGGAGCCAAACCCACAATTGTCGCATGATCAGGTCGAAAACCTTCCCTAAGCATCTGTACTAATAGAGCAATTGCATCATAACCATGTTCGTTCCTTGAATATCCACAAATCAATGCATTCCACGAAACAACATCTCTACAAGGCATATCTTCAAACAGTTGATGGGCATTATTTGTAAGCCCCAGTTTCATGTAGAAATCTAGAAGAGCAGTATTTACATAAACATATTGGGTGATGCCCCGTCTCACTAACTGAGTTTGAACTTGGCTAACTTGGAATTCCGTAAACGCAGAGCTGCAAGTATCTGAAGAAAACGATGAAACTAAGGCTTTTATAAGTAAAGAAAAAGTGAGATCATTGGGATTCGCATTAGCCTCTAGAAGCTGCCGGAAGATTACCAGAGGCGACTTCGCATTTTGGATTCCGTTATATGATGAAAGCAGAGAGTGAAAGAACAAGATGCCACGAGTTTTTGAGCTCCAGGATGTACAAGCGTTCATAATAAGCGGAAGCATAAAGAGGACGAGTGTGCAGACTCCGTTTTGAAAAGCGTAAAATTTCTAAGACGATTCGTTAGATGCAGTCATGCAGCTCGGAATTTGAAAGAAGAGCATGCATGGAGACAATGAATAAGGTCTATTCTCCATTTTCCACCCTTGGCAGCAAAAAAGACGAGTTTTTTTTTTTTTTTTTTTTAAACCTGAACAAACAAGAATTGTTGAAATCGGTCCCATTCTGCTATTCATCTTGGATTATCTTTTCTGTGTGAAATATTTACAACCATCTCGTTTTCCCAAAAAAAAAAAAAAAAAAAAAAAAAAAAAATCCTCCAGGAGAAGGATCGCAAAACTTTATGATAGCAAGCAGGCAGCAGCCAAAGAGAGGGAGAACCAAGATTATACCCTCTCTCATCCTAATATCATTTTTCACCACTACTTCATGCATATAAAAAATAACTCTAAGCAGGTTCTTCTATGTACAGGTGATATCAGGCTTTAAGCATTGATGAAAAAAGAAAAAAAAAATCAGGCTTTAAGCATTATGAGCAACTGACCAGTTAAGCCAAAATGTAAGCTCATCATAATGAATGATTCTCATCACCTCCAAATAATTGTCTTGACTTTATACTTTGACTCAGATATGAAACCATTTGTTAAGTCAAAATGTAAGCCCATAATGAATGATTCTCGTTACTTCTAAATAATTATCGCGGTTTTATACCTCAACTCAAATATGAAACCATTTGTTAAGCCAGAATAATCAGAAACCAATTGATTCAAGCGTTATATTATATAAAGTATAATCTTATAACTTTCAAATAAATAGATTATAGAACTTAAAAAGTTATTGAAAATTACTTGAGGTTAATAAATATGTAAGAAATTAAACTTAAAAAGTTATTAAAAATTACTTGAGGAAAATAAATATGTAAGAAATTAATTTTCCTCCAAACCTTTATTTATGGTAAGGGTGAATGAGGAAAAAATTGAAAAAAATGAGAGAGTAGTAATAGTGGGAAAAATATGAGAAAGACATATACTATTATATTCCTTATTATAAGTCCAATTATCTCAAATTTTTTGTTTCTAAATATAAGTTAACTTTGGAATCAATCAATGTTACCTCACCCTTATGTTGGAAATAAGGAAGATAAGAGAGAATGTTTATAATGCATAAAATATTATTTTAACACATATTCTTAAATAAGGACAAAGTTAAAATTTTTTTAAAAAAATATGTCATATTTAATGCTATAACTTTCAGTATTTGGTATGTGAGAAATAGTTATGATGGATTTATAATAAGGATCAAAGTGATATTAATTAGAAGTAAAAATTTAAGACAATGTACAATATTGAAAACAGCTACTAGTTAGTTAAAGCAATAACAGTGCCATAAAATTGAATGTAATTTCAATATTGTTAATTAGAGCATTTTCAGTCGTCCTGTCCAAAATTAGTCCTGAGGGTAATATATTACTACTTTACTGTGCCTATTCAACTTGAAACAAATTTGGATGTTTGGCCTATTTTTTTCCGACGGTATAAATTAAAGGCGGAGTAATGATGCAAATTCTTTTACAAAACATATGTATCATTAATTTTATTAAGAACAATTATATTTGAGATACTGTGAGCGAGTACTCATCTTCTAACAATAATTTTTTTTTTTTAATGAAATCTTCCAACAAGAATTTAAACCCAGATTTATCATATTGTGAGTGATAAGCCCCTTCCACCAACCACAATTCCTATGTGTTATCCCACATTTTCAATTGACTTCTTGTTGCAGAAGCACATTTTACATAAGCCTCAAGTTTGATGTCATTATAAACAGAAAAGGATCAACAATTAGCCTTTAAATTACAATAAACAACACGGCAGCATTGAGTGGCAAACAATCAAAAAGCCACCCAATTCCTGATTAAATATTGAATTGATGTCAACTATGTTCTAATTGCGACGTGAAGGATAACTTTGTGCCCTTTCACCATAAGAATTTTCAAGGATTGGCGTCTCTGGTCCATATATCAAACGGCAACGCTCAGTAAACGAACCAACCATTCTAGAGGCCACCTCCTTAAAGAACATTGAAGCAATCTGAGAACCAGAGGATCAGTCAAAAATATATATCGATAGTCATAGCTCAAAAGTTCAAAATATAAAGATACCCCTTATGGGATACGCAATACTTTAAACATTCGTGAACAGGAATAAAGCGCACAAAAGAATAAAGAACGGGGCACATAGCTAGAAAACTGTAAAAGCTCTATATATGCAGATATTTTCATGTTAAAATTTTGGACTGAAATATTGGCGTAAATAAATACTACTTTCGGTCCTTAATATAAGATCTAGATTGTAGCGCAAATTGTAAAATTATGAAGCTCTCATGTTGGCAAGTCTCAAAAGATTGATAACATGAACACCAATCCCATGTTATTGAATTAGACTAAATATTTCATCATAAGTTGACAGTGTAACAGAACGTGATTCAAATCACAACAGCAGGAGGTGGGCAACGGGCAACATACATTGTGAAGGGAAGTGCATGGCACTAATTGACTATCAGGTACAATTATTTAGTTCTAATAAGCACAAATTCTTTAGCATACAAAAAATTCTATAATGAAGATGGGTATAGAGGCCAGGTATGGGCTTGTATCGCATGAAGGGATTACAGCGAAAACTAATTCCACAGTCAAGAAAAAATGACAGTTGACGAGGAAAGATAATAACTGAGTCATACCTGTCTGTAAAGAGGAGATTGAAACTTAAAATCCACCAAGAAATAAACGTTGCAGGATCTTGGCACTGGCCCAGGACTAAATTCCCATATGTTTATCAAATGATCAAACAGGGTACTCTGTGATACAGTGGTCTGGAGGCACAAAACAAACATGAGAGAAGTGAAAAAAATAAGATAGCCATGCATAAAGTCAAATAAAGAATCTAAAATTCACACACACTAAATTCAATCAACTATCAGAAAAGTGACTAAAAGGCACACTAGCACAGCAAAATTTTCTTCCTCCTCATTAGAAAACTCTCAAGTTTATTAAGATAGAAAATCAGGACAAGAAAAAAGGCACAATTACAAGGACAGCTGTAACAAACTAGTTTTTGCAAAATCTGCATTACATGCCTATGCTCATCAGCACCTATATATCTCACAGTGGCTTAACTATAGCACTTATCTCAGTAGCATAAATTAATCTTAACAGTAATATCAAATTTAGACTAAAACGGGTCTATCAGTCAGTTTCCTCCTTTTACCAAAATTTAAAGTCGCAAAAGAAGTTACCCACGAGTCACAATAATAGTCCAGACATTATAAAAGGAACAACGGGTAACCAAAAGCAAGCCAGAACCCCTAAAGGCCTAAACTATCATGCTGTGGGTCACAATAGGATGAATACCTTTATTCGCTTTGGTCTTTCCAATTCAACATGGGAAACATAACTCTCAACAAGAAATTTAAATCCAATCTCCAATTCAGCATCAAATGATCCATCTGGATGGTGTTTAAGTATCTCAGATCTCTGACACCACGGGACAAAACCATGATAGAAATCAACAGCGGCAACGACGTCAAATAATTGCTCTGGAGAGTACCTACGAGTTGAACAGTGTTTCAACTTGCATATTCATTGAGAAAAGCTAAATTCCAATTTGCACCACGAAAAAGAATATGAAACATAAGAAGCAAGGGCTAGTACATGCATTTAAAAAAGTTAACAGATCGACCATTAAAAGCTAACTCCGTGTTATCTCTCTACAATTTACAAAGGAAGTTGGACTGAGACACGGATTAGGATTGGAACACTCTGAATCTAGCAAAGAGCATCATATTATTCACGTTGAAGCAAACGCATTCTAGAGGGAAAGATACAAGATGTATAAAGCCATATTACCCCAAAACGATCTTCTCCTCGTATACTTTGGATAATACACCTTCTTCCCCATCTCCACATCCAAGAAACTGCCTAGTTTGAACAAAATTATTCTTATGCAAACCTCCAATTACAGATATAGAATCACCATAGCAGCCAAAGGGTTTGAAAATGGACCGGTTCTGGTCTCCCACAATATTACTGATACATTGGCACCGGTCTGGTTTCCCGAGCTGCCCAAGGCTTGTGCCGGAACTAATTAATTGTCTGACACCGGTCTTACGCGATGCAAAGGATCGGAGTGCTTTTGAGGTACACAAAAATGGTGGCATTTTCAAATCCTAGAAATTTGGGGGAACCCTAATTGAAAGGGCGCAGCTTGGTAGGCGAAAATCAGGAACACGGTAATTACAATACAAATGCAGCTTAAATCACGGAAGCGAGCTAATCGGAATTCTGGGTTGCTGAAAAAATTACCAATCACAGGAAAAACTCACGAGCGAAGAACACATCTCCGAGTTGCAGTCAGCGGAACCGAGTATGTCAATCCTAAGAAACTAAAAATTGAATCTTTCTACGTTGGAATAAATGAGGAAGCCACGGCAAAGCAAAATCAACGAAGATCAGGGGCTAAAAAAAATTGAAGAAGCTAAGGTCGTTGTTCAAATCAGGTGGGGAAACCATGAATTGGAATAAACGTAGACGATTCTTGAAAGTAGTGATCAAGGTTGCAACGTAAACCACGTGGTTGATCGATTGGCAGGAGTAGGAGGAGGACCAACTAGACGACGTCGTTTCTTGTTGACCAGTCCATAAAATATAGGAACATTTACGCCTCTTCACCGGCGGAATCACTCGCGTTTCGGTTGGTAAGCGTCAAATTGACGGCAAATTCTTATGGATGTGAATGTAATGTTTTTTTGTTTACCATGTCCATATGCTATAATTGCGAAAAAATTTAGACATGCTTTCCTACATTCTCGTTATAGTTCAATTTCCGGTATGAGAATTGAATAAATTTATAGATATAGATATAATATATTTTAATTGTTCAAAATCATGTATCTAATTTTTTTAAAAAAAAAAATTAGTGTCTCATGTACTTAACAATTGATCAAATTGATTTTTGATTTTTTTGGGAGATTAAAAAGATAAAGTAAATCATCTTAAAATATTTACATTTATAATCTTATACAAGTTATATTTTATTTGAGTTATAAACCGATATATAATAAGTTGTAATACCTTATAATTAAATAGCATATTTTGCTTCAATCATTCCCCAAATAAAGTTAACTTGGTGATATATTAAGGGCTGTAAGGAGGATATATTTTGCTATAATAATTCATGTGCATTTGTTATTCGTTTTGTTGTTAAATATTTTGATAAAAAATTAAAATAAAAGTTGAGTTAAAAAGGCAAATAAATTTGTATGTACTCTTCTTCTACCTAAAAAATGACTCGTACTTGGAGTCTAGTCTTGCAAGCAACATTGGCACAACTCCGACAAGTGAAAGTGGGAAAAGTGGAGATGGATTGAGGTAAAAGGAAGTACTCCTACCCTTCTAATCATAAATCGAATTAGTGATTTATATCACTAAATTATAATATTGCTACATATAATTAGACCATATGTTAATTTATAAGTAAAATAAATTAGTTTTGAGGAAAAATTAAAATATAAACAATTTAAAGTGATTTATTTTGCATCCTTAATTTCTCTAAAAAAGTCAATGTGATCTTATAATTAGGATCGGAGAGGGAGTAGTTTTTTAAAT
The DNA here is from genome assembly GCA_037074515.1 of Mimosa bimucronata. Classification (NCBI taxonomy): domain Eukaryota; kingdom Viridiplantae; phylum Streptophyta; class Magnoliopsida; order Fabales; family Fabaceae; genus Mimosa; species Mimosa bimucronata. The sequence goes on along the minus strand of CM073440.1, from coordinate 12,263,493 downwards.
GTAACTACATTAATATATTTTAAGTTTCTAACCAACTAAATTAACATAATTTTATTTATTGATCTAAGAAAATACCCCTGGCAAAAAAAGATATGAGAAAATACATATTTGTTGGGCCTTGAAATTCGAACGACTTCAAATTACACAATGCTTAAAGCTTTCTTACACGTGAGATCATGGGTTCCAACCTCTACAAAACATATGATAAATACATGAGTTAGGGTGAAAAGGGGGCTAGAGACCATGCTCTTTTTTTTTTTCTTTTTTTTTTTTTTTGATATAGGGCTAGAGACTTGATAATGGCTAATAAGAAGCAATCTGTAAACTAGAGATGTATAGACATCAGCAGTAGACAAGTGCCTCCGTTAACGGTGTACCGATGGTACAGAAGATACAAGCTAGCATGAGTTGTGGTAAAGGCATTTCTCTCCGATTATGTTTATTGAACTCAAATGTTGGCAGCTATCTAGCAACGGTGCTGCGTCTGCAAGTGATCAAGTATGATCTCAGCACCAGAATCTGAGATTATCCATTGAAATGAAATGAAATTTCTCAACATAAAAATATATTGGTTGGTTGTCACCTCAACATTGTCGCATGTAGGCGTCGGATATCAAAGGCTTGAGTCTCTTAATATTTTTCTTGGAGCACTCCACCACTTCATCATCAACAAAGTTCTGATCCGTCATCTCTGCAAAAAATAAAATAAATAAATAATTGGGCTCTCTTGTGTGTCTAGGGGACAGGGGTGGGGTGACTGTAGACTACTACCTGTATCGCTGAAGATTAACACTTCATCTTTACTTGTGGCTGTTCTTGAGCAGCTCAACTGCTGAATCCATGGATCTGCCTTTAAATTATGCCCTTCATTCCTCCTACTACTTATTTTCCCCTTCTCTCTCTCATATTTCGTCTTCTTCCAATATCCATTACTCCCCACATCCTTCCACTGCTAAAATTCAGAAATTTTATCTTATTAACTTTTCTAGAGGATGTTATATCGGTCCACAAACAAGTCACTCATATAGTACAAAATTTGAATTATACAACATAGAAATACAAGTGATCTTAACTAGCTTAGCATTAATTATAACTTAGAAGCTTAAGCATTGGGTTTTTTACCCCCTCCTATAAGGTATGTGGGTAAATAACATATTTTTTTAATTTAGGGCAAAAGACAACGAAAGATAAACCTGATTAGAGGAAGTGGGGGTAGAGTGTGAGAGAGTGGCTTTAGGGGAACGCCATCCCAGCACTTGTTTGGAATTATACAGCTGATTCACGAATGATGCTTCCATAGACTTTAGATACATGCTGTGTTTCTCATCGGTCCATTCTTCTGTTGACAAGCATCTCTCGCTTAAAGGATCCTAATAAAATATACACAAATGCCGAATAAATATTCATAAAAAAGAAAGCTTTTATCTTGGAATCAAGTTCATTAAAAAAAAAAAAAAATCACATGGATAAATAAAAGGCATATATGAAATGAGTTCATGAAGAAGATCAAAAATGAAAAGTACCTGTAAGTGATTTAGTGGGAGCTTGAAGTCGATGGACTGGTTGAGGAGGTTGGGTGAAATAATAGGAACTTGGGGTGATCTGAAATTCTTCATAGCAACTGATCGGAGAATAACAGAGGAGGAGGGAAACACATTGAGAATGAGAGAAGATGAGGGAGGTAGAAGCGGTGGTTGGGAACTATAGGAACAGAAGAAAATAATGAAATGTAGTTACAGTTGTCAACGCTTTAACACGTGTCAAGGGCCATGGCGTCGCCACGTCATCCATGTCCGAGAAACACAGGGCCTCAGATATTTATCAGCAACCAAAATATCTGGATTCCCAGACTTGACATGATTGATGATGTGGCAGTGCGCTTTCAGCTGAGTTCCCCCACTTTTCCTGTTCTTTAATTATCTCATTCCCATCGGATACTGTTGTCCTTTTCTTATCTTATCCCCATGCGATCTTAAAGAGTAGGGATGAAATTGACAACTTCAATCTTCAATCTTACCCACTTCTTTCATGTTCTTGGATATTTTACACCATGAATATTTAAAATATTTTAATAATCAATTATTGTTAATAGCAAAATTGTTCAATATTTAAAGTTTATGAACAAACGACTGCTTAATGTGCGCAAGTCACACCATAGAATAAGATAATTCTCCTCCGTGCATTTGCAAAGAGGGGGAAACATGCAAGCATCACAAGAAATATCAAATGGGGCCTTTTATATTTGATTAACGAAATTCATGCATATTGTCAAAACCTTTTCATCAAAAGAACCATCACAAAACAGCAAAGATCTGCTGTCTAAAATTAGATTTCTCAAAATATTAAACAAATACGTGTGGATGCCGCGTGATGCGGAAAAATTGCATTTGAATTCCACAAGTTTTAACTTTTGTGTCACGGATAATAGCATCATCACTCGAGAGTGGCAAGGAGCAGGTGATCTGAGCCGCTTGGTACGTACGTATTAGCTCTCCAACCATAAACCGTAGTCCAGTCTGCCTGTATTGAATAATTTTCTTGTGATCATTCAGTGATCAGCGATGTTCTTCTTCAAATGTCATGTGCGTAGAATATAATACACGATACAAGGAAGATGACGGCTCAAGTATCTGGTTTCTGCTCAGTTTCTGGAATGGCAGTGTCTTGCAAATCAATACGACCTGCATAACCAAAAGCACATTAAAACAGCAGGCTTAGAAATTATATTAGAATCTGTCAATCAGCTGGAGAACAGGTAGAAGGATTAGCTGCTCAGTCACTCACATACTACCCTTGTTACCCTTGCCCTTTCAAATGCCAAGAGAAGAAACAGGGGGGCGGGGAGATAATGCAACAAGTGTACTTGCGTTATTTTTCCCCTTCTCCAGGCAGATTTCTACACTATTAATTGTGAGGAAGTTTTTGCCTACTGCCTGACTAAATTAATTTGTGTGCAGTGTGATGGGATCATACCTAACAAGGAAATTAGGGACGGATTTTGTGCTGATCCATGCAATCTGGCATCAGTATCTGAAAATCATTATTCATTTAGAATTACAGTACAAGATTGTTGCGAAGCAAAAAAATCCAACCACTGAAGATGTCCTACCTGAACTTCCTATTGATTTAAGGACATCTGATTTCTTAAATGTAAATCCTATGAAGTTGGTGTCTTTAGATGTCAACATCTGCAAAAAATGTCAAAAAGTAAGGTATCATTAAGTTACGGTTCTAATACATGAGGAATAAATATCTAAAGACCTCAAAGCAAGTTTCATAAAAATGAATCAGCAAAAAATATCTTCCAATAGACAACAAATTTTGAAAACTAAAAATTTCACTCTACAGTAATACCGGCCAAACTAGACTGCTGAACGCCATCAGTCCAGCAGACTGTGCAGTTCTTTAATAGACCCTAAGATTTTAGAGGTGAGATTTAATTGTTAACCAATGGCCAAAGCATATATTGGACTGACTTCTGAATAAATTTGGCGGGTACTTACATAACAAGAAACAGAAATATTTGGGGGGGAAATCAGCAGTCAGTATTAGTTATATAACAGGCCTAGCCTAATGGAAAGAATAAGGTTAAAAAAACTTCTTTTCCACGCACAAGTAAATCTTTGGCCTTAAACTAGATCCACGTGCTTAGAAATGTCTTAAGCAATTGCAATCTGACAGAAAATGATTTACCTTCCGCCAAGGTCCCACAGTAGCTGTTGCGGATGGTGGTCCTTCTAACTGAAATGAACAAACTCACAAAAGTTTGGTTGTGCTGACATATAAAATGGAAAATGTTGATATTGATAGAAGTAGCCATTTTTGTTTTTGAAAAGTCTAGTGAAATTAAATTAGTTTAGAGCTTTTGTGAAATTAAGGCACTTATCTAGTTTCACCCTTTGAATTTCTATGTGGAACGGGAAGCACAAATTTTTCATTTTCACCAGCCAGCATTTTTAATATGCACAATTTTTGTACTCACATCAGGAAACTTCTCAAAGTTTTGTGTGTCCAAGTCTCCAGTGACTGTAGGTTTATATGCAGCTTCCATTTCATAAAGCGCATCCCACTGAATAGATTTGAACCATGGATGAGCCTGAAAAATGAATTAATGGTATATGAATAATGGACTTGTCACATGGCATGTTAAAAAATAATCTGATTTCCCTGATATGAAATATACTGGATATACCTAAGAATATATTTTTTTTACCTTTATTTCTTCGACACCTCTGGTTCCAAATCTTGTGTCCACGTCACATAATAAGTGACAAATCAGATCTTTGGCCTCAGCTGATATCTTGGGTTCTCCAGGGAATTTAAGGCATGTTTTCCAGTTAATTATCTGATACAATAAACACCACCGTCTCCTTATGAATAAAAGGGAAAAGATAACGAGAACAGAAAAACCAATTCAACTAATTACCTTACGACATGTCATCCTTGGATCATCAGAACAAAAGGGAGGATATCCAATAAGCATCTCATACATAATAGCCCCAAGAGACCACCAATCACATTCCATTCCATAGCCCTTTTTGAGCAAAACTTCAGGTGCCATATAATCAAGGGTTCCAACAGTTGAGTATGCCTGAAGAAGTGTAAGGAAGAAAGCGTAAACACCCTTTGCATTTATATACTTTACTGTTTACAAATTGAAGGCAGAAGTTAATAAACTCTGTAAATCATTAAGTCATTTTGTTATAGGGGTTTGATTTTTTCTTTCTTTCTTGGAACTAACAAAAAATGTTGACTCCGAAATGGAGGAAAATGGAAATACCAATGCTCGGCGATTACGTTTCCACTGCTGTAATTTCTCCTTTGGCATCGACCACGGGGACACAGAATATCCATCAACTTCACTCGTTGATTCGTTGGTAAAATCTTCACTTTCCAACAAAATTGAAGAATACTTATCATCAAGAGGCTTACATAAGCCAAAATCTGATAGCTTCAGATGGCCCTTTCTATCCAGTATCAAATTATCTGGTTTTATATCCCTACAAGCAGAGTGCATCCGACTTAGAATAATCTTTATTGCTTGATATATATTTGAGAATAATTACTCACAAGAAAGTTATAAATCATTTTCCATAAACAATTTTTCTGAGTAGAATTTCTGGATATGGACCAATGTGACTTAAGCAGTGAAGTAAACCCACAGAAAGAAACTAGGGTATTAGGTGGAATGTCTTAAGACTTCAGTATCATTTTTTATCTTGACTGATATTCAATATGGAACTCATAAGAGATTCATCTTAAAGACATTCCTATTACAATCTTAAAAGCTCTACATAATATGTTATTCCTTTTCTTTAGCTGCAACAAATCCACGTTCTAAGAATATGAAATACTGCATTACATATTGTACCTCAAGAATACAAAAGCCTGGTAATTAGAGCCAGAGTTTATAGAATTTAATCTTTTAGAGCAGGCCAAGAGCTGACTTTTTTTTCTTTGGGATAACACTTGTTGGTATAACGGAGGGCTCTCATGGCATATGGGAAGATGAAGAACTTCAGAGTATTCTGCGTTCTTAGGTCACAGCTCTTGTACACAGAGCAGTTTAGCATTGCAGTGAGACCAAATTAGTTTCACAACAGCCATACCTGTGAATGTAATTGTGCTGATGTATTGAGTGGATAGCTAAGATGCTCTCAGCAATGTAGAAGCGAGCAACATCTTCAGAAAGGATATCTTCTCTCATTAATAATGTCATAATGTCACCTCCGGGTAAATACTCCATGATGAGATACAGGAAATCAGAATCTTGGAATGAGTAATGAAGTTTTACAATGCATCGGCTATCAACCTCTGCTAACAAATTCCTCTCAGATCGAACATGTTCCACCTGAATTAGAATGACAACGGAATGAAAGAAGTGGATGAGTTCGCTCTAATGGTCAAATTAGCCTGTAAACGTCATTATTCAGTAGTAAAAATTTCAAAACATAAAATTTGAAGCCGAAGTTCATATACAATGAAAATCTAATTCAATCTTGGCCCAACATCAATGTATATATACAATGCCCTTTTTCCAGCCAGATATATACCATTAGATCAAAGGAAAACATATTTGTATATATACATTGAAAAAGTTAAACGTTAAGCAGATACTACATACTGGTTAACACCCTATTTTCATTTGGAATATCAGAAAAAGAGTTGGCATTCAGCACCTAATTTTGTTAATATCAAATGCTCAATTGAAGCACAATGAACAGAAAGCAGAATGATAACCAAAAACAAGTATAAAACAAAGTTTGTATCTTTGATTTCAACTTGAAATAACCCACCATCTTAAAACGACTGATACTAACTAAAGAGGCTGATGAATCCGAGGTTTTCCTTTTTCTTGTGATAAGTATTATGAAGATTGCTGCATTGAAGTAATATAATAACATGTATGCAGAGTATGTACCAATCTGGACTGCAATTACCTGTCCTCGGCTAAGCATCTCTGATTTCTTCAATTTCTTCATGGCATAAATCTCTCCTGTACCTTTCGCACGACATAATCTCACCTGCATTATATGAAAATGTTACGGACAATGCAAACTATTAGGATCCAAACTTAAGTTGTAATGCTATCGATCTTCATTGCGCACCTCACCAAAAGCACCTTTACCAATCACGGTTAACTGCTCAAAGTCATCAATTCCAACTTTACGTCTCTGCAGTCTCATGAATTCAGTCTCTCGGCGCTCCAAATTTCTCATCATTTCCTCTTGTTCTTCAGTTGATACTTGAGCTTCTTGAGCTTGCCTTTGAAGTGCTCTACGTCTGAGACAAAATTATAATTTATTTAATTAAACTTTATTATTTGGAAATAAAACAATATCCGCTATGATTATTCTGAGTTGAATGGATAATTATAAAATCTATGCTAATATATCCATCCCTGACAGTTTATCAAGGTAAAAATTAAGCGAGCCTTCTAATTTAATAGTTTCAGGGCGTGTAAATGTAAAATATAGCATGTTCTCAGTGAGTTACTCAAAAGATTCTTGAAAACCATCAGATTGGAGTACTAAATTTGTAGAAAAACATATGCATGAAACGGACAGTTTTAAGAGGATAAAACAATTTTCGGTGCCCCAGGGGGCCAGGTGGTTAATACTGAACAAGTGAACATGTCTCTGTCCACGTGATTGGAGGAGTATTCACATATTATAGTCGTCAAAACGATGCGTGATATGAACCACCAATTCAAGATAAGGAGAAACGACAATAGGATGACTTAACCAAGAACAATTGCTGTAAATTCTCAAGAGGATCCAGCTAAAGCTTCAAAAAAAACTATGACACGAACAATGATACAGAGTTTTTTTTTAAAAAAAAAAACAATAGCAGAGAAAGAAAAGTGCGTGAATAAGTTCACGTAAAAAATTGAATGAACATAACAATCTTCAAAGAGAAAAAGACCAGTAGACAGCAAGAGCATATCAATTCTCTGAAAGTATGAACTGAAAGATTGGCAATGGAAACCTCAGAAACTCTGAATCAGTGGAATGAAGGACGTGGAAGAATTCAAATGCAAAAAAAAAAAAAAAAAAAACGACCAGATTTAGAAATAGCAAGAGTAAGGAGAAAAATAAGTAACCTCTCTTTTCGATCCTGCAATCCTTGAAGATAATTCTTGTAGTGATTTTCAATGAACTGTTTAGCGGCGGCGGCCTTCTGTCTGGTAACGGGAGAAGAAACAGAAACGTCAGGGCCAGAGTCAAATTCATTCCGATCATGGTTCATTTGAAGAGCTCCGAGCCTCACAGTGCCATCGTAACCTTCCATAATTGTGGATCACTCAAAACCACGAAATCAGAGAGAAAGATATAAGAAAAGTGCGAAGAAAGAAATTGGGAAGAGAGATCTGAGGGAGTGTATGTAGGTGAAATTGACGCAGAGAGGAATGGACTGGTTGGCAATTGGTATATATTAGGATGGGATGGAGTCTACGAAGCTGTAGCAAGGCTGTCCTATCAGTGAGTTGTCGTCTCCACATATTTGATATTTCTTGTCCAGTCAGAAAATTAAATTCCCTGATTTACTTGGATTTTGGATTAGAGTTTCTTTCTCCTATTTTTACTCTTTTTTTAAAAAAAAAATAATAATAATTTTGTTTTGGGAGGGAGCAATCTTTATCTGGAGTTACTGAGAGGATAAATAATGTTGGGAATGTGGAGTGAGATGGACGGCATCGTTTTCCGCACAACTAAGTGGTGGAATCTATGGAAGCATTTGGCATAATGGTGATATCTGACTTTTTACACCAAAGTTATGTGTGAGAGACGTTTTGACCGCTATTGTCGGCGGGGATCCGTATTAGGCTACAGGTCACGTTGCCGTCCCTCCTGGATGTTGTGAAAATCATGCTTCCACCAGACTCATTCCTCCTCCTTTTTTTTTTCCAGATTATTCCTCCGATTCAATCTATACATCATTTCCAATTTTTATGTCAATCAGATTATTTATCAAAAATTTTGAAGTTTTTAACTTCATTAATAATTACTCTTATTTCCAATTTTTAAGTTTTCAATTGTGTTTGACTAAAATTAACAAAAAAAAGCTTTCAATTGTGCGATGATGTGAGCACACAATAGGAGAATTCCGTTACCTCCAAGAAATTACAGTTGCTAAATACTCATAACTTGAAATCTAAATCATTGATTAAATTGGATCAACCCACATAACTAAATGTTTGGTGATGAAAATGTATAGTATTCTAATACAAAATATTTCTCATGGGCAAAATTTCACGCTATTAAATGATTTATCTAGTTATGTAAAATGACTTATGAAATAGACCACAATTTTTTTATCAAAACAAATTAGACATGGTAACCAAAGATATAATTTATTAATGTCAATTTAATATTCTTAAAAATATGTTAAATGTTGAGACAAAAAAATATGTTAAATAAATTAGAAAAATACCGGGTGTTGGAACAAGTCAACCCCGAAACTGACAAGTCTTGGGAGTCAAGGAAGGCAATTAAATTGAAGAAGTGCGTTGTTGCTTAGTTGAGATGGATGGAGCCCAAGGGGAAAAAAGAAACAGGTGGCTTATGTGGCCCTGGCTCAAAGTCGCTTGGTACATTATATGGAAACCTTTGTCTCGCCTTCTTCCCGCCTGAAAGTACACATAGAGGACGAGAGCTTCCCCTCAAAAAGCTTCCTGCTTCTTGGGTTTGTGAAGTATTGTTGAGAGAATGAATATATAGACTTGACATGGGACATTGAAAAATTTGAATATGTAACTTGTGTTTTTTGATTGGTTTGTAATCTAATGTTTTAAACTTAAACTACTGGATTTTACTATATCCTCATAACTTTACTCTATATATTATAGGGAGAAAAAGATCAATTTTCCGTGTTTAAATGTTGAGTAGATGATATGGATGCTACTCACGTTTAATTATTCATATTGATTGCCAAGTTGATCAATTACACATTATTATGTGCCTTATTTTTCAAAAATTGTATCATTTAACTACATATATATAGGGAAAAAATGAAAACATGATCACCTATGACTAGAGAACTCAATATAATATACATGAGTAAGTTGACCTTAATTTTATCCTAACAATAACCCCAATTTATATTCAGCTTTATTAATTGTTAATAATTTAATAGGTTTGCATATATTTAAAAAATTAAAATATTCCGCATTTTAATTCCTTTGTATAGATTATTTGATAAATCTAAATATAATCAACTTCAATAATATGACATGTTCAAAAATCTGCAGTGCAGCATAAATAACAGTACGAGAAAAATAATAAATAAAGGAGAGAAAATTAGAATGTGAGGGAAGAATAATAGCCTATAGATAATGTCATAATGAACTATTTAAAAGACTGGAGGTATGTGTGAGGGAACAATGTTAAGTCTTCAATTAGTAGATGTGGTTTGGTGCGACAACGATAGCCCTAAAGCTTATGAAAAGTGGGAGAAACAGTGTCTGAATATAAGAGGCTTGCCAAATGGTGTCCTTTCTTTCCCACCAAATGCACGACACTGACTAGCAAACTAGAGATAGCATGTAGAGAATGGGCCAAACTGAGGCTAGTGACGACCTAATTTCTCCTCCTTGTATCTCCCTGTTTCAAATGCTGCAACTAGTGCTCCATTGCTTTATCTTCACACCCTGTGCCCTTTAGAATCCCCACTCATATATGAGTTGAATCTTTCCAAAATGCCTACGCATGGATGGCGTCACTTCATCTTAATATCAGTATTAAGTTAATAATCTTTGTTAAGAAAAATGACTATGGACGACGTTATGCCATGTTATTGCGCTAATTGCTGCTGCAGTTGCCAATAAATAGTCACGAGAAAATCACCCTTTGAGACGTCAAGAGGTCAACCTATCAGTGATCATTTTTTATGATGCAATCACCATGTACATTAGTACAATTATAATCTCTGTAATCCTATCTGGATGCTAAATAATAAGAAGAAATGATGGTTTTCTATGTCAGTCATCAAGGCAGTTCTTGATGAAAACACAATTTGATTGTCTAATTCTTCTCATTTTTGTTTCTGGGCAAGCAGCTGTTAAATTAACGTTCCGTGTGGACAAAGAAACATATATAACCTTCGGTCTTAGCTTGGATGTATTTGAAATTGAACTGTCTACCTTGGGGGATTTGGATTTGTTCTCGAAACCTTACTTTCACTGTAGATGCTTAAAATCATGTTACGTGCTTCTTTGACGATCTCATGTTATTGGGTTCTGCAATTGTCTCGAAATATTTAGCTCCACTCACTTCCAATATTGACGTGTCTTTTTGAAATAAAACCATAATACAAATCTACTTCCGTTTTCTTTTTCGCAAACTTAATTTCATTGGTTAAAAAATGAATATGGACCATCTGTTTAGACCAAGAAATAAAATAATGTGAGTCCAAGTTTATTAGAGTCATGACAAGTAGGGGTGGGAATAGTATAGCCAGTCTGTCAGGGGCCTGCGGCCTGGTCTGGCCTGTTTATTTTCAGGCCAGGCTTAGGTTCAGGCTTTTTTTAGCTTATTATGCTTACTAGGCCAGGCTCAGGCTCAAAAGAATACCGATTAGGCTTGTCAGGATGGCCTGTTATACAATTAAATAATATTTTTAAAATATATTTTTTCATTCATATATTACATAACATTTTTTTATATATAACATTGTAATTAATAGGCCTGTTTTTATGGCCTGTTTCGGGCCTGTTGAAATATTTTAGCCTATTTGACATATTAGCCTGTTTTCGACCTATTACATTATTATGGCATATGGCCTGTTAACCAGTATAAATTAGCAAGCCTCTTAACAGACCAAACTCACGCCACATTTTAACGACACGGGCCTGGCCTGTTCCACCCTAATGACAAGTCTTTAGATTAAAAAAAATGTTTATAGATATACTTACACATTTTGCATGAAAACTATCTTCACATCAACAACTGATTTAAATTCACACCATTATCAGTTATAAATCAACTTAAGATCAGCTGAACCAACTCTTTTTCCCATCAAAAGTCAAACCTAATGTATTACTCCCTCATCCGTCCCAATATACAAGGTCTTTTTAACCGAATTGTGGGTTCCTAAAAATTTAGTTAAAGTTAGTTAAAAACAATAAATGAGTAGGAAATATACCATTTTTTTCAAAAGCGCCCTTATTTATGAAAGAGTAAGAGAGAGTGTAATTATGAAAAGAAGATGAAAGAGAATGTGTGGGAAAATTAATGCATTGGTCAAATAGGGGAAAACGCATTTATTACTCAAACAAAATCAAATAGGACCTTATATTTTGAGACAATATCATTAAAAAAACAAACCTTATATTGTGGGACGGAGGGGGTATTATCTAACATGAATAAAAGAGCCAAACAAAGTTCGTGAGCTGAAATTCATTCAGATTCCTCCATCTGCTAACCCAATCAACAAGCCCGGCCCAAAAAAGACCCAGTGAGCAGTTACAACACAAGTGAATGTAATTATCCCAAAAAAAAAAAAATATGTGTTGATTGTAAGGCCTAAAAAGGATAACCGAGCCCGGGTTTTCATCTTCCTGGTTCTTTGGGTTACTTAGCTCGCACAGAGCTTCACTCCGTTAAACAGATAAGGTTAATGTGAAGGCAAACACTGAAGTCTATCACCGTATAGCGTAAAACGAGCAAATGGATTCAAAGCTTGGGGAGAACTGATCTGAGACAAATAGATAGGGAGGAAGAGAAAGCAGCGAGCACCACTTGGTGCTTCAGGCATGATGGCTTCATTAGCTAATTTGCCTCCACATACCTTCCCTCGCACAAATTCTATGTCTTTCCGATTTTCTCCAGCAATTCTTTCTTTCCGTATCTGTCGGAATGTGTCCTTGTTTCACAGTCGTGTTTGTGCCCTTAACACGGGTTCTGACGCCGATAATTTGGTCAAGAAGCAAGTCGTTTCTCCGGGTGAGGACATATCTGGAATTTTGGGAGAAGATCAGGGCGGTAGTGTGAAGACGACCTTTGAAGAAGATAGTGAACATGAGAGATGGGTTGATTGGGAGGACCAGATTTTGGAGGATACTGTTCCTTTGGTTGGTTTTGTCAGGATGCTTCTTCATTCTGGAAAGTGAGTTTTTCTTCTTCCTATTATATTTTTCTCTTAGTAGGACTTTGGAGTCTCAGTGCTTAGAGCGGCAATTCGAATGTATAATGGATTAACGATATAACCGGTCATCTTCGAAAATCTATATGTATCATAATCAAACTCCGGGATAAAGTTTGGGTCTGTAATTGTTTGCTGTTTAGTGAGATGACTAACTTAAACTCGGACATTCAAGTTCAAATATATGAAATGTCTTGTGGCTGGTAGTTTTGCTTATACGTTGTGGGAATGGGGTAAAACTGATTTTCATTCCGTTGTCAACTGTACCCCAATATTGTTTATCAAGACAGCATGACTAATTTTCATATCAAATTTCACTCCTATATTATCCTTATTTCCAGCTCAACATAGCACATTTCTTCGAACTTGTGTTGGTCTGAGGGAGAGGTAAGAGAGAGCATACTGCGTTTGTATTACAGGTGCATGTACTTCGACAGAGTATCTGGAAGCTCCTAGGGGGAACTTTCATGAAGCCATTGATGATTTGAATGCTTTATTTTTTTTATTTTTTGGCGGACTGAACTAGGTGGATACTTGAGTAAAAGGTTTATGTTATCTCGCAGTTGTTCTATTATTTGTACTTTCCTTTTCACCCATTGATCCTTAGATGAGCATTTGCAATCTTTAGTTTTTACCCGGATTTGAAGTATATCCTATCAGCCATCAAGATTTTGCTTTCATGTTGTCTTGTCTCAATGCTAATGATAAAAATGATAATACTTCAGTTTTCAAACAGAATTATTGATCATATTATTATTAAGTGTTCTGGTTTCCTTCATGCAAATGATAAAAATTTCTGATTGTGAAATCCTGCCATAGATATGAAAGTGGAGAAAGACTGATTCCAGAGCATGAGAATACTATTCTTGAGAAACTCCTTCCCTTTCATCCAGAATTCGAGAAGAAGAAAGGATGTGGAATTGATCATATAACGGTAACTCTTCGTCTGCTGGCATTCTTGCTCACTACATATACTGAAAAGTAGTACATTGGTATAAGTTAAAGAAAGTTCAAATGATATATGTTTCAGTGCCTGTGTTCAGTAAACACCCTCCCCCCGGCCCGGGGGAACGTTGAAATGGATCTGTTTTATGTTAGAGGATCTAAACCAGATTTCATATTCGTCAAACTGGATTTCACGTATCATGTGATGCAAGATGAATTTGAAAGATGATTTTCTGTTAGAAGTAAGACAAATGATCCCCCCTCCTGCACAAAACCACCCTCATTCCCTGATAGTTATAGGCTCACACAATAGATGTGTTTACATTTGTTGATTTTACACCCATTTTAAAGTATCTTATGGTTAGCTAAATATATTATATAATGTTCGATCATATTGGAAATCATTGGATATGAGAATAGAGAGCTTCGAGCAGACTTTGCAATAAATAGAAGACCACATGATCCCAACTAACGACCCCATGGAAGAAAACAGTCAGACGTGCTACCTATCGACTAGGCAAAAGGTACAGCTGCTGAGAAGTACTATGTAACATAATTGGATCCTGCTGCTTTCCCCACTGCTGGTTCGCAATTGTTGGCTTTTGATCCCTATTTTGTCTATCTATTTAGGACTAACATAAGTTGATTCTGCTTTTTGACGTCATGGTGCAAAGAAATAATCTGTAAATTCAGGAAGTTTAAATTTTGGGTTTTATGTACATGCTCCAAGAACCCATTGCATCTAGCAATACTTACCGTTAATTTCTGCCCATTATGTTTTTTCTTGGGTTATTATAAAACTGGTTTATTATAATTATTTACTTCTTTTCAGTAATTGGATTTTAATCTTGATGTGATGCTCAAATATGTCTGGTCATTTTTTATATGGCAGATTGGATATCATCCCAACTTTGAAAGATCTAGGTGTTTATTCATAGTACGAAAAGATGGGGAGCTGGTTGACTTTTCATATTGGAAATGCATCAAAGGTCTGATCAGAAAGAATTATCCATTATATGCGGACAGTTTCATTCTCAGACATTTCCGGCGGCGGAGGCGTAATTTTTGAAGTTGCCAATGTCTAGTTTCTTATTGCTGGTTGGATGCTATTCGGAGGCACTGCTGAAAGATGGAATATAATGATGTGATAGTGTCTAGGTCAGGGGAGGGGAGAGGTTAGCCTCTAGTAGTTTGTTATTTGAAAGATGGCCACAACGCTGAAAATTGAAAATGACTCTGCTCTATAGTCGATAATTCTCGTTTTCATGTTAATTTTTTGCGATGCAGAATATGTATATAGTGGTATGGATTTTTTTTAATTGACAATAATTTCAATGAGATTGGGTATGGCGAGAAGTTTTCTATTCTGAGATTTGTCTTTAGAATTTGAGAAATTGGGATTCAAAATGTTCACACGAGAAGGTTGGGTTGAATTGAATATAAATGGATGTGTAAAGTAGTGCTACACAAAGATCCGTTTGAACTAAGTATTTTGAATCCCGAATTTCGGTCTAAGGACCAGTTTGATCTTGTTCGGTCCGGGTTAAGAATGGATTAGACTTAGTCCACTAGCCCATATCGGTCAACTAGTAACATTTTGTAGGGTAAAGGGTAAAAAATGACATTGTACTTATGTTTAAGGTGCACTAGTATGTTATACTTTTTTTAACTCAAAATTGTCCATTAGCTTTCAAATTCGGGCCAACAATGACTCTTCCATCAAACTGTCCCATCATCCATTAACGGATGAGTCATTATTGGCTTAAATTTGAAAGTTGATGGACAATTTTGAGTAAAAAAAATTACAAGGTGCCAGATGTACCTTAGATATAAGTACAAGGTCATTTTTTACCATTTTACCAAAACGATTCAAATTTTAGGTTATTTTATGTTAGAGGTAGAAGGTCTCTATATATAAGGTTCTTTTAACCGAATTACAACTTCCTAAAAACTTAGTTAAAATTAGTTAAGAACAATAAATGTATAGGAAATATACTCATTTTTTTAAAAGTGCCCTTATTTATGAATGAGTAAGAGAAAATAATTAATAAAAATTGAAAGAGACTGAGTGGAGAAATTAATGCATGAGTAAGAGGAGAAAATTTTATGTCAAAAAAAATAGAGGAGAGAATCTCCTCCCATGAGATGAGATGTTGATAGATTTATCTTCAATTATTGCATTTTAAAAAAAACTACAATAATGTTTGATACTATATTAGAATTAAAATATCCAAAATAAAATAAACTTAAATTATATATCTTGACTAATTCATCATTGAGACATGTTAGGAATCACTTACAAATGCATTGGTTTTGTTACAAGAAAGTGTTTAAACATATTGTACCATGAGAGAAATGGTGACTGTTTATTTGATGGAATAATTATATTCGACTACCTACTTACATTTTTACATTTGTTCATGAATGATAAGCGGGGAAGTAAAGTTTTTTATTTAGGGTAAAGGGTCAAAAATAATATTGTACTCCCTCCAGTCCTAATTATAAGATCACTTTGACTTTTTTGACTTTTTTTTTAGTAAAAAAAAAGTAGTTTCAGTCCAAAAAAAAATCTTTTTTCCTCAAAACTAATTTATTCTACTTATAAACTAACCTATAATCTAATTTCATGTGACATATGTTATAATTTAGTGATCTAATTTGCTTCCTTAACTTCCACACAAAAAAAAGTCAAAGTGGTCTTATATTTAGGACCGGAGGGAGTATAACAATATAGACCAACTGATTAATAAGTATTTTATAACTTTTTTTTATAATAAAAGAGGCTTCAGGCCCAGGAAAACGGTATTTTATAACTCTAAGATGCACCTTACATGTATATATATATATATGCAACATAGTTTATAAATTAGTATAATTAACACTGGTATAGGTAAGATCAAGTATTCTGAATGTCGACCTCGAAGTCCAGTCTAACCAACCCCTGTCTAGTGTTGCTTCGGACTCAATTTTCCGTACCGGTCAGGCGAGACCTGAGTCCAAGCGAGAGTGGGTTACGTGTTGCATGGGCAGCCCTTCTGCAAATAAGGGGAGAGGACCGACAATGGCATAATTTGTCTTTTGGGCTATTGACCTGATGCCAGTTATAGGAGAAGAATGAGGGTTAACATTTAGTTTCCTGCGAAAATTATAATGGTTTCAATTGCTGGAAAATGATTTGACTTGATTTTTTATAATGTTCTAATTAACAAACATGACATCTAATTATGAAACAATATTACCCACTCTTTTTCTTTTTCATCATCGCTCGTCACTAGCATGCAAAGCTCCCCGGAAGCTGGAATTTTTCAATTTTTGTGGGCACAAGGCATCCGTACGAGAGCAATCAATCACAGATGCCAGGGTATATGATATATCCCAGATCCAGCCATGTGGATCACTTTTGCGCTTCCATAAAGCTTAAACCATCATTACAAGTAATAAATAATTATAACTGTCAAATATTTTGAATCAAAACTCTACACCCGTAATCAAGTCATCATTAGCCACCTCTAAACACTTGCATTCATCTGGACGGTCTGATTCCACATGATGAACAAAAATAAGGTTTAAACGGGTTCCTCTATGCATACAAACTATTGAACTTGAACGTGTTACGTGTATGCAACGGTTTGATAAAGAATATGCTTCGTGTTACGGACTGAATTCAAATACTCCATCCGTTTTTTAATACTTCTTCTTCCTATCCTAATTATAAGATCATTTTAACTTTTTTTGGAGAAATTAAGGATACAAAATTAATCACTTTAAATGTCTATAGTTATCTTTTTTCCTCAAAACTAATTTATTCTACTTATAAACTGACCTATAATCTAATTATATGTGACATATGTTATAATTTAGTGGTCTAATTTGCTTCCTTAACTTCCATAAAAAAAAGTTAAAGTGACCTTATATATTTAAGACCGGAGGGAGGGAGTATAAGACTTGGGGAGTCATTCTTAGTCTTAAATATAAAACATATTTATAATTTTTGTCAATACTTTACTAAATTACCTTATTGATAGTCTTTCAACAATAATCAAATAAGATAATAAGATAAATAAAATGAATGAAAGAAGATGGTTGGTTTATTTTAGAAAATCCATGTCTCATTAACTAATATAGCTAACGTCCATGATATAATTAAGGGTTAAACCCACTATTGGTCCTTATAGTTTATTCTGATTTGGGTTTTAGTCCCTTGAGTTTTAAAGGGGAGCTTTTGGTCCCACAAATTTAGTCCGTTTAGCACAATTAGTCCTTATAGTTTCAGAAGGACCTAACGGTGTTAGTTTGTGCTGATGTGTCATATAACACCTAAATTTTTAATACCATATTATAGCATTTTAATTTATTTATAACCACTTTTGCAAATGTCAGAAGCCTGAAAATACGAAAAAATTTAATTTTTTTTCTTTTCAATCAATATTCCAACCTCAATTCTGTTAGAATGGGTTTTTCTGACAAATTGGAACAACTTAAAACTTTTGTAAAATAGAGTGGTTACTAAAGCAATTAAAATGGCTTAAATCTACTTAATGTAGCTACTCTTTTCTAATAGGGCTTAGGGAGTTCAAATTCCTTTATATTATATATTTATATATATTTCCTAGATTATATATTATTTAACTATCTACATTAGCAAGTTATCTCGGGGATAACCCTTTTACCTGTACATGTACTGTACGGTTCATTAGTGATATATACATACATACAATTTTATACTAACTACTAAATAGGTTTTAAGTTTGTTTTACTTATTTAAACCTACATCATAACCAAAATATCTAAGTATGTAGATACATAACATAGCAGACATCCTTGCTTCTTCATATTACCTTTCCCCAAAACTCAACTTACCTCCACCTTATTTGAAACATTAATTTTTAACGCAATTTATCTCATTAACCGTCATTTTCATGCGTGCACTAACATGTATATCTTTTATAAACCTTTACATGTAGTTATAATTCTTATCCTATTAACCTCTGTGCCATAAGCACCTACCAACCAGTGATAACAATATATTCGTTACCAGTGGAAGCTTTACTTGCAGGATTTCTGGTTATAACATTTAAAGTTACAACTAAACTGATCTAGCAAAGGGGTAGCTAACCACCTAAACCTTGGAGTACTCCACATGAAAAGAATAAAAACTTATCAATTAAAATGCAACGGGTATTATAAAATTATACATGTGATTTAATTGTTACGGAACTTCAAACTTAAACATTTGCTGGCTCCTGCTGTTCCATATGCCTTATCGTACTAATCTCACTATCTTTACCTATATTTCTAAGTAATATATAGATAATAAATTAATACCTATGCTCTTTATATAACTATTCACCGTCTCTCATGTTCCTATAGTACTGCCCTTCCCAATTCTAATCTATTGCAATCATTATCCCAACTCAATCATCAATTACACCATTATAACACAAGCATCACATACACATAATCGTATCTTCATCTTCTTCCAGATTTCCAATACCATAAAGGTTCGGCTTTTAACCAATTAAATTTGAATCCGCCAGCTTGCAGTCAACAATCCATAATACCATATTAGCAAACATTCAAATCAGAATAATAAAATCAGTCAAGCAAAACTTCAATAAACTTGTTAAACAACTATTTATTAGAAGTGATGGCTTGCAATATCCCACAAAGTTAAAGCACCAATGCAGCTTCTCAACTTTCGCAAAACATCAGCAGAGAAAGATAAGAAATGAATTACCACCAATTTTTAATGTTATTATAGGAACTAAAAGAGATACCAAGGCATAAAATGGTTAGTTAAAGCGTCTCTTCTTGAAGCCATACAAATACTTTAATATACCAAAAGAAATAGAAGGGGTGACCACAAAGAGAGCGTAAACAAGAAGCAAGAGATTAATCAAATGACTATGGCATTCCACACACACCTCTAAATAATTCATGTATAATTTATATACTTTATTATTTATCATGCCTTTATATAATCTTCTACCTATGTAAATCCATATATTACAGTAAAAGGGTAATTTAACTTCAACTTCAATCGCTTAAATTAACATCACAATTACTTATACACCCTAATCGTTTTAAAAGTCTGAATCAATGCTTCCAAAAATCAGATTCTAAATCGGCCTCAAGCAACCCTACGTATAGTTTTTACTTTAAAAATTATTCCAATCCTTTAGTAACATCTTAATTATATAAAACTCTTCTAAACTCAAGAAACATAATACTCATTCCTTAAGCTCTCTTTATTATAATTCTGAAAATTCCTCCAGTTTATAATCATTAATCAAATTAAACTATTCAGCATATAAATATCTTCGAAATCATTTGTTTACTAATTAAGAGCTTCATAAATTTAGTTCAGATTACAAAGCCCAAGCATCCACTAGCATCCCATAGCTACTACTCACATAAGAACAATAAGAATAACATACATCCTATACAACCCCAAAAGAACACCAAACAGGACACCTTTATTACAATAACCATTATATCACTTAGCTACTATTTATTCATTACAATAAATTCCATTTCTTTTATTAATTAACTGCATACTTCCAGGACACAAACAAAAAATTTGGACTCAAACAATATTCAATCATTCTTTACTTAATTCTAAATTGATCTTGCCTCGAAAATCCGAAACTTGCTAAGAAAGCATTTATAACATCTCTTAATCTTACAGAAACTTCAAATGGTACACAAGGAAATCATAACAAGAATCCACACACTTGGTTTCTTTATGTCCTATTTGAATTTGCATAATCTCCTTCACACCTTTCATCCACACTATATAATATAATACTCTAAATTTATAAGTTCATATTCATTTATTCAAATAATATTCACCGTTCAGGACTGAAATTTCACTTATTGCAGAATTGTTTCTGAAACACCTATAACACACATTATCACTTACTCCACTTAATTAACTCCCCCTTAAAATTTTAGACTTTAGTCGTTCCTAAGCTCAACAAACAACATTCATTCAAAACTTGGAGTAATTGGTTTAACTCTTGGAAAATCCCAACACCATTTAAAATCAAATTTTGACATAAAGAAGTTGACAAAACACTCAGTTCCACATACCCGTTAAAATCCTCATGTATATATATATATATATATATATATTCCTCATTTGTCCCTCAAGAATTAAACCAAACAGAGCAGGCAGAGAAAAGAAAAGAAAAACAAGACACCTTCATACACAAATAACAATCAATCATACACAATCCACATCAACTCCCTCCTCCTTTTAACAAGCTTAAGAAACCAAAACACAAATAGAGAAGAACGGAAATCTTTGAACCAAACAGGGCAGAATCGCTCCTTCTCCTCAACTAGCCAAAACTCAACATACATCAACAATCATAGGCTCCATTTCAGATCAATTAGAACAAAACATCAATGAAGAACAAAGGAAGAAGGAGAGGTATACAATTTTTTTTTCTAAAATTCCCACCTCAGCAAAATTCTCACATGCAAAGCTTCATATAAATTTTATCCTATTTATAACAACATTATTACATCATCCAGAAGCACCCAAGTCAAGAAATCAAATGGAACAGAGGCAAGCACACAAAACTACAGAGAACCTGCAGAATAAGAGCAAGAAAAATCGAATAGGAACAAAGGAAGCAGATAAGGACAAGAATTTCTAACACATGCGCCTCTATTTACCTGTTCTAACCCAAATTCATTATCGTTAAATCATCCTCAAGGTCCCTTTAAATTCCCCCAGAATTTGGACCAAGCAGAACAAGGAACGGAATCAAACAGAGAGGAAGGAAGTAGAAATTTCACTATCAATAAAAAATAAATCATACAACATCAAACATAAATTCCATCCTCCCTTCATCATACTCAGAATTCCCAAAACACAGAGGAGGAGGATCAAAATTTTCGGACCAAGCAGAGCAGAGAATCGAATAAGCATAGGAGCAAGAGTAAAATTCGAAATCGGACATGCAACCTTAAACAACACCTTTAATCAACACTTAACATCATTTAAACATTAATTAGCTTTGGTTTAGATGAAAAATCAAAGAATAGGGTTGGTACAGAGTCGGTGAACAGTGACAGATTTAGGGGTTCATAATACAAATCAATCAAACTCAGTTTATTACTCAAAATCACTTCCAAATCGTTGAAGTTGAACCTAAACTTCATTTTCATGGATTTAGGAACCTCAGAAACCTCAAATTTCAAATCGATTCCCCCCTCACAATCTTGCTCAACTCGGACTGGATGAGGAAGAAGACGTAGGAAGGAAACTCACCTATGGTCAAGCGAGCATTGAACGTGCTTTGGAGCTTCTCGCCGCCGTGCTTCCCCGTCATCGCCGTCGTTCGTCGCTGTCAGGCCCGAGAGAAATTGGAGAGGGTGGGAGACAGAGGGATCGAGAGAGAGAGCAGAGAAAGTGAGGAAGAGAGGATTATCGGGATGAGAGGGAGAGAGTGAAGAAAGAAGGAGCACGTGGGACATGGATTATCAGTTTATTACTCAAAATCACTTCCAAATCGTTGAAATTGAACCTAAACTTCATTTTCATGGATTTAGGAACCTCAGAAACCTCAAATTTCAAATCGATTCCCCCCCACAATCTTGCTCAACTCAGACTCGATGAGGAAGAAGACGTAGGAAGGAAACTCACCTATGGTCAAGTGAGCCTTGAACGTGCTTTGGAGCTTCTCGCCGCCGTGCTTCCCCGTCATCGCCGTCGTTCGTCGCTGTCAGGCCCGAGAGAAATTGGAGAGGGTGGGAGACAGAGGGATCGAGAGAGAGAGCAGAGAAAGTGAGGAAGAGAGGATTATCGGGATGAGAGGGAGAGAGTGAAGAAAGAAGGAGCACGTGGGTTAATTAAGAAAATAAGGATAGATAGATTTTTAATAGGTATTTTACTTTTTTGCCCCTTCTACCATAATTGAAGATATTTTCAACTAGGGGTAGATATTGTCACTTTTATTTTCTCTTTCCCATTTTACCCTTCTTTGAAAATTTTATTTACCATTTCCCTTTCAATTTAATCTGAATTTATTCCAACAATAATTTCTCTAGATATACTTTAATTTTCAAATTTATTTATAAGGCTTTCTAAAATTTAAATAATACCCCAAGAATCTAAATATTCCCTTATTAATTCTTTTTGAAAATTAAATTTTACCTTCTAATTATTTCTCTTTGTTTCCCAAAGAAAATAAGCCTTAAAAATTATTAAAAATACCTAAAACATCATAAATTTATTTTTAATGCTCTTTAATATTTTAATAACATTCCCAAAACCTTAAATAATTCCTTATATCTATTTTTTAAATTTTAGGGTGTTACATGTCACTAACCCCGTTAATTTTGCTGAGTTCGCTCGATGACGGGACAAGATAACTTGAAAATAAATGATTTGAAAATAAATTAAATGATATACTTTAAAAAAGAAAAATTAAAACCCTCAAAACCCAAATCTCAAACATCAGACCTCTGCCTCCGTCCCACCCAACCCCAACTCTGTGAACAATCCCATTGATCGGTGCTTAACTTTACGTCCCTTGTCATTTTAATACCTCTTGTTTTAGTTATTGTACAATTTCTGAAAGTTCATCGATTTATTTACATGATGCTTTTATCTAGCCTCAATCAATAGAATAAAAGAAATAGATATAGAATCACGACTGGGAAGCATAAAATTAAATTTAGGGGGGAAAATCAAGAAGCATGAAATCGATTTTCATTAAAAATTATTCCCAAATTTTAATCTGCAAATCAAATGGTTGAACAATCACTACAAAAAAAGGGGTTTTAGTAGCGGTCACATTAGTCGCAGAAGACCAAAACCGCCAGTAATTATGCTTTAGTAGCGGTTATAAGCAAAAACCGCAAATAAATACAACGGTTTGACCATAGAAGCAGTTAGTAGCAGACATTAGTAGCGGTTTTGAGGAAAGAACCGCAACAAAATTGGTGCCCTTTGGCGGGGATTAGTAGTGGCATAAATTTAGTCGCGGTTCTAGAGGGAAAACCTCGAGAAAATGAATGACCGCTGAATTAGTGGCGCTTTATAACCATTACTAGCGGTTATGGCTAAAACAGCCACTAATTATCAACGAAATAAATGCAAGCGCATTTATTCCGGTTGAAATTAGTCGCGGTTTGAGCTGCGGTTTTTGCTCAAACCGCGACTAGTAGTGGCGGTTTTTGAAAATCCGCTACTAAGTTGAACAGTTTTCAGAGAAAAGGCACGAGCCTTTTTTAGGGAGAAAGTGACGTGATGTGATGTGACTTCGACAAGAAATAAGAGGCTTATTTTGTCCTATATTCAGTCAAAATCATGGTGAGAAAGAGCGATCGCAGTAGAGAGAAGAGGCCTATGACTGCTGAACAAGAAGAGGCTGAGGAGCGGCGTCGTAAGGAACTGGCTGAGCAGACCGAGAGGGATCGTATAGAACAAGAGCGCATCCATATACAGAACCAGCCGATTCCAGAAGATATAATCAACGCATTCTGGAGTGGGGAAGAAAACTTGGACGGGACTGGAGGAGCGGATTTTGAAGAGATGGCACGTTGGTTTGATGATGAGGAAGATCAAGACGCGGGGCACCCTCAACGATCATTCGGAAGGTCCGCCGGTTACGAAGTACAAGTTCAGGGTAAAGAAATTCAATTTTTATTGTTTTTATCAGATAATTATAATTTTTTATCGCTCATAAAATTGTCGCCTAAATTTTACAGACCCTTCTGGTAGCATAAGCGACAAGAGGTTGACAGTGCAAGATTCGATGAACCTTCCGAGCGGGCATAGAGTTAAAGTCGAGTGGGACTACTTGACCAAACAACCGGTAGGACAAGGGGGGCAACTGTACTCGAGGTTCGTCGGGGGTGTAGGCGAGAATTACCAGCGATTCCCGATTGACGCTTTGGACTAGAGGAAGATTGACGAGAACTTTAAAAAGTTCGCGTGGAACGAAATTGTTAAGGTTGGTTGAACTAACTTTGAGCTTATTTATTGTTTATTATTTATTATTATTAGAATGTGATTTTAATTAATACTATAAGAAATATTCTTGTTATTATTTATTGTTTATTATTTATTATTTCTTATTTCTTTTCTGTTATTATTTGAATTTGATTTTAATAAATATTATAGGAAATGTATTTATTATTTCTTATTTCTTTTCTGTTATTATTGGCATTTGATTTTAATAAATATTTGATTTTAATAAATATTATAGGAAATGTATTTATTATTTCTTATTTCTTTTATGTTATTATTGGAATTTGTTATTATTTATTATTTTCTAATTAAACATAGTTAAATTTAATATTTTACAGAGGAAGTTTGATGTGAGGGACAGCCGCAAGAATTGAACAGAATCAAAGATGGGGGACGGTTGGAAGAACAAGCGGTTGGATCTGTTCAAAGCAAGAGATCAGATGGGGAGTAGGCCGTTTCAGGAGTTGGTCGATGATGTCCCTGCGGATGCGTGGGAGAGATATTTTGTTTGGAGGAGGGGAGACATAGGGAAGGTATAATGAATAATATTATTGAATTGATATTGAAATATCATATTGAAGAAATATTTTTTAATTACTGATGATTATTTAATTTTATTTTACGTTAACAGAAGAGGTCGCAACAAGGTCTTGCCGCGAAGTCGCATCAGAAGGTTCATCATATGGCTGGGACGAAGCCGTTTTCGGTTGGCTACAAAGAGATGGTATGAAGGAATGAAGCTTTGTTGTTTAATTTAAAAATAATTTATCTTTATATATTAATAACAATTTGTATCTTAATTTTCAGGCGGAAGAAGCTGCGAAGAAAGGGCAGAAGGCAACCTACGGTCGTTTCTACCAAATAAAGCACAGACACGCCAACTGGAGCCCAACATCCAGGGAGGCTGAGGAGCAAATTGTAAAATTTTTATTTATTTATTTTTATATTATTATATTTTTAATAACAACTGTAACATCCTAAATATTTAATTGAGGATTAGTAGAATAATTAGAAATTTATTTATGAGAAATTATGGATTGTGAGAATATTTGATGGGCTTTGAGGTATTTTTGAGTATTTTAAAGGCATAGTTTCTCCCTTATTTGGACGATAATAATTTTGAGAGAGATCATTTTTAGAATTAAAAGAGGTTATTATGGGAGGAAATAAATAAAGGGTATTATAGGGAAATTTTTGAGAGTGAAAAGAAAATTTTTGGTTCAAAAGAAATATCTTATTTGAGAATTTTTAGGGCCTAGTAGTGTATTTTCCACTTTCCTCCTGCCGACACTCCGCGTCATTCCATCCTCGCCCGTGACTTTCACTATTTCAATTATTATTTCCTCAACCAATCACACTCAACTACTATTTATATATTATATTATTATTAATATTATATTATTATATTATATTATTATTATATTATTATTTTACTATTCATCAATTATATAAACACACACGCACACACTCATTCTTCATTTCTTCATTCTCTCTCTCACTCACGCCTCTCTCTCTCTTGCTCTCTCTTTCCACCATATATATTCCTATCACTGGACTTATCAGAGTCCGTCAGCATAGGAATAGTAAGTTTTTCGGCCAACTAAGCACATTTTTGGAATCACGTAAGTCTCATCTACATTCCTATGTCTTTAGTTTTCGTTTTGCTATATTTGAAAAATTAGGCTTTGTCTAAATTGGTATTTCTGGGAGTCCTAAGCTTAATAAATTGAAGTTTGGACCTTGATTATAAGTTCCTTTTAATATATTTTTCATTATTGGAGGTTTTTCTAATTATTGGGAATTTTTGGATTGGTAGATATTTTAGAAATTGGAGCTTTTGATGATCTGAGGTGCTAATAATTAAATTGATTATTTTTAGATGTTTATTAAGGTCATATGAGGAGATTTAATTGATTGGTTTGACTAGAATTTGGACCCAAGAAAATATTGGTGGATTAAAGTTTTGGATAAGTGGGATATTGTGTAGGTAAATGTGTAATTATGAATTTAAGGGGATAGTTTATGCCCAACAAAAATATTAATGAGGTTAATTAAATTAGATTTGGTGTAGGCCTTGATTTGGAAAAGGGAATATTTTTAGGCTTGAATTTGACTTTGTTGAGCTATTAAGGTTTTGAAAATAAATTGTGGATTAAGGAATGAATTTTTGAGGTTAAGAAATAATTGGAGGATGTTTAGAAAATTTCATTTAGGCTTGAATTTTATAAATTGGTATTGGTGATGAATTATGGGGATTATTGGATGTTAAGTTTAAAATAAATGGATATTGGAAAGATTAATATTTAGGCTGGGATATATATACAAGTGGATTATAGATGAATTTTGGGGATAAGGAGGGAGAATAAATGCTGAGTAGAAATTAAATTAAGTGAGGGCATGGAAAGGGTAATTAGTAATTTAATTCCTATGTATGAATTTGTTTTGGTAGGCGATTAATTATAATATTCTATGTAGTGTTTGAGCTGTCTTGAGTCTGTACGGGGGAGCTGCACTATTGTGAGATTGGTGCCAGCTATCAGGTAACCGCTTTCTGCTTGTTTATGTGTGTGTGTTGTGTTAGTAAGTAATTTAAAATATTATTATTTGATAATTATGATATTATATGGAGATGAGGTTTTGAATCACAGTGGAGATATGATTATCAATTGATGATTGATGAGATATGAAAATGAAATATTGAAATATTAATATTTTTCATAATATAATGTCCTGTGGAATATTATTTTGAAATGGCATAAATTTGTGATTTGAAATATTTGGAACTATAATATATGTGATTTTGGAAACTATTTCATATATATATATGTATATCATGAAAATACTGGAAGGCCTGGTGCCTGATTGTGGTGTTGCATATCTATGTGTTTGTGAGAAATTATTTGGGTATGTGACACCGGTGAATTGGAAATTGTGCCATCACGTGATGAGGTACCCTGTTGCGCCACAGGGACTAATTGATATATTATGAGAAATAAAAGGGGAGAAAGACGAAAGAGGGGAGATCGCCCCTCACAGATTCAGAAAGGACAGAGATCCTTCTAATCTGTGGTACTATTCAGGGAGGGTAGAAAGTCCCTCGTGAACTGTACCGTGGTGATCAGGGGCGGGTGGAAGGTCCCGACTGGTCCCACATGTTTTCCCAACATTTCTAGTAAGATTTGTTCGGGTTGTTTGTAATTTTCAATGATTTATATATACTATTCTTGAGGATGAATTGTGAGGGGTTATTCCACAATTATAAACGATGAAAAGAGATTTCGGGAATAAGACGTGCATTATATGTGAATACCTGAGCATGCTTCTGAATTGATATGTATGTATGTATTCCACTGGACACCTTGCTAGCACACACCGCACTTAGATGAGTAGTCAGTGGTTGCGTTTGGGGCTACCCCCGTTGATCTCACTTTTGCAGGTCCTAGGAGCGAAGTAGGAGGTCAAGGGAAGGATCCGGGAACTTCTCACTGATATCGTGAGATATTCTGGACCAGAAGGACAGGAGGTATTGCCACATTTAGGATCATATTTTGTATAATGCTTCCGCTGAACCTTGCTATTATTCTGGGGAAAGATTATTGAATAATACCTATTATGGCATGGTATTTTGTGGATGATGTGTGGAGATTAATCATGGATAATGAAATTTTCTGTGATTGTACTGGGGAGAAAATTTATTTTGTGATGACGGAGATTGGAGTTGAGGTTTGAATTAAAAAAATAATATCTAAATATTATGGAAATTCTTTTTCTAACTATGTTAGTTATTTTACTGAGCTAATTCCTTTTCCTAACATAGTTAGCTATATAAACGTTTTAATGTTTAATTGTGAGTGGTTAATAGTGGGATTGGAGAAATTGTTACAACAACGACATTAAAATAAAATTGTAAATATGTTTGTGTGTGCAGGCTAGGATTGAAGAAGCGGAGAGAGAGATCACCGAGTGGCAGGGGGACAATGTAGACCCCACTGCCTCGCTAAGGGCTACCCTAGGGCCTCAAGAGCACCCTGGCCGGGTTCGCGGGATGGGATTCGGAGCCCTACCTACGGTGGAGTATGGCAGGTCAGGCGACCCAGGCAGCGCCCAGTCTACAGCTTCGAGCCAACCATCAACCAGTGGCCCGATTAGGAGAGACGCAGAGTATGAGGCTCAAATGAGGGAGAGGCTCACTCATGAGATTACGGAACGGGTGACTGATCAGGTGTATGACCAACTAGACTCCTGGGTGCAAACCGCCAATAGCACGCTCGAACAGATACAGCGGAGGTTCGACCCTGATGGATCTCCTTTACGAGTACCACTACCTCCACGTCCACCGAAGCACCCTCGCAACCGTTCTCTAGAGCATCAAGACGACGATCAGCCTCCTGCGTAGCTCTAGGGTCTTTTTTTATTAGAATGTTTTTAATTTCAGGATTTCAGTTGAACATTTTTTTATTTAAATGTTTGTTAATTTCAGGATTTCAGTTGAACATTTTTATATTTAAATGTTTGTTAATTTGAATATTTTTTGTTCAAACATTTCATATCTTTAATATTGCATAATTTTGTTAGTCGTTATGATCTGATTTAACTTTTACTTCACAAATGACGATAATTTTTCCTAACAGTTAAACAAAAAAAGTTTCTACATGACTAATAAATAAACCGTTGTTATTTGTTTATTTTCTCATATAATATTTGAAAATAAAAGATATAAATAACATTAAAAATACAAAAAGAGCACATTTAGTGGCGGTTTCAAAACCGCCACTAAGTGAATAAATATTAAAAAATTTAACTTTACTGGCTGTTTTAAACCGCCGCTAAGTGAATAAATATTAAAAAATTTAACTTTAGTGGCGGTTTCAAACTGCCACTAGATTACTAAATATAAAAAAATTTAATGTTAGTAGCAGTTTTAAAACCGCCACTAATGTAATACTCAGACAGCCGCCACCTGTTCCTTTTCCAACGGTCTGATTGAGTTAGTTGCGGTTTTAGTAGCGGTTAAAGAACCACTACTAAAGTCTAGATTTCATTTTATAAGCCCTTGATCCTTTCCAATGCATTTTCACATTTCATTCAACCTATTAAGCTCTTTCCTTCTTTGATAATATCTTCAGTCATATGATGGATAAATCTTGGATAAATTTGCCACGAACATCCCCCCGCTATATAGTTGGTGTGGATTACTTCTTAGATTTTGCTTTCAACCGCACCGGTGTTAACAATCAGATACTGTGTCATTGTCCGAAATGTAAATTTAAGAAGTGGCATCCCAGAAATGTTGTGCGTGAGCATCTTATAGTGAAACAATTCCCATCCAATTACACATTATGAGGTATTCATGGCGAGAACGATGATGGTGGTGGTGATGAAGCAGTTGCTGGAACATCTCAGGTTGGAATGCAGATCGACGATGACGACGATCATGTTGATCCATTTAACGATGTTGTGCGTGATGCTTTCGGTGTGCAAGGTGACGCCACCGGTAGTCAGGATGGGGTTGAAAGACCACTCCCGAAGTTTTTTTAAAATGAAGCTGCAAAGAATTTTTTCGACCTTATGACGGAAGCAGATAAGCCACTGTTTTCAGGTTCTACTAAAAACTGTCTTATTTCGTTTATAGTTTTGTCACATAGACGTTCGTTTTAGACTAAGAATAATGTTTATTCAGGGTGCAGTAAATATTCAAAACTATCATTTCTTGTCAAGCTCTATCATATCAAGTGCTTGTGTGGCTTCAGCGATAAGGGGATGTCGATGGTGTTAGAATTATTGGGAGATGCATTCTCTCAGGCAGAAATCGCACCTTCATTCTACGAAGCAAAGAAGACTATTAACAAGTTGGGATTGAAATACATTAAAATCCATGCCTGCCCGAATGATTGTATGTTATATTGGGGAGACGACGCCGAGTTGGACAGATGTAAGCGGTGTAATGCGTCTCGGTACAAACAGGCAAAGAGGGGTCGAATAGCAACCAAGAAGCCTGCAAAGATTCTCAGATATTTCCCCCTCACTCCAGGACTTCAGAGGTTGTATATGTCATCCAAAACGGTTGAGCACATGCGGTGGCATTCATCAGAGCCCAACGTCGATGGGAAGTTGAGACATCATAGGGATGCTGAGGCTTGGAAAGCATATGATGCTCAATTCCCGGAATTCGCCAGTGACCCGAGAAATGTCCGCCTTGCTCTCACATCAGATGGGTTCAATCCGTTCGGGAATCTTAGCACTACGTACAGTATATGGCATGTGGTATTGATACCGTACAACTTACCCCCTTGGATGTGTATGAAGCAGAACTCATTCATTCTTTCGATGATTATTCCGGGGAAGAAAGCTCCTGGAAACGATATAGATGTCTACCTTAAACCGTTGATACAGGAGTTGAAGGAACTTTGGAGCAACGGAGTTGAGACGTATGACGCTTACAGCAAGACGCTCTTCACACTTCGTGCGTCGTTGATGTGGACAGTGAGCGATTTTCCGGACTTGGCACATTGTCTGGTTGGAACGTGCATTGATAACTCCTGGGAATTCATGTGATGTTAGCATATTTTCCTTTAGTTTTATTAAATCATTAATAAATTTTGGATACTCAAGATAGGAAAATGCTCATTTGATTTTCGGTTGCATAT
The DNA here is from genome assembly GCA_037074515.1 of Mimosa bimucronata. Lineage (NCBI taxonomy): Eukaryota > Viridiplantae > Streptophyta > Magnoliopsida > Fabales > Fabaceae > Mimosa > Mimosa bimucronata. Next base: position 12,232,272 of record CM073440.1, on the reverse strand, counting down.
CATTGTTTATTTATGTAGATTTTGATTGTTTTTATAGTTAGTTTCTCATATTGTTTTATGTAATTTTTGTAGGAATAATTTGATGCAATAAATAAGAGATTTTAGCCCATCCACCAAGCTCCCAAGTGAATAAAAATAAGAAGAAGCTAAAGCAGCCCAAGGAATAAAGAGTGCAGAGTAAGAGACTAGAGAAGCAGGGACTTCGCCGTGGCTTTCGCCGCGGCAAAAGCCACAGCGAGCAGCAATTGATTCTGGAATTTTTGGACTTCGCCGCAGCGAGACCCACGGCGAACTTCGTGTTCTGCTGCGTTTTGACAAGTTCAGACGCGTTTTGAATGAAATAAAAGCTAAGGCTTCGAGCTTATTCGTCATTCTTCGACTTCTGGGCATATTTTGGGAGTGTTTTGCTCTGCTAGGGCTTGGAGCTTGGTGGGGATTGAGTTTGGGCTTGGAGCTTCAAAGAGATTTCGGCTTCCTCTCTCGGTTTATCTCTTCCTTCTTCATTCTCTTCTCTTGTTATGTTGTAATGTTGTATATATATGCTCCATTGGAGTTGTAGAACATGAGTAGCTAAATACTTTGATTCTAAGATTATTTTGAATCCTTGTATGTATTGATTCTTGATTCCTCCTCTTAATTTGTGATTAATGATATCTATGTGCTTATTTTACCCCGTTCTTAATGCTTCTAAGTGCGTGATCACCATTTAGATTGTTGGGTTCACTTGATTTATGACTCGAGAGAGCTAGGTTGAGTGTAGAACTTGGGTAAAGTAGTGCAAGAACTTGAAGTTTGCATGACAAATGGATGGTTTTGTTGGTAAGATAGAGATATACTTGCTAGCCTTGCATAGTCACATTAGAGTTGGAGCTTGATAATTGGGTTTTATTAAATTGTAGCAAGAGATTGTGCAATTAATAAGACTAAACACTTGTTCTTGACTTGAGAGAGCTTTTACGAGTACCCAATGAACCCTAGATTAGCGAGTGGTGTTGTTGAGAGCTTCTTTGAGGGGAGGTTAATTGAGTTTTGAGAAGTACAAGGGGGAGAGATAATCTTAGGACCCTTTAGCCTTGAGTTTGGAGAATCACCTGTTTATAATTTTATTTTCTTATTTAATTTTCAATCTCAACATTTGTGTCACTCAAATTGGGCGAGAGTGTGATAATCATTGTTTGACCGGGTTTTGGACAAATCCTCATGGGAACGATACTCTACTCACTACTTTATTACTTGGCGCGACCCGTGCACTTGCGGCGCGTGGCGAACATGCATACAAGCAGAGTTTGCCCCAACTGCAACTTTGACCAAGAATCGGTCTGCCTTCCTCACAGTCACAAGTGGTGCTTCATGGGTCATCGACGGTAGAGCCGGTAATATGGGCCCAAGCCCGTGGGCCAACCCGAAACCCGTAAAAAAATATGGTTATGGGTTTGAAAAAATAGGGCCCATATTAAAATGGGTATTTTGGGCCCGAACCCATCAAGCCCGAGCCCGTGACGGGCTAACCCGTTAAACCCGTGGGCTAACCAGAACCCATTTTCCTTTTTTCTTTCTTTTTTTATTTTAAAACAAAATCAAATTAAACCCTAATAGTCTAATACATTTCCCTTCCTAACTTCCTCACTTACTATCCTTCATCTTACTCTCACTAGCACGCCGCTGATCTCTCACTCATTGGCCAGTGAATCGGCATTTAGTATTGGTGCATGAATTCTCACAAAATATAGGAGTTCTTTTTTTCTCGATAATGTTCAAGCCCTTATTTGTACTCGTAATTGGATGCTTGGTTTCCCTACAGAGGAGGATATTGATGGTAGACTATTTATATTTATTCATTTATCACATTCAATTTTATCATATGTTGTACTTATGACTATTGACGTGCCTCTATTTTGTTCCAACAATGGCAGATGTATCAGAGCAATGTGAGAATGCTTAGGCTCAAGATACTCTTGTCGCTTCAGACAATGCTTCAAGTTCAAATCTTATTAACATTGATTGATTGTTGATCATTGATGTTCAGGGATTTGTTGTATTTTGGAATATTTGAAGTTGAACAATATGTTCTATGTTTTACTATCACTTTTGTTATTTGTAATGTATTAAAACCTTGAATTTGAATTTATAATCTTGTGTTGTATATTTGTATTATAATTATATTATAAAACCCCGGTCCTCGGGGGGCTCATTCGAAGAAAGGAAAAAAAAGTGATAAAAAAGGGCTTAAAATGGGTTTTTTTGGGCCCGCCCGAAACCCGAACAATATGGTCCGGGCCTAAAAATCAAGCCCATATTCAAAACAGGTTTTGTTGATCCCGGCCAGTTTTTTGACCGGTTTTTTTGGGCCCAGCCCGAACCCGATGGGCCCGCCTATATTACCAGCTCTAATCGGCGGTTCCTTCCTGGAGGTCATAGGTTCCAGTTGCAGAAGATTAGATTTAACGGATCGCAGGAAGTCAGGGATCCTCCTGTGTTTTTGTCTGGGGTAGATGCTCTTCAACAGCTTGAAGATGTTCACGTAGAGTTCGAGAAGACAGACGGCGTTCAGCCTTGGGGCAGAAGGGGACGCGGCCAGTCCCAGGGAGAAAACGTGCAATTAAAAGCCACGTTTTGTCTGACTGCCACATTTTGCTCCAGTAATTCCTATCTCTGGCAATTAAAAGCACACTGCCCCCGGAGGTGTCTAAGGTTTTGGTTCAGCTCAGTTCTTTCTACCGACGGTTGTGTGCAAAGGTTTTGGACAAAGCAAAGTTGGATCAATTGTAGGAGAAAATCGTTCTAACGTTCTGTCATATGAAGATGATATTTCCCCCGTCTTTCTTCACGGTCATGGTCCATCTCACTGTACACCTTGTTCAAGACGCAAAGATGGGCGGCCCGGTTCAATACCGCTAGATGTTTCCCATAGAGAGGTCAGCTGATTCATTTTTCCAGTGATTTCATGATTTTGTTTCAGTTACCTGATTGAATTTTTACTTATAGATACTTGGGGAAATTGAAGTCGTACGTGAGGAACAAAGCATCTCCAGAGGGTTCTATAGCAGAGGGTTACTCTGGTGACGAGGTGTTAACATATTGTTCGTGCTATTTTAATGATGACATTGAGACTTCATTCAACCGCCCTCCTCATGTCGATGACAGCCTCGCCAATGTCCAGTCACTTTCCAACACATTATTCCCGCCAGTCGGAAAGCCAGTTGGAGGAAGTCAGTATTACAGGCTCACTCCCATTGAGAGGTTGCAAGCACACAGACATGTCTTGGCAAATTGCCCTCAAGTGGAGCCCTACATTCAATAAGAATTCTAACACTATATACACGTATCATATTATTTTTTTTTATTTCTAAACGAAAGAACCCTCTCATATGTTCCATTGAATTTAAGGGATTTCCGGCATTATGTTAAACGCCAGCTTCGTAGCCGCACAAGGTCCTCTGCCGAGGTGGATAAAAAGGTCCAACGAGAGTTTCCGGATTGGTTTGCACAGAGGATACTCAACGACAACAATCACCATCCGCCTGATATGATAAATCTAGCAACCGGTCCACTCGACCATGTCAGGAGATATACGGCATACAACGTCAACGGTTTCAAGTTTTGCACCGTTGCAAGGGAAGAAGGTTCTCTTACCCAGAATTCCGGAGTCTTTGGCACATTCGGGACAAGGAGTTATGCTAGCTCACGGGATACATGCAATTTGGAGGCGTATCATACTATGGGAAGCCCGTGGACATCATCGAGCTTAACTATTAAGGTCATTTCACCATGCCTCTCTTCAACTGCATGTGGGCAGACACCAGAACTTCTCGAGGCATTACCGTGGATAGCTTGGGCATCACGTCCGTCAATTTCTCGAGATTCATTCACACAAGGAAAGTGGCAGATGATGAGCCGTATATTCTTGCCTCACAGGCGCAGCAGGTATACTATGTGGAAGATCGTACATACAAAGATTGGCACATAGTGATTCATATGAAGCCGCGTAACCTCTACGACATGGGTGACGAAGATGATCTGGAACTAGGTTACCAGTAGTTAGGTAAGGATTTTCACTACAAATAATTTAAACAAATTTCAACACCATTAGCAATAAAAATTTATATATTTGTTTATTTTCTTTTTAGGCGGGAGCAAGAAGAAGATGATTGAAGCAGCCAACCACAATTATTTTTCATTTTGTAAAATTTTCATAACAATGTGTACCAAACATTCATATGTCATGTTTTTTTAAAATGTAGCTTGAGTTTTTTTTAATGAATAACAATTAGTAGCGGTTATGGAACCGCCACTAAATCTGCGGGCAATTATTAGTGGCGGTTCCTAAACCGCTACTGAATGCGCAGTTTATAACCGGTGCCCAAACCGCCACTAAATCCCGCACGGAGCATTATAAATATCCACCCCTCCCCCCATTTTCCTTCACACATTCATTCAATTCCTTCTCCCTCTCCTTCCAATTTGTCCTCAGACTGACCGCCAATATATCTTATTTTTTGTTTTATAATTTATAAATAATTTATCTTATATTTATTTTTATTTTGAGTGTTTAATTTTCTATTCTGAATTTATTTGTTTGCTAATTTTTTTTTCAGGTTACCATATCGAATTATTTCACATTTTTAGTGCAACAAATTTTAATTTATTATTCATAATATTGTTACAACAAATTTTATTAGTTGTTTATTTTTAACATTCGTATTTTATTGTTTGATGTATGATTTTATTATACATATGATGATTGTTAATATAGTTGAGAAATTTTTTTTATTTTAACAATAAAAATATTTTGAAATAGTCTAATTTATTATCAGTACGTTTTCAATACATTTGATAATATATAATTAATTTTTGAATATCTGGACGCTTTTTTTTTCAATCTTAACAACTAGTAGCGGTTTGGTAAACCGCTACTAATATATTGGCCCCAATTTTTTTAAAATTTTTTAATTAGTGGCGGTTTTAAATCGCTGTTCAAACCGCCACTAACCTCACAAGGGAAATTTTTAAAATTGGCCAAAATTTCTTTTTAAAAATTTTCCTTTTTTCATTAGTGGCGGTTTGAACCGCTGGTCAAACAGCCACTAAGTTGAGGGAAATATTTTTACCATTATTCTATTTTTTTATATTAGTAGTGGTTTTTTATTATTTAGTAGCGGTTATAATAATCGCTACTAATTAGTAGCGGCTTTGACTTTTTTACCAGCGGTTCTATCAACTACCAGTAAATGTTTGTCACGGGTGATTTAGTTGCGGAAATCAAAACCGCGAGTAACCTATTAGTTGAGGTTGAAACCGCTACTAAGTAACCTTTATAACCGCTACTAATACACGCCTTTTTGTAGTGAATGAACCATAAGCTTTGTGAATCACTTAACATTATTTCTGAAGGCATGTTGGGTAGTTTTGATTATTCCTCTTTCTCATCTCTTCCTTCTACAAGCTGGCCCACCCTCTCATCACTTCTGCAAACTCACTTGTGGCAATGTGGTGGTTCCAAATGGTTTATTTCTGGTCAATCTCTCACCCTCCTCCTTTGTCTTTGTGTTTAGTTAGGGTGCGGCAGGCTGGTGGCTTCACAGAGAGTTGGGGTTGGGTAGGACGAAGGCGGAGGTCTGGTGTTTGAGCTGTGGGTTTTGAGGGTTTTAATTTTTCTTTTTTAAAGTATATCATTTAATTTATTTTTAAATCCTTTATTTCCAAGTCATCTTGTCCCATCATCGAGCCAACTCAACGAAATTTACAGGGTTAGTGACATATCAGTACAAACTAACACCGTTAGGTTTTTCTAAAACTATAAAGACTAACTGTGCTAACCAGACTAAACTTTAGGGACCAAAAGCTCCCCTTTAAAACTTTAGGGACCAAAACCTAGATCAGAGCAAACTATAAGGACCAATAGTGAGTTTATCTGTAAAACTTTAGGGACCAAAACCTAGATTAGAGTAAACTATAAGGACCAATAGTGAGTTTAACGCTATAATTAAATTAGATAAATGTATCGTATAGTTTTGACTGGATAGAGTATTAAGTGCATTATGTATCGTTGAAGAACTAGAACCGGAGAAACCAAAGATGATATTATTTGAACCTGAAAAGTTTATGGAGTATCTCTCCTAAATAATAAATAGAACATAGAAGTGTGCAATGTATAAAAAAAAGAACACAGAATTGTGCATTAGATCGATTTGCTTTTTGTTTTTACTTGCTCCTTTTCTCTGGGTATCAAGAGCACTTGAACATTAATCTAAAAAGCAATAAGGTTCTGAAAACTGCTGATGTTACCGGCCACTGTGAAGAATAACAGAAACTGGTCCAGGAAGAAAAGGAGGGACCGAATTTTTATTTTTATAGAGAGGAAAAGCTTGGTGGCTGCATGTGAATTGCACTTTGGCATTTTGGGGGAGACATTGTCCTCCACGTGTCTGATTCTTATTTGACATCCCCTGCATCTACCAAATTAAAGTGATGAACTTTCCCTTTGATGTGTGAGTTCTGATAGCAACACGGACGCAGTGGACACTGCCTCGGTGTCTAGTTTTGTATGGACAATCTCTGATCCCCCAATCTTCATTATTATCATTATCATCAGGTCATTTCTCTCTGTTGGTTACCATGATCACCCACTTAAACCTGGTTGGGACAATCTTCCTCCTCTCTTATCTCTTCTTGATTTTTGATCATCCTGTTTTAATCACACTATCCAACGAGTACAACGCAAGAATTACTTGTTAAGAGTTTGGAAACTCAAGCCCTTAGCTTTCCATGTACGACTTATGACAATGTACTCCTTAGGAGTCAAATGTCTCTACACTTCATTTAGCCCTTTTCCAGTTAAGTCCGGTCCACCTATAAGAATCCTAGGTAGACAGTTCTTTTTGGCTGACCAACTCTCAACAAAAGCACTAGGATAGGGGTAGGATAAATGTGCAAATTTATCAATGGCATTTATCATAATGAACATTTGACACAAAAAAGTTTTTGGTGGTGCTTAAATACTAAAAAAAGTTTTAAAATGATGCGAATTTAACAAAAGTGTTATATAAGCAAACGGCCGTTACTTTTTGAGGAAGAAATCAGGTGGGACCCACGGAAAAAAAGTAACAGAAGTTTGGTTATAGATATAACGGTTTTGTTAAATTCACAATTTTTAAAACTTTTTTTGTATTTAAGTACCACAAAACACTTTTTTGTGCCAGACACTCTTCAGGTAATTGTCCATTGATAAATTTGCACTTTTACCCAAAGCACCATTATAATATGTATAAATTGGTGGGAGAACCCCACCACAACAGATTGTTAGAGTTAGGGAACTCAAAGTCTCTTAAGACTTCCAACTTTTAAAGTAATCTTTTCGACTTGTAACTTATGACAGGCTAGTTGAGGGTTAAGGTCTAATTTTGCCCCAGAAGTAAGCCAGTAGGAGCTGATTTGCCCTGAAAGTAACAAATGGATCTTATTTACCCCGAAAGTAACAAAAGCGGCGCGAAATTGGACTTTTGTCCAATAATAAAGGGAGCATTCAGTGTCATTTGGGGGCTAATACGCGCCGTTTTTACTACTTCCGAGGTAAATAAGATCTATTTGTTACTTCAAGGGCAAATCAGCTCCTACTGGGTTACTTCCGGGCCAAAATTGGACCCGGCTAGTTGATGAATTAGTGTGTTTGGGAAAGATTTTCTTACGTTTATGAGACGTATGTTTAGGGCCATCAGGTTTGTACAAACGCTGGCTTAATCATTTTAGTTAAATTTTGGCTGTTTTATTTGATTGATTTAATCAGGGTGTGTGAATGAGAGTTACTAAGATGAGGGAAAGATCAATAATTCAAAACTTCACTCAAGAATGTCTCACTATCATCATCTGGGTGCCCTTAGCTTGCTCATGCGGAAACCACAAAAAGTGTAACAACAATGTCATCGTCACAAGGATGGTTCCAAGTCTATCCACCATTCCACCAAACCAAACTCATACATCAACATCCTCCTCCTAACTTTGAATAATGCAGTTTTGAAGATAAAGCCTATAACCTTTTTTTTTCGTTTCACTTTTGTCGGTTCCCAATGAAAATGACAGGATTCTGCTCTCTCCATATTTATATTTGATTTATTTGTTTACGTGCTTGTTCTGTTATATTTTGCCATTGACAATTTCTCACCACAATATCTGGAACTCTCTAATTTTGACAACCATTCAAGTATGACTTATTCCGGGATCACTGTCTTCCCCATTTCTTTAATATGTGCTGAATTCAACTGTCATATATTATATTATGAATCTTCTCCTTCCTTTCTTTTTTTCAAATAAGACATCTGTGACAGGCAGAGCATGTGAGGCCATTTTGTGAGGGAGCTAGGAGGGAATTGAATTTTATATTGTTTGGACATCACATTATTGCCACAATAGTATTCTTTTGGACACAAATTGAGGAATCCTCATCTCCTTATTGCCATATATATATATATATATATGGCAGATTGGCAGTCTAGCAGGAGTAAAATGACGCTGATCTAGTTATATATGTGGACGTTTCTAACAAGTGAATAAAATATTGAAAGTTGCATTAGGCAGAAAACTCCCTTTGTAAACTTCATCCCGGCACCACAGCATATTATTTCTAAAATTAATAAAAGGACGTTGAAATATTGGCATCTGAGTATCTCACCGGCATTTAAATAAATAATATAATTCCTTCCAAAATAAAATAAAATAATTATTTCTACACGATGAATGTACTACTAAACAGTGGAATGATAAAAATATTGGTGATTGGTGAGTAAGAAATAAATAAAAATTATAGTAATATTACTAAATAAGTGGGTACGTACGATTTGATTCTCAAAACTTTTACATATAGAATAAACCTAGATGAAAAGTTCTACCATTCGTAATATTCTTAGAAGATAGTCTCTTCCTACCACTGACAACGAATATTTGTGATCCGATAACATATAAGCAATTATCAAGGGATAAAAGTGGGTGCAAAATTATTTTTTATTCTCTCTTTAAAAGAGCATAATTCAGATAAAAAAATTGTTATGTAAACTGGTGCACCACGTCATTAGTTGTCTAATAAATCACAAATAAACACATTAGGTTTGATGTGAAATTTTTAATCTGACTTGGCAACCTAAAAAAAGTAACCAACTGATAAAAATGTTTTTTTAACTTGTAAAATAAAAAAATTGGAAACATGAAATTTAAATTTTTTATGTGGTAATTAATTTTTTTAGGGTAAGAAGTTAAATTAAAAATTTCAATTAAACCTTATATATTTATTTATGATTTACGAGGAGTCAAATGAATGAAGTGATGTACTAGGTTCCCCGCCTACAGTTCCCTTCAGACCAAATAACAAAGAGCATAACAGGCCAGTGAGAGAATGTGCCGTGGCAGACTTCTATTATGGAAGTGTGATGAGGGATTTTTACCATAATACTACACCAAAAAAAAGAATTTATCAAAATGCTACAGAAAAAAAAATATTTCCCCATATACTACACTTAAAGTCGTTCTTCAGGTGAACGACTTCTGAATAACGAAGAAGTCGTTCACGCGAAGAACGACTTCTAAAGTCGTTCTTGGCGTGAACGACTTCTATACTACACTTGAAGTCGTTCTTCAGGTGAACGACTTCTGAATAACGAGTCGTTCTTCGCGTGAACGACTTCTTCCATTTTTACTATTCACCCTATTTCTTACTTACCGCATACAGCCATAACCTCCTAATTATTGACCTCCAAAATAAAAGACTTTCTACTGCAAGTAGTTTAATTAAAATGAAGAACATAAATTAACTAATATAAAAGAAAATTTCTTTTAAACCACCTTAATCATCTTTTATAATTTTCTCCTTTTTTTACTTGAGTATTGTTAAGGTAGTATTATGGAAGTAATTTAGGTAGACATTGAAAAATATTTACATCACATATTTTTAAGACTAAGATTAACTTTCTTATAAAGTCTTGTATTAAAAGGATAAGATAGTAATAGTCACATAAAACATAAATAATAGCACGTAATTTTGATAAAGTGCATATTAGTTTAAATTTAAAATAACACATAAATTAAAACTAATAACAGTTTATGAAAAATAAAAAATATATTACCCTATAAATAGTGACTGCCTGTACCACATCTGGTTCCCCTCCTCCTACGTTGTGGCTGTTGTTGTTGCATGTCATTTTGTTGAGATTGAAAAGTATCATTTGGGAAAAACGACTATGATTGGTTAGAAGTTTGTGAAAGTCTTCAAGTGTTAGACCACATGCAAATGATACTTTTCAATCTTATCAAAATTACGTGCTATTATTTATGTTTTATGTGACCATTACTATCTTATCCTTTTAATACAAGACTTTATAAGAAAGTTAATCTTAGTCTTAAAAATATGTGATGTAAATATTTTTCAATGTCTACCTAAATTACTTCCATAATACTACCTTAACAATACTCAAGTAAAAAAAGGAGAAAATTATAAAGATGATTAAGGTGGTGTAAAAGAAATTTTTCTTTTATATTAGTTAATTTATGTTCTTCATTTTAATTAAACTACTTGCAGTAGAAAGTCTTTTATTTTGGAGGTCAATAATTAGGAGGTTATGGCTGTATGCGGTAAAGAGGTAAGAAATAGGGTGAATAGTAAAAATGGAAGAAGTCGTTCACGCGAAGAACGACTTTAGAAGTCGTTCTTCGCGTGAACGACTTCTTCGTTATTCAGAAGTCGTTCACCTGAAGAACGACTTCAAGTGTAGTATATGGGGAAATATTTTTTTTTCTGTAGTATTTTGGTAAATTCTTTTTTTTGGTGCAGTATTATGGTAAAAATCCCGTGCGATGACATACGCGTCGATTATTTGAAGGGACACGTAGCAAAAGCGCAGTACCAAAAGGGAATCAATCCACGTTCGCTCGCTCATTGACAAGTCTAAACCATTTCAAGGGGACAAAGCTTGTGTATAATCATAACTAAGTTAATGATCGTACTTCCGTGTGTTTTAAGATGACCATGGGAGTTCAATTTACATGAAAGAATGTGCTGTGGCAGACTTCTATTATGGAGGTATGGTGACATAAGTGTCGATTATTGGAAGGGACACGTAGTAAAAGTGTATAGTGCCAAAAAAGAATGGGTTAATACACTTTAGTCCTTAACTTTTAATAAATTTTAATTTTAATTCATGAATTTTAAAATTGGTGGTCTTGATCCTCGAACTTTCGGTTAATTTTGGTCTTGATCCCTAAACTTTAAATTGATGGTTTGGGTTTCTGGACTTTCTGTCAACTTTGATCTTAATTATTGAAATTTCAGTTAATTCTGATCTTGCATTGGTCACTAAACTTACTGAAAATTCAAGGATCTAAACCATCAACTTTAAATATAAGGGATTAAAACCAAAATTGACCAAAAGTTTAAGGTTTAAAAATACCGTTTTTAAAGTTCAAGGATTAAAATCAATTGACTGAAAGTTCAAAAACAAAAGTTATATTAACCCAAAAGGAATCAATCAACGTTCGCTCGATCATTTACAAGTCTGAACCATTTCAAGGGGACAAAGATTGTGTATAATAATAACTGAGTTAATGATCGTACTTCCACGTGTTATAAGATCACCATGGGAGTTCAATTTACGTACTTATTTCAAAAAATAGATTCCACCCTCATAAATTTTAGAAATTTTTCATAGTTGAATTTATAGGATGAGTTTCCTACTTCTTCATTTACTTCTTCATTTAAGTTAAACGTAAATTGCAGGGTTTATAGAATAGTTTATAAATAGATTAATTTTTATTTATAGATGACTAAATATGTAATGATTTTATTAAAGAAGAGTTCGTCAAGCTTATAAGTAAGTTAAACCATATAAGGATGAAAACGTGTGTTTAAATATCAGAAAATATTCTTCTTGTTGGAGAGAGAATAGTCTAACTTATGTAAGTAACACTTCCATCTCTCCAATCTGGATGTGTTAAAAAAAAAAAAAAAAAAAAGTCATGTACATGACACTTTTATTCGTTTCTTTCATGGTTTCACGTGGCTTGAATGTTGAATGTATATCCGCATGTGAAGATGCCGCCGATTGATATCGTTGCGAACGACCAGAAGCGATATCTGACCCTTCTTTCTAAGGACACGTGTAGGGATGAGGTTCACCCAGAAAGCAAAGTGTGATTGGGCTATGTCACAACTCACAATCAGGGCTCATCATTCCTGACGATCATTGGCCCACGTTTCGCGATTGAAAAGGCAGCGTCGTGCAAGCACTCAATTATATAATTCTCCATCGCAATAAAAATAATTATTTAGTAATAAATGTAGCAGTAATAAATTTATAAACTCAGGATTACGCAAGGTAGACCCCACCGCATCCCAATTCAATCTTCAAAATAATGAAAAGCGACATCGTACGCTGAACACTTGTCAATCAAGGAGGAAAGCAGCCTGAGAAACCCCCAGACTCTACTCTACGGAAATTTTCAAAAACAAATACCAAATCGGGAAAATTTTTAAATTAAAATATTAAAATACAAAAAAAAAAAAAAAGGTAAATACATTGACCTCTGATTCCTTCCCTGTTCTCTAACCTTTTCCTGCTCTTACTTCTTCTGGCTCCTCCTCCTTCCTTACTTAGCTAGTAATGAGATGTATTATTTATAATCCATCACTCATCAGTCAACCCTCATACCTCTGAGTTTTATCCATTTCTTTGTTGATTTTGACGATAGATTGATGCTTTTGGAGATTTCAGTCTTAATAGTCATTTTATTTGCTTACTTTATGCTTCTAAGCTCCTTTCCCTTTCCTTTTTAATGCATTTCCAGTTCCACCCACTGTCTCTGATTCCTAGTCTTCATCGTTCAAATTGAATAGTGATTGATTCTTCTTAAGTCAAGTTGAACCTTGTTAATTTGGATGTTTCATGAATTTCTCTCACAACACGTACTTTGAAAAGGAAATGACAAGCCTCTATACAGTGCAGTACCACCATAACTGAGCCTTTTTCATTCACAGCTTGAAGAAGAAGCCTAGCTTAAATTCACTGTTCTATTATGCATGTAAACTCAAATCCATCCCCTCTTTTCTCTCTGTTTCTTGTCTGATAGTGAGTAAGATTTCGTTGATTTAGTCTAAAAGAGTGGGCGAGAGGAATCTGAATTTGTGCTAGTTGAAGTAGTATATATAGTAAGCTTAAATCACCTTCTGGTTGTACTCCATTCAGAGATTTCACCAGATTGAGATCACAATGAACATGAAGAATGGCAAGAACGACGCTCCGGCCGATAACGGCGTCGGCGGAAGGCAGCCGCCTGGGAATTTTTCCCTGGCAAGACAGCCATCCGTATATTCTCTGACATTCGACGAGTTCATGAACACCATGGGAGGTCCTGGAAAGGACTTTGGATCCATGAACATGGACGAGTTGCTCAAGAACATTTGGACAGCCGAAGAAATGCAAACAATGGCGTCCACCAGAGGCGTTCAACCGGTGACCGGAATCTATGGCGGCGGCCATTTGCAGAAACAAGGCTCATTGACGCTTCCAAGAACAATTAGCCAGAAGACGGTGGATGAAGTCTGGAGAGATATTTCCAAGGACGAGATTTCTGCTTCTCATGGAGGCCCTAATTTTCCTCATCAACAGAGGCAGCAAACTCTGGGAGAGATGACGCTGGAGGAGTTCTTGGTCAGAGCCGGCGTAGTAAGAGAAGATTTACAATTACTTGAAAACGGAGGAGGGATATTCCCTGATTTGTCTCACACAGGAAATCATGGCGGTTTAAAATTAGGTTATCCACAGTTCAACAATAATGTCAACGATCGTCTAACTCTTCAATCGCCGACAAATTTGCCGTTGAGCGTTAATGGAATTAGGTCGAATCAGCAACAGATGCCTAATTCGCAGTCACCGGCGCAGATTCAACCGCAGATACTTCCAAAGCAGGCTAATATGCCTTATGCTGCGATTCCTATGCCATTAATGAGCAACAATCAAGGGATCAATGGTGGTATAGTGGGAATTGCTGATCAGGATGTAAAGGGAAATATAGTTGCAGGATCTGCACTGCAAGGTGGAGGGATGGATGGTATGGGTTTAGGAGTACATGGGGGCGTTGTTGCTTCGTCAATATCTCCGGCAAATCAACTGTCATGTGATGAAACTGGGAAGATGAATGGTGATTCGACTTCGTCGGTTTCACCAGTTCCTTATGTGTTCAATGGCGGTTTTAGGGGAAGGAAGACCAATGGAGCTGTGGAGAAGGTAATTGAAAGGAGGCAGAGGAGAATGATCAAGAATAGAGAATCTGCTGCTAGGTCCAGGGCTCGCAAGCAGGTGAGTTTCTTTTTTTTTTTTTTCCTTTTTTTTTTTTAATTTAGCTCGTTCTCATCTTTCCCGCCAACCCATTACCCATCCATCATCTTTGTTTAATTTCTATAATTTCTTTTGACTTGTTGGGATTATTCTAAATTTAATAATCACGTTTTCTGCATGTCTTCATTCCGACTGATTGAATGCTTGAATCCATGAGGTTTCTTTTTTTTTTTTTTTGCCAACAATTCATGAGAATAACTTCAATCAATCTATTTGAAGTATATTAATGAAATTAGTGTAGTGATTTAAGTATATAGAACCTCGCGTTTTACTGTACGACTTCTTTGTAGTATTATACTAGCTACTGTCCTAATTATAAGAGTCGTTTGACTTTTTTTGGAAGATTAAGAAAGCAAATTAGACCCTAAATCTTAATATATGCGAAATATAATTAGATTATATGATAGTTTATAAGTAAAATAACTTAGTTTTGAGGGAAAAAGACAAATATAAACAATTCATATTGATGTATTTTGCATCTTTAATTTTTCCAAAAAAGTCAACTGGCTCTTATAATTAGGACCGGAAGAAGTACCATCTGAAGCAGCTGATCTTGCACAACATGTGTTGGTGATTCTAATTACAGCAAAGAGAGTTTCTGTAATCTCAATAAGAAAAAAATTCCGCACATCTAATTAATATACGCAATTATCTAATGAATCAAAATAATATGATGTGATGTGAAGTTGTATTGTTATGCTAACACCTCTCATTTTTTAATCAAAGGTATATGTACTAATGATATGAGATTATAAACAGAATCAAACTCCAACCTCCCACTTGCGAGGGAGATTACATGTCACTCTACTACGAGACCATTGGATGCTATGCTAAACATGTCAATATGCTACAAGGCCATTGGATGCGTTGCTAACATTTCCACTAACCCTTGACTTTATTTTGATTATCCACTGGCATCTAAGATACCAAAATGTTTGATGTTTGATTGATCGACGGAACGCACAAAATACCATAGCCTAAAAATTTGTAAAAGCATTAGGCAAGTGTTATTAAGTTTTTTATAAGATATTGTTGTTGGGGGCCTAATTGATTTGGGAAGAAGGTCCTGATGAAAGTTTTGTTGAATGCATCAAGATGCCTGATATGACTTTCACCTCAATCTTCTACTTCCTCTTATTTCAGGCATATACTACGGAATTGGAAGCAGAAGTTAAAATGTTAAAAGATGAAAACGAGGAACTTCGAAGGAAGCAGGTAATTTTTGTCATTGCAGCATGTTCCATACTGATACCAATACACATGCTGCACTACTTAATTGATTTTTTCCATATGACTTGAGCTCACCTACATTACTTTTGTCCAAAAAGAAAAAAAAAACGCTCACCTGTTACTATAATGTTTTTCTAATGCATAATCTTTCTGGACTCCGCAGGTTGAAATCATGGAAAAACGAAAGAAACAAGTAAGTTGGGCCTTTGTTTACCTTTTTCGGCTCTCACTAAGGGTTCTTTTCCATCTTTTATGCTTGGTTTGACCTCTACTGCTAATAAATGGTGACAACTTTTCCTGTGGTATGACATTAAGCCCCGTGTCATAACTATTTCTGGTCCGGGTCTCATCATGGTTTGCCGCTCAATCTGGACTTCTTCTAGAAGCTATAAATGTGAGCAATAATTGTGGCTTGGCATGTATGGACATGAACAGGGAAAACCACCCCCCCCCCCCCAAAAAAAAAAAAAAAACCTCTCTAACAAAGCAAGAAGCCTATACTTACCCCTCATGATCATCGTAGCGTGAATCTTTTTCTTTGTTTGATGGAAAATGGTGATGTGATGATATACCTAGCTTTAGGTCCCACCTAATATAATCCTGCACTTTATTACAAGTGAACTTCTGTGAGTTTGGACTATCCAATGCCTTTCTCTACCTAGAGGCTTTTGCATTGTGCTTTTCAATGGTGTGTTTTCTTCTATCCTGCATTTTCTTCATGGTTATCGAATTGACTCGATCGTTTTAGGAAGAATTAGTAGAAAGCATTCATTTAGCAAATTGTTGTGAACTTGTGATTAAGCGACCCAGGAACTACTTAGCCTCAAATCTCTATGGGTGTTCCAAAAAAAGTAATAATAAAGGCAAGAAATATGCTGTTATGTATATAATGTTGCTGAATTGGAAATCGCATCAGCATAGTGGAATGACTATACAAAAAGAGATAAAAAGCAAACGTGTAGCTAGCAATCTCATTCGATTCCGATATTTCTTTCATTCTTATAGCTTACTATCAGTAGCTTATTCTGATTAAACACGTTCCTTCTTATTTCTGCTACCTAGCTACTGTGGACACTATTCAATATTTAATGGATCTGGTTAGAAATTGATCTCTACTTTTCTTCCATACCCAGATTATGGAGATGATAAATTCGCAACGAGGAATCAAGAAAAGACGCTTAAGACGAACTAATACTGGACCATGGTAGAATGAAGATGGTGAAATGATGTTGATGTAGGGAAATGCATGACTACATGTACATAATTCCACAAACCGTATTCTGCTGAAGATTGAGGATCAAAAACTTCTAGATCAGCGTTTGAGACTTGAGAGTATGATATTTAGCTTCTACTTTGGACACTGCCGTTAGGGTATAAGAGATGTGTTTTAGCATACGTCCAATTTCATGTCATCACTGGAAAACACTCGTGCAAATATGATCATATTTAAGTTTTTGGGTTAAATCCTGAACCTTTCATAGGAACCTTGACGAAAAGACCAGCCATGCCTCTACTGGGCCAATGGTCAGCCTTGACCTGTAAACAACTAAAAATATAAAATTTGTGCAGGATTTGACCTTTAATTAAATGAGAAAAGAGGTTTGCAGGATCCAAAAGCAAATGATAAATACTAAGCCTTGTGCTAACATGTATAAACAAACGCCAACCTAGTACATAAGAAAGTCCTTTGACGCTGAGAAATTCTTAAGCATGCCCAATCCACAAGAATGATCCGAAAATTAGAATCAGAACTATAATTAGAACCCTACTATAATTGACACCCCTATTCATATGACTACCCACTCTGATCGTTATTATAAGGCACCAACCACAAATTCTCACGTATCAAGAAACAGTAATTGAGTCATTAAATTTATCCTCAACTAGTTATTTTTTCCAATTTCACCCCCTATTTAAATGATATGACTTAACATTTACAACTTTGAACCCTCATTAATTACAAGGAGGAAAAAACAATTAATATGCCGATTTGTGTCTTATAATAAGGAGCAATATGATGTATAAAATAGGTTCAGCTATTAGTACAATACAATGATGTTGTGGGATTCATGTAGCCAACCCCAGTTAATAGTGCAAAGCTTGCTCTTCATGTTGCAATATACAACCAAGATGTCAGCTACACCAACAAAACCAAAGAGCAAAACTTTCAGTTGATATCATCATATAATATTTATCTTCAGAGCAATAAGGAGGATCCTTCCTATCCTAAAACTAAAAACATAAAAGAACAGTGACTCACAGATGAGCCAACTGAGCTTTTCTCTGCAAGCGTATTCTCTGCAGAATTGTCTGTATACAGTTCGGCTGGTAGTTTAGTGAAATACTGGATCTAACATCTTCGCTTTTCGCGGCTTCACTGTTGTCTAAAGTTTCATGCCCAGCGAGAAGCAAGGGAGACACCTCAGGCAAGAAATCAATTCCCGCCAGGTGTTGAGCCCATTTATAAGGCCGTGAAGTTCTATCACCAATGAACGGTATAGCATCCCCAACAATGAGCTTGGCTGACTGCATCAACAATCAAAAGGATTATCATGACACGAACACATTCTATAAACTTGAAGGATTAAATGAAGAATACAGATGTACAAATGAAGAATGAGCCACTGACATGAATGAGAAAACATCCCATCCACATACCTGGTGAGGGAGTTCGAGACCTGTGTCATCAGGGAATAGATTGCACAAGATGTCATTATTGTTGTTGGGACCTTCATCAGATGCTTCAATTCCAACACATACAATATTCAACTTCACCAAGTATTCAAATGTTAGAATGACGAGTTTTGCCAACTCAAGATCAGAAGCCTCGTCATCATACAAGTGGAGATTGATTTTAAGTGGATGAACTTGCAATATGTCGGAGTGGCAAATACTCTCCTTGCCTTGAACCGTCCTAGGCCGTTTTCTTTGTCCCCGGACATCTTCTGTGTCATCAGGTGCTTCATCTTTTAATTTGGTAACATCTGAGCATTAAAACCATGTAACACTGAAATCCTAAATTTTCTATTGTGGTGGGTGGAATAATATGATAAATGTCAGATTTGAAGAGGGTCCGAACTTAATACATAGACACTTGAGCAATTGTAAAGCCAAGTAGGGCGGACACAATTGAAATAGACGTTCAATTACCATCTATCATCCTAAGCTAACAAATATAGAACAACTAATATCTATATTGCCTTTCTACCCCAAAAATAATCTAATCCTGAACACTTATAAAACTTCCTTTCCTTTACTATTTGGATGCTGTAACTATTACATACACCCATCATAAATATTTATTTCAGCAATCATCATTGTCTTAGATAATATTGTGAGAGTAATGGTCTAGTATAAGGTTTAATCATCAGAAAAGATCAGAAAGGACAGATTAACAATCCTTTGTCAACAGACTAACTGCAAGCTGCCACAGTATTGGATAACATGTTGATGCCACTTAAAAAAAATGCCAGAATTTAAATGTCAACTCTCATTTACCAGTGTCCTTATGAGCTAGATGACGGGCAAAAGTTTGAGCGTCTTTAAGGCTTCCTATGATCTCTAGATCAATTGATTCCCCGAATGCTTCCTTTTGAGCCAATAGCTGTGAGTAAATCACGTAAAGAGGTGTTGGAAGCAACTCCGCCGAACTCTGGTGCTTTAGTTTCCTAGTTTGCTGAACTCCCAGTTGGCTTTGTACCGGCAGCGATGCTTTCTTAAGAGACTTGAATTGTGAAGGGAGACTTGAGAGGAATTTTTTTCGACTTGCAATTGCATCCAAAAGGATTTTCTTTTCATGTTCCATTTTGTTGTGAAGTTTGCAGAGCTCCTTGCGCTGATACAAAATAGTAAATATTATAGCATGTAAGTCTCTTCAATTTAAAGAAAAGACAATGACGGCAGGTTGTCAATACAAGCAAAACAGACAAAAATGTCCAACTTTAACATGATAAAGATGCAGCACATATCAAGAAAGACAAAATTTGTAGCATTGGTATCCCTACAAGCGTTTGTACATGAAACCTAACATCTTTCATATGCATAAATCCACTAAATTGCTGGTTGTCATGTGCACCTGGCGAACTTCTGCAATAATTACAAATTCTTACCTGGAATAGCTCAAAATTGAGCCTCTTAAGCATCAAATTGTGTGCACTGTCATTAGACAATACAGAATGCTTGATACTGTCAGGGGCATCCCGAAAAAATTCTTCCTCCGTTACCAGTTCAGTGTCAGAATATTTTGACTTAAAGTCTTTGCAAGTCTTTATTGCTTTAACATAGTGGCTTTTCTCATACATCAGGTTTTGAAGCTGTACACTTGAGAAGTCTATCGGCTCCTTTGCATGTTCCGTTTCCATTCTAACACGGTCTTCCTCTAGTAAGATGGAACGGTTTGCCTGGAAAACATATAGAGATATACAAGCTCATTGTTTAGGACTCAAATCTTGTAGCATGGAATGGTAAGGATTGAATAAGACAGATCGATCATGAGATTGCTGAATAGTGGAGGTAGCAAAACCCATAACACCACAAACAATTTGAGTAGAAACCATTTTAATACCCAAATTAAACACAAGAGCGTTCATTGGAATTGGCAGAGCAGAAACCATTTTAATACGAAGGTAGGCATAAACTCAAAATCCCTAGAGCAGAAAACAAAAGGAGTATAGATGGGGACCTGACGGAGAGTGATGAAGTTGAGGAACATTTGAGTGAAGAGCTCTCTGAGCTGCGATTTGGGTGTACCCTCTTTCTTGACAGAAAGCATTTCGGCGACGATGTTCTCCACCGAAGCCTTACAATTTTGCAGTATTTCGTACGGAGATTCCTCCAACGTGCGGTGTTCTGCAGAGTGCACACCTTGATTGTCTTCATCTTCCATTTTTGTTGCCGCCGGTAATTGCTCGCCAACGCCTCGGAGTTCCCAATCCCCGAATCGTATCGGCGTCGGAGATCAAGCAACGCACTCTAAAATTCTGTCTTTTCCTTCAAGATGTTCAGCTTACACTGTGGTAAGATGAGGTAATGTGTTCTTTTTTCTTTTTTCTTTTTTCTTTTTTCTTTTTTCAAGATGTTTTCATTTCTAAAATTAAAAATTAAAAATAAATAATTTTTAAAATAGTTAAATGCAAAGCGATCACCCCAAATCCAAATATTAAGTGTTTATATATATTTAAAAAAGGCGAATTAACAAAATTAACAACTAAATTTTTTGTCAGGAGTAGCATGAAGTTTTTGAAGGTCCTTAGTTACAAATGAACTTTAAAAAGTTTGGCCTTTTTAACACAACTATTAACTGAAGACTAACTACCATTCATTTATAATATGTGGCACAACACTTCGTACACATGTTATTTTTCATTCCATATTTGACTTTGAGTATGACACATCTATCAGCCATCTCCATCTCTCTCGTACTGATCTCTTCAAAATCCTAATGGCCGCATCAACAACTTCGCCACCCACAATAATCACCCCCTCGTCACCACTATAAGCCCCGCCGCTGCCATTATGAAACCCATCTCCATCAAATTCGCCATCGTGTCGACCACCACCACCCAAAAACTAACAACCTCTAGCCAGCTTAAACCCATCTCCAACAAATTCGTGCCAACCACCATCCAAACCAATGACCTTTGGATCGCTCAAACCCCCACCCCAAGATCGCATTTGATGGAGATAGGTCTCATAGTGGCGCCGGCGGTTGGGCGTATGGTGGTGAGAGGGATGATTATTGTAGGTGGCATATTTACTGATGCATCTATTAGAATTTTGAAGAGATGAGTACCAGAGAGATGGAGATGGCTGATGCATCGCACCCAAAGTCAAATAAAGAATGGAAAAATGATATTTTGTACAAAATGTGGGTCCCACATATAATAAAGTAATGGCATTTAGTCTTTAGTTAACAGTTGTGTTAAAAACACCCACTTTTTAAAGTTCATATGTATTTAAAGACCTTTAAAAACTTCATGGTGTTAGACACTCCTGATAAAAAATTTCATTGTTAAATTTGCTCATTCGCCTAAAAAAAAGCTTAGGTACATCTTTGTTGTTTAACAGCAAGCAAAGCGCAAGCACACGTTTGTCCTTGGGTTAAATATCAAATCTACCTTAGAAGTATACCTCTAGTCTTAATTTCATTCTGGAAATTTTTTTAGTTTAAATGTCACCCTGGAAGTTCGAAAATGGAGCAATGTTGCCCCCTTCAGTTAATGTCATTAATTTTGACTATTAATTTTGATGGTTTGAGTGACATGTTTCATGAAATCCTAGGTAGACGCCACTTCATCATTTCTTATATCATCTCCCTCTCCCCTCACATTGAGAAAGCATCATACTAGAGCCCAGAAATTTAATTGAAAGCAGCAATGAAACAATAAACAACCACAAAACAAGAAACTATCCTAAGTATCCATAGACAAACAAAATCAAACACTCAAATAACCTATAAGATTTAATCCCTCTACTCCGTATTTTTTTGCCAGCAAGAAAAAACCCAAATAACACAGATGCAGAGGTTCTTGACCTTCTTCCGTAGCATAACTCTCTCCTTAAATCATAACAAAGCCCTGATCTCACTTCCCTTATTCTTTATCACCACACTCTTTGTCTCGATCTCTTCTAAGAGGTGATACCAGGAAGAACACCAACATTCTCACCAATGTCGTTGGCATTGAACGAAGCAATCTATTGTTGGTTGAAAACCAAGAACAAGAGCATGTTTGGTGCAGCTTTTCAAACCTAGGTTTGAGCTCTAAATCTAGGTTTGAAGAAAAACACCCAAAAATGAGACAAAACAAAAAAAAATCACTTTTTTCCTCTAAACCAAGGTTTTGGGCTTAAAACATATGTTTGGGAAAAAGCTACTTTTTCCTCTTTTACGCGAAGTTAGTGGTAGAAATATGACATCATTACACATGTCATATCGATATACCGAAAATGCCGTTATCCTCTCTCTCTCTCCCAACACATTAAACTTATGTCATTTTTAGTAATTTATACATAAAAAAAGTCATTATCATAACAATTATCCAAACACTCTCAATCAAAAGCTCTTTTTTCAACTTTGAAAAAAAACACTTTTACAGCTTTTTCCAAAAGTTATTCTTTAAAAGGTAATCTATTCAGGCTCCAAATCTAAGAAAATGAGAGTAGATAGGGAAGCCATAGGAGTTTCTAGAAGCTATTTGAAACCACACCGTAGCTCCAAGCCCCACCCATGGTGGTCGACTTCCTCATTTCAGATCCGCGGGCGTCTATGTCGGTGTGGAGGGGCTCGACAGCGATTTTCCATTGGAGGTGGGCGTTGAGGCGGAGGATGGAGGGATCTGGGCTGTATTTCGCAGAACGATGCCTTCTTCTCAGTCTCTAGTGTAACATCCAAATAAAAAGTATATATATACATATATAAATATTAGGCCTAATTAAAGTAAAATTTAGTGATAAGGTTAGAGTAAGATAACAAAAACAGATAAGATAGAGTCTAATTAAAATGATAGGATTAAACCTTTCTCGGTGAATAAGATGGATTAGGATAAGATAAAAATGATAAGAAGCAATTAAACAAGGAGATAAAGCCGTAATAAATAAAATAAGATAGATTAAATAAAAATGATAAGATGAAATTAATTAAGGAGATAGGACCTTAATAAATAAACTATCAGAACAAAAACACCTGTATATATATATGGACCACACACATGTATGTTTCGAAAAAGGAAACAAAAGAATACCCACACACATAACTTAGAAAGCAAAGTAAGATCTCTACTTTTATGGATGATAACTATTATATTTATTTGTTTAAATCCTTATAATTTTCTTTCTCACATGTGTATTATATGAGAAAAAAATTGCCAGATGATATTGCTTAGTGCAAATTGTATGACGCCCAAGAAATTCTGTTTGAATTTCTAATTGTTGTGGATCCACACTAGAGGACGCTCTAGTTGTTTAAGTGACATGGGTGATTTGAAAATCTATATATCTATGCAAATATTTCTTCTTTCTCCTAAGTTATTATGGCATGATTTAAACAAATAAATATTTTGTTTTTCTACTTATTTATAGCTACTGGAATATTATTAGCTTAACAAATATTTGTTGTCACTCACATTTATTTTTGTAATATTCCAGATAATTATCACAAAAGTCATCGTTGAGATTGAGTTGGAATGTGTAGGGAAGAGAATAATTATAAAGAATATAGCAGTTCAGAATACTACTCCATTTTCACCACTACCAGTAACTAGTCCCATGCCTGAACCACCTCAGATCACACCTTTTTATTTCCCAACTGAAGACCTTTTTTATATTCTGCCAACATACTTCCTAACTCCAGAAAATATCATGACAACGCCTGAGGAGGATCCTTTTGGAATTCCAGACACCAAATCTAAAGAAGCTTAGTAAATAGATTATCTTAGTTACTATGGAGGGGTGTAAATAAAAAAAGTAGTTTGAATGTTTATAGGAAACCTTATTTTGGGATTTATACGAGGAAACTTATGAGTTGTTATGAGACCTATGTATAAAAAATTAGCTTTTATAAATAATAGTACTGCCTTTCTATATTATACATATGTTGATGTTATCCATATATTTCTTTGTTTCATACTTTATTTATGTTTATAATTTGTACGTACTTTGCTACTCATACCAATGATCAAATTTGCTATTTTCTCCTAATGAACTATTCGCATGCTTATATATAATATAGAAATTGATAAGTATATTTATTTAAATTGAAGTCAATAGATGACAACTATTTATAAGTTTTAGTCCTAGATTTTAGGTGACTAAAGTTACTATCCTATATTCTAGGTTGTTTGAGGATACCATGGAATTTAAATCCTTTCTCATTAGTTTTATATTCTATTTATTTAATTACTGATATGTCAAACAATAATATTATTATCAGTTTCAAAACAATACACATATACGTATACACGTATATTACATGTATATCTATGTACTCATTATACACCAAAAATAAATCAATAATAGTAATAATATTAAATAAGAAAATAAACAATAAAAAATAAAATAATAACAGTAAGACGCATGAAACTAGGATATACATATATCTATATTTATTAATACTGAAGCCGTCCATAGTTAGTTTTTTTATAATATATATATTATTGAAAATAATAATAATAATGAAATACTCCATCCGGTCCTAACTATAAGAGTCAGTTGACTTTTTTGAAAAAATTAAGGATGCAAAATAGACCGTTATGAATTATTTATATTTGTCTTTTTCCCCCTCAAAACTAAACTAAGTTATTTTACTTATAAAATATCATATAGTCTAATTACATTTCGCATATCTTAAAATTTAGGGATCTAATTTGTTTCGTTAATCTCC
This sequence comes from Mimosa bimucronata, assembly GCA_037074515.1. NCBI lineage: Eukaryota > Viridiplantae > Streptophyta > Magnoliopsida > Fabales > Fabaceae > Mimosa > Mimosa bimucronata. Next base: position 12,207,294 of record CM073440.1, on the reverse strand, counting down.
CCAAAAATAACGAGGGTTTTACATCATTCGTGCACTATTGGCGGACCTCGCCACCGGCGAGCAGCACAGGACGAGGACGACAAACTTGTTCTTCTCGTTCTTCATGGCAGTCGGAAGCGTCCATTGCGTGAATCTTAAGAGCTTCTTCTTCCTCCCCATCACACTCCTCACAATTGTCTCCATCAACGCCTTAACGTACGCATGTTCTTGTGGCTTTTTTTTTAATGGTTTTTGAGATGTTTGGGTCAGTGGTATGTTCTTGTGATTTGGTTGTTGCCACGGATTTTTCAGGTGGAGTATTTGGGAATTAAGATCAGGAGAAGGCGCAAATAGTTGGAGTAGCATCTGGATATAAAGATTCATCTTGGATATGGATGTTTTGTGCTTTGAAGTTTGAAAGATTGCATAATCTCTATGGGTGGGTGAACTATCGAAGAACAAAAGAAAGGAAGGGACACTACTTTGTTTTTTCTCCAGAAAGACTTAGAGGGGGATGATGTGAAGTGATGAGGTGGAAAAACAATAATACATGTGGCCACCATGTAAGCAATGGTGGTCAACATTAACGGATAAAGTAATTTATGGTTAAAAAAAGGTGACATGGCTACAATTATAAATTTTCAGGGCAACATTGAAATTAGAAAACTTTTAAGACGGAATTGAGATAATAGGTATACTTTAAGGGCGGATTTGTTACTTAACCTTTTGTCCTATAACAAACATGTTTTCAACTTTTAAACTCGACTTTCTATAATAATCATTGTTATTTTGAAAATGAAAATCACTATGTTAACAATTTAAAAAGTTTGTTTATATTAAAAGTCTCAATATCAACATTTTTTATGACATCAGGTATAAGTACTAAAAAAACACGTTTAAAAGTCAAGGGATCAAAATTAAATCTTGTTTAAAGTCAAATAACTAAATGAATACGATTAGTATGTGACAAAAAAATGCAATGGTTTTCAAAATTAAAATCACACAAGGATAACCTTTTTTCATGAACTCCTCAATTAGTATTCTCTCTGTTTACATGTATACATATAATAGTTCAAAAACATTTACATATATATTAAGAAAGTAGTTGAACATGATAAATAGCTAAATACTCTATGTCCAAAACAATTTTTACTTTATAAGTTTACCATCATTTATGATGAGAAGTATAAGAAAGAGAAATGATAATGGTGATGGAAATAAGTATGAAAGAGATTGTTTATATAGAAAATAATGATAAGCAAAATAGGGGAAAAAACCCATTAAATGCTCCCATAACTCTAGATAAGCTCTATTAAAAACGAGCATTAACTCCCCCGCGCGATGCGCGGGAGTATTGCTTTCTGATTATTTAATTCAATTTCATAAACACTTTCATAATTATATCAACAAATTTCATTGCTTCTCCATGCATTAACTACCATATTTAATATTCCCTTCTCACAAAAAATTAGAGAAAAAAATTTCCTATTTAATTGATTGATCATACATAAATTTCTCATCATACACACTCTAATATAAAAACATGAACTTATCCACCACCATTTCTTCAACTCACATTAACTTTTCAGAAACACGCCATCCACAAATTAACATCTATTATTTATCAAATTAAACGATTCAAACTCAATTATTGTTACTTATAAAATGCCTTAAGGCTAATTAGCTTTGTATCTCTCGCAAGCATTGCCTCCTTCATGCGATGCGCAGGAGCGTATACATAATAGCAACGTGCAGAGAATTTAATGACAATAATGTGAATTTCAATTAATGGGAGAAACCTACAAGGAAATGAACAAAACATTGAATTAAAAACCTATTCATTCCATACCCCCACAACTAACATAGATCATCACATAAAAAAGTGTGCCAAAAAAACAATTGCACAACCTTCATAAAAATGACATATAAAATGTGTTCAAAAGTGTGTCAAAAAAACAATTGCGCGGGAGCATCCACTAAAGTGTACCAATATTATCTTAAATAGATGATGGTGCATGTTCGTTCTCATGTAGTTCATTGAACTTCTGGGTTGTTGCAAATTATTTAATGATTCAATAAAAAAACAGCTGAAACAAAATATTCAAATTCATCCGCACTTAAATACATAAATAGCTGTTGAGTGAAACACAACATTGACTCCCCCACACGTGGATGCATTATTTTCAATGAATTTAATGAGAAGTCATGCATTATTTTTAATGATTTAGAAGAGAAATGGTCCATAATGTACATCATATTTATAACTAATACTGGAAAAATTATTATATACTCCTCTGATCCTATTTATAAGAAACTTCTAACATATTTAAAAAAAACAGGGAAAACCTTAAAACTCATTAATTATACCTTAAAATTTATCTTTTTCCCAACCTTAAATCTTCTTCACTGTTTGATTCACTTTTTATATAGCAGCTGCTTTAAAAAAATATCAACTAAACTTATTAATGTTATGTTAAAATCTCATACTTGAAAGTTCCTATATTAAATCATGATTTTATTGTCGAACCGTGATTTTTCCCATACTTTTCTTTTAATTGTAAATCAGGAAAGAATTATCAAAATAATGATGAACTATTCACAAAGATTGAATTGCTGAAATATATGTGTATACATATATCACCAAGAATATTTCTATCAACCTACGCAATGCAATAAAATCTTTCACTGTATAATACAAGTTTTCCAATTTCATGCCTTCTTTAGGTTATTACCCAAACGTTATACAGCTGTTTTGTGGAATAGCCAGCAACTTCAACATTAAACACTGTTACAGCAACTATTCTTAAAAATTACACTTCGTAACCATATCACCTATAAGGCTAAAAAGGATTGCTCAATGAAAGAATAAAAATTATGCAGTCAAATCTACATCATCAGGTCTAAATGCACCGAAAACGTTTCACATGGCCTGCAAAAATGATCATGATAGAGGTTTTACTTGAGGTGAAGAACTATACATTGAGAAGCCAACTAATCTATATGATCAGACCTTGTTGAGCTGGAAACTTGTCAAAACTTCTGCAAGAAAATAAATCACAGAGCTCTTGCTGTAGCAATCCCACTAAATAAGGAGTTAGAAGATCTTAGAATTACATGTCATTTAAATTTAAAACTCAATAGTTATATGGATTAGAAATAGAGAACCTACTCACTAAAACCTATCACATCTAACCAGAGTGGCTGCATACACATTATAGCCTCATACCTATATATCATTGAGCAACCAAATAATCTACATTTTCAGACTTTGTTGAGCTAGGAACTTGTCATAACTTCTGCAAGATCACACAACTTTTGCTTCAGCAGTACCAGAAAATAAGGAATTGGAAGATCTTAAGATTACATGATATTTAAATCTGAAACACAATAGTTATATCGCTTGGAAATAGAAAGCCCACTCACTAAAACGGTAAAACCTGTCACATCAGTGACTGCTTACACGCTATAGCCTCAAATCATCATAGCCCAACACTGCCCAAAACTACTGATTGAGAAGTAGTCAAATAGTACATTTGTTCATGCCCTCCATGGACGTCATATGTATAGTAGTAAACCTAATTATCTCCAATGAACTCATCTTCTACAACAATATTAAACCTATATGTAACAGGAAGTCACAAAAAAGAAGCCATGAGTTTATAAGGATGGATTTGAACAACAACTGAAGTGATTCATCGATACTCTGACAGCATGTCTTGAAATATAGATCTAAAAGTATAACAAACACAGTGTATAGCCGTTTGGTCATTAAGCCCAGTCTTACTTACATATACATTTATAAGTGCTCACATAAGACCTCTAAAAAACTACAATGTTTGGATTGAGTAACTTGAGAATTTGATAAGATTAAATTATAATTTATCTATACCAAGAGTAATTGGAATGATGTAAAGCCACAGGCATTATTAATTGGATTGGGCAAATATTTCGCCTTCACTACTTTGTTTACATAGTTATATATATTGATGAATTGCAACACATCCATAAAAAAACCTCAAAAAATCGATTCAAAGTGGTCACATAAGACGTAAAATACACAAATAACATCACAGATAAAAACAACAAAGCAAAGGATATGAATCTATATTTTTCCATATTATTTCAAGTGGCTAGCAGTCGTGTTACATCAAAATGTCATCCAAAAATTACAGAAAAAAGGGTAGAGCTACAAGGAATGTGAAAATTAGGTAAGTCCCCAGACCATTAAGGGAATGAGCTAAAGATTTGGAATTTCAAAGGGAGTGAGAACATAACTTTTCCAATGGGATAAGATATAATAAACCTGCTGGGTTATGACAAGTAGCATGGGCATAGGCTATCCAATCTTCGGACAATTTGCAAGCCATATTGACGAGGAGAAGTTACACAGTTAATCCATTACTCTTTTATCTCCCATTATGAACTACAATGTATTCAAACTCCTGAGTGCAGTAGGGATATTTATCATAGGGGAAACGGAAATAAAAACCATTTGAACAAAGGAGAAGCCATTTAAACAGAGCTTGAATTGAGTGAAGCCTCCAGAAAAATTTTCCATCCCCTCTAACATATTTCTCATGACAGCCAAGCAAGAACATGGAAAGAAGATAAGAACCCAACAATCATAAAGCAAGGCTAAAGAGGCAAAAACTTCAAAGAAATCCAAACCTGGAAAGGGAAGAGTAAAAGATAAATAAAGTACTAAAGTTTCAAAGGTGAAAAATGGCGTCTTGCGAGAGATATGAGGTGAGATTTTATAAGCTCTGCAATTATATAAATATTTCACTTAAATACCATAAAAGAAGGAATGTCGAGCTTCTATGCTTCACTCAGCTCATACTACCGAAGACATTGTAGCTTAAAAAAAATTACACTGCAAAAAAAAAAGTGCATACCCAAATTAGAATTTTAAAAAGGCATCAACTTCATCGTGGTTGTTTCTTCGCCATCGCCTTTGCCGAATCAGCTTCCTCGTAGTAGAGAGGAGAAGATGAAGGCGAAGATGAAATCTCTAACCAGATGTATATCCTTTCCCTTGCCTTTCCCAAAATCAAGACTGAGAGAGCGTGGGGGAAGAAGAGAAAGAGAGGTGGAAATTTCTAGGGCTTCAGAGATGAGGGAGCTAGAAGAGAAGACGGGAGGGAGGGAGGGAGAGTCAGAAGGGAAGGCAATGGGATGAGAGAGGAAAGATAAAAGAATGAAGCCCAATGCAATGGTTACTGTTCATCGGCTTACTGAACAGTGACCATGTGAGAGGAGCCACGGCTTAACCGGCTCTATGAACAGTATATAGCACTACTTTTTTAAAATATATAGATATAGATGAACAAGCACATTTATATTCTCGGCTCTTTATATGTAAAGAGGAGGAAGTATTACACAACAGGCCTTGTGACCCAAAATTACTAGCCTTGAAAAGAGATATATAAACTTGATTTATCACATTTATATGTTGTCTGGTCAATCATAATTCAACAATTCTGTTAAATTCTCTTTTATTTAAATCATACGTCCTCACATTGTAATGTTTTATAGTATAAAAATATTTAATTGAGCCGGAAATTCATGTGAGTTGTTAGTTTGTAATTTATCAAATCATAAATAATGTGAAAGTAATGTGAAAGAGTGAATCTTCACATCAATTTTTCATAAACCAATCCTTTTCTTTATCTATTTGGCATATTTTCTTATTTGTCCCATAGCCAAATTGCTTTTACCTGGAATCTTTTTTTTTTTAACCGGCATTTTAACCTGGAATTTACTGATACCTTTAACGGTAAACAACAAGACTGACATAATCATGGTAGCATTTGTCCTATGCTGACCAAATTGTCAAATTTTAGTACACCTTCCTAAACCGAAAGGACCCCGTGATCCCTGACTAGTTTGAATTATTGGAGGAACCAGGTGGCCCATTTCGTCAATTCACCAGAACCACCAGACAAATCCATGATATTGCGAATAATAGCATGGTCCATTGTAATGACGAAGAAACCTCAAATGAGGGAACGAAGGCCAATCCCAATAAACAGGAACACTTGATTAACCAAGCACCGCCCACTTGAATGCCATAAAAATTCCCCTTAAAGCGTACACAAAAAGTCTTCGGTCTTGAGATTTTAAAAATTAAAAGCCGATTTTTTGTTTGTCTTTTTCTATGGTTTTTTTTTTAATCCCTATTTATTGACAGAGACGTCATCCCCTTGTCTTCCATTCCCGCCATTGCAAATGCTTTTATCGTTCTTCTCATCAGTCTCTGGAAGGTAGACAATGCCGGAGTTAGGGTTTCATGAACGAACTCCGTTTGGTCGAACTGGTTTCAGGCCTCGCGATACAAGCCCTGACTCAGTCACCTTCACTCTTGACTCCAACTTCACCCTTTTCTCTTCTGCTTCTGCAAGCGTTGGTCGCCGTTCCTTTACCTCCGATGCTCATGACCATGACTCCTTAGCCTCTGAAATCTCCCTGGTACTACTCACTGTCATCGCATTTTCGTTTTCATTACTGTATTGTTTACTAGTACGTCGTCTTATGGCATTTCCTTCTCGTCTAACAAAGGAGCTTCACGCACTACATTTTCTGAACTACGGTTTCGTTCCTGCGATTACTTGTAATTAGTCCTGTAATCTAATCTATGTGCTCCTTGCTAGTTTGAACGGAAATTGTGTAAACGAAATTGACATTGAGTTTCTCTGTCTTTCGGGAGGAAGAAAAATGACGAGAAGGTTCTGATTCTTTGTTTTCGGATGAATATGCGGTATTTCACCGTACGAATTGCGGTGGCACATGTGTAATTGGTCGAATGTTAGCTCGTTACTCTGAGATTCGCCCTGTTTCTGGTGTTGATTTCTTGGATCCTTGCAGCATTTGACAGGCCATGAGTATGAGATTTTTCACGAGAGTTGGAGTGGTCCAGATCCAGATCCAGATCCAGACAAGCCTACATTGCACAAGAAGAAGCACGGCCGTCTGTTTAGAAAGGGTGAAAAAGCAAAAGGTACGCTTCATTGGTTTTGTTTTGTGGCAAAAGTTCAAAATCCGCAAAAGTGACTAGGCCTGGCCGATTTTTAAATTTGACTTGCCCACTGACTTAATATCTGTCTCCCATAAATTTCACTCAGTTCAAAAGGATGACAGCGATGCTGGTGATATTGAAGACGGAAATCAGCTCTTGCAATTGGATTCAGCAAGGAACTCTTTCTCTCTAGCTCTAAAAGGTACCCTTCTCGCACCACAAAATCTGAAGTAAAGCCTCTCGGTTCTGGTTTATTTTTTAATCTCGCCTATTCACTTTACTGCTTATCTTCTCTATTAAGAATGTCAAAATAGGAGAAGGTCCGAAGCCTTATTGGACAAGACAGACCGGCGAAGGCCTGCTTCTTTAGATCTCAACAATGGGACCGGAACTTCTCCTCGATTGGGAAACATGAGAAAGAACTCAGTTTACTCCCTGAGATCTGACGCTTTCCCTAGTCCTGATACACCTGATTATCGAAAAGCTGGTGTTGCAATGCAAAAGGGCTGGAGCTCCGAGAGAGTTCCTCTGCACACACATGCTAGCCGGAAGCATGTCACTGGTGGTGCCCTGTTGCCTCTCAATAATGGAAGAACGTTGCCATCCAAATGGGAGGATGCAGAGAGATGGATTCTTAGTCCTGTTTCAAGAGATAGCACAGGGAGAGATGCTCATCCTGCTCCCCAAAGGAGGCCAAAGTCGAAGAGCGGCCCACTTGGGCCTCCTGGTGCTGCTTATCATTCAATGTATTCACCAGTATCGACAATGTTTGAAGGGGAAAATGCGAGGAATTTCACTCCTAGTTCTCCATTTTTGGCTGGTGGAATTATGTCAATTGATGGCCTGGCAATTCAATCCAGTGGCCCTGGTGGAATCATTCCGATGCAAGCAGAATCTTGCATGGCCCGCTCAGTTAGTGTGCATGGATATTCTGAGATGCAGAGCCAATCGTCAATGCCCTCCCAAGGTGCAATATCCAATGTTCCTATCTTCTCTTCCATTAGATCTTAATGTTAGGTGCTTGAGTTTGAAGATTGAATCATCGTCAAATATTTTTAATCACAGAAATAAACTGTGAGGATCATGTGTGCGTAAGAGCTGAAATGGATTGGCTAAAAGAATTGTGTGGAATCTAGTTATCCAACTTTAATTAAGCCTTTCCTCTCGTGCAACCTCCCTAAAGCATGTCCATATTTATTTGATATGCAGAATCTAACAAGTCATCATTACTATAGATGGTGGTTTTCTTATATGACCACTCAACTGTGCTGTGCTTCTATGCATCTTACCTTGCTCTCTTGCCTTTGGTTCTAACAGAGCAAAAGTTTGGTGGCTTCAAAGATGCTGCCACCAATGTATCCGGTGCTATCTTAAGGAGGGACATGGCAACCCAGATGAGCCCAGAGGGTAGCGAATGCTCCTCTCCCAATGCGAGGACATCATTCTCTGCCTCCACACCATCTGTCCTGCCCATCACTGAATTGCCGGGTATATCTTCCTCTAAAATGGATATCAGAGATGTGCAGGTTGATGAACGAGTCACCATGACCAGGTGGTCCAAAAAGCATAGAGCCCTCTTCTCAGCGAATGGTTCTGAAAATGTTGACAGCCGGAAAAAGAAAGAAATAAGAGCTTATTCTTCATCTTGCGATCTGACTGGAACAACGAAAACTCACTCAAAGTGTGTCTTGTTTGCTTTTATATTAGTTCTAGTCAATTTCTATTGTTATATAATGAAGAAAATGATCCAGCACATCTTTTATTAAACCCATGCATAGTCTAGGAATTATATCAAATATTTTTTTTTTCCTCCCCTTAAACACAACGTTGCCTGGGTTGTATCTAAAACCCAGAGAATGAAGTGAGGTCATATCAGTCTAGGAATTTATTGCGATTCAATTACTAAATTAGCTATATGTTATTAGTATTGATATGGTTAGTATCATGCTTAGTAGGCCCAAGTATTCAATAATCTGTCTTCATCACCTTCCCAAGAGTGTAGCAGTTGACCATCACAATTTTACAACAGCATCCTACATAACCAAACCTTGAAAGCTGAAGTTAATAAATACTGATCAGACAGTAAAAAATCGCATTATGCTACTTACCAATTGTTAGTGCTATATATCTCTAATGTTACTAAAATGCCGGCTTTCGTTTTGGGCCAGGGCGAAAAGGGAGGAAGCCAAAATTACTGCATGGGAAAACTTACAAAAGGCAAAAGCTGAGGCAGCTATTCGAAAGCTAGAGGTAACTTCCTTGTAATATGTTCCCTTACTGTCAGTTGTTGGTGCTGATTAAATTTCCTCTTTTTCCTCAACATAATGTTGTCAATCCTAAGTTAGCGGATTGCAACATATTTCCTACTGACATGACTGTTGTGAGCAGATTGTATCAGTATGAATTTTGTTTGCATAAACAATGGATCATTATACTTATTAGTTTATTTGTTATTTTAGATGAAGTTAGAAAAGAAGAGAGCATCTTCCATGGACAAGATCATGAGCAAGCTGAGATCAGCTCAAAAGAAAGCTCAGGTAATGAGAAGCTCAGTTTTAGCCAACGAAGTCAATGGAGCCGCTAGAACTCCCCCCCACAAGGGCATAACATTTCGTAGAAGCAGCCACATGGGTTCTTTGGGGGGCTGTTTCACCTGCCATGTTTGTTGATGCATAGTTCAGTATTGTTAAGTTCTTGGTTCCCCAATGCTGGTAAATTTCCCTGTAAAATGTCAAATGTAGAGTGTAAACCTTGTCCTATTTCAGAAATCACATCATTGCATGCCTCTGAATGGTAAGTTTTTGACAAATGGATATAGATTGCTGTTAGGTTAAAACATGTTATCAGCTTGATAAGCTTTTGTCAAATGGATATAGATTGCTGATAGACTGTTTTGACTTTCGAAACATAAGCAAGTTATTGCCTTCCTTTGAATATTAACCGATAAATAAGACAGTATATCATCCCCTCTGCGACTTGACATCCGTGTTGGTTCTTGACTGGTTTTCAGAGGGGTTCAGGTGCGTCATATGGAAGATAAGAATATATAGTGTGCAAGAGTGTAGTTAGTATTTTGACACTAAATTAGTTTAATTGCTTTTTCTGTCCTGTATAAAATATCTAAGTCACCTTTGAATGTGTCGCCAAGATCTAAGACTTCTTAATGCATATATTGGCACAGTCTAAACTCTATGCACCGTGTTTGGCTATTCTTTTCCAATTAATCTGTTGAGATGTAATCTGTCTATTATTATAGAGCCACACGTCTATACCGTTTATCCTACAATAAGAGACTAAAATGTATCAATTGATGTTTATACTTTTTTTGTGCCTTTCCTATTTCCTCTTTAAGTTTAAAGTACCTAATTTCGTTTTGAGATAAGCTTGCTTAATTTTTGCTCTAGAAGAATAACATGAGACCAGGTTATAGGGCGTACGTCGCAATAGAAATGGTAGAGATTGAACTAGGAAACAATTAGTTGATTGGATAGGTTTCTGTTCGAAGCTGAGCTGGGTTTGATGTGAGGTTTCTAATTTGCATGATACTTTTGCACGCTCATTCGGCTTTTACTTAACAATTTGGGTTTATGTTGTGGCCATTTGGGTTTATAAATGCTTACCTACCTGATTCACTTGTCAAATCCTATTTCGGTTTCTTTGTGCATTGGCATTAGGCAAGGCTAGCAGGACCAAAAACAATGTAACTGGACTCCTTCCAATGCAAACTATGGCTTGTCCAGTCCAATCAAACTAACCCAAATCTGTGCATTAAACTCATATTGAATGTTTTGTTGGGATATCACTAACTGCTCGTGTTCTGCCACTCATAATTATTTGTTCCATTTCCAACTTTACCAGTCACCAGCTGTGAGGAACGCAAATAGCCAGCTTTTACTGTTCTACTGAAAAATAAATACTTTGCATGTTGCAATGACCAGCGACATCAATAATTCAAGCCCACGCTCCATTTCCCTATCCACTCAGAAATGGCAGTGGTTCTAACTTCTTTACATTCATTCAAATATATATAATATAAATAAAGTTATCTACTCGAATTTATAATCTCTTCAGTTCTTAATTGTTTTAAAAAAATAAAAAAATTTGTAAATTTAATTGTTCATCATTCATATAACCCATCTGTTTTAATATCCGATGCCTGTACGTAAATACACACACATACAAGTTATGTGTTATGAAGCTCTAAAAATAAGTAAAAATTGATAACGGTAAAGAGAAGTGAAGAGAATTGAAGTTGAATTAAGAATCAGTGCGCCTTTGCAAGAAGATCACATGGGTCTTCTGATAGCTTTATCTGACCAAATTGCCAACACTTTTATAGCTCCCCTATATTTATTACTCTCTCATCCCTCTCAGTTTCAATTCTAAAAAAATATGGCATTTTGGGAAGAAGGCGAGTCGTAGGGCAATCAACACTGATGTATACTGTATAGTGTACTACTATATTGTAATGTATAGTGTGCTACTATATTGTAATGTAATTGAATGTCCGACGTGGACTTACACGTAAGATGACGTGGCACACATGGGTTGACCATGTAGACGGAGATCACGTGGGAAGGAGTTGACAGGAAACGACGTCTAAAGTCTCATCAGCCTTCACTAATTGTTAAACCCAGCTAACCAATCTGTCAGTTCATCACGTGCACTTCTCGTGCATGTTCTGTCGCACTCCTCATCTTTTATTATATTATACCCTCACACATAAACTCCATGCACTTACCCTCCAAAACTCACTCTTGTCATCATAATCATCTCTCCGACCACAGCCACCTCCCACCGGAGGCAGCACCAAATTCTTGGTGCATCATACATTCGACATCTCACCCCCACCAACCCTCTCTCCATCGACACGAGCTATATATAGAGAGAGAGACATATCCTCTCTGTCACTTTAATTTAGATTGTCCTATGTCAAAGTGTACGAAGACGCATGCCCCCCACATAATAATGCGAACTGACTTTTCCAGATGTATTTGAATGAAGAAATTAAGAAGCCAAGAAAAGCTATAATGGCTAGCTAGCAAAGAGTCTGAACTATGATTATTAATAACAAAACTGAACACTCCAAAGAGGGAAGCTATAGCTAGTACAAGCTTAATGTGTATGGATAAACGAAAACATTAGAACATGCATACATAATTGCATGAAGAGAAAAAGCGGAAAACACAAGTTAATTATAACATTTGAAGTTATGCATCTCAGGAAAAATATTGGCGTGGGGATTATGAGGTGTTTGGGTTGGATTGGGTCCAAAGGAGATGAAGAGATCTGTGAGTGGTGGTGTGGTATTGTTTGAGGCTGCACGTTGGAGAGACCGAACCTGGGACTGCAAGAATTTGAGGTAGTGAATAGCCTCATCTAACATAGAGGCAGTGTCCATTTTAGTGCCACCTGGCACCAATCTCTGCAATATCCTAATCCTCTCGCTGATTCTTTCTCTGCGATGGCGAGCCGCCACGCTTTGAGGGTCCTTTGATATCTTAACGTTCCTTCTCTTTGGTGGCTTCACTGTCTCAGGGTCTATCTCTATTGGCTGCATCGCTGCCATCCTAAATATCATCTCCCTCATCATCTTGTTCTTCCCTTTCTCCGACAAGCTGGTTTCATCTTCTTCTTGACCAGTAGCGTTACTCGTGACCGACCACCAATTAGGTTTGTAGATTGTAGGTGTTGTTCCTCGGAGCTCAGGCTGTGGAAATGGCACAGGTACGCCCGTTGATTCATAGTAACCGTCGGTGTAAGCTCCTGAGAATTGGGGAGTCAAGTTCATCTCATCGTGAGATGCCCATGAGAATGACCACTTTGGCCTATCACTTGTGCCATAATCCATCTATATGTGTGTTTGTGGTTTAAAATATACGAGAGAGGTGTGTGAGGAATTAGAATATAAGAAACAAACAAGGAGGAATCGGTGGGGGAGATATATATGGGAGATGTTTGAGGGTGAGTAGGAGGTTGCCGTACTGATGAGAGAAGGAGAAACCATATATTTGGATGCTGGGAAAAAATCAATATGATAGTGATGTTGGAACAGACTGGCTATTTTACCTAGCTGTGTAGCGATTTCTTTTCTCAGGTGTGGCTCTATATATAGCTGAATAGTGTACAAAAGGGACTTCACGTACACTGTTCAACTATATATAAAATTACAAATTAAAGTCACACTGGGAAAAAGTAAGTAGTAATAAGGATATTTTAGTTTTTTATATGAAATATTTAATTTTACTTTGGTCCTTTGAAGGTGTAATAAAATTTTAAAATGTTTTAAGGAGAATTTAAGATTAATTTCTAATTATGGATTTAAAGTGAAATTTTCCCTTCAACTAGGTTCTATTGTTAGTTGTATTTATGAGTCTTATTCTTTGATAAATAAAGTTGTTGAGCTCATGTTTCGATGTGATTAATATATTTATATGTATTTCCTATTGGGGAAAGAATCTTGTATCTGAATGAGAACACAGGGGGGTTGCGTGACAATTATTGCGACGTCAAACACCATTATCATAGTGTCAGAGGCTGAGGCAACCTAAAGGTATTGATTTAATCACAATATAATTGAACGTTGACGTATTGAGTGTTAGTAATTAGATATGATTCTGTCAAAAAAGAAGAAGAAGATATGTTTAAGTACCATTTTGAAATAAACGAAAGATAAATTAAATATATGAATAATATTGAAATAAGTTATATCAAATCTTTATATATACCCCTCTATAGTCCTAAACGGAATTAATCAGCATGGTGTCTGCATGCACTGTAAAAGGATGGGAAAGATAGGAGGGGGATTTTTTTTTCTTTCGATTTGTGCATTTTATCCTAACATAAAGATTATACTAATTTTCTCTGTATCATTTGATTTAATGAAATGTCCTGTAGGACTGGTTTGGCATTAGGGATTTAGATTGGAAGGGAGGGAAAATTTTTGTAAGATAAATTTAAAATTTTTTAAAGAAATAGGGATGTAATTTTTAAATATTTACTAAATGTAAGATAAAAAAATAAGAAAAAGTTATTAAAAATTCTTAACCCTACTTCTCAACTTTTTTTTAACTTGACTCAGATTCGGCCCACTTTACGTTCCCCCAAAGAAAGGGGAAGTGTGAGATGGTTAATGAACGTTGGCTTGATGACATTAAGGGTAATTTGTGTTTGGTGTTGTTGTTGAAGCTAAGGGAGGAGACCCACGCACGTGGCAGGTGTCAGAGATGATAGGATTTCCTTTTAAAAGACTCAGTGGCGGTGGGTGGGTGGGTGGGTTACCTTCCCCGTTGGCGGTGGGTGATCCTTCTTCGTTAGATGTGCCACTCAGACAGCCACGTGGCATCCATCCAACGGTACATGGAAGATTCAATGTATTGTATCATGGCTGATCATTTTGCCGCTGCTTGTAAATACTCCATGCTAAATATGAGATTACTTTAATTTTTTTTTAAAGTAAAGAAATTAAATAAATCATTTAATTTTAACTTATTTTATATATAATTATATTATATAATAGTTTATAAGTAAGGTAAATTAGTTTTGAGGAAAAAAAAATTATAGATATTTTAAAATGATTAATTTTGTTTTAATTTCTAAAAAAAATCAAAATAATCTTATAATTAAGACAAAAAAAAAAAAGTAATAAATAATGGTCGTTGACGATGGTTATGATGATCACGCCTTCAAACCAATATACTATCTCTCATAAGTCATAACATCTGCCCTGTATGCTCTTGGGCTCCATGCATGTTAGCTTCTCATATAGCTCTGGCGGGTTCAATGTTTTAATTTTGGGAAAATTCTAAATAAATACCTATCGAATATCAAAAGAATAAAAAGGTATCTTCAATATACAAAAAAACATAAAAAGGATTAATCCCAATTTGGGATAAACAATTTTAAGGTAAAAAGACCAAAATGCCCCTCCTTCCATTAACCACTCAGGTATGGCCATTAACCACTCTAGTATGGTCATTAACCACTTCGCTGATTCATTAGTTAGGCTTGTTTTTGTGAAAGCTGTTAACTACTCTAGTATAGCAATTAACCACTTCAGTATAGCGATTAACTACTTCACTGATTCATTAGTTGGAATCAAATACTCTTATATTTGTGAAAGTTGTTAACCACTCTAGTATAACAATTAACCACTTCAGTATAGCGATTAACCAATCTAGTATAACCATTAATCACTTCACTTTGAAAGTGAATGGAGACAGGGGCATTTTGGTCTTTTTACCTTAAAATTGTTTATCCCAAATTGGGACCGATTCCTTTTATATATCTTTTTGTATATTGGAGTTACCTTTTTATCCTTTTGATATTCGATGGGTATTTATTTGGAATTTTTCCTTTAATTTTTAGCCAAATCATAAATAATATGCCTTCAAGTTTTCTTCTTTCAATTCTTACATTTTAAAACTCTCACTTTCAAACATTATTTTTCGATGGCTTCTTCATCTGTCTCTTATTCTTCTTCGCCATTATCTTCATCGCCGTCAATCTTTTATATTTCATCATATTTCTCCCATAGGTTTTTTTTTTCATAGCAGTCAAAAAGTTCCTATCTAATGACAAAAATATAACCAGTATATAGTTTTTGACTTTTTTCAGTGGTGTTGCTAATGCCATTTTACTTTTATTCCCCAATGGTTATATTCAAACAATTATTATATACTCCATCCGTCCATTATTATAATAGTCTTGAGGGAAAAATCACAAATATTAAGAAAGTAGTTGTGAGAGATAAATATGTCTAAAATAGTTTTTTTTAAGTTGGCCTAACTTATTTATGAGGGTGTATAAGAGAAAGAAATATAGAGTAATAATGATTAGCATGAAATATTTAGAAATGATGACAGACAAAATGGGTAAAAAGTCATTAATTATTCTAACCACCTCATGTAGATTCTTATAATAAGAGACAAAATAGTTCAATTTTTTTGCTTTTATAATAAGAAACGGAGGGAGTATTTATATATCTAATCTAAGCAATTTTTCTACAATGCGAATACTTGTGAAAAACAAACAAATTGTTTTATACATTTAGTTGATAATGTGGCTTTTATTGGCTATTTTTTTAATTCTTTTATGAGGGTTTGAATTCTTAGTTCCTATCTAAACACCTTTATTTTTGTCATGTACTAATTTTTTTCAATACCTCTTATGCCTAAGGTAAAAAAGATACCTCTCATGCCAGAAGCATTAATATGTTATATACTCCCTCCGGTCCTAATTATAAGACCACTTTGACTTTTTTGACTTTTTTTTCCGGTCCAAAGAAAAATTACTTTCAGTCCCAAAAAAAATAAATTTTCCTCAAAACTAATTTATTCTACTTATAAACTAATATATAATCTAATTTCATGTGACATATGTTATAATTTAGTGGTCTAATTTGCTTCCTTAACTTCAAAAAAAAAAGTCAAAATGGTCTTATATTTAAGACCGGAGGAAGTATATCACTACTAAAAAAAATTTATAAAAGGGTTATGATTAACAGGAAATAAAAATGTCGAAAATAAAATATTATTTCCTTTGTCAAGCCCTGGGGGACAACCAATCAAGTCCGGTGAGTACACGCTTCAAGTTGGTACGAGCCATCTACTTCCACTAGTCCCCATGAAACAACATTACAACTTTCTTATCATGGATAAGTATTTTAATTCTAATTTATATACCCAAAAAACCTCAAAAATTTGTTTATATCAGCATAGGATTAATTGTAGTCATGCGTACGTTTAAAACAACGTCACGTAATATAAAGGATATTCTAGGGCGATTTTCTTTTTTGGGGACCAACCAGATGAAGTGATTCAAAACCAGCAGAAAAAAGATAAACATTTTTGAAGTTTGAACTCATACATCTACTATATGCGTGCTGTCCCATTATTCTTGGCAGCCTTATCTACATTGTAATAAAGATATTTACTCTGAATTAATTCTATGACATATCTTTACAATGATTATATTGTGCTATATTGGTTTATTGACACGAAGACGTCAATGAAACATATTTTAGGGAATGTTTTTCTTGCCACCTTTTCAATCATCGGAGCCAGCTTCCCCTTTGGAAAAAACGCATGCACAGGGGCAGGCTCAGAGCTTATAATTGAAGCTTTTTTTTATTAAAGGGAAAGAAAAAAGCCAATGATATATGTATTACAATCTGTAATGGTCCCCAGGTGTGTGAAACAGAGTGGATGTGCGTCTGATTACATGTTTGTATGTGCATGATTTCAAATCTGTTACAAGTTGGGCCATTAACATTGTGTCCGGCCAGTTGGGCAAATCATCATATTGTCCAATAATCTTACAAATCGTTTGTCAGGCTCCTACGTTCCGTCATTTCACTGTCACAGTACTCCAATCTAGAGGTGGAGGACGACGACGAAAATACTTAAATGACAGACTATGCCTGGCAAAAAAAAAAGACAGAATATGAGTGTATTTATGAACAATATATATACACTTGTTGATTAAGAAAGAAAGGAAAAAAGAAAAGAAAAGACACTTCTTATTACCCAAAAGAAGAAACCAACATACTTAAATGACAGTTAAGTGATTTGAGCTAAGTTACAATATATAATGTCCAGCTCGCTCAGCAGTAATTTTTTTTTTTTGGTCAAACGACACTTGTTAGCCACAACACGACATGGGGGTCTTGGGCTATATCGTCTTGTGTACTTGTGTTACTATGAAATGTGTGCGTTTTACTATTTCAAGGACAAAAATAACTGAAACTACAGTACAAGGATCACAAAGCAATCTACACAAAGCAGCATAATCGTGAATTGGCCGTAGTTTTGGGTTTTTTTTAATTCAGCTTGTTGTGTACTAATCGAAACAGGCTTTGCCATGTATTGATGAGCCCGGGCAGGCCCAATGTTACACTACAATCTGAACAATTATTCTCAACGTACTTCACACATGAAAAAAATTGTTTAGGGCCCAAGAAATGTGTAGCTAGGCTGCCTGATTTTCCTGCTTTCCGCAGTGTTTGGTCGAGAAAAGTATACGGCTCATAAAAAGAAGAGAAGAATGAGAATAAGCAGTAATAATAAATGATTGAAGTGTTTAATAAAAAGATAAAATAATCGAAATTTTTTTCTAACAGTTATACGATGGATTTCAAGGAAATTCAGAGAATAGTTTCCGAATATAATATATATGACCAGTCAATGAGAGGCGTTGCCACAAAGCGAAAAAGAATCGAAAAAGAAACGCACTTCCTAAAGCGTCTTTTACCATCCACCCCTCTTTTGCTTTCAATTCATCTGTCTTTACCTGCGAAACCCCATAATGCTACATTCAGTTTTAATTTACTCTTTCTTTCATTCCTCTCACATACACGTGCAATAACTCATATTTGCATTTGCATTACAGAAACAACAATTACGCACACGTAATATTTTTTTTTACATTTTTAGTAATATTTTTTTGGTATTTGAAATAATGCTATTTCCTGGTTATAATCCTTCTTCACACAGATTTATTTTGAGTGAATTTAGAAGAATCACACGAGCCTACGTACACTGCAATAAATTTCAAACCAGCAGATCGTCTTTTGACCGCTTTCATTAAGAAGCTGTATACCTACATATTCCACTTACAACGGTGGGGAAAAAAGTGTATCTGAAGACAGCAGGCCTTCCTCATTTTAAAGTTCTCTTTTTCCCATTCTGTTGCTAATTGACCAACAGTTTCAGACCAACTTAATTATCTCACTGAGCCTTACACCAAAAATAAAAAAAAAGTTCCAGCTTTTATATTATTTTAATTTAATTTATACGTTTGTCTTGAAGTAATTTGAACCTTTATTGATCGTCCCTGCTCTAGACTCTAGATGCCCGAAACAGACATTCCTTAACTTGCTTTATCTCTCTCTCGTAGACTTCCGTGTTTGTGGTATATATTTAATTTAATTTAATTTAATACCCCACATTATTCATGAATATTGAGATAAAAAGCCAGGTGAATGACCGAATGAGAATGACCGAATATACTAAGATTATTTAAAAAGCCATGTGAAGGTTGAAGAAAAGCATGGTCAAACTTTTATGAGAGGCTTTAATTAAGCCTTATAGTGATGTAACACCATCCGACAAGGAGAAAAGACACGAGAGTTCTTGAATATTGGGCAAAGGACGAGAAATGTTCATACTTGGGGTAAGCCCCACACATATTGTGACCTGTGAGTGATAATAACAATGCTCCAGTATGAGGGTTGTATAGTCTGAGGAAGAAGCCAAGAGAGACGACCTATGGAGGGAAAGAAAGAAAGAGAGTGTGAAGAATCCAAAGAGAATAGCGAAAACGTTAATCAGATGACTACTTAAAGTAGGAAAAGGCAAAGGTTTCTGGTCCGAAGAAGAAGAAGGATAGAAGCCTTGATAGGAACATCTCAAACAACATTTTTAGCCAGTTTCCTCCCACATTTCGCTTTCATCGGATTATTCATATCCTTGTATCTTCCATCTCTTGATTTCTAGTCTTTATTATTTTGTTCCTATCTCCTCACTCTCTCTCTCCCATCTCTGTAGTTCCCTTTGTTTTTATTGGGGAAGCGGCTTTTACTTTTTTACCCCACTGACAATTCATTAAAACATGAGTCAGAATTTTTGTCCATGACATGGGTATGATAACCTTCTTTTCCCATTAATCATAGTGACATACTAAGTTACTAACTCTCGAGATGATAATTCAATTATATACGAATATGATATGATGGGGGAGAAAACAATAACGAGCACAATCATTCTGTGTGGAATATTTTCTTGAGCAAATAGATGTGATTAGCTGTCAGCTACTTTATAGTAGCATTATCACTCATCTTTTCATGGGATTTTTTTGAATTGAGATGCAAAGTATTCTGTGTTGCTTGCCGGTACATTGAAACCATTTAATGAGCACTGGGTAGAGAAAGCCCTAGAGATTATTTTCCCCCCCCCTGAGCAAGCTAGTCTAGCCTAGCTTCTTATTCTCTCAGCTTCTAGATTTTGACCCAATGGAACTGTAAGGAACTTATCCCCCCCCCCCCCCCTTCTCCCACCCTCTGCCACTGGCATTTATGTAACTGAAGCATGCAGAGAGCTAACTCAGAAAAAGGAAGAGATATGAAACTGATGAAAGAAAAGATCCCAAAATCGGAAGCAATAAATTGCACCAATGGGAAACAAAAACAATACAAGTTAACCATAAAGAGAGCAGTTTGAACATTAAAAGTTTGGATTCATTTGACCTTCACCCACACCACAACCACTCTCCATCAATGAGGAGGTTGGGTGTGTATGTGGAGCAAAGATATAATATGAGGAGGCACTAAGTTATATGTACACAGAATCACAAACAGTCACAGGCACGCACATACAAGTATATATCCATCAATATCATCCATCTGCCTTTGTGACTGAGACTCAAAATTAAGGATGGGAAATAAATAGAGATTTTTTTTAAAAAGAAAAGAAAAACAAAGTCAAACTGAATCTCTAAAAAAAAAAAAAGAACTAACAAGTGGAAGGAGGCATGAGATTCAAGCCCAAATCATCGTTTTCCATAGCGAAACGTGCCTTGCTTGCATCAGATGAATTGGTAGGATGAAAACCATACTCAGGGTGCACCCTTTTCTTAGACTGAAGCGACACACCAAAAAGCTTGGTCTTGCAGGTATTACTACTGGGCTCTTCAACTATAGTTATGGAGCTCTTGGATGTGTTGGTAGGAGAGTTCACAATAACCTGATTTTGCTTATTGTTCATGGAATAACACCCCAAAAGCTGGTTCAACGGCCTTTGCATCATGGAAGAACCATTAATGTTATTAGTAGGAGCCATGGGTGGTGGAGAAAGCAAAGAGGAAGGGTAGGAATTACTAGGAGGGACTGGTTTGACATGATTCTGAACAAAGTAAATGATATCATTATAAAGCTTCTTCATGTGAGCAAGCTCCGACATGAGCATGTTGTTACTTCGTCGGAGTCTTTCGTTGTCCTCGGAAAGAGCAGTGAAGGAGGAAGAGTTGTTGTTGTTAATGAGGTTGTTGTGGTTGTTGACATAGTTGACACCATTGATGAGGGAAGGAACATTTGCGGGAGAAGTCAACGGCGGCGAGTCACACCAATTGAGGTGGTCGTCGGAGTCAGAGGGAGGAGAGATGCTAAGCCTGGAAGTAGGGAAGGGAAAGAAAGCCGGAACTCCAACACCGTGGTGGTGGTGGTTCTGATGATGAAGATGATGTGGCTGAGCAGTTTTCCTGCGGTGAATCTCACACAGCAAGTGCTTCTCTCCTTTCTTGAAGAACTCATTAGCGAACTCCCATCTGTCAGGCACAATCTTCCTGAAGCCCTACAAAAAATGAGAACACAAGATCAGACATTTAGTAAGATTCCATGGATGTACATATATATATATAGGGATGGAGAAGAGGAGTGATAGGTATATATGTATGTACATACGTAGGTGTTGAGCTGGCGGACGAAGCTGGAGAAGTTGTTGTGTTTGAAGTAGTTGGGGAGGAGGTCACGGGCGAACTCAGGGGGGCGCCAAACCACGAAGGTTGTGTCATCTTCACCCCAAGAGACTATGTGATCTGTGGAGGGATCGTCTACGAGCTGGTAGGTTTTGGTGAGGAAGGGGGCAGGCACTGATTTGTGGGAGTCAAGGGAGAGTAATATGCCATCGCAATTCTCCAGCAGAAGAGCCATCTCTCTCTCACCAAGAGTGTGAGTGAGTGTGAGAGGCGTCTGTGTGGTGGTGTGGGTACTTATGGAGATGGAAGGAGGAGAGAGAGAGAGAGAAAAATGGGGTATGTCCTCTCGTCTTGATGTTGTGTATTGAGATTTGGGGAATGGTTTGTGGGTTTATTTATTAGTGGGGCCTTTGTATATGTGGAAGAAGAGAAGGTGGGGTTAAGAGGAGTAAGAAGGGAGGGGGTATTAGTTATTGGTTATTAGGAATGGGAAATGAGAATAATGAGAATGAAGGTAATTAGGGGGGGGGGGGGTATGCTGGGAGGAGGCACTTTTCCTCGGGGGAGTGGTGAGAGAGAATAAGTGTCTGTCTGGGACTCTGAAATAATAAGGGCCTTTCAAGACAAACCCGTGACTCTGACATGGATACGTCCACCCATTCTACCTCACCAAGGTGCCATTCTGCTATTGCATTTCCTTCCTTCCCCCATTTTGCCACTTCTCTTCCTCTCCTAACTTTTTGGTTCTTTATTTCATTTTCAGAAACTTCTTTTATGTTTCTCCTTCTCACCTCTTTTATTCTCTCTTACCTTCTTCTCCCATCACCAAAACTTATTGTATCTGTCTTGTATTCTTCACTCCTTCAATGAATCCAGCCGTCATTATTTTTATTCATTAAGTTTATCTTGTTTATATTGTTATAATTATAAGAATAAAGGTACAAAAATATTCATTTTCCGCCGAGGCAGATATATGTACACAATGCGTAGAGACATGTTGTTAGGTGTATTATGGCCTTGCTGTGAACAATATATAGATAAGTTGTGAGAAACAAGCATGCTGTGAATTATATGAGATGATAGCTAATGGAGATGATGAATGGAGTGGCGTGTGAGAAGAGAGAAGAAATGGGGTTGAAAAGAGAAAAAGCATTAGAAAGGAATGGATGAAGCAGGAGGAGTGAAGAGCGAAAAGGAGGGTCATGTGGATGCAAACATTTTGAAGCAGCATCGAACTACGTGATCCAGTCTAATTAATCACTCCCTCTATCTCTGTGACGACATTTCTTCCTTCTGCTTCTTCCCCTTCTCCTATGTATCATCCTATCTGCTCCCATCCCCTTCTTTTTCTCTAACTTCCATATCATTTGTGCCTTAATTTGTGTGTGTGTTGAGTGGTGTCGCTACAGACATATTCTCTCTCCCTCTCGCTTTCTCTCTGAGGCCGCTCGTACCTTTTACTCACAAGCATACAATACCTATCTCTCTAGCCACCACTGTTTAGCTTTCCCCTTTACTTTTTACATTGAGCCTCCAACTTTGGCTCTTCCCACCCCATTGCTTACGTGTCCAGGTGTTTGAACTTTGAATTATTCTTCCCAAAACAGTCCCCCCCCCCCCCCCCCCCGGGCTTACAATTTTTACACCCCTTTCACCTCCCTACCCTCCCATGGAGAATCATAATCCCGCCATTCATTAACGCAAAAACAACCAACTATATATATGCCCACTTTGATACGTACAGTCATACCCCTACACACCACAATATTCCCAACATTAAAACCTTTCTTTTCTGTTCACAGTTTTTCAAGGGACCATTTCAATATTGGCATAATACATGTAAGGAGTGAAAATAAAACGAGCAGGGACAAGGAAGGATATGGAGGGCCAAAGCTTAGGAGTGGGTAATTATTTGGAGTAGATACTGAGTTTGATAGTGTCCATGATTCTCATTATTGGATTATCAAAGTTAAACTTCCCCGGGTTCCACACACCCCCACAATATAATGATTCCTCGCTTTACAATTTTCTTCACTTTCCTCACACTCGATGCCACTTCTATAATTTATAAACACTAATTCTAAATATAATAATGACCTTCATAAAAAGTTTTTGAAACACCCAGCTAATTGGCTTCTGAGAGAAGCCACAACTTTCTTAACGTCTCCCCCAAAAAACAAATGTGCACTAAGTGTGAAAGCTGGTGCTAGCTAGTTAGAGGAAATACATTAAACGATGAGATCGTATTATTAGGTTACGAGTATCTCCAAAAGACAAGTTTGGTCGTTCATAAGTTTCTCTTATTAGCGAGTCATTATGGTGCTCTCGCAGGTTGCAGTACTTAACCCACCACTGATTGCTTATTATTATCAGTGTTCTGATTAAGTCGACGATCGTACGCATTCCTCAATTTCTCCAGCATAACATGAACCGTACATCTTTAATTTAAGCCTAACATATATGGACACAATTAATGCTGACCCATCAACGGCCTAAAAAATGTGCTCTATTTTAACCCTCAAATATAAGCAAGAATCAGTCCATGACCATCCAATTGACGCAGCCTGTATATATTTAAGGTGCACATACACACAAAAAATAATACCTACCAAGTCTCCCACTTTTGGCTTTATTACAAATCTCATTAAGCGAAGGACAGAAACAGGTACATAAAATAACATATGCATGTGATCCACTTCAAAAAGCAAGAACAAAAGTCCTCTTTTGGAATAAGGAAAAAAAGGATGGAGATGAAGAAATTTGAAATAAACTTTGAAGACTGGCCAGAGAGCAACAAGCCAACAATTATTCTCATCGTTAAGATCACCTCACGATCATCCACACACACACAATAATATATAGAGAATTATAAAATTTCGTCATAATACTGTATAAATGAACTAGTTGTGATTAACAGTAATGTACGTTGATTTGTTTAGTGAGTGTGTGTGTAATGGTCGTGTCTGGTGACATTTTATTAATTGATAAAAATTGACAGTGCATGCACAAGCAGCTCCTGAGAGTCCTGAGCCATTGGCAGCGGCTGACATGGAGACAGACATTAGTCCTTTTTATTATTTTTTGATGCTGTGACATTTTGCCACTCTCGTGATCCTTCTTTTGTTGTTTTCCCCTTATCATCATATATTTATTACCCCTCCCTTATTCCCTTAGCTTCTTCATGTTACATGCTTATTTTTGGGAACTCTCTTCCCATTTCCCTTATCAATTCTCCCTCGCTTGTCCCCTTTTTCTTTTTATACACACACACAATATGCAGCAACGGCATACAACATTATTATTTATGAACTTCACACGCTCGACGAAGTAAATATTTCCATGCAACGTTCCACAGTTATTAAATGTTATCCGCGTTATTCGAACCGGGTTGTGTCCACGAATTATGGCTCCTTCATTTCATTGGTATGACAGACAATAATGCATAATAATGATACATAATTATGTGACCTAATTATGCTGGAATGATAAACCCTGAGATTAGGTGGGGTTCACACGCACGTATATATATATATATATGAGAGAGAGAGAGAGAAGGTGGGCCCCACGGGAAGGAGGTGGTAATGGGTGAATGATTCATGGGATATGATTTTACAGCGTTTGAATGGGAAATGAAGAGAGAAGGAGTAGAATCAAATGAAGTTGAAGGTTTGAATGAGAGGGAGGGGCCCCACAAGAGGAAGGAAATCTAGAAAACAAAGGCTGATTTTGGCTCTCGAGTTGTCAGCAACTGAGACAGATCCTAGCGAGCCCACCACCATATACTACTATATGGATCACTACACAAATTAACCCTCCACATAAAAACATAATGCCTCTTCTTCTTCTCTCTCTATGGAGAGATAGAGAGAGGCAGGAAGATTCTATTCTAATTTATAAAACGCAGTGAAAGTGAAGGAACCCCACTTCCCATCACATGACCACCGCCGGTACCTTTCAAATAAAAATCATATTATTATAATTATTGGACAAAACTTCTCCGGGAATTTCAAGGAGCGACAACTTCTAACTCAGACCGAATACGGTTAAAAATACTTCCCCCCATAAAAACCCTTTTTTTAAATCCCCCTTATTCGCTCCTTCCTCTCCAACTTTATCATTATTCATTACCCTCCTCCTTCATATCTTTATGTTATTTTTATTAATTAATTATTAATTAATCTCACTCACAGATCACGAACTTCTTCTTCCCTTTTCTTTTATTTCTTTACTTTCAAACCTTCTGAAAGCAAAGGAATCAAAATCTGTATTCTATACGACAAATCAAGCTACCGAGTTTCTTTCTTCTGTCTCTTTCTGCACTCTCTTTTGTCTCTTTCACTGGCCCATCTTCGCCTTCCATCCATAGCAAAAATATGTATTACTTCATACCCATCCATTCTTACACATCAACATGCATGGATATATATAATGAATGTTTGAATTTCAAAAGATGGCATGGAAAAGACAGTGAATGTCGCATAGAACCTTGTTAGTTTGCAGATAATGAACGTGGTTCTGGAGAGTAAAGACATGAGAAAGTTGTGTCAAACGAAGCTCAGAAACACATAAATATAGTTTGACACACATATATATCCCTTATTATTAACAAGGAAGGGTCACGAGGGTGTTATATATGAATAATGCTGCAAAGGAAACGGCACTCTGATACATAAGGTTGAAGACAACAAGTCCGTGTTTGTCTTTATTCTTTTGCACTTAATTTTATACCAAACACCCACTCCTCTGTCTATGTAAAAACAGCCTTTCTCTTGTCCTCTCTCCTCTGTTCATCTGATTCGCATTCATCTCGTTCCTTCCAGACTATACACTTCTCTCTCTCTCTCTCTCCTTCCATCACATTATCATTATTTTTATTATTCTGACTTCTGAGAATCTTTGACAAACACTCATAAATCTGCAGGATATATATATCAACGGTTGCGTTTTCATTTTAATTTTGGGACATTTCGTGTTCTGTATATTTCTACCACGAGTTTGATTTTAACTCGTCCGTGGGTGGGGTAGGAAATGAGACTAGCTAGTTCTTTGACAAACACTCACCAACCAGTGCCTTTTTTTCTGAATCCAATTATCAAATATCCGAGTAACCGATTGCTTAATTTTTTGGGTTTATGACCCTCTCTCAAGACAAGTATTTTCTATAAGTGTTTTCTATAGGGTTCGAATTTGAGATCTCAAAGAATCTAATAATGGAGTGTTACATCGTTAGACCAACTATATATGTAATATTAGACTAACCAGTTAGTAACAAATCCCTTTATTAATTATTTCAAGAAGTTCGTGCATGTACCTGTTATTATATAAAATATGAATTATATAAAATATGAAATATCTCCGGTTGTCATGCTGCTCAATAGATCAGATAATAATATCAAGACATGGCAGTGCTGGGGAATTTAATACTACGCCACAGTCAAAATTCTTTTGAATTCCAAATGTACTGATGATCTGGTTGGATTCGTTTTTTTTTTTCACCAAAAAAATATTCGATATTTGTCTCTACTGTTAGTTGTACAATTTTTTTTTTCAAATAACATGCTGATCTATATTTATTCTAATTTTAATGAGAGCTGAGTTGGTTTATCAGTGATGAAAATAGCAAGTAGTGGTTCTTTTAACTTATTATGATTTTTATCATTAAATTATAAATTTTTGGAGACATTATATTTATATATGTGCTTCACAGCTTCCATGAGAAGAAACACGCTTGCTTTGAAGTTTAGGATCTCTGAACTTTATTTTCTCTATATTAATTATAACATTTTACATGTTTTATTTTAAAGTAAGAAGAAGAAATTTAAGAGATGAATATATACTAAATCGCATCGTATATCTTTTTTTTTTCGTGTTATTGTCTCTTTAAAATTTACAAGAATTTAATTCTAAAAAAAAAAGCCTAAAAGATATACATACGCCTTGTTATAGCAACATTGCAACTATTATCAGATAGGTCTGTCATTTTTTAATTTGGAGTTTAAGGCACATTTTTATGTAACAATATAATTGTCCTTAAATCAGTCAGGGCATTCATGGAAAAATACTTTTATTAAGGGATTATAAAAAATGTTTATCATGTATGAAGATAAAGGCATACACACACAAGAAATGGATGATTGGCCGTTATATGGGAAATGATCTATACTCATTAAAGCAATTAATAATACAATAATGTGTACATGAAACATATGGCTGGTTTTACCATGCAAAAGTTGAATTGGCCTTAAAAAAGAGGTTCAAAAGCAGCTTCCTCTCAAAGAATATGATCGACTTTCGTTCACATTAAAAAAAAATAACTTGCATGGCACTTTTTTTTCCCCCAAATCAACGAAAGAAAGTTCATTTTAACATACTTTAGAGTTACATTAAAAGAAGAGAACAAGAGTCTTTCCTCCCCTATCTTTCGTTCCCTTTTTTCTCTTCTTTTCTCTCTCTCTTTTCCTTTCCGCTTTATTTTTTCTTTCCCTATCACTTTCTTAAAGTCATCTATAGGACTTCTACGTGAAAAATAAAAAGAGATCCTTCCATTTACGTGACAAGAGATACTTTGCAATTTGCATCGTACCACAAAGAATAGCTAGGAATAGAATGAATATATATGGTATATTCAAATTTCTACCATATATATAAATATGTGTGTGTGTCTCCAACTCTCTCACAAACACCCCGACACGTACCATCTATCTTTTCAAATATAATTAATTAAAAGAAAAGCAAAGAGAAGTGTTATATAATCCAATTGATTTGATGCTGGGCCAAACACCTCCACTAATTAAAAACATGCTTTTAGATAATCAATCAATAGCACATGCGCATGCATGGCATGCATGGCCGACCTCGCATGTCGATTACTGGGACCCGAATTATGTTTCCAGGACAATTAAGAATTAAACGTGTATCCTCTTGACCTCAACATGATTAAGCCAAAAAAGTGAGGGGTCACCGAATGTCCAAAAAAAAAAGACAGTGGTTAAATTTGGTTTAGAAGTAGAATTAGGATACGAAGAATGATAGAGAAGAAGAAAGATATATAAAGATAGGTAAAGGATGGGAAGTAACGGGGAACATAAAGGCTGTTGGATCACATGCATATCACATTCTTTTTCTCTCCTTCGTCTTCTCCTTCTCTTCTTTTCATAAGTGTGGCTGATACTTCAAAGGAAAAATAAATAAAGGTGATTACTAACCAACAAAAAAATAAAGAGAGAGAGAAAGAGAAGGATTAATAATATGGTTCCACATCCACATCCACATTCCACAATCCAAATTCTACAGTTGAATGTTCAGTGTGGTGGTAGCTAGCTCCTCAATCCAAGGGATTTCATGAGATGATGAAGTGTCTTTCTGGGTCCCTACCTCATCATTTCATGCATATAGTTGAAAGACCCACCTCTCTCTCACCCTCACGTTCATCTTACTTTAACTTGGTTGTGCATTTTCTTAAAGTGGCATTGTGTTTCTCCCTTTCTGATCCCTCCCAATAATGCATCGCTCAATGTTTTGGAAAATGGAAAACCCTAGCTTTCAACTCTCATTGCCTTATCATCCATTCTCGGTAAACGTAGAAAACAGAATATCATGGGTGGATCGGAATTGAGTCTTATTATTATTGTTCTGGGATCGGAAAAACATTAATTGCCATGTTTGGTAGATCCCAACTGTCCAGTGTATGATGACTAGGGTGTGTGTGTGTGTGAATACATATTGCCATAATCATATATTGATACATGCATAATATCCATGTAATTATCCACCAAGCAATTGCTTTTGGTTGAGTCAATCATGTCTGGGGGAAAAGCCGTTTTTGCTAGCACCTGATAATGATCCAGGTCATTCGAATACAGTGAACGGAATTTATTAAGTTTGCCTGATATGATATTAACTCTTTTAATATTATTCTCTGGTCTTCCTTATGTGACTGATTGAGTAAAACATATACATACAGTATCGTTGATGATCATTCTTGTAGTACGACCAACTGCTAGGTTTCGCTGTTGTTTTTGACACGATGTTGTTCTATCTTATAATGAATTAATTATGTTTGTTGGAATATACCCAATATAATTTTGGAAGATAGATAGATTAAGACACAAACCCATTTAGATTGAATCAGAAATAGAAATAGAGAAAGAATATGGGTCAACAAAGGTGGTACCCTTACTGTTGTGGATTTAACTCCATGTAACTACCTAAATGAGAGAAATGGTCAAGGGAGTTTATTAAAAAATAATTATGCAATAACTCCGGCCTGCCCTCTCAAAAAACTGTTATCTCTAAACTCATTAATTAGTCAACTCTTCCTCCTCCCTAATGGTGATTTTATCCTATAATATTGTTATTGGAGTCCACATCGATGCTCCAGGTTTGCATGGAGACTTAAATCAGTCAATCGAATTTTAGATATGCCAGAAATCTTATTATATTTAAACAGACAACTTATATTATGGCCTACAAAGACTTACACCCATGTCGTTTTATGCAAACACGGATAGCTACGCTTAAGTTCGCAATTAGCAAGTTGCAGAATTAATAATTGCACTAAAACACAAACAAGTTGATCTTTTGAGAGAGTTTGAGGATTATCCTGAAAATAAAAGATGAGGGGATAAGAAATGGAAGGGGAAGAATATGAATTAAGGTGATTATGCGTAGGTATAGTAGGTAAGGTACTTCATTCATAGAAGGACCACCTCACTGTTGCCAAAAGTGGAAGCAACAGCTTATGATGGAGCGGGACTTCTTTGTTGTTGCCTTTATCACACAGACGAAGGGTGAAGCTGTTTTCACGTCCCACCCATAAAAGCATTGATACGCACCAAACTTTGATAGATATATGTGTAACTCCCCATAAGCTTACAAGCATGCAAGACAAATCGTACCTCCATTTCAAACTTCTTGGCGGTGTCTTTCCTTCGTACAATTATTTTATAAGATAGATCACTGTGCAGATTTAACTGTCAAATAATTAGTCAAATTATATGCCTATTATAAGTACAAGACCATATGCCCAATAATGGTATGCAT
Organism: Mimosa bimucronata; assembly: GCA_037074515.1. Classification (NCBI taxonomy): domain Eukaryota; kingdom Viridiplantae; phylum Streptophyta; class Magnoliopsida; order Fabales; family Fabaceae; genus Mimosa; species Mimosa bimucronata. Next base: position 12,176,789 of record CM073440.1, on the reverse strand, counting down.
ACAGATATATAAAGTGATCTTTATATAAAAAAACGAATACAAAAGGATACGCTCTAGGACAACGAAGTGCAGTGTTAAGATAGAAATTGTTAGCTGTCGAGTGTATGCATCTTTTGAGAGTGTTGCCACCTCAAGGAATTGTATAAACTTAATTACGTGCAACTTCTTGTTTATGAGAGAAAAAGTAAATTAGCGAAGCATACATTTTTTTTCGCCCTCAGCTTAAAGCTCTTGCTTTGACTTTAAATTTGTGTGTGTATGTGTGTGCACATTTCTACCTTATGGATACAGGGAAAAAAAGAGGAAAATACACTATATATATATAGTTGGGTCATGTCAAAGGTAAAAATGGTAGCATGTGTACTCCAATAGGCTGTAACATTAATTTATACAAAATAATGGACGAGGTACAGTAAAGTCACACATGTATGGACTACTGTTATGATGATAGGGTAAAGACTAGATTAGGTTTTAGAAATATACTCTGACAAAAGAACAAATGTTCCATTTACGTGGGGATCAAAAGCTAAGGCATCAGAGCGCAATATCTCCATGAAAAGCAGAAGCTGCGGGCATAAGTAGATACATGGTTCAGCTTAAAGAAGGAATATAACTTTGACTGCAAATAAAAGAACAGAGAGATATACTGAAATCCCAAAATGAAATACACTACTGAGAGCATATGGTATCAGTGGGGGGAAAAGAAAGCTTAGTGTGATACAAAGTGGAAGGAAGCGGGCCAAGAGAAGGCTGGTTACATACCCCACAAAAGAGAAAGAAGAAAAAAGAAGTGCAAAAACAGCTTTATGGGGAATAAGGATGAGATATATTGCATGATTGAACTCACTCCACTGAGCACTGATCCTACTTTACTGTATACTTCCCCATCTAATTTTTACTGTATTATCCTTTTGGTATGTAGTTTAAAGCTAATTTTCAATCTTTAAGATTTAGAGATGATTCCTTTTACGTGAGAAGGGCGAGACAGAGATAAAGAAGAAAAAAAGGGAAAGGGAGGCGAATGAGTGTGAAAGGACATGCATGGGCTGGATTTAGCGGTGGGCGAGGTGGTCGAAATAATTAGTAGTAACTATAATAATAGTCATAATAATAATAATAGTAGATTGCAAAGATAGTTATAATGATGAGCGAAGCATATTCACTTTCCTCTTTGTTATCACTTTCTAAGGCATGATTAGAATAAAGTGCATCCATGCATATTCAATCTTCTTCATCTCGCGCTCTCTCTCCTATCACTCCCTTCTCATATCATTCCTCAACGTAGATTTTTGTTTTCTAAGAAAAGAAGGCGTCCAATTAGTAAATTCAAATCTTGGTTCCCAAGTATTCACCAGTGCAATGTGTGATGGGAAAGAGGAACAGTTGATTTGATATCTTGCATCAAGGCATCAAGTTAGGGTTCGTGTGTGTTGTGTGTACTATTGTGGGTTTCTATATATCATGTCTTATTTTCGTAAAACAGCTTGCACATTTCGTCTCAAGTCAGAAGCCGGTGTCCCATAGAAATATATACACTTGATACAGAGAATCATGCTTCTGAAAACAAAATAAAAATAACCCTTGTGAGGCAGGAAGAAAATAAAAAATAGCCAAATTTAAAGTAATTTGTATAAGATTAACTCCTAAATTAAACCAAATCCCCTACTGTTTAACACGTATATCCTCACCATGGCATGCATATGTTTGGATATGCTATTCTCCCAAGAAAAACAACACAGATATTTTAAATAGGCCCCGATATCTGGTGTTGTTAAACAGAGGCTTGAATTGAACATATAAAGATTTGAAATGAGCCCAGTTCTGTATATTTGTGATCAAATTTTATGATTGGTTTAGTACTTTAGCTAATATATTCGTTGGGCTGAACACTGTTGAGAAAACGATTCGGTTATATGGGCATCAAAGGACTGATGGGCCTTATTCTACCTTAGACATTGGGCCAACTAGAGCCCATGTTAATGACTGGGTTTACTCTTTCGGACACTTTTGCTTCAGGCTTTCTATTTTTATTTTTGGTAACAAGACAAGCATTACGCTTAGGGGTGAGCAAACATTTTTTCAGTTCGTTTTTTAACCGAAAACCTTTAACTGGCCAAAAGAAAAACCAAAACCGAAATTGAAAAACTGAAAACCGAATTGTTTTCGATTTAGTTTTACAATTTTTTGGTTTTTTGGTTTATTTTGTGGGCCTTTTTTTTGTGCAGATTTGACTCATACGAAAATTCAATAAAAAACGAAAAAAAAAACGATTTATTGTACCTAAATAGTTGTACAAATCCTACAATTGTCCAAAATAACTAAATTATTAATTCAATAAGTCTAAAACAAAGAAAAGCTTTAAACGTGGCGATGTCAATATTGAAGCAGTTCTTTGACTTCGTCTTCTAGACTTTGGAGCATATTGCTACATCCTGCAATTAAAACAATGAAATTGAAAAATCAACCAAAAGCAAATAAATTACATATTAGAAATTGAGAATGATTGGAATAGCCAAAACATCTTTTTCTATTAGAGAAAGATTGCGGTATCTGAGGCAATTTTGATACTCTTTTGTTGCAATTTTGTCAAACACAAAAATTCAATGAAAAAGGGAAAAAATATATTCAATACATACGAGTAGTTATACAAATTCAACATCTTGTCTAAAACAACTAAACTATTAATTCAGTATGTCCAAAACAAAAACAAAAATAATACTTAAAACATGATAATTGAATTGGTTTTTTAACTTTCAAAAAACATTATGTAATTAATAATTTTTTTCTAATGTCACATGTTTAAAAAGTGCTTGGTTTTTTAGAAAGCATATTTTATTTGTTTAGATTTTGAGATATTTGTTTAAGGTTACTTGTTATCCTATTTTTAAATAAAAATTCTAGGCTTTTTTTAATGTCATTATGATTTTCAGTTTTTTGATTCCAAACCAAAACCATTTTCTAAAAACCGAAAATCATAAAAATGAATATCGAAACCAAAAAACTGAAACGCATTTGGTTCAGTTTTGCTCACTCCTAATCACGCTTTCTATTTGTGACTCCCCACTTCGCTCCAATGTCCGTTTAAAGTTGTAAACTTTTCATTTAAGATAGATTTATCATATTGTTGTGATTTAAAACTATTTCCTAGAAATACCTTTAATTTTTAATAAGAATAATAATTTGTTTTTTATGATAAAATTGGGCGATGCATGGGGTTCATAGGTGGAACTAGTTTCCCTACTAAACACAAGATTAATAGGAAGAGCTAACTAAATCTAGACCTTACATATATCATATAGACTATATAAATTTGATTTTTTTTTTTAAAGGATGTTTTTAGTGAAAAACCAGTTTTTAAAAAAGTAATAATTAAGATTTTATCTTCATTTTATATTCTACACCCATTAAAACAATCTTTTTTATAAAATATAAAATTTAAAAAAAATCAAATCTGAACCATACAAATTAGATATGAAGGTTCGGATCTAATTAACTCTCCCTACTAAGTTTTATGTTTAGTAGAAAACAGGTCCGGGTCTGGACGTGGGCAACAAACTTGGTCAGACACCTTAGTTGTTTAAGAAAACCTTGAATCCACAGATTTCAGAGACTACTACAAGGCAAGCGAATCCTTTTACAGATGCTCATACGTCTGGGGTCTGCAATCACATGAAGTCAAGCACACAATGTACAATTAGGTAAACGAGTTTAGGATTACAAGCATAGTAAACTAAAACAACAATCGATAATAACACTAGGCATACCTTTTTTAGTTATTTTAATATAAAATAAGGGATATCCGATACATAATATGCAGTTACATGTAGACCTCCATGCCAATAAATTTAGATGATTGACAAAGAGGACAAAAGCTAAGCCTACTTTCACAATCTTTGCAGAGACAGAGATGCCTGCATGGTAATAGAAGCATGCTCACTTCATTGACTCTACAAGCCTTGCATTTCATCATCTCAGTGTTGTCCTTCGAGAGCAGCTGAAAATCGATGGATTCGCCATTGCAGAACGAAGCCGTATCATCAACTTCGCTGTCTCCACATCCTTCTTTACTATCTCTACTTTGAAGCTGCACTTGTTGAAGATTATACTTGAGAGCAGAAACCATGTTCTCATTGTATTTGGCTCGCTGATGCCACGTGCCTGCTTCCATGCTCAACTGCTCCATGCGCTCCTCGAGTTCTTTGTTCCTCTTATTCATGCTTTCCACCTTCTCTTCTCCCTCTCGAAGTTTGTCAAGTACTTTTCCTTCAACAAGTGATATACTCTCAAGTTGAGTTGCCTCAAACTTCTCTAATACACTTTGCCGCATTTGCTCACCCTATTATTGCAATGCACAAATATCAGTAAACAAGTATTTAGGATCTTACAATTTACAAAGATGCCAGTGAATCTTAGGGAAGCAGGAAAAGGCAATTGATATGAAGTTGCTGAAAAGAACGGCAGTTCATTCACTGTGTTTGATCAGATTTCTGCGGACTCATGCAATTGAAAGGGAACTATATATACTTACATATGCTGGAGGTACCGGCTTTATTTTAAATCACAAATAAACATCACTTTCTTCTAGCAGCCATATGAATAAAACTCACTAAACTTGAGACTTTCCAAAGAACATTCACTATCCTCCCAAGTTCAAACCAAAGTGATAACCACAAAAATGGGAAGAAGGTTAAAATATTGGCCCTAATTATGGGCATAAACTATGAAAAAGGTCCCCATGGCTCAACAGAGACAACTCTACTGATTGAAACAAATTTGAATATCAATGAGAAGAGATCTTTGTTTAAATGAAGACTAATATCAAAGGCTTGACATCCTTACCCTAATAACATAGTATGAAGCGTTTGGAAGTGCAGACAATGAAAGAAATATATCTTGCTTTTGCTGTACGGATTAGGGGGGATAAAACAAGGGTTAGTGGTTAGTTGGAGAGACCTAAAATTTATTCAGCCTTTTTGAAGGTTCTATTTCTTTGTTTGTCTACTTTCACATGTTATTTGTTTTTGCATTTGACTCAAAAAGTTGAAAGCTTATTCCACTTAAGTGAAAGTATCTTGCGAACAGAACAAAATATAAGTAATGGTATGAAAACCCCCATTCCTTTGACTTAACAACAAACAATGCAGTTTATTTAAATATTTCACCCTTTACAGGACTAACACTGAACACAAAATTTTAGCAAGCAGATAAATATGTCTTGTATATAACTAACTAGAGCCCATATCAAAGATCTCGATGCCCAACCATGTATTAGACATTTGGTTAAATCTTTGACATGGAAAACTAGATGGTGTTTACTGTAAACATCAAACCGAATTTCAAACAACTGTAAACACATTTACAAACCCAGTAAAGTGATGAACTCAATTTAAAGGGAAACACTCAAGAACTCACCAAGAAATTATCACTGAAATATAAGCATCTCCCAAGTATTCAATAATAATATGGTATATGGGCAGTGGCCACAAAAAAGTATACAATGCTGATGGAATTTTTAGTTTAACAGGAAATCCAGACCTTATAAAACAAGTAAGGATGATAAGGCAAACTAGAAAACCATAAATTGTACAGACCTCCACTTTGAGAAACCTATCAAACTCCACATCCTGATGCTGTAACTCATGATCAATGTCATCACCAACAAGTGACAACAAAGCCGAGTCTCCCGTGGAAGCCAAGCGGGCATTATCAAATGACAAGCCCAATCCAGTGGAAACAGATGGTGGCTGCAGAAAATCTACTGAAGAAATCTGAGAGTTATTCTCCAGAAAGTCCTGTTCTTTTAGTCTTTTCCTCTCGGGTTCCATATCGCAATTCCATTGCAAATCAGCCCCACCATCGCTGCCATCAGCAGCAGGGACTGGTCCCGGTGCAAACCCAACAACGTGAACTAAACAAGCACAACAACATCATTAATTGCGGCATCCATTTAACATGTGAACCCAACAATAAAGTAGCAACAAACAATTAGGGATGACGGGAAGCGAGAAAATCGAAGAAACAAAAGAACAACGCTCTGACTCTGAACTTGCAGTTCAATAGCTCAATTTGCTCATTTATTAATTAATTTCTTTCCATAGCAGCGCATATATATGCATGAGATAGTTCTTCCATCGGACGAAGAAGCAAATTAAACAAATGAAACAAAGGATTAAGATAAAAATGGAAAGCCAAGGATGAATAATTTACATACAGGGAGGAATATAAGGAGGATGCTGAGCATGGGACTGATCTTGCATGTGAATGGGGTTGTAGTAAGCGATAGGCCGCGACATCTGACCGTCGATCGTTTGCAAATTTCTGTTGAAAGGTAAAGGGGAACAATAATAAGAGAAGAGACGATAATAGCGACAATAAAGGGGGCCAGAAAAAAAAAAGGGAAAAATGAAGTGAAAAAAGAGGAAGATAGGGAATTTGCTTTGATGAGGAGGTTGAGTTACCTGAGAGATTGAAAGTGGTTAGGGAGAGCCATGGATGTGGAGAGAGGGAAGGAGGAGACCCTCCCCTTGGAAACACTTGTTGCCCCTTGAAGATTACTACTTCTCTTCGTAGCTATCTTCTAGCTCTCCCCGCTATTTTCACAAGCCCTCCGAATTGGCAATTATACAGAGGAAACACGTAATCAATGATCTCAGTGAAACTGGCGAATCTGGCCTTCGTGGTTATTAAGACTAAAGATTAATGCTCCATGCTAACGTGGAGTTTCAAGTTGGGTTGCTGCCTTGCTGGTGCCGGAAAAGAATTAAAAGGAAAAAATAAAGTGTTAAATGGAATATGCTGGTAATCCTTTGAGGGACCATTGGCCAAAAAAAAAAAAAAATCCTTTGAGGGACCACTTCTCCAAGAGGGGGACTTATAAGATTTTAGGTTTTTGTAGGCTCACAATTACGCCTATGATCCAGTAGGCCCAACACGGAGAGTCCAGCCCACACATTCCCTCGTAACAACCGGCCTAGAATACCGAGTGATGCAACTTACCGGAAGGCCACATCCGCAGGCTCTCATTGGTCAATAACCACGACCCCTGGGTTTTACCGGGTAGCGCCTAGTCAGTTGCCAACGACTACATCCCAACGAGTCTTTGACCTCATCCTTCTCGCAACGAACCATGCAAGTCGGAATGGACGAAGGCTAAAAGCATTAGTAACGCACCAATATCGAGGACCACACTTGATAACAAACATCTGTGAACCCTAGAGCGATTATGGAGCATTTACGTTTTTACTTTCTATCACTGTGATTGTACCTAGTGTAACATCCTAAAAATTAATTGAGGATTTGTAGAGGTAAATAGGAATTTATTAATGAGAAATGATGGATTATGAGAATATTTGAAGGATTTTGAGGTATTTTACAGGATTTTAAAGGCCTAGTTTCTTCCTTATTTGGACAATAATAATTTTGGGAGAGATTATTTTTAGGCTCAAAAGAGGTTAATATGGGAGGAAATAAATAAAGGATATTATGGGAAAATTTTGAGAGTGAAAAGAAAATTTTTTATTCAAAAGAAATATCTTATTTAAGAATTTTAGGGCCCAGTAGTATATTCTCCACTCTGCCGACACTCCTTTCCTCGCCAGAAACTTTTACTGTTTCAATTATTATTTCCTCAACCAATCACATTCAACTACTATTTATATATATATATTATATTATATTATTAATATAATATATTATTATATTATTATTTTATTATTTCACAATTATATAAACACACCGCACTTAGATGAGTAGTCAGTGGTTGCGTTTGGGGCTACCCCCGTTGATCTCACTTTTGCAGGTCCTAGGAGCGAAGTAGGAGGTCAAGGGAAGGATCTTGGAACTTCTCACTGATATCGTGAGATACTCTGGACCAGAAGGACAGGAGGTATTGCCACATTTAGGATCATATTTTTTATGATGCTTCCGCTGAACCTTGTTATTATTCTGGGGAAAAATTATTGTATAATACCTATTACGGTATGGTATTTTGTGAATGATGTGTGGAGTTTAATCATGGATAATGTAATTTTCTGTTATTGTACTGGGAAGAAAATTATATTATGATGACGGAAATTAGAGTTGAGGTTTGAGTTAAAAAGATAATATCTAAATATTATGGAAAGATCTTTTTCTAACTATGTTAGTTATTTTATTAAGTAAATTCATTTTCCTAACATAGTTAGCTATATAAACGTTTTAATATTTAATTGTGAGTGGTTAATAGGGGGATTAGGAAGTTAATGTTACACCTAGGCAAAGATCCTTTCTCTTATTTGTAACTACCGTTGCTGGTGACCCTGTTCATTAATAACAATAATCCTTTTTCCCTGTTTATTTGTGCTATACTAAATTTTGTATCAACAATTCTCTCACTCCAATCTTTAGTTTTTGAGGTATGATCTGCTAAAAATTTGTACTTGTTACAATGGTGTTTTCATCGAGAGATGACCAACCATAAACCAACTAAAGGTAGGATGAACTGGTGAATCTGAGATTTGGCCTTCAAGGGGTGCATTATCAACATGACTTTAGGGAGGTTTCCTTTTAAAAAAAGTGCTTCATAAAGTTTACGTACCCCTAACCCAATAACTAGTTTTTCGGATGTGATTCTTCCAAAAACCTGTGTTAATTAATTGACTTTAAAAAATGTACCATTTTTCACAGTGATTTGATGGACTTCTAAAGTGAGACAAAGCTTTGGATGCTGGTAATCTTTTCTTGAGTTATTTGTTGTTAAATCCTAAGAAAAAATTTAGTCCGGTAGTTTTCACCTTTTAATATATGTATTTTTCATTGGAGGTCAGTGTTTTAAACAGTTTAAACTGTTAGAATCTTAAATTTTGATGAGGACTGACCCCATAGATAACATAAGTAAAATGAACAATTAGCATACAACTTAGTCTGGAATAATTTGAGATAAGAATAACTAAGTATAAGAGCGTAGGTTACCTTGACATTAAACAAGTAAAATCTAATAGGTAACAGAAACTCTATCGCTAAAGCTAGAATCTATCGCTAACAAATAGAAAGTGTAGGATAGCAATAGCTAATGAAAACTTAGCAATAATTTGAAGATAAGTCAAATATCTCTATCGTTAAGACCTTTATTATCGCTATGAGTTGAGCTAGCCTAAGCAAAGGACAATAAGATTACTATCGCTAAAGGTCCCATAGATAACTCAGGGAAAATGTTAGAACAACTATGAGTAATGAACTATGTTACTAGCGATAACATAATTGGCTATCGATGGGAGAATACCTCAAATAACTTAGACACTCAGATAGCTAATACTCTAGCGATAACATAGTCACTAGCGATAACATGATTAGCTATAGATAACAGAACACTTGTTGAAATAACTTAGACATTCAGATAACTAATACATTGAGCTAATGAAATACTCTAGCGATAACATAGTCACTAGCGATAACATGATTAGCCATCGATAGAAGAATACTTGCTGATATAACTATCCTTTAGCTAATGAAATACACTAGCGATAACACCTATTGTGCTTTTTATGAATACTTGTTTTAGCTAACAGCTAATTGCAGGACTTACACTTAAGAACTAGCAATAGCCAAGAGAGAGTTAGCGCTACTGAAAAAGCTGCTATGCAAGTACAATGTTGCAGGTGATCGTCACTCACAAACTCTATCTCTCATAGCTCATCTTCTGCAAGAATTAATTGAAGCAAGAGAAGATAGTTGACTAAGATGAAGAACAGCATTAATTGCCAACGACTATTTTAAAACGGGCTCTTGAAGCTGAAAGAAAAGGCAAAGCTGTGAAGAGCTATAAAAAAAAGACCTGATCATTTATGAGAAGATGATGAACAAGTGACTCACACACTCAGAGACGAACTAGCTTTTATTATTCTCATCTACTCTCTGCTCACTAAAGCTCAAAAGTATTTATTACTCTTAGTGAGATTTTTCTGTGCTTAAGTGTTTATCAAAATCTGTTCATTAAGTGAACTTATTAGTTGAAATCCTCTATTGTTTGAGGTTGTTCTAAAGTTTGGGACTTTAGAACAGGGTTGTATCCTTATAGGTTGCAAGGGGGAGCGTTTAGAGGGAGTCTAAAGCTCTGTTGTAAAGGTTGACAGGTGAACCTGTGTTTGTAAAACCTGTGGTATAGTAGAACTCAACGAGGAGTTGGAGAACTGGACGTAGGCAGTGTGTTGGCCGAACCAGTATAAAGATTGTTCTTTATTATTAAGTTATCAAATTTTCAAAGCACAATTCACCCCCCTCTTATGCGTTTTGCCATTCACATAAGCCTCACATTTCGTCAACCATTCTCGCTAAATTCAAACTTGATGGGGTGATAATGAGTAAGGAACGGAAGTTAAGGGGACTAGCGAGCTGTAGATTCACCGTTCATTGCCCAAAGCAATCTTAAGTGTTTCATATTTTTCGTTTGTGGTCTCTTTATTAGAAATGAAACTATTAGTATGAAGTTTTCTTCTTTCGGCCAATGCACATTCATATTTGTGCCACTTTCTGTCACTTCCCATCTTCTTTTGCTGGTGAGTGTTCGTTGAAATCAAAGCCAAATAAACTGTTTCTTCTTTTTTGGTTATATTGGTATAATTGAACAAGTTAATTGAATGTGGCCATGAAATGCCCCCTTTGAACATTTTCCATCCCCGCTGTTCAGTTTCAACACGGAAGTTGAAGACCTTTCGTTTTATGGGCCTGATTTTCCGCTAGGATGTGAGATGGAGGGAACCTCAAAGGCCAACACCTGCTTTTTTTTATGGCTTTTTTTTCCTATTTTTCCTTAATCTTAACTATCCATCAAATCTAACGGCTGAAAAATTATAAAATATTGGCCAACAAATCTCTCATACTACCTCTCTCATCCATATTTTCTAGCTTACACTATCATTATATTCTTACTTCTTTTTTTCCTTATATATTTTTAGTCATCAGATTTGATGGATGACTAAGATTAAAAAAAATGAGGAGAAAAGCACCACAAAAAAAGCTGGTGTTCCGGACCGTTCTTGTTTCTTTCCAGAACGCCTGCTTTTCTTTATGGTGTTTTTTTTCATACTTTTCCCTAATTTTAACGATATCACATGTTGATTGGACCAAAGTGGAGTCTCATTGGCCATTGGTACCGCCAAATTTGAAAGATTATTACATTCTCCAATCCTGCCATATTATCCGTATCTTGCTTCATCAAGATTAAAAAAAAAAAAAAAATTGAATAGAAAAGAGAAAATATACGTTGTTGATATAATAAGCGGTTTATTAATTTATTAAATCCAAACTGATTTCATCTGGGTTATACTTTTGGACGGGGGGTTAGGCCTATTTCAAATCATTCTGGTCATATCTAATTTTGACTTTTAACTTTTAACTTTTAACCAGGGCCCATTCACGTGAGAGATTATCCACATTGTTTTAAAGAAATGGTCCATGGATAATCCCAGCCTCACAGGCTTTGTCACACATTTCATCGCTTTAATTGATGCAAATCATAGGACATCCATGCATGGATGGATCTTCTTTTTCCCCTTTGCCTCTCAACAACTTTTACTTTAGGATTTCTTTATTTGGGGAAATTGGGTTGCACGTTAAAGGTGGAACATAAGGTGGTTTACTTGTAACTTGGGGATTATACGAACTGTTTATTGCGTGCAAGATTTTTCGAATGAAGTGAGCGCCAAACATGGATCATATACCATCCTCCCTAATCCTAATCCCCTCTAGACATTCAACAGCTGGAATCGCTTGCCCTTTGCCCGCACACTTTCCTAACTTTTTTTTTCAAATACATGGAATGATAAGCACATCAATTTACCATTATGACGCAATCAGCATTTACACTAAAAACAAATTATTTCTTTCTTTCGCATTACACAAACTCAAATCCAACGGAGTCTTCCTCCTCATTCTGATCACTCACAGTAGATCTTCATCTTTTTCCGCTGTTGGGTTATAACCAAAAAACCAAAAACAAAAAACAAAAAAGCCCTTAAACGTGTTATTGGCATCCTGGCCTACTGTTAGGCTGGCTGGGTCCCCATTTCTTCTGATTCCCTGCTCAAACCATAGAATCAGACAAATAATAACGAGAACTGAGATCTCATGATATTCCCGAGCTCCTTTCAAGTTTCGCATCAATCGTACGTGCAAGATTTCTTCAGGGAGATCGGCTTATTGATGTTCTTGGGATCCAGGGTAATGTAACACGCAATTTTCTTGTAGAATTTGGGCTTCACCAATTTCCCAAGTACATAAGCCCTCGATCGAATCACAAAGTTCAAACTTAACTGTACAGGTACTGTAGGCACCCCCGTTGAGCTGCTCAGACTCGCACCACTTCCATACAGAGGAATCCTGTTCCCCATCACAGCCACACTCACCGCCCTCTGACTTTTTCTTGACTGGTAAAACTTGTGCATCTGCAAAATATTCCCAACAATGAACTGAGTCAGAAAAGAGAAGAACATTATGAGTAACATTTCAATGACGAGTATGGGATGAGTTTTTTTTTTTTTTTTTTAATTACAATTCCAGAAGCAATCCTGATTTCGGAATAGGATAAATCTACAGGCGTTGATGTGACGTGGACACCAAAAAAGGTGCCGGTGTTGCGATATTTGAATCTAACTGTTGAATTCATGGTGATCATATCGGTGGCAACTCCCGTAGAATCAGAACCTGCCTGAACCCTAACGTGATCGAATCTGATGCTCTGCAAAACGGATTAGCCAATTCAAGAACAGAAAATTAAAATTGAGAAATGAGAAAAGGGAAGAGGTTGTAATTAATGAAACCTTCATGGCGATTTCAGGCTTCATAGGCTTACTGGCACCCCAGAGAACGAGAGCGAAGAAAGAGAAGAGAAGTACAAAAGCAAGAAGGAAAGCGAGATAGTAATAACAGCGACGGGGAAGAGATTTGTTACGGTCATCTTCGAGGTCGAGAAGGCCTTCTTCTTCAATGGCGTGAGGTTCCTTCCATGGCTTGAGTCCCTTACGGAAGATCTTGCGAGATCCAGAGAATCTACTGGAAGAAGACTGGCGAGAGTGACGATCGAGAGAGGAATGAGAATGAGGGGGAGATCCCATGGGACTAAGAACAGGTGTTGAATGAAATGAGTTGGTGGTCTTCTCTCCATCGTGGGAATCTCTGGAAGGACTCTGAACGTAGTAAACTGGTCGCCGAGGAGATCTCGTCGGAGACGACGCCGACACGCTTGTTGCTTCTGAGTCTGTTTTTGCGTGCATTGTGTTGCAAATTGTTCCCAACAGATCAAGCTACGAGCAGTGAGACCAGTGTAAGTGAGTGCGTGTGTGGCCGAATAGAAAATGGAGGGATTATTAGTAGTATTTGTTATTCACTTATTCTTGATGAGGAAGGGAGGAAATTATACTTTACCAAAACGACACGACATGTACACATGGTGTGCATTATAGAGGAAGGAGATTGGGGTGAGAAAATAGTAGACAAATATTTTAGGTGAAGTTGTTTATTGTATCATCAACTTCTACCAATAATATGAGGTGATTTTTTAAACATTACTATTATTTATAAATATGACAGTAGCTTGTGTGATTACTGATTAGATAACTTGATATAATGAATATATGAAATTTGGTATAAGTGTGATGTAATATGAAAAATTGAAAGTACTAAATATGGGACAGAGAATGGGAAATCGGTGATGTTGGAGGATTGGAAATGAGGGGGGCAGTTGGAGGGAGTGGTTTTGGGCAGCAGGAAAAAGCATGGAAACCAAAACGCATCACCGACAGTCACGTTACAGTTGTCAACTAACCCAAAACCAAATCTCATCGTACTCTTTGTCGATGCCAGTTGCCAAACCCAATGAATTTACACTGATTAGAGAATGCAAGCAGTGGGACTTGAACACGTGTAGAATGTCATGTGCTGTGCAAGTTAATTTTAGCCCGTGTTTGTGTTTGGAAAGTTGCTGCTTAATTAAGCTTGACTGTATCTTAATCTGATGGGCGCCATTTTTAATTCCGGGAGTTAATTACGCCGACGCCGATTGTCCCGTTGTAAGAGAAGATATTAACATAATGGTGAATTGAGTATGTCGGTCCGACTCAGAACTACTCTGAAAAATTTGTTCCTGAACAGTGCACATATTTGTCAATTTTTACTTTACTTCAATTGGGTTGCATCCAAAACCAGATTGACCCGCTCTGAGTCAATATTCTTACGAGGTGATGAGTTGGGCTAGCGTCACCACTCGCCATCCATGCATTTTTCTTTCCTTTTTTTCTTCTTTTTCTTTATGATGTTTTTTCAAAAAAAGGAAAAGAAAAAGAAAAAACTACTGTATACACTATACACTATTACAATTTTGTTGGATCAAAGGTTGCAGGATAATAGTTGCATTTTCCAATAGCGATGATGAAGCTGTGAATTTTTGTGTTTGAGGATGTAGTCCAGAGTATCTATTTAGGGATGTAGTTTAGGATGCTAGATTTATTGAATAAAGATTGGCATGTAATTATTGATCATAGATATGGGGAGAGACTGGAAGCAGCTGATAAATTAGCTAGAGCCTAGAGCCTCTCACAGTTTAGACGCAAGTTTTCACTGGCCTGAAATTTGAACAACCTACCTCTTTTATAAGAGAGGAGGCTGCAAACCCATGTTGTAATTATGTAATATGTGAAGGCAGGCTGATTAAGCTCTGGAATGATATTCTGTTTGTATTAAAAAAATAAATCAGAATTATTAGTCAGTAGACTGTGAAACAGGGAGAGTGATGTAGGGGTGTGCAAACGGTTTTCGGTTTAAAACCGAACCGAAAACCGATAAGAGGCAAATAGCGAAACCGAAACCGAACCGAAAAACCGAAACCAAAAAAACCGAAATGTTTTTGGTTCGGTTTTTCGGTTTCTGGGCTATATTCTTAATACTATTGTGTTGCAATTTTTTCCAATACGAAAATTCAATGAAAAAAGGAAAAAATAGATTCAATATATATGAATAGTTATACAAATTTAATATCTTATCTAAATCAATTAAAATATTAATTCAGTATGTCCAAAATAAAAAAATAATACTTAATACATGACAATATTGAATTGGTTCTTTAACTTTCAGAGTACATTCTGTAATCACTAAACATTTTGTGCTTTTTTTTCTAATGTCACATATTTAAAAAGTGTTTGTTTCTATTAGAAAGAAAATTTTATTTGTTTGGATTTTGAGATATTTGTTTAGGCTTACTTGTTATCTTATTTTTAAACAAAAATTCTTTTTTTTAATATTATTATTATACTTTTCGGTTTTTCGGTTTCAAACCGAAACCGTTTTCCAAAAACCGAACTGAAACCGAAAAACTGAAAAGTAGGAAAATAAAAATCGAAACCGAAAAACCGAAATGCATTTGGTTTGGTTTAGTTTTCGGTTTCGGTTCGATTTTGCTCACCCTAAAGTAATAGCGCGAATTTGGGAGGGCAGAGAGAGACTGATGCTATGGGCAAGTTTTGTTTCGGCGGAGGCCGTTTTGTACTGCCTGTAGATTAGATGGGTCAATCGTGACCTACCTCTATTTGGGCTGCTTTTTTCATTACCTCTTAGCTCTTACCATGCGCTTTTTAGTGAAATGATCAAGCTGGCCACTTCTTTCTTTCTTTCTTTTTTTTTAAAAAAGAAAGGGTTAGACCCATTTTGCTAGCTCTTCCACAGTCTCACCTTCACCCCTCCATGCGCATTATTAGGTATTGGGGACCCACAGTTCAACTGTTGGCATAGTAATTCAATTATCCGGAATACATTGACTTTGAATAATTGAGTGGCTTGTATTATTACAAATAAAAAATAGAGAATTTAAGCAAAACATCACGTGGAAGCAAATGCCACGTGTTAACAGACAGAATTTGGCATATTTTCGTTCCTACCACTACATATTTGAACCCTGCCACCCTTTATCCATGAACGATAAGCAAACAGCTGATATTGAAATGTAGCCGCACCTTTGCCCCTTAGCCGTTGTGCTTCTTTAGCCATCGCAAGAAACCATCTCCCTCAAATACAATACATATACAATTGGTTTTTGGCTGTTCCTTTGCAATGACAGATCCCTGCATGACACGCAACTTTCTTGTAAGAGCCTGCAATTTAATTAATTACCCTACGATTTGGGGAAGGAACAAATAAAAAGGAACATTGATGAAATGGGCGCCGCTCCTTATTACTAATTTAAGTAGAGAGCACTAAACAGGGTATACATTGGATGGTGACTCAAAAAGTAGTCACAATAGAATAGATGGGAAAAGGTTCAGTACTGCGTACACTATCATGTTGAAGTGAATTAATGCCAGACCATATAGTGTCAAGGGTCAACACTATGTGCCTTTTAATCAATTACATGTACTTACAGCCCTTTCTCTTCCCAATTGAACATATAAAGTAAGATGTAATGATAGGATGCTCTCGTAAATGACGAATATTTTATTACCTAGTTCAAGGCTGCTCGTCGCATATTGCAGCACGTTTCGTCCTTTTTACGTGCACTTCTTTTCTCAGCTTTTTGACCTAATTCCATACAACCCAATTCATTCGTACATTCATTCGACTGTCCCAATTTCACTTTAACCGATCAACCATCGATTGTTTAAAATTACCTGTTTCTTATTTCAAGCTCTTACAGGTCAAATTGAAAACTCAAGCTTGTTGAAAGTGACATTTGTTTTTGTCCCAATTGTTAAAAGTACATTGAATATTATCCTTTTTTTACAAAAAAAAAAAGAAAGAGATCTGGTGAATTAATTTTATATGCATTGCGACATTTTGTCTCATTTTCACTTTTATCAGGGAGATATGTGCTTTTAAAATATTCAAATGCAATCGTTTTTGGTTGATTGAATTAAGATTTATATATATGAAATGAATGCACATACACGCTCGCGCGACTTAATAATATTATCACTATTATAATTATTATGGATAACACGCGCTAGCTAAGCTAACTGATTGGGAGTTTTTACAAAGGATCGGAGTTCTAGCTTTTTGAGGGTAATGGTTTTGAGGGGAGACTTGTGATGAGAATAGGACTCCGAACCGAGTGTGACCTGTCCCACCAAACAAGCTGACCAAAAGCCACCTGAGCCTTCATAACTGTGGGGCCCTCTATCCTCAGCGTGTAGCTTAATCTCTCATTCTTCCCTTCGAAGACCAAAGCGTCGGGGACAACACTGACATTGAACCCTTCAATGGGCGTTACCAAAGGTTGGTAAATAGCCGGTCCCTCTCCAACGTTGGTGACAGTTCTGTGAAACTCTCTCACTGTCAATGGCGGCTCAGAAGAAGAATCGTTGGAATTGAAGAATGCTATGAAAGATGGATAGTTCAAGTCCAAAGAAGCCTTGGAACAGTTAAAAGAAGAGCATCTGGTGATGGCCTTAATGTTCTGTTGAGTGTAGTTGAGCCCGCAAAGAAGATTCACATAATCTTCAGGCCCCACATCGTAAACAAGACCAGGGTCAAGTGCTCTGTTGGGATTGATATGACCAGATCCCATGGCCAAGGGAGAGGCCGCTTTGTATCCATCACCAAAGTCTCTGATCGCTCCTAGGCCGTTGTCCGACAAGTCCGATGACGTCATGATGGCAGATCTAACGGCGGCGGGGCTCCAATCAGGATGCGCTCCTTTTATAAGAGCCGCCACTCCTGCCACGTGTGGGCACGACATGGATGTCCCAGTCAGCAAATTATAATCGCTTAACAATTTCTGCGACTTCACCTTAGCCACGGGAATATTTGAAGGCCATGCGGCTAAGATTGATGATCCTGGAGCCGTGACGTCAGGTTTCAGCACGTGTGGGCAGGCTCGTGAGGGCCCTCTTGAGCTGTAAACGTCCACATTCGGTGCTCGAGTGGTACCCACAGATGTGATCTTCAATTTCATGCTCACCTTTGGGGACTTGTTCTTGCTGATATAGTCCTTCAAGATTTCCCCATTTTCTGGACCAAGAGAGATTGCTGGTAAATCAGTGTACTGGAGGACGAAGTTTACTTGCGGGTTTTTGGTTATAAATACACCCCCTACAACCTGTGCTTTCATTGCATTCACGATCTGATCTTCCAGGGTGCTATTCTCATAATTAATATTGTCTTCACACACCACAATCTTCCTCCTCACTCTCCTCAATTCCTTCACATTGTCACAAGATCCCATGAAAACCACCCGAAACTGTAGCGATTCAGAGAAGTTCCCTGCGTAGAGAGACGACCCAGTGATCGGAACTTGATTGCCTAGAGTTAGAACTCCAACGAAGTCACGGTCCTGAGTGGAAGCGGCCACCGTTATAACCCACGGCGTTCCGTTATGGAGAGTGAGGAGATCATTTCCGGAGTTACCGGCTGAGGCAGAGACGAAAATGCCCTTCTCCATGGCGGCGAATGTCGCTATTGCCACGGGGTCTTCATACATAGGAGCCTCATCGTAACCAAACGACAATGAAAGAACATCAACACCGTCTTCTATGGCGCTATCAATGGCGGCTATGACATCGGACGCGACCGTTCCTTCTGGCCAGAATGCCTTATACATGGCAATTCGAGCACGTGGGGCCACGCCGGTGGCGGAACCGGCGGCGTAGCCGAAATAAGAGACGCCGTCAACTGTGCTGCCGGCGGCGGTGGATGAGGTGTGGGTCCCATGGCCAGCATCATCACGTGCCGAGTTCATGGTAATATTTGCATGGGGATTCTCAGCAAGTAGCCCCTTGTTAAAGAAACGAGCTCCGATGAGCTTCTTGTTGCACATGGAGGAGTCAAACTGAGTGCCATTCACACACTCGCCTTTCCAGCGTGAAGGGACATCAGGCATGTGATGATCGTGAAAGCTGTGAGATTCGGGCCAGACTCCGGTGTCGACGAGGCCGATGATGACGTGGCTGCCATAGTCGGAGGAGGGCCAGGCGCCTGCGAGGGGGTTGAGATGGAGAAAATGGGGGGAGTGAGTGGTGTGGAGTTTGACATGGGAATCTCTGAAGGAAGAGAGGTAGCCGGGGGATTTTTTAAGGGAGAGAAGCTGGGAAGGTGACAGCCTGGCACTGAAGCCGTTCATGACGTGGCTGTAAGTGTAGATGAGCATGGAGGAAGGAGTGGTTTCAGTAGGGTTGGAGGTGGTGGAGGCGAGGGTAGAGAGGTACCAGTTGTGGTGGGTGGAGAAGGTTTTGGGCATGGAGGATATGTCCATGTGGACTATGTAATTCTCCCTTGACTCATTATCACCCAGTGTGGCACTCAGGCATGAGACTATAGTGATATGAAACATGCATAGATGAAGAAGAGCTCTATGCACAGCCATAGCTAGCTAGCTAACAGAGTGAGTGAGTGTCTATGATATATTTCTGAACTCTCTCAGGTGTTGTGAATTGATTATTGTGGCGTCTCGTATATATAGAGCCGTCATACGTGACTAGTGTGTGTGACTGAGGCCCCAAAGGCCACCTTGCCGGTCACGCAGGTTTGTTCAGGTGGGGGCCCCACGCCAACGAGGAAAGAGCTATGGGTCGCCTTATTGGACAGTGTTACTATTATTTTACTGTGTCATGGTTTATAATTAGCTTTATCCAAAAAAATGGTTAATCACTCATCTGGTGAATTTTTTGATAAGTACAGAGGAAAACCTGAACTTGAAATCAAACAGCTTTATTTCTAACTTTTATTCTATTTAATAGCCACTGCATCAAATAAGAATAAAGCTAACATATTATTTTTTTAAAGAAGTTATGGGTGCTAAATGAACTATTTAATTATTACGTATTTTGTGAATTATTATATTATACGTTAGTTTATAAATCAAATAAGTTAGTTTCAAGAAAAAATTTAAGCAAATCAATTTATAAGTAACTTATTTAATGTTCTTATGATTCTAAAAAAAAGTCAAACTATATCCTATATTTAGGAACGGAGGTATATGAATGAAAAAATTGTACGTCCATGTGAAAAATTTAATGATATGACTTATAAAATATACGATCAAGTAAATCTTTCTCTATGCTTATAAATAGGACTAAAGGGATAACAGAGGAAAAAGAGTAATAGTGAGAGTAAGATGATCATGGTATTAAGATAGGATTAGTGGGGTTAATTGAGGCAAGGTTCACGAACAAGGCACCGCTAGTAATGACAAATTGACAGCGCGCAGTGAGAGTGTGAGTGTGTGGCGCTGGCACTGAAATGGCGGGTGAGCAACGCCCGGAAAAAGTGGAGCAAATTGGGGTGATATGATATCAAGTTAAAATTGGTATTAGTGACAAAACTGGACTCTAACCTCTGCATGTGCTAGCTAATGCGTTACTACGTTCTGTTTCATTTTGTAAGGTTCTCCCATTTCTCGTGTGCCTTCTATCATAAGTATGTGCATTTTCCCTCTTTTATGCCCTTTTGCTTCAAAATGCCACGTACAAATGTATACAACTTTCCTCCTCTAAAACCAACCCCCCTTCCAAATTAATCCCTATTAACCGACATCATGTGCTGCCTTATCAACCAATCTTTCACGTTATCCTCTAAATAAGCAAATATCCCATCCTATAATTTTTCCTTGCCTGCAACCAATACGCCTTGTATAAAAATGGTGCTATCTTTTTTTTTTTCCATTTTTTAAATGATCAATTAACAATTCAATGAATTGGAAGATGGTTCATATATTATAAAAACTATACGCTTATCACATCTTAATTATAGAGCATACACATTCTTATATTTTGATTGGATAACATGATCATGGACAAGAATGTAAGTTGCATATAATTTTTCTAGATGACTATATAACCATATATATTCGAGCATTGTTTACTCCAATGAGAGCAACTCTTCCAATATATTTTATATATTCACATGGACTCACGGTGACATCTTGTTTTCAAATTGGTAAAATCCCTACCCAGCTAGGATCGATCCTTATCGCCTATCGCTAGTCATACACACAAATTTTATATTCAGGGTAAACTCTTTTTTTTTCTGTTATAATTTGACTCGATATGGATTAATGGAAGAAGCTGAGTCCATCATCGAATCACCACCCTCAGTTGCCATACATTGCTATAAGTGTTGTGAAAATCACAATAAAAGGCATAAAGCGTAGGGATAAAATACAAGCGATGGCTCATGAGGACCTCAAATTACCACCAATTTTTGAAATAAGATATTCAAACTCAAATATGTTTAAAAAAGAAAAATTCAAAAGCCCAGGTATTTGTACCCTGTGGTACAGTCACTCTCCCCAGGCCCAGGCCCCAAGGTAACGCTCAGGCCTCTATGGCAGTGCGGCTTTAAGATGCCCAATTCCCTCCATTTTACTCCTTGAAAGTTCAAATTGTACCTTACAAAGAGGCTAAATAAATCAATCCTGGGGGAATAAAATTCACTTTTTTTTTTTCTTGCCCTCGAATAAAATTCACTTGTTACTTACATTACGCTTACCAACCAAAAATGCATACAAAATACATGATCGGATTCTCTTCTGTGCATTATTTTCCAATTCTCTTCACCGAATTTAGACTGTCTGATTTATAGGTAATGGTTCAAATTAAACAATTGATTCATAAGTATGAAATAATGATGAGACTGTTTTCTTACCTGTTAATTAGTACTTTATAATAAAACATTAAATCTAAACGACTATTGCAAATCTAACAGTCCATATCTTTTGTGAAAAAATGGAGCAGATTAACGGTATAGCAGAGAGCACTACTCCACAAACAAAAGACTGGTGTCCTGAATTAATTTCAAGATATTAAAAAATATCACAAGGATTACAATTTGAAGAGAGAGAGAGCTTAAGTACGCGCCAGTTGTAAGTATTTCTAATCTCTTTTACAAAATTAAGCTGAAGCAAAATGGGATGCCCAAATATAACAAAGAAACACAAAGCATGACATGTCAATATTTAATTTGCTGCGTATAGGGCAGAAATCATTTTCAAAGAAGTCGAATGATTGTAAGTTTGGGATGGAATATTTATTTTTATCAAAATCGTCTGTTTAAACTCCAAAGGGGCATTTCAACCTGGTGCTTGATCATTCATTTCAAGCTCCCAACAGTCAACTTGTTCCTCTCCTAACTCAATGATCATTTGATCAGATAGGTCCCCTTTTGGCTCCTCATCTTTCATATCAACCATCACCATTGGTTCAATGAACATATACCTGGTCTTTTTGTTTGGCCTGAAGAACTTTTGGTTTGTTTATTATCTCGTCTCCCTATGGCATTTTTTAAGCAACAAATCAAAAGGGTCAAATCTTCAAATGTTCTAAACATTCATCCACCCACGGGCAATGACTCTTGCAGAAATTAAGATTGCATTCTATAAGCCATCAGCTCAAGAATATTTCTTTGTTGTTCACCAAAACAGGAAAAAAAGGAATTGTTTTTTGTCCAACCATACAGTCAACTGTTTTTCTCGCCATGTCCAATAACAGTATTAGGATATTTCACCCTATAATTATTGATTATCATTCCTTCCTTCATTAATTAATCGTTTACTATTTTTTTTGGCCCAGTTTGCAACCTACCAGACTACATTGTATCTGCCACTCCCATGTTTTGAAATAGAATTTTGATAAATCAAAAGCTGCTTTTTCTTGTGTCCATTTAGACTAAATCGATTCTCACAGTCTAGCCTGGGGCCCTTACAATTCCTAACTGCGAAAGTCTTTGCTGACAAAATCATGTTTGTTGACCAAAAAGACAATCATGCTTTTAAGACCTTAAAATTGTAAAACTTGACGACATGTCTTGAATGGTTGTGGGACCAAAGCTTTTATAAACATAACTACCGAACCAACAACACAAAGTGCATAAATAGTAGGAACTTTATTCAAGGAATTTATGTTAGAAAAATAAATACACGGGCATATTGCTTTTATGAGATATGATGTCCCAGCAGAATTATCAACCTGTAATATTTTTCTCCATTTAGCAGCTGACAGGGGAATAAGAACACCACAAATAATAGTATCATAAGAAGCGGCCTATGTGGCGCGGTACTTCTCTCAAGCCTCATACATCTGATAATCATTCATTTATATTTAGTAATGTATTAAAGAAACAGCACTGCAGCTTAGCACTTTACAGTCAGTATATATAAGTACCTCTAATTCAACAATCTAGTACATTGATGCCAGAAACATATACCACAATCTACTATGATACTAGGGTCAAGTTTATCATTTACGTTACCAAATCATTTCTAAGAAATCATGAATTCTTATTATTCTTTATTGCAAGGGATCAAGTACTCTCCACTGAACATCGAGTAGCCGCAGACACTTCTTTAGAAGTTCATGTAGTAAACAAAACAGCATACCCGTTCAAATGAATGTTGGCTTTGATGACAAATCCGTAGTAATTAAAGGAAATAGCATATTTAGTGAGATAACAAAAGAATTTGTTTTTCCTCTACAATATTTAAACACATTAAAGGAACTGGAATGTCTTGAGATATGAGTTAATACCTGAAGGCAAATAAGCATTGCTGCAAAATGTACAAATAAACCCTGACAAACGTACTCAAATAATATATACAGGAAAGTAAATGGTGTTCATGCCATCTCTATAAATGGCGTAAATTCACCTTGTTAGGCTGTTGGTCTTCGGTTTCTTGGTTTCTGCCCATGGACTTGATAGTTTGGACACTACTTTCATATCCACTACTGTCACCTGATTCACATACTTGCTTATCCTTCAACCCTTCTCTTGTGCTTATCCTCTGGGAGCGTCCATTTTCCCTTCCAGTTCTTCGGTCCTAAAAGTGTTACAATTCACAAGCAAAGTGAGGTCATAACAAATTATTTGTAGACACAGAAGATGTGTGATGCAGAAAAGTTCTTGGTAAGACATGCTTCATAACCAAAATCTAGCAGGGATGTGGATGGAAATTATAAATTTACACAAACTCACATCTCTATAAGGGAACTCATCAGCTTCAAGCATATGAATGATATGCCCCATCTTTGGCCTTTTCTGGGCATTTGGGTCCACACATCTCAATGCTACTAATAAGGCACGCTTCAGTGCCCTTGAAGAAGGTTTTTCAGGTAGCCTAGGATCGAGCACTGCCTCTGCATTCCGGCTAGCAACCATGGATTTCAGCCACTCAACCAAGTTCACCTACAAAATTGAGTCCTCAATTATTACCAGAAATAGCCCATTTAGGTGGCGGATTATACTTGAGAAGACCTATCCTGATATATTACTCAATTAAAATCACCAAACAAACCTCTCCAGGAGGCCGGCTATAATCTACTGGGTTTCTTCCAGAAATTATCTCCATGATAAGAACACCAAAACTATACACATCACTTCTTTCGTTTAACATGCCAGTACTTGCATATTCTGGAGCTACATACCTGTGAAACAGAGTAAGTCATCTGTCCAACAAGGTATAGGTCACTACTGTTAAAGACAAAGTTTTAATTTTTCTTTTTCAGGAAAGAGTTCGAACTGACCCGAATGTTCCCATCACACGGGTTGTCACATAACTTCTCTCTGATCCCAACAGCTTTGCAAGGCCAAAATCAGAGACTTTTGGATTCCATTGCTTATCCAGCAATATGTTGCTTGACTTTATATCACGGTGAACCACCTTAGGTTCAAGTCCCTCATGAAGGTATGTCAACCTACATATTCTCACCCCTTATCAGTTTTCGACCATGTAAAACAAGAAATAATCTATACAATATGAAGTTGGAGGAAAAAAAGGAAATTTCATTGGAATGCATACCCTTTTGCTGTTCCAAGTATTATATTCATGCGAATCTCCCATGTTAGAGGGCTAGAAGGCCCAACATCTCCGTGAAGCCACTGTTCTAGGTTCCCATTGTTAACATACTCGTACACAAACATCCTGCAATATTTTCAGGACTTTCAGGTTAACAATTACAAAGGGAACTCAAAGATGTAAATTATGAAAAATGAAGAACATACCGGTGGGCTCCTTCAACACAATATCCAAGTAACCTCACCAAATTCTTGTGCCGAACACGTCCAATTGTTTCAACTTCTACCTTAAATTCCTTCTCAGCTTGCCCTCTACCAATGAAGTCCACAACAAATAAACTTATACCATATGACAAAGAAGATTAATTATAACCAAGCACGGCTCATGTCATACCTGTTATTCAGCAAATTTTTAATCGCAACATTGGTATCATCTTCCAACACCCCACGATAAACAATTCCATAGCCACCCTCACCTATGACATTCTCGTCCGCAAAACCATTGGTAGAAACCTCAAGCTCTCTGAGAGTATACCAATGACCCCATCCCAAATGCGAAACCTCAGGCACAGAAATCGAACTCTGTTCACCACTTCCATGAGATGAGCCACCACCAACACCAATCTTCTCAGGATAGGAAATCCTATGATCTTTACCAATCTCTATGTGAATTCTTTGGCTATCATCCCCCTTGTGCTGAACAAGCATGGCTTGGGCCCTATCCCCTTCAGCCTCTGCTTCAGGGTATGAGTCTGACCCTCCATGGGTCGGGTCAATCCTGATTTCCTGGATCTCCTTGGAGACATTTGGAATGGTGGGATTGTGTGAAGAGTTATTATGGTTGGAAGAATTGTTGTTGCGCTTTGTGAACCAGAGAGATATGAGAAACAGAACAATAACTATGGCTGCTCCTACGCATATGCCCACCACAACCCATAGTCTTAGCCCGAAAATTGAGGTGTGCATCGAAAGCTGATCGTTCAGAAACGCATAGTTTGTCATTGCTCACTCCTCTTCCTTACTCTCAACAGAGATTGAATTTAATTGGCTTACACAGTCGCAGACATGTTGGTAGAGGAAGAAGAAGAAGGTACAGAAAGAGGTTAGAAGGAAGGAGAGGGTGTGTGGCAGTGAAAGAATACAAATTGGAGAGTGGGGTTTAAACACAGAAGGAATGGAGTTGGCATGATGGGACTGGAACAACAGATGAACGAAGAAATTTCCCCCTTTGAAATGTTTTATTGTTTTTCTCTCTTATGCCCCCTTCTCTTGTGTGTGTTTTCTTCAGTAAGGATTTGTTGCATTTAGCGTCTCAGGAGCATCATAATTCATAACCTTGTCCTCTTCTAATTTCATGGTTGGGTCATAACTCATAAGACACTGTGTGTTGAGATAGATACGCCGTATTAGGGGATTGTCTAAATGTTTTATGAAATATTGTTGTTGGTATCATTACTGGTACTAGGACTGTTATGATTATCCAAATCTAAAAGCACCGTCCTTTCTAGGAATCAAATTAATTTTATAACGCAGCTAGGAGCCAAAAGTCAAGATGCCTCCTGGGTGGCTCTCTAGTCTTTACCATATTACTCTATTTTAATTAGATAAAGTTAGTAATCTTGGGAGGTTGACCCATGTTCTGGACTTCATAGTGCTGCCTGGAGCAATTTTTGTCAGAATATGGTGCACTATATCATTTATAATCTATCTAATCACGTAGATAAATAATGTTTGACATGGAATTTTTAATTTGACTTGACACCTTAAAAAATCAACTAACTAATAAAAATATTTTTTTTCAACTTATAAAATAAAAATCATTAAAACATGTAATTTAAATATTTTTCATGTGTTAATTTATTTTTTTAGGGTGCCAAGTCAGATTAAAAGTACCACACCTCACACCTTATATGTTTATTTGTGATTGGTTAGATCACAAATTATGTGGTGCACCAGGTTCATGCAAGAATTTCTCGTGCTGCTTGTGATTAAATTTTAATTGTTAATAAATTGATATTCTTTTTTATAAATCTTTCAATTTAATTAAATCAACTAAACGATAAAACCAGTATATCTATGTATAGATATCTAATTGACAATAAATCATATCAAAAAACGAATCTATAAAAATATTTATTGGTGACGTACTAGTATTATCATTGAAATTTAGATCTTTTATTTTTAAGAAATCATTGAAGCTAAATAAAACGCTTCAAAGTATAATCAAATGACATCTAACACTAACATATATTATAATCATCTAACACTATATAAAACCCTTCGAAGTATATCTATTTCGACTTAACCAATTGTCTCATATTTGAGCCATAAACATGTAGTTGTAATAATTACTTAAAAATAACGGGGTTTTCTTATTATGAGTTTACATTCCCTCATATGAGACTACTGGTTGTTAGTAGCTTTGAATACCAATGATTAAATAAAAATCTCACGAATTCTTTAGATTATAGGAATACAAAAACACTAAAATCACACTAATTTTTTAAGCATAAATACTAATGTAAAGGGAAATGATAGAAAATACATTTTGAATTTTAAAATCTTAGAAGATGATTTGCAGTACTTAATATCTATATTCAATTAGCTAATACTGTTATTAAATTAGTTAAAATCTCTTATGTGAGGTTTTGAAATTTAGTAGGTGTTTTTTTTTCTTCATTTTTTCTAATGTAAAAAGGGAAAAATATTCTCTTTAGAGATTTATTTAAATTTTTCAAAGGCTAAGGAATGACCAATTGACCGTATCTGAGGTGTGAGGGAGGCGGGACCCGCATGATGTGTCGTAATAAAGGCGGACGGGTGTCAAACTCAAACCGGGCTGTCGGACTTGGGATGATATCACGGGTGAATACGCACATCATCACACACATTCTAATCTATTGTTTGACTGTTTCCAAACAAATGTGGGCCCCACAAACCTCCCCTAATAGAAAACTAACAAAACACGGAGATGGATGTGGATGTGGACCCACTCCCTCCTTCATTCGGATCACCTTCACCTCTACTTTCTCCTTCTTCCTCCCTTCGAAGTTCGAACACCAAACTTGTACTGTGTGTTTGGCTCGACTTAATTTAAAAAAATAAGTGCTTATTTTGGGGTAAAAGTAACTTATTTTGTTGGTAGTTTATTTTACATGTTTGTCTCGGCTTATTGTCAATCTGACTTATAAGTAACTTATAGCTTATAAATCAAAATAAACATAAGCTGTTTAAATCAGCTTATTTCTGACTTATAAGTCACTTATAAGGTGGGGCCCACAAATTATGATTTATTTTTCACATCTAATCACAACTTATCCAAACATACACAATCTGACTTATGGAAAATAAGTCACTTATAAATCACTTTTCACACAGCCCATCCAAACATAAAAGTCATTATACAATCTGATTTATTTTCAATGGGACTTATTTTCAATCTGATTTATATATAAGTCATTTTTCCATAAATCAATCCAAACACGCCCGTAATATTCTTCAAAAATAACTATTAGAAATTTTTAAACTTTGTTGCTTTTTAAATACTCACTCCAATCCCACAAGCAATTAATCAAGCATCCTAAATCATACAGCCCTAACGGAATCAATGCTTAATTTAATATTGTTTGAATCAATGTCATAATAGATGTGACGTATCATCCCATGTTCATGTTGGATTTATTTTCCACTCTAATCATTATTCTCATCCTTGCGTTTGGCCCTTTGGTTCTTATTTCTAAATGGTTAGGTTTTGATGGATATTTCATGCCACATTCATTGTATACGAATAGCTTTTCATATATATATATATATATATATATATAACTTACTAGGGAATTGACATTTTGAGTCTTTTAATTACATTTAATATCATAAGAAAATGAGGTAAAATGCTAGGATTATATACATATGTTTAATAACCAAATAAAAACAGTACTACCTTTAGTCTTTAATATAAGATCAACTTCTTAGTCATTAACTCAAAAGCTTTTATACACTCTAACAAGCATAAGAGGTTTTTAAATAGGGTGAATGTACAAAAATGACCATATAGTTTGGTTCAGGGTACAACTAACACTGTATAGTTTTTTTAGGCACAAAAGTGCCCACGTGGTTAGTAAAATGGGACAAAAGTGCCCACACCCTTAAGATTTCTTAACAGTCGTGAGTTTTCAACGTTAGGCTCCCTTTTTACACACGTGGATGCTTCATTTTTGACAAATCAGCATTCACTTGGTGCCACGTAAGCATTGTTAAAAAGTCAAGATTTCGTGTTATTTTATTCATGTTTCAGCCACAAATTTTGGTACCACATTATTATGAATTCTGATTTGTTTTTCTTCGACCAACAACCCAACTTTTTTTTTCAATTTTTTTAGGCACCACACAATCATAAATTCCGATTTCTTCTCATTTGCTGTGAATGTGATTGCAGGTTTGGCCTCACAGATGGCCTACATGAGTGCTGACAGTGGCAACCTCATGGCCATTGCCCAACAAGCAAAAAGAACAACAAGAACAACAACAACACCAACAACATCAGAACCAGCAAAATCACCACCACCACCACCACCGCAACCATAACCAACAGCAAATCCTGGGAATCCACTCCCTCGTTCTCCACCATCCATGGCCCAACAACAACAACAATCCCCCATTAGGCTTTAATTTCCCAACCCCTTTCACCTTCCCCTCTCTGACCCCACCTTTCACTTTGCCCTCACCATCACTCATCTGCCTTTTGTTTCGCCAATTTTACCCCCACCGCCGACTTCGATTCCGACAACTAGATGGACACCTTGATCTCTTCCGCCGCCTCAACGGATATTTCCAACCTCCCTCCTCCTTCCGACATGTGACACGACAATCTCGATTTTACCCCCTACACTTCCTCCAACAACAACCCCTTCTCCTCTTGCCATAATAATCGTCTCTCTCCACCGTTCGATCTCAATCGCGTCATTTTCTCCTCCGAGCCTCCCACGTGGATGACCTCCCAGCCGCAGCCTCCGACGAAGAAGCCGCCTGCTCCTAAGCTTGAAATCCATTTTCCTGTTATTTTATTTATGTTTAGCCACAAATTTTGGTACCATATAATCCATTTTCCCGTACTAAGCCTGAAATCCATTTTCCCTGTGTTTCCCATTCTCGAGCTCGAGCTCTGTTAGAGCTGGGAAAACGGGTTGGCCCTCAGGTTACGGTCTGGCCCGCCACAACCCACGGGCCAAATGGGTTAGGAAATCCCTAACCCTGACTAGTGGGTTGAAGGGTTGGCCCAGCAACCCTCCACTTTTTTTCTTTTTTTATTTATAATTATTATAGGACGACCAATTTTACTGAAACTGAACAGCATCAATGAAATTTTTTTTATTACAAATACGGCAGCTATTCCTTGAGATTTATATACTCATGTATGGAGTCATGGTTGGTCAGGTCAAGTCATATAGCTATTGCTTGAGTGACTGTGTGTTTGTGTTTGTATGAGAGAATCAGAGAAGTGAGAGGAGGCGTGTTGGGCATATTGGGCTTGGGCTAATTGGGTTTGGGATTGACAAAATTAGGCTTAGTCTTTTAGGGATTTTTTTTGTTTTATGTATATTAAAAAAAAAAATTGTCAGGCTAGCCTGCTAACCTGTGGGGTAACCTGTCCCAACCCACGAGCCAGGTGGTTCGGGCCTGTGCGACCCGTATCTTTATGAGCTGCCAATTTGCCAATCCTAACCTTCTCTAACCCACGAGTTGGTGGGCTCAACCCGTGGGTTGAACCCATTTTCCTGGCTCTAAGCTCTGTGTTCATTCCTTCGTGGGTTTAAAGCAGATGGATTTGGTGTGTCTGGTGTCCTCTCTTTTTCCTAAATTTGGTAAAGTAAAAGAGAGAAATCTTGACTTTTCAACAATGCATACATGTGACCATGTGAACGCTGAAGTGTCAAAAATAAAGCATCCACGTGTGTGAAATGGGGGGCTTAACGTTGAAAACTCACGGCTGTTAGGGAATCTTAAGGGTGTGGGCACTTTTGTCCCATTTTACTAACCAAAGTGCCTAAAAAAATTATACGGTGTTGGATATACCCTGAACCAAACTATATGATCATTTTTGTACCTTTACCCTTCTAAATATTTGTTGGGCCAAAAAATGCCAATCCATGTCTTAAAGAATATAGTGTCAATAGAAACCATTGATTTAAGTGGCAAATAGCCGGGGTCAGAAAAAAGCCGTTTAGCATTACCAATACTAGTAGTTGTGCAGGCATCAAATTAAATGAGCGGGGTACTTGTATTTTCACCACTGTACTATTGTACACGTCCCATTTAACAATTCCCCTCTCATCTCGAAGAATAACATTCCATTTTGTTTCCATCACGTTGAAAATGCCCGAACGGCAAAACCCAAGAAACAATAATCATTTTGGACCAAATTTCCCTTCCACTCAACACAATTTTAAAAACCTGTCACAATATATACTCACATATAAATATATTTTCGAAAATATTTCAATCATTTAATAATTAGAGTGCAGGAGAGAAAAACGTCTCGATAATTATGGATATTATGAATGACGAATATAGAGGACATGAATATATCTAATCAATCAAAACTCTTCAATATTATATACACACATATATCTTGGAAATGCCTTCACATTCAAGTCAACATATTTACCGAGGTAATTATATTCCTTTCACCCTTAAATAAAACCACATTCAATATGTTTTTCTGGCAGCACTCTAATTAGAGAAGTCCCTTGAATATCATTTGACCTCTAAAATCTACACAACTAAGAAATAAATTGTGACAACTATCCATTTACTTCATATCAAGCTACCTAACATCAATGATGAGGAGGATGATAATAATGATAACCATATTTTTCAGGACATTTGGTGACATTCTTGTAACATTTCTAATCATGGACACAGAAAGATACCTTCACTATCATTTTGGCTTTGGTCAAACTCTACAATCTACATAATTAAAAGCTAACTAATGATAGATTGCACTACCCTTACAGAGTTTACGGTACATCATGCATTACTAATTCACTAATAGATAAGTCACTAAAAATAGATCTTACATTTTGTTCGGTCTTTAAGTCTCTCATGGTCAAGTCTCCAAGACACCTGAGTGATTGTATCTATGATGAACATTTGGGGCTTAAATATGTACAAGAATTTCAATATTTGAAAAGAAGGATTCTAATTGGGACCCACTTTCAAAATGAGTTTGTTTTCTGATATTGTAAAAGCATATAGCTTCGTGAAATTAGCAAGGTGATCTTTAGTCACCTCTTCTTAAAAAAGATTATCATAAATGACAAACGACTGTAATTAGAAAGGAATTGTCCTCATATTGTTCGTACGTAAATCTTCATTGGATTCAAAAAAAGTTTGGTCGATTAGCGTGTTTTGTACATTATAAAATGTTGCTTTGGAAAATTGTTCAAAAGTTTAGAAAATTACACCCAAAAAACAGAACTATACTTATAAAGTAATCTTCACAGAGAGACAGAAAGAGGGGAAGCGGAGACTCATGGATCAAGGCACAACGACAGTCATGAATTTGATGAACCCGGTGCATAATCAAACCCAAAAAGAATTTAGTGACTTGTTTTCGCATGAGAAAAGCAAGAGATTGGTGTTGGTCAATACAATCATTGACTGTAATGAGAAAGAATGGAGGAGTTTTCAAGGGAACTAGTGTCAAACCAGACGTGAAAGCAAATTGAGATTGTGATTTCCATAACCGTTATCACCACTCAAGGATAACAGCACATAAGGAATGGTTTCTCTAGCATCATCTTCATGATGTAAGCGTACTGAAATTTGACAAGCTTCTGATAGCTCAAAAAATAAGAGGCCCAATATGTTTTAAATAGCAACCAGGTTACAAGAAAAAGGCAATCAATCAATCGATATAAGGAAGGAATGAAATGAAGTCACAGGAAATAACTACAGAAAATAGCCGCCTGCACTCTGTTGAAATTTAATGGACGGCACATGAAAATCTAAATAAAAGTAGGGTGAAAAACACTGAAAGCAAATTGAGATTGTGATTATTTGAAAATTCGTTCTCTACATGTTGAATTACTAGAGACTGTGCAACTGGACCTTAAAGGAGAAGTACACCCTTTATACATTTGATAATGCATTTAATTTATCCAATTTGACATTGAACTTAGAAAATCATTAACATTGAAGCGTCGACATTGTAAGTAAGATCATCATATAGAGGACCTGCTACAAAGGTGCCATTAGCCGCAGTGGTAGTTTCAAGTACTGATTCGCCACTTCTAAGACCGGTGATATGGTTATCACCCATAGCAACAATCCTAACTTGAACGCCAGAATGGAGTTGAAACTGGTCCTTCAAAAATGTAGACTCGGTCGAACCAAAAATCAAGGAACAAGGGCTTGAAAAATGCCATCTGCCACTGAGATCTACTAGATAAAATAATATCTTCTCCCCATCATTCCTGAAATAAATCAAAAGAACAAGTCAACAGTATCATACAGACCATATTGCAGTTGCAGAGTATCTTGAACCAATTCAATGTTAAGTCCAGTGATCAAAATATTAACGATTGTATGCATCATATGCAGCATAACGTGCCATAAAACAACATACAATTGATCATCATATACTTTACTCAAGAGTTCAGTTTTTACAACGTACTTATGTTTACTCTTATCACTACTATGCCTGGAAGCGAATTCCATAACAGCAAACTCATAACAACATAAAACCTTTCCATATAAAAGGTGTTATCCAATTGATATAGCTAAACAAACTAACCAAGTAGTGCACCTTGGGTCCCAAGAAACAAAGATAAGCTTTCCTCTAGGATTAGCCCATACAGAATACTCATAGATGGCAGAACTTGTTTGATCTTCCCCATCAGATGAAAGTGTGGCATTGGCAGGATCAATAATACTAGCTCCACCATTTTGAATATCCACAATCATATTCTCATGCAATTCATTTAGCAAGCTAGACTCTACATTTACCTGTTCCTTTAAGAAGGTGCTTTTCTCCTTTCAGATGGACTGCCAAAAAGCTATTAAACAAAAGAGAAGAAAGTCAAAAGGTGGACCAGAAATTTTCTTTGCTTTTTTATGGGAGTGGGGGGCCAAGTGAAGGTCATTATGTTTAATCTAAATCCTTCATACCAATAAATTAGACGTATCAATTTTCACAGCTGTGCTCCCAAAGGAGATACATGAGTATTAAATATGCACTCCAGCATATTTACTCATATTTGCTGGGAACTTTCTTCAATTTACACAAAAAATGATGAATTCTCAGTTGCTGCTGCATTTCCCTACAGTTTTTAAGAGGCACAAATTGGCTTTTGGTAGTTCAATGACCCGAATCTTCAACTTGAGGTTGAGTCATGTGGCTATCAACATCATAGGGGAAATAATATTAACCGAGTAGCCATTTTGGACAAATAAAACTAACCTTTTTGGACAAATGAAACTCCCTTTAAGTCCTCAGCTCCAACGCCTACATCAATGAAGCTCTCTGCTCCAGCACCAATTATCTTCCATGGTTGCTGATTTTGATGACTTATGTTTTATCTAAATCAAATCATTATTGTTAGTGAGCAAAACTGAACATTTTTAAAATTTTTTAATGAAGAAGATAATACTATAAAAGTGAGAGGGGTCTGTAGCCGTTTTCTTAATGAATACATGCTAACCTTTTTTTTTTTAAATAGCTCCTTTCCTTGACAGGTATTTAAGATGAAAAACATATACTTTATTTAAATCAATTTTTCAGTTGGCAAAAAATTAAAGATGAAGATGGCTCCAAAGAGGAAATAGACCAAAAAGAAAGGTTACATGGAGAGATGAAGTTGCAGTGAGATGACAAGGGAGGTATGGTGAGAGGATAGAGTTTATTATTATTGTTTTATTTTAGGAAAGGAATGAGAGGATAGAGTCTAGAGAAAGAGAGGACGTGCCATTTCTATTAGGCAAATTTTTTTCAATCAAAACATGCAAACTATTTGACATAAAGACTGAAATTTATCAACATGAGCAGGCAAGATTTTCTCTCATTCACGTGGGAGAGAGAATATCAAATGAAATTGAATAAAAAATGCAAGAAGTAATAGGTACATGGGGGAGAACTTGCAGCCAAGTGAGGTACAATAAAGAGAAGCAGAGGACTCTGATTTGAGGGATTCAAATTACAAGATGAAAGTATGATCTATGATACATTGATATGACATGTTGCGTGAATCTTTATCTTTCCTTTTTTTTTTCTGCTTCTCAAAGCTCACCTCAAAGCAATGCAAGCTAGAAGGAAGGTAACATTCTAGATGGGCACATAAAGTTAATGGGTCTCTTTTTTGGAAGTGAAAATGTTAAATTTTAACATTTTTCTGGAGGTTTCATAAGATATCAAAGTCGATACATTGTTTTAGGTTTTTATTTTAAATAGATATAAAATCAAATTTGTATAAGATTAGTGGATCAATCCTTAAGTTTTGTTGTGGAGTTCACTGTGCTAAAACTTAAAAGACGCTCTCTATGTAAACCCTCTTTTATTGTAAAAATTAGGAATGTTATGTAATAAAGATCTTTCAAATCCTTATTTTGCGTGATTAGTTGAAACGTTTTTAGCTCAATAAGATATGAGTATCCGTTGTTGGGTGAACGTTGACCCAGAAATAAGGGATATTCTGCAGACTTTCTTTTTTCCAAAGCTTGCTATGATACAGTTGTTACTTCTCCATTGGAATAGGTATTTCAAGTATAGTGGTGGCAGGGTAGGAGTATATACTATTGAAAATAATGGAGGCATTGGTGGTATATGAAAGCTATCTAATAAATGAATTCACATTTTCTAGGGTATTTAATCTTAAAAATTTGAATATATGTATTTGTTGCAGTATTTCTTATACTACCTTTTTTCATTGTTAATTTAAATATGGGAAAGATTCTGAAGTGATTCGGTGTTATATTATACAATTTCATGATCCTTTTTGTTACTCACAAGATTAAGGGATATACTTGGAAGTCTGTTATTGTGTATATGAATTAAGTATATTTCAAGCACAATAGAGAGTTGCCATGAAGAAGGAGCATGTAAGCTTGGAAGCTTGGTTGGCCTATAATTATAAATCATTGGTGAACCATTTCAATTTTGAGTTTATTTAGATAATTGTTGTATAGGAAAAAGAAATTATTGATTTCATGTATGTGAAAGAAACCCATGTATCACAATGGGCAGTATATGCTAATGTGTAACATACAATAATTTGGTAGTGGATAGGATATGAAATTAACCTGAGTTATAAAATGTGTGGTTTGCCAAAGTTTGTTGTATATAGGTTAATGCACCTGCGCAACCCTCTCTCTTCCAATTTTCTTGATGGTGACTCATGCCCCCTTATAATTCATTTTCTCTTATCTTTCCAAGGCATTGATAGTCACATGACACATATGCTCATACTATGTACATTCTCCCATCTGTTGGCAAAAAGAAAGAAAACTTTAATAATCATATATATAATGCAAATATTCAATTCACTTAACAGTCAATACTCAAACATCACAAGTATATCTGCCCAAGCCAGTTTTCACTCACGACAATTGTATGTTTCACTTTCAAGAATTAATGGAAGTTAACTCCATTACTTTTCATTTGGTGGACCTCAGTCACTTTTTAAAAATGATTACTTTTAGCGGGTGAAAGAGAAAAATACCTCTAAGTTTTTGTTAGAGAAGTGTCAAACACCATGAATAGTGGTGACACTTTTGCCTCCATTTAAAAAGGTTCATGGGTATTTTTGCACCCAATAAAAGTTTACGGTGCCTAACGCTCTTTTGAGAAAAGGGCTAAAGGTATTTTTGTTCCTTTACCCTTTCCGAAACCTAACAAATCATGTAGAATGGAACTACCTTTATACCACTGTGGATAGGAATCTATATAATTTTTTGTCATTTATATAGTTCCTGCATATTTTTACGTACAATTCTTTGTGATTCATTTTCATAGTTGGGAAATTAAATGCATCTTTGTTTCAATCTTATGTGTAAAAGACCATGCATATGTTTTTTTAACCTTAATTTCCTATAGTTCAGTAAATGCTCTGCACATCGCATGGGGTAGTCAGTGCGAGCTCGTGGTAAAATAGTTCTAATCTTTGCATCTAGCGGAATTGCTGCCAACCATATGGGAGGACAGCTGATTCAAGGTTTGCAATCCCTATTCATGTAATAAAAGATTTTGTATGTAACATAAAGCATAATTTACCTCTTGCGAATTTGATTTTATCAACAAAGCTAATCATTTGGGATGAAGCTCCTATGGTACAACGACTCTGCCTTGAGGCCTCTGAAAGGACACTGAGGGATATAATGTGTTCATCCTCTATTTTTGGAGGGAAGTGTGTTGTTTTAGGTGTTGATATTTTAAATGAATGTTTAAATTCCTCGCCCCTGTGATACCATTGCAAAATGTTTGAACTAAAGACAAACATGAGGTTGAATTCCCCTGAACACTCAATAGAGAAAGAAAGGTTATGTTTGTTTTCTCAATGGCTCCTTGATGTAGGTGATGGCAAAATTGGAATGCCTCATGACGGTGAAGTTGTGGTGGAAATTCCTCATGAGTTGTTACTTTTGAATCATAAAGATCCCGTAGCTGTTATTGTTCAGGCAACCTATCCAAATCTTTGTGATAACATTGAGAACTCTAATCATTTTAATGATCGTGCAATATTGGCCCCTACATTGTTTAGGCAACCTATCCAAATCTGTGACATTGTTTGCAAAACATCGCAAGAGAGCAATGTGCTCGAAGACCCATATACCCCTAAGTTTCTTAATACTATTAACTCCTCTGGGTTGCCCATGCATAAGATATCATTGAAGGTGGGCACTCCTATAATGCTTATTCGAAACATTGACCAAGTAGCATTTTCTAGGCAAAGTCCTCACTATGTTTTAATTGAGTCGTCAATCTTATCTTTTGTTTATTTTGCTGTCACAAACGTTATTGGCTAATGTGATGTGCGATTTAATAATAATGCGAGATTGTGCTATAGAAAAAGGGCGCACAGATATGAATACAGCCGTATATTCAATTGCATTATAAGCCTTAATGTTAATTAGGATTAGATTAATTTGCTCAAGTGTCACAAAAAAATATAAATAGTCTGTGAAAGGAACAAATGCTCCCGCGCAACGCACGGGGAGTCAATGCTTGTTTTGGACAAATAAAACTAACCATTTTGGACAAATGAAACTCCCTTTAAGTCCTCAGCTCCAACGCCTACATCAATGAAGCTCTGCTCCAGCACCAATTATCTTCCATGGTTGCTGATTTTGATGACTTATGTTTTATCTAAATCAAATCATTATTGTTAGTGAGCAAAACTGAACAGTCTGAACAAAAAGGAGCGTGATGAAAAAGGATAAAATCAAAATGCTCAAGAAATATATTTCACAACAATCGTTGGAATCTGGAAAAGCCCCTGGAAATTCAAGAAACATCAAACCCGCTCTGTCGGAAAATGACTTGCGAAGCTGATCGGATGGCCAGAAAACTTGTCGGAAAGTAGCTTCATGCGCCGGTGCATGAATTTTCAGGCGAAGGGGACGGCGACGTGTGGATGGCCAGAACATAGTCGAAAAATAGGGAGACGCTGATTGGAGCCTGCTGAGAT
Organism: Mimosa bimucronata; assembly: GCA_037074515.1. Taxonomy (NCBI): domain Eukaryota; kingdom Viridiplantae; phylum Streptophyta; class Magnoliopsida; order Fabales; family Fabaceae; genus Mimosa; species Mimosa bimucronata. Next base: position 12,138,372 of record CM073440.1, on the reverse strand, counting down.
CCCCCACACAGCGTGTGTCACGAGAAAACACCAAGAATCGGAACAACGAACCACCTCTGTGAACAATATTTAAAATAACAAAGAATAGATAAAAAAAAACATAATTTCGAAGCGCAGAACCTAAAACTCTAATACCATGTAAACTTACAAAGAGGAAATATATTTACATGCACAATAAATTACCACAATATAATGGAATTTACGAAAAATGGTGGGCTCCAAGGGGTAGCAAGGGATAATGATATTTGTGACTTGTGTTTAGCATAAAAAGGGTTTAGAATATGAATGCCTCTATCGTTTTAAGGAATTGTACATGCACAAAGTAGCCAAAAAAGAATGAAAACAAGTTCTGAAGAGTTACTAGCAAGCATAGGAGGTTAATCACACAATTTTTGGAAATATAGGCTCAAAATTCCTTCCAACAAGGCTATCTCTCTCGTGAGATATTCACAAGTTCCAACTGAAGACTAACTGATCGCAAAGCATTTGCCTTACCTGTTTCTAAGTGTAACCTTCAGAATATAATCAACATAGCCATCACAATCAACAATGAACGTGAGAGATTCATGCATGTATCAGAACAAATAATCTAAGGCTTGAAGTGATCAAGAAAAGGATGTAGTAATGAATCACGGTCGCCTTTTGGGATCTAGCTATAAACAAAATGAATGCCTTTCTCATTTCCATGTTTAGCAAATCCAAATATGTGGTCTCAAACAAGATGCAAGCCAAGTTCTAGAGTAAGGAAAAGATAGGCTACACACATGAAGTGAATATTACTAGGCCCAACAACCTCACTAGGTCATGACTACCTACTTAGGATTCACCTAAAGCCAAAACAGCTGCCATGTAGCTTTTCTACTCAATACACAATCATTCACTCATCGATTCAAGAATGCATCTGAACCAAGGAGTACCTCATACTTGCAATTCTCGCATCCAAAACAAATTTTCTGAACTATTTTTTTTAAATTTAACCTTTTTCCAATAACATAAAGGCAACGGAAGCACACAAAACTCAAAAATATAATATGCAAATAATCCGTCCCAATCAAATGATAAGCAACACAATATAAAAATGAAAAAAGAAAGCGTACAGCCGGGCCAAGTAAGATGCATCTTGAACAACCATCTCCTCATGTTATGCGAAGGGAATTCCTTGTAGAGAGACTCAAAAAGCTAGCTCCACCGGTCTCCTTCTTAACCTTCACAAGACACAACCGAAACAAATTTCTTCAAAATGAACATATAGCTTTAAATGGAAGAAGGATGCTTAACTAATTTTACATGCCAATAAAGGGTACAGTAGTCAATAATTGTTATTTCAGCTAGTCCAATGCGTTCAACCATGAGAAACTAATAGCCCTTGATCGGTATTAGTCAAAGCAGGACAATTTATTCTGGTTTGTATTCTCTAAACAGCTAATGTACACGCACTGAATAAGAGCAGAAACTAGTTTCTCAGATAAATAATCTGCATCTTTTGAATTTGAGATGTGCACTCAAAATAAATTAATAGTGTAAAGCAGCAAAATAAGCTACAGAATAATAATCATTAAAAATCGTGCATGCATCGCCCAATCAAAATAAACAGATTGAAAAAGAAGTCCGCATCCATTAAAATTATCTAACAACTAAACTAACAGCTGCTAATAATTGAGTAAACATGAAGATAATTGCATCTTTTTCGTTGCAAAGCAGATATGAGAAGCCTTAAGTATAGAAGACCTACAGAACTCATAGCAGCCTTATTATGAAAGCATGTAATAGAGTTATAAATGAAATTGCCTACCAAGACAACTTGGACAATTAACTCGGAAAGGGCGCAGAGCTTGACTCTCTTGTTAATCAAACGCTGCCTTACCAACTGAATCTTCAGATATTCGATTATTCTCCTTAAAATCTGAAGGAACAAAACTCGGGGTCAGAGAAACAAGAAGGCGAACAGTTAAAATGTGTGCATCTGGAAAGAAAAAGGAGTCGAAAGTCGAAAGAGTGATTTCAAAATTAGACCTCGTTATCATGCAGGGTGAGATTGGTAAGTGATTTCAGCTCTGAAAGGAGGAGAGCAGCTTTTGCACAGCAGCGAAGCATCATTTGCGATTTCAGAACCCTAACTCCGTTTTCAATTTCGCCCTCCCTCCTCTCTTTCAGAACCGCGCGAGCCGAGGAAGAAGATATGGTAAATAATGCAGTGAAGGAAAATACGCGCCCCACAACGGCTATATTTGAATATTTGATATTTCTCCAACGGTCAGATGTCCCGATCATCGGCTTCTCTCCCGGCAAGGATGAGCCAACAAAAAAATTAGGCAACTTTTTTTTTATAAGGAAAAAAAAAAAAGAGTATTTCTGAAATGCTTTGTTAACTGGGGGGAAAAAATTCTGAACGTATAAAAAATTGGTTTTTTACATTGGATAGAAACTGAATTTTCCCATGATTTAGTAACTTTATTCTTCCATTTTTTGGCCAATGCCTGCAATATTTTATTTATTCTTCTTTTATTTTCAAGGTACTCAATTATTCTAAATATATGACTTATTTATCTATTAAGAAAGATATTAATTATGTTAGATATTATTGCATGCTTTTTTAAAAACTCTTTAATCATCTTTCTTAATCCCTTCACCCTCTATTTTTTAGATTATCATTGAACGTGATAGTGAGTGCAAAGTAAATATCAGTAAAATTATGAAGTTACAAATTCTGATGAAATGAATGATGGGGTTAGGCCGTTAGTGTATGTGAAATTGTTCTCGGTCTAGGAAAAACATATTGAACCTCGTTTACCAAAAATTAGCAAAGTATTTCTGAATAATTAAAAAGGTGAATATTCATAAAAAAAATTAAAAGGTGAATGCTTTGTTAGGACTGGGGAATTTTTCTTAGTTTTTTTTTTTTAAATTTTTTTTTTACTTTGGATAGAAAGACTGATAGAAATTTTATTTCGATGAACATGTTATATATAATTTTTTTCCATGTTTGACCCAAAAAAATATAATTTTTTCCATGAATTAATAATTTTATTTTTCCATTATTTTTGCACCTTTTGTTTTTAAAATATTTCTAAAGTCTTCATTATAGGACTGAAAATACCTACAATTTAATTATTAGATAAATTAATTAATATGCCATATCTATATCTATATCTATATCTATATCTATATATCTATATCTATATCTATATCTATATCTATATAACATAAAAAACTCTTCCACAGAAACACTATTCATAAGGAATTAACGGCCCAGATGATTAGATCTATTCAGATCAACGGGTCAATTTATTACTAATTATATAATCTATTAATTATATCGCTAATTTTTAATTATAATCAATCGAGAAAAATTGATTTAGGATTTCTCTTTAATCTTAAATATAATTAGTGATATATATATATTTCAGGAATAACCAACGAGAAGCTTCTTATGAACATAATTTTAAGGTTTATCTTAAATCTTAAATATAATTTTAATTAAATTTTAGGATGAAAATATGTGATTTTTTCTAAAATAAAAGTTTCATTATTTACATATTTAAATAAAAGCTTGTTCTACATTTGTTTTTTGAATATATTTTAGCAACAAAAAAAAAAGATAAATCCCAACATATATCCCTAATTATATCTACTAATTATACTTAAGAAAAATGTAGTTATTATTTTTGAATTATCATATTTAAGATAAGCCCTAAAATTATATTCAAAAGAAGCTTCTGATTGGTCAATCCAAAATATATATATCACTAATTAGATAAGAAGCTTCTGGTTGGTCAATCCTAAAATATATATATCACTAATTATATCTATTAATTATATTTAAGAAAAATATAATAATATATATATCATTATTATACGTTTGTTTTTGAAAATATAGTCATTTATCACTAATTATATCTACTAATTATATTTAAGAAAAATATAATCATCATTAATATATATATTATGATTGACCAATCAGAAGTTGTGGACGTCTTGTGAACATAATTTTAGGGCTTATCTTAAATATAATTTATGATTATATTTATCTTAATTTTTTTAGGTCGAAATATGCTTCAGGTAATTAGTAACATAAAGGATATATGAAGCATAATGTATGCATTACACCATTTTACGCGCCACCAATCCATGTAAATAGAAGTAATAATATAATATATTTTTTAATATAATCTATTTTCTTATGATTTTCAATATACGTATGGTTTTTATCGGTTCATCAATTATATTTTAATATTTGTGGATCCTTTTTGGCCAAAATTAAGACAAAAAATCAATAAAATAATAATATAAATAGGAAAAGTAGCTACTGCACCAGGTCAAAACTTAATTAATGAGTTAGATTTGATTTTTATAAAGTTTTTTGCAAATACGGATTACGAAGAGATTGGAATCAATTTAAATGACATAACTAAGTAATGATCAACATCCCATCTTGTAAGCGGGTGAGTGTACGATGGGGTGGATTACAGAACATTCAAAGTAACATACCAAAAAAGAGAATAAGGAGAGCAAGGAGAGAAGATTCACAAAAGGGACTCACAATGAATGACTCACAAAGTGCTGCATGACAAGTTCCAAATCCAGTTATAATTAAATTCACAAATAATTCGGTCTTAAATTTTGATGAAGGGATGTAATAGTTTGATTAAATGATCTGCATAAGTATTATGTTTTCCCATGACCTCATGCAAACAAATTTATGATTTCTTTTTTTGAATTGAAAAACCGTATTTATGATTTCAAGTCGAATCACATGAAAAATATCACCCGTACAACGCACGGGAGGCCCAGTTCGTTATTTAAAAGGGTGAAACTTACTTTTGGTCTATTTTAAACTACAGTCACCAAATTAACGTGTTAGTGGAACCTAAAAACACACTAACACCTTAGGTTTTTTTTCAAACTACAAGGATTAAGGGTTTCAAACAAATTAAACATGAGAGACTAAAACCACCCCTTTAAACATTAGAAATCAAAACTCAAATTCGAGCAAACTATAAGGACCAAAAGTTGGTTTGACCCCACTTTAAAATACCTTCATTGAATCAACCTCATAAATATATCTTAATTAAAAAAAATATTATTTTGCTTTGAAGTTTGGATAGAAAGAGTATACCTAGTTGTACTTGTCAGCAAATAAAAATGGATAAGGGTAATAAAGGGAGCGGATGTCGGGAATGATGAAGAAATGAAAGGGTAACTATTATAATTTACACGTAAAATCATCAATTGATAAAATAGATGAGGTTTAATGGTCCAAAAATCTCAGTTCTAAGGAACTAAAATGCATTTTATAGGTCTACTAAAGGAACCCATAAAACCCATTTTGATGGAATTAACATTTCTATAGAAGTGGGTTATAACATATCAAACAACCCATTTTTACGATTCCACTTCCACTTGTCCAAATTCCAACATACCAAATGGGGGTAACATGAACATCTCTGCCCATAGTCATATACCAAAGAATAAACATTGCCATCTAACTGGTTGTTTCTCAACCTCGTAACATCTCTCTAAGGGCCCATTTAGTACACTAGAATTGATTTTGATGGAAATAGATATGGAGATGTATATGGAGATATGGATTAAAAGTGTGTTTGGTATGTCATGGAAATGAGGCCTGATTTTCATGTAAAAATACCAAATTGTCCTTTAAAATAAAAGAATAAAAAAATTCTTCCCCAACTACAATCTTATTCTTGGTTCTCTATCTCTCTTTCATCAAAGCTTGCCCTCCCCTCCATTGCAAACCTTCGACCTCCAATACACCACCTCCGGCCACCCACCAAGCAAACCAACTTCCCTTCCTCTCTCAAACTTAAACACCACCATTCACATGACAGATTTTTCAACAAAATTTCAGATCTGTGGTCTAACAAAAAGTCACAAACCACCAAGCAATAACATGTAAAGCTATTTCAGATCTTGGAATCAAAGGAGGGAAGAAGATGAAGTCGAAGACTTGTCTCTGCTGCTGACATCTTAAGTGTAAATCTAAGAAAGAAATGGAGATAATGAAAGAGATGCAGTCACATTATTGCCATGATGGTGTCTCCGACGGTGGGAAAAGAAGGTCGCTCAAGATGGTTGTTGACGGTGCGGAGATGGAAGAGGGAGGACCAGAGGAGAGGAAGATGGTTGCAGGTGGTGGTGAAACATGGGGAAGAAAGGAGTTGAGAAGAGAGAACAAGGGTAGGGTAGGAAGAGGGTGAGATGGAATTGTAAAACTGAGTAATTTTGGTGGAATTGATCTGATGGAAATGAGCTCTGATTGATTCCATATGGAAATGGAATTTTCAACAAATTCCATGCTACCAAACAAACTTCATATATGGAATTGAAATTGAAGGCCATTTCCATTTCCACAAGCCCAACTCCACCACCGTACCAAACAGGCCCTAAGTGCCTTTTCAAATCTGAGGGTTTGACTTGAGCAGGGCACTAAAAGTCACTCAAAAAACATAACATATTCAACCCTATTTAAATGCACAATAGATCTCAACTAAGTACGATGAAAATGATACAACATAGGACATAAGTGTACAATGTTTTTCTGAGACTGCAAAGAATTTCTGCTAGCTTTCCGTCTAAAATTTAACCTCAAATATCCTCTTGGAGGCCCATGAACAATGTAATAATTTCTTCCATAAAAGAATGTAAACAGAGCCATGTCGACTAGAGATCAAGGCTAATAACAATTCCTTCAATAACAATTATCAGTCACATGTGGAAACCATTGGCTTTGGATAAATACAAAACAGATATACTATAACAAGAAATAGAGGGGTGAATGAAGGGGAGGCTTTAGAGGCAGAAAAGGTGCTACAAAAGGTGCAATTTACTAGTCCACGCATAGTAAACGAAGCAATAGAAGCACCAGATTCGGTTTCGATTAACCGAAAATTCCAAGGTTCCTGTGCTAGTCCACTTCATCTCCACCTTCCTTTTCATCTCCATCTTCGGAGATATAAATGTTGAGGGTCCAGGAACGAATCTCATGTTGCCAAGCCTGTCGTCTTACAAATGGGACACAGATTCTTCTGCATTAGCCACTGTTTGATGCAGTTGGTATGGTGATCATGGCCACAATCAAGCGTTCCAACGTCTTCTCCGTTGACAAACTTTTCCTGCACACAAGTTACAGGAACCATATGCTTTAGCACAAGAAGTCATTTAGATTTGCACAAGAAGTCAGTCATTTAGATTCACCTGACACACACAGCAGGGTTCTGCCTCACATTGAGACCCTTCATCAACTGAATATTTCCTCTGTTTCAGTAGTTTCAATATAGTTTCCTCGCTCAATCCAGTACTCACATTTCCAATCCGTTCTTCAAGAGCCAACAATTCCTACAACATTCATGGACGTTATGTGACAAGGAATTCACTAGATGAAGCATCAACATTCAAATATGATTTCCTTGTTTTTTTTGGTAGGGAGAAAAAAGGGGCACGGTTAAGGCAGTGATGAGAGTAAGCGCATATGCATCAAAACTTAAAATTTTATTTTACCTCGTAAGACATGCTATCAACATCAAGTCGCATGTCCCTGTGTCGGTCATGAATATCAGCCATTTCAGAAAATACTGAATGGTCAAACATCATAAAATCCTGTCACAAAACGAAAGCATATCTTAGTTGACTACCAAAGCACACAAATAGCTGGCCGAAAACAAAATCAGAACATTGGAGGATAAAGCTTCATGCATGCACTAAGGAAAGGGGCAGGATTTTGATGCAGAGGCAATGCCACTCAGAACAGACCCAAAGTCTGCCGGATATTAAAGAATAACTTTGGAAAGCTGAGTGCAAGATTGATCAGAATTAAAAATAAATGTGATTTTTTAGGTCACTCAAGGCCAAATTAACAATTCAATGATAAATGCTATGCAACGGGAAACGTCTTTTAATTGGAATCAAGGAAAAATCAAATCAATTTTGCAGCCATTTGGAAGATTAAATTAGACTGGAGAAAAACGAGTAAACTTTACTCAATAGCTGTGCCTTGTCCATGAATACCATTAGTTTAGGAAAACTAACCTCAAACCGAAGGTTCCCTCCCCTATGCATAATGCCCCAAACACTGCGGAGCTGTTCAACAAAAAGAAAATGAAGGTGTCAAGGCTAACAGAACAGTTGACAAAAGAGAGAGAGAGAGAGAGAGAGAGAGAGATTGGCTGAAGCACACATAACTATCTTTCATATCTCAGTGATATTGACCATAATACCACAACTTCAATTATGTTAAAAATGAGCGGAGTTGGCAGTTTATTAAGATTCTGAAGATATTGTTAACTGTAACCTTCAAAACACAATCTCATTATTCAGAGTTTGCTTGCATTATATAGTCCAAGATAAGAAAAAAACTGTTGACAGGTTTGAACTTTTTAATGATGAGAAAACAAACTTCAAACCAGCATGCACAAGCACAAACTCATTAATTAATTATAAAGGAAAAATTTGTATGGGCTGATTAAAGGAAGTCCTAAAGTCCCAACTGGCAAGCATACAATGTGAGTGAAATGTGAAGTTGAAAACCACAGTTTTCATGCAGGTCAGTTTCTCCATACACAATTTTTTGAACTGCATTATTAACATATAGAAAAGGGGGATGCTATCAACCAGATGCATACATACGCTTGATATATTCATGAAGTTATACCCTTTAATAACACAAAATATAGATTGATGGGATTAACGAAACAAATTATACAGCACACAATCAACAAAAACTTGCGTAGCAGGTGGCCAAAAGAGAAGTAACAGTTCTGAGGAAGTTGTAACAACTGGATCAAGGGATAATACAAAGATATATAACCAAAAGGCAAGGGAATAATGAGACAAAACGAGTAATTGGTGCTGCCATAATAGGAAATGGTTGGAAGGAGTTCTGTGAGTAATTCAACATCAGCGAGAAGAAAACATTTTTTGTGACCAAAAAAGGCGGGTCACACTTGCCTCTAGAAAGCCAGTTGTCTTTCCAAAACTTGGTCATTTTCTATGTGGGATAATTAGTGCTGGATTTTGACTTATACCAGTGCCTGAACTTCTTGTAGAACTCATACCGTATTATATTATATTTTGATTAATTCCAAACTAAAAATCCTTCCTCATTTAATTGTCTCTAGCTCTTGGTTATGTTTGTGTGTGTGGGTGTACAAGGTGTTCTAACGCAACTATCTAAAAGCAAGAAAGCAAGAAAACAAGAAAACAGAGAGTTAAATACTTACCTCAGATATAAGTCTACTACTTCCTTCACTGGCAACAGCCAGAGCTTGCAATGAATAGGGAAGTCTTAGGTTACTATCACCTCGCCTCTCCATCCATGATGATCTAAAGTGTGACTGGTTACGTCCATGCCTACCAGCTCGAGATGATGATGCCCTTGCTTCAGATGAAGCAATAGAAGCAGAGTGCAAGAAAGAATTGCTATAGCTGAAACCACCCGCAGCCTCAGAACCAGAGGACAAAAATGACCTGCGAGCGTGATCAGATAACCTCCGTGGATGATGTAGAGGATTGGGACGAGAAACCCGGGATGGAGCAGATGGTGAATTGATGGCCGAACTTGACCCAGCATGCAGTGAGGAAGTGATATTACCTGATATATTTAAATTTGCGCTACTTGAAGCTCTATTATTGGTTGGATTTCGAACTGAATTTCTTAAATCAGCCACTGGCACAAACATTGGATGTTCATACATGCTTCTTAAACTTCCTTCTTCAAGTAGATTATCCCTGTCTGGCCATATCATAGAGCTGCCACTCCACCTAAATGACGGCATATTCCTGTGTAGAGAAGCACTAGTTCCAAGTGGCTGGCTTTGAGGAACCATATCATCTGCATATGGTGCTGACCTCAGATCTGGATAATTACCAACAGGACGAAAACTTTGAGAAACCATATCATCTGCATATGGTACTGACCTCAGACCCAGAGAATTACCAACAGGATGAAAAACTTGTGTCATAGGAGATGATGAAGGAATTGTAGAACGCCTAGTTACACTGCCATTTGACAATGCAATATAAGAAGTGGAATCCTGATGGTTTGAAGGATTTATCCTCAAACGGGAATTCCTGAGGAAGCTATTTGAGCTTCCTGCAACATTCAAATTATTAGTGCTCTCTAAAGATTCATCTCCCCCTTCATTGCCCACATCATGGCCAGTTCTAGAACTTATCTGAGCTAACAAAGCAGAACTGCTTAAACTGCTCCGAGAATCACTCTGAGTCGGAAGTGTACACCAAGCACTGCTTTCTGTATCCTGGCTGTAGCTAGAACTTTCCCCACCTGAAGATTGTCCAACATACCCTTCAACAGCCTTTCTTTTACAAGATACATGCTGAGTATCAAGAGTACACCCTGGCCTAACACTACTATTATCTACCATGCTTCTTCCAGAAGGATTATAAAAGGGCGCAGAACCAACAGAAGGTGGGATAGGCTCATTTACTGATCCATTTGATTTGCCCAAGCCAGAATGCTCGGGAAGTTGCCCCATGTTACAGCCAGTATCTGCTGAACTGGCATTTAAGTTGATACTGTGTGTTACAGAATGAGGATTGGAGTTGTTCATAAACAAAGGACCCGAATTGAAGTTGTCCAATGACAGTAAATTGGTTGATTCAGAGTGTCGCTCTAATGTTGAACCGGCAACAGCACCAGCTCTTGTTGAAGACGACCATCCAAGTTCTCTTTTCTGCTCGTCATTGTTAATTTGACTATGCGGACCACTAGAACTTGGCTCACCAATTCTCCAATTATCCGTGCTCTTCCATTCACGGTTAATTGAATTTGCATACAACGGGTTCATATCACCAGGTGAAAGCATAAATTGAGGCATTTGATTTTCCACAGGGTTCCTCATGCTATCCCAGCAAATCTGTTGATCCACAGGATCATCACCTGAAGTAGATCCACAATCAAATTCCAAGGTTTCAGGCAAGGAACCAATTCTACCCCTTTTCCCTTGCATTGGGAGAATCTGTAAGCTTCCCCTTTCAATTGAGGATAATCAACGTACAAAAAGATTTCCTCAATAGAGCATCATGTCACTCTATGATTCAAAATATCCCTGCAACAAAAGAAAGCGATCAGCGGGCATAAAAAAAGCTTGCTCAAACAGTTTCATGGTAGAGTAATTCTTAAAGTGACATCATAAGAGTAACATTTGGGTATCATGTACCATATATGGCTTTAAAAACCTGTAACATGCATTAATATCTAAGAACATTCCTGAATGTTGTAAGGTCTAAGATTTGCAAATGGTTCATGCTTATTTCAAAGACTTAGTTCCAAACTTCTTCACAATTCCATACTTTTTATCCCTCTAAATTCTTCTTCTCTACCCTAATTCTCTTAATTTCCCATTACAAGTTATTCTTCTCTACCCTAATTCTCTTAATTTCCCATTACAAGTTATTAATCTTGTAACACCTTCTCTTACCCCGTGTTTGGTGGAGGGAAAATAATACATAGAGGGAAATAGGGGATTTTTCCCTCCTATATTTCTTTCCTCTCTAATTCCCTTACCATCCAAACATAGGGTTGCAGAAAAGCAGTAACTGAAAAGAGGATCATGAGGGTTTACATTGGTTCTCTATGCAAGATAGCAATAAAAGAGGATGATGAAATGAATGCAAAAAGGACTACCAACTCAGTCGCATGCACTAACACAACAAAACTTTTATTATCCTGATCAAGTAGCATCTATTTTATAAAAGCAACTGCAGCAAGGTTAAGACAAAATAAGACAAGGGATGCATCCATATCAGAATAAATCAGTCTGCTTGGGTGAAATGTCAAATATCAACTGTGAAGTTCCTCCCGAGTAGCTTACATGCTACCAGAACAACATGCTACAAATTGATAAAGTGGACATCTCTTAAATTACAAAACACATGGCCATAAATAAAGCCAATATGATCAGGTCAATGAAGTTTATATCCCTATGATGCAGAACTCTATGCATTTTAATTTCACACACTGCAATTAACAAGTATAAAATTCAAATGCAGTATTGCCATTTGATTAAACTCGTGCAAAATTATTCAAGAAAGAAACAAAATGACAGACATACAATAAAGTTAACTCATTTCCAAGGTAAAAATCAGATTTGAGTTTCCCCCACTACCAACAACAACAACTGAGTTTAATCCTTTCAAGACCAGGCTGAACAGACGGTCCTAGCCACGAGTAAGACAGAAAATAAACCCCACATAGTTCAATGCATACAACCGATTATGGCTATGGCGTGAACGCCTCAAAAGCAACCCACACAGGCCCCCCAAATTTGAAGATGGTCTAATTAAACCCTAAAAATACTGAAAACTGCCGAAAGAATCAAACTTGATATTGTATGAATCCTACCAAACCACCGACCGACCGACCCAAAAGACGAAAGCAAATACAAAAACTTGGGACTCCAGAACTTACCAGATGAAAATGAAAAGTCCTGATCTACTGAAAAATCAGAGGAAGGACAGCAAGCAAGCGGTCGCTTGTGCTCCTATAGATAGCAGATTTCAATTGATATATTATTTGAGGGAACGAAAAAGGCAAAGAACAGCCCCAAAGAAACGGAAGGGGTAGAAGAAAGAGGCTCTTGGTGGAAGATATGAAAACAAAGAGGAGGAACAAAAATAGGGGCAGTAATCTTTTAAGCTATGGTCAAAAATATATATTTTAAAGAAAGTGGAGAAATTATCATGCACTGATAATGATGAGCTCATTTAAATCAATTTTTGGTAATAAATCGCCACAATGTTATCGTTATCAATTAATATAGATTTGACATGTTATGCACAAATACTTGCATGTGAGGTATCATTTCAGAGTGGCGTATATGTCAGTATTCAAATTAAACTAGTATCAGATTTTAAGACCTGAGGTGTGAAAGTATTGTATTCATTGGGATATTTGGATATAAAAATGGAATCTCATTCCAAAAAAAAAAAAAAAAGATATTAAAACGGAATTAGAGGAAATTTCCTTTTAAATCTCATCTAAACTGAACTTAACTTCATTCAGAGATGGTCAGAGCAAAAGAGAAAAAGCCACAAGTAGGTTGTTTCTGTTTGGCAGCTTCCCTCCGTATTTTTACTTTCTTCCCTCTCAAAGTAAAAGCATTAACGGCACAGCGCAGAGAGAAAGAGAGAGTACGACACCCTGCGTTTCCATATTGCTCACGCCAACCAACTCTGACTTCTCTCTTTTTCCCTTTTACCATTCAAATCACCTTCACAATCACATGCCTCTCTCTCTTTGGTTGTGAGAGAGGGTTAGGTCGTATTTAATTAATTTTCTGCCACCAGAAAAACAATATAATTATTACTACACGTGGCATTAGTGATCATAACAAGGACTCCCACCCTGATGATGAGTAAATTTGCCATCTTTTTTCAATTTGAGCTTGCTTGGTATGAATTTTGACTATATAATGTACTTGAGGACCCATTCTTTGTGAAGACTGAAGAACCCATAAATTATGGTTGGAATTGGAGAACAAGATGACAGAAAGGTGTACTTCATAGGATGGCTATGTTGCCTGTCAGTGCGTTTGTAGGTGCAGCCTATAACCAAACGGGGATTGTATTGCTCTGGTAACTTTGGGGTGAAGGGAAAGACCAAAGGAGGCCACCTACTTTATTTATACATTAAAATTAGGTGTTTGGTTGAAAGGGCCAAAGGGGTGGGAATAGCGAATCCAATACAATAACCTTCGCCTTGGCAGGTGGCAACTGTCATTTCTGCTGTCTCCTTTCGATTGCCATGACACATTACAGAGAGAGAGAGAGACTTCTTCAACCAAAGCTTTATAGGCACCACCTCATGAGCAGTGCCCAATTGATTCTTTCTACACAGATATTTGGGCATACTTTTTTTTTTTTTTTTTTTGCCTGCCGTATTTGGGCATACTTGGTGCTTCCTTTCTCTCTTTCTCTCCCAATTTATTTAAAATGGCTACATAGATAATTACTTTGCTCGCCACATCTCACCTATAGATATCGTGGGATGTTAGAGAGAAGGGTCGCAATTAACTGAATCAAGTTGCTAACTGTCCCCTTTGAGAACCAAAAGGGTCCCCCGCTTGGCCTTTAATAATTCCAACTTCCAAGGTAAATCAGCGTCCTCCCGCCAAATTCATACTTATATACGGTTTTGACTATGTCACGCCTTTTTTTTTTAAGATTAATTAAATTTTAAGAAATGAGATGGGCCTCCAGTGTGCATTGTACGGTTGAAATTTTTCTTGTGATTCGGTTTGAAATATTAACCTAAATCATTATACAAATATAGATAAGGCAGAATACTTATGCAAATCATTTAAGCAAACGATTATATCCCTTCATCAAAAACACATCTCAATCTATAATGCCTTAGACAATTAAAACCATTATGTCATTAAAGTGTTGGAATGTAGGAAATGTCATTCAATCAATTAACGTTCAGAAGTTCGTGATGGAAATGAAAATTAGGTCTTATATTTAGTACAAAATCATTGAGCTGGGCCTCCCGAGTGTTGCACGGATGATATTTTCATATGATTCGACTTTAAATCATAAATATAGTTTTTCAATTAAAAAAAATCATAAATTTGTTTGCATGAAGTCATGGGAAATATTAACCTAAATCATTATATAAATGACATTTAACCACTTAACAATCAACTCAAGTTCATGCAAATGCATGTTGGAAATGTAAGCTAACATTTAAAACAATAAGGTAAAGGAATTGGCTCATCTAAGTATAACTCGCTGAATATCAAGGAATTAATGCCGCTCTACATTCATAAATATCTCCTTCTAAACTACGTTCTTCGTCTTGCATTTTCCTAAACTACGGTCTACATTTTTCTTCGAAACGTAACTCAAATAAAAACCAATGACACTCAGGTGGTTAGAACTGAGTAATCATAGCCTCCCAAATGAAATTAAGAAACAAAAAGGAAGCATTTGTTTGTTTCTCATGCATCACAGTCGCAGAAATTGATGTGGCAGTTGTCATATAGCAAGTGGTCATTTTATTACATATAATAGTTAAAAAATAATGGTTATAACTAATCAAATATAATTAGTGATAGATTGACCTATCAAAAGCTTCTCAGGAACATAATCTTAGGGCTCATCTTCAATATATTAATTATGGCCAATCATTCTTTAAATTTGAATATAATTATTAATAGATATAATTAGTGATTATCGGTCTTTAAATTTAAATATAATTATTCAAAAACACTGGTTATAATTAATCAAATATAATTAGCGACAGATTGACATATCAGAAGCTTCTTAAGAACATAATTTTAGGGCTTATCTTAAATATAATAATTATGGCCAATCATTCTTTAAATTTAAATATACTTATTAGTAGATATAATTAGTGATTATTGGTCTTTATATTTAAATATAATTATTTGTAAATACAATTTTAGGGCTTATCTTCAATATAATAATTAAAAAAATGGTTAATGGTTATAACCAATCAAATATGATTAGTGATATAATTAGTAGATTATATAATTAATGATAAATTGACCCATTGATCTCAGTCTTTAAATTTAAATATAATTATTCAAAAACAATGGTTATAACTAATCAAATATAATTAGTGATAGATACTTATCTTAAATATAATTTTAGGGCTTATCTTAAATATAATAATTATGGCCAATCATTCTTTAAATTTAAATATACTTATTAGCATATATAATTAATGATTATCAGTCTTTAAATTTAAATATAATTATTAGTAGATACAATTTTAGGGCTTATCTTAAATATAATAATTCAAAAAAATGTGATATAATTAGTAGATTATATAATTAGTGATAAATTAGCCCATTGATCTGAATAGAACCAATCATTTGGGCCGATAATTCCTTATGAATAGTGTTTTGGTGAAAGAGTATTTTATGTTATATATATTAATCTTTAAATTTAAATATAATTATTCAAAAACAATGGTTATAACTAATCAAATATAATTAGCGATAGATACTTATCTTAAATATAATTTTATGGCTTATCTTAAATATGTTAATTATGACCAATCATTCTTTAAATTTAAATATACTTATTAGTAGATATAATTAGTGATTATCAGTCTTTAAATTAAATATAATTATTAGTAGATACAATTTTAGGGTTTATCTTAAATATAATAATTCAAAAAAAAATGGTTATAACCAATCAAATATGATTAGTGATATAATTAGTAGATTATATAATTAGTAATAAATTGATCCATTGATCTGAATAGAACTAATCATCTGAGTCATTAATTCCTTATGGATAATGTTTTGGTGGAAGAGTAATTTATATTATATAGATATAGATTACTATGAGATTTAGCCAACACATTATGTTTGTCTCCTCCAAGGCTAGAACAACATAAAATACGAGCACTAAATTAAACTAAAAATAAGTCTTCTGACAAAAAAAAAAAAAACTAAAAATAAGTCTACCGTATTTCAGTGGCAATATATATGTTATATCTAATGTTCCTAATGATCCAACCAATTAAACTAGATTATTCTCTTGTGTCCTAACTATAAGACCTAATATATATCTAATTTGATTAAATTAATAATGTTAGTTAAATTAGATAAAATCATTTGATATTACCAATGCACCATAACTATCTACATTTATCCCAATCCTCCCTTTTTTCTTGCTTATTATTGAGGACCATTAATAATAATTTGGGGGAAAAGTTGGGAACAAATATGAAGAGATCTTATATTTAACTATTTAAAACTAAATTAATCTCTCAAGTAGATCCTATATTTAAGATTGGAGAAAGTAGTTTATATTCTAGATACTGGTTTAGAATTAAAAAAGGAAAAAACATAATCTCATAGTAGTATATGATCAAAGAAAAGAAGAAATGCCAGTATCTATCTATAGTTTTGTACTACACATTTCTTTGCCCATGGCTATAATTATATCATTTTTGAGGATGGTTCTACCGATCATCCAACCCTCCGGTTATTTGTCACATCGAAACTAGACATTAGACCGCTCATTGGTTCACTGAATCAAAACAGCTGCTCGCTTCGGTTCTCAAGAAAATATTCCACCTAACTCCGCATAACTATTTTTGAAATTACAAAGCAGATGGTACGTATTATATCAGCAGTGTGTCCTACTGGTTCTACTGGATGGCATTGCGAAAATATAATAGTAATAGGGATAAAAAATAAAAACAGTGATTTTCGCTGGTGCCATACGAAACCGATACATGTGTTGCAGTTACGTCAACAAGAAAAGGTGGAGAGTGGAGTAATGGGGGCAAGGTATTGATAGTTGGTGAAAAGTATGGTAAGGCATTAAAGGAAGCAAATTATTATTATTATTTTTTTCGTGAACAAAGGAAGCAAATTATACAAACGTAAAAAGTGGAAGCACGAGCAGAGCAGATCAAAGCAGCAATAAGTGGCATGTGTAGGAAAAGAGTAGGCACATGCTTTTGGGGTCGACCGAAACAGAGAGGAGGCAGAAGCGAATGAGACAACAAGCTAAAGCTTTTGTTCTATACCCACCACAAGCTTGCATTAAATTGAAGCATAATAGACCCACATATAGAGAAACAACACACCCTATTGTATTCCACTCGTGAAATATGCGCACCCACAAGTAATTAGTAATGAGATTTAGCTAGCAAAAGTAGTCCCGCATCATGTAATTCATAAATCTTGAGATAACACGTGACCACACGTTGACACATTAGAATTAAAAAGCAATGGATAAAAACAGGGCAAATGCCACCCGCTGATGGAGCTTCCATATGACTGAGAATTCTGGTTTACCTAACCAAACCCTGTTCCAACGAAGAGGAAATAAGAAGTGCAGGAGACATAAATTATGGCGTGTAAAACACAAACATATCCAGCCTCCTGAGAAGAACAGCTCTTTATCTTTCAAAGCCTTGTTACACCACTAACCAGATGACCAAATTGGCACAAAAGTTGATTTCAGGCAAACTTAAACTATGATAACCCCGAAAACCCAAGGACAATAGTGTCATGAAAAAAAAAGTTGGGATTCCCCCATCAAATCAAACATCATCATTTATTCGGAACTTGACATCTCAACTCCAAGCTCACAATTCAACAGAACAATAGACTAGTCAGCAAGTTTTTATTAGCTGCCGCCGCCGCCAACACCAACCATAGACCAACCATATTTGAACTTTCATAGCCAAGTAAAAGAACAATCTCATATAGTTGTTTAACTTTAACAAAATATTAATATTCTCCCAAATTCTTGAGCATAAAAGTACACACAACTGTTCAAAATTATGTCTTTACAATTAACTAACACTACATGTCAATCGTATATTGCAGCGCGCAGGCAGAAACTATACTGCACCTACTGTACCAAACATGACTCTTATAACACCAAATAACAAAGCTAAGGTAATTCAACATAATCAGATATAACTAATGTTTAAAGACATAATCCTAACAAACACCAAATGTTGTCAACATGCACTCAATATTACATTGAGCAATCAATACATTCTGGCATCAGGCTCCACTAAAATGTTACTGAAAGTGCACCTAGTAGCCATTGACAAGCAAATTAAGGAGGTTGATATTAAATATATCCATATTGCTATTAGGTTGCTCCTGATTCATAAAATTTGAAACCATTAGTTTTGTCATCAACAATGATAAACTCTGCCTTTCTATCTATCTATCTATCTATCTTATCTAAGGTGAACCCTGCTCTTTAGAAGATATTCTGTGCCTTTCTATCTATCTAAGGTGAACCCTACTCTTTAGAAGATATTTTTTCTGGTATTTTACTAGGTTCAAACCACCCAATCTATCATCTAGTATTACGAAGGGCATATAACAACTCAGCCAGTTTGAAGTAGTGAACAAATTTTCAGTCAGTTAATAAGATCTTATATTTAGACAGTGGAGATCCGTAACCGATAGTAGCCTGATTTTGCCTCTGCACAAGAACAGGTGTGAAACAGAAAACATAATAAGCTAGAAGGAAATAATTCTTCCAATGAGACAATTTGTACATTGCACTTATTCTTCTCATACAAGTGTAGAATTTTGTAAATTTCATTTACCAAAGCCAAGTATATCAATCTCTAAGCACATGGCTCCCTAGGCATATGAGAAATAAGTCTTCCTATAAAGTAATCAGTAGATTGTACTACATTATTCCCCTACATGTGTAAAATTTTGCAAGTTCCATTTACCAAATCGAAATATAACTCTAACTGCAATCTTTCATAGCCATTGCCTTCCATGAGATATCCGGAAAACAAAAACTTGCATGTCCAAACTAAAGATCTGCTGAATAACTCCACAGGAAGGATTCAATAGCATATTTACAATAATCCATTCTTCTACTATCAGGCTATCTTAACATGTGAAGAGACCCTTCCACTTCATTTGCCGCAACCTCATTTGAAAGTATGTTTCTTCACTTTATAGGGAAAAAAGGGTTAATTGATATTCTATACCCTTGTGTATTTGCAGGGTTGTTTACCCATTCTAAATACAATTGTTTCAGATCACATGTATCATAAGATCAGAACTACTATTCACTTATCTTTCACTATCTACCAATTCAAGCTAGATCATCCAACTCTATGAAATCCTCCTCTAGAATCGCAAGTAAATGTTGCTGAGATGACAATTCCTCAACGAATATTGCACCACCTCCAGGAAGTCCAGAAAGCTTTCCCTGATAACAAGCATAGGCAAAAAGAAAACATGAGGATAAATAAATAAATGACACTACTTTAGTTTTTACATTAAAGATCAACTGTTATACAAAAGGTGTACTGACAACATGACAGTTTCAAGCCCAAAAAAGGGACATGCTTAAACTGAGCAGCCACGTCAAAATACTAAATATTCAACCAGTAGAGCTATCTGCTAACCAGTGATCCTGATTTCCCCTTTTGAAAGAATACTTATCTTTCACTATGAATATAAACTTACAATAAAGGGAATATAATAAAATTGTAGTGAATATGCATTCATATATTTCCAATTCTCCAAAGCATAATTTGGCACACTTGAATTTTCAATGACATGCTAGGCACTAGAAATCAAAACATGATGTTTCAGTGATACGCTCCAACCAAAAATCGTGTAGTGCTGAGAAAGGCCGTTTTGTTCATTGCTTTCATAAAAATGCAACTTCATAGAGTTGGCAAAAAAAATGCAACTTCATATAAGTGATATAGAAAATCATTAACTGACCTCCAGCAACAACAGCCCCTAATTCTAACCAAACATTGCAGATCATATGCAGACATTTGTTATCAGCAATTGGGAAAAAAAATAACAACAAAAAAGAAATAACTGCTAAGGAACTATACTAGTTCATGCCAACTGCTAGCTGCATGAAAAATTCTTCACAGCAGTAGATCAGGTTTGAACACCAAGCTTGAGAATAAAAACTGAATATGGTACAAGTACATAAGCAATAAAGAGAATAGTTTTCTTGGATTGATGGAAGGGGCAACTTTTGTTCCTCCCACAAGTCCAGAGTTCGAACGGCGCCAAAGCGGAAAGAGAATAGTTTTCCTAAGTCACATATTAGAAATAGCATAAAGATAACTGAGAAGAGCAAAGATGAGAATATATTACCGCTTCACTGTCTTGAGGACCTGCACAACACTGGAAAGTAGCAATAGAAGCTGGTGCAGCTGCTATTTGATTCTCATATAGTTCACTAACAGGTTTCAAGGGAGATACTGAAATCTTTCTATCAATGGAGCAGTCACCGCAAATTTGAGCCTCAGTTATATCAGGTGAAACGCATCCATTATGCTGAACACCAATGTGACGTACAGCTGAGAAACTTTCCTCTGCACAGGAACTCAGACCATTCTCTGACACACTATTCTTATGAAGTGCTTTAAAAAATACTCGACAAACAACAAATGCAGCCTGCATGAGAAATGAAGATGTGAGGAAACTCTACAGAAAAATATAACTAAGGTGGTAAAGGAAGCATGCCAATTCTGAATACTTACTAAAAATACAAGGAGCCATAACATGGAAGCACTTTCGTCTCTTCCACAAAGTAATCATTAGAAAAATAAGTAACTACATTGCTTCAAAAAAGAAAGTGTAGAAAAAAAGCAAAACATAAAGAAGCTAGTGTGATCACTACAAAATTATGAACTTAAGAGTCCAACAAGACAGACACGCTTAAATTATGGGTTTATACTATAGTCTGGGAAATGCTATCAAACAAAAGAATTGTAACTCAAAAAGTAAACTGAGTATCTTCCAATAACATTTGTAGACAAGGAAGGGTAACTTGAGTTCAAATTTCTCTTTTGTCCCATGAATTACCAGAATATTGAAGCTTTTGAAGAAGGCAATTTATTCAAGGAGAAAATCACAAGGAAATCCCAAATTTTGAACTTTTTTTTTTTAAAAAAAAAAGCGGTTACAATCAAGCTCAATTATTAACAGCAGCAAAAAATAAATTAAATAGCTCCGCATGACAAAATACAAACACGATTCCGAAGTGCATATTCAGACAGGAATCCAATTCATAATCTCTCGATGATTTTTCAAATTCCCCGTAACACTAAACAGGGATGTAATCAAAATTGATAACTTTCCTATCCAAGGTCCGGTAACAGAGTAACCAAGCGAAAAACTCAACTAGATAAGATAACGTCCGAAGACGCGGCATTCAATTGAAACCCGCCTAAGCAATACTTTAGTCTTAATGATGAGCATATATAAAAAACTCCCAGAAAGAGTACAAATTCAATTGTGTACCTTACGATGATCAACCAAAGCATACTCATGCAACATCAAATTCGTCCTGCCGGCGTTATTAAAGGAATTCCCCAAATAGAAAACGAAAGTTGTCCTTGTACCCAAAACAACATTCCCACCATCATTGAAAACATTCCTAACCCCTCCCTTTCTCATCCAATACCCACTCTTGACCATCCTAGTCTTCCTTCTAGAATCCTTCAAAACCCTGGCAGTATAACAGTACCAATGCCTCCTCCTTCCGCGATAACCATAAGAAAAGCACGCAATTTCAGGCAATTGGAAAGGATCGTAATCGAACAGGTCAAGCTCCCTAATCAAATCACAACCATGGAAACTACCGCCGGCGTTCTTGTTAGGTAAATAGTAACAAAGAAGCTGCTCTTGGGAAGGAAAGAAACGGCAACCAGGTGGGAGTAAAGAAGGCAAAGTAGCCATAGAGCATTGAGGCTCTTCCATGAATTAGAAGAGATTATTAGGGTTTTGGTGGGAAAAGAATCAGAGCGAGAGCGAGAGAGGGTAAAGAGTGAGAGGGAGCGAAGAAGGGAGGGTTTTTGAAAGGAAATGGCGAGAAAAGAAGCGTGCCCATGAAGCTTCCCTGAATCAGCCGTGTTTGAGCGCGACACCATGCTTCGTGTGGTAGGATCGGACCAAAGCGATGAACAAACCTGTTGGTTTTGGACACAAATCTCGAGGAATACATTTTTGCGAGGTTATGATTGGCGGGGCTACAAGATCTTCGTGGACTTTGCTATTTAGCGAATGATCTTATGATCATCTTCCTGTGCTGGCAGGTCCTAATTGGCTGGGACACCCCAACCCCTGCCCACTTCTGAGCTAAGTAATAATCAGAATCAGAGATCATATGATATGTCTAATGTCTCCATTCCCCCACCCAGCTTAAAGATGCTCTCTATATACGAGTGTAATCTAACGCAGATACTCTAAAATAGTAAAATATCTACGTGAAATTCCAGAAGAAGACTCCCTACAGCGTAAGGGACATTTTGATACACAGCGTAAGGGACATTTTGATACACCGTATTTCAGAAATGATGGATCAGTATAATTGACTGAAGTATCAATACAAAATTAAAAGGAAAAGTCCAAAAAAATCCTTAAAAATCTTTCCCTTCGTTACCAGAATGGTATAAAAAAATACCAAATTCCTCATTACAAGAATGATATAAGGGAATGTTAAATTCTTTTTCTTAATTACCAGAATGGTATAAGGGAATACCAATGTTGGTAATCATTTAGCCGAAGTTGGCACTCCCTTATAAGACTTTGGTATTCCGCTATACCATTCTAATAACGAAAAGGAAGATCTTTGAGGGCTTTTTGGGCTTTTCCTTTTAATTTTGCATTGGACACTTCAGTCAATTATACTGATTCATCATTTTTGAAATTCGGTATATCAGAGCATCCTTTTAATAATTTGAGAGTCTTTATTTGTCTTTTTCCCTGTCTCTATGTTAATCTTCATTCCTAAATAATACTTTTTCTTATTTTACAAAAATGTGATCCTTCTGTTTCTATATATATATGTAGAGGACCTAATTAACTTTTTTGAAGATCCTAAGAAAGCAAAATAGGTTAATTAGAAATTGTTTTTCTTTAATTTTTTTTAAATTAGTTTATTTGATTTATAAAATAACATATAATGTAATAATAAATAAACTACGTTATAATTAAGTGACGTGTTTAACTTCCTTAATTTAAAAAAAAAAGAGACAAATGAATCATATTTTTAAGAACAGAAAATATTTGAAAATGAAAATGGATAAATCGGTCGATTAAACCTGAGAAATTCTTAATTAGACCCTGTGAAGAAATATGCGATTTATATATTTTACGAAAAGACACAAATGCCACTGAGTGCCAAATACATCATAAGTATTACTTCCTCGTTCTTAAATATATGACCTATTTTGGGTTATGAATTTGTTCCTAAATATATGACCTATTTCTATTTTTTCTCAACTTTTCCCTAAAATATCCCTATTGATTCTCCTCAATAAGAAACAAGTAAGAGAGGGGTGTGAGGATAAAGGTAGTTGGTTAAGGTGTTTTGGTAATATCATGTTATTTTAATTAATATTCTTAATCTAATTAAATTAGTTAAATAGGTCTTATATTTAACAACAAATGGAGTAACAAGTTAAATATAAAAACCTTCAACCTGGTCATAACAATTTTCAAGTTCATTAACAATTCACAACTCCAATTGTTGATGACATTTGTGTCTTTCACTAACATGCGAAAATCTCATATTCCTTCTTAAGATATGATTTGAAATTTCTTAAATTTAAATGATTGATTTGTCTTTTTCCGTTTTTAAAAGTATATTTATGGGAGTTTCCTTAATATTTTTTTTAGTTGATGATGTACATCGGAACAATATATTGATTTGTTAAGAGGATAATGAAAGTTTGATTTTCATGTGGTTAATATTTAAATTTGTCTCAGTATATTTTTCTCTTTTCCTAAAACAAAATTTGATATGAATAAAATTTAAAAAAAAGTTAAGACACGTTTGATCAATTTCATGCAAAAAAAACATATTTGATTGTTTAATTTGTGAGTTATTTAAGGTGACTTGATTGATAGAATAACTGTATCTTTCTTTGAACCATACAATCCTGTAATTTATGTGAAAAACGAGGAAAACGTCAATTTAGATTTTAGACTTACCCCACGAAATTCTTAAATTTAAATTATGATGCAGTTCTCACTACAAAAAACACGGAATTCCGTCGGAAAAAAAATTACCGACGGAAATTTTTCCGTTGGTAATTACCTACGGAATTCCGTCGGTAAATTACCGAATTCCGTGGCTAATTTAGCGACGAAAATTACCGGCGGAATTCCGTCGGTAATTTTTTAAAAACTTTTTTTAATTTATGCCACGTGTCCCCTCTTTCAGTCTGCCATGTGTTCCCTCTCACAGTGCGCCACGTGTCGCTGATTGCACTTGATTATTATGTATTTTTATTCACTAATTATAGGAAATTAGCATTTGTTCTAGGCTATTAAATGGGGATTTAGGCACTTTTATACTTAGGGTCCAAGATTAGAAAGTTAATTGCATTTTTATTATAATTTGAGCATATTAGGCATTTAACTCATGCATTAATTGTTTCTGGACTTGAAATACTTCACATGTGCTTAAAATTTCCATTGTAGGTACAAAGAATAAAGGTCAAAATAAGAACAAAGCAAAATAGGAAACTTCTACAAAAAAGTAAACTTTTGCAAAATAGAAAATTTCCTATTGGATTGGTTGATTGGGTTTGCCTGAAATATTTCCTTTTTGTTATTTCTACAAGAATAAGCAACCCTAGACTTGATTGAGGATAAGAAGTTTTCTAGTTAATTATTCTAATCACAACTTCCTATTTTGGCTAGATTTCTTGAGAGAAAGTGTTTGGGTCTTCCCCAAATCTTTCCTATATGTTATGGGATGCCAAATTAGGCAACCGGAAGCCGTTTTTGATAGTTTTTGAGTGGTTTCTTGTGCCATAGAGAGGAGAATCCGAATTTCCTATTTCATTCACTTATTCTCTCTTTCATCCCATAATTCGTTCCCCAAACATTTCCTATTTGTTAATCCTAGTAAAAAAAAGGACATCCTAAGCCAATTTGGAAGGTTTTAGGTTGCCTCTTATGCTATATATATAAGACCAACGAATTTCACACATATTTCCACATATTCTCTCCTTCATTCCACAATCCTTCACTAGTTTTTCATGGAGTTCGAGTTGCAGCTGCTCTTGGGTGATTCCTCCTTCTCCTTGATGAACTAATTCGGCTCGGTGCTCTCTTGGATGACGGGATGACTTGAAGCAAGCATTAAATCCACTTTAGGGGAGTTTTATTAGTTTCCATTATGTAGTCTTGAATTTTCATTTGTTTCCTTGAGTATTTGTTCTTCTTATATTCGGACTTCATTTGTTTTGAGATTCTAGACAATGTAATCGTTGAATTCTATTTGCATGTATTGATTTGGTTTTCTTCTAATTTCATCTATCTTTCCAAATTACCATGTTATGTTAGTCTTTGTTGATTTTATTGTCTAGCATGTTTGTTGGGTAATTTAGTCCATTGTGCTTCATATAATTGTGTTGTTTGGAAGTTTATTTGTAGGTTTGAGTTATTGATATCGAGTTTCCATAGCGCTAGGTAATTCCATTAATCAACTTGTCTAAAGGAACTAGATCACTAATCAAATCTATGTGCATGAGTATGTTTAGGTAGAGTCCATAAGTTGGATGATTTGATTATAGTCTAGCATTAATTGGTTGTTGGATCCGAAGGATATTGAGTGACTTGGATGGGACCCAAGTTATTCTGTCTATTGGAACCTACTTCTATTTGATATAGGATTATAGTTAATCTAATTGGTTTATTGAGGTTGAGTGGGTCTTAATTGACCTATTCCTTCGACTAAGGCTAACTGTATCCACTTATGTTGAACTTAGCCCGATTAGCTCCTCCCTAAGAGTGTGAGTCAATAGTTTGTCACGTGCCATCCCTAGCCAAGAGAGCATCCCATCATTCCATTCCATTAACCATCCATATTTATCCTAAAAAATACCAAAAACAAGTCTTTAAATTCCTTCTATGAAAAATACCAAAAATATCTTCTCTTATTCTCTGATTTTTATAGTTTTAATTGCATTTAGTTTTCCTAGGATAGTTCATTAGGCTCCTTGAGAGACTATCCGGGATCGCACCACTATCATGCAATCCTTGGTAAATAAATATTTTGTATTTGAACCCAAGGCGTATTAGGAAACGCTCAAATTAACGCTCTCACAAATTGTCTAAAATGTGGCGTTGCTGCGATTCGAACCCATGATCTCATGTGCCTGTGCTTATGCCTTAACCAGTTGAGCTATGAAGACCTTGTGATATTATTTGCAAACAATTATATTTATATATACTTTACATTATATTTAAATTAATACATTATGAAATATATTTAATTATTAATATATAATTTACATATTAATAATTATTATTTTATTATATATAATATTAAAAAAAATAAATTAATTTGTAATAAATAACATATTACTTAATAAAAAATTCAAAATTAAATTGTAATAAATATATATATGTACGAATTAATATTTATAAAATATATATATATAATAGTTAATAAATTAAAAAAAATAATATTATTTTTAATATTTTTTTATAAATTACCGACGGAATTTCGTCGATAATTTATTAAAAAATAATAAATAAATTACCAACGGAATTCCGTCGGTAATTTTTTATTAAATAATTAATTTTTTTTATTAAATAATTAATTTTTTAATATTTTTTTATAAATTATTGACGGAATTCCGTCGGTAATTTATTAAAAAAATAATAAATAAATTACTGACGGAATTCTGTCGATAATTTTTTTAATAAATAATTAATTTTTTAATATTTTTTTATAAATTACCGATGGAATTCCATCGGTAATTTATTAAAAAAATAATGAATAAATTACCGACGGAATTCCATCGATAATTTTTTAATAAATAATTAATTTTTAAATATTTTTTTATAAATTACGGACGGAATTCCGTCGGTACTTTATTAAAGAATAATAAATAAATTACCGACGGAATTCCGTCGGTAATTTTTTCTTAAATAATTAATTTTTTAATATTTTTTATAAATTACCGACGAAATTTCGTTGGTAATTTTTTATTAAATAATTAATTTTTTAATTTTTTTAAAAATTACCGACGTAATTCAGTCAGTAAATTTACTGACGGAAATCCGCCGAAAATTACCTGCAGAATTGATTCTGTCGGTAAATTCCGTCGGAAATTACCTGTTTTTTTGTAGTGTCTAGTTAATGAATTGCTATTAGTGTGAAATACCAATAGATAATTTTTTATTTGAACCAATATACTGATAGATACTTTTAAAAAACAAACTTAAGACGCAGCTCTATCAATAACAAAAAAATAAACAATTATACAGTGCGATTGCGTATTCATCTCATGAGTATCTGTGCATGCAAGAATTTGTAGAGACTGGAGGGAGATGATCTGAAACATGTTCAGTTTCAAAACTGTGTGTCCAATTCAAAGTGATTAACCAAGACTGTAGCTATGTTATATAACGTGTAAGAGCTTTCTTTATAACATAAGATTGAAATTCGTTCCGTCAAATTTCAAAGTACATCAAAATATCCTGTGGTATTTCTAACCATCATCAAACTCCAAAAGGTGGAGGTTGATCAAAGAGGTAAAAGTTGTCATCTATCCTATTAGAGAACTTAATTAGTTAACTGATCAGCAACATAAATACCATCCCTATACACATTACACATGAGTGATCCTAACCTGCCAATCCCTATGAAGTAATATCCTAACATCATCGACTATCTCTCTGAACGGATAGTTATCATCACATCGTTTAAAAGCATAGTTAACAGTTTCTATACATTATAAAGCTAGCATGACTTTTCTAAAAACTCCAACACAACAGATGTTCAAATTATGAATGAAAGCAATCATGTCTGTAATTAACAGGGGAACATTTGTCAGTTTATAGCTAAAACTTGCAATTCAATCATCTTGTTTGCCTTGAATAACGCCTCCACATCCAGTGCATCTATCCTCCAAGACTGAGCCATCAATACCCAACTTAATGTAGTCCTTATCGTGCAATCTGGGAGTACAGAAGTGTTTGGCCTCCTCTTCTGTTGGTCATAATATCTCAAAACATCCTGATCCGAGCAAGTTCTAACTAGGCCATGGTTTGGATTGCATCCCCTAAAGGATGTCTCCTCCCCAAACAATTTCGTTCATCCAAATACCCATAGATCCCAACATAGATAACCAAACAATGTAGACAAAATAACATTTTTTGTGAAGTTTTCACCACGTGCAAGAGCTTTTAAAAGCCCATATACACACATGCTCCTTATTTATGAGGCGAGTTTCCTTTTTCCGTTGGTGGGTTTGGTTTCTTTTGTTAGCGTGGCATTACTCATAGGCTTTTTATGATAGTTCATCTGGTCCTAAATATAAGACCCATTTAAATAATTAGGGTAAATTAAGGATGTTAGTTAGTATCGTGTGCTTTTTGCCTTTTTCTAAAACACCGAAATCATCTTCTCTCATTCTTTCCCCATCTCTTTCTTGACCATTGTTAGGGGAGTACTGATAAGAATAATTTGGAAAAAAGTTAATAAAAATTAGAATTAAGTCTTATATTTAGGACCAAACCAACTCCCCAAATAGTCATCTATCTAGCCTTTATTACCGGAGGTAGTAATTCTGAATCATATGACTAAGTCATTTTGGCCCGTAAATGTGCAAGATAGTGAGAAAGCAAAAAATGTCACTGCAAATCATATTATGGGTGCCATATTGCCGTTAGTTAGCCAATTTACACAAAAGTTTACTTATCCATATAGTAGGTGTCTGGCCAGTCACTGTGATTATCTATGCCTCTTATTGAGAATGTTTCTTAATGATTGTTGATTAGTGTTTTGCGGTTGAGAGATTATATTTAATAAGTAGCAAGTGAAGGCTTGTCTGAGTAAGTATATAGCCTACAATCAACGTGCATTTTAAATGCTAACAAGCCATTTTGAGTCTTCTTTAGTCCTGTTGTAGAGGATTTTGTCTAGGCAGTACATATTTCCAAAGTCCAAAGTCTGAACAACAACACTGTTAGTAAGGCATTAAGCTTCTACTCAACAGTGCATGTATGTTGATTCTAAATTAGCATTTACAATATTATTAATGTGAAAAATAAACCTTTTTAAAAAACATATAAAACAGACATCAACAAAGATCCAGCAGCATTTTAAAAAACATAATAAAAATAAATATGTAACTTAAAGATGAATGATCATGTGTGATAATTACTAGAGAATCGTAACAATTAAAACCTGATTGGAGGATTGAAACTACGGTCGATGTCTTTTTTTTTATATAAACTGTATAACAAACAGCTCAAACAAGCATATACATAAGAAAACTATCTAGACTAACTAACAAAATCCCCAGCCCCTCCTTGGTAGGAGGGTGGTGGTTGATCCAAGAAACAAAAATCTTCTTCAATGTTGTGAGCCATTTTGGCTATATGATCTGCTAGCTTGTTAAGCTCTCTCAGCATAAATTTTAATCGTCACTTGCCAATCACTAACCCACCAGAGTCTAGTGTCTTCAATAATGTCGTTAAAATGGCGATCTCAGGCTCTTCCTCTTGTGAATAAGTTAATCATCTCTACACAATCTTGATAATCTCTACTTTTTTATAGCCATACTGCCAACAAATTTGCAAAACTTGGATAACGCAATGAGTTATACAATAGCTGGTGGTATACTTGTGAGTTTACATGCAAAACCGCCACTCATCCACCTGATGGGTCTCGAATTATCCCTCCACATCCACTTTGGCCTAAACTTAGGACCGATCCGTTAGTTTCAAGCCTAAATGTATCATGATGTGGAGAAGAACTCTCTCACCTGTCAGTCAAAGTATCAGAGTGGAAATGACAGTTGGATACCAAGTTTTGGTCCCATATAGCTCTCATGAGGATTAACGTCTCTTTGAACCGGTAGACTTACTCCACCAACGATTTTTTTGCATCTAGCCGCTCAAATATCCCTACAGATATAGTTAAAGAAGGATTCCCATTTGACCTTTCTTGTAAAAGGTTTGCCCTACTTCACATTTGAGGTTCAATCTTAACCAGTCTTGTCCCTGCAGTGTTGAGAAGCGATCCCACAATAAGGTATGAACAACATCTTTTCATTGGTCCCTAGCATTCTAACAGTCTCTAAGTAACTGCTTGGTGTCCTCCTCCTGGTTGCACCCAAAGGGATAATTAAGTGAATCTGCAAGACCCTTGTGCGCTCTAAATTGCTCGGTGTGAATTCTGTATGAGCAAACAACCACAAGAAAGCTTTTATCTTCTCTGGAATTGACCACCTCTATAGAATCTTCCAAACCGTCTCTTTCGATTGATGATTATCTACAAAAAGAAAATGATATGTAGAGTTAACAGTAAAACGACCATCCGATAATGATTTCCAAATGAATCTGTCATGTCTTATCTCCTCACGAGGTGGGTGTGCACACATGATTCGGTCAACGGTAATCGGATAAATTCACCCTAGAAGTCTGCTTCTGTTTCATTCTCCCAATAGAGTAAGAAAGTTCGCCACTTTTTCCTCTCTGCTGGAAAAAGCCTCAAAACCACGAATAAAATCAACCAAAGGTACATTGACTTCCGCCGAATTATCACACTAGAATGATGCAGTCATGCCATCACCAATTTTGACACCTCCTTCTTGAAAACTTCTCATACTTGGCAAATGCTATGCCATGTGAGGGAAGTGTTTTTCTTTTTGCAAATCCTCAGTACGGCTTGGATTCCATGCTTATATTTGCCCCCATGGAACAGTCTCCCGATTTGTGCTTTTTCTAAAGTTGTCTGGACACCATTTGATCAGATGGGAGGATAAAATATCGGCCAAAAAAAAGATGGGAGGATAATTACCTGTTAAAAAAACTATTGACGCTTTTAGAAAGTTCTTTGAAGGCTTAAGCGAGGCTATATTGTAACACCCCAAATTTTAGAAAATAAGAAATAAGGAAATACTTGGAATCTTGGGGTATTATTTGATATTTAAAAAGTTTTATAAATAAATTTGGAAATTTAAGCATATATAGAAGAATTATTTTGGGACAAATTCAGGCCTATTTCTAAATGATAATGGTAAATATAATTACCATTTAAGGGAAAAATAGAAAAAGGGAAATGAAAAAGACAATATCTGCTCTAAGTTGAAAATATCTTCAATTATAAAAGGAAGGGTAAGATGGTAAAACACCTAGTAAAAATATCACTATGTGCTTTTTAATTGATTTGCACCATGTGTTCCCTTCTATTTCCTTCCACCTCATTCCATTTCCTTTGCTTTCTCTCACACCCCGAAATACTCCCTCTCATTCTTCTCCCTCTGTTCTTCAAAATCGTAGTGGCGGCCACAGCTCCAGCGACGATGATCGACGGCGTGGAAGACGCTCAAGGAACTTGGAACAATCTTGGGTAAGCCATTTCTCTTCATTTCCTTCTCTTTCTGGGCCGAATTTGAGTGAAATGGGGGAGAATGATTTGAATTTTTGAGGGGTTTTTGAAGCTTCTAGATTTATAGAAATGAATCTTAGGACTTGAATAAGGGTAATCTTGAACTGGATTGGAGGTGGGAAGCTTGGTTTGTCTGATTTTCAAATTTTCCTCTTCAGGTTAATGTTCACCCGACAGGAAACTTGAAGATTCTTGGGTGTTTGATGAACAAAAGCTTAATTAATCTTGTGTATGAGTGATTTTAAGTATATTTGGCGCCTAGTATGTGGATTATTGAAGCTTAAGGAATTTCTGAATGCTTTCTTCTTCTCCCATGTTCCTTGCGCGTCCGACGGGTTCAAGAGGGAAAAAATTATTGGACATAATATACCTGCAATTATAAGCTCTGATAAGCATTTTGTATGTGTGATTTGATGAATTTTAGAATGGCTAAATTGTTGTTTTCTCTTTCCCCTGTTTGGCCGAATTCAAATTCCCTTCTGGTTGTTTGATTTTTTGTTATTTCCTTGGATGTATTAACATCTTAAACATGAGGAATAAATGATGAAATAGGTGAAATTGGTTAAGTATAGAATTCTTGTTTCTTTCCTGTTGTTCTGTTTCTGTCAGCCAGGGAGGATAACGAGGGCTATTGGTATTTTGTCTTGCTCTGGGAGATGGATCGAAATTTTCTATTTAGGGTTGATTAATATTAGATTATTAAATGTGCAATTCTTGTTTTCTTGATGCTCTGGTTGACAGATTTGTTCAGGGAAAGAGGAAGGAGTGTTGTGATATTTTGTTAAACAAGAATTAGAAAAAAGGGTTATTGATGGTTGTTGTAATTTTAGATTCTATAATCCTAATTGTTGGTTTGATCAAGTCAGATGGCTATTTTGTGTTGGGATAATTTAAATGTTCCTTATATATATTTGATTACCGTTGCTTTGTTTTGACCCTGATATAATGGTGATGATAATAAATATAGTAGTGATTTTCTGCTATTGTCAATGTTACTGATTGCTGGTTTTAGGGGTAGGAAAAGAATAAATGGTAATTTTAGTTCAATAAAAATTAAGTAAAGAAATGCAGGAAGTTGAATTGGTTGTTCTTTGATCTTGTTAGATTTTGATTTGAAATGTAAATTGAATTGCATTTCTGGATTGTTGGTTGGGAATGATATTTATTGGATTAAATTAGGACTAGGATTAAGGTTTCCAAGTTAATATTTCCATATGATATGATTGGAGATTTATGAATAATTAGATATTAATTAGAAATGACATATGTGTAAGTGGTTGTATGAGTTACAAAGAAACATGGAAAGTAAATTGAATTAAAAAGATAACTAATTGATAAGAAAGGTAAGTTAATCTAAAATAGTAAAAATACTCCTATGTTTATGCTGTGTGTATATTAATTTGTATTTGTGCAATGTTTACTGATGATGGTATAATTAACCATCAAGTTAGGAATTTGGATTTAATTGTGTTAGAAATAGCATGGTAGTATGATAGGAATAGGAGAGACGTTTAATTATTATACCTCAATTTAGATATTGACGTATTATTTTATATTATAAATATTTATAGGATGTGATAGCGGGGTCGAATCCCCAGAATACGGTGAAAGGCAAGAGTACAGTGAAGAGTAAGCTCATGATATAGGTAGCAGTTTATTTCAGTAACAATTAAATTGCATGCATCATTTTGTAATATCTGTTGCATTTAGTCGGTAAGTTTTTATTCCTCAGTTGGAGTGCTCCAGGATTTAGAAGTTGGTCGCCTCTTTTCCCAATCAGTTTAGTTATAACGAGAAGTCCTGCAGGTAGAACCTCCACTAGTTAACGAAGATATCGTTATCAGTTGGTGGGTAAGTGCAGATCGCACACAGAATAATAGGAATAAGGTTATCATTATTTGCACTGATTTATAAAATGTATACATGTCAATATATTCATGAGAACAAAAGTTAATGAGATAAATTGCGTGAAACTATTGCTTTTCAGAGAAGCTGGTAGGAGTTAAGCTTTTTGGGGAGTAAGATAATGTAGAAAGAAGCAGGAATGCCTGCTTTATAGTGTACTTGATAGATATTTTGGGAATAAACTGTATATATTATAAAATTAGAAAGTAAGTAAGCAGACGTGTACTAAATATATGGATAAATAGAAATATATGAGTATATATATAGCTGGGAAGCAGTGAGGTGGTATGTACAAAAAAGGGAATCTTCGATCAAGATTATCCCTCTATTTTATCTTTAAGACACGCTAGACAGAATTATATATTAGCCAATAATAAAATGATTTTGATTATTTTAGTTGCTTTATAACCACTTAAATTATAAATAGTTTTAAAGTATTCCAACCAGTCCGAAAAGCCGATTCCAACTAAAATAAAGTTGGAATAATATTTGCAAATGAAAAGCTTTTAAAATTTTTCATATTTTAGGGCTTTCGGTACTGAAAAGTGATTATAATTCAATTAAAATACTATAATATAGCAGTATAAAATAAGGTGTTATATATATCATTTCCCATTTCGGCTCATTATGAGATGAAAGTTTTATACTTTTGGGCTTCTCATCATCTTATTGGGCCTTCTTTCAGGCAAGTGGGCCAATTAAGTTTATTCATGGTCCAAATATTTTATGCTCTGCCCAATTAAGTTTTATCAACCACGTCCATAGTTTATACAATATGTCGATGCATGCTAGATTCATCTACTCACAATTCACATTGCAGGTCCAACTTGTTTTGTGTGCATCTATTACGACAAGTCGTCACTGTAATATGTATAATATTATCAAGAGTGATTCTTTTAAGTTTTAACCAAGTTACCAAAACAACGAAATGACAGAACCACACCTCGTCCGCACCATCACCAAAAATGTTAAAAGGATGTAAAATAATTTTCGTATAGTTTATATGGTTATAATCTTCGGAGCATTTTGAATTGAAAAATACCCATCAAGACTCTAGCTAGTTCTTCTTCTTCTTTTTTTTTTTTTTCCCGTTATGTACCCATCTGAATAACGTTAATTCAAACACCACGATTATTTTTTCCAACGAATCAATTTCATGGAATTCCACCCACCCCCACCCCCACCCCCATTTCAGTACCGGCTTGGTTACCTATTTTTTTTTTTAAAAAAATCATTAATCATATCCCCCAATTTCGCATAAAATCCTCAAGAAAAATAAATTAAATTAAATGATATAATACCTTTTGTATTGAGGAAATTGAAACATGGACGTCCCATTTTAAACGATTGAGAAGTTATTTTCAAAATTTCAACAGACCAAGGGAATTTTTACAATTTTCTCTTTTACCACATTATGCGTATTGAATTGGACTATATAAAGCATCAAAATCTGGTTAGTTCACCTATTTTGAAACGATCAGTTTCCTTACCCTCCAGTTTCTTGTGGTGGGGATCACCCAGCGGCCCTACGAGGGCACAATGATAATTCGAAATATTCTCACCAATATGATGGAAAATAAGCAAAATGCATGTACTCTTTGATTTATAGCCAATGCACCCTGCTTTTTCAAAGACTTTTACTTGCATATTGGGGGCGAGTGAAATGGGTGTTCATGACTTATGATTGTTTTTTGAGTTTCGAGCTGGAGAACATTCAGGCCCTTTTCAAATCGAAACTGATCAAATCATCAGAATGTGAAAGTAAAGAGTAGGCTTAAGGGGAAAAAATTAATAGGTGCGTGGACTTCAGTGTCCCTATAGCTTTTGCTTTTTAACCTAAAAGCTTTGAATCACAAATTGTTATATTAGCTGAGTTTCATTTTATATATATCAAAAATCGTAATAAACGAGAGGGTAGTCAAAAGTAGTGGATTTGAATGTCACACACAGACACAGTCGCCTACACGGAGCTGTAACCAACAAAAAAGAAAAGAGACATAAATTGCGCTTCCATTTCAAAGTCAGGAACAGTGAGTACATTAATATTGAGACATGTAGAGTCGTAGTAGTACAGACAGACCACATTGTCTTTCCTCTTAATCAGCCAACATACACGAAAAGGAGACAACTAACGAAAGCAATATAATCAAAGCAGTCGCTAGCTAGTTACGTCGTTGAAATCAGTGAAGAAGGACGAAGAATTAATTAAGTAGGAACATAAAGAACTGGAAAACCCCTTCATCTGCCTTCCGGGTGCAATGGAAAAAGCTCCAGAGTTTTATATTCCTCGTCTCTACGTAACAATCTGCTTTCTTGTAATTGAAAACACTCAAATGATGCCAAGCTCTTACACTTCTTCCTCAACGGGCTATCTTCCTCTCCTTCTACTTCTTGGCCCTGCACATGCAATAAAAAAACATAAATATAAATATGTAAAGTTAAAAACCCATATTAGTCTTTAAATCCCTTTCCTAAAATTTAATTATAAAAAAAAACCCATATTAGTCTGCTGTGAGAGAAAAAGACACGAAAGGGCCGGCAAGGGAAAAAACAAATACGCATAATTATTCAGTTAATTAAACTAGTCGACATTGAATGTTTTTTTTTCTAAAACACTAATAATCTTCCTTAATCTACTCATTCACTTTCTCACTTTGTTATTTTTTGGTTGAGGGAGTGTAGAGGCCGGTAAAAAAATACAAAAGTTAGAAATAGATTCTACCGACATCAACCCTTCACATAGGACTTACATATTGAACACTAGAAGGAGTACAGCATAACATACCCTTGTGTCTAAAATTAAAGGAATGGAAGTGGTGGTAGAGGAAGTAGTAGTAGTGATAGGGTTGCGTTTGAGCTTCTGTCTTTCGCGGGCTTTGTGGTTTTGGAACCAGTAAAAGACATTCTTGCCCTCGATCTTGCCGTACTTGCTAAGCTGAGCAGTGATGTTCTGAATCTGCTCAGCATTAGGAGTTCGCATGCCACCTCTGTACAACATCTCCAATATGCCAATCTGTTCCTGTGTTGGATTCCACCTTGTTCCTCCTGGCTGTGCTTCCACCTGAGGAGGTGATGGTGAATGTTGGTGGAGATGAAGGTTATGAGGGGACGAAGGCAGTTTTCTGGGCCCACTTTCTGGTCTTATGAAGAAGTTGAGATCCAAAGATGAAAGAGAATGAGAATGGTTAGTATTATTGTTTGGGAGCTTGGGGGCAAGAGGGCGTAAGCGTTTGAGGCCAAGAGTGAGGGATGGTTCTTGCTCCCACATTAGTCCACGTACCAAGTTATGTTGCACCTTCATGCTTCCCATCATGGATGACTCCTTCAATATCATACCCCTTCTCTCCACTCCCTTGCTAATTATATATAGAGAATGAAATTATGAGAGCAAGGTTGACTTAGGAATTATATTGCCTCTCTTGCATCAAAAAGAGAAATTCGATGACACAATTGCATCTAGCTAGCGTGTGGCAATAAGTAGGAGTGAGTGTCCTGTATGTAAGCACGTCAAATCGGTTGCTTCTTTTTCCTTGCTTTCATGATAAGGTTTGCATGCTTTTCGGTGGCCTCTCCCTCCTTCCCTCCCTCCCTCTCTCATAGCTTTTTAAATACGAGAAAAGACTATTACTGAGGACATGAGTTCAAGTTAAAATTTGAAAACGGAGCATCTGAGGGTATGCTTTTTTTCTCATAGGATACATACAGGGGGTGAAAATGAGAGGTGTGAATAGGGAATGGCGTGAGAGAGAATGTTGGAAACTTGGAATAGAGACAGCTCCATATCTCTGAAAACCATACGGCGCATAAAATTTCAACCATCCTTTGGGAACTGTACCTGCCTCCAATTCCCAACATATATACTCTCTCCCTCTTCCCCTTCTTATGAGTATAAGAGTAAGAGGTAGTCAACATTTTTACACAATCCAATAAAAATATGTTAGAATCATTTATTACAAGTAGATTTAATAAAGTTTTTCATTTTTACACTCACTCATTTATTACACACTTTCTCTCCCCTTCTTTCATCTTTTAATATATAAAGGGATAAATGGAAAATAAGCATCTATTACTATAATTTTTGTATGTTACCTTTTATATTTTGCATAAAAAATTTACCATATTACCTCTTATATTTTGGACAAAAGAAAGTACCACACTCATTTTCCTCACCCATCACGTAATCTCCTAAGCTACCTCACCATGTAATGCTTGTCTCGACCCAACTTTCCACTCTAATTTTTTTAATCCTTGCTTTCTTCTTTAATTTTATTAATTGCACTCTATTACAGGATATGTGCATATATATAATTGAGAATATATATCTAGTGTTAATGGGCATAGATCATGGCAACTTGCGATGACAGGGTTATCATTTGAGGACCGAGGTAAATATTATTGCACCCTATATAAAGTTATGCACGTGCGATTCCATGAGAGCATGCATAATAGAGTTACACAGCACACGTACGTGTCTGGGTCAAAAAACATAATGTTAATGATTAAAGTCACCAAACTGCAAGCCAACTAATCCTTTTAGCCACTGTAATAAATAATCAGTAGACGATGCATGTGTGATGAGACCAGCGGCCTGGTGTGTGCGTGTGTTCATGTGCATCATCAGCTGGATGATGATGAAAAAGTCCAATTTATTAGCTGGAAGAGATGTAATATTGTTGAGAAAACAAAAGGATAATCCAAAAGAATGATGTGAAATTAATGGGATTTAATTTCATGAATAAGTCGATGACCATATCCGATAATGATATGATAAGAGCGTCGTTTACATGAAAGAATATGAGGTACGTACGCGTTTGCTAGCTAGCTGGCGTGGCCTTCATGTCATCACCTCCCGAATAAACTTTCTGACCTTCCTCTCCATAATTCCAATCTATACAATCTCGTCATGCTCACCAGCTCATTTTTTTTTAATTTTTGATCGCTTCCTATAACTTCCCACAGTAGTGTACTGTTCTCATATACTCCATCCGTTCCTAATTATAAGACCACTTTGATTTTTTCAAAAAAATTTTAGGATACAAAATTAATCACTTTAAATTGTCTATAGTTATCTTTTTTCCTCAAAACTACTCTATTATACTAATAAACTAACATATAATCTAATTACATATGACATATGTTATAATTTAGTGGTTTAATTTACTTCCTTAACTTCCAAAAAAAAAAGTCAAAATAGTCTTATATTTAGGACCGGAGAGAGTATATATATATATGTCTGTACATTACTCTCCACCCCAAGTATAAGAAACTTGGTTAAGTTTGATGTTTGTGACTGTAGTTATTCGTCACTATTCTTAAAATGCTTATTTTTTTAATGAGAATATTTAATGTGAGAGATAAAAAACAAAAAAATGTACGATCAATGAGAATTATATGGGAAAAAGGTGCTTGTGATGGATCATATATGCGTGTTCTAGTTATTGATCAAACGAGAGGCATTCTAAATTTATAATCAGAGACGTATTTTAAAAATGGTGCGAAATGGCATTGCAGTGACAGTAGGGAAATACACAAACACAAGAAGAGTCCTATTTAAGGGGGCTAATGAACTGAATGGTAAAAGTTGGGGAAAGGCCAAATGAAAGGGAAAAGGTGTGGGACTTTTTTAATGGAAGATGTGAAAGGGGGGATGTCACCATTTCCTTATTATACGCTACTTTATTCTTTATTATAAGTCTATCTTAACTACTTCTCACATATCAATGAGTGGAAGTTGTAGCATTAAATATGCCCTTATTTCAAATGTTTTTTCAACTTTACCCTTATTTAAGAATATGTATTAAAATAATATTTTATACATTACAAACTTTCTCTTTTATCTTCTCTATTTCTAATATAAGAATAAAATAATCATAAAAAAATTAATTGATATCAAACTGAACTTATATTTTTGAACAAAAAATTTATGACAGTTAAAGTTATAATAAAAATCACGCTGGTATGTCCACCTAAAAACAAATCGTGGGATAATAATGATACCAAAGTTGACAAAGTTGGATAATGACGCCGACTGTGGGACCCCTCCTTTCGTCAATTTGGCTTCTGGTTTAATATTATGAGATCCCCGTATCTGATTGCGCCACATTTACATGCCCTCCCTTCAATCACGACAGCCCCTAGCTACTATCCCTTTCTCCTATCAATCCATGGCACTTGCCCTTCTTACCTGCTTCCACGTCTACCAGCGTTATTCCCTTTTCATTTCCTTAATTAATTCATACATTATTTGTGTTTGTGTTGAGGAATTTATTAAAGGTTTGGTCATGTTTAATGGGTTCCACCATATGTTGAAATAAGGAATATAGAGATGTAGTCCAATTGTATAGAAGCCACAAATTTACTTACGAAGGAATGTGATTGTGATCACCTCTTCATAAACATCTATAATCTAAGAGATTTATGCACAAGAATTGATAGTGTTATATCATTGTGATAGGAAGGATTTTTGGTTATGATGATCGACTGACTGTTTTTTTCATAGAATGTTAAAGTCTTTTTTATCATGATCAACCTGCACCTTTTTTAAGAGGGTGGAAAGCGTATAGAAGGAGATTAGAAGTCAATTGGTGTTTATAATCGATGGCTTCAATTCAATTTATGTTAAAAAAAAACTTATTATACCCGTATATAAGTAGCCCCTGTATTCCCGAATCCCGACGCAACTACTTACTCCTTCTGGTCTTTATTATAAGGCACTAATTAACAAAAATACTGGTCCTTAATACAAGGCACCAACCGCTACATTAATGGCTTGTTTCCCACTTTACCCTTGTTATTAATAGATGTTCAAAGTTAAAAATGTAAGTCATATCATTTAATGAGGATAAGTTGGAAAAAATGACCAATTTAACATAGATTTAATAACACAGCTACCAATTCTTGGTATGTAAGAATTGGTAGTTTATGCCTTATAATAAGGACTAGAGGGAGTATTACTTTTCTACACTCTACTGTCCACTGAGGTGGAAGCTAATTCACACACACATCATTAAAAACACTCAGTTTACATCAAATAAAATAAAAATGAAAAAAATTTAAATTTCTCACAAAATTTAAGTGTTCTTTTAATATTATCATTTATTAATGACACAAAATTCAAATATCACCTAAAATTTTACCCTCTCACTATTCTTGTTCAATTTAGACATACATAACCAAAAATACACTTTATAAAAAAATCTTATATAATGAATAGAAGGGAAATATGTATATATTTAAGGTTAACTTATAGAAAAACTCCTTGCACTTTGGGTCAGTTGCAGATAACCTCCCTAAACTTTGAAAGTTTAAATTGAATACCCTCAATGATTCATGTTTTGACTATCAACCCCCTACTATTAAAATTGTTGTTAAAGATAACTTTTTTGTTATTTACAATTTTCACATTTTTTTCATTAAATACCATATCATTAAAAATATAACCCTTGAATGACATATAATTTTAAGTATTTTTAAATACTTAAAAATAAAATATTTAAAAAGGATTTAAAATGTTTTCTTGACCATGCACTTTATAAATGAAATGTCTTAAAAATTAAAATACTTAAAATGATTGTAAAATATTTGTTTGATCATGTCCTTTTTAAATAAAAAATTATTTAATATACTTACAATTATATGAAATAGAAAGGATTTTTTTTTTAAATGACATATTATACAATACAGACTATGCAAAAAATTGGATAAGATAAAAGCCGTTTATTTTAACAGATATTTTAA
The DNA here is from genome assembly GCA_037074515.1 of Mimosa bimucronata. Lineage (NCBI taxonomy): Eukaryota > Viridiplantae > Streptophyta > Magnoliopsida > Fabales > Fabaceae > Mimosa > Mimosa bimucronata. The sequence goes on along the minus strand of CM073440.1, from coordinate 12,096,825 downwards.
CGTGCTAGAGGGGATTAAGAGTCAAAACATGAAATGTCAGGAATACTCGATTTAAACTTTCAAAGGTTATGGAGCTTATATACAACTGACCCAAAATTCAGGAATGTTTTCTATAATTTAGCCAATATTTAATAAATCTTTCTCCCACCTTTTCCCTTCCATTTTCACCTTATTATTTCTCAAAAATCTCTCACTTATGTCAATTTTTTTTTATCAGGTCACTTATGTCAATTGACACCAAGCTTTTTCTAATTTTTTTTTAAAAGTATGAGACTGTGAATTTGAACTCTCATAAAATGATTCGACGAGTTACGAAAAATGTTTTATATAAAATATAAAGTTGAAGTTTCTTAGTTGCGCAAATTTTTGTTCAAAAAATTGTGTTAATTTTTACAGATACACTCATACACACGATGTATATCATTATAAATTAATCATCCGAGTTTGCAAAGAAAGAGAAAGTTAATGTATAGTATTAACATAAATCAGGTGAAAATCACCAATACCACAGAGAGGAATTGTCAGGAAAAACATGCTTGGATCAATAAATAAAATATTCTTGTGTTCTTGTAAAACAAGAACTACGTATGATAGCTTGCTTAAATTAATTAATTACTAGTGACCGATAGAAGTTAGCATCAGCATGCATATTTATTTTGAAGGAACAGGTTTAATGTACTTGATTGGATCTATGGATATTCACTCCTTATCCAAAACCAAATCATTAATATTTAATATATGGATTAGGCCGTATTACCCCATATAATTGAATTAATTAATTATTTTATAATTTGATAATTATTTAAATATTAAATAAAATATTCCTTTTCATAATAATTTATATTTTTGAATTTTAAAAGGGAAATAATAATTAATAAATAATTAATACAGTAATTTAATATTAAATAATTTAATTAATTAATTAATTAAACTTTTAAACTATAAACTTATAATATCAACTTCTAAATTAATTAAAATAATCAAATTTGAATTCTAGCTAGCAGGGAGAAGGACTTGCTTGTCGTCCGTAAAAAATTGAGGCTCTGAATTTTAATTTATTTTTTCTGGGTGTCTTGAATGGTGAGAAAGCGATATAATTGCAATGATAATTAAGGAGTTTAAATAGTTTTTTAAAAAGAAATGGGGTTAAACATATGTCGGTCAAACATAAAAGGAGGGAGCATTGGGGGTACTGAACCCCACTCAGTGGAAGAATCGGTGGGAGTTCATCATTAGGGGAAAACAGCGCCATCATTTGCACGTGTTCATGGACCATATCTCTCTATCCTCCATTACAAGGTAAATATTCGTTTCCCCCCACATTAACAGTGTACTGGAGACAACAGAAGTCATTTGCGAGAAACCACAAGCTAGTCGTTAGAGTTAGGAAATCAATGAATTATAAGGTATATCGAACGCTCGGACCCAGTTTATGACATTTCACTTGGTTTTTTTGCTTGTCAGCTCCTTCGATCATAAAGGTAGTCCTCTTCGTGTGAACGTCTCTTAATGAAAGTACCATTATAATGAGCACACGTTATTGGGAAAATGATGCCCCAAAAGTTAACCGTTGGGGTTAAGGAACAATGATTTATAAGGCTCATCTTACAAGAAAATCTCCTCAATGTGTGACTTGTAACAATTCATTGTAATAAGTACAAATTCTTGTGAGAACCACGTCCAAAAAGTTAGACGTCACGGTTGGGGAATCAAGGATTTATAAAACCCCTCTTACAAGAAAATATCCTAGATGTGGGATTTGTGATAGGTACACACGCACAAGTGTTTCTCTGAGAGAGGAACTTCTCATTTTCTTTTATATCATTTTTCCTTATTTTCTTTCTTAATAACCACTAGATCTTTTTTCAATGATTCAGATTTAGATTTATACAAAACATATTTTAATTGATTTTTAATAATGATATTATAAACACCAAATCTAAATCATTGAAAAAAGATCTAATGTTTATTAAAAGGGAAAAGGAGGAAAAATGAGGCATTCCTCTCCCGTGTTACTCTATGATATTTTAAACATATCTGATCACTTTTTATATGTGTAATGGGAAAAAAATCAAATATCATTATATACTTGGAGCATTGTATTATAATTAATAGCTGTTGGGATTATAATTTTATATTTTTGTCATCTTAGGACTGATACTTATATAAATAATTAGTTCACGGACATACCTGTCAAGTGAAAATCAGTTATGAATGATTTTCGAACATACGCGTTTAGAGAAGACCGCGGTACGTAGTAAAAGTTCGTGACATAGCAACGACTCAATGTGCGTACGTAGTAAAAATTCTTATATAAATAATGTTTCTTGGATAACGATCCCAATCAAGAGAGAAATGATAAAAAGACAGCACTAAAGATGATAATCTTGCGAAATTAACTGGCTGGCAGCTAGACTAGCAATGACTCAATGTGCGTACGTAGCTGTTGTCAATTAATCGTTGAAGCTGAACCTAAACCCAAATTAGATGTCGGGAGAGAAGTGTTTAAGAAAAAATAGGGAGTGGCCCTGAGGGACAAAACATCAAATCGATCCCTAGGTTGAGAGAGGAGTGCCATGTCGTGTTCAGCTACTTTATTAAACTAGATTGTTATTAAATGTGGTGGTGGGTACGTAAGTGAAGAATTGTGATTTCTAATTCTATAGCCCTACTCGTAGCTAGTGGTTGTCACTTAGCACGGAAATCTTTTGGCTGCGAAATCGATGTAAAATGATAGGTAAGGTGATAATGCCAATCAGTGGCTGGCTGCGACTAATTGAATTGAGCGAGATCAATTTTTGGGTAGATGGAAAATTGCAATTCTACAACTAGTACGAATTTTGATTGATCTCACGTATGCGTATGTAGGCATCACTCATAGCTTGAGGTACAAGAAGGGTTCATTCCTTTTAGCTTTTACGGCCAGGGAAAGAAGGGAAGGAAATTAAAGGAGTGAATTGTGGTCATCTCATGCAAGGCAAAGTGGGGGCATATGCGGAGGAAAAGGGATTCTGGGTTTTGGAATGCAGTGCAATGAATGAGTGAATTCTGTACAAACTTTTCTCTTTTTATTCCTTCCTTTGCCTTTTCTGCTTTTTCTTCTCTCTCTTTTACCTCCTAAAAAACTCTCCATAAGAGTAAAATATTTTGACAAGCTCTTCACCTGTCCAAAGTATTTAGACTTTAATCATCATCTTTCCTTCCACTCAATCATTAAACCAAGCCGCACCTTCTTAAAACTCGAGCCCCACCTCTCATAATATGAAATTTGGGAAAATGACAAAAAAATACCTTTGAATTTTAAAATCTCAATAACAACTTCATGATAGGTATTAACAATAGGTGTTAACAACCATTAACAACTTAAAATGACCTATTTGGGATTTTGAAATTTGGAAGGGATTTTCTTGTCATTTTCCCAATTTCCAATTGCTATTAAAGGTCATTAAACCCCTTATTATTTATATTAGGCACCAAATTAATGCCTAATCACCAAGGATTCACGTCACTTCTTTTTGCCTCGAGACCAAGTTGGATATAAGATGGACTGAACAGAGAATGGGCTGAGCTGGGTCAGTATGCCTAAAAGGGTCAACCAATATTGTCTATATGGGCTGGCTTACAAGTTAAGTGGCGTGGACCAAAAGTGACCCGTTTTAGTTGGTTGTACAAATTCGGCTGAGGGCTGACCCATATTAAAGTTGTCACGTGTGTATGGGCTATGTACAAATTAACACTCCCTCTCTCCTATAATATAAGATCCGTTTTTTTAATGATATTCTCCCAAAATATGAGGCCCTATTTGATTTTATTTGAGTGATAAATGCGTTTCCCCCTATTTTACCCATGCATTAATTTCTCTCACACATTATCTTTCATCTTCTTTTCATAATTACCCCATCTCTTATTCATTCATAAATAAGGGTACTTTTAGAAGAAAAAAAAGTATATTTCTTACACATTCATTTATTATTGTTTTTAATTAAAGGTAAAGGACCAAAAATACCCTTTCTCTGCAGGCACCTCAAACAAATTGTGGGAGCAGAAATAGCCATGATGATTCCAAAAGGGCCCAATAATGTCACTGCCGTTAAATATGACAAACGGGCATTTTAATTTACGCTATGGGTCCTACTAGTTGTCCATATGGATATTTTGACTCTAGGACATGGTAGTTGTCTCCTATTTTCGACGTAGCGTCGCCCTTCTTAATTTTCAGGCCACTCTCTTCTGCTTTTCATGCTATCACCGTAGATGTCGAGGACAACCCAGTTCATCGCCGGTAGAGTCGACCGAAAATTCTTCCTCTCCTCTATGAAAATCGCCTTCCCCACCATCAGATGCCTCCTACTAGCGCCGTCGCCGCCGTTCGTTTCGATCGTTTTCTCCCCCTTCCAAGAGATTCTCTGGTTTCTTTCCTTATCTCACTCAAAAATGTCGACCGCTTCTTCATGGATTTACTTTTGCTCAGCTTTTCTGAAAGGGAAGGGATTGATTCTGAGACTTATTGACTTCTTTCTTGAGTTGAATTCCGTATTTGGAAAATCAGTGAGCAGGCTTGTAATGGTGCTGACAGGTGTCATCGGAGTTCATTTGCAAGGTCATCCAAAACTTTGTTGGAATTGAACAACTGAAGATGTTTACAGATTTGATTGAAATTCTTGTGAAGGAGCTCAAATGCAGGATTTATAGTACCTAACTACTGGAATGAGCCCAAGAACGTGAGGAGATTAAGAGGCATCATAATGATGCTATTTTTGTAAATAAGTAATGTCATTTTTTCTTGGAGGAAGTTTTGTTGATGACAAGAGAGAATCATTTAAATTGTAAATAAACTGGAAACTTTGAGTCTATTGAGCTCCCTTACTATCTAAACCATGGGTTATAGCTTTATTGATGACACGAAAGACTCAATTAAGTCATATGCGTTCTTTCTCAAATTTATCAATCTCCCTTGCCTGAAGCCGTCAACCAAGACGGATAGACGATTGAGGAGTGAAGGACGATGGGGGGATGACGCTGGGATTTTCCTCCTAGCTCCTACCACATCGAAACCCAAACGAAGGAATATGGAGTCTATTTTGGAACAGGGGATTCTCGAAGGTGAGAAGCCGGCGGATTTGATGTACTCCCTTCTTCCTATAATATAAGGTCCTATAATTATTTGACTTTGTTTAAGTAATAAATACATTTTTCCCATTTTACTTATGCATTAATTTTCTCACACATTCTCTTTCATTTTCTTTTCATAATTACCTTCTCTCTTACTCATTCATAAATAAGGGCACATTTAGAAAAAATGGTATATTTCCTACACATTTATTGTTTTTAACTAATTTTTTAGGAACCCGCAATTCAATTAAAAAGATCTTATATAATGGGACAGAGGTAGTATGAAAAATTGAAAAATTGAAAAATTAAGAAGCAGAGGATGAGGGAGAAAAGAGCCATGGAGTAATAAATGATGAGAGAGAGGGGTAGGGTCTGTTTTGGGGAGCAAGAAGACATAACGTGGTTGCTATTTAATTCCCTTCACCAGGAATGAATTTGTTTTTTTGCCAGCTCAGCTTCCAACTCATCTTATTTGATCAAAAGATTAAATCAAACGGTCAAACCTTGCTTAAATAAACGGTAGAGGCATTTTAGCAGCTTTTTGTAAAATTTATGGGCAATTTTGCACCCAACCAAAGTTAGAGGTTTATCGCAAGAATGAGTATGCAAAGGCCGTTCAGGTTTATCGCATCATGGATCATTCATGAGAACTTCAATGATTTTGTTGAGCAAAATTGGAAGGTGTCGCTAGATTGGAAACCGAATATAGATCAATTCACTCTAGCTTGTCCGGAGTGGAATAAAACAGTGTTTGGCCATATTGAAGGGAGGAAAAAAAAGCTTGCTTCGCCGCCTTGATGGGGTCAATCATGAGTTGTGATGTGTAGGAAATTCTCAGCGCTTGGAAGAGCTTCGACTACTCTAACACAAGAAGCTCTATTGTGGGCACAAAAAGCGAGAAGGAATTGGAGTGTGGATGGAGACAGGAATACCTGATTATTTCACGCGCAAGCTAATGGTCGTAGAAAGATCAATCGGGGTTGATGCATTGAAATTAAATAATGAGGATTGGTGTTTTGATGCAGATATATTGAAGAGCCATGCAACTCAGTGTTACTCGACTTTATTTAAAGAAAAGATTTTGTTGAGGGAAGCTCTTAATTGCAGTATTTCATACCCAAGACTCGATGAGATGCATAGAAGGGTATGTGCACGACCAGTGGATGAAAATGAAGTTAAAGAAGCCATATTTAGTATGGGTGCTATGAAATCTCCAGGTCCTGATGGATTTAATGCTCTCTTTTATCAGTCACAATGGGAACATATTGGGCAGTCGGTAATCAAGAAAGTGAAGGAGTTGTTTCACAATCCTCAAGGTATTAAGGAGATAAATGAAACGTTAATTGTTTTAATTCCTAAAAAGAATTCTCTTGAATGATTCAGGGATTTGCGCCCCATTAGCTTGTGTAATGTTATTTACAAAGCTATAACAAAGATTGTGGCAAGTAGGATGAAGTGCTTCATGTCCCATATAATTTCCCCGAACTAATGCAGTTTTGTTCCAGGACGTCATAGCTCAGATAACATCATTGTGGCACAAGAAGTAATCCATTCTATGAGGATGATGACAGGGAAGAAGGGATTTATGGCAGTGAAAATTGACCTTGAGAAGGCTTATGATAAGCTTAATTGGAGTTTTATGTTGACTTGTTTACAGGAGTTACAAATTCCTAATAACTTAATTCAAGTTATTGGAAGCTGTGTCCAAACTGCCAGACTTCAATTGCTTTGGAATGGGAGTAAAGCTAATTTTTCCAGAGTTCCCGGGGAGTGCGACAAGGGGACCCCGTGTCTCCTTATCTTTTTGTGATTTGTATGGAAAGATTAGCACATCTTATCACAGAGAAGTGTGAGCAGGATGAATGGCGGCCAATCAGACTGTCAAAAATAGGTCCCCCAATTTCTCATTTATTTTTTGCTGATGACATTATTCTATTTTCTGAAGCTTCCCTCCACCAAGCAGAACTTCTGAAAAATTGTTTGGATCAATTTTCTAAATGTTCTGGCCTAACTGTTAATGCTTGCAAAACTCATATATTTTTTTCGAAGAATGTGAATCACAATAGAAGCAAGGAGATTAGCATTTTGATGGGGTTTACTCAGACAGGGGATCTTGGAAAATATTTGGGTGTTCCTTTCCTTCATGAGAAAGTAGGCCGGGAAACTTTTCGAAATGTCATTGATAAAGTGAAAGTAAGATTATCATCTTGGAAATGTAATGCACTATCTCTAGCTGGGAGAGCCACCTTGATTTCTTCAGTCACTTCTGCTATTCTGGGATATTGTATGCAAACTGCTCATTTCCCAATCAGTGTGTGCGAGTCTCTGGATAAGATAAATAGAACTTTCCTATGGGGAGGTTCAGAGGATAGGTGGAAAATTTCTTTAGTTGCTTGGGATGATGTTTGTAAGACAAAGAGAAGCGGTGGACTGGGCCTAAGACATGCTACTTTACAGAATCATTCATTTCTTATGAAGTTAGGTTGGAATATGATGACAAAGAAGGATGACTTATGGGTTTGTGTGATTAGAGACAAATATCGCTGTGGTAATGATGTTATCCCACATATTAATACGGAGAGGCGTGGCTCAAATGTGTGGTCTGGTATTCAAAAAATTTGGGATAAGGTGGCAGCAAACACATTACAAAATAGTGTGACAGGTACTGTTAAATGGAGGTTAGAACGAAGTGGATACTTTTATGTTAAATCGGCGTATAAGCTTCTTGCTAGGGAAGACGAGGCTCAGCATAATGGATGGGAGGAATTATGGAAAATTCGTGCACCACATCGTTGTAAGAATTTGTTATGGTTAATGATGCAAGAGAGCTTGCTAACTAATTCTTCGAGATGCTAGTGACATTTGACTTTGGATAGCACGTGCCCAATGTGTGAAGAAGAGTCTGAGGTAACTATCCATGTTTTTAGAGATTGCCGTAGAGTGAAACATTTATGGAAAAAGATTGTTCCTGAAAATAGACGGGATACTTTCTGGAGTGGGAACTTGGAGCAGTGGGGGTGGAGAAATATGAAGATCAAAACAAATGAGGATAAGGAATGGGCGTCTTTGTTCACTATCATTTGTTGGTGGATTTGGAAACAAAGAAATCTTGCAGTATTTGAGCAAAAAATTGTTTCAAAAGATGCAATTTTGGTAAGTGCCAAAGCTATGCTGAGAAGTATGAATATAGCATCACAACAAATTGCAGGCACAAGCATGGATAGGGCCGGCAAATTTCTGGTGAGGACGGGATGGAAGCCTCCAGAGGATGACTGGATTAAATTAAATGTTGATGGTGCCTCTTCTTATGCTTTGAATAGTGCAGCTTGTGGGGGCTTGCTGAGAAATATGAATGGTGATTTTCTTGGAGGCTTTGTGGCAAAATTAGAGGAAGGTGATGAACTTTCTGCGGAACTTTGGGCATGCATGCTTAGGTTGGAACTCGCGTGGGACTTGGGATACCGAAGAGTTCAGTTGGATTCTGACTCTAAGGTTGCTGTGGGACTTCTGAAGAATGCAATTCATGAGTGTCATAATGATTATGAGCTTGTCATGGCAGCTAAACGATTGATGAATAAAGACTAGGAACTACGTATTACTCATGTCAACCGTGAGTCCAATAACGCTGGTGATTTTCTTGCTAAAAGTGGTCTAGCTACTCGTGTGGAATACCAAAGGATTATGCAGGCTTCCCCAGAACTGATGCATCTTTTATGCTTGGATTGTAGTAGTTGTTCCAACTCAGTAGGAGTTTACTGAGGTGTTTTCTTATTATAAAAAAAAAAGAGGTGCTAGCAGCTCTTTTTAGAATAGATAAAAGGTATTTTTGCTCTTTTACCTTTTAACTAACTTTAACTAAATTTTTAGGAAATTGTAATTTGTTGAAAATAACCTTATATATTGGGACAGAGGGAGTATTAAGAATAAATGAAGTCAACTTGGTTGTAGCCTTGTAAATAGTGTAATCTGTGCAGAATTTAAAACAAGTCACGCACATTGTCATATACTGTACTCCCGCCCTCCGGTTCTTATAATAATAAGAGATAGTCCTTTTTTACGCATACCAATAAAATATGTTGGAATAATTTATTTTGGATAGGATTAATAAAATTTTTTATTTTTACCCTTACTCTTTTATTATGCACACTTTCTCTCACCTCTTTGAATTTACTACTCCCTCTGGTCCTATTTATAAAAGCCCAGCCGTCAAAACACGCTTCTTAAGAAAGCATGTGAAAGTAATTAAATGTGTCTAGAATATACACCCTTTTCCAATATTACCCTTATTTATTATGAATCTATTAAGAGAGAGAAATGTATGAGCATTAATAAATATGAAAGAGAATTAGGGGTAAAATAGGAAAAAACGCTTTAAATGATGAGAGAATGCAAGGTGAGCTTTTATATTTTGGACCAAATCAATTCAAATTTTAAGCTCTTATAAATAGGACCGGAGGGAGTAATATACAAGGGCAAGAAAACATGCATTTATTACTTTGACTTTTGCATATTACATATTATATTTTGGATAAAAAAATTTACCATGTTACCTTTTCTAATTAGGACCGGAGGAAGAGGGAGTACAAAGTAAATCTTCCTAATGTGCATAGGTCGCGGGCAATGTAATTAGCTAATTGGTGTATGGTGTATATGCATTGCAACTAAAGTTTGATCGCAAACATAACGTGACAACAAAAACTTCCTCAGCAACTTTTTGTTTGGAGCTACACCTGAGCCTCGGCATAATAGCCATTTCGTTGATGATCCTGGCAAAACAGTTTATCAACAGCGTTGAGACGCTTCACGTATATAGCGACAATAGAACAATTCACAATATTGCGTTGAGATTTGACATCTCAAAAATAGGAATTATATTTGATCGCATCTTGGGAGGACTCATGCCTTTCTTTTGGCATAAGCCTCTTGACTTTTCCAACCTCATTATATATATGCCAAGATCTAAAGATAAAGTACTGCCTCGGCTTTCATTCCTAAATATAAAAATTACTTAGTGTTGGCTTTTGATCATAAAATACAAAACAATTGTTACCCTATTTTTTATATTTATTATTTTTTGTAAATGAATTTGTCTTACTTATAAAATGATATATATGCACATATAGTCTAAGTAATACATATATATACATTTCTAAAAATAACATGTAATTTATTATATACTTAATCTGTTCAATTGTTTTAGTATCTTTAAAATAATAAATTGTACTTTATATTAATCACCCCAGCTAGTATATAGTAAAAATAATTTTTGATTACGGTATATATGACATCCGTGGAGTCAACTGTGGACTGATGAATCGTGAACTTTCAGAATAATATTTCTTTTTTACTATTCCCTCCATTCCATTCTGAATGTTAAGAATGTTAGGATGTAGTTGACTTTTTTGAAGAATTATAAGAAAGTTAAATAAGTTATTTAAAATTTGACTTGCTTGAATTTTTTCTCTAAGATAGTTTATATTTGACTTATAAGCTAACATATAATCTCATAATACACAAAATAACTATTATGATTAAGGGGTTCATTTACCTTCATTAATTTCTCTTAAAAAATCAATTGGATTTTATATTTAACACAATGAAGTATAATTTAATGGTCAATTCATGGGATCTGCTTCTATGGGTCACGGGCCCTTTCCTCCCAGCAGGCAACCCCATTATACATGTTATTCCAATCGCAACCCCTATATAACATCTCTCTCATATTTTACTAGATGAAGACGGCCTACTTTAAGCCGAACTTCTATTTTTTTTTTTTTTAATAAGGAACGCTTTAGAAGCTTTTTGGATGTTTATTGGAGCTTAAAAAGAAGACGCGGAAAATATAGGTGGTGGCTAGGAAAGGAACAAGGGTTTATTGTAAAGATGGAATCGGTGCGGTTTGTGAAGGGTATAAATTCTGTGTTGGGATATATATGGCTGCCATTGCTGTTCTTAGTGACAGTATTGGATGCCTGACCCGAATTATTGAAGCCTACTTAAGGGGAACCATCTAGTAGGTGCATTCATGTGCGGCCTAATTAATTGGTTTTAGGCTGCTTTTAGCACTACCATCATTATGTATACACCCCACAATTATCCTAGTATTATATATTAATATTGCTTATTACCACTCCACTAGAGTATTTACAAAGAGGCTGTTCGCCTCATCAATTATCATCATGATCAAGCACAATCCTATAATTCAACTTACGCAAACATGATTTACAATACAAAAAATAAGTATGTGAGAGAGCAAATGTGCTTTTTAACGTGAATCCAAACATCCTTATAGTACCACCTCCCATATAATCAACTTTATCACATTTCATTTCAACTAATAATAGCCGAGTAGCTCCTTTTCCTTTCTGTTGTACCGCACTAAAAGATATAAACTGCGGTAGCAATATATATATATATATATATATATATTTCAATCTATATGTATTCTATTCACATTCTCTACTCACCTATGTATATGTGGATCGCATATATCTATCGGTGCTTGTTTTACTCATCCCAAACAGAAATTATATAATTCATTCTATTACTTATCTATTTCATTTGGAAATCCCATCGAGAATTTATATATAGCCTTGTTCCGTGCTATTTTTGCATTTATATATAGCCTTGTTCCTTGCTATTTTTTACCGATTTATTATTGTTTCCCTTGTCCAAAACAGATAGGGCATAATATATTGTTAAAGTCAAAGGAAAACCGAACACAGACAAGAAAGGGAACTAACATGTTATACACTAGTTAGAAGTTAGGCCTCAAACGAAGCTGCATCAGAAATCATATTATTCCGATGGAATTATATCGTGGGAAGTTTCTCTCTTTGATGGTCAACAGGATGCGACATCCTTGGACAATGATTAGGGATTTAGGCAGCCGCTCATTCTGATATACATACATACATACGCACATATGTACTTACACACATATGTGTATATTATAGCACACCGCCAAAATGAAACGCATGCAACCTCATATTAAGACATGTAATATCTTTGGACAGATCATCCACGCACATGCAATCTCATCATCACAACGAATCCAACATTATTTAATTAATTAATTTGCTTCTCCCTCTTCATTTTATTACCTCTTCTCGGTCGGCACACCACTATATATGATCCCAATTCATAGGTAAAAATAAACTATTTTATTAGACGACAGAGAATATGTAACTCTTAACTTCCTGCGTGTTAATGAAATTTCAGCATGCACGATATACTATCGAGTATTTACTTTTATTATATATATTATCTTCTGAAACTATATATAAGACATAGCTAAACTGTTCCTGTGTGCAAGATTGATCACATATATTCAGTTGAAATAAAAGTGCACAACTCGTTGTCGTTGTGATTGAGTTTCTAGTTGTTTGTATGGTTTCGACAATTTCATCGATCATGACATCTACTTTTTTGGGTGGTCATCTGCCTTATCTCTTTATCTTCTTGTGTTACTATATACCCTCCTCATTAGCATCTGCAAAATGTGCTTTGATTAATGATTACGCCACTCCCCCACTACTCACTATTTAATTATTTAGTATTTACCCTTCGTCTCTTTCCCACTAAATTCCATTGTCCAATATGTAATTAATATGTCGCCACGAATATAACACGTACGATTAATATATACACTTGGTCCTTAATTATTCGGTGGAATAAAAAAAGTTGCTTCAGTAATTAATCAAACAACACGCTAGCTCCACTTTGACCATATCATGTTCTTCAGCTAACAAAACACACCGACCCACAACTAGCCTCCTTGTTTGTTCAAGCTGATCACAAAAATTAAACTTACACGGCCTCATCTCACAGACATACGTACAGAACATATTTGATTTTCGATCATGCTATAACTTTATCCCTTCTTTACAAATTAAGTGGAAGAAGAAGAAGCCGATCAAACGCGGAGAACTTAGATTCAACACATACCATACCACATGATAATTATCAGAGAGGAGAAACAAAAAGTAAAAAAGATAGGAACTTTAATTAAGCGACCCAATACTTGAATCGGGTCAAGTATGTATCATAACATCTAATTGAAATCATCAACAAGATCCTCAGGCCGTGGAAACTCATTCAAATCGGGCTTATCAGAGTGGGTTTGGATGTGAGAATTTGGGTGGTGATGATGAAGAAGAGAGGCTTGAATAGCATCAACTCTCGCGCCGACTTCGGTGGCCCTTTTCCTAATTAAATCCGGTGACATGTGGTGGTCGCCGTCGCCGTCGCCGTCGTGGAATAACAGCTCAGGGAAGTTGAGGCGGGCGGTGGGTCCCCTGAGATAGAAAACGGCGGTGTCGTAGGCTCGAGCGGCGGCCACAGGGGTTATGTATGAGCCTAACCATAGTCTTGACCTCTTGTTTGGTTCTCTAATCTCAGCCACCCACTTTCCCCACTTCCTCATCCTAATTCCTCTGTACGGCTTCTGTTTTGTTTCATCTTGCTTTCTCTTCTCCGTCTTGATTCTCATCCTCGATCTCTCTTTCTCAAATCCTATATTTTTCTATGATACCCACTTGTCCATATAAATATGTCTTTGTGTTTGTGTATGTGTATGGTAAAGATGAAAAGATGAGGGTATAACGGCCTAATGGGAGCAAACTAGCAAAGACTTAGGGGTATTGGGTTTGTTTTTAAGATGAGAGGGGTTGCTTTTATACCCATTTTATACGGTAGAGGAAAGGGATAATTATGGAGATTATGAGGAGTTTCTGACCTGGCTGATGCCGTGTCGATGGGAGAGGGGGGCCACGTAGAGGGTGGTATTAAAAATCCAAAGATGGCCGACACAGCCCATCAGAGCCATCTCTTTCTCTCTATGTTGCACACTCCACGTAGCATGTTGTGCCCCCGTTATGACCGCCGACGTGGACGGGATACGCTTACACCTTTTCTTATAACCTGTAAGCCATGATTATATATCATTGTGGAGGAAAGGTACAACCAAAAATGTGTTGCGGTATGAGGGTCTAATATGAATATGTTTTGAAAGGTATTAATATACTAATGAAATTTTAAAACAGCTTAAAAAAATCAATGCTGTTTATATTTCCTAAACGTACGTCTGTTAATTTTTTAACCCAGTTATTGTATGTTTACTTTAATGGACATTTGAAAAAAATAAACAGTGTTGATTATTTTGCTCTGTTTTTAAGGTTTATCAGCATTTTAGTACATTTCAAAAAAAAATTATTGGTATTTTAGCAACTTTTAAAACATGTTTGTGCCCCGTGCCATATTTATCCATTATTTTATGACTCTTTGGTTTTTGTTTCGGTCTTATTTTTTTTTTTTAAAAAAAAAGACCATGTTTGTTCTAGCGCTATGTGTGTGTGTGTGTGTGTATATACACACACACACAAGAGTTTCCCATGTGTTCGTGTGTATCGGTATACTGCATGTGGTTGTGTTGTCACAAAATGCGTGCGTTTTCAAGCTGAACTAGAGATGTGGGGAGTCCTAATGTGGTTTGACTTGTACCAAACAATCAGAGCCAGGAAGAATTCAGGCCGAGCTTGTTTAAACCCTAGTCTAAGGGGGGCCGGACTTTGATTTTGGAGGCAAAAAAGGGAGGCGGGCCAGCCCGTTTAAGCTCGCCTATTTCCCCCTTTTTTATTTACCTATATTGTTAATTAATGATATTAAAAAAGCAAATAATAGGAAAAAAATTGATATTTTTGCTATATAATAAGGAGAGCCTACTCATAGTGAAACACAATCAAATGTCCTTGATGTTGATGATTAGTAATAATAGCGAAGAAAATGAAAATGGCGCAATATCTTAATGTTTCATATAGTTTATGGCTTTCACTTTTCTTTTTTACGACTTTATGTAATAGGTTATTTAATTATTATATGTGAACTTTATGTGGTAATTTATTTAATTGTGATGTGTAGACATTATACTTTATGTTGACCTTATGGAATATTCTATTTAATTTTGGTGTGGCTTCTAGTTGTAGACTTGATATTTAATTTATGAGTTGTTGAGTTGGTAATGCACTAATGTTTGGTATTTAAACATAATTTAGATCATATTTATGTTTTTTATTATATGTCTATTGTTTTAGGTAGCAATACAGGCTCAAAAGTGGGAAAAAAAACTTCGAAAAAGCGAAGCCCACAGGCCGGGCCTTAAAAAATGGGATGGGCCCACCGATTTCCCGGCTCTACAAACAAATGGTCCCAAGGGTCTCTTATCGCAGTTTCCTCGGGTATTAAGATTCGGGTTATTATACAAATAGAAATAGAAATAAATAGAAATGCAGGGATAACATACAGGGCAGTGAACAAAATAAAAATTGTATTGGCCATTGAGTTAGTAAGTGATTTACAAAAGGATAATGACAAGGTAAATTTTGGCTCAATAATTGGACAAAGAGACGAGCAACAAATGCTCTCACAAAGATAATATGTTGTGCAACTGGCCAGTTTTCGAGTAATGACTGAGTAAACTTATTACGTTTGATGCTATTCATAGGTGATTCCAAAGGCTTGCCACATTGCACATTCCTTATCGTTGGTGCCAATCCGCTATGTTGGTACACTCACCCCTCAAAGCCGTTAGCTCATTCTTTGATCTTGGTGTTGGTAGGGGTTGCGCATTTGTTGTGGTGTGGGTTACATCAGTTCCATTGCTTTGTGGAATTGACATTTCATTTCTTTACCTCATACTACTATCTTTTTTTTCTATCAAACAAATGTTTAGATATCTATTGATAGATGTGTCAAATTTAGTGATTACTCTTTATCTAATTACCTAATTTAATTAGATTAAAGAAATTAGAAAGTTAGTTAAGTTAATTAAAATTATATGATATTATCAAAACAACACAAACATATGCCTTTATTCCCATCCCCCCTCTCTCTTATTTTTTTATCATTGAGGAGTATCAATAGAAATAATTTGAGGAAAAGTTAAAAAAAACTAAAAAAATATCTTATATTTAAAAACAGTATCACATTTTCAGATATGTCCTATGTTTGTTTAGGGAGAGAGGAAATAGTAATGTTTCAAATCTGATTTACTTCAATCAAAGATTACTTAAGCCGTAAAAAAGTTTGTCTCTTGCGTGGTGGTCTTTATATTGTCTTCTTCCATGTAATTAATATCTAAATAACTGAAGTCTTCTTCCATGTAATTAATATCTAAATAACTGACTTTATATATATACACATATAAAGCCAACTTCATTATTTTTTATATATATACATATAAAGCTAACTTCATTTCAAGATAAAACGAAAGTACAAACAACTGTCTTGTTTATCTCACAATATACAAATAGATACTTCATCTGCTTCTAAATATAAAATTTAGTTGACTTTTATTAGAAAATCCTAAGAAAACAAAATAAATTATATATAAATTGATCTGCCTGAATTTTTTTATCTAAATTAGTTTATTTGATTTATATTTTAACATATAATCTAATAATACACAGAATATGTTATGATTAAGTGGTTCATTTATCTTTTGTAATCATCTCTTTTAACTAAACTTTATATTTAAGAATGAATGAGGGTATCATTTTTAAAAAGTTTGTTAATTTATAAAAGCATTTATGCCAATGTCAACAGAAGAATAATATTAAATGACACCAAAATAATAAAAAACTAAATATAATGCCTGTATAACAGACACATGACATTGCTTGTACGCCTTATCTTATATTGTATAGCTCAATTTGCCTTTTGAAGAATTTTTAAATGCTGCAATTTGATGCAGCTGAGGTTCTCAACAAGGATGGGTTGAGCTAATATGTGTGTGTGTGTGTGAATAATAAGAATGAAGCGGCGAGGGACGATAATATATAAAAGAATTATTGAGGAGGGGACAAGATAGAGGATGAAATGAAGCGAGGTCGGTGCGAAGATGGACGGTGGGATGGGTCTAAAATTGCAAGTGATAGCATCACTTTCCGTCCACGCAACACCAAAATGTTTTCATTCCTAAGTTCTTCGATATACCCCTTCTTTCATTTTTCTTCCTCCTTCATTTTCTCTTGACTTCTTTTTCTTTCAATATTTTCCGCCAATCTCAATGTCGCTTCTGCTAGTCTCTATAGTGTCACTCCGTCGATAGTGGTTGTCACTATTTGGAAAAATTAATTATAGATGGGAAGTTAATTAATATGAGGTCTTATGAAATCTTTTAATTAAATTTAGATCATATGAAATCACTTAATTAAATTGGGGTCTAATTTTGACCAGAAAGTTGTCACTGCCTTGTCAAAAGTTGTTATCCTTTAACCAAAAGTTGTTAGGGATGAAGAGTTTAAAAAGTTGAAATTGATGTTCATAAAGTTATTACAAATGTTTAAAAAGTTGTACCGTCTAGTCAAATGTTATTAGTTACCAATTTTTTTTAAAAGTTATAAATGTTACTCATAATATTGTTACAAAAACCCAAAAAGTTGTTACCGTCTGGCAAAACATTGTTAGTGATAAATAATTTAAACTCTTAGCCACCAACAACATTTCGCCAAACATGTAATTTAGGGATTTCATATGACCTTAAAAGATTTCGTAGGATCTTATTTTAATTTCTCCATGACATGTAATTAATTTTATAGTGGGATGTTTAATTGTTTACAAGGAAGAGATTAAAACAGAGAGTGCGATAAAGAGAGACAGAGGAAAACATTGTCATAGGAAGCAGATGAAGAATGAGAGGATATTAGGATGTAGGGTCCCACTAACTGCCAAACATGTTAAGTCGGCAGTCCAATAAATATGATGACAACTCATTTGATGAATGAGCTTAATTCTGCTTCCTTCCCCTCGCCACTCGTTGTGAGAAACAGTAGAGATTCATGAATTAGCTTTGCCCAATACCTTCAACTTGCTCCCCACCTTCTCAAACCAATTTGAGACATTAAGAAACCACTTACTTTTTCTTCACCAATCATATTAACGCAATATCCCTTATCTCAACATGATAATTCTCCATAACTCCTTTCTTCACCCACATTCAACCATCCTAAACAAATCCTCTTCCACCGTATGACATGCATTAAGCATTATCTCCTTCTCTATTCACACAAAACTATATCAATCACTCATCAGACTCTCATTTCATGTTTGTACTTACTGTCTCCTTTGTTTTTCTCCCTCGTCATGCACGCTACTACTGTCATTTTTTTACAAATGCAGACAAACCTAAATTAACATAGCAGTTAAGAAGGGCGCTGGCTACTCCGTGAGGCTGCATTACTTGGTCGGTTTGAACACTAGTTCCACGTGATGTTCGCCCTATTCCATCTTAGTGCATTTGTTGGCATATCCACTTTTTCATACCATAATACCTAACATAAGAAACTAATTTGAAAAAATAATAAACAAAATAAACTATTTAATTACTATTTACATCATAAATATAAGATCAAATTGATTTATTTGGAGTGGATAGACTAAGGATTCTAAATAAACCACTTTAAATTTATTTATATTTGTAATTTTTTTAAAAAACTAAGTTACCTTATTTATAAATTAACATATAATCTAATTATATATAATATATGTTATCTATTTGGCTTACGTAATTTCCACAAACAAAATCAACTTGACATTATATTAAGGACGGTAGGAAGTATAACATAATTACATGATCTCTCTCAAATATTTATATGTATCACTCCCTCCGCTCCTAAATATAGGACCTATCTAAGAAAGTGATTTTATTCCTAAATATGATACTTCTTTATAATTTTTCTCAACTTTTCTTAAATTATTCCTATTAAAATTCCTCCATGACGAACAAGCAAGTGAGGAAGGGTGAGAATAAAGATAAATGGTTGGGGTGTTTTGGTAATACTACCTCCGGTCCTAATTATAAGAGCCAATTGACTTTTTTTGGGGAGATTAAAGAAGTAAATTAGACCCCTAAATCTTAATATATACGAAATTTAATTATATTATATGATAGTCTATAAGTAAAATAACTTGATTTGAAAAAAAGGCAAATATAAACAATTCATAATGGTGTATTTTGTATCCTTAATTTTTCCAAAAAAGTCAACTGGCTCTTATAATTAGGACCAGAGGGAATATCTTGTGATTTCAACTAACTTAACCAACTTCCTTAATATAATTAAAATTAGGTAATTATGTCTTATATTTAGGAACGAATGGAGTAATAGATTATATATCAATTTATAGATCAAACGAATTAATTTGGAGAAAAATATAAACATAACAGATAAAATAACAAAGAATTATGTTTAAAATCAAGACTATTAAACTAGCTTTTATATTTAAGACAAAAGTGGTATATTGTTTTTAAAATGTGCAACCAACACCAAATATCTTATAACTTAGTGGTATAACATCTCCCAAACAGTGGGGGTTACAAGTTTGACCATATTTACAATATCAGTCTGTTACTGTCTACTCTTACTCTAGCCCAATAACGAGTGATGAGCAAAGTAAGACATGGGTTGGGTTTTCACGCAGAGTGTATAAGAGGCTGAGCTGATCCAAGGGCCCGGCACGGTCCAGAATGCGGACAATGTCATGAGGCACCCCCTCGAAAGTCCTAACTAACCACTACTTCAATCAATCAATCCCACTGGAATGAACAAAATTAGGGATAATGAATACAAGACTAGACTACTGCATATATAAAAACAAACTTGAAACGTGAAAAGAAAAACAACAATTTCTACAGCTCATTCAGAATCTAAGATTGAAATCATTTACGTCTTAAAAAACATAGGTTGACTGAAAAATACAGCATAATTTTTAAATGATGTGATACAAATTTTTTACCTGAAAACCACAACTCCAGGAATAAATCATCCAACACCCAGAGCACTTAAAATCAAAATAATCCCTTGCCCCTCTCTTTAAGGAAAGGAAGTTCAAACAGATGGAGGTTAACATATCCGGGATGAAAATTTGCGTTCAAATCATTCAGAATACACCCTCCGGTCCTAATTATAAGACTACTTGACTTTTTTGACTTTTTTTTCCAGTAAAAAATAAAGTAGTTTCAGTCCAAAAAAAAAATCTTTTTTCCTCAAAACTAATTTATTCTACTTATAAACTAACCTATAATATAATTTCATGAGACATATGTATAATTTAATGGTCTAATTTACTTCCTTAACTTCCATACAAAAAAAGTCAAAATGGTCTTATATTTAGGACCGGAAGGAGTAATAATTTTCATCAGCAGCCAGAATTAGAACTAGATCATGAAAAGAAAATGCATCGTTTGGGAATCACATCTAAGCAAGGATCTGAGTGGACAAGGAGGACAGCCCCAAAATTTACAGAAACCATGCATGGCATAGCGGTACATAAGTTTCTTCAAGAGTGTACATCTTCACTAGCACTTCAAAGTTAATACCTACAAAAATGAGAGCAATAGGAGGATACAACCAGCATTTCACACATTGAAGATCAGACAGTAGCCAACCAAGAACCATCGTCCATTGATCTCATCGATATCAAGTTAGTCTCAAAAAACTTGAAGCCTCTTTCCTCACTGAAATATTAACAACCAAATTCAATCCTTAACTATCTATTGCAGTTCCTCACATCAGAAAACGTAAAATTATCACCAATCCATCATTGTGTAATAAAATTTAGACAATGAGAAGAAAGTGTGTGACACACAGTAATAACTGAGGGGTACAGATATTTACAAGGGCTAATGTCTAACCAATGCTTGACAGAATTAACACCAAAATAGTAAAGTTTCTAACGAACTCTTAATATATCATTATATCCTAACACGGTTTCAAAAAGTTCCCAATATAAATCAGATTGGTGGATATAGCCCCAAAAGCCTAAATTCAGTTTATCTTACTCTGGTTTCAATGGTCTCTGCGTTGCTCCTCCTGAGGTTTTAGTCTGCTACTCTATAATCAATATAAAAGCCACACGACTAAGTCAACCTTTTCTTCTCTTCAATTACCTTCATAAAGAAATCATAGACAGATAATTTCCAGGCCTCTCAACTGGCAACAAATTCACATCAACAACTTAATATTTATCCAGGCTAACTTCAGTAAGGTACTTTTTCTGCCAATAATTGAATGAATTAATTTCAATATAAGCAGCCCATTGTTTGTTAATTATGGAAGATATGATGCATTTATTGAATCACAAATGCTAAAGATTACGAACACGGAAACATGAAGTTTGGACGCTTCTAAACTGTAGGCAACTGGCACCCAATTATGGGTGATACCTCATTCTCTTCATAACAGGGTAATCCAAAGTAAAGTTACTTCAAGAGAATTGTCTTCAGTTATATGCTAAGACAAGCAATGAGATTACACAGCAAAACAGCAGCGCTTCCCATGAAATAAGGAGAAAATACATAATTCTAAAATCTTTTGGCTCCTCAAAGGCATTCTTCATGAATAGTGTGATTCCAATAATAAATCAAAGTGGCTAGTTTGATTGCTATGGCGAACTACATATGAAGAATTGACCACATTATGCATATCTAAAACATTACGGAGACTTAACCAATTAAAGGAGCCACTTGAAATCTTAACCAAATAAGATGAAAGATGCCAAAGACATGCTAGAGATATACTTTATTGAAGGTACCAAACTATAAGCCAGTATCATTTCTCTTCCTGAGGTGATTTCAAAAACATTTAAACAAAAGGTTAAGGTTTACTTTTGCATCAGAAGTAACAACGTAAGTGCATTAGTTATCCAGAAGTTTTTCAAGGAGAATTTTTACCCTGGAAGTAACCAAAACATAGCGATTTCGCCCTTTTCCATTAAATATGTTAATAATTAACGTCAATTTTCGAACGACTAACATTAATTTTCGAACGGTCAACATTAATTGTTAAATGGTTAAGGCAAATTTGCTCTTTTTTTAGACTTCTTGGGTAAAAATGCTCATTGGAAAACTTCTAGATAACCAATGCACCTTCGTAGATACTTCAAAGGCAAAAATGAACCTTACTTATTCCTTAAAAAATACCAGATCAGAGATCATATACTGATGCAATCAGGGAAGGAACTAGAAGATTTATGATTGAGCAAGTGTAATCTTCAACCCATTTTCATAAGTATTAATGGAATAACCTTACCTAATTACTCAACCAGGACATCAGAAGTTAGACATCCCAGTCTGATAACAAATTAAGTATGCTCAGCTGTCCCACAGCTAAAACAGGCTATACAAAAAAGGAAAAAAAGGGTACTATCAAATAACTTGATATTCTATATATAGAATGACTACCACTTCATGCATTCAAAATACTATAAACTAGTATCAGAATTCAGAAAGAGAAAATGACTGCTGTGTTTAAACAGCAATCATGGCCCAACTTTGTTTTAAAGCAGGAAATAATTGATAGAATTTTAATGGGATTGATTATTGCCACAAAACAAAGGGATATCACCATTGTATTCTATAAAAACTAAGAATGTATTATTGGGAGCCAATAGGGAAGCCCTAAAACATACATGATTTCATTATCATAATCATATAAATTTTTATTAGACTAAAAATTTAACATTCCTATGGCAATCCTGATGTATACATACTAAAATACTACAGTGGAAGCATACACTTTATCGGAAGTTTAGATGTAACAAAAATTATGTTCGTTGCAGGTAATGCGAAATGAGATTTAAGCAGAAGAATTGCGATGCAACAGTCTTGAAAAAGTTAAAACATTAATGTGCCAGATTCCAGATCCAAGCGAATCTATTATGGTTGTTATATATTCAGGAAAAATTTCAGTCTACCAACAAACTTTACATGGGAAAATGAAATGGTTCAAAATAAAGAACTACCATCACAAGCCTGAACGGATGAACCTAACACGGCTCGCCCCTAAGAGGATGGGGATGAAAATTGCAGGCAACATTGAAAGTCGATACCAGCAAACAATACAAGCAATCTAACTTTGCGAAGCCAGACAGTCCACATACATGCAAAATGTGATGTGTTCATTTAAGGATGGAACTCTCTATGATGACACCGGTTCCATTATTAATCCTTGATCAGCCTCAGCAATTGTTTCTGAATGCATTCAAGCTCCATAAAAGAGAATCAGTCAGCTCTCAATTGTGTGTGCAACCACAGCAAAATATTTGCCTGAACCAATTATTATAATTACTATTTCAATAAAACCCATTTTCTGTTTCATCATCCTCATCCTCATCAATCACTAACATATAGTTTTCATCCAGTTCTTCCGAAACCCACCCTTGATCCTCATCCTCATCCTCAAATGTTGAATTTCTCAGATCATTAAACTCGGTTCTCATTGCAACAAGCTCATCTACTATCCCATCCAACTCGCTAGTAATAACAGTATCTCTATCATGATGCGATATTGAAAATAAACCATCATCTTCAGCAGAAGACCCTCTTTTTCTGTTCTTGGGCACCAAATCTACCTCTGCAAGCTCTCCATTCTCAACTCCAATCCAAGGAACCCATAAGTCAGCATGCCTCCCTAACGCCCTGTCCCAGTCACCCACAACAACCGTTCCCAAATTCGCCTCTCTCGCCCTCCTCAACATCTCCGAAAAATCTGAATCATCAGACACCAAAAACAACCAATCTACCCCTCGGCTCATCGAATGTTGCATCTGCCTCTTCAATGCCCAATCAGCTGCTTGCGGTTTATCTTCTACTGTCTTCACAAACACCCCAGCACGCCTCAGTTCAGAAGCTAACCCATATCCAACCTTAGGGGTAATCAAAGACCTTGCTGCCTCATTGTATTTATCATTCCCAGAAATGAACCTCTCTTTATAACGCTGACGCTTTTTCCCCTTCAGTGACCTCATCCGATTCAGCTTCTTCTGACGCTCTCTCTCATGGAGCTGCTTGAAATGCTTCTTGAGGTCGAGATTAGTTTTACACTTGCGGCCGCAAACCCCACAAACGTACGGATCAGAAGGCAAAATCACTCCTTTACGCTCCATGAAATCCATTTGCTTCCGTTCACGGCGTTCGTGGAGAACCCATTGGGGTAAGTGGATAAATGCGTGGCGATTGGCGTAGGCTGACATGTCGATGATGTCACCGAAGCGCTGTGCAACCTGTTTGAGTGCCATGGCAGCCTGATACGGAGGTCCACGAGGGGGTTTGTTATCGAGGTCCCACAAGACTACGACTTTTTGCTGTTTTGGGGCATAAATACCTTCTTTATTCTTAACCATGTCGATTTCGGAGGTTGACGCGGAGCAGGCTCTGGTAATACATCGACGTGAAGGCAAATTCTGAAGTGGGGATTTTGATGAGATTGCGAGTGACACTGCATTTCTGAAATTGAAGGAGAGGGATGGGCAGGGATGGAGGCTTTTCTGTGAGCTGAGATTGCGAAGGAAAAGCGAAGGGGTGGGGTCTGTTGCGTAACAGAGTGATAGGGTGCTCATGCTCTGGTTCCTCGCCAGCCGCACTTAAATGTTCACCCTCGACGTTGGGACTTGGAGTGGATGAGATCTTCTCAATCAGATAGATGAGGTCCTGTGAAGATATATATACCTTTATCTTTATGGTGGATGGATTGTGATAGGGTGGTCTGTTGACATATTAAAGATTGGATTTTTCTTTCTGGGGTTCTATTTTTCCTTTGGGTGTGTCTGATTTAGTATGAACAATATTTGTAAACAGTTTAGGCCAGATGTCGAATTGACATCCTAAGGAATTAGCTAACTTATAAAAGAAATTTTAATTTCATGTTTTCTATTTTTTTTATTTGTTAAGTTAAAAAAGTATTGTTATAGGTTAACTAATCCTTCCGGGGTACCAATTTGATTTCAAACTTAAAGGTACTTCCTTCGATCCTAAATATAAAATCATTTTAACTTTTTTTTTAGAAGTTAAGGAAGCAAATTAAACAACTAAATTATAACATATGTCACATGTAATTAGATTATATGTTAGTTTATGAGTAGAATACATTAGTTTTGAAGAAAAAATATAACTACAGACAATTTAAAAATGATTAATTCTACATTCTTAATTTCTCTAAAAAAGTCAAAATGACTCTTATAAGTAGCACCGGAGGGAGTATTTGTTTGTAATTTGTTAGCATATAAACGACATGGAAGAACGGTTTTACTTAAGAATATTTTTGCACACAGATATTTCAGAACTCAGATATTAATTTAGTAGGCATATTATTTGTAATCTTTTGAATTATGATAAAATATTAATTGAAATCCTTGAAAATAATTAAGACTGCATTATTTGTGAATAGATTGAGGCATTTTGTGGGAAAACAAATTTGCATTCGGCTGTAGAATGAACATTAGGGTGGAAGCCTTTAATTACTAAAACAATTAAATAAAATCTTTGAATTTTAATTTCAAAACGACCTGAATTTAATCCTTTATATTTCGTGTTCAAAAACATGTGACTGTAAGACTGTTGTTGCTTAGTTCTAGGCTTCTAGCCTTCTAGGTTCCAATACGTAACAGCAGAAAGTGGAAAACAAATTATACTCCCTTCACCAACTATTCTTCTTTTTCAGAAGGAAGAAAATAAAAGAATTCCAAACCATTGACGTGCGTAGCACGGCATCCCAACACGATCCATACAACAAGGAAAGAAAATTTACAGGTCCGTGCCATTTCTCAAAAAAAAAAAAAAAACTACAGATATTCAGCGGTTAATTGCTTATGGTTGGCCAAAAAATTGCTTAATGGCTTATCAAAAATTAATCATAGAACTGTGCTGTGTTTTAGTATTGAAAAGAAAAACAGCCCTTCAATATATAGTTGCTGGTCTATCCTTGGAGAACATGACTACGGAATGGAGATTCTTTACATTGGATTGGAATATGAGGATTGATCATATCAATTAGGAGGCTAAGGAATATGCCAATCGATGTTGGAGAAACTCAGGCTCAAACACCAGTTTGTTTCCCTTGCCAATCCATTTACATGTTAGGATTTGATTAACATGAATGTACAGAACTTAGTGTTTAATTAATACAAAGAAAAAAAATTTCTTTTGCCAACTAGGGTCTGAGCCAGATTATTCATCAAGTCACACACGAAATCTTTAACGCAGGCCGGAACACAAATATGACCGACCCTACATGTACATGCACGCAACACATAGCTGGAGCTCTCTACAAGAATGTAGTCAAAGGATAGTTATTTTGGTGAGAAATAAGTCAAAATTGACACCTGGAACTTTTAACATTTTTTATTCTCTAAAACCTCCATGATTGATTAGAAATGTTAAGATATGAATTATTCCAATTTCCGACTGATTCAGAGGCGACTGCATGAGTATTTTTAAAGGTAAAGTTACATCTTTTAATTTTATCACTCAAAGTTAACGAAGTATCACTCTGTTCCTTATGATGAGTTTACTCTAATTACTTCTTACATACTAAAGAATAAAAATTATAGCATTAAATATGCCATATTTTAAAAAAAATTTTAACTTTATCCTCATTTAAGAATATGTGTTAAAATAATATTTTATACATTATAAACATTTTCTCCCATCTTACCTATTTCCAACATAGGGGTAAAATAGTCACAATAACATTAATTGATTCAAAAGTGGATTTATATTTAGGAACAAAATATTTGTGGTAGTTGGACTTATAATAAGGAATATAATGATACTATTTTTGTAATTTACACATTTTAACAAACAGTGGCATAACCCAAAAAAATAGAACAAGGCCATTAAAATGTCATCGAACAGGGTATCCAAGCGTATAAACAACGAATAAATCCAAATGTCATCAAACAGCTTAATTTGCATGTGAACTTTGCTTTGAAGCAGTGTTTGAAAATTATGATGCCAAAAGCAATAAGAGGATAAAGAAAGCATCATTTTTAATTAAATAAATTAATCAACAGTATGTGGAAATCATCTCCACTAACCACAGTCGAGCCATTGAATTTGAGACCAGATAATGGAAAGCACAACTTTGGCGGTCCTTATTCTCTCCATTTGGAAATCAGAACAAAACCAACAATACGTGTGGCTTATTAATGTGAGGAACATTGTCGGTTCCATATATTAATTAGAGACCCAAATGAAACTGACAACAAAATCCAACTCTCCCAGAAACGCACCTTCGCGCATGCCTAACTAATTCAACCATACTTTTAGTCAAACCCATTCTTACTCATCTTTTCCTTCTTTAACCCGTTCTTCCTCTGTATTAGCAAGGACGATCTATGCATAAAATCCTGGAAAGAAGATATGAGCGAATGGGTCCATATTGCGGTGGTGGCAGGTTCATTGGGATGTGTTTCAACTCTTTTATTGGTTTGTATATGGCGATGGTGGTGTTATCACAAACAAAGTAAAACTTTTGTTGAACCAGTTAGTTTGCAATCAGGTATTGCTAAACTCCATCAGGTGAATTATCAAGAGTTTGGTGATGGGGTCTCTGGAAAACCTCTGTTCAAGTGGTCTGATCATCCCTCGCTAGCTGCTGATGCTGTAGAGAATGGATGGTCAAGATTTGTTTTTTTGGGCTACAAGACCTTCGAGTCATCATCTCCATCGAAAAGAACAGGTCTTTTTGGAATGGGAGTGTGTGGTTCTGGTTCAGGTGATGATGACAGAAGTGAAGAAACAGAGGCTGAAATAAGCTGGGAAATGTGTCAGGGATCGATTGACTTCATGCAGAAGATAAGATTGAAGCCTAGTGGCCTCAAAAGGATTCATCAAAACAATAATCCTTCTGAGAGTGTTTTCTCTGTGATAAGGTCAGCTCTGCCTCTTCCTGGTCCTCCTTTGGGAAACTCTTCTTTCCCACAAGAAGCTTATTTTGAAATTACGGTTCTGTACGCTTCTGGTGCTGATGATTATGAATGGAATGGTAAGAACAAGGAAGGGGAGAAAATTAAACTCATCCAAGACAATTCAAATTCTAAAGGGAACAACCACATTGAAGAAAATAGAGTCAAAGGTCAAGAAGAGGGAAAACACGAATCTGCAATATTCTCAATGGGGTTAACATCAGGAGACTTTGTTCCTTTGAAAGCTCCAGGAAGCTTTGCAGGAAGCATAGCCTTCAACTCAAACGGTTGTGTCTTTCTCGAAGGTAATTGTCAGGTCCTTCTTGTTGCTCTCAACGTCCATTCAGTTACAAGAAAATTACAATATTTTGTTTTAGTAGTGTATTAGAACCTAAAGCAAATTACATATTGGGTATGTTACTTGCAGGTGTGAAACTGGTAAAGGAATCAGAGAAGGTAGAATGGGTGGGAGGTAACAAAGTGATAGGTTGTGGATATGATCCGAGGCTGAAGAAGGTTTTCTTCACAATGGGATCTGAGTTAGTACATGTAATCCAGTGCTATTCGGAGGAATTTGGTACCCCACTGTATCCAACATTAGCTGCAAATATAGATATAACGGTATTGGTGAATTTTGGGCAAAGTGCATTCAAATATGGACCTGCAAATGCACATAGGACGCCTAATCCATGCTTTATAGCTCCTCTTGTAAGTACTCCTACTGCTACTTTGGGATATGATGATAGCAAAGAGCTCTTCTCTATGGGAAGAATTGATTCTCAGTGGCATCATGTGGTTACCCCAAAAGGAAGCCACAATAATAATGGGGTCGTAGATTTTGAAGACGAGTCTGAGGCTGATCTGTTTGAAATTGTATTGGATCGTTCACAAAATGTCCCAACTTCACCATGATCAGTGAGGCTTTACTTTTTAGTGCAACCATGAGCAGCTTCAGATGATTTATTCTGTCTACTTTCCTCATTCTCAATGCACTCAGAAACTGATTTGTATACATGAAACAATTTACGATCATCCACTGTGAAGGCTCTAATTTCCTAGTCTTCCACATACTGGCCAATAGTCATATAAAATTTGATCCTTTTCCTTCTTCCTATCATTTTTTTGGGCTGATCTGTGTATTGGAAGATAACAATCCTTCCTTCCCCCTGAAATTTAATCTCAGAGGTTGTTTAGGAAACAAACGGATGGTTGCATTCTGATGTATAAACTAACAATACGTGTATAGTGACGACAACACATACGAAAATTCGGATAGGAGAAATTCGGTTTCATTAGTTTAATTGTTCCATATGTGTGGTGCAAGAATAAAAACATATTACTTCATTATTCCAAAACTCTTTACCACGTCATATGAAGGGCCGACCAAGTGGAAAACTTTCTATCCTATCTTTTCGACTATATATTACGATATCAATGTAGCAACAAAATGAAAAAAAAAAAAAAAGAGGGAATCAGAGCCTTATCTGATGTTGATTATGGTTCACAAATAAACAGATGTTTAACATAGTTATTGCTTGCATGTCACCAAATAAAAAATAAGAATACTTACATATTCCAAGAGTATTATGTCATCTGTATTTTATCTAATGAAAACATTACAATTCATATTATTTTAATCATAGTTGGATGTTGACTCATCCAAAACAGTTCAAATTTTATGTCACTTTTAAAAAAAATATTAGCTGATAATTTTTTTGATTTTATTTAATTAAAATGATTTTTTAAAAAAAGTAACATAAAATTTGAATTCTATTACATCATCTAATAGGATTAAAATAATCTAAGTTATCATGTTCTCATTGGATGGAGTAAAAATGACGTGATATTCTTAGAGTATGGAAGTATTTCTCAATAAAAAAAAAAAAACTCACTTATGGTTATATGTGATTTTATCTCATAAAGGCACAGATTTTAGCCACGAGTCATGGCAGCTGAGTAGTCGAAATAATAATAGGCGACGTTTAATTCCTAGAAAATTCTTCAACTCTAACAACTAGTTTTAGATCCGGTTCTTTTAATAAGAACTTGTACTAATCACAATATTTTTTTGGTAAAATTTCACTTTACCCCTATAATAGAGAATTAATTTTAGATTCTTCCAAAACAATCTGAAATTTCACTGCACCCCAAAGAAGCCAAAGTAAAATTATATGTTTAAGCTAAAAGAATAAAATGTCCTTATTGAAAGAAGTACAAAAGTTTTGGAAATTTCCCATATGTGTCTTGGAAATATAGTTGTGAAATTTTAGAAGTTTTAGTATTGGATATCATGATTTTTGAGACTTGAAAATACTCACATTGATGTTGAAAATAAGCACAAATGTCTTGAAAATTCCCTATATGTGTCTTGAAAATTTTCCATAAATGTCTTGAAAATTCTCCATATGTGTCATGGGAATATTATTGTGAAATTTTGGATGCTTTAATATTGGATTCTATGATTTTTGAGACTTGAAAATACTCACATTGATGTTGGAAATAAGTACAAACGTCTTGAAAATTCTCCATATGTATCTTGAAAATCCAGTGCGAAATTCAATAAGGATATTTTGATCTTTTAACTGAAACATTTAGTTTCACTTTGACCCCTTGGGAGTGTAGTAAAATTTCATATTGTATTGGGAGGAATTTGAGATTAATTCCCCATCCGGGTATTGTAAAATTTTCCAAGTTTTTTTAGAGTGTTCCTGACTACTTTTAAACTTATTCCGGATACAGAGGACTCTATTCTAGTGATAAGTCTTTTTAGCTATTCTTTTTTTTACGGGCATCATTAAACCTCAAGTTTCACCCTTTATCTATTCCTTTTATTTTCGTTCCTATCAAATTACATTAAATGTAAGAAAATTATAAATATTATGCCAAATGGAATCACGATGATCGTCATTCTATTCTATTGAATTTCTATTTTCAATATCATATTATTGAGTCCATAATCTTCAAGGATGAATCTTTTAAGGCGACATTGAACAATTCTTTATATTTTTATTATCATATTTTAACAAAATATAATATTGTTAGGAGAAGAAAGAGTGATAACTGGATGTTATCCTTTCTTGGGCCTTTTACCAAATGCTCATGATTAGAAGCCATATACCCCTTATTCTATATCCGTGGTCATCAGGCAACATAAATATTGATGAAACAATGTCACATCTAATATTAAAAATTGCATAATTTATCAACAACTACAGACACCCTTTTTTCTAATAGTCCTGCATCTCAAAATTGCTCAACAAGCCATGGACGTTATTTAATGTCAAGAGGTTTCAGTACATACAGGACGAGGACACGAGAATGTGCCGCCTTCAGTTACAACCACCCAGCACCAATGCTGCAACCCTCTTCAATGATTCAGATGCCTTGCACAGATCGGATTCTGAATGCGCTGCAGAAACAAATAATCTTATTCCAACAGGCAATCGACATGTGTCCAATGTTGATCTCTTGGAAGTGACCACAAATACAGAATCTTCTTTCAAAACCTGTATGAACACATCCATTAGGCACAAGCAAAACTGGTACAGAGGCATTGCATTGTCAAACAGCATTGCTTACCCGCTCGGCAATATCTTCAAGCAAAGACAGCTCGTCTTTTATGGAGCCGGTTGACTTCTCTAATTTCAAATAAACAATTGGCGACTCTGGATTACTTGCTATTGTTAACCCTGTAATCTTCGATAATCCTGCAGTGGCAGTCCAATGAGTCTCAAATACGAAAAAATAGATCAATGGTCCACAGTGAGTACTTTAAACAGTCAGAACTCAGATGGTATGTAAAGTTTAGAAGGTGGGCACTATTCTATGATAAAAACATAATTGAAGAAACTGGCAGGGAGAGCAGGGATCACCTTTCCACAATATACCAATATTATTTTTCAATTTAGCGATCAGATTGGGATTTTCCTCCAAAATGTCAAAAGCTGTGATTGCAGCACTAGCAAGATATGGGGGGAGTGAAGCAGAAAATACATAGCCAGAACTGCTCAGTCGCTGCCAAGACCAAAAAAAGTTAAAATATCAGTGCTTTAGAAAAGAGGAGAAATAAACTCTGGCATCGAACATATATGCTGCATGGTAGACACTCAGATGACACATTACTTCATACAATTTTCACACTATTATATTCAGGAAGATAAAATGGAAGGAAAAATTAATAAATAACAGCTCGGGAAATAAATCTTCAATTCTCTTATACTTTGTTGTCATAAATTAATCAAACCTATTAATAATAGTGCTATCATCAAACAAGACACTTCCATACTTGGTGATCTATAACTCTTGCGCTTCCAGTGCAGAATCCTCCTTCTGTGGCCAATGCATGTCCCATAGCAGCAGTTATAATATCTAACTTCTCAGCCTGCAATGCACAACCATAAATCAAAACTGATATCGCAATTCAGAATATATGGAAACTTGTATTCAGTGCACCGTCCCGCCCCCCGGGGGGGGGGGATACTAAGAGAGATTTTCTTCACATACTGGAACTTTATAAAATTCAGTGAGACCTCTTCCAGAACCTCCAAGCACACCAATCGAGTTGCTCTCATCCAACAAAACACGGAAATGGTATTTCTCCTTCAATTTAATAATCTCATCTAAGGGTGCAATTTGGCCAGAATTCTGAAAATTGTATAGAAAAGAAAAAGTTGTTAGCAGGTATGGGTCCAAAGTGTATAGCGTTCACAGTCTGGTGCTAATACAGCAACTGCTGTGAAAAGAATACTTAACAGTAAAATATGAATAAGAAAGACAAAGCAACTGTAATAAATATTGAGACAATGAAATTGTGATAGGTGCAGATCTAATTGCAACAGTTATTATTCCACAGACAACTTTAGTATTCGTGCCCCCATAGGCCAGAAGGACTATTTCAAGAAGCAAAAGACCCAAAAAAATTAAGAACAACAATGCAGGATCGGTTGGCTTGAAATATCTGCAGAAAAGGCTACTCCCTCCGGTCCTAAATATAAGATCACTTTGATTTTTTTGTGGAGATTAAGGAAACCAAATAGACCACTTAATTTTAACGTATCTTACATGTAATTATATTAAACAATAGTTTATAAGTAACGTAAATTAGTTTTGAAGAAAAAAGATAACTATAAACATTTTAAAGTGATTAATTTTGAATCCTTAATTTTTCCAAAAAGGTCAAAGTAATCTTATAATTAGGACCGGCCGGAGTATTAATCAAAGCATATTTCTAACCACTCATCCCATTCTAACTGTAAGTTCATTTGTTCTAATGAATCCTTTTATATTTATAACTTGATTGACTGATAAAACATCCCACCAGCAAATTGAATTGTTTTTAAGGCTCAAACTTGTTAATCCTTCATAGATATATTCAATTTGCACTGGCTGACCATCCCCCGTCATGGTTAGTGTGCGCGAGCGCTATACATCAGTCATTCATATAGGATAATTTACAACATGCAACAAGAAGCCAGAAACACAAGCAGAAACCTTATCCAAATAGAAGAAGGTAATTCCTCTCTTTATTTTGACCTAAAAAAGATTCCTCTCTTTATGATGGCTGATTACATAGGATGTATGGAGATGAAAACTCAAGTTAGAAGTGTAGAGCTGAGGCAAAATGCATGATAGACAAGGTCTACCTGGTAGACAGCTTCAATAACAATATAGCGCCTCACTTTCTTGGCTCGCTTACTTCTTGTACTAATTTTCTCCAGAGTTTCTCTTAAAGAATTCATGTCATTGTGCTTGAAATACACCACTGTGCTTCTAGAAAGATAAAGCCCATTCTGTATCCCCCAGTGGACTCCTTCATCCCTGTAAAAGACCACCATGTATGCAGAAGTTAAACCCTCAATACCATGATAACTACCGAAAAACCTTCAAATGTGGGCCAAAAGCTGTTTCTAATCATCAGAGTTTACTGTGTCGACTAGACTGCCTCTGAATATTAGAGAGTTTATACAATAATTGACAATTTAACTAAGGCTCTTAACTGTCACGTGGATAGACACAACTACATTCAGCTCTTACTTTGTTATTATTAAATCAGCATAAAGAAACAGAAGAATGGAGAAGTAAACCACTTTGGCCCAGAAAATCAAGATAAAATTGCTTAGCTAGCACATCAGGCAATGTATGCCTATCACTGCACTCTATAATTGTCTGAAAATGAGAAAAACTGGACAGAACCATATATTCGATAGTTAAAGACAGAGTTTATGCTTACACAACGATTATATCTCCTTTTTTAGAGAAAGCAGGAATTGCACTGAACATGGTGGAAAGTCCATAAGAGTAGAGAATAGAATCAGGGGTTCCCAAAAACTTTGCTATTCTAGCTTCACAGTCAAGGTGCACGTCTGGGGAAAAGAAAAGGAACATAAGAACACAACCATTTACAGCAAAGCACTTTGTTTAAAAAAATCATTTTTTCTTTTGAATCTACTTTAACAATGAACCCTACCAATCGTTCCATAAAACCCCCGAGGACCACAAGAACCAACACCATATTTTTCAAGAGCAGAAGTGCACGACTCCTGAAACATAAATATGCAATCAATGCACTGTATTTTAGCAGTCCTTAAAACAGCAAAATTTATCAGTGATACAAGGAAGATTTTCTTACAAGTAGCTTCTTATGACCTATCAACCCAAGATAATTTGCTGAAGCAAAATTCACAACTTCTTTACCATTAATTATAGCATGTGGCCCTGCAGCACTGCAAGAAACATCACTCATATCAACAGGGGGAAGATACAGGTAGATAATTGCCCGTTTTCACCCTGATAATCCTATAAGTAAACTTACATAACAAAATGAAAGCACATTACGGCATTTATTTGTCAAGACTTTAAATCATCTTACATACCCAATCAAAAAAAAAGAAAAGAAAAGAAATAAAAATAAAATATAATATGTCCAAACATATAAAAATCATGAACATAAATCAGATTTCTCTCAAGAAAAATCAATTACCTCTCTAGCACTGGTGGTTCATACTGCATATCTTTACTAAGATGAGGAATAAGGGGTTCTGGAACCCATTCATCACACAGCTCATCTATTTCCTGCAGATATTAAGTATGCTCTCCAATCATGTTAAGGTAACAAAATGATAATGAGTAAAATCATAAGATTTCCACCGGTTTTCTTAAACATAATCTTGAAATGTACAGTTTGAGTGATGCAAATCATTAGTATTCACTCAATAGATTAAGTTTATCCAGGAAAATAACAATGTATTTAGGAATTCCCAGTGGATCATGATAGCACAATCTACCAATGTCCATCTTAGCACTGCAGCATTATCTTTCTAAGAAGTCAAGGGTGCCAACCTATCCAGAGGCAGTAAGTGATTTACAACAATATGCAATAGAAAGCACATAAATATGAACAAGAGAATCGTGTATTAAAACCACTCAGAAAAATCATGAGTGTCCGGATCTGCAAAGCAGCTTCCATTTCAATGTAGAGGAAACCCAAAGGACACTCTACCATGGAAGTTCTAGAAATTTCACAAATGGTGATAAAAGATAGCCATACAATAGATCACTAGAACCACTAAAAAACACATTAGCCAAACTTCTATGAAAACTTGGAATGAATTTGAAAATTTGTAACCATTAATAGATCAACTATTCAAACACGCAATATACTGTCAAAGTTATACACACAGTATATTTGTATGTGCCTCGTACAAACTTTACCTTTACACAACTGAAACTTTCACCAGTTAATAAACAACTGAAGTAATAAAAACAGACAACACAATCACAAATGTCATAAATAAATGCACATATAAACACATGCAGCAATTAATAAATTGAAACAACTTTGTTGATCTAACCTGTTCCGTTAAGGGCCGTTTAGGAGGCTTGTAACTTTTCTGGGAAAGTAGGAAAAGGATGACTACCAGAAGAAGACCTTCCACGAATAGATGTCCTACAAAGAGAAGATAGTGATGAAGGTAAATCAATTGATCATATAGTAATCAGCCATAGGGAGAACATATTTCAGTCAAGGATGTGAAAGATTACCGCCAATATGAAAACCAAAAACTACAGCTCGTGCAGAGGGTGCGTCTAAAGCCAATGTCACCCAATCTAATGTGGTGTTCAAAAAATTTAGGACTGATGAGGCCATCGTATTTTAGATATCTCAAATATTAAGGGAAGACTTGAACGTCATTCAAAGATTTGACAGTGGTCCTGCTAGTGAGCGTTCCAGAAGCTCAGCACTGTACTTTATGGATACTGTAGATATATGCTGCATAAACCAAGACAATTACAAATCCAATAGTTGGTCATAAACACATTAAACAATCACAAATACGGCTGTATAAACAACAGACAGATGAAGAATTGAGCATTAAGCATGGCCACTACGTCTTAAAAAAATATAGGTTTAAAATGACAGCATAATTTGCAAGTGACGTGACACTAATTCTTTATAGTTGAAAAGCACAACTACAAGATTAAACCATCTGATACTCAGAGCATTTCTAATCCAAATGATCCCTTGCCTCAATAAAGAAAATGAATTCCAATCAGAGAGAAGTTCATATATCCAGGTGAATATATGCGTTCAAACCATTCAGAATGATAAGTTAGATTTTCATCAGCTGCCAGAATTAGAACCAGATTATAAAATGAGAATGCTTTGCTTGGAAATCACATATAAGCAGGGCCTCCGTGGACAAGGGGAACAGCCCCAAAATTCACCAAAAAAAAAAGTTTATGGCATAACGGCACATATTTTCCTCCATAACTCTGCATCTTCTCTAGCGCATCAAAGTGATGCCTCCAAAAATGAGAGCAATAAAAGTATAGAACCAAGATTCCACACATCGAAGGCCATATAGCGGCCAGCTAAAAACCATCCACATCCCTCAATATCAAGCCTGTCCTCATAAAACTTGAAGTCGCTTTCCTTACTCAAAATATAAACCACCCCAATTCAATACATAACCATTTATCGCAATTTCCGTACATCCGAAAACATTCAGATTACGGATGTCCACGATAATCTCCCGTGTTTATACATAGAACGATGAATGCTTAAAGAAACAAGAAAGTCCAGAATTTTGGGGATCCAGGTGAATATCACGAAGCAAATGGAAGCAATCCGCAATAGATCCGAACGAATGGCAGCGCTTATTGTAGACAATGAACATACCTGGGGAATGTTATGGGTAAAACGGTAAAGGCAGCTAAGATAGGAGGACAATTCTGGGTCTTCGTCTCCTTCCTTCGATATTATCGCATTCAGATAACTAACGAGATGGGAAGGGTCAAAGGATCCTGTTTTTGCATCCTCTGTATTTTTCCTCCCTTAAATATGTTAAAATGTTGATGGTGATGAGACCACACATCGCCAATCGCTAATCGTTCAATGGTTGTCGCTGACTCCTTGTCATCTCACCTAGCCGCCTTGTTCCCTTTAGTGCTTATATTATATGGTTATATTCATAACTTTGGTGTGAATTCTTTTCATTTTTAGTTTGGTTACTTGTGGGAAATAAAATTGACGCCACTTCATTTTTTTTTATAGATAACTAAAAATAGTTTTCATGTATTACGTATAATTCATGATTTATTAATAGAAAATTTTGAGATGAGTTTTATGTGATTGTGATGCATTGATATGATGATAATTAGTTAACAAGCAACACTTGAAGGTTTTTTTTTTTTTTTTTTTTTTGGCTAATTGGATTAAAAGGCGTTTTGGAGATCATTGATTGTGACTTGGCAGTTTAAGGGTGATTCTGGTGTTTCGTACTTGGCCTTCATTCTTGCTTGCATCATCATTCTCTTATGGAGCTGGGATTGAATCTTTAGCAATAATATAGCGACAGTGTTATATGAGGTTTTTAACAATGCTAGTACTCGGTAAAGTTAGCCTCAGTGTATGAATTGCCATTCACGTGAAATATGAGAGGGTATACTTTCACATTCACCTTTTTTTTTGTGGTAAAATATTAAAATTAAAACATCTCTCAAACCACTATTGCTATATTAAGATCCATCTCACAGACGATAAAGAGATGTTTACGCTTAGACACTTAATATATTTCTATTAAATTAAATTCGAACATATGTATTTTAAAAGTGGGTTAACGATATATATATATATATATATATATATATAATAGCTCTTTTGCTTCATAGTGTAGCTATACATAAAAAACATGTTTTTCCTAACTTGACCAACTACAGGTGATTTAAATTCAACCTTCTTAGGCATCATCCACATAGCGACAACCAATTAAAACAATTTTTTTTATGTCCGATGTGTTCATTGAAGACAAGTGTTTAAATTGTTTTTACATACGGTTTCTTGTAAGATTTGAGTATTGTCGATACGTTCAGAGATCATGAGATGCTGCAGTCAAATATCAATGAACACTTGCTTTTCAATAAGATATCTGTTTTTATCTTTACAAGCCGAATAGGTAATCATTGAATTGGATTGTTTGGATGCCTACAGAATTAATGCCTTTAAAAGTTATAGTAATGTTCTTGCAATCAAATCCCCTGAGGATGGCCCCAAGATCTCGTTACTAGTTTTGTCTCCTTTAACTTATTTTTTGCTATATTCTGTTTTTTCGATTAAAAAATACACTAATTGCCTAAAATTACAAACCATATTTGACGTACACTAGACTTGTGGCCATAGCCTCAAAGGGAGCGGACCCTTCATGTTGGCTTATGGACCCTGCATCCTCTTCATTCATCTTGTCTGGTCCTTGTAAACCTTCTATTGTCACCTTAGCCATTCAGGCTTATGGCTTTATTATAGATATTTTTATGCCTATGTTTTTTTAATAATTCTCAATGAAATGTAAGCAGGAGCCCATAAACTGCTCTAAAGACAATACAAGCTCCAACCTCATTTACGATGATCATAGCTTTGCTTATTGACATCGTGAGAGATAAGACGGGAAAGGTGCTGCCATTAGACGATAACAATTGAAGATAAATGTGATATGAAAGTTATATAAATTATTATCATTATTATTTACAGTGTGGCGGCAATAGAAATTGAAGATAAGTGCAATCTAAATCTAAAACCATATAAATGCATATGTTATGGGAAAAATAACCGATAAATACCTTATGAATTTCATAATCCCAAATAGATAATTTACAGTTGTTAATATCATTATTCAACTAGTGAAAATCTCTTACATGAGATTTTGAAATTCATTCGGTATTTATCTGTCATTTTTCCTACATTATGCCTAGGACTCGTGCAAAATCCTTGACTGCCATGGCGTGAATCCTATCAATAGGATGCCATCACTCTACTCTACTCGACTCTCTTATGTTGACAATCACTATAGCTTGCAGGTTGTTCCGTTAATCCCTCTAGCAAATGCAATCATCAAGAAACCAACTTTGATACGGGGGCGATGCATGGAGAAACAAGGGATCCCCAAGGCACCGTTTGCCAAAGAGTTAACAACACCAGTAGGCATAGTGCTCATCTTTGCGATGGATGCTAACAAGGCCCCCACACTTCAAACAAATGAAACTACTACCGTCTGAACTAGCATCCAATACTATTTGCATCCTCCCAGTTTCCGCCAGTATAGATGTCTCATGAACATCTGGAGTGGCGGATGGACCAGAAAAACTATTTGCAGGTGTTTCAATATTTACAGGTAACGCTTCAGCAATGGCACACTCAGCAAACAAGGAAGCCAGTTGATCAGCAGCAGCATTTTCTTGCAGTTTACTTCTATACAGCTCCCGAGCTCGATTTAAGAATTGAAAGACAGCTTCATCTCCGCCTTTGGTCTTCATGGCAACAACCACCTGTTCCAAAATTTAGTAATATCAGCCAACAGACTTTCAGTTTTGGAGCTTTAAAATATGTCTTGTCCTTTGTCAAGCATCAAGCAATTTTCATAATAGAGTTTTATGTTTCACAAACTACATTATAGATAACCTCCTTTATTCAATTCTTCGAGCAGCAGACTCATCATCATGTGAATTCTAGAGCATAGGAGCCAAAATTTAATTGGCTCATTCTCCAAAGCATTTATTGACTCAGAAGTCACAACTCATGTGCCCAAGGCATTATATATTTCATTTATTCGGAACCTACTCATATATAGAGTACATCAAGCAGCTTGTAACAGTAGACACACTCACAAAGCTAAATTTTAACTAGCAAAGGATTACAAAAAATAACAGTATGCATTTTTAGCTATCCACAGCATTTGAATAGGGTATTGGAGCACATAATGCCCTACGTAGGCATGACCTGACAATGGAAAGGTTATTTGAATAAGCACTGTAAAAATTTAATAGTTATCTCCATCTTGAATGATGCAGAAGTTAAATCCCATAAAGGTTTAATTTTGTTCTACTCGAAAGCATATTCATGTCTAACATGTCTCACAGATATGTATTTAATCAGTGTTATGTTGGAACTATAGAATTTTGGTATCTACTCTAAGGTGACAACGCTTGGCCCTAAAACAGACCAGACGTCATATGCTCCCATGTCATTCTCACAAGCATTTGGAACGATCATGCATACTGGTAGGTAGAATCTAGAATGTGCTAAGAGTGAACTAGAATTTTCTTCCATACCAAATTATAGTCTTTCAAAGTCCTCAAAATCAAAGCTTTTTTTTAAGTCCTCATGACAATATTTACAAGGCAGCCAAGTAATCGTCAAAGAATGTGATAATGGATCCGTAGTGGCAGTCATCCAAAATATTGCAAAAGGTTGGCATTCTAATAGCAGGCTTTCAACAAATTCTATCACATCACTTACGGCAGGCAAAACACCACCGTATCAGAAGCCTCCGACTTTTGCTAATGCATTTTTGGCAACCCATAATAAAGTAATTTTTTTTTTTTTTGAATCTGACATAATAAAGAAATTAGTTTCCACAATTTTGTGGATATGGTTGTCATTGATGCGGTTATGCCCTAAGTTTATCTTGCCTATGATATCAAACCATAACTCACTTATGAAGTCCCGTTACCAAGTTCAAAGGCTAAAAAAGCGGTGTGGTTATATGAAGGAATGATCAATTGAGCCTTAGATGGGAGAAAGAAAAAGAAAAACCCTTTCAAGTTTCAACCGATGACCCCGAACAAAATTCAAGCAATTCTTCGGCACGAACATTGAAGATCAGAAAAACAAAGGAAGGAAATTATCCTCTTAATGGAAGAGAGAACATAATTATAACCTCAAAGATAGAAACAAAAAATTTAAAAAAAAATAGAGAGATAGAGAGCAGGAAAATATAAATGAATCGGCAAGTATAGAAAGAATGTGTGGAAAAGAAAGAAGAATACCGCATGGAGAGCTTGGGAAGGCTTGCCCTGAGAGATGAGCTGGCGTGCCAATGCGAGTAAATCCCGAATGAAGTCGATCTCACCGGAATTGCAGGGCGTTGCCGCCTCAATCATATCGGTGTCCATGTCTCGCTTTTTCTAGGTTCCTCTTCAATAATCTTCTTCCAAATGCCTGCGCTATTATTTTTCTTTTAGGTATTGTTTGGTTGGGGGGTTTTGGAGGGGAGGTGAGAGGAGGGGAGGGATGAAAGGCCAAAAACCTTGTTTGGTTGAAAAAAATGGAGGGAAGGGGAGAGAAAAAAATTTGTCTTTTTCTGACCCCTTGCTCTCTCTCTCCTAACCCCCAAAAGTGGGGTTTTTTGGAGGGGAGAGAAAATTAGTGTCCGCTCTTGCCTAAATTACCTATGTAATATTTGAAATATTACAAAATTACCCTTATCCTTAAAATCTCATTTCTTCATCATTTCTTCAGCTGGACACAACCCATTTCGCAGACCCTCTCTTCTTTAATGCTCACCCACGGCATAGCCTCTCATCGAGCTCTCGCTGGTGCTTCGCGTCGCCGCTCGTCCGCCGTCGTCGGTCGTTTGCCGCTCGTTCTCGGTGAAGCTCGTCAGCCGTTCGATTTTGGCTCTGGTTTTTCTGCGCCATTCTCTACTTGTTTTTACTCGATTTTGCCTCTGGTTTTTTTACACCGTAAGCCGTTCGATTTAGCTGCTGGTTTTTACTGGATTTATGCCCACTGATTTCTCTGCTTAGTTGTTATTCGTTGTTACTCGATTTTGCCTCTGGCTTCTCTGCTTAGTTGTTGCTTAGTTTTTGTTTGAACTCGAAAGCTTGTTCATTCTCTGCTTGGTTCTTGTAATTCTAATTATGTGAACTTGAAAGCTTGTTCATTCTCTGCTTGGTTCGATTTTGCCGCTGGTCATGCCCGCTGATTTTTGGATTCATGCCGGTGGCTTCTCTACTTAGTTGTTGCTTAGCTTTTGTTTGAACTTGAAAGCTTGTTCATTGTTTGATTTGCAAAGTTGTTCATTTTCTTCACCTCAGATGCTTAAAGATAAATTTCAGGTGCATAGAAGGGAGTTTAGAGTTTTAAGATATTGTGCCCATTTTTTGTTTTAGCTTTGCTGAGAACTCTGTATCTGATCACATGATTGATGAGAAAATAGAGGGTCTAGATTTGGAAGATGGGGTGAAGTCAAAGTTCTTTGTTAAAATCTTGAGCCTGTGTGAATCAAGTGGGGGAGAAGCTTCTAGTTTTCAGCCAACATCTCTTGCCTTTGAAGTATTTGGAAAGATTGACCATGAAGGAAGGGATGGAGCACTGGGAAAGAGATATTTGTTATACCGGTTGGTAGCTGCTGATTCTCCCGAACAGGATGACCATGATACTTGTTTCAAGAAGAAATTAATTTCAAAAATGTGGTTTGAATGGAACGAGTATTGTGGTATTCGGGTGATTGAAGGTATTCTGCAATTATACAGTCTGACGTACAGTCAAATGTGATTTAGGAAATGTGTTTGCAAAAAACAAGTTATGTAGGAGAAAATCCCAATTGTTTTGTAAATGCTCAGTAGTTCAGATCATTTAGCACATCCTTCCTTCGATGTCCTCAGTTTTGCTTGCGGTGATTTACATCATGTTTTGAAGGCTTGAAATGTTGGTTATTATTGTTCTGGGCATGGGGGTGTATATTTTTGTTCAACATCCTTCTATTTGGTGAAGATGTTGAGAACAGAATATTTCAGAGATAACCAGTAATTAATATCACTCCTATCATATTTCTTAGTTTTATTAATATTACAATTTAAATTTAGCTCATTTTAATGCAGCTTGTTACAAATTTATGCGCACTCAATCATTTTATTGGCAGAAATATAAAATGTTCATCTGATAAAAATTAGATTCCCCACTACATAATGTTTTTGAAAAATTTGACGTCAACACTAAGATACGGAGTTAGCTATAATTTGAATAAGCGTTTGTTAGTATAACATGTTTAATATTTCAATTCATATATTTATTAAGCATATGTATAATTGCTTTATTTTATTTTTATTATAGTAATTTTTCAATGAATAGGGAGAAATTTCTGTTCATTAATTAAAAAAGGTAAACCATGAAATATTTAATTTTGTTAAAAAAATATTTATTTTATAATAAATAATCATCAAAGGTAAACCATGAAGTAAGAATATAAGAGCAAAGGGTATAATTGTCAACTTATAATTTGCTCCCCTCCCCTCCCCTCCTGAACCAAATAAGAAATTAAACCTCCCATCCCCTTCCCTCCAACCAAACAAAGTTTATAACCCAACCTCCCC
Source organism: Mimosa bimucronata (assembly GCA_037074515.1). Taxonomy (NCBI): domain Eukaryota; kingdom Viridiplantae; phylum Streptophyta; class Magnoliopsida; order Fabales; family Fabaceae; genus Mimosa; species Mimosa bimucronata. The sequence goes on along the minus strand of CM073440.1, from coordinate 12,053,328 downwards.
TCCCCTCCCCTAACTTTAATAAACCTCCCCTCCCCTCTCCTAAGTTGAACCAAACAGACCCTTAAGTTTCAGGAGAGACTGTTATCTAAATGTTGTGTTCCTAAATACCCGCCCTTAAATATATAAGTTGATGATTTGAAGATGAGTTGGGCATATCCGTATCAATCTTATTTAGACGTATTACTTTTTATATCTGGAAGTTTATTCAAATTATAAACATTTTATAATGATTATTTGTATTTTAAGAATTTGAAATATTGTTGGTTCACCTATTAGGGGTGAGCATGTGCCCAGTTGCCCAGCATACCCACCTGAACCCAGTAAAAAATCGTCCAGCCTAACCCAAAAAAAGTGGCCCGAAAAATTTTGGCAGGGCAGGGCATCTGGTAGGGGGTGCTGCCCTGCCCATTTGGCCCAGCCCGAAAAATTATATAACATACATATGAAATATATATTTTTTCCTGTATATTGAATTATATATAATACATAATTACATATTATTTAAATTTACATCATTTTATTTAGAATTTTTCGTTGCTTTATTTATAACTGATTATGGATGTTTAATTCTTGAAATATGGTTATCTTTTAGGACACATGGTAGATATTTTCCTTTCAAAATAAGCTGCAAACTTATTTTCAAATATCTTAAAATGTGGAATTATGGTTATTCTTTGAGGGTCATATTAGTATTTATTAGTCATAATTAGATTTTTAATATGAAATAACTTTAAAGTTTATATTAGTATTTATTAGTTATAACTGTATTTTTTCTTATGGGAAGAGAGAATCACGATTTGGGCAGGGAAGCGCCCACCCATCCCAACCCACTCTTGTCCAACCCAGAATGGTTAGGGCTTCTATCGGGCAGGGCCGGGCATTGGGCATCATTTTGCCGCCCATTCATTCTTAGGGCTGGGCATCGGGCAGGGATATCGCCCTGCCTATGCCCAACCCCTATTAATATTCGAATTAATAATATCTCATAAAAATATATTATATTAAAATAAGATGATAAAAGTTTAATAGCTTAAATGTGGATCCGAATAAAATTATATTTTAAATATGAACATTGAATTATTATTGTTTTTAAAATGTACTATATATTTAATTGATATGACTAATTAAACGATGTGTCTCAACTATTTTACTTATTTTATCGATTAAATATTAAATCACATATGAATTTAGGCTTATCAAATAAATGCTTATTAAAAAATAATAAATATTTTTTATTGATAGATAAGAAAAATCTAACTCGTTTTATTTGTACATGAGTTAATGGGTAGTTATTACACGATTTCATATAAGTTGATTGATATCTGATCAAATATATATCCTATTTAAGATTTTATTAAAATATTTTAAGTAAAATAAATTGTACTAGAATTCTTATGATAGACATCAATATACTTTTTTAAATCTCATGAACTCTCTATCATTGGTCCAAGTCAGCATATAATTGAAATTTAATCTTAATGGCTTAATTTAAATTTAAAATTCAAATTCAAATGCTTTAATAGATTCATGATTTTCCAATATACTTATCTAAATCTTATGAACTCTCTATCGTTTGTCCAAGTCAGCATAAAAAAAATCAATTATGATAATCAATTAAAGAAATTTAATCTTAATTAAAAATCAATCTTCTGTGATAATCAATAAAAGAATCAAAAAATCTTTCTGCTTTAAAGTTAAAAATTCAAATTCAAATGCTTTAATGGAGCCATTAAAGCATTTGAATTTGAATTTTTAACTTTTTTTGTGAATTCGAGTGCCTTGGGTGAAAAATTCAAATTCTATTAACTTATTAAGAAGTTGTGATAAAATATTATTGTTTCCTTCAAATTCGAAAAATTTAAATACATTTATCATTGGTCCAAGTCAGCATAAAAAATTTTCAATTATGATAATCAATGAAAGACTTCAATCCTTATGGCTTAATTTAATTTAAATTTAATTAAAAAATCAATCTTTCTCTTTACGGTTAATTAAAAAATCCATCTTTCTGTTTCAAAGTTAGAAATTCAATTTCAAATGCTTTAATGGATCCATTATTTTAGGATATGATACACGGAAATCTAAATTGACACAACAAATTAAATAGGAAATAAAAGAAATTTAACCTTAATGGCTTACTTTAATTTTATATTTTAAATTATCTAATTTGGCTAGCCAATATATTTTAAAATACAATTAAAAATACAGTTATAATCTTAATGGCTTAATTTAATATTAAATTTTAAATTATCTAATTTCGGTAGGCCAATATATTTTAAACATATAACTTGAACCAATGAATAACTGTATCTAACAAATCTCTGCATATGGTGTTGCTGCGAAAACATCACCAAGTTTTATCATCATATTATGATAAAGTCAGAAGTTGGAAATTATCTTCGGAGATTCTTTGTAAGTATGCTACTAAGTTACTCCCTATCTCAATCTTCTATTGTGTGGGAGCAGACAAAGAAGATAATATGTGAAGATTTATTGTATGTCAGCCACAATGACCCACGTCACTCTGGTACCAATTCCTCATTCCTCAATCATATTTATTTAACGCACAATTACTATTTTTTGAACTAAAATTTAACACATAAGTAAAAGATTTATGTCCCTACAACATGCATACACAGTCATTACTTTATAGTACTACTATTAAATATTAAATATATTGATAACTGCAAATGAAGGACAACAATATTTGCATTTGCAATTTGTTGATTGATTGACACACTTTATATTGTTTTAACAGATATTGAATTTAATGAACTGAGCAAGGAGGGAGCTGGACTGTGTCAAATTGAGCAAGTTCTACAAAGAAATGAGAAGAGTCTAGCAGATTTTCCATCTATGTCAAAAGTAAATTCAGTAGACTACTTTGATACAATGAACCAACTTATCCTTCATGAGCTAAACTTCAATAAGGATCATGAAAGAGAAAAGTGTGAGATGTTGAAGTCATCAATGAATGAGGATCAGAGAATCATTTTTTATTGTGTGATGGCAGCTGTTCAATAAAAAACCGGGGGTTTCTTCTTTGTTCAAGGATGCGATGGAACTGGTAAGACCTACCTTTGGAATACACTCACTGCAGCAGTACGAGCATGTGGGGGGGGTTATATTAAATGTGGCGTCAAGTGGAATAGCTGCAACTTTTTTGCCATCTGGTAGAACAGCGCATTCCAGGTTCCACATTCCTATTGCAATTAATGAGGATTCAATCTGTGGCTTGACCCAAAATTCGTAAGAAGTAAACCTCATCAAAGCACCCAGCCTAATCATTTGGGATAAAGCACCCATGATAAAGAGACATAGTGTCGAGGTTATAGATCGTACATTGAGGGATATAATGAAATGTGATTCAATCTTCGGTGGTAAGTGCGTTGTCATGGGAGGTGACTTCAGGCAGATACTACCTGTAGTGCCAAGAGGTGGGAGGACAGAAATTGTTGATGCAACATTAAACACGTCCAACTTATGGTGTGAGTGTGCATTAATGGAGCTCAAGAAGAACATGAGACTACAATCCTCAGACGATCTAGAGGAACATGCAATAATCAGGTCATTCTCCGAATGGTTATTGAAGGTTAGAGATGGGGAGATTGGATTACCACATGATGGAACTACAGAAATTCAAATGCCAGATGAATTATTGTTGTCGGATGGGGGTGATCCTATTAAATCAATAGTTGAAGCTACATTTCCAGATTTATCATATCACTTATTTGAGGAAAACTATTTAACAAACCGTGCAATTCTTGCTCCTACAATTGAGGTGGTCGATAGTTTGAATGACTACATTTGTTCTTCACTCCCAGGTGATGTGGTTGAATATCTTAGCTTAGATGCAATCAGCCACACGGACAATGTAAACGATATGTTTGAAGATTTGTACAATATTGAGTTTTTGAATTCAATCAATTGTTCTGGAATGCCCCATCACATATTGAAGCTGAAGGTCGGAGTTCCGATTATGCTAATAAGAAACATTGACCAAGCTGCAGGTCTTTGTAATGACACCAGGTTGAGGGTTACGCATCTTGGGAAAAATTTCATTAAAGCAGTTGCTCTCAACGGGAGTAGCATTGGACTCTTATACATTGCATGGACATGAATCCATCAGAGTCTAAGTTACCATTCAACATGACAAGAAGGCAATTCTCTGTTATCATTTCTTTTACAATGACAAAAAACAAAAGTCAAGAACAATCAATGTCAACTGTTGGTTTATACCTACCGAGCCCTGTATTCTCATATGGTTTGCTGTATGTCGCTTTGTCACGTGTGAAGAGTGTAAAAGGCTTGAAAATACTAATCTTCAACGTCAAAAGAAGAAGTATAAGCAAGACCATTAACGTAGTATATAGAGAGGTTTTCCAAAATTTGTACACCAATTGACCTCATTTATTTTACAATTAAAAGAAATTTCTTTTACCTTTACGGTTCAAATTTTTTAGCAATCTGAATTGCATTCACATAATTTTTATTTAGGTGTTCGGATTGTGCATATGCATAATTTTCATTTTATTACAACTCCTACCGATTGCGCATCCTTTATGAAGATATCGTTCAGCTTAAATCATCGTTAGTGTGGAATGCTTAACTATAACTCATCGCGCAACGCGCCGGTCCAGAGTCTTGTTTAATCTAAAATCAAATATAAATAATTTAGACGAGATTAAAACGGCCTAGTTGGAATAAAAAGATTCATTGTAAGTGGGGTATTTTAATAAAATAAATAAATAAAAATGAACAGACTAATAAGGCCATTCTAACAGATTCCGCAACATCAACAACAATCTGTTAGTAAAATTGTTCTTTAACTACAAAAATTTGCAGGCCCCACTTAAAGTCGTGACAAATGTTTGGTATTTTTAACGATGTCCCTGATTAAAAGGTCCAATAGTGATTCTGACCCTTTTTATTGTCAATTATACTGCAACTTGGATAACAGTGTATTAGCAATATTACTCTTTAACCCTATTACACAAAGATATCTTTTATAACCACACCTCTGTTAACCAATTAACAAAAATGGTTACGGTAAGATAACTAATCTCTATAGCTGTAATATTCAAGCATACTTTCTTTACAAATCATTTACCCTTTTACCCCTGTACTATCTTTGCACCTCTGTTAACCAATCTAATCTCTATGGCTGTGATATTCACACATACTACAAATCATTTACCCTTTTACCCCTGTACATATATGCCATGTAACATGTAGCCTTCTCATCTGTCACTATTTTTGCATCTTTCTTTGGATGAAAATCAGGTACCATCACTGTCGATTGCTTCAGCCAACTTCATTGGGTTCTTTGCCTAATCAGGGATGGGTATGCCGAATGTCTCTGCTCGCAGTATAGAAGCTGCCATCACAAAATGAAGATGACCTGGATCAGAAGTTGAGAACTCCAGTGAATCTCAGCCCCTACATAGAATGCCGGCCATCTGACCTCTCTTTATTCAGTCGTTCCTCTTGAATTTATTCCAATTCTACTTTGTCGCCCCACCCGCCTGCTCCTTCCAGTATGCAACCAACTGCTCCAAACGAGCCACCTCTTTCGACAAAACATTTTTTGTTGGATTGTTCACAATCACTCTCACTCGCGATGCATACCTGGATATCCCAAAAGCACAAAACAAAACTTCTGAAACTTGAAGTCCAAGAAACTCCAAAAACAAAAATTACACAAAATCTAGGAACATACATGAGAGAATTGTGAGTCTCAGCCAAGTTTGATTCTGCTGGAGATACATTCACGAACATAAGAGTTTTAGCATTACCACCAAGTGAATCATTCATGAGCAATGTCAACTTGTCATTCCTATAAGGAGTATGTATACCACCAGGAGATAAAGCACTGAAAACATTCCCAAGAGCTGATAATGATTTATTTATACTCTGAGCTTCTTTGAGTCGACAACTGGTGGAACCTGATTTTTTTAGTCTTTCTGAACCAGCAAGATCTACAAAACTTAACTGCAAATTGAATCAAAATATAAAACATAATCAAACATCAACCATGCCTCAAGCTCAGGGTTCATCATAAACAGGCATACATAACAGTTAATTTCAAAGAAAAACATAAGAAACATACCTTTCCTCTTGCCATTGATTGAGTTTCGAGGTTGGTACTTTCAATTACAACCGACAAAATAAGATGAGATCTCGAACTTTCTTCATTCATCTGAGTTCCAGCTGTATGTCGTTGTTTAGATCCTCTCTGTATAATGTTATTCAATTCTTCCATGGTTGAAATTGGCAATACTGTCACATTTTCCACAACCACCATGCCCTAAAAAAAATAAATAAAACAAACAATACAACGTTAGACAAATAAAAACATACAAATCACAAGCAGAAATTCACAATGGCCGGGTAGAGATCATCACCTCTGAATCAGTTTTGATACCTAATTTCAAACGTTTTGCATTCTTCGGTAACAGAAGATCTACAAGTGTGTCTTGATATAATTCCACCATGTAAGCCTGTAACATTGATACATGAGAAGTCTTTGTAAGATAATGACTCATTTTGCACAGTTTTCGACTTCTCACACAAGAAATAAAGATATGATTAGTTAATCAACTGAGTATTTCTAATTTATTGACAATATATATCACCATAATTTTCATAAAAGCAATGAAATTGCATAAATAATCTATTTGAAACTATTACCTTCAAAGAAAAAGAATATGTGTTACCATCTCTGCTTAAAATTTCAAACAGTTCTGCAGTAGCCCGTGGGGTGAGTCCAGGGTTGTTTTTAGTTCCATAGATTGTATATGTCTTCCCTGACCCAGTTTGACCATACGCAAATATGCAGACATTATAACCATCTACAGCAGACTGTACCAAATACTGCATGGAAAATAACCAAAGAAAAGGCATTACCAATAAATTTTGCATAAATTACATTAGGCAAGAAAGGGCTATCAAATTTAAGCTGATATAACAAAACTTACCCTAGTATCCTCAAATACATCTTCTTGGGTAGCATGCTCATCAAATACATGATCATACACATATTGTTTTGGTTTATTCTCCTTCCATGGATGTTCAATAGTAAATTCATCTGTGCTGGTGAGGACATCTCTCTCCTTCTCATTAATCTCTTTATCACTAAGAGGTCGTCGCCGGCAATAGACTCTTATCTTTCCTTTCATATCTAAAAACAAAATCGAGCTTTGATGCTGTAAATATGCTATGAGAATATTATATACACTGTCATGTAGCTATGGGGTTCAACTACCGGGGATGAGATTAGGACATCTCTATCCCAAGTCCCAGTAACGGTCCTGGTAGTGGTGTCTCAATAACGGGAACCGGGACAAGGACCAAGAAGTTCCAATTTTCTCAGACGCAATCCCACTAACCAAGAAATATTAAAAATGAAGCGCACATATATATTTATGACTTAGTTACCAATAATATAGCATATATAACTTTTCTAATATCATATATATAGTTACATGTAAAAAAAAAAAAGATTAATCATTCAATAACCACTTGGTTCAACAAATCCTTTCTACCTACTTCCAAAATCCTCAAAATTATTAATAATTGAACAAGATAACAACCACAATAAAAATTAATTAAAATGGTAAAGGAAGAAATGAATATTCGGATCGGGGAAAATTAATTTAAAAAGTTAATAGGATAAATAAGCATCTAGATTGAGAAAATTTTTTAACAAAGTAATTATTCGGTCTCAGCAAGTCTGGGACAAGACCGAGACACTTTGAACAGCCATATAAACTTTTAAAAGCTCACCTTCTATTGTGTTGAAATAGCGTTTCCGCAAAACTTGCTCTTTTTTATAAAGGGCTTTCATTTCCGCTAATTGAGCCTCTTGCATCCTTAATTTGGCTGCTAATTGTTCATTCTTCCTCTCAATGTCCTAAACAGAGAAAACAACATCAAAATACTTTAGAGTATGAGTTCTCTGAGTGTGTTCTCTAGCACCAGATTATTCAACTTGGTCATTCTTACTTCCATATTCCTTTTCTCTAGAATTGCAGCTTATAGATTGATATCCGTAAGACAAAAAGTATTGCAAAAGTAACATTGGATCAGCTATATGAAGTCATGAAATTTACCTGAACCGACTTATCCTTTTCATTGCATATTGATCTCAGCCTATCACATTCACAAGTAACTTCCTCAAGACTTTGTTTATGGGCATTCAAGGATTCCTTCAAGATCTCCAATTCTTCTTGCATTTTCTCTTGCTTTGGTTTTTCCCGCAACTCTTCTGTCAACTATTCAGCATAGTTTAAAGTATTAAAAAATTTAGCTGACCAATGCCTGTTTTCATTGCAATGACAAATTTGAAGTATTATGCCTTATGTTAAATGTGATTTTGCAAAGGTGCATACTAATCGTGTCCATATAGATAGTTTAAGAAAGAAGAGGCTTCATAATTCAGCCCCAACTCAATTAATACCAAAGTTCAACTGGGTTCCCCAGCCATCTAAAGAAAAGCAAAAGTGGATATAATGGTTAACCTCTACGGCTTCCTTTTACCATGCGATGATCCAGAAGAGATGCACTCTAAGTGACTAGGCATAAAACTCATTTTTGGTGATTTTCATCGAACAGGCTTAACATCCTATTGTATATACTAGAAGCTTGAACTTACTTTATCAACATTTCTTTGAGAATCTTCATCAGCTTTTGACAGATCTTGAACACGTCTTTCATATATTTCCAAAGTCGGACTCTTAAAATTGTTGCCAATATCTCCAATTACAGAACCTCCAGCAGAAGATCGTGCCTTGGAATATTTCTTATCAATAAATTGTGTCTGAAGAGCTTCAAAAATTTCTTCCCCCTATAGAGAAAATGAAATTGTCAGCGAGGCAAAGGAACTAGTGATACACATGTTGAATGTTAATCAAGTACAAAACTAAGTGCTTACTCAACAAAGATATTTATACCTGCTTGGTTTCAACTTGGAACATGCGTAGGACACCCGCAACTCGCATTTCGAAAAATACTACAGTGTCGTAACTTCCAAACATCCTTATGTCTCTTAACTCAGCCGAATGAAGGCATTCCTTTGTAACAGGAGAGAAAAAATGAACCTACAATTGAACAAAAAATTACATAAATAAAAAAACACACTAAATTATCAAACACATAAAAGTTATATGCATGTTTAACTTTACCCCTCTTTTGTTGATGCCCAATATTATTTTTCCGGGTAGAAGTCCAATAGGGTCGTCAATTTTGCAAACATGAAAGAAAACAGAATTCCCATAAGGAAGTGCTGTCAATATGCGAAAAAACTGTTGCCTTGCCTCATCTTTAGTCAGATGCTCCTACAAAAAAGTATCAAAGAAAAAAGAATTTAAACAGTGTGTTATCTATGCATGTAAAGAAGAAAGCCAAAGTAGATATTGATTTCTATATTTCAGTGTGATTCACGAGTATAAAATGGGCAATGCCATATGCACAATAAAGAGATTAACAACCAATTAGTAACACAAAACAAAAGTGATGGGTATGGCAATGTCCAACTACCATACCAATGAATGATAGCGAGAAAGGATGTCCAGCTCCCATTCCCATTTAACTTGAGTAATTGCAATCTGTCTAGGAAGAAACCTCTCTAAAAGTGAGTCCCAACATCTGAGAAATACAAAATCATAAATCTTAGCCAAGTAGACTCAACAGTTTACACTTTAAAATGTGTCAAGCTTACTCAACAAGGCAAAGATTATTGGTAAAATGTAATATGATGAAATAAATCAAGTGAAGCTGAATATTGTTGCAAGATATTAATGTTTTTCAAGCACGTACTCAGGTGCTCTAACAAATCCAATTTCAGCCAGAATTTGCAATGAAGACAGTTGGGCAGCATCATCTCTTCCAACAGGATAATTGCCCAAGATATAATCATGTTGTAACTGTACCATTGATTGACAAAAATCAACAAATATAGAACCTGAAGGTAAATGTCTGGTGCAAAAACTAGCTATGGTTTATTGATTGTAAAATAAGTATTTCTGGTGATTTTACAAAGCAAAAACAACCAACTTCCAAATACATTTGAAAAGTCATGAGTGTGAATGGAAAGACATACTTGTATATAGCATAATTGCACAAACATAGGATCTGCCACAGCTTCATCTAACTCTCGAAATAGGCTTTTCTTAAACAAAAGTTTACATTGCAAGATTTCTCCCTCACTTCGATCATTAGCTGCCTTAAATTTTGCCAAGAGGTCTCCAATATATTCATTGTTATCCAACCCAATGTACTCCTCTGAAAGCCAATATAGGAGCAATTAGACAATTTGTTCTAGTTAGTTAAATACTATAACAATCAACAAGTGTGAAAGAGACATGCCATATCCAGAATCTGGTGATTTGGACCGAGTAACAACTTTACGGCATTCAAACAGAGTAAAGCTATTGTATGTTGACAATTTGATGACCCCCACAAGTTCCTGAAGCAAGTGTTGCACAGAAAAGCAAAGCATGTCAATAAATTGCAAACTAAGGTAGAATCGTAAGCAAAAGGGTGATGTTATTGGTAAGGTTTTTAATTACTATTATTAGGTTGTGAAGCAATATACACATAAAGGGAAACCCCTTCCACATATTTGGTCAGCTTTTCCCATGCATATTTGGAATTTGAGACCTAATTCTTCATATATATTTGAAACTAATTCTATGTAGCTATCTCAAGCTTAAGAAATTTTTAACAGCACTAGAGGCCTTAATATGAAAAAAATTGAAAGTGGCCAATTACTGATATGCTTTATTGGATTGAGTAGATTCTTCAAATGACTATTCTTCAAAACTTTCCTAATTACTTTGCTATTATTATTCAGAGTCTCCCCATTCTTTTTTCTTGAAATTTCAATACCGCATCATATATTAAAGATTTAAAAATAATAAAAGCAAACAATTCCAAGATACAAAGTTTCAAAGCACCTCAACAGCGTCAGCAACTGTTGTTGCCATGTCATATGTGATTTCTTCAGAAGTTCCATCCAAGAAGAACACTATAGTTGTAAGCTTTCTCCCGGTCAATAAAGCTTCAATCTCCTCACGTCCAGGCACAAAATGTCTAGGACCAGCTTTGACAGAACACTTGAGAGCATTCAATGTATTTAATGCCAGGACTTTGATTTCAGCATAAGTGGCCACATCGTGGGCCACACTGTGAACATATTCACACAAATCTCCTGCATCTTTACTAGGCGGCATGGCAGATGCACATAAATACATAAGCTCCCATGCTTTAATCAAACATTGCCTATTTTGAGATAAGAAAGGGTTTAACATCACGCAAGTATAGCTAAGTTATTAGAGCTACAAAAACTATAAGTTAAACTAAGATGAAGCTTCACAGTAAATAGAACATATGCATACCTCTTAAGGTTATTTCTGGTTTGTTTCGATAATTGAACAAAAAGTTCATCTCGGAGTTCTGCATGCTTCAAACTGTGCTTGTATAGTTTACCTACAAGCTTAACCCTCTCATCTAAACTTATCGGATTTACTTGTTCTGACAAATCTACTCCCATATACTTCAAAATGATCTGAAATAGCTTAATTGCCCGGCTAACCATATCATCATTAGTCCTGAGCAAAGATGTTGGCATAGGATCCTAATAAAATTTAAGTTAGCATCCCATGCGCAAAGCATTTCTGGCCAAATACTTCACCAAAATTGGTAATATATAACATTTTAGAAACATAGCACGTCCTCAAATGTAAACTTGTCTCTAGTTTGAGGGCCCACAGATCTTTTAGAAAAAAAAATTCATGATTTCCAGAAGAATTAATTTGTTTCTGCATTAATTTTAGAAACCCCTCCACCTAAAACACAATTAGGAAAAGCTTGATGATATATAATGAAAATAGATGAGCAAGTGGAGAAGATCACAGTCAATATAATGCATAACTGAGTTAGCATATATGTATTCTTACCTGGAATCTATCCATCAAGGGTGCAGCTCCAGCTAGTTTTGCTGGAATAGACATTGTTAGAGTTGAAGGTGTGCTGCAAGTGCAAACCAAAAATTCATCTCACTTGTCATAAAACTAACCCCACAATTTGTAACACCTAACTTTATATTATCATACTATATCATTTTAATTGATTTATAATCATTTTTCTAAATTTCAAAAGCCCAAAAATACCAATAATTTAAGACTTTTTCTTTCAAAATACTAAATCAAACTTCCTTTATTTCGAAATGGGATTTTTTGACAAATTGGTTTGATTTACAACTTTACATAAAACCAAGTGATTTATAAACAACTAAAATAGCTCAAATCCTCTTATGGTATCTAGCCCTATTGATAATGCTTGGGGAGCCAAAACCCCTTTTATATACATTTCTACTACCTATGTATCCCTCTACTATTCTAATAATAGAATATTGGGGCTATCACCTATATATATCACCGTTCTGCTTCTCACGTATATACATATATAATATACATACAAGTCTATACAATTACTATAAAAGCTCCTTGCTTGCTTTACTTGTACATACATATACATACATAACTTTCACTTCATATCATATACAGGTAATATTAACAAAATCTATACAATCAGAGAGGATTCACTAAACTTAAACATCAAATAATTCCCTTAGACACCAATACTTTTCAGAACAGTGATTTTCATCTTGCACTTAACTATTACAATCTCCTAATCCCAAAACAGAGCATGGAACCAATCCTATTCCTCATTCTCAACCCACTAAAATTCTCATAAATATATATATATATACCTAAGCCAAAGCTAGTAGAAATGAAGACCCATTCCACAGTAACCTCAGCATTTTCCAAAAATCCCAGAACTTTAATCATACATAGTGAAATTCCAATTCAATCCTAACACCATCAATTTCTTCTCATCACCATACAAAGACCAAAAAAGAGCAAGAAGGAAGAAAATTTCAATTTCACATTCAATCATACATTAAACTTGCAACAATATACTCTCTCCGGTCCTAATATTATAAGATTCCTTTGACTTTTTTGAAAAAATTTTAGAATACAAAATTAATCACTTTAAATGGTCAATAGTTATCTTTTTTCCTCAAAACTACTATATTCTACTTATAAACTAACATATAATCTAATTACATATAACATATGTTATAATTTAGTGGTCTAATTTACTTCCTAATTTCCAAAAAAAAAAAAGTTAAAGTGGTCTTATATTTAGAACCGAAAGAAGGAAGTAGATAAACTCTGCTACATCTTTATCATGAACCAAGCATCTCAGAAAATCGCACAGAACAGAGGAGGAACAGTGACTATATTTGGGGCTTTTAAAGAAAATCATCCAAATACCAAACCACTACCCAAAATCTTCCCTAAAACCATTAAATCGAGCCCTAAAACCCTAAAACTTCATTCTTACTGATTTAACAAACCCTAAAACCCCCAGACCCGAATCGCTTCCTCTCCAATCTCACTCAAATCGGAAGATCAGAAGGTGGAACAGAGGAGAGAAATCTCACCAGAAGTCCAATCAGGCTTAGCATACGTCCCAAGAGCCTCTCGCCGGCCGGAATCGTTGTCACCGCCGTCGATCAGAAGCTGAGATGGTCTTCTCTGTTCTCTCTCCCTCTCTCTTGGCTCTGATTCTAACGGAAAATGAAAGGAAGAAGGGAACGATAAAATGAAGGAAGGTACCTAAACCACACCGCGGCAGCGGCGGCGGCCTCTCCTCCCACCGCTCTCTCTCCCCCCCTCGTTGCTGAAGCAGAGAAGGAACGTAATGGTGCAGGTGATTCGAATGTGGAGGGAGGAAAAGGGTACAGTGATTTGGGAGATAAAATGACAATATTGCCCTCCCTTATAACATAAGATATTTTCAATTTGAAGGCAATCTTGACATTTTCATTTCCTCCCATTTTTTTTTTGCTCTTTATGCCCTAGCTCAAAATTTTAATTACTTTCTTATTAAATCTTGATCTGGATTTAATCTCTAGAATAAATTATTAAGATATGTTGTAATCCTCAAATTTATTTAAAAGATTTTTTAATATTAAAATAATACCCTAAGATTTTAAATATTTCTTTGTTATCTCATTTCAAAATTTTGAGATGTTATAATTCTCCCCCCTAAAATAATTTCGTCCTCAAAATTAAGAGAAATTGCCATGCTGTTAAAACTCTTGATATAACTCCATATCCTACTTCACTCCTTTTGTACTTGTTCAGAGGTATTCTTTCCTTGTTTGTTTTGAACTTCCTACAGCTTCTGTCTAATATACAAGAAGGCCAATACCTTTTTATACTTAACCCTACTTTCGTATAACTTCATTTATCTTCAGGAATTTTCTCTCTTCTAAATAAATTTCTGGTTATATCGCTCTATGGCACAACAAATCTCTATGGACTTCTCAGTCCATACCTACTAACATTGCTATAGGTCATATATGCCTATTAGGAATTAGAGATGAGTAAACTAGAGTGGAAATGAACTTTCTCTTTAATTGAACTATGAATTTTTTATATTCTAACTCATCTAGGTCATAATCTATCAAGAAAATTGTTGTATCTATGAGATCTAATTGTGATATCTATTCCTTTCTCTTGGATCTAACTGCAATCCTTTTCTGCCTTTCTCTTGGATCTAACTGCATTCCTTTCTGGAAGATTTAAAACCTAAGAATTGGGTTATCGAATATCTTCACCTCTACTTCTATTGCTCTTGGCTAATCCTTCCTACTTACATTGGAATAAGGTATAATCCACTGGCCTTGCCTCGGCTGCTTTTTCTATATCTTGGAGAACCAGTTTACCAATTACCAACGCATTAGGAAATACTTTTTGGCCAAATTATATCTCTATTTTATGTTTTTCCTAATAACTCTTTAATGAGCATTATCTGGCTTAGTGCTTTGGCTACATATAACACTTGTAACAGACACTTTGACTCACCAAGCAAGCCTTTTCCCTGTAATTTATATCACCTAGATTACATCTGACAATCTATTAGCTTTTGAACTCTCAATCCTCTTTGATGTGCTTCTCTTCTATATCTCCTGGGTTACAAAAGAAATGCTAACTATGTAACTCTAACCTCTTGAAAGGTTTTGGTGTAACTAAATATCTAAATGCAATATTATTCAGCTTATCTCTTGGATCTTAATATGATCCTTCTAGAATATTATAATTCTAATGATGAAGCTATTGAACAACTCTATCTCTAAGCAAATAGGTAACTACAGAAATTAATCTCTATTTTCTACTCATATTAAGAAAGAGCTTATTTAGCATAAACTAGTCTTGAGAACTATTAATGGATAACCTACATTTTAGTCATTGTCAAAATTTCCCTTAACAACCTCAAATGCATGATCCCCTTTAAATATCTTAGTCATTAATTTTGCTAGTTTATCATTTATACCCCTTAAAGTATCAAACTATCCTCAACTTTTACTCTTATACTTTGGAATAACATCATTACCTATTCATGGAAACTTTTCAGACTTCCAATTATACATCTTATAAATTTGCATATGAAATTTTCATCACCTACAGTCATAAATACTCTAACTCCTTGAGGAATTTAATAACTTGATCTACTATTCAAGTAAATTGCAAATTTGTATATTTTCGATATATTATGTGTTGACTAATTTTTTTATATATGTTTCTAGCTTTTAAAATCATTCAAGGATTTTCATTTAAATTTCACAATATTTAATTCTTAACATATACTTTCTTTTCATATACTGCCAGGCTTATAAGCAAAATAATTGCATCAACCATAAAAATAATACGCCTTATCATAATCTCCATTGCCTTTGTGAAAATATATATTTCACATAAATATTTATAATTTTATATTTCGGATACTTGGACTGCAGGTCCATAATCTTCACATATTGAAAGCATAATAACATTTTCGTTGTATCTTTCCCTTTTGTTTTCCTTTTGGACTATCTTTATGTCTACTTTTTATGATATATCTCTACATAAGATCCTCATCTAATAATATGATATCATTTTTAAAATTGTTGTCGACAATTTTTTCTTTTCAATTCCATTTTTCTTGTTGTGACATAACATATTGAGATCTCTTTGTAAATTTTTAGGTATCTGTACCTCCTTTGAGGTTTTTTAATTAGTTATGTCTTGGCACTCTTCTGGAGTACATGCCTCCTTAATATGATCATCTTAATTATAAGTTCCTATTTATCTGAATTATTTACATTTAGAATCGATTGATTTCTCATGCTTCAGGCATGTCACATTTATTGGAGCATTTTCAGCTAGAAAAAGAGATTTGATAATTCTTATTAGGATAGTAGTTATATATGACAAATATTTTGTAATATTTCTTTAATGCAAAATATAATGAACTTCTTGTTCATACTATACTTGAGGTTCTACATTTGATAATTATAGTTCATTCTAAACATTATCTTTTTCAACTACTTGATTTCTCCCCCTCATGTTTGGATAACTTTGTTGAATGACAATTAACAAATCATGCGGTATAAGTCTCCTAAATCCATTTGTTTTTTTTTTGAAACATCATTCTGTTTCAGTTAGAAACAAGAAGAAGGAGTTCCTTACCTAATATTTATCTCATTTTTGTTTAAATGCCCATATATACACGTTGTGGTGGATTGAAAGGTATATGCATTGCACATTCAAAGAATTTTGAGATGGAAATTATCTGGCTCATGACCAAAAGCAAATTTTATCGGGAGAGTCTGTTGAACTCTAGATTTTGATGATAACCAAACATGACTTAGGCTATAAGATCATGGATCTTAACTTAGAAAATTACTTCGAAAAGCTATTTCTCAAAATCTAAGTTAAGCAATCGATGGCTCAAAACAACAATCGATTGGTGTGGTGCCTTCGCAATCGATGGCATATCGATTGGTGTGTCTCAATCGATTCCCAGAGAGAACAATCGATTGGTGCTTCAGATTTTTCCAGAGTACTAAGACAGTGAGCAATCAATTGGAAGGAGAGGCAATCGATTGACTTCAACAATCTATAAGCAATCGATTGGAACTCTAGTTCAATCTAAGATGTAAGCAATCGATTAACACATGAACAATTGATTGACATGTACTAATCGATGAGGAATTCAGGCAATCGATTGACATACCTGTGTTTTATTCGATAACTAACATATGCATCGAGTGTTGTAGGTGGCAATCTGAACCAATCTAAAGGCAATCGATTGAAGACCAGAAAGAGCAATCAATTGGCACATCCAGCAATCGATTGACACATGAAGAAATTCAAATTTATTTCTTTTCTCATGATTGACTAACTTTATATCTGGACATTGTACTTGAATCTATTTTGGGCAGTTTACATTGGACACCTCAATGACAGCCGCCAACCTCCAGACATGGGGCATAAGTTGAGACGGGGACAGATCGTAATAGGTACAGATATATAAAATCACCCTAGGAAGGGGAAAGGGAGAAATATAGCGAAAAGCCTCTACACTTAAGGCGATTGTATTATCTGAGTAAGAGTCTAATTGCTCTGACTCCTCAGGAAACCTATAACTAACTGTTGGATCAAAGCAGTGGAGATTTGGAAAAAGGTCGATTTCTTTTGGTTTGAGCGAATGGGGTTTGTCCTCTTCCATGACCCCCGACCTGGTGGGAGAATGGATCCCTAAGTCCGCGGCCTCTGAGAAATTGACCTGGACATCAGCCTCACGAGTTGGGGCGTCGGCCTCAGGCTCCTTATGCCCATCCTCGTCATCGTCAGAGACCACAACTAAGGGTTTCGAGATAGAGGGTTTGGAAGTGGGGCGACGATATGATAGTCTACTAGAGTGCCTCCTCCTAGGTGGCGGGGTTCCCCTCTTCCTCCTAGAGGTCTTACTAACAATAGGAATCACTTTTTCCTCCTCTTCTGCCATAATCCCGTCATCAAGTGGACGAGATATGGTGGAGGTAGATGAACTCTCCCTTTCCGAGGGGAACTCAACGTAGGAAGGGTTCGAGTTGGACCCAGACATCATAAAAACCCAGAAAACAAAAACAGTATAGACAAAAATCTAAAACGGAGATTAAGAGAAAAAACGCCGAAGATATCTGGGAAGATGATAACGCCCTAACTGTAGAAGGCAATAGGGAAATGGAGAGGAAATGGCCGGGAGTTCGCGAAGGAAATGGAAAAAGTGAAAGCAGTTCACCTTTTTTCCATTTAAATCCAGCCTGACAAACGCTGTTTAAAGATGTCATGTCCTCAGAATCACATCATAGTCGTCAGACGTGGAGGGAACAGGGCAAGCGAACCGCCCGCTTCAATCTCGGCTATTGATTCACTGTAACCGCTACTTCCCAATGCAAATCGTCTTTGACTTTGTCAAGTAGGGGACTTAATGTTGGACCCAGTTTTCATCCTTGGGCCAATGCAAGGGAGTCCAAGCCCAACGAGCCTACATTCACAGACTGCACACCTCATCAGCCCAGTAGCGTCAGTGGTGTAAATTTGAAATGGAGCTGAGAGACTTGGTGCACCCTCACGATCCGCATGACGTGGAAGTCGATTAGCAACCAACCTAGATCGTCGCCCATAACGTCCATAATGCCACGATCATCACCGATATTTTCTCAACGATCTGACTCATTAATAACGCATATAAATGAGAGCTGAGGCATGATCTAGTGGGAGGACTCTAGCTGAAAAACACTTGTGACTTTGACTAAGCTCGATCAATTGTTAATCCAACTCTCTGAAGCATTTTTTTAGTTGTAATCTTTCATTTACCTTGTAACCACTGTTGCTAGTGACCCCGATCATCAATAAAATCATTTCCTTTTAGTTTTTATTTGGTTTCCCCGTTTTTTAGCATCAACAGGAAACATTCTTTTGTTATTAGTGACAACAAGATGAATTGGACTGGCTATTTGTGTAAATGATAAATTGATACAATAAGACTTAACCAAAAGTAGAGCAGATCAACAACATGGACATGATGATATGAAATTTTAATTAATGCCAAGAGATAAATTAGTTGCGTGTGTAATTCACAATAACCGAAGAACAAAAGCAACTAAAAATGCACAGAAGCCAGGCTAATACCTTTTGTAAGGACCGACCACACAATACTCTTAATGCCTCGTAGAAGTCTCTAAATTTCTCAAACTGAACCACAATCTTGCAATAGAGGCCTGAAAATAGGCCTTCACTCTCTTCGTTTGCATCCTCACTTAGATCATCGTCCTCAACAACAGTAATATTCCTAATTATAGATCACACAAAAGATAAGATAAGGAGATAAATAACAATGCAGACAATAATTGAGTCGTATTTTAAGATATCACATAAGCAACTTTGGTTATATATGGACCTTCAAGTTCTATGGCGCTTTTAGTCTTAAATTGGTCCGATAAAGGAACTACAGATTTTGAAGGTTCATAATGCATATAATTAGCTACGATGTTTTATCTTTTTCCATGTCTTCGACAAGTTGTTCTCTCTTACTTCTTTTTCTACTGGTGGCATAGTTGGTAGCTGAGGATCTCATAAGGACAAGCAAGGACCAAACTAAATGATTACCTCCGAAGAACTTTGGTCGCCCAAGGAGGCTATAAAAATTCCAAACCACCAAGGAAACTACCAATATACAGTGAGCTTCAAAACATGGCTCATGTAGACGCAATACACCCCTTGAACCAGCTGAGCCAACCCAGGCTGGTGTTCTTTTCTTTCTTTCTTTCTTTTTTGCTTGCTTCTTACAATAAGGAAATAAAATTAAAGACTCGAAGCAAATTACTCAATCCAATCTTCATCACACTAGAATCTAGATTGCTTTGCGATATGCACCCCAGAATTTCCAATTAATTAATAAAATTTATTGATGGCGTCGACCTCAATCATGTCTTCATTTTTTTATGGTAGAGTTGTAACTTGTAAATACTTAAGTCAAACTAAAACTCAATAAAGTCTTCAGAATGCTGAGCTTTTGCATTAAATCATCCCTGAAATTTTATACAAGAAAAATCTCAACTCTCGACCCTCGGTTTGGAACCTACATTTTTTTATGGTGCTTTTCTCTTGCTTTTCCTTAATCCTAGCCATCAATCAAATCTGATGGCTAAAAAATTATAAAATATTGATCCACAAATCTCTCATAGTATCCCTCTCATCCCTATTTTCTAGCTTACACTATCTTTATATTTTTATCTATTTTTTTCTTATATATTTTCAACCATTAGATTTGATGGATGACTAAGATTAGGGAAAAGCGAGAGAAAAGCACCATAAAAAAATGTAGGGGTTCCAGACCGCGGAACCTCTCCTCTACACTACTCTCCTATTTTCCTCCTCTTCCCCTCATCGCAGCCCTTCATCTAATCCAACAGGGCCACATTAAATCACTCACCTCACAACCCACACACAGCAGTGACGTGATTTTTGGAACAAACTGCCAAACATGAAGCATGAAAATCAGATGCAATTTATTTTCTCTCTAGCTGTTCTTGCCTTGGTAATTTGCAGTTAGGATCAATCCATCCAACAACAAACCATTGATGCTTCCAAAGGGCTCCTTCTTCCTGCAGTTATTCATCCTTACTTCTCATTTTATGAGATTTCTAATTTACACAAAGAAGAAACAAAAATAGAGTTTCCCTGCCACACCTCCTCATCAAGTTATCACCTGCTGAGCCCTCTTGCCCAGAAGTGGTATTTCTGGTATATCTCCCAATGAGTCGACATCGAAGACCAGAAACACTCACCTTGCACTACGCCTCCTGTGCAGTTTTTTTATTTTTTATTTTTTTTGCTTCTTGATAATGTCTAAAAATTTTTCCCATTATATATTGTATATTTATTGAATTATGGGTGCCTCATTTAAGCAGCTGCAGAAAACAATCATGTTAATTGAGTGTCTTGTAGAATTATTATTCATTTTTGCACCTTTTATACCTGCAGTTTATTAAGAAAGATTCAAGGATAGATTTAATGTGGCCCATTGGTTTAGATGAAGGGCTGAGATGAGGAAAAGAGGAGGAAAATAGGAGAGTAGTATAGAGGAGAGGTTCCAAGCCGAAAAACATCTATGTCAAGAATACAAAGATTAATAATGAAACCTGCTAAGTAACAAGACCATTAACACGTGGAGAATTAGAAAACTCACCTTATCTTGCCAAATGTCGAGAAGATGGTGTGAGTAACCAGCATGGAAGGCTTAGACGAAACCCTCAGCTCTGAAAACCACCATGATGGCAGACCTCAAAGAGTAATTGTATCCGGTTTTGGGCTCCCTCTAAAGTACCCTGCCAAAGTTCAAAGTTCAATCATTTAAACACAAACTCCATTTCTTTTCACTCGAAAGCACATTTTAACAAAATCGGGAACACATACCTCGATTTCCAAATGCATAAAAATCCTCTCAAGATTTCTTTATTCCCTCAAAATCATCTAAAGTCAGAACAAATACAAAAAGCCTGAACCTAATTCCTTCCAAATTCAACTCAATATCCTCCATCTTCTCAACAAGATACTTCCTCCATTCCAAGAATTTTTTATCCAACTCCTTCACGTCCTCTTCCTCACTATCCTTCTGACTGCGATCGTCAAGAAACCCTAGGTCTCAGATGTGAAGTATTCCAAAGGCAACTGGATCATCGAGCTTGCGCTACTTCAAGTCTCTATGGCGTTTGATGTGGATATTTTCCTCGGGAACAGTAATAGGGGTAGAAAGCGAGGTCTTAAGAAAGTCAACGAGAAAACGCTTGATCTTCCACTTGTCGATGTGTTTGATGATAGTGAAGCCAGAGGGATAGATAGTAAGATTGAGCTTTATGCGAGGGACAAGAGAGAAACTGTTCTCAATGTCTAACGTGGTTGTCAGAGGCACCAAGTTTAACGGCTGAATGCTCATATCTTCTACTTGTGTGTTAAATTTAGCCAACCTGAGATTAAAACTTGAAAGATTCGCTGAATATAATCCCCAATCTACCAATCGCCACGAAGCTTGAACCTAGAAGGAAGGAAGGGGAAGGGAAGTGGTGGGGAAGAAGGGGAAAATGGCATCGCATTAGACCGGGTTGGAAATGACGTCGTAGTGAAGGAGAATATACTTGGGGTAAGTTACAAAGTTAGGCGTAAGATATGACCAGTGCTCTCGATTAATCACAAACAAATATATGATTTTGGGTAAAGTAGCAATTCTAACAATGAAGTTTTGCAAGAAGAGCACCTAACACCATTAAGTTTATAAAGATGCAAAAATACACATAAAGTTTACAAAGTGGTGCAACCTTCACATATCCGTGAGATGATCTAAACTGCCATTATGTGGGTCCCACATAGCTGTCAAGTGTCCAAATATACTAACATCCACAATAAAAAGTGGGTCCCACCACTCTCTTGATTTTTGTAAATTCCATTATTACCCATCCCCTTTCCATTTTTTGCTTTCGTCCACATCCTCCATTGTTGGAGGATCTGGCATGTTTGTTTGGCTATGGAATCATTTTTCCAGAAAGACGGGGGGAAAAGAACAAATCACACCTATAGGAAGGTGAAAGTACTCACCATCATATATTTATATTTAAAACGAAAAATGGACTCAAAATTTCAAACGCTTTATAATTCCATATACATCATATATCTCTGATTTTTTTTCAATGTGATATGTATAATTCTCCAACTCTTTTTTTGTCCTTTTCTTGTTTTGTTTCTATCATGAGATCATCTTCTCATGTTCATAAGGTCCTTGGGTAAACTACTTTAGATCACTATTGCCTATAGTTCCCACTGTGCACAAGGTAAACATGACCAGAGCTTCTCTGAGGAAGATAAGCACGATGATGAACCAAGATTACCGGAGCAACTACAAGCAGCCGTAAGACTGCGAGATAAAGAAATCGATGACGAGGAAGACGATGAAGAACACAACCTAGATGAGGATGATTTTGACAATGACGAGGAGGAAGAGGAGGAAAGGTTGTTGAGTGATTTTGGCGGAGAAAGGAATGCTCTGATCTTGAAAGAAGAGGAAGGCAAAGCAACATGGTGAGAGGTATATTAATTGATCTGATCCAAAATCTTTGGCATTTGAAGTAGGGGCATAGATGAAGTATAGAATACCTAAAAAGAGAAGAAAAGAAAATGCAGGGGTTAGGCCAGAGATGCCTGCAGTGGAACGGTGAGCTTGTTACCATCGATGGTGTGTTCAACTGGGAGAAGAATACAGGGAATAAAGGAAGAAAGATGGGGAGGGGTAATGATGGAATTTAGAAAAATCAAGAGAGTGGTGGGACCCACATAACGGCAGTGTAACGGATATGTGAAGGTTGCACCACTTTGTAAACTTTATGTGTAGTTTTGCACCTTTATAAACTTAATGGTGTGAGGTGCTCTTCTTGCAAAACTTCATTGTTAGAATTGCTACTTTACCCTATGATTTTTTATAATAAAAAATATATGCTTTTTGAAGTGGAGATTATGGCCTAATCGAACATCCTTAAACGAGAAATATTTATATACTTTTAGGTCTTTGATACGAGGGATTTGGAGGGGAAGGGAGGAGAGGAAAAATTTTTATGAGTTGAATTTGTAACACCCTTCTTTAATTTCACAATTTTCATAGGAGGTTGCTACAATTTGGGTACCACGGTCCCGTAAATGGTACAAAAGTATCAATATAAATTTAAAACTGATTTAACATATACATATATCAAAGTTAATTGTTATAATACATAGGCCCAAAATACAAAACATAGCAGTACATGGCTAGTTTATCCCAGAGGGACATGCACTAATAATTACTCCTCTGGTGCCTTTCCCTTGGACTCTACCCGGACCGGACTACCTGAAAAACATGGGGTAATCAGAGTGAGGCATTTGTCTCAGTAACCTCATATGCACTTACCTTTCATATGGCATTAATCATATTTAATAGAATGGGATAATATGATAAAATCGAATTGTAACATAAAATGCTTTAATGCAATCATGCATATCCCACTCCCGGTCAATCCAGCCTATCCGCCTTATTTCCTCTGGCCACACGGTCCATGGGCTAAAGAGGTCAACCATGTGACTGGTTCCTCCAATAGCTCACCATTCATATGATAAGGGTGGGCCAAACCCTTAGAGCATATTCCTGGACCATGGACCTATCCCCTTTTCAGAATCATAAAAGGGGTGCCATCCGCCTCTTATTGAACCAGTGAGGCTATTGTCCCTTGTTGAACTGATGGGACAAAATATACAATATACAATGCCGTCCACAGTGCACCGTGTGGAGGCCCTCACCAAGTGGTGGAACATATCTCATCTCCACAATAACCACCCCAATGCATTATCACATATTGTTCATTACATATTCATTATCATGACATCCACATGTATTTCCATATTGATATATTCTTACTAAAGCATACATTTGTACAACCATATCATGTTATCTCATACCACCAAACATTCATATAAAATCAAATAGAAATTGATATAGACCATATAAATAACAGTATATCAGTTTCAGCAACATATGCAAGATAAGTGATAGAGCTTACTTGGCAGAAATTCTAACTCTACAGGCTTCCTAGGACCTTTAAAATGACAACTTAGCTTTTCCTTAGCTTTCCCTTGATTTCCTCTTGCTTCTTCCTCTCTCTCACGTCTCACTCTCTTTTTCTTTCTAAGTTCTCTCTCTTTTTTTGTGGTTTTCTCTTCCCTTGTAGGTATCCCCCTTTTATAGACTTACTTGGCTTGCTAAACACTCAACTTATCTTGTAAGGAAGAGGCTAGAACGTGAGAGTGCTAGGGAATTGTACATGTGTCATTTTACAAGAGGGGAGGTGAAATCTTGGACTTTTAAGAAAAGTAATGGTGTGATATGCAAGGGAAGAGTCAAAAGTTGTGTCTTACAAGGAATTTTATTTCAAGAGAGATTCTTCTTCATGTTTCTAGGAGATGGAATTATTGGTGCAATTGTTGATGGTGTGTCTGAGGTAGAAATACCTGAACAACTATTGCTCAGATGCGAAAATGATCCAGTTCATTCTATAGTTACATGGACATATGACAACATTCTTGCAAGTATGACAAGCAACACATACTTCAATGACCGTGCCATCCTTGCTCCTACAATAGAAATGGTTAATCAAGTAAATGATCATATGTGCAACATTCTCCCAGGGGAAGCTCATGAGTTTCTTAGCTGTGACACAGTTTGCAAAGCATCAGTTGGCACTAATAACATTGACAACTTATATACCACAGAGTTTCTTAATACAATTTCAGCATCAGGATTGCCACCACACAGACTTATCGTTAAGGTAGGTGCACCAATCATGCTACTAAGAAACATCGATCAACAGGCAGGCCTTTGCAATGGTACACGGTTAAGGGTGTCAAAGGTTGGTAAGATGGTCATTGAGGCAATCACATTAAATGGGTCAAAACCAAATGAGAAGATACTCATACATAGAATGGACATGAATCAATCTGAGTCAAGATGGCCGTTCAAAATGCAAATGAGACAATTCCCCATCATACTGTTATTCGCAATGACAATCAACAAAAGCCAAGGACAGTCGCTAAGGAAAGTCGGTTTGTATTTATCAAAACCTGTTTTCACACATGGTCAACTATACGTGGCACTATCAAGGGTTAGGAGTATGGAAGGACTCAAAATTGTATTATCTCCAGAACAACAACAAGAAGGCAACAAGACTGCAAATGTGGTGTACCAAGAAGTGTTCTTCAATGTGGGAATGCCATAGTTAGTTCTTCAGGTTTGTACTGAGATTTCTTACATTTTGATGCTATTCTGGAATACATAATTATCATGCTTCTGCCAGTTAACGATAGACGTTAGCAAATGCACCCTTATGTGCTTGTGTTAATCTTTTGATGTGGATATTACTAATCTTGACATGCAGTACAATGAATACATTTATGCTGTTACATTGAATTTCGGAAGCTTCTAATTTACTGTGCAATTACAATGATGCTACTAATACAAAGCTGTGCTTCAATAGACCGTGTGATCTTTTACATCAATTCATAAATGTAATTCAGTACAGCCCGAATCTTCAAGTATAAGCTCCAGGGAAAGGCAACAAAGTTGATGCTTTTACTTATACGAGAGTTTTGCTAAATCTATATACGTAGGAAAATAAAGAAAAGGTGACCTCTTCAAATTTGCTTGCAAAATCCACAGCTGGATGTTTCCACTAGACTCATAATTTTTAAAATTTGCTTTTACTCCTTGTACTATGGTATTTTGATAGTGTCTCTTTTAGCAGTAACATTTAAGTGCAATTTGCTCTTCAACTTACTTTTTGAGAATATATTAGACCATTTAATTTTTTCACTTCTTCAAACATTACACCCTATCATGTCTTATGCAGGGGAGGAAGCTTCTCATGGCAGGAAAAATATTGCAATCGCTTATTTTTTTGAGTCCTTCCTTTTCCTGAAAACACAGCAATCATATCATTGATGAAGTTTCCTTTTGATCATTCCATGACAATGCAAGTTGTTCAGTACAGATTTGGTTTTGATGTATACACACTAAATACAGTCGGTCCGCAAAAACATTATGCATCTGCAATCAGTACACACAAACAGTCAGCCTGCATAAACAAAATCATCCTCCAATTTCAGTTAGAGGTATTCATATGCACTAGCTATAAAGAAGCTACAGAAACTAAAATAATTGATATTTTGTCTACCTTTCACGCTTAGCGAAATGTAGCTTTTTGCTTCATTATGTGTTCAATTTCATCTATATGTTGCTTTTCTATATTCCTTCATTTATGCTATTTTGTCTGAAATTGTGTGCTATGCAAGGAAGATGATCTGCAACCACCCAAGATAACTATGGCTTGGGCAATAAATCTAAATATGAACAAAGTTTTCCACGTATCTCTCATGATTAATTTTGTTAATTGTATTTAATATAATGGAACATTTTATTGGGTTCATCTACATAAAGTATAATCTTTTGTTTGGAAACAACAAATAATAGCAACTGTGCAACGCACGGGAGGTCAAGCTCGTTTCATCAAGGAAAAAAGATCCTTCAAACTTGATCATTGATTTAACCTTTTGCCTAAATGTGCCCTGGGGGTTAAAATCAAAATTAATCCAAGGATTGCAGTATAGGTTGCAACCTCGGGTCATTTCTCTTAAGGAGTCTTTTAACCTATCTAAACTAGCTAAATGCAATCAAAACAATAAAAGATATGGGGGTTTTGGTTTGAAAATTCATTTAATAAAACTATTGACAATAGCAGTTACTTGTTTTTGGTATTTTAGATTAATGAGTGAAAAGAGTTTGGATTAAGGGAAATTAATAAAATGGGCTTTGGTGATGATAAGGTGGCTCTCACGCTTCATTAAATTGATATTGGGAGTTAGATTCACCAAGTCTAATTGAAAAATCCCCAAGCAACCACTAGGGGTCCACTAGCCCTAATTAATAACTAATCAAGCAACCACTTTCATAGCTATCACTTAGGATTAGTGTTAAGCTCCACTTGGTGTGTGTCGGAACATGAGTTTTGAAAACCGATTCCTCTCAAGAATGTGCAACCACATCATTCAATTGGACAAATTAAGCTACACAATCTAGCAACCACTAAAAATCATATAACATTCATAAATCCAATAGGAAATTTAAACAAACATATCATTCAATTAACATAACTCAATATCCAACACAAATGTTCCAATTCATAGACAACTACAAAAGGAAATCATGTCTCAAATCCAAATATACAAAGAGAAATGCAACCACAAGACTCAATACATAAGGAAAAGAGCATGAGAAAACAAATAACTCCCCTATTTTGCCCATTGAAGCTCAAGCCACCTTCACACCACCAAAGCACCAAGATTCTAGCCTCTCATGTCTTCAAATTCGAGCCCAAGAGGATCCATGATGACAGCCTCCATGAGTGAGGAAGATAGAAGGAAAATTGGAGTGGGAATGGAAGTTAGAAAGGAAAAGAACAAGAAAATCAGTGGAATTCGAGGTGGAGATGAGTAGGGATGAGAGGATTTGAGTGGAGAATGAGGATAGATGATGGAACCCTAGGAGAACTGAGGTATTTTCGTGCATAGGAGGCTTAGATTCTGAAGGTGGGGGTGTTTAGATCTATTTATACTGCTCCAAAACCCTAAAAATCGCGTCAGAATTTTGCAGATTTTCGTCACTTCGCTGTGGGCGAGCAAGCACCAATTCTGGAACTTTGCCTCTGAGTTCACCGTGATCTCGCCGCGGCGAGGCTGCAGCGAGCGACAGGAGCTTCTGCTTCTTCTTGTCTTTCTCGCCGTCAGTTCGCTGCGGCGAAGCCGCGGTGAAGAGACATTGATTCTGTTTCTCTCTTCACTTTCTTCTTCTACTCCGTCCAGAATTCTTCACTGCAACTTGGCTTCTTAGTTTGGGCATGTTTCTTCTATGACCTGCATATAAATTGGACCTAAGGTAACATCAGAATGTTTTTGAAAATGGGTTAAACAATAAATCATACTAATTGTGCCCAAATTGCCCTTGACTAGAACAAATTCCAACAAAGTGTACAAAAGTCAGAAATGAACCTAATTAAGTGCAATTACCCCAAGATCATGCAATAATCCAATGATTTTATCAATGAAAAGTGTATAAAAATATGGTGCAATCAATCATCCATTGAGTAAGAATTGATTTTGGTCTTTCTTTTTCATTTAGGTTCCTGAAGTTTTCAGCTTTCATGTTGGCCTTGTGGGATGAAAAAGAATCCAACTGATTGAATCATTGGAATAAACCTATCGAGATGTTAAATTTTAGTGAGAGAAGTAATTTGGACTTAAATAAAGTTATAGTCTTTTGAAGAAGAGGATATACTTTAGAAGTTGACCTGACATGGTTGTGATTTCAATTGTGTTAATTTCTTTGAATCCCGTCTCTGCCCTTTTGTTTTGGGGATAAATTTCAAGTAGTCGGTGTTAGGTTTAATTGGAGTTATTGCTGTGAAAGACTTTGAGTCCAAGCCTAAAGGCCATAGTTTTTTGTTGCGATAATTTACTTTTAAATTTCTTTGTTTCAAGTATCAATGAATTAAACGTTTTGGTCTCTTTCATGTCAGAAAGAAGACAGGCTGAGGCTTTCGCATCAGAGAGAAGTATTTCATTAGAATACCTGTAAGACTACAGGCAATATATATTGTATGCTCTTTTGTTTTTTCTTGGGGCACAATTGTTTGATCTGAGAATTCTGTGCAGGTGATTGTAGAGAAAGTTGAAAGAAGTGACATTCCGGACATTGATAAGAAGTAAGAGCTTTTGTGTCACATATACCATTCCGTTTATCTAATTGGATTTTACACATGAGAATATTGCTTGAATTTGCTTGGTGGTTTCCTTGGAAGTTAGTATACTTCTGTTTTTCATTGTTTTATTGCTTTGAATTATGAGAGTATTTGGGAGGTGGTACATGTTTGCGTGTGCGATTTTCTGTTCGGTTCGGTTCTTGAGCAATTGTGACAAGGGAGAATAACTTTTGGCTATTGTATAGGTTATGATTAAATCTTGAAAGAAGAATATGAACACTTTCTTCATTGGAATAGTGGTTATGGTATAATAAAAGTAATTAGTATCTTGAAATTTGAAATCTGAATTGAATCCTATGAATTTGAGTTTGCTCATAAAATATCTTAATTGTTAACAACCTCCGCTAAATTTAAGTGGGCAAGGCTAATAGCTTTGTTGGTTGAATCTATATTGCTAGTATATATGAGTGATTTCTGTATGGTTGAGTTGTTTTGTAAATTTTGTGTTTAGTTTTGTTAATGTTCTGCTGTGATGTTGATTTGATGCTCTAATTTTCTGTTTTGGAGTTTAAAATTGTTAGGGTTTGGAATTTCAATTATATGGTTGTTTTGATGTTTCAAAGTATTAAACAAGTATCTGTATGTAAGGGACTAAATCATATTTTTATTTAAGTGGAAAATAATGGTGCCAGGGTAGCTGAGTAATTACCACATAGGCTTATTTTCTGAACAAGAAGGTTCTGCACTAAATAAATTCCTTTTCCTTTCTTTCTTTGGTGGACCAACTTGTTTAGTTGGGTAAAATTGAGCTTTAATGACTTCAATAGTTTTAAAACATTAATAAATTATGGTTTTCTGTAATATGGACATATCCGAAGGTTTAATGTTGAAATGAAAGTAAGGGAAAAAGATTAAATTGTCAAACTTTAATATTGTTCAGTTTTAGTGCTATGATTCGGTTAAAATTATGAAATGAAATGGATTTATATTATTGATGTTAAAGTCAGTTTGAAATCTTAAATTGGGGTATCAAGTGTTAGCTTTGAAACTTGAATAAGTTAAGTTGTAGATAATTATTATAAACTAGATTTTTCTCCCTGTGCAATGCACGGAAGTTAAAAATAAAAATGAAATAAATTAAAGAACATAAATTCTTGAATAACTATTTTATGATTAAAAATGTTACTTGAAAACAACAAAAATTGATTACATATAGATACAAATAATCTAAATTATTAATCGCAATTTTTTTAATAAAAGAGAAAATGTGAATTATTTTTAAAAGGCTTATTGCAAAATTGTGAGTTATCAAAACATATATTTATATGTTCATTATATATTTGAATACAATAAAAGTTGATTTCATATGAATATAAATGATCTAAATAATTGATTGCACTCATTTGAATCAAAGAGAAAATTTTATATGGCTTAACTTCAAAATTGTGTGAGTTATTAAAATGTTGCTTTAGATATTTGTTTAATTTTAATCATAAATAAATGAGATGAGCAATTGTTTGAGTAAGTTTGACAACTGAAAATAAATTAATAATATTGATAATGCAATAATGATTTAAATCAGAAATAAATATGATTCAACAACTGATCGAGTATGGATTACATTGTAAAAGGAAAAAAAGTAATTTTTTTGCTTAAAAAAGAAAAAGTGATAGTTGACATATTTGTTATATTTTCACATTTTATAATTTTATTTTATGAATATTTTTTTAATAAAAAATCTAAATTACAAAAGTCCCCTGAGAGATTGCATCTATGATGTAAATGTTATATATATGTGTGTGTGTGTGTGTAGGGGTGTTCACGGGACGGGACGGGACCGGGACGACCCCGTCCCATCCCGTCCCGAAGAAAAGTGTTCGGGACGGGGTTCCCGTCCCGTGTCCCGTCCCGTCCCGAACTTGTCCTGGTCTCGATCAGGAGGGACGGGATAGGCCAGGCCTTGTCCAGAAATTTTTTCCCAATTAAAAAAAATTGACTCAAAAATCTTTTTTTTTGCAGAGCAATACACTTGTTGGGTGATTTTGTAGCATAATTAAATCTCTTACAGTGCCATGAGCACTCCATATTAATACATAATAAACCAAAAACATAATAATTAGAGCAAAAAAAGTAGCAACAACTACACATTTAAATAGAGTTTGAAAAAAACTTCAAATATAATGTGTTACACATAGAGCATAGTGGCATCGGACGAGAAATTTGAGATCGATGAATGGTTGGAACTTAGTTTAGAAGTTAGAGTTATATATTTTTTTTAAAAAAAAGTCATATATACTCATACATGAGACAGATGATACATGTATTTTTTTTCTAAAAAAATATGGACATATATATTCGGGACAGGACGGGATCGGGACGACCCCGTCCCGAGTCCCGTCCCGAGTCCCGTCCCGTCCCGTCCCGAAGCTGCACTCTGTCCCATCCCGTCCCGAAATGGCCGGGACGGGACGGGACGGACCGGGACAGGACGGTGTTGAACAGCCCTATGTGTGTGTGTGTATAATCGTATGTATATATATATATATGATTTGGACTTTGTAGATTTGGTTAAATAAGAAACTATAAATTATTGTTAAAAGGCATGTTTTTAGATTTGTGTGAGTTACCAAAATTAACATATTGATCTTCCTTTAATTTTATTCATAAATGTTTGTGATTGTTCCTCGAGATATGTAAGTATGAATTTTGAAAATAAATCATTCATATAGACAATAAAATAATGATTGAAATTGGAAATAAATGTTAGAGGACAGCTTATGGGCAAGTTAGAATTTTGAAAATAAAACAATCAATATAAAATCAATATCAAACATGTGTATAATGCATTAATTATATGTGACATTTCCACCTAGTTGATTTAAATTTAAAGAATGAAATAATGTACCACTAATTTTGTTGATGGAAGGTGATTTCATCAATTAGATTGACCAATAAAAAATGTGCTTGGACTTTTAGTGAAATAATATTTTTTTTGTAAAAATATTAATAAGATAATTGTTTGGGATGACTTCAAAATTCTCAATATGGTATATTTTTCCTTCAATTGATTCTCATTGGTATGTTTGGAGCAACGGAGTAAAATACATATGACTATTTACTTTATACATACAAACTAAAGTTAAAAGTCAAGTTGTTTTCTAGTATATTAAAAAAAAAATTTAAGCACCAAGTTCTTCACGTGTGCAACAAAAAGAGAGTCTTACATATAAAAATGATTTTGAAAATAAATGTACAATAAAACAAAAAAAAACCAAAGAGTCTAGATTGAAGATATAAGCAGCCATTTTACATATGACACAATAAGGAAGAGGAAGAAGATGGCTGAACCCTATATCATCTAAAGGTGTTGCTAATTCAACTTTGGTCTATCTCTTTTCATCTCACCAAGATCGTGTTTATTGTCTCTTCAGTGGTTCAATGTCTCAATGGCAACCCTTTGAAGACTGATGAATCTCTCCACCAATCGCCTCATATACGTGTTGGGTAAAAGAGATTATGAACAGTGTCCGAAAGGGCTTCCCTGACCGATTCCCTTTCCTTCACTCTTTATGGTTCATTTGATTGAATTCAGCTTGATAATACTTAAAATGTAACAATTGAAAAGTATCCTGATGCGATGCTCATAATGTAACAAAAAATAATAAAGAACCATAACAAAAGAATAATGTAAACATAATTATTAGGGAGAAATCAAAAAATGAGAGAAAGCGGTAAAGGAACAAAATAAGTTGAATGCTTATAGAAGAATTTCATTATTTCATATTGCTTTAGAAGAAAAGATGAATCAGGTCAACTAAAAATCACTGCAAAACAAAACTTATAAACAAAACAATATGAATGCTGGAAGGCTCTTCTTAGCCTTACACAATGAAATTACGCTATCAAATGAAATTTCCAAGATTATGGAAACAATTCTACTTATGAACAACGTTTTTATTCATTCTCAAAATTTTCTAATTGAATAATGGAAAAAGACAAAAAAATCCCTTCCAATTTGTAAAATCTCAATCACAACTTCATGATAGATATTAACAACTTCATGATAGGTATTAACAACCATTAACAACTCAAAATCCCTTATTTGGGATTTTGCAAATTGGAAGGGGTTTTTTTGTCTTTTTCCCTTGAATTAATCATGGTTGCAAGCTTTATTATTATAAAAAATATATCATTAACTTGAAAATATCATTTATCTTGAAAACAAAGAATTAAAAATGCCAGAATAAGTATAAAGACATCCATGTACAACATTAAGCGTGCGAAAAAAGAATAAGGTATTCTCATGAGGTTGGACTATGGTGCTTGCCTGAGAGTCCTTTTTTTTGTCTGAGTGCTTCCTAGAGAGTCTAGGAACTGGGTTTGAGAGAAATGATACAGAAACAAAGAGAGATAATCACTAATATAAGAGGTCCATGAATGATAAAATTCGAATTTTTAAGATGCTGAGACTGGACAATAATAAATTGAAAGTTTGAATTTGAAATTGGAAGTAATGAAAGCGGGATTTGAATAGGAGCAATTAATTTGGAATTTTCAATATGATATACTTTTCCTTAAATTGGGTTCTTTCCTTAGGTAATATTACATATTGTTAATAAAAAAATATATGTATTGATTATTGCCTAAAATATAGCAATATATTTGAATACAATAATTGATTCCTAAACTTCAAAACTGAATATTGGATATTAAAAACAAATATATATGATTTGAATTTTTCATAAACAATAATAAATTAATAAGTATGTAAATGATCAAATATTCAAATAAGTGTAGTTTTTTTCTAGAGTTATGGCATATTATAAATGAAATATATATGTTTGGATTGTTGCCTAAACTAATGACTTATTTGAACATAGTTATCAATTCGTAACTTTAAAATGCCAAATATTGTAGTTTGAAAAACAAAATTTATATGTTGTATTTTTTTTTTGAAAAAAAAATTGTAAATTAAGATATATCTACATGAGAATTGATTTTCATCGGTGTAAATTTATTTTTAACAATGGAAATGAAAATTCAAAAGAAAAACTTTCCAAATAGAAAAATAATTAATATCCTGTTGTCTAATTTACTGACATATATAAACACATTAATTATTTTGTAAATTTCATAAGAAAAATTAATAGTGTTGATTCTTTTTTTGATGAATTAATAGTGTTGATTCTAAATCATATATATGTGTGTATATCTTAATTGTTGCCTAAAATAGTGACTTATTTGAAGATAATAATTAACTTGTATATCTGAAAAGTCAAATATTGTAGATTAAAAATAAATACATATAGATATATTTATACATAAACAATATTACACTAAGAGGTATGTATGTGATAAAAAAAGAGAATTAATATAGAATACCTTCTTAAAAGTAGATATATATGTATTATTTAATCATTGCTCAATATTAAATAACTTCCATACATTTATGTATTTAATCATTGCTTTGCTCAATTTTAAATAACTTTCAAATTGAAAAAGTACCTTCCCATAAGTAGAAATATATGATAAGTAATTATTAATTATTGGCAATAAAATTTGAAATTAAGAATAAAACCTTCTATTATGACTTTGATTATGTGAACATGTGGACCAATAATTGAGTTAAGTGAATATGATATCATTGGACATGTGGACCAATGGAATTGTTGGTAGGAGCTTTCAAGAAATATATAAATGTGGAGTTTAAGTTGATTTTCTCTTGTTTTGGGTTGTTTATTGAAGTGATTTGATGAATGATTCTCATTGGGTTTCTGTGTTAGTTAAAATAGGGAGTAATGGATCTAGGTCTGAACCTTGAGTATGTATGTGTATTGCTCTTCTTTTTCTTTACAAAACCTGAGGAGATTTCAACCATTAATATCATTGTGGTAGTCTGTGGTGTAATGGTATGTTTTAGTTGTGTATGAGTTCTTATTATGAAATGCAATTGTATGTTTTAGTTCTGGTTGGGTGGTCTAATTTGTTGTCATTTATGCAAGATATCTTAATGGATCACCGAATGCTGATTTTCTTTTTGAAATTTTGACTATATGAAAATCTGAACATCTTTCATTGCTTGTAGAATCTGAATTAAGGAATTTGTTACTGATTTTTTAACATGTTTTGCTTTCATCCCAAGTTCAAACATCAATTTATGTTAAAATTTACTTTTTTATGTTTCTTCTTTGAAACTGAATTATGTTCTGCTCTTCCATTTGATTTGGTATTCCTGCCACTCCAGTAAGATTCTCTTTCAAGTGAATATCCTTTTTTTTCCCTTTGACATGAATGAAAGACAATTCTTATTCCATTGCAAAGATTAAAGAAATTGATGTAGCTTTATGGGGTGTCTGCCCATTACTATATCTAACAAGAAAACTGATCCTTTGGGTATGGTGTTTTTATTCACTTTTCATTCACTTTTATTGCTTATATTTGACTGCCTTTCTGCATATATATATATATATATATATATATATATTACCATGTTTAAGATTTTTTTTTTCTTAAACAAAAAGAGTTTCATCTTCACAGCCTTGCGCCGGTGGCAAATGTATTAGAACATTTGGGGATTATTTATTAGTTGCTTCATTACTATGTACAAGACATATTTATTTAATTTAATTATATAAAATATATTAATAAGTTAGTTAAATTTACAGAATAGTGCCAGAACTCTATAATCACTTACATTTATTCATGCCCCTCTATAGTTTGCCTATCAACATGAAAAATTTAGGGAAAATGTGAAAAAAAAAAAATTTATATTTAAGAACAATTTCACATCACTACATATGTCTTATATGAAAGAACGGAGATATATGTCCTTAAAAATATATTGTTATTAAATAAGCTACTCGAGCATGTTCTAATCATACTCATAGGGTGTTAGTTTATACTTTACACAATGTAAATTATTTTTTGTACGAGATAAATATATAAACAAGACGTAATTCCCCGTACGTTGCATGTATTGTATTATTTATTCTAAATCTTTCTATCTTATTTTTTTGTTTGGTATATTTTATGGTTTAAGAAATCAATAATAACTCATTTTTGTTCAGTAAAGATATTTGAATCATAGAGACTCTTTGTTGAATTTACAATAGTTATTTCCAAAAAAAAAAAAAGGAAATTAACTATAATTACATGTGTTATTAAGTTATATTTGAACTAAAAAATAATTTAATGCCAGAGTTTTTTAATTCTCAAGAAGAAATATACACTCCAACAATTATATATTCAAAATATATTTCATTTATTAGGTACATTTTAAAAATTTATATCATATCCAAAGGATGGAGAAAAATATGTCCACAATTCATGATATATAGTGTATAAATCTATTGAAAGTTACCTCACTATATGGTATTTTGGGTTGATACAACTTCCCTTATTTCAGGGTACCATACAACATCCCTTAGTCCCCCGCCTTCTCACCAAGACTTTTAATAAAAAGGGTCATGTACTAATTATAGTGCTCCCTCCGATACTAAATATAAGATCTATTTGGGGAGTTAGTTTTGGTCATAAATATATAATCTAATTCTAATTTTTGTCAATTTCTTACCAAATTATCCCTATTGGCATTCCTCCAACAATAATCAAGTAAGAGGTGTGCATGGAATAAGGGAAGATGATTGAGGTATTTTAGAAAAAAAAAACATATCATATTTTCACATTATATATAGCATTGAAACCAAATTTATTTCATTTATTTAGCAACCCCTTACACATTCTAATGACAATCAATTTCATACAAAGTTCGTATAGTCAATTTAACTTACTGGAATTTAACTAATTGGAATTAAAGATAAATGTTAAACAATGATGAGAAATAAAATTTCCTAAAGATAATTATATAGTCATTTGAATTGTTGTACAATTTAATTCATGGATTCTTCATTTTTTTAAGAAAAATTTATATGAACAATAATGACAATATAGTTAACATTAATAAGTTCAAAGGTATTATTTTACCCTTTGACATTCTCTTGAATAGGAGAGTGTTTTATGTAAAAAACAAATTTTATTTAACCACTCCTTTCACATTACATTGAATGATTGATTAATAGTTAAAGATATTAGTCACAACCTTTCATATTCGTTTAAATAAGAGAGTATCATCTTCAAAAAATTGAACTAAACCTTTTCATATTCTTTATAGCATTTAAACAAAATTTATTTAACTCATTTAATAACCCCTTACACATTCCAATAACAACCCATTTCTTAACATGCTTATACAAAAATTAAAAGTTCATCATTGTGGATTTGAAAATCCTCAATATTTCTACCATATCTTTTTTATTCAACAATTCATTTCATATTCTATTGAAGATTAATTAGTAATTAAAGGTATGAGAAGCCTAAAAGTAATAGTCACAACCTTTCATATTCTTTTAAATAAGATAGTGCCATTTTTAAAAAAATTGAACCAAATCTTTTCATATTATATATAATCTTAAACCAAATGTATTTGATTTATTTAACAACCCCTTACAAATTCCTATAACAATCCCTTTTATAAGAGGTTCATACAACATTAAAAGTTCATGATTATTGATTTGAAAATCCCAAATATTTCTACCAAGTTCTTTCGCATTCCACTTAAAAATTATTAAAAAAGACATGTTTTGTGTTTATATAAAAAGTAAGATGATCATAAGAAGCACTTCAAACTTTTGTAAGTGGAGATTATATTATTTCAAGGCATCTGAATCCATCATTGCTAAATAGTATTGTATACCAAGCCTAGTTTTCAGGGTTTTCTACAAAATATTTTAATCTAACTTCTTCACAACACATTGCTAGTCTTAGGATTTATAAAATAAGTGGATAAACATTGGAGTAGATTTCTAAACAAAATTAAATTAAATTAGAATTTTTGAGATATAAGGGCTTTATTTCAAAATTATTAAAAAAAAATATAACAATCATTCTAGATTGAATATCAATCAAGATGTCATGAAAAAAAGAACACTTAAAATCGATTACATTAAGCAAGTAGTCCATTGAGAATTCAAAGAGTGTATGTGAATGTAAATTAAAAAAAATTACTCACCTATATCTGTGATAAAAATGGAAGAGAAATACAAAAGTGAAAACTTCAATAAAAAATGGAGAAAGAAAAGAGAAAAAGCCATACATTTTCGTGGGTATCAATCTTCTTATAAACCACAAAAAGGGAGGATACTCATATATATATATATATATATATATTGAAAAAGGGAAAGAAAACACATACTCAATCAATAAAAGAGAAAGAGAAATGATTGATCAAAACACAAATAAAGAGAAAAACGACATATGTTCACATCAATTCTCCTAATATCAGAAATAAAAAAGAAGAAGAAAAATAATAAAGTAATAATTCTAAAAAAATTAGAGGAAGAAAATAGAATCAATCATATACCCGTTTCAATGCATCAACCTTCATATAATCATGTCTATGAAAAACAAAAAGTAAATAGATACCCAGAAGCAAGAACTTGAAGACTGTAAATGAGCTTATGTGAAGAAGAGAAACCATCCGATTGAGCGAGAAATAATCTCACAATATAAATTATATATATAGAGTAATCAATTGTTAGAATATGAAGGGCCGTGATAAATGCCACTGATAATCATAAATCGAACATTGGTATGTGAATGGTCGAGTAATCAATCGCTAGAATATTAAGAGTCATAATAAATGACACTCTTAATCATGAGTTAAACTTTGGAATATGAATGGTCATTAAACGGCTTCTTAACGGTGTTAATATCGAATGTAGATGATTGAACTGAAGTTAACGGCTTCTTAACGGTGTTACTACGGGATCTAAAGAATTATATTGATATATGAAAGAATTTAAATATCAAAATAATTTTTAAAGGCAGTGGGATAAACACACAATATTCCTTCTGGTCTAATATAGGCTGACTTTTCAAAGAATATTGCAACTCAAAAATTAAGTCATATTGTAGGGGTATGTGAAGCATTAAGTGTTTTATTCAAAACATATCATTTTTTTATATTTTCAACGAGGAATGGAGGATATATATATTCACATATACATACATATATTCTAAAGTTATCTCTCACCCTCCCTCTCTTGTTTATTATTGAGGAGCATTCATAGGGATAATTTGAAAAAAAAAACAGGTAACAATTAAAAAATGTCTTATATTTATGATCAAATTCACTTCCCCAAATAAGTTTTATATTTAGGACCAGAGAAGTATTATCTTCTTTAGAAGTAAGGAGTAAAAAATCAAATTCAAATGTTCGCGCATAAATTAGTACTCCCTCCGGTTCTAATTATAAGACCACTTTGACTTTTTTGACTTTTTTTTCAGTCCAAAAAAAAGTAGTTTCAATAAAAAAAAAATCTTTTTTTTCTTCAAAACTAATTTATTCTACTTATAAACTAACATATAATCTAATTTCATGTGACATATGTTATAATTTAATGGTCTAATTTGTTTCCTTAAATTCTACAAAAAGAAAAGTCAAAATGATCTTATATTTAGGACCGGAGGGAGTATAATTGTGTGTGGCAAGTAATATAAATACAGGTTTGTACATGGTCTCATTGGACTTTTTCGGTCAAATAAAAAAATTATAGATACCAAAACTCGTTATAGGCTAAGAATCTCAGAGGTGCTAAAATAGCCTAGAATATCAACCTTTTTTATGAGTCAAGCTTTAAAGGTAATTTGAATGCACAGTCACATAGTAGTATGTATTTAAAGTATTTTAAATTACCTGATAATGTATTGATGGGCTAACAAGAGGCTTGATGTGCAACCTAAACCTACAGGGCATCGCTATCAAAGCTGCGGAATGAAATTCCCCCTCCCCCTTTCCCTTTCAAGAATAACTTATCCTCTTTAATTAGATCCAAACATTATCCCTTTTCTTTCATATTCATCTTGAACTCATAAAAAAAAATCCTTATTTACCATATTAATTCATGATTCTTGCTCATATGTTCGATGTATCTGTACACACTTAATCATAGAGACATAGATTGATAAAACAGAGAGGGTGAAAAAGTAGCTGTATAAAGCATAGAATATGAGTGCTAGCTCTTCTGTTTTAAGAATGCTTAATTGGTTTTGAAAAGATTCATAGCCCACGATGCATATGGCAGCCTCACCATCATCGGAAGCAGAAAACCTTGCGATAAACAAACAATAACTCTCTTAATTGTAAGTATAGTTGTTAGGCGTATATATTTGTTTATGGCAACTACTATGGACATGGATTTTGATTCATCTCACGAGGATGCATTGCCTTTGTTAGGGTTAAAAGTGAGGTCACTCTGCCAATGTCATAGCAGCATAACTATATGAAACCTCTTGGATAAATGTCAGGTTATGGATCTAATTCCGTTTGCATCCCAAGCCATCACCAACTACCTCTTCAACTAATAAGTTAAAAGAAAGTGGAACCAACCTAAAATCTGAGAGCTACAAGTCCTAAACTCAACCCCTCTCTTGACCCCACAATGTTCTCCGTCACATCATTTGTCTAAGTTCTCTCTTTGATCACCTCACCCAAATCCAACCGGGGCAATTCACCCACACGACAAAATTCTTCATATAATATAACATATATTTCATTTAATTTTATAAAAATTAAATAAGTTGAATAAATTATTTAACCATGTGTGATATGATTTCCGAAATACTTATATGTATTGTTAAATTATAAGTCAATTTAAAAAACTATAAAGATAAGACATGAAATAAAATAAAGAAAATTATTACATATATGACCAAAATTTACTTTTTAATTGGGTCATATATCTAGTAGGAGTGATACATAATTTCTCATCATCAATATGAAGTACAAGTAAGGACAGAGGAGATGTAAAATCATTGCTAAGACTCAAGTCACACTACAATAAGTTGAATTGTGACAATTAGTTCGTGTCATATAGAGATTTAAATATGACAACAGATACACCAAGAAAGTTAGATAATTCCGTGACGTGTCCCTATTTATAAACTTATACATATACATGGAGCATAGTGAACAGTTATAAGTTAATTTATTGTTTATGTACACTCTTCCTATAGAAAAAAACCAACTTATTGTTTTTTCTAATAAAATCAGTGGTTTGATTTGATCCGATATTTTTTTTTTTAAGGTAAATGTGACTGTGATCCGATAATTTATTAGGAAGAAAGTGGGAAGCTGACAAGTATAATTAATAGAAGCGCGCCATAATGAAGATAACAGAAAGGGAAAAGCCAAAATCTGAAACCCCAACACTCATCATCGTCATCTCTCCCCAGATAACTCACTTCATCTTCTTCCCCTTCAGATTTTTTTTTGGGGTTCAAATCTTCCCCTTCAAATTTACAGCAGCCTCTATTAAAGAAAATGAGCAAACCGTTCATCCTGGACGCCCTCAATGTGCGGGTGGAAGGCTCAGGCGACCAAGTCCTTGTGCTGGCTCACGGCTTCGGCACCGACCAATCAGCGTGGCAGCGTATTCTACCCTACTTCACACGCCGTTACTCCGCCATGATCGGAATCTTAGCCGCCATTCGCCGCCCTACCCTCTTCTCCAAGCTCGTCCTCATCGGCGCTTCCCCCAGGTCATTAATTCACATCAATTTAATAATTAATTCCGAATCTGCTTTTAATTAATTAATTAACCGCTCTATTTCTCGAATTCGGTTTTGATTTCGTGTTTTTATTTTCAGATTCTTGAACGATGTAGATTACCATGGAGGATTCGAGCATGGTGAAATTGAGGAAGTGTTATGGAGGCGAACTACACGGCGTGGGTCAACGGATTCGCTCCATTGTCAGTGGGAGCGGATGTTCCGGAGGCGGTTAGAGAATTCACGAGGACTCTGTTCAACATGAGGCCTGATATTTCACTGTTCGTGTGCCGCACCGTGTTTAACAGCGATTTGAGGGGCATTCTAGGGTTGGTGAAGATTCCATGTTGTATTATGCAGACGACGAAGGATCTCTCTGTGCCGTCATTTGTGGCCAATTATATGAAGGAACAGTTCGGTGATAAGAGCACCGTGCGGTGGCTCGACACGGAGGGTCATCTTCCTCATTTGAGTGCTCCGGGCTACTTCGCCCGACAGCTCGAGCTAGCCCTTTCGCAGTAGCGCGTGGCCACACGGAGGCGCGTGAGGGTTTTCCTAGACGGTTGTGGCATGGTCATGGAAGAAGTGGTAAAAAATGCCCTAAGGATGGACACATGGCGAATAATAGGTGGGCTTTGATGCTAGGATTTGGGATTTGATTACCACATTTCAAAGGGATAAGGGTTGACACGTGATCATCACGTGGTTTGAATTATTCTGTGATGTTGGAGTAGTACTATCTTTCCGTTTTCTCTTATGTGATTTCTTGGTACCCTTTAGATTTAGCTTTAGCTTTAGTGTGTCTGGTGATTTATACTCCAACCTGTCCTAATTATAAGATCATTTTAATTTTTTTAACTTTTTTTTTAATTCAAAAAAAGTAGCTTTAGCAAAAAAAAAATTTTTTTTCTCAAAACTAATTTATTTTTCTTATAAACTAATCTATAATATAATTTTATGTGACATATGTTGTAATTTAGTGGTCTAATTTATTTCCTTAACTTTAAAAAAAAATCAAAGTGATTTTATATTTAGGTGCTGATAGATTTCTCCAAGAGTAATCTGAGCAACGTCCCTGCCAGTCTGTGTAATCATACGATGGAGTTCAGGCTGTAGTTCTTCTGGAGAGAGGCTATAAACACGTGCCTGAGGTTTGGGTCAGTACGTCCGCTAAAGATGTCTACTCTTGCCTCCAGAATTGATCATGCTAAGGTATTTTCAAAGTTTGATCTCAAAACAGGATTCTGGCAAATTGGAATTCATCCAGATGAAAGGTATAAAACTGCTTTCTGCATTCCAGATGCTCAATACCAATGGTGTCTTGATCAAGGCATGAAGCCAATAGAATATATATCTTTTAGCAAACCTTTGGATTTGGAAGGGATTGGTGGGTATCTCCAATAGTGTGCTTGACCTGTGGCATACAGTCTTCCTTCATAATTTGTGTTGTAAGGACGGTGGACCACGAAGAAACACTTAAACCTTGTTTGTTGATCTTCAGGAACATTATACATCCTGTGTTGTATGATAGCTTCTCTTAGGGTAGCCCTCCAAGTACTAAGGGGAGCAAACCAGCTGAACATCAATTACTTGCGTGATTTCATCCCTGATGTAACAAGACATACAAGCCAGCTGTCCAAATTGCTTAAAAAGAATCCATCATCATGGACTCCAGTTCAGACAAAAGCTGTTGCTCACCTAAAACAAATTGCTCAAAATCTACCACCTTTAAAGATTCCAGGAAACATATATGCCAGTGACCATTATTGGGGTGCGGGCCGTAATCTGGATATAGTAATTTCAGAGTCTGTGGAGAAAATTCATGTTCTCTCTCTCTCTATTTCCAACCTTCCCTCTTCAATCAAATGCACTTTGTCCAGTAAAATAGACCATCTAGTGGAATTTACTCATATCCCAGATAATGCTCGTGTACATCCTACAGAAATGCATTTGTTAAGCCCTTACTCGACCCCTGTGGTATTAGAGCCAGGTTGCGATTGGGGGGTTTTCTTACTTGGGGCAGACGACTGCAAAAAGAAAAGCCAAAGTTGATTTTAATTATCTGACATGACTTTGGTACAGCAATCTCAGTTCATCTTTGTCTTGTCTTTCCCTTCTCTAATGGATGGATTGTGTTTCTGTTATCTAATCTACCGCTTGTCAAACTACCCCAACAACATCACTGCAGCGGTAATGCTTTGGCTTTTGCCACGTAACTACAGTGTTATTAGCTATTTTATTTCTTCTTTTCTTGGCCCCAGATCCTTTTACTGTGTTAATTTTCATTTCGAACTATGAATGAGC
This sequence comes from Mimosa bimucronata, assembly GCA_037074515.1. Classification (NCBI taxonomy): domain Eukaryota; kingdom Viridiplantae; phylum Streptophyta; class Magnoliopsida; order Fabales; family Fabaceae; genus Mimosa; species Mimosa bimucronata. The sequence goes on along the minus strand of CM073440.1, from coordinate 12,009,152 downwards.
CTAATTTCATTTCCTTCTAATCATATTATCATATGTCTCCAGACTGTGACCCATCACACGCACCTAACAATGGGTCCTGGCCTTGTGTAGATTCTCGGCTCATTGCTTGGCTCAATCTCTCCAATCATGCGCTACGCCTCGAAATAAATTTTTATGGGTATGATATTTAATGGAAAAGGACAAGTAGATTGTTGAAAATGAAATTTATCTTTTTTTTAGGAAAATTAATTAGAGGCCCTTTATAAAAAATATAATTAAGATCATGTCCCATAAAATGTCTAAATTAAAATGAGGTTTCTTGGAACCTAACTTTAATTATGTGTGAAAAGCAAATGACCATAATACCCCATTTAAACTCCATCTCTTAAGTCTTGACCCGCCACCTCACACACTCTTCTCAGTTCTCACTCCCATCTCCTCCGGCCACACACACCCCCCATTACCAACACACTCCCTCTCTCTTCCTTTTCCCTCTCTCACACACATTCATTTTCTTCGCTTAGCCAAAGTTAGAAATTATAAAAGAAAAGGGAAGGGTATCAAAAGAAATAAATTCAAAATCTAGATTTCGTAGCCAGTTTGAACAGATCAATCTCACTAGATTTTGGGAACAATCACACAGAGAAAATGGCGGCGGACGGCGGAGCGCTGGTGGAAGTGTGGAGTATTTTTCGTTGACGGAGAAAAAGAGATCCCTACTTCATTGTTCATACAGATGATTGGGGTTGTGATTTACAATGAACATACCATTATTTTGGTCTTCTAGTTTGATATTATTTTCTGGCCAAAATACATAGAACCCCCTCACCTTTCAGCCTGTTGCATGAAAAATATAAAGCTTAGTTTTATTTTGTTGTGATTTTTCCTCACCTTTGACTAAGAAATTTCTTGGGTGTTTCTAAGTGAAGAAGAAGGAGTTAGAGGTTGGGATTGAATCATTAAAGGAGATGAGAGAGAGAGAGAGAGAGAGAGAGAGAGAGAGAGAGAGAGGTAATGGGGTGTGTGTGGGGGGTCCAGAGATGAGAGTGAGAAGGGTGGGCGAGATGGCAAGTCAAGATTTGAGAGATGGAGTTTTTTTTTTTAGTTTTTTTCAACCGAAGAAATGGAGTTTAAATGAGGGTATTATAGTAATTTGATTTTCACACATAATTAAAGTTAGGTCCCCAAGAATCTCACTTTAATTTAGACATTTTATGAGATCTGACCTTAATTTTATTCCTTACAAGATACCTCTAATTAATCTCCACAAAAACTTAAAAGAAGAATGGGGTGGGCACAAAATTAGAGGATGGAAAGTGATGAATCTAGTTGTGCTGGTGAAATACAAATAAATCCAGAAGTGCAGTTAATAAAAGTAAAATAAAGAATCAAGCTGAGTTGGTGTGATGGTTCGGCATCTCATCTCTTAAACAAGTGGTTTGAGGGTTCGATCCCCAGCTCTTGTGAATGGAGCAAACTCCTTGGTCAGTCTTTTGCCGCTTCGTGCACCGACCAGAGACGAATGATTAGTCTCATGGGGTCCGGCTGTGGGGATACCTTGATTTATATAAAAAAAAAAAAAGTAAAATAAAGGGGGGGGTCAGACGGTCAGTGCACGAGGGGCTATAAAAAAAGTGAATAGTCATGAACATCCCAATGGTGCGAGAATCAATTCGTAAGATACATGTGAGCTGCAATTAGATTGGGCTTAATCTTCCCATTTTGCTTCTATGACTTTGGGCCATAGTCATCTCAAACACCAAGGACAGTTGCAACTGACACCATCACATGCTGACCAACCTTAACTGTTTTAACTATTTGGGCTTATTTTTAATTGGACTTATGCTCCAAAAATGACTTATAAGTGTAAGCTAAATTAAACCGTTACTTCCATGCTTCTAATCGGGGTGGCTCATATTTAGATACAATTTTTGTCCTGGTCCACACAATTACTTCGTTATTTACGTTCGAATCGAATATTTAGGACGGAAAGAAAATAAAAAATAAAAAAGGGTTGATATTCGGCTTATTTTAAGGGAAGGCCAAGTATTTCAAAATTAAAGTATTTCAAAATTTATATACTGTATCGTTAATTATTAGTCATTTCGTTTCTAAATATAGGATCTAGTTGACTTTTCTGGAGAATACTAAAAAAGCTAAATAAGTTATTGATTTTTCTGAATTTTTTCTCTAAACTAGTTTATTTGACCTATAAGTTAACATATGATCTTTTTTTTATAACATAAGTTAACATATAATCTAATAATACACAAAATATATTATAATTAAACGGCTCATTTAGCTTCCTTAATATCTCCAAAAAAAAAGTTAATTAGTTCTAATATTTAAGAACGGATGAAGTACTATTATATTGTTCAAAAACTTTATATTTGAATGATTTCTATTTCATATAAATTTTTATCTATTAAATATATTTATTTAAATTTTCATTTTCACTTTTTGCAAATAATTTTAATTTTTACTCAAAATCATCAAAATTGAAAGATTTAATTTGTGTTCTCTTATTCCATAAAAGATCATGCCCTTCTTAGTCATTTTCTTTTATGAATTTTCAAGATAATCATTCAAACATATTTCAAAAGTCAAATTGAGCAAAAAAATTATTTTTGTCATAGCTAATCCAAGCACAAATGTAATCACACAGTCTGACTTATATTCAATCTCATTTATGTAAAAGACATATTGAAAATAGGTCACTTTTATAATCATTATTCCAAACACACTTGTAATGATCTTGGTCAATGTAAACGGAGACATCAAAATAAGTGTTGTCTGATTCGTTGTTATCTATAGGAAAGTACTGATTAGAAGCTAAGCACTTTACATGGGAAACACGGGTATAGCTAGTAATACGGGTTTGGGGAAACGGGTTGGAGTAAAAAAACCGTTTTAAATATGAGTTTGTTTTCCTATCATTGACTATGTTGTTTGGGTTTCGGGTTAACCCATAAGCCCCTTTTTTATTAATATAAGAAAAAACCCTAACATGAGATAAAGGAATGGAAATGGGTTAGACTAAAAAAACTGTTGTCATCCTTCTTTGCAACATTACTATGCTCAACAGATTCAGATTAAGCTCTATTACACGTATTTCCATCACTAACATTTGTTCCAACCACATTTTCAGAAATAATATCCTTATCAAACATCTTATTTCTGCAAACACAAATAAAATAAGAAACTCAGTTACTCAATATGTGTGAACTTAAAAACCCTAACATGAGATAAATGAATGGAATATACTAGTAAGGGAAGAAAAAACTCTATTATTTGCCTTTCACCAGAATTTCACAAATCATTAAAATGGAAACTTTGAAATAATTTTGCTCCAAAACTAAGCTTTATAACTTTGATTCAACCAGATAAAACCAGAAAGCAAAACAATTAGTCTATCCTTTCTAGATTATGTCAAACCTTATATTCCCTAGTCTTTCCTTTTTCACTGAAAACGCATCTTTCAAGTCACATTGAGAAGTAGGAGAAGGAGGAAAAGCAAGAGCAATCTCACAATAACCCAACTTTAAAGGAATACAAAAAAGACCACCATAACCAATCTATGAAAGAAAAAAAAAAAAGAACAGGGTTTCTTTAAAAAAAAAGAAAAAAAAGAAAAAGGAAAAATGGGGTTGGCCCATTGGTTTGTCGGATTAGTCCGTCACGGGTTCGGGCTTGATGTATACGGGCCCAAAAAATCCATTTTAATATGGCTCTATTTTTAAAAACCCATAACCATATGTTTTTTAACGGGTTTCAGGTTGATTCATGGGTTCCAACTTGTATTATCGACTCTACATGGGATCAACTTAAAATGTAATAGTTGGCAATTTTTATTTTGCTCTTGTTGATGTGACCCATGCAAAATGCAAAGTTAATTCATAACCAAGTTACAAACAAAAAAAAAACCTTCTACTTCCTCTTTTTTAATATAATACTCTATTCGTTCTTAAATATTATTACTTGGGAAATTGAGCTTGTTCTTAAATATAAGATCTCTTTCTATTTTTCCCAATTTTTCTTAAATTATCTCTATGGATTCTCCTCAATAAGAAACAAACAAGAGAGGAATTGTAGGAATAGAAGTAGGTGATTATGGTGTTTTGATAATATAATGTAATTTTAAATAACTTAACTAATATCCTTAATTTAATCAAATTTGATGCATATGTCTTATAGGAAGAGAGGGAGTATATAATTCTAATTTTTACAATGTTTTTTTTAAATCTCCTTTAATGATACTCCTTAACCAATAATTATCGTGAGTAGGAGGATTACGGAAAAGGGTTTGAATGTTTTAGATAAAATATGTCATAATCACCAATTTAAGTAACATGCTTAATCCAATTAGATTATGTAAAAAGTTTATATTTAGGAATAAAAGAAGTATGTACATGTTGCCAGCACACAGAAAACCTTATACGAATCTAATATATCAATGTTGTAACACCCCAAAAATTTTAAAAATATATATAAAGAATTATTTAAGGTTTTAGGAATATTATTAAAATATTAAAAAGAATTAAAAAATAAATTTATGATGTTTTAGGCATTTTTAATAAATTTTAAGGCTTATTTTCTTTAAGAAACAAAGAGAAATAATTAGAAGATAAAATTTAATTTTTGAAAAGAATTAATAAGGGAATATTTAGATTCTTGGGGTATTATTTAAATTTTAAAAAGCCTTATAAATAAATTTGAAAATTAAAACATATCTAGAGAAATTATTTTTAGAATAAATTCATATCAAATTTGTAAAAGAAATGGTAATTAAAATTACTAAAGAAGGGTATAATGGGAAAGACGAAATAAAAATGACAATATATGTTTCTAGTTGAAAATATATTTAGTCATAACAAAAGGGATAAAATAGTGATTCACTTGATTAAAATATCTCACCCTCCTTATCCTTTTAATTATATACTCCTATGTGCTCCTACAACTTCATCACCACTCCCTCCCTCTGCTTTCTTCGGCTCTCAGCGGCGAACGACGGTGGATTAGGCGGATGCCGGCAACAAAGGGTGATTGAAACATACACAAAGCTTGGGATAGCTTTGGGTAAGCTTCTTCCCTCCATTTTCCTTCTCTTTCAGGCCGATTCGAGCGAGTTTGGGGGGAGGATGATTCGACATTAGGGGTTTTTGAAGCTTCTAAATGCATAAAAATGAAGCTTAGACTTCGATTAACCACCCTTGTGAACGATTTTGAGTACAACAACAACAACAACATAGCCTTCATCCCACTAGGTGGGGTCGGCTTCATGGATCACACGACGCCAAAGTGCTATATCAATAGCCATGTTTCGTGATAAATTATTGATCTGCAGAGCTCATTGAATAACTTCGTTAAGAGTCCTCTTCGGTCTCCCTCTCCCTCTTTTGGGAGGAATCCACACCATTTGATCAACTCTCCTCACCGGCGCATCTAATTGTCTTCTTTGAACGTGCCCAAACCACCTCAAGCGACTTTCTATCATTTTCTCCACAATCGGTGCTACCCCAGTACTTCCTCGGATATGATCATTCCGGATCCTATATTTTATTGTATGACCACACATTTATCTCAACATTCTCATCCCTGCTATCCCCATCTTATGTTCATGTTGTCCCTTTAGCGCCCAACATTCAATACCATATAACATTGCTGATCTAATGGCTGTCCGATAAAACTTCCCTTTAACCTTATCATGTACTTTATGATCACATATAACCCCAGTAGTTTTTCTCCATTTAAACCACCCGGCTTGAATTCTATTATTAACGTCACCATCAATTTCATAATCCTTTTGTATAATCGAGCCCAAATATTTAAACTTGTTCACCCGTGGTATAGCCTAGCCTCCTAATTTAAATTTTATATCCCCATCTGTTTGTCTATTATCATAACAACAGTGCATATATTTTGTCTTACTCCTACTCAGTCGGAACCCTTTTAACTCTAGGGTACTTCTCCATAATTCTAGTTTCCAATTAATTTCTTCTCTTGATTCACCTAAAAGGACTATATCATCCGCAAAAAGCATGTACTTAGGAATTTTTTCTTGTATATTCATAGTTAGGACATCCAAAACTAGATTGAACAAATATGGGCTCAAAGCCGAACCTTGATGCAATCCAATTTTTATTGAAAAATCATTTCTTTCTCCTCCAGGTGTTCTAACTCTAGTCATTACCCCCTTATCATATCTTGAATGACTTTGATATACCAAACACGCACCCCTTTCTTTTCCAAAGCTTTCCAAAGTATTTATCTTGGTACACAGTCATAATTTTTTTCAGATCGATAAAGATCATATGCAGATCCTTTCTTTTGCTTCGATACCTTTCCATTAAACCCCTTAGTAGATAAATTACTTCTGTAGTTGACCTACCGGGCATGAAACCAAATTGATTTTCCACTTCTTACGTCTTAACCTTTGTTAGATCACTTTTTCCCACAATTTCATTGTATGACTCATAAGCTTAATTCCTCTATAATTTGAGCAATTTTGGATGTCTCCTTTATTCTTATAAATAGGGACTACAATACTTTTCCTCCAATCATCAAGCATTTTCTTAGACTTTAGAATCTCATTAAACAACTTAGTAAGCCACAACACACCCGTTTCTCCCAAACATTTCCATAATTCAATAGGAATGCCATCGGATCCAACAGCTTTGCCATTTTTATAAGAGCTTCCTTAACCTCCCCAACTCTAATTCTATGATAGAATGTAAAATTGCGTTCCCTTTCACTAATTGATAGATCATCTAACTCGTAATTCAATGTTCCCTCTCCCTCATTGAACAACTTATTAAAGTATGTCTCCCATCTGTCCTTAATATCAACATCCAGCACTAAGACTTTACTGTCTTCATCCTTTACGCACCTCACTCTATCTAAATCCCTCAATTTTCTCTCCTTAACTTTTTTAATCCGATAAATTTTTTGTTCCCCTGATTTTGTCCCTAACTCCTTATAAAACTCTTCAAATGCCTTAGAGCGAGCTTCACTTACTACCTTTTTCGCTTCCTTTTCTGCTAATCGATACTTCTCCCAATTTTCATCATTATCACACTAGTTTATAGCCTTGAAACACTCTCTCTTGTGCTTAATTTTCTCTTAAACATTTTTATTCCACCACCAAGTCTCCTTATCTCGTTTGATAGCACCCTTTGATTCACCCAAAATTTCTTTAGCAGCCTTTTGGACCGTCACAGGCACTTCTTTCCACATGACATTAGCACTTCCTTGTACCTCCCACACTTCTTTCCTTCCTTGTGAACATTTTTGAGTAATGGAGTAGTATTTATAAGTTTTCACCAAATTTCTTCTTCTCTTTCACTGTTCCTCTTGTGCTATTCACGGGGATTTCTGGGCAAGAATCAATTGAAACTTCAATTAAACTCAATTAAGAGTAAGATTGAACCAATAAATCAAGTTATAGGTTGAATTTAGGGTGATTTTTGGAAGGCCCGATTTTCCCCCGTTGGTTCGAAATTTTTGTCTCTTTCTCTGTGATTTTGTTGCTGATTATAATGAAGAGAGAATGAATTGATCTTTAATTATGATAAGGGAAGGATGTGATTGATATTGGTTAATTATAGGATCTTAATTGTTCAATTTTTATTCTCTCTTGTTGCTCTGGCCGACAGGTTTTGTGGCAGGGGAGGAGAAAATCTTGTGATATTTTGTTAAGTTAAATTGTAGGAAGTTGTTATATAATTTTGCTCTCTAGTGTTGCTGGCTGCTAGGTTCAGTGGTAGGGAAAAGATAAATTTGTGATGTTTAGCTTAGTAGGAATAAGTGCATGTGAAGCTTGAATTGATTATTCCTTGATTTTGTGATATTTAAGTGATGTGAAAGGAATTAATGAGGTTGAAAATGTTGAACTCTGATTTCTTAATGTTTTATTGTGCTTGTGTTTATGTGTGTATTGTAAGTTGTCCGTTGGTGTTTGATATTATATTATAAATGAGATAGGTGGTGTGGTATAAAGAAAAGTTTCCGGTTGGATTAGGGATACTAGAAGTTTAGTTGGATAATATGGCATAAAAATTGGATTTTTGATTAATTAAGCCTAGATTTGCATGATGGATAGAAAAGAAAGAACTGTTGAAGGTGTTGCGTGATATAAACACAAGTTTCAAATTTTCTGTAATAGTTTGGCTTCAAGTTAAGAAAAAGGTTATGGTAGTGAAGTTTTATGAATTTTAGGAGAAGGAGTAAGTATTTAAAAATAGAAGTTTGAGCTTTGAATTGATGATTTTTGTTGTTGATATGGAATTGTTAGATAATTGGTTAAGTCTTGAGAAATTGTTGTGGTTCAATAAATAGTTTTCTTAACCTCTTGTATTGAGGATAATATTTTATTGATTCCATTCAAATGGTTCACTCATGTATAGGGTTCTTTGTTAAAAAGGAAGGTTGAACTTTGCTTGAAAGTAGCTGATTGATGATTTTGGGTAAAATAATCTGTCATGGTTGAAGAAATGTCGTTTAGTATTGAACAAAGATCAAGATGTTATAAGAAGGATTCTTACCGTTTGATATAATTAGATCTTTGAGAAAGAAGTAAAATTTATGGTTCATGTGAATTTAAGAAATAATGAAAAGTTGATAAGCTAGAATCTTTATTCTAGTGTGATAGAATTTGGTTGAAGCTGAGAATTTGGTTGTTTGATGTTGTTAAATAGTTAATAGTATTCAAAATATTTAAAGAATTAATTTGGTAATGTTTGCACTTGAATGTAAGTAAATTGGAGGATTGGGTGATGCTGTTATGCATGAGGTATATTCCTTAAATTAAACGGGGAAAGAGACTTTTGTTGATATGTATGTGAAGTTGATTCATATTCTTAACTGGAGCACAGATGATTTAGAAGTATTATTCTAGAAATATGATTGAAGATTTTAATGAGATGATGTAAAGTTGAGTTTTTATTGTCCAGAGTTATTAGCCTGATTCCTTTTATGAATAATGTTATTATAATTAGCAATCTTCTTGTTCGGAATTTGGAGTTAATATTTGATTTAAATCCAATAATGTAATGTTTTGAAAAGCTGGAAAATTCTAGAGATAGGGAAGCGTGTTGTTTGAAGTTTGAGTTATATAGATTAATAAGTGTTGCATGAAATCTTCTAACTTTAATTTGGAGTTGAGTTCGAATGTCACTGATTTACATTCTATAAGCTTTGGATTTTGATGTTGGTGTCTCTTGTGGAATGTGAAATGGATTGTGGCGCTCCAATATGTTCTGAATTGCTCAACCTTGAAAATGATTTATATTATTGATTGATTAATTTATTTCTAAGACTTAGTAATAAATAGGAAATAAGGATATATATAAATATGTGTGTGTGTGTATGCAGGTGATTATAAAAAGGTATGATAAATAAGAAAGTACATGAATTATACATGAATTTATATAAATGTGTATGGGCTTATTGTTGTTGTCTTTTATTATTGATGTTAGCTGATGAATCAAACATTAGCAGCTGTTCAGATTAACCTAGAGACTTCAAAATGATTAAATTCATTAATTATGTGACTCAAGAAATCCTAGTAATCCAAGTCATGAATAAAAGAATATAAATAACATTTAGACAAGTACTCTAAGGATTAAAGAAAGGTAAAGCTCCTTAAAAAAACCATTCTTGAGGTGATTATTAGTCAAACATTGAGAATAAGAAATATTAATCAGAATAGAATAATTAAAAGTGACATTTTGATCTTACATGGTGAGGCTAATTATAATAAGTTATAGGTAATTATAATTAATGTGGAAGAAAAGTAGGATCATTGGGAATTTAATTAGGTAAAGTAAGTTGTTATATATGTTGTTATATGATATGAGTTTGATTTAAAGTAATTAAAGATATATTGATGCTTGTGTCTATATATGTGTGCATTGCTTGATGATTGTAAATTGTTGTTTGCTGATGGTGTGATTACCACTGAATTAGAGAATAGAGATTAAACATATATTAGATCTGGGAAGGGTAGTAATATAAGAATGTGAGAGACGTCAAATTATTATGAATAAGTATAGGTATTAATATATTATTTATGTATTATGAATACTTATAGGAAAAGACAGTGGGATTTGGATCCTCGGGTCATCGGGACAAGGAGCCAGCTAAGGTTTGAAGTTACTGTACATGTAGCAGTTTCATTCAATATCATATATCATGTATTAATAATTGTATAACATTTTTATAAATTTATAGTAAACTTCAAGGTCGAAAGACCGCTCTAACCTTGTCAGAGATATTCAGTGTATCAGAATATTCCAAGACTAGAGGGCTAGCTACCCCTAGTACAGTTTATATATAACTGAAAAGTTATATTCAGGAGGCTGAGCCTCACAAGCCACACAATTACAGCAAAATAAATTTATATTAATTGTGTGGTAGTGCCTTGAGCACACAGCATACAATGTTAATGTTTACTTGTAACAGTTAAACATATCTATGAATTTTTTTATGGTAAGATATGAAAGAAACTGTTATTGGGATTTCCAATCTCACCCCCCTCCCTAAACATTTTTCAGTATAGCAGGTCAAGAGAAAATAGCTAGGAAGAAATAAGGTATTACGAAGGAGCAGGAATGCCTTCTAAGTTTTGTATTATTATAGATAGTTATTTTGATATCTAGTTACCTGTGTGTGAAAAAAGTTTAAATAGGTAGAACAAGCTGGTAATTTGTAAAGTAGTTAAAATATAATTGTATATATATGTATATATATCACTAATAATTACTACAACTGTGTATTCAGATAAGAGGTTTGTCAGTTGAGGTAACCCCAGTGTTTCAGGGGTAGAAACCTATAAGTAAATATTATATATATAAAGAGGTTTTTGCTCTCCAAGCACTATCAACAAGGGGTATGACCACAAGAGGATTCAAGTAATTTAATTGTTTTATGAATCACTCTGATTTATAAAAGGTTTTAAATTGTTCCAATTTTTCTGAAGAGCCTATTCTGACAAAAGTAAAATTGGAATAGGCTTTGAAAAGAAAAAGTTTAAAATTTTTCGTATTTTCAGGCTATTAATATTTGTAAAAGTGGTTATAAATTAATTTTGAGTGTGTATTGATAACAAAAATAATGGACCTATAATAAAACATATAAATATATATGATTCAAATTATATTTAAATACAAACTTACCAAGCATTAGTGCATTGTCATATACCAACTCAACAACTCATAAATTATGTACTAAGTCTAGAACTAGAAGTCACACCACAATTATATAGAATGTTCTTAGTAATAAGGAATTAAAGTATAAAAGTGGGACGTACGGGACTTGAATATAACCTAATAAGCATTTAAATTATTTTTATCCATATGCATATGTACAAAAATAGCACACCCATTTAACTTTTTGAGTAAATGAAAATTAAAAAAAAAATGTAAAAAAAAGGGAGGGGCAATAAACGGGCTTAAACGAGCATTTTTTGCTCCAAAATCAAAACCTGACCTTCCTCTAGCTAGGGCTTAAACGGGCCGGCCCGACAGACTCGGCCCAAATTCCCGGCCCTGGCTCCTATTCTAATTAAACAACTTCATTCTTTAGAATTAGAGTTAGTAAAGAAAGGAGATTGACCAATACGTAGTTACGCAGCACCTCACATTTCATTCATTGTGAAAGGGAAACAAACAAAAGTAGAAATCACAACACGAAGTTGTTGCGAGGACCGAGTGGGGATCATTATTATACATTAATTAGAACAAGTCACAAACGGGAAGACTAAACTTACTGAGAAGCAGTGAAACAGTCCGTTAAATCCAACCAATTCATTAAAAACAACCCACACATTCATTCTTATCTCTAACTTCCTAAATTTAATCAGCTGTCGTCTGAAAAAGTCCATGAGTGGCTCCACTTTTATACCCTCCTCCATCATCTTTCATCTCCCACTAGCTTTAAAATCACATTCTTCACAACTAGCCCATCACATTTTCTGCAAATCTCATTCGCCTCCTAACTTTTTTAAGGGCTTTTCCTTCCAAATCTTCTTGGGGCAATAATATATACACGGAGGGAGAGAGATGAGGAAGAAGGGAGAAAAGCAGAGGATGGTGGTGAGGATAATTAGCTCACCCTTGAGAGCTTTGGGGAAAGCCAAGGACTTTTACATGAGAAGCATCACTAACTGTGGCAACAACATGAATTACAGCAACCCCATGGATGTTGCAGGGAGGTTCGAAGCTTTGCCCAGAAGCTACAGTGTGGCGACGACGAAGCAAGAGGAGAGGGAGGATTTCGCGGAGCTCATGAGAGCAGCGTCTGTGAGGACATTGATGGAGAAATTGGAGATGGATTCAGCTGTTAAAGGAAAAGAAGAATCAAAAGTGTTGCCCAAATCTGTTAGTGTTGGGATGAGTAGAATTGATGAAGATAGTCCAAGCTGTGATTTTGGAGACACCCCTCTTCCTTCTGCTCCTAATTTGTACCCCAGAAGTCGAAGCTATGCTGTTACTAGCAAAACTGTTGCTGTTTTCTGAATTCCCCCCCCCCCCCCCCTTGTGTCTCCAACACTAAAAGTTTGTTCCTTTTTTATGGCTGTTATGACTTAATGATACTTAATTGGATTGTTTATGAGCTTATTTTAGGTACAAACCTTTTTGTGTTCTCTTTTTCCGATGGTTTATACTTCACTAGATATGGAACTGGATTGGATGGAACGATGGCTACCCATAATTGGAAGTAATGTCTGTATATATGTTAACTGGCACGATGGAGGAGGTGACTTTGGTTGTTCATAGCATTTTGAACTTCAGGTTAGGACCGCCTTGTTTATGTTGTTGAAGTTGAGAATTGTATTTGGAATAGGGATCAAGCAGCACATTTTAAAATTGTTTATGGAATTTAGGATATACTTATCATTTGCAGGAAAGGGGGAGAGTGACTAGTGAGTGCGTCACAAGTTCAATCAGTGCTGTATGGGAACCAATTAAGAAGTGGGTGAGGACAGAGATTAATAAAATGCAGACGAAATAGATTGCTTGAATTTCTTCCCAGTCCTTTTAGAGAAGAGAGAACAGAGAGTTATTTGCTGAAGGCGTATTAACAAATACTGTTGATTTAGGAAGTTTTAGGGTGTGTGTGAATTATGAAAAAGTGACTTATATATAAATCAGATTGAAAATAAGTCAAATTCAAATTAAGTCAGATTGTAATGACTTTTATGTTTGGAATGGCTGTATGAAAAGTGACTTATTTTTCATAAGTCAAATTGTGTATGTTTGGATAAGTTGTTATTAGATGTGAAAAATAAGTTAGAATTTGTGGGCCCGACCTTATAAGTGACTTATAAGTCAGAAATAAGCTGTTTTAAACAGCTTATACTTATTTTGACTTATAAGCTATAAGTTACTTATAAACCAGATTGACAATAAGCCGAAATAAACATACAAAATAAGATACCAATAAAATAAGTTACTTTTACTCCAAAATAAGCACTTATTTCCCAGAAATAAGTCGAGTCAAACATAGCCTTAACCTTTTCTTTGAGAAAAAGGTGACAATAATGTTATCAGTAAGCCATACTCGTCAGTCAAGCACCATGTATCTATTTATGGATGCCCTGTGTTTTGGGCAAGGTTCAAAAAACCGGATCGGGTATCGAACCGGATGAGGCATTGGTTCAAGGGTTAATGGTCGGATCGGGGTCGGACCAGGTCAAACTTGATTATATTAAAATAATAAAATTTTATTGATATTAACATTAATAATCACTAATATCAAAATGTAAATGTAAATAGGTATGCATGATTCATCAAATATGAATATTTTAATGTTTCTATAAAGGAAAAAAGAGAAAATATTAGTTGATTACACGTGAAAATAAATATTATTCTACAATCCATAGACTAAAATACAAATATTAAGAGTAACAATAATAAAATATTAAGTATATGCAAGTAAAATAGTATTTAAAGTATTATAGTTTCCTAATTTCTAAATTTGAGTGAAATGAAAGTTAGTAATTAGGTGAATTATAATAAAATAAAATTATTTTTTTTTTTAAAAAAAGGGTCAACCCGGTTGAACCCCCGGGCTGACCGGTCTTGTCCGGTTCAACCCGGCCCTTGACCGGTTCGATAGCCCCTCCGGGTTTTTAGCTCGATCGGACCGGACCCGTGGCCGGTTCACGGTTGAACCGGCCGGTCCGGTCCGGGTTTTATTTCCTTGGTTTTGGGTAATTTGATCTGAGCCTTCAACTTGGGCCCCACCCTCCCCACATGCTCTAGAGAACGCTGTGTGGGCCTAATTCACAGCATCCTTGGAGGGACATATGATTCAAAGCAATGTTCGTTGACCCGGACCGGACACAAGCCCGGTCCGGGTACCCCTTTAGCCCGGAAAGGCAGTTGAACCAGCGGAGAACCGGTTCAACACGCCCAAAACCGGTCAAACCGGCCTGAACCGGCGGTTGAACCGGTTCTATTATTTTTTAAAAAAAATTTGATTTTTTTATTTTGTTATAATTCATCTAATTACCAACTTTCACTTCACTTAATTTTAGAAATAAGGAAATTATAATATTTTAAATGCTATTATACTTACATATGTTTAGTATTTAATTGTTATTGCTCTTAGTATTTGTATTTTAGTCTGTGGATTGTAGAATAATATTTATTTTCACATGTACTCAACTAATATTTTATAGTTTTTCCTCTATAGAAACATCAAAATATTCATGTTTAATAAATCATGCATACTTATCTATGTTTACATTTTGATATTACTGATTATTAATGTTAATATCAATAAAATTTTATTATTTTAATATAAACGGTCTGACCCGGTCCGACCCCGATCCGACCATTAACCCTTAAACCAGTGCCTCATCCGGTTCGATGTCCGGTCCGGTTTTTTGAACCTTGATTCAAAGTCCAACCTAATCAGTTTAAATTAATGACATGATAAGATTACTCATTCGTTCATATTTACTTATCATTTATATATATCACTTTTAATCTCTTTTCAATGCGCTGCAATCATGTCATGACCACAACAGAGTATTTTAGACTCCTCTCTCCGCGCCCCCAAGGGTCCAGCCCATTACCACCTTATTGCTAACGAATCTATGGACATTATGCTTTAAACGTCTATATTTACCATTAGTACAGAAACCTGAAAATTCCAATCAGGGAAGAGACAATTTCATGTAATTTCTTTTCTTTTTCCACCATATACATATGGAAAGCTCACCCGTCCAAAGTCCACTAATCACATGATTTGGGCTATCAGTAACTGTGTCAAAGTTCTAATATTAAGTCTATTAGTTCTAAAATAGGTTTCTTGTTCATAGCACAACATATGTCAACCAGACACAATACAGGCTTTAGCAGTTACAAATGCAATACCATCATAATATTCCCCCCCTTTGTTGATCAGTGTTAAACTCCAGTTGTGCATATTAATAAACCTCTAGCAGCAGCTTACAAGGCAGTTGGAAAGTGACATGCGTATCGAGGAATAAAATCTGCCACAGTTCTTTGTACACTCATACAACCTGCCATAATAACAATGTTGTCCTTCCATTAAAAAGAAATTTCATAGTGGAAATTACGTAAATAGTTCATCTGAATTACTGGAAATCAAATACAGTTTGCCTTCAGACTATATACACTAGATTTAGCAATATAGAACTTTAATTGAACAAAGCTGTCAACTTCCAACACAAGTGATTGCAAATGGGTCCAAGTAATGACAGTAACTCAAATTTCAGTCGAGTTCAAGTTTAAGTAGCAAATACAGTCCAGAGAATGCAGTAACAAGCACAATGGACTGAATATCCAGATTCGGCTAGATATATTGCAGTTCAGAGCAGAAAAAGTGCACAATCAAACTCCATAATATCCGGCAAACAATCCAAAAATCAGTACAGTATCAAGAAGCATAAAACCACTCAGAATCAATGCAAAATTAGCAAAATGGCACATTCAGGTTCACAGTTCATGAAAAATCAGAATAATGGTTCTCACCTAATAGTCGCCATAATCTTCAAATTCCTAGACAAGAAAAATACAATGGGATGAAAAATAGCGATTAGACCAAAATAGAATAATACAACTCATAATGAAAAATGGTGTACTTACATCATTAAAAAAATTTTGAGCCTGGAAGGTTTTTTTTTCTTCTGTGATTTTCTCAATGATTCTTTCTAATCGCTTAATGTCCTCACTGACTTTCCCAATCTCCTCAGTGACTTTCCTAATGATTCTTTCCTCAGATAGCTTTAACATCTCCTCGAATCGCTTTACAATCTCCTCCTCAGTCATCACTGAAAACATCGTCAAACTCAAACTTCAACAGCGAAATACCTTGAAATAAGGCGGCAAACAAACTGAGAAAAAACGATGAAATAAAGAAATCATAACACTGCAACGAATTGATCAGCTGGTAGAAATAAGGTCCAACATGAGATATTATCTGATAAAAAGCAACATCTAGCTTATACATTCAACGCATCCAGGCTTCTTGTTCTTCTTCTTCTTCTTATAGTTATATACTTACTCTCAATTGGAAGCTTCCAAAGGTTTAAAGGCTTGAAGTGGCTGCTGCTGTGGTTTGAGGGATGAGATTCCCGACGGTGAGCGATGAAAGCGGCACGGTGGAGACTACGGCGGAAGGAGAACGGTGAAGAAGATATGAGGAGAGGCTTGGAAATCCAAGATAAAGGAACGGCCTCTAGGGTTCAGTGACAGATCAATCCTCGGCTTCAGCTGCAACTCGTGTCGTGTGAACTGGGTGTGGATTAAATTGTTGGGCCACTAAGTGGGCCAGTTCTATCGCCTGTATTTTATTTTTTTTTCAAAAGAGACAAATCAATCCAGATAAATACGCCTCACTATTTAAAAATAAAAATAAGTCCCGGCAAATGGACACCCCTCGGTACTATTAGTATTACTGTCAAAGTTTTAAACATATTTAATTGATCATTTTTTAATATAGGAGACGTCCAATCCAAATATGTCATGTTTGACGTGAGATTTTAGAAGAAAAAAATGGTGGAACAATATTAACTAATCTGATTTCAATCATTTCACGCACACTTTAAACAATTCATTATCGTTTTTCTTGATATAAACCTATATTATTTGCTGCTAAAAAAACCTATATTATTTATGAAAATTTTTTTATGACTAATTGATAGCTTATGTATGTAGTCATAAATTCAATGTTAGCTTAAATTATGTTTGTATAAATTATTAAACTAAAGGAAAAATTATTAGCTAACTATTATCAGGAAGGTTCGAAGCTTTGCCCAGAAGCTACAGTGTGGCGGCGACGACGAAGCAAGAGGAGAGGGAGGATTTCGCGGATCTGATGAGAGCAGCGTCTGTCAGGACATTGATGTAGAAATTGGAGAAGAATTCAGCTGTTAAAGAAAAAGAAGAGTCAAAGTGTTGCCCAAATCTGTTAGTGTTGGGATGAGTAGAATTGATGAAGGTAGTCCAAGCTGTGATTTTGGAGGCACCCCTCTTCCTTCTGCTCCTAATTTGTACCCCAGAAGTAGAAGCTATGCTGTTACTAGCAGAACTGTTGTTGTTGTCTGAATTTCCCCCCTATTGTGTCTTCAACACTAAAAGCTTGTTCCTTTTTAATGGCTGTTATGATTGTTAATTGGATCGTTCATGAGCTTATCTTAGTTACAAACCTTTGCTCCTTTTTAATGGCTGTTATGATTGTTAATTGGATTGTTTATGAGCTTATTTTAGTTACAAACCTTTTTGTGTTCTCTTTTTCCGATGGTTTATACTTCACTAGATATGGAACTAGATTGGATGGAACGATGGCTACCCATAATTGGAAGTAATGTCTGTATATATGTTAACTGCACAATGGAGAAAGTGAATTTGGTTGTTCATGGCATTTTGGACTTGAGGTTAGGACCGCCTTGTTTATGTTGGTGAAGTTGAGAATTGTATTTGGAATAGGGATCAAGTGGCACATTTTAAAATTGCTTATGAAATTTAGGATATACTTATCATTTGCAGGAAAGAGGGGAGTGAGTGCATCACAAGTTCAGTCAATGCTGTATGGGAACCAATTAAGAAGTGAGGACAGAGATTAATAAAATGCTGACGAAATAGATTGCTTGAATTTCTTCCCAGTTGTTGTAGAGAAGAGAGATTAGAGTTATTTGATGAAGGCGTATTAACAAATAATGTTGAATAAGGAGGAGAAAAATGTGACAATAATGCTACCAGTAAGCCATACCCGTCAGTGAAGCACCGTGTATCTACTTTTCGATGCCATGTGTTTTGGGTAATTTGATCTGAGCCTTCAACTGGGACCCCACCCTCTCCCCACATGCTTTAGAGAACGCTGTGGGGGCCTAATTTACTGCATCCTTGGAGGGACATATGATTCAAAATCGGGATAAAGATCTAAAATACTTCGAAAGTATTGAGTGTTTGAAAGTATTTTTAAGGTCAAATCTACCCTGAAAGTTGTAAAAATGGGGCAATTTAACCTCTACGTTAACACTTCTTAACAGTCAATGCCTTTAACCGTTATATGTAGACGTGGCATGCCTACATGGCATCCACGTCATTCTCATTTTTTCATGTTACATTTTTTTAAAAAAAATAAAATATTTTCAACTAAATTTCTCTTCTTCTTTTTTTAAAATAAGTTTTAAAAAATATATTTTTTAATTAACATATGACATAAAAAAATGAGGATGACGTGGCATGCCTAGGGGTAAGTATCGGTTTTTCGGTTCGGTTTTGGAACAGAAAAAACTAAAAATGAAAAAAAAAAACGCAACCGAAAAGGAAACCGAAAAACCGAATTGTTTTTAGTTCGGTTTTTCGTTTTTTTTTCTTTCTGTTTTTTTGGCCTTTTTCGGATTTTTTTGTTGCAGATTTGGCTAATACGAAAATTCAACAAAAAAAAAAAAACAGATTTAATGTATCTAAATAGTTATACAAATTCTACATCTTGCCCAAACAACTAAACTATTAATTCAACATGACCAAAAACAAAGAAACGCTTAAAATTATACAAATTATATATTTTGTTCAAAGCAACTAAACTATTAATTCAACATGTCCAAAATAAAGAAAAGCTTAAAACATTCTCATTCATTTCCTATAATTTAAACACCGATTTAAAATTACTTGCAGAACATATAATAAAAGTCAACAAAACAGAACAGAAAAAGGAAACTGTAGAGAACAAATGATTCTAAAGTCGATCAACATATAAAATTTTGATAAATTCTCAAATTACTAAGAAATTATAGCTACAAAAGCCATATTTAGTTGAAAAGAATTAAAACCCTTAATTGATTCACAATATATGAATAGTTATACAAATTCAATATCCTGTCTAAATCAATTAAACTATTAATTCAGTATGTCCAAAACAAAAAAAATTATGCTTAAAACATAACAATATTGAATTGGTTCTTTAACTTTCAAAGCACATTCTGTAATTAAAAAACATTCTGTGCTTTTTTTCCCCTAATTTTATATGTTTAAAAAGTGTTTATTTTTCTTAGAAAGCATATTTTATTTGTTTGAATTTTGAGATATTTGTTTAGATTTACTTGTTATCCTATTTTTAAATAAAAATTCTAGACTTTTTAAATAGAATTATTTTTTTTTTCAGTTTTTCGGTTTCAAACCGAAATTGAAAAAACCGAAAACCGAAAATGGGAAAAAAAGGAAACCGAAACCAAAAAATCAAAATACATTCGGTTCGGTTTTTTCTCACCCCTAGGCATGCCACATCTGCATATAACGATCAAAGGTGTTGATCGTTATGAGGTGTTAATAGAGGGGCAGTTTTGCCCCTTTTTGTAACTTACAGGGCAATTTTACCCTCTAAAAAACTTTTAGATGAAAATTTTTAGAGCATTTTAGACCTTAATCCCTTCAAAATCCAACCTAATCAGGTTAAATTAAGGGAAAACCACTTTGCAGGTACCTATACTTTCCCCCAGTTTTTAATTTGGTACCTATAGATTTTTTCTATTTTATAAAATCCTTGAAGTTTCCCCAGTTAGCACCGTTACCCCCTATAATTTAGGAAACCATTTAAAGGGCCAACAGAGTGAATAATGGCGTTAAATAAAAATAGAAGAGAGGAGAATAAAAAACTTCACGCAGACGCAAACACAAACACACACGCAAAGCAGCTCCTCTGTTCGAAAGTTCTAAGATGGTGCCATTGATCAAGTGCTAGGGTTCAACCTCCTTCATTCCATTAAGCAAGGAGTCAAAATCATTCTTCAGCATCAGGTATTTCCTTTCTGTTCTCATAAGTAGAAAAAAGCATTTGTGAGTTTATTTTCCTGCATTTTCTTGAGTGTGTGTTTTCTTCATCAATACGTATGTATTCAGATTATGGGTTCTTTCTTTTATGTTCTGATTTGTCATTTCATTTTGCCATTCTTTGCTTCTGATTTTTTGTTTTAGTAACTTTTAGGGTTAAACATGGAGAGACAGAAAACATTAGAAACAGAGAATGATAATGGTAGTGTTGTATCAGCTGAGGATAGTGATGAAGTAGAATTGGATGATGATTATTTTCAACATTTTATTGGTTTTGACTTAGTTAATGATGTTGGGCAAGGTAGTGGGAGTTCTTTTAATGTTTATGAAAATCAGCTTGAGTGTTTGGATATGGTTCCTTTGCCTGGGCAATTTGAGGAGTGCATTGGAGATATGGTGTCTGATTTAGAAGATGATGAATTATATGAAGATTATGTATCAGATGAGGAAGAAAATAAAAAATTGACAAAGAATGTGAGGTACAATCCTACTATGACGTCTAAAAATTTTGAATTTGAGCTTGGAATGGAGTTTACTTCAATTCAAGAGTTCAAGAATGCTGTGAAGGAGTATTGTCTCATCCATGGATATGATATTACATTTTTTAGAAATGAAAAACATAGATGTCGAATTATATGCAAGAAGAAGTGTGGTTGGTTGATCTTTGCTAGCAGAGTTTGTTAGAATCTTAAGTTTTGATGAAGACTGATCTATGAAAAATATCGCTAATAAGAAATGATAACTTAGCAGACCAATAATGAATAAGTATCCTTATCGCTAAGTGTATCTGTATAGCTAATTGAAATTAAGGAATAGCGAGTGAAGACTTAGCAATATCAAGGTTAATATCTATCGCTAAGCAAAGGTTCCATCGCTAGAAGTTCATTGAGCTTATAAGTAGATGAAACCAGCAGATAAATGATCTAAGTCCCTAAATCAGCTAGCGATAATAGGTTAAGCTATCGATAACCATAAGTGCTTCAGATAATGATCTTTCAGATAGCTAGTGCCTAAGAGCTAATGAATCAAGAGCTGATATGTTTGCTTGCCCTAAAATGTTTATCTATCGATAATGGGATACCTTGAAGTTCTGAATTCTTTGATAATTGTATCCTTAAAGCTAATAAGCAAATCAAGTATCTAGCGATAGTAGTTTAAGCAATCGATAGAAGAATATATGCTGATATGCTTTTTAATCCAAGAGAATATGCTATCGATAAAAAGCTCTGATATTCCTTATATTGTCTTCATCTCATTGAGCAAATGGATTAAGCTTGCGATAGTAACCTCTGTGCATTATATGACTATTTGGTTAGCTAACATCT
This sequence comes from Mimosa bimucronata, assembly GCA_037074515.1. NCBI lineage: Eukaryota > Viridiplantae > Streptophyta > Magnoliopsida > Fabales > Fabaceae > Mimosa > Mimosa bimucronata. The sequence continues at coordinate 11,987,545 of CM073440.1, read as the reverse complement.
CAAGTGCAGAAATTATACTATGCAGTTAGCGATAGCAAAGCATGCTAGCGCTACTGAAAAGCTGCTATAAAAGTACAGGTGTTCAGAGCTCACAGTCTAGCCTACTCTACGCATAAACAGTTAAAGCAAATCTCCAACGGCTAGTTCCTCAAGTCTCCAACGGACAGAAATATATCAAACCCTATATAAAGACTTGAAGACATCTGGATCATACACACACACATACGCTCACATATACGATGCATTCTACAAGATGAAAATCTGTGGCTCTGTACTGAGTAACAGTAATATTCAAGCGAGCCCAGAAATGATGAGTTGAGCGCATTGAAAAGAAAGAGCCCGAGCAATACATTGTGTAGATTATTAAGCTCAAATTTGTATTTCATCATACATTCATTTGTACATCAGTGATTATCACAATCTGTTCATTTAGTGAACTTATTACTTTGATTAAAATCCTCTACTGTTTGAGGTTGTTCTGAAAGCTTGGTGCTTTAGAACAGGGTTGTAACCTTACAGGTCGTAAGGGGGAGTGTTTAGAAAGATTCTAAAGCTCTGTAAAGGTTGACAGGTGAACCTGTGCTCGTAAAACCTGTGGTAGGCTTCTCTTGTGCCAGGTTTAAACAAGAGGGTAGTGGAAATCTCAGATGGAGCCTGAGGACTGGATGTAGGTCTGGGTTGACCGAACCAGGATAAATCTTGTGTGCATTATCTCTTCCCTAAACTCTCTTAATTTCCAGTCTGTCCTTTTATATCTGTCAGTCCATTTCATATTTTGAAATATTCTCAGTAAGAGCTTAAAGATTCCAAAAAGGTTTTAATTATAGCCTATAACCCAATTCACCCCCCCTCTTGGGTGACAGCCAATACTCTCAGAGTTGGTGACTCATTGACATATATGTTGAAAACATACCACTCAAAGCATTTCTGTGGAGTAACATATGCTTCAAGGTTGGCTTCATCTGAGTGGATCGCAGGAAAGATTGTACCACATGTGAAAATGAACAAGAATATGAAGTTGGCAGATGTGATTTCAACAATAAGAGAAGGTTACATGGCCCAACCATCAGTTAATAAGGCATACAAGGCTAGGAAGCTGGCAAGGAAAATGGTTGAGGGAGATCACAAAGAAGAATATCATATGTTGAGGGACTATTGTAATGAAATTAAAAAAAGGATGCCTAGATCTACATTTTGTCTTGTTACTGATAGACCATATGTAGACCGGCCACCTATATTGTTTAGGAGATTGTATCAATGTCTTGAACCAGTGAAAAGAGGTTTTAAGTCGTGTCGACCAATCATTGGGTTGGACAGGTGCTTTTTAAAGGGCCAATTTGGAGGTATAATGCTAGTGGCTATAGCTCTTGATCCCAATGAACAATATTTTCCATTAGCTGTGGCTGTGGTTGAGAGTGAAAATACGGATTCTTGGACTTGGTTCTTGCAAAACTTGCTTGAGGACATTGGAAGCATGGCTGAAAAAAGATGGGTATTTATTTCAGATCAGCAAAAGGTAATTTTTAAAAAAAATTAAGTTCTGTTTTTTGCTTATGTTGATTGTACTAATTTTATACTTTACTTTCAGGGCATAGTTCAAACATTTGAACACTTGCTTGAAGGAGCTGAACATAGATATTGTGTGAGGCACTTGTATGCCAACATAAAGTCTAAATATGGTGGTGGAACTGTAGTAAGAGATCTAGTTATACGTGCAGCAAAGGCTACTTACAAGCAGGCATGGGAAGAACAAATGATGCAGCTGAAAATTGTTTCTAAGGAGGCACATGATCACTTGATGAGTTTTAAACCATCTTGTTGGACAAAATCTCATTTTTCAGAGTACTCAAAATGTGATATGATTATGAATAACATATCAGAGTCTTTCAATGGTAGATTGTTGGAGGCAAGAGAGCTTCCAATAATTAGTTTACTTGATTGGATTCGGGTTTATTTGATGACAAGATTTGCAGAAAATCGTCTCAAAGCGGCAAAGTATCTTGGTAAGGGAAGAGTTTGTCCTCGACCTCGTAAAAGGCTTGACAAAGAGGTTGAAGGGTCTAGAAGATGGATAGCAATAGATGCTGGAAATGACATGTTTGAAGTATCATTTAACTCTCATCGTTTCTCTGTTGATCTTAAACGCAAGAGGTGCGAATGCAATTGGTGGCAATTGACCGGGATTCCTTGCAGGTATTTGTTTAAGGTTACTTTCTGATTTCGTGGTCAAGATAATCAATATTAACAATGTAATGTAATTTATTGCAGGCATGCTGTTTCTTGCATTTATGCCAAGCGACAAGATCCTCAAGACTATGTTGATGCCTATTTGACAATAGAAACATATGTTGATTGCTACTCTCCAGTATTGCAGCCTATAAATGGAAAAGATATGTGGGTTAGAACAAACTTAGAACCAATTGATCCTCCAAGATACCATAAACGTCCTGGTAGGCCACCGAAGAATCGAAAAAGGGAGAAAGATGAGCCACCACCTAAAAACAAGCTTAAAAGAAACAATACAACCGTTAAGTGTAAGCTTTGTGGGCAAAAGGGACATAATCGTAGAACATGTAGGAAAGCGGTCAAGCAAGCTTTGAATGGAAGCTCACAAGCTGGATGTAATTCTGAAGGTGGAATAAGCCACCCTTAGTGCATTGATGGAGATGCAATCTTTTTTATGGGTGTACTGTTTTTTTTTTTTTTGTTAAATTGTGTTTTGATCTTGTTGCATATGGCTTTAGATCCCAAGTAGTACTTGATAGTTGTACTTTTTTTTGGTAAATTACTTGGGTGTTATATAGGATATGTTAAACTCCCAAGTACTCTTTACGATCTTTAAGCTTGAGCAAATGACTTTTTAATTGACATATGTATTAAATGACTTTTGAAATAGAATGTGGTCATAGACTTGACAGCAGCAAGTTATTTTACAATTAAATTATGAAGTGGCACTACGGTTGTATGGCAGCAACAATGTGTTTCAACAACAAAGCCAGCTTTCATTCCATACTATTTTTCCTTCAATTACAGCACAGTGGTTCAAATTTCATTACAGAATGCTCTTTATAATTCAATAACTTCTCATCACTATACAACCAATACAACACAGACACAAAAAAGGACAACTTTTCGCAATCCTGAAATAACTTCAATAACTTCTCTTTTGCCAACACAGACACAAAAAATCCACTTTGATTACAAAATGCTCTTTATAATTCAATAACTTCTCATCACTATACAGAATGCTCTGTTGTCTAGATGGTGTCACTTTTGCTCTAGATGGTGTCTCTTTTGCCAAGTGTATCATGAGCTTTGTAGACAATTTTGTTGTTAGGTGTCCCCGATGCTGAAATTTTGTTACCATCTACCATTAGCTGTTGCCAAGTGTGTCTGCTTTGTCATTTACCATCTCAATTGCTTCTCACCTGTTCAGAATCAAATTAAATCAAATTTAAATGCAGCATAATAAGAATCAAAAGCATAATAAGAATCAAAATATTAGTATGCAGACAAATTACTAAAACTAAAGCCATATAACAAGCATGTATAAACATTCTTATTTGGTCATGAACTATGTACTATAAGAAAAAATGGTTCAGGATAAGATCCAACAACTATTAAGACAAGAATAGGCGTTTGCCCCTCTTGTTACCCAAAATGGTTTTAGAAACTTAATCATTCGTTACGGGAATTTTGCATCTAAAATTTAGACGAACTCCAAAAATTTTATTTTTGAAAACTTACAACATGCATAAACTTTAATTGAAACCAGGAAAAAGAGGCTCCAAATTTATGTTTTGGTGGAAAGGCCGCATAATCAGTAGGTAGGTTGAAAAAAATCTGTATATTCTTGAATCTGGGAAACAAAGAGGCGTATAAAGGAACCACTAATTGTAATTGAATTTGAACCTCAAGTGAAAAAAATAAAACTCGAATCGCACTAGAATCACCTCACCTGTTCGAATTGACGAAAGAAGTAAGAAGCAAATCAAATGAATAGTTGCAGCTAACGAAGAAGCGACTCCTTTATCAAATTCGATCCCCTTTAAGCAAAATGAAGAACCCTCCCTGTGCTGCAGAAATCTTTTCTCGATTTGAACTCTACTGAAGAAATGGAAACCCTCAGATGGAGAGGGTCTGCGTGAAGTTTTTTATTCTCCTCTCTTCTATTTTTATTTAACGCCATTATTCACTCCGTTGACCCTTTAAATGGTTTCCTAAATTATAGGGGGTAACGGTGCTAACTGGGGAAACTTCAAGGATTTTATAAAATAGAAAAAATCTATAGGTACCAAATTAAAAACTGGGGGAAAGTATAGGGACCTGCAAAGTGGTTTTCCCTTAAATTAATGACATGATAGGATTACTTATTCGTTCATATTTACATCTCATTTATATATCACTTTTACTCTCTTTTCAATGCGCTGCAATTATGTCATAACCACAAAAGAGTATTTTAGACTCTTCTCTGCATACCTCCCCCGGGTCCCGCCCCTTACCATCTTATTGCTTACCACTCTGTTCCATGTTATAAGTCCAGCCTAACTACCTCTCACATATCAAAGAGTGGAAATTGTAACATTAAATATCTCATATTTTCAAAAATGTTTTCAATTATGCCCTTATCTAAAAATATGTGTTAAAATAATATTTTATACATTATAAACATTCTCTCTCATCTTACCTATTTTCAACATAGGGGAAAAATAATCATAGTAGCATTAATTGATCCTAATATGAACTTATATTTAAGAACAAAAAATTTACAATAATTAGACTAATAATAAAAAACGGAGTGGTACAAATCCATGGAGAGACACTTCTCTCCACACCCCCGCGGGTCCCGCTCATTACCACTTTATGGCTTATGAATCTACGGACATTATGCTTTAAACGTCTACATTTACCATTAGTACAGAATACTGAAAATTCCAATCAGGGAAGAGACAATTTCATGTAATTTCTTCTCTTCTTCCACCACACACACACACACATATAGATGGAAAGCTTGCCCGTCCAAAACCCACTAATCACATGATTTGGGCTGTCAGTAACTGTGTCACAGTTCTAATATCATCAATCATCAAATATCTACCTCTAAACCTCCCAGCCCATCTCTAATTGGTCCAACGTGTAGCTTATGTGGAACAATTTCTTTCAACTAATGGACTAACAAAATGGCAGCATCTAATATACCACGTCAGCTATATGCCCCACCAATATCATAAATATAAGATTCAATATTATCAACACCGAATGTATAAACAGCAGCCTCCTTTCCCAACTACCATTGCCTCAGCCAATGTCTCACTACATACCATCGTCAGTTCCCAATGTCTCACGCATCAGTCGGTGCTATATTTTCATACCATGTGGTGGTGATAGTTCCGAACAGCCACAGTCAGTGTTGATTGGATCAGCATTAATGGCAATTGTTGGAAAAAAATATGGTTAACCCTAGATTACACTGTATAAATAGCTCAAGTACATGATGGGTTAATCAAATACTCCTATCTACCTCCATCACTGACCATTTGGGCGCATTCCTGACGTGAAGATTGCATACAGGCATGATTTGGTTTTATGGTTTCGTGGGACGTTTCTTCTGTCGAAGAAGTCAATGGTCTGAGGGTAGTGGCTTCTTTTTGAGACTTTCCTCATGCCTTTTGATGATTTAATATGTGAGGGTTATCTGTTTTAATGTTTCAATTATTATGCGACCAGATGCAAAGTCTAGGATCATGCCTTTTGTCTTGCTTCAGTTATTGATGTCTGGTGCTTCGTCCAGCACCTGTATCAATGAAAGTTGTTATTAACGATTGCATGCTTATATTATATGGAAATTATATGTTCATTAGCTTTCTTTCTTCTTCTTCTTCTTCTTTTTTAGATAGATCAGAAATACAAAATGCAACAAAACAACTACTAACTAATCATTGAGCATCCATCATGTGATGCCATTAGCCTCCAACAAAGATGTGGCAGTGTCTCCTGCTAATATGTGAATCCTCATACCGCTTGTTAAAGCATATTAAGCTAGGAAGTCTGGTACAGGCACGAAGAGAGAGAAAAGAATAAGGGAAAAATTCAGACTATTATTCAACAACTAGTCAAAGTACACGTATATCCTATTTAAAGGGGTCAGAGGTCATAACCCTCTGCTAACCATATGAACTATCTCTAACTAAAAGTAGTTACATGTTAACCACTCACTAATTCCCTAATGACAGCTCAGCAATCACAATATTACACCCTCACCACGTAACAATACTCCCCCCCTTACAAAGAATCCTTGTCCACAAGGATTGGAGAAGACAAAGACTCAGTAGAAGCTGTCGAAAAATGAGGAAAAAGCTGCTGGAAAGTAGAAATGTCTACTCATGTTGCATCTTCAGGTCTGGAATGTCGCCATTGAATCTGTAGGAAAATGGGCTAGGCCCAGGCCCAGTCCACCCTTGGTGAATTTGACCCAAATAATTGTTTTGGGGTATGAATAGAATTATTCAGAAATATTGGGATATTATATGTAATATTCCCATTAAATTTAAATTTATTTAAATTTGAATTTAAATTGTGAAGAGTTGTGTCTGTTAGTTCTGTGTTTTATAAATACAAGAACTTGACAGAAACAACTCTACGGTGAAACACAAAAACTTCCTCTTCTCTTCTCTCTTAAGTGCTTCTGCAGTATACAAAGGTCAAGGTCCATATTGTGATTCTGACTCCGTAAAGGCATAAAGATCAGTGTTCTACAACCGGGTATGTTTCTTGAATCCCTACATTGGCATCAGAGCTATATAGATTCTAAGGCTGTGTTTGTTCTGTGAGAATATTTTTTATACAGTATATGAAAAATATATGCCTCTCTGTTTCCGCTGCAATTTTAGATTTATGATTTAGGAATGTTCTGAAATCTGATTCTGAAATCTGATTTGCTTCTCTGATAAATATTTAGAAAATCTTCATGAGTATGTTTTTAATTATGATTTATGTTAGTGTGTTTTTCCATTTTTTTTGTTTTGCGGTTTGAATTGCGATTCCTGTATATTCTGTGGCTGTTATTTGTTTCATATATGCTTTAGAATAGCATAACAAATAGATAAAGGACTATAGAAAGGAAAAGCAATATGAAAAATGGAAAAGCATAAGAAAATACAAAGAAACCTGAAATATTTTTATTGGGTCTGTAGAAATTGAATTTTTTAGGGTATAAAAATTATATCATTGTGTAGAGCACGAAAAAAAGATGAAAATGGACTATTAGAACGCGAAAAACGGACATCGGACGGCAAAGTTATGGGGTTGGGAAAATCGGGTCCGTCGGACTCGACCCGTCCGCCCAGCCGGGTCTGCATTGACCCGGCTGGAGGAAGAAGACGAGATGACGTCATGATCATTTAAAAAAAAAAATTTGTCTGCTGGGCCACATTTTGTCCGGCCCAACGAGCAAAAAAAAAAAGAGGGAGGTAAGGTACTGTTGGGCCACAACAGGTTCCGCCCAACAGCAACAAAAAAAATTTTTTTTTATCAATTGATGGGCCGCGTGTGGCTGGCCCAGCGTATATAAAAGAAATTGTGGGCCATTCTCTCTGGGCCCAAAGTTTTAAAAAAAAAAGGGATATTTTTTCTCCTTCTAGGGTTGTCTGAAGGGGCATTTTAGCTCCGATTGAGATACAGTTTGTTTCTAAAAATCCCTAAATTTAAGAGCTACATTTAGACATATTGTTTGTCTATTTTTGAGGCAATTTTTGGATCTGTATAGAGGTTTTTTGGTGCCATTTTTTGTGATTTTTATGAGTTTAAAAATCCTAAAATATTTATAATAATTCATAAAATTTTTATTTGAGTCAAATATGAACTTAGAGAGTTCTAAGAGCACCAAACCAAAAGAATTTCACTCTTTTGGATGAAATTTAAGAAGAGAAACTTAATCATAAGTATGATTTACATAGTGGTAAATCAGAAAAGGAATCAGTTATTGGTTATTGCCTCTAAATGTTGATCCAAACCTAAATTACTTGGAGAAATGTAAGCCTCTAAGTGATGTATGAAGTAGGGATTTTTGTATTAGAGTATGAGACTCTAAAATAAAACCTCAAATAAAAAGATCCTTAAGAGGATCAAGAGAGAGATAATTCAAAGTAAGGTTCATTTGAACTTGAAATGAAACAAGAGGTGTAACAAAAAAAATTTGATGATGCACTAGAGGAGGAACCTGAATAACCAAAATTCTAAAGTTTAGGATTGGGATTTGGATAAACCTTAGGGAGGTTAAAATGACGATCAGATATTAAAGAAATAATATCAGATCAATGCAAGAGGAAATTTCAAATGGAGAAATTTCCATATCTTAACTCCAGATCATAGTGAGATTCAGGAATAAAATACACCCCAAGTATGATATAAAAACATAACTTAGGAGAAAAGAGTATCCTAAAACCAGTCCGTCCACCAAAGATTGAACTAATAAAAGACTTAAGAGCAAAGACTAAATGTTTCTGTAAAGTTACATATATAAATTGTATAAGACATTTGGAATATCTCTTTGAGAAAATAAAGAACCTCTTAGAAATTCTCAAAACAACATGGCACAACTTCTATCATGTCACTTAGGAATAGGAGATTCCTAAAGCCTTGCCGAATGACGTTTTTGAAAATCTATCAAATTTGGTTTTGGGAAGTAAGGAGACTTCACCTTTCCATTTTTGATGCTATATTCGGCTGAAAATTAACTTCACAAAATCATAAGAACATAGTGGAAATATAGAAAACTCTTAAGTCACTCAACTAAGAAGTTAATAAGACATTATGAAAATAATGTAAAGAGAGACATGAAGAAGTAAATGTCAAATACACTTTGTGAGTGGGAGCAGAATGTCAAATGCTCCGTCTGAGTGGGAGCTCTTGGAAAATGTGTATTCTAAGAGTGTTATATGCTCTATCTAAGTGGGAGCACTTAGAAAATAAGTTTTCTTAGAGTTTCATATGCTTTATCTAAGTGCGACCCAATGTCAAATACTCTATCTGAGTGGGAGCTAATGACATTGCTCTATCTAAGTGGGAGCTTTCAGAAACTAAGTTTTCTGAGAGACACAATTGAGCATATTCTATAAAGTACTTGTATAAAATTCTTGATAGAGAATAATATTATTACTGGAATCTGTGTGATGGGAGGTTTAAACATATTCTCCTGATCATAGACCCAATAGTGTTATTATTTTTTCTAGTCAAGAATAATACAAGTGCATGACATTGTATACGTCAATATGCTACAAAATAAGTTCTTGGATCAAATCAGATAGTAAATAGCCAAGTAAGTGGGATGATTTGAAGTAATTAAGCCAAGAAGGGCTGCCAAGAACAACAACACAACTATAAACTTAATGGGGACAAATGTGATATCTGATATTGAAAGGTCTCATACGATTTAAAAGAAGATGTTGTCATGTCATTGACTAAGAGTCATGATGAAGTTAAAGTTGAGAAGCAATCTCGACTAAGCTTATGAGAGGACATGAGACCTACATGGTTCGAAAAGGGAAAAAATGTAGCATAAACTACCCTATAGAGTGTCAATATGATAGAAATCCAACAACAAAGAGCCATGGAAATTGTGTAAAAGGAAAATTTAGGCAAAATTTCCATTACACAAGATGAAAAAGGTTGTCAATTAAGTTTGACACATATAACTTAAGGCTTAACGCCTTTTATGAGACAACATCTACATTAGATAACCAACAAGACAATGAAATTAAAGGAATTTGATTGTATATTTTCGAATGAACAATGAGTGCAAGTTGTTCATAAGGGCGCTCCTTTCTTGTTAGGGGCACATGAAAGTCATGTTAAATCAAAGTGAAAACTTTGTTATTTTTCAATGATGTAGTAAAGTATTTGGAGCTTGAACATGGATGTCAGGAAGTTTTTGCAAACCCTGTGGGCTAGCATACTGTAGAGGTAGCACGTTCTCTACACCCTAAACCCAAATGAGACAAGGGTAAAAGGTTCTACTAAAGGGAATGTGATGACTACCCTGACATCACAGGAGTAACAAACTCCTTAAGGAGAGGAATGACCTAAGTAAGGTTAAATTCTTTTTCCTACTAAAGAACAAACCAATTTGAGATGGTTTTCTTTTCTGTCAATAGTGAGCAGGAAAAGTCTCAAGCTCCATAGACTAAAAGAGTAAGGATCAAAGATCCTTTGTTAAATATCGTCGATTATCAAATTCAAGCATAAGGCTTTAAATTGGTAATGACGCAAGAATTGAGGTGAAAGGCATTAGAGCCTACAAGTTCATTGTTTCATGGACCAGGCTCATGGGTTCTAAATGAACTATCTTGACTTTTCATGACAAAATTAGCTGTTTGTGATACAGTCTTCCTTGACATTTCTTTGTTTTTTCAACATTTTTGGTAATCTTTTGTGTGCATGATGCTTTACCACCCTATTCAAGTGTTGACTTGAATACATGTCATGGTGGACTATGACACATAATTTGAATTGGCATTTTTAAGAATGTTATGTTCATCACCCAATAGGGAAGTGTCTGATCGGTAAAGCAATAAGAAAAGTTTTTCAGTAAGGGAATTGAGATAGAGAAAATATTGCAATTCTTCCATCCTACTATATATGGTTCAATGAATGTGAGGGCATAACACGGAGCTTAGATTCACTTTGTTGATGATTACTCACGTAATTATTATTACTTTATTTCACACAAGTTTGAAGCTCAAGTACTTTAGACGACAAGTGAATAAAGTTGAAAATAAAGTGCATAAAGAATTTAAGAATTCTACGCACTAATAGAGGTTGTTTTTGACTAACTTCAGTAAGCTCCGTGAAAAGAAAGGGATGTTTATTTACTTAAATGATCCCTTACACTCTGTCATTAGATGGAGTTGTTAAGATGCATAATGTTATGCTACTAAACATGGTTATGTATATAATAATTGAAGCTAACCCACCAAAAGTGAGTGGGAGAGTGTTACCAAGTCCACCTTTGGTGGATTAGTACACATATTTGATTGAGCAAGTATGTTTTTTTTCTCTTTAAGGGAGATACAAACTTTATAATTAACCATGTGCCCTCCTAGTCTTTTTCAAACCACATGGATTATGGTAAAAAAAAAAGCAAATCAAGTTTTTTTGAGTTCCCATAGGCCATAAAAGGTCAATTACTCGATCTCATAGTCGTTGTAAGTGGGAGCTTATTATGGTCACATTTTCACATGTGAAAATGTAGATGGGTTTATGTTTGATAAGAATTGAAAGGAACCATATTTGTTATTGATGAGCTTTTCAAACAATGGCGAAGCTCATCATATAGTATTTCTCTGTATCTCTTTATGAGATGCAATGACAAGGCAATACGGAATAAGTTCTAAAGTCCTCAATTGCCCATGTAAGTAGGAGCTTGTGAAAGGTTTTTAAAGAGACCTAAAAGTATTCTGTATAAGAGGCCTTACTTGTTTTATAGAAGGAATGGAAGAAAGCAATATTAATGGACGTAGATTCTTTGAGAAAGAATCAAGTCTGAGAGTTAGTTGATCAACCACAAGGACGAGAGATCATTTGTAAACAAATGAATTCTCAAGATTAAGAACAAATTGGTTAGATCAATTAACAACACAAGACTCTTTCGGTTACAGAAGGGTATACATAGGCATACATTGTGAGAATATCTTCTCATATATTATGTGCTTAAAATCATACTCATTTTTGGAAATAGTCAACTGTTTGGTTTTAAGGATTACATCAAGTGGATGTGAAACTTGTATGTTGAGTAGTGATTTGGATGAAGAAATCTATATACTTTGACTATTAGATTTCACTATAATTAATGTTTGAGGTTTACAAAGTGATGACCTCGTATTACATATTTTTGCATAAGTCAATTCATGGACTGAAGCAATCATCCAAACAATGGTATTTAAGGTTCCATATGTGTGGTAACTTAATACATTTTTTTATGGTTGAAGAAGCCATAACTAAGCAGTTTGTGATATTATCCTTTAAGTGGATGATATACTATTGACCAAAATAGTTTGATTTTGATAGTGCCTATTAAGGAAAGGTACTAAGAATATGGGTAAATCGTTGTATATTTTTTGGAGTTGAGATCCAAAGATATAGCTCAAGCAGACTCCATTCTCTGTCACAACAGAGTTATATTATGGAAATTCTTGAGTAGTCCAAGGTCAACGATTGTGATCCCATAGATACCTTAGTGACTTCAAGAGTGAGTTTGAGTCTTGATTATAGATATCCCTAAACTGAATTAACTTAAGAGTAAAATGGAAAAGGGTTTCCTTGTAAACGTTGTTGGTAATTTAATATACACAGTGGTGTATAAAATTGTTGGAATCCCATAATTTAAGGAATACTTGAATACCGAGATAATAGGAATTAATTAGGAGATTTGATTATTTTTTGTTTAAGTTCCAGATTTCTCTCTTGTAATTATCTCTCCCTAATCATTCCCAATCAGCCCTGATTCTCGGTCATTATTGTTGATTGGCCTAACCCTAATTCTCTGTATTTATACTCCCTCTTCTGTACATTGTAACTCATGGGATTATTCAATAAGAATCAGATTTGCCACATGGTATCAGAGCTGGGCAATCTGATCGCACAAAAAGTTTAGTCCAACACCCTCATATAGAGAAGGACTCTCGGGAAATCTCCATCACAGCCATGGCGGATTCTCATGCTGAGTCCTCAACCAAAGATCCACTGAAATCTGGAGGTCCCTTCGGGTCGATCTCTGGTTTCGAAGGATCAATTGTCTCAGACAAATTAACCTCTACAAACTATCGAGATTGGGCACAGGCGGTCCGTCTTGCAGTCGCTGGCCGGGGAAAACTAGGTATTCTCATGGGTACAATCAAGGCTCCATCGGACAACAATTCTCCTGAGATGAAGCAATGGGAGATTGATAACGCCATAGTCTCCTCGTGGCTTGTCAATGCTATGACTGCCCCATTAAAACGGAGCTTTATGTATCTACCAACCGCTCATGAAATTTGGGAAGCAGCTCGACATTCATACACTGATTCAAAGGATTTATCTTTGATGTATGATATTAGAAGACAGATCTGGAAATCATCTCAAGGTGCAAGGTCAGTCACGGATTACTGGTTGGAACTTGTTGGGTTATGGCAAGAATTAGATCTTTTGACTGAAGAGGAGTGGACCTCATCAAAAGACGCTGCTCGGTATAAGAAGAATATCGAAGTAGAACGTGTCCTTCTGTTTCTTGCTGGACTCAATCCAGAATTCACTGAAGTTAGAAGCCGAATTCTCAGCCATGTCCCACTACCATCAGTTCGAGAAGTCTATGCTGAGGTGCGCAGGGAAGAATCATCTCGTGTGGTAATGAAATCAAGCTCTAACAATTATGTTTCTGGTTCTGACTCTACTGTTTTTGTAAGCAAAAATACAGAATCAGGTTTCTCTACAAACAAAGGGAAACCAACCTGTGATCATTGTAAGAAATCTGGTCATACTCGTGACAAGTGTTGGGATATACATGGGAAACCAGCTGACTGGAAGCCCCGGAAAGCAAAAACCAGAGCTAATCACGCCACTCAAGAACCTGTCCAGTCCACTCAACCGCTGCTGTCTCAACATGTACCAGATTCTGTTGCCCCTGTGAGTAATGAACAATTAAATCAGTTGCTGGAATTCCTTAAAAATATGCAGTCTCAGTCAAAACCAACTGCATCTGTGGCGCATAAAGGTAGTAATTTTCTAGCTCTCCATACATCATTCTTACCTTCCAAATGGATTGTTGATTCTGGTGCATCTGATCACATGACATTAGATGCTAGAATGTTTGTTTCGTATCTTCCTTTATCGGGAAAAGACAAGATCAAAACTGCCAATGGTTCTTTTTCTCCCATTGCTGGAACTGGAAGTGTCCATCTCTCTGATACACTTCATATTAAATCTGTCTTGCATGTTCCTCACTTAGCATGTAATCTCTTGTCTATAAGTAAACTCACCAAGCAAGCTAATTGTTCCGCTCATTTCTTTTCCACTCATTGTTATTTTCAGGATCTCTCATCGGGGAAGAGGATTGGTACAGCTGAGGAGTATGAAGGACTCTATTATCTTGATGTCTCTACCGTGAGTGCTTTATGTTCCCGAATAAAAAGTTTTGTTTCATCTCCCGAGGACAATGATATTACCTTATGGCATAAAAGGATGGGTCATCCTAGTTTCTCCTATTTGCAAAAATTGTTTCCTCAATTTTCTTTGAATAAAAGTACCAATTTTCATTGTGACATTTGTGAGTTAGCAAAGAATCATCGTACTACTTTTAAACCCTCATTCTACAAACCCTCACGACCTTTTTCCATCATCCATAGTGACGTATGGGGTCCATCTCGTATTCCAAATCGCACTCACTCCAAGTATTTTGTCACGTTTATTGACGACCACACTCGTATGTGTTGGGTTTATTTGTTAAAAGAAAAATCTTGCGTATCCCGTGTCTTTCAAGAGTTCTATCAATATATTAACACTCAATTTCAAAGTAAAATTCAAATCCTTCATTCTGATAATGGCACAGAGTATTTCAATCAATACCTTGATCAATTTCTTAAAGAAAAAGGGATAATCCATAAAAGCAGTTGTCCTAATACTCCTCAACAAAATGGTATTGCTGAAAGGAAAAACAGACATTTACTAGAAGTTGCTAGAGCTCTTCTTTACACGTGTAATGTGCCACAATATTTCTGGGGTGAAGCTATTCTAACAGCTACTCATTTAATTAATCGTACTCCCACTCGCATCCTTTCTTTTGTTTCTCCCCTTGACAAACTCCGTGAAACCCACGATGTTTCTCACCTTACTCAAAATCTTCCATTGCGTGTGTTTGGTTGTCGTGTCTTTGTTCACCTTCCTCATCCATCGTCAAAGTTTGAACCTCGTGCTATTCAATGTCTGTTTCTTGGTTATTCTAATACTCAAAAAGGCTATAAGTGTTATGATCCGGTCTCCAAACACCTCTTTGTGAGTCGTGATGTCACCTTTATTGAATCTGAATCTTTTTATCCACCTTCGATTCAGGGGGAGAAATGTTGGAGTGAATCTCAGTGTGAAAAAAATGTTGTTGAACCCATACCTCCGTTTATACCTCCATATGTGTCAGATCCAACTAGAAATGACTTAACCTTAATGCCGAAAGCAGGGGGAGATGAGATCCACAATAGGCGATTTAAGGAACATGGAGTCTATTCACATAGAAACAAAAAGCTAAAGGAGTCCAGCGTACCCGATGTTGTACCAAACTCAACTCAGGTAGAGATTCCACCCATAATTGACAATGATTTGGAGAATCATCAAGTGATTGAAGCAGATGACTTAGCTGTACCTATTGCCAAGCGAAAACAGACTCGCACTTGCACCTCTCATCCTATTCAAAAGTATGTATCGTACTCCTCTCTTTCACAGAAGTACTACAACTTTACTACAAGTCTTGATGCAATTCATATTCCCAATAATGTTCATGATGCTCTCTCGGATCCCAATTGGAAACATGCTGTCTTAGAAGAAATAAGGGCTCTTGAAAAGAATGATACATGGGATGTTATTGATATGTCGAAAGGGATAAAACCAGTAGGGTGCAAGTGGGTGTTTAACCTGAAATATAATGCTGATGGTACTCTCAACAAATACAAGGCTCGTCTTGTTGCAAAAGGGTTTACTCAAACCTATGGAATTGATTATAATGAAACCTTTGCTCCTGTAGCCAAGCTCAATACGATCAGAGTTCTTCTTTCTCTCGCAGCTAATCTTGATTGGCCTCTCCAACAACTTGATATTAAAAATGCATTCTTGAATGGTGAGCTACATGAAGAAGTCTTTATGACTCTTCCTCCTGGATTTGAAAGAGGAAGAAATCATCAAGTATGTAAATTGAAAAAGTCAATATATGGCTTGAAACAATCACCACGTGCTTGGTTTGACAAATTCTCTACTGTACTCAAATTAGAGGGGTACAAGCAAAGTTTATCAGATCACACTATGTTTGTTCTAAAGAACAATGCCTTGATCACTATTCTGATTGTTTATGTGGATGACATAATTCTCACTGGTAATGATGTCACAGAAATGGCTCGAATCAAGGCAGCTTTAAATAAGGAATTTGAGGTGAAAGACCTTGGAAACCTGAAATATTTCCTAGGGATGGAAATAGCGAGGTCTCACAAGGGGATTTATGTCTCACAAAGGAAATATATCCTTGATCTGCTCAAAGAAACTGGTATGCTCGGGTGTAAACCGAGTAAAGTACCAATTAGCGCCAAGAAGAAGAAACTAAAGAAGAATGACAAGCCTGCGAAGACAGAAAAAGAAGCAGAGAAGAGGAAGAAACTAGAGAGAGAGGAAGCTCCCACAGATAAAGGGCAATATCAAAGGTTAGTAGGGAAGCTCATTTATCTTTCACATACTCGACCTGATATTGCCTTTGCAGTTAGTGTTGCAAGTCAGCATATGCATTCTCCAAAGAAAAAGCATATGGATGCAGCCTATAAGATTCTCAAGTATTTGAAAGGTACCCCTGGAAAGGGACTCTTCTTTAAGAAGAATGACCTCCGAACAATTGAGATTTATACTGATGCAGATTGGGCTGGAAATCAAGAGGATAGCAGGTCAACGTCTGGATATTGTACCTTTGTATGGGGTAATTTAGTAACTTGGCAAAGTAAGAAACAGAACGTTGTATCTAAGAGTAGTGCAGAATCGGAATTGAGAGCCTTGGCACAAGGAATAATGGAAGGTTTATGGTTAAAGAGGGTGACTGAAGAAGTACATGTGGAAGTCAATTCTCCTTTAAAGCTATATTGTGACAACAAAGCAGCATTGAGCATGGCATTAAATCCTGTACAACATAGCAGGACAAAGCATGTTGATGTGGATCGTCACTTCATTAGAGAAAAGGTGGAAGAAGGAATCATTTGTTTATCCTATGTTCCTACTAAGTCTCAATTGGCAGATGTGCTGACTAAAGGATTGGCTGAAGATGTGTTCCTGAAATCTCTAAGCAAGTTGGACATGATCAATATCTATGATCCAACTTGAGGGGGAGTGTTGGAATCCCATAATTTAAGGAATACTTGAATACCGAGATAATAGGAATTAATTAGGAGATTTGATTATTTTTTGTTTAAGTTCCAGATTTCTCTCTTGTAATTATCTCTCCCTAATCATTCCCAATCAGCCCTGATTCTCGGTCATTATTGTTGATTGGCCTAACCCTAATTCTCTGTATTTATACTCCCTCTTCTGTACATTGTAACTCATGGGATTATTCAATAAGAATCAGATTTGCCACAAAAATATCAGATATTCATTTTAGTGGTAGGACTTGTAAGTCGGTACTAGTCCAACCAATGTGAGAGACACTCAGTGGCTCCATAAAAATGCTGAAAGATACTTGAAGGGCATGATGATTATGCGCATTTTTAAAGTACTTACTGTGGTGGTACATATGGCCATATGGTCGAGGGTGTCTAGAAGAACATATTGGATTTGAAATTAGAATTCAAACCCAGTGTTAATGCATTAAGAAAACACCACGATCGTTGCCTAAATAAAAGACCCTAAGTATCATAGCATGAGTAAAATACAAAGATAAATATGAGATATGTTGTAGCACATAAGGTTGTTGCTAAACAACAAGTTCCTATGCAAAGTCCCCTAATTGAGCTTGTGGCCAAGGATATACATGAGAAACATGATAAGTCATTTGGCAAGTATAGGATATGAAGTAATGGATACTTCATTAAGGCTTTACATGTGTGTGTGATAGTATACAATGTCTAGTATGTCGTACAAGCAAGGGAGGTTGGCTCTCTCACACGAGCAACCGCCTTTGACACTCAGGAGGAGTGTGCAAAGATGAGACGTTTGTGTTCACCAGCAAAGTAGCAAGAATGCTAATATGGAGAGAAGTAACACAAATCATGTCGCCTTGACAAAAGTGTAGCGTGTCGAGATGAGATCTATAAACATAAATTACAAAATATAGATCTTATCATGGATACCCACTTCCATGATGCTTGTTGCCAGACAACAAATTCTTCAACTTTGACGTCATGAGATGAGTAAAGAATGAAGAGTTTGGGTTTGGATGCTAGGAGTGTCTGAACTTAAGTCTGTACAGTGTTATTGATAAGAACTCAAAACGACATATGCTCTTATGATATAAGAGTAACACTGTAGCATGTGATTCATACCACATGTGTTAGAAAACCGCAAACAGGAAGAAAATGAATGGATCCCTGCTTTATTGCTGTGTGAGTCCTAAGAAGTTTCTATACTTCTAAGATATCCTTAGACTTTGACATTATCATGGAAATATACTTCAATGACAGCTACCTTAATGCATGTCCTACGGTCATGACTTATGCGATCTAAGGTATTGTGTTAGGAAAGCGATTGATGTATATGGAGATGATATATGGGCGAAAGGAAGATTACCTGGAATGTACACACTTATGCTAGTATCTGAGACATGTCCCTTATGATATTATTTGTGATTTCATAAGTGTGGATACTATGCATATGAGAAAGGCAATCTGAGTGTTTACTATGACTCAAGAGGGATTAGATTTTGCCATGTGAAGTGTATAAATATATTGGTAAATCTAGGATGTCTGAGGCAACAATATAATTCAAGCTACACAAGAATGGTAGTCTTGGCTGATCCTGTAAAAGGGGTTACTAGTACAGACACCAATGAGACGTCATGCCTATGCGGTTACTGCAGAGCACTTAGTATGATCAAAGAAAGAGAAATAAGAGAGGTCGACGAGAAGTTAAATTCACCAAGTGTGAGTGGGAGATGTAGGAAAATGGGCTAGGCCCAGGCCCAGGCCACCCTTGGTGAATTTGACCCAAATAATTGTTTTGGGGTATGAATAGAATTATTCAGAAATATTGGGATATTATATGTAATATTCCCATTAAATTTAAATTTATTTAAATTTGAATTTAAAATGTGAAGAGTTGTGTCTGTTAGTTCTGTGTTTTATAAATACAAGAACTTGACAGAAACAACTTTATGGTGAAACACAAAAACTTCCTCTTCTCTTCTCTCTTAAGTGCTTCTGCAGTATACAAAGATCAAGGTCCATATTGTGATTCTGACTCCGTAAAGGCATAAAGATCAGTGTTCTACAACCGGGTATGTTTCCTGAATCCCTACAGAATCAGTAATTGGGTCACAGGTAAATTGCCCTTCTTAACCAACTTTCGACCCAAAATGGCCAAGGGTTCTTGAACAAAGCAGCCCTCATCATCAAGCAGAGGCAAAGCAGAATTGGGAATAACACCAGAACGAGGGAACCTCTTCAATAAAGAGACATGAAATACTAGGTGCATTTTCGTTTCAGGTGGTAGTTCCAACTTATAAGCAACAGACCCCACCTTTTTAAGAATTTTAAAAGGGCTAAAATATTTAGGAGCCAGTTTATGTAGAGAAGAATTATTGATCAGATTGCGACGAAAAGGTTGTAGCTTCAAAAGAACCAAGTCCCTACTGCAAATTCACGTTCAGACCTATGCTTGTTAGCTTGAGAAACCATACGAGTCTGTGCCCTCCTAATATTGTCCCTAAGAAGTTGAATGGTAATTTCTCGTGACAAGCAAAAACAATCCACTACCTCATTGTTCGAATCACCAGCCAAGTAAGGAAGATGAGTAGGAGGAGGAACTCCATAAACTGCTTGGAAGGGTGTTATGCCAATAGAAGAATGGAAGGTGGTGTTATACCACAATTCAGCCAAGGGAAGCCACTTGACCCACTGCTTTGGAAAATCTCCTGTCATACACCTTAAGTAAGCAATGATTAACAACCTCAGTTTGGCCGTCGGACTGAGGATGATAAGCAGAGGAAAATTGCAATTTAACCCCATACAAACGAAACAATTCGCGCCAGAAACGGCCACAAAACAAAGGATCTCTATCTGAAACAATAGACTTGGGAAAACCATGATGTTTAACAACATTATCAAAGAATAATTGGGCCACTTCGACAGCTGTAAAAGGATGTCTTAGAGGCATGAAATGAGCAGCCTTACTAAGACGATCAACAACTACTAAAATCACAGTCTTAGAATAAGAGTTCGGAAGACTAGTGATAAAATCCATAGAAAGATCTGACCAAACATTTTCAGGAATAGGAAGAGGTTGTAATAATCCTGGAGACGCTATATTCTCAGGCTTAAATCGCTGGCAAGTAACACAAGTGCGCACAAATTCACGCACCTCCTTTTCCAAACCTTTCCAATAAAACAAAGAAGCAATACGCCGAAAAGTGGGAGTCATACCTGAATGACCACTCACAGCATCAGCATGAAAATATTGCAGCAGATCACTACGCAATCGAACATCAGTACCCACCACCAAACGGCCATTGTATTTTAGCATACTATTTTCCCAAGAATAACGAGAATGAGAAGAGGGGTCTTGAATTAATTCATCAATCAACTTCTGTAAATGACTATCCACCTGCCAAGAATTTCTCACTCGGTCAAGGAGTGAAGAAATTGGAGAAGAAATAGCACAGACCATCCCATCAAACTTCCGAGATAAGGCATCAGCCACTACGTTTTCTCTGCCTTTTTTGTATTTAATATCGTATGATAAACCCCAAAGCTCATTCACCCATCTCAGTTGCTCCGGAGTAACTGAACGTTGCTCTAAAAGATGTTTCAAGGGAAGATGATCAGTACGGATGGTGAAAGTGCGCCCCACCAAATACGAGCCCCATTGCTTAACTGCAAAAATGATAGCCATCAATTCCCGTTCATAAGCAGACAAATAAAACAGCTCCCATGCCCGAACCCGAAGCATCAGTTTCAATGACAAATTTCTCATTAAAATCAGGAAGTGCTAAGACAGGAGGAGATGTCATAGCATTTTTCAATACTGTAAAGGCATGTTCAGCTTCGGGAGTCCACTGAAACGGCTCATTCTTCTTCAAGAGAGCCGTTAGAGGCTGACAAATAGCACCATAATTCTGGATAAATCTCCGATAATAACCTGTGAGACCCAAAAACCCACGGACAGCCTTCTGAGTAGTAGGAATCGGCCAATCACGTATGGTGGACAATTTTTGTGGATCTGCCTGTACACCCTGCAACGAAATCACATAGCCTAAATAATCAATTTGGGTGGCTGCAAAAACACATTTACTCTGCTTAGCGAACAACTTATGAACACGCAGAAGAGTTAATGTCTCAGTAATATGAGAAATGTGAGAATCCCAATCAGGACTGTAAACCAAAATATCATCAAAGAAAACCAAAATAAATTTCCTAAGATGAGGTCTAAACACAGAGTTCATCAAGCCCTGAAAAGTTGCTGGTGCATTGGTGAGACCAAATGGCATCACGACAAACTCATAAAGCCCTTCATGAGTTCGAAGTGTTGTCTTGTGAATATCAGCGGAATGCATTCGGATTTGATGATAGCCAGCTCTTAAATCCAACTTTGAAAAGAAAGAAGCACCATGTAATTCATTAAGGAGTTCATCAATCAAAGGTATAGGAAACTTATTCTTAATTGTTTCTTCATTCAAACGCCTATAATCAACACAGAACCTCCAAGATCCGTCCTTCTTATGCACAAGGACCACTGGAGCTACAAAAGGGCTTCTACTCGGACGAACAGTACCTGCAACTAACATCTGTTGTACCTGTCGTTCAATCTCATCCTTTTGCAAGGGACCATACCGATATGGCCGACAACTGATGGCCTGAGATGATTTAAGGTGGATGTGGTGATCAAATTCACGCTTTGGAGGTAAAGACACAGGTTCAGCAAATACATCAACAAAAGATTCAAGAACCTCCTGTAACTGCGATCTTTGAGAGGAAGACAACTCACTATTTTGGCTTAAATGCACAAGAGTTCCTGAATCCCTAGAATCCACGTGTACCAAATAGGAATGTTGAGCTGTCAACGAATCCCTTCGACACATCTGCTCTTCCATAGGTGTATCTGTCTTAGCATCCAATCCATGTAACTCGAAATATTGGCCCAAATAATAGAAGGCCATAAACTGCTCATCCATGTCCAGTAAAATTCTTCCCAACATCCGAAGCCATTGGGCCCCCAAAATGACATCAAACTGGCCCACATCCATAACCAAAAAATTGGCCTCAAAGGTGGATCCATTCAAAGACCAAGCAAGATCTCTGCACACCTTGTCCACAGCCATAGTAGCCCCACCTGCAACTCCAACCCGAAGAACTTGGCCAGAAAAGACAGGTAAATGTAAACGCTTAGTCAAATTAGAATGAACAACATTATGAGTACTACCAGTGTCAATCAAAATTTCCACACGCTGCTTCTTAATGAACCCTTCTACCCTCAATGTAGACACACCTTCATCTCCAAAAATGGCATGAACATAAGCATCTAGTTTATCGTCAATTTCAGGCGTTTCCAAAACGTCAATAGCATCTACAAATTCTTCCTCAGTCGCACCTTGCACAATCAACATCATAACCTGTGACTCCTTGCACTTGTGCGAAACGGTGTATTTATCATTGCACCAGTAACAAAGCCCACGTCTTCGTCGATCCTCCATTTCCTTCTTGGACAGAGATACTGCTGGTTTCTTGGACAAAGGACCAGTAGAAGAAATCGAGTTACTAGGTGAATTCTTCAACGGAGTGGTGGACTTGAACACACTCGTAGATGCAGCAATCGAAGATAACGACTTCGATGAAGAATTGAAACCAGAAGAAGATCTTGATTAATTCCAAGCATCCAACGTTCGTTCTTGCATACGAGCCATATGCATCATACTCGTCAAGGTGGATGGTCTGAATGCTACCACTGCCGATTGAATTTCTGGACGGAGGCCACCTAAGAAACAGTTCATCGCAACTGATTCTTGAATGTCAATTTCAGACAAAAGATCATCAAATGCTTCTATGTATTCCTCAACCGACGCCGATTGCTGCAATTGCTTAAGTTGCACCATTGGATTCAACAAACGAATATCAGAAAATCGAGCTTCCATCTGAGCAAAATAGTCATCCCGAGAAATCTCTTCATTTCCATGTTGCCTCAAAAAAGTCAAGTGCCATTTGAGAGCCTTCCCCTCCAAATTGATGCTAAGCAACCGGAGGCGCTGATCTGGCGGTGTAGAATCGACAGTGAAGAACTGACGACACCGATAGGCCCATCCTTTGAAATCGGTCCCATCAAACTTAGGAAACTCAATCCGAGCTTGTCTCGTAGGAGGAAAATATGCAGCCGGCGCTCCATACGTTCCAAATTGAATGTTGTGGCTATGATTTGGAGAATGAGAAGAACCTGCGTTCGGATCTGGTTGTGTCGTTCGATTAATGTTGGCAATCAGTTCACGAAGAGAAGCATCGATTCTGGTCATAGACAACTTCAATTCTTGAATGTCGCCGGAATTTTGCTCGAGTTTCTGCTCAATACTTCCCACTCGATCTGCAGATTCGTTTGGCCGATCAGAGGATCTTGTATTCGGCGCCATCGCCGAAAGCTGCTCTGATACCAATTTGGTACAGGCACGAAGAGAGAGAAAAGAATAAGGGAAAAATTCAGACTATTATTCAACAACTAGTCAAAGTACACGTATATCCTATTTAAAGGGGTCAGAGGTCATAACCCTCTGCTAACCATATGAACTATCTCTAACTAAAAGTAGTTACATGTTAACCACTCACTAATTCCCTAATGACAGCTCAGCAATCACAATATTACACCCTCACCACGTAACAAAGTCCGTTTCATTGTTTCTCTCTCTGCATATCCATTCCATCTTTATCTCCCAGTCCCTGTGCAAAAACTGGTGACATTCATTTATCAGAGACTTATATTCATGCTGCCTAGCTTCATCATTTGTACAGCTTCCCATAGCATCCACGGACTCAGAAAGAAGCTTAACTTTCCTGATTCCTACGTCCCAATCCTATGTTCATAAGCTTTCTGCCAATGAGTCATTCAATTTGGATTATGCAGTACTCCCTCTGGTCCTTATTATAAGGCACCAACTACCAATTCTCACAAACCAAGGAATGGTAGTTGGGTCCTTAAATCTAGGCTTAATTGACCATGTTTTCCAACTTCACCCTTCATTAAATGATACAACTTAACATTTTAAACTATGAACATTCATTAATGACAAGGGTAAAGTAGGAAAAATGTAATTAATGTAGCGGTTGGTGCCTTATAATAAGGACAAAAAATTTTGTTAGTTGGTGCCTTATAATAAGGACCAGAGGGAGTATATCATAATAAACAGAATGATGATAATATTGCTTTCTGTCGAAGCATTGACCATGATGAAATTGTAGTATTGCCATGCCAAAACAATCTTATTAATGTTCATTAAACAGAGCAATCTTAATGTTCTCCATCATTAGACCGCCATCAGATAATCATACATCCTTTTTTTTTATAACACTGGTAGTATTAAATTGATGATACTTAATAGCATATCTAAATAAATCTCATCCATTGCTACTGATCATATTTTCCATAATTAGTTCAAATAAATAGAAATAATAAGCAACTTACTATTGACTAACAAAATTCTAATTTTAAAAGAAGAGTAAATCAAGGAAACTTAGTTTCGAATTATTCTCCAACATTATTGTCGTAACAGTTTTATTTATTATAAGAGTTTTTGGATGTTTTCTTATTTATTATAAGAGTTATACAACATTATTAATTTCAATTATTTCTTTTTGGATGTTTTCTTATTTATTATAAGGGTTATGCTTATGACTTATTGCGTATTTTTTTTAAAGATAGAAACGTGGGTATGATTTTCCTTATTAATCAGAGAGGTCACTGATTTTACCAAAAAAAAGAGAGGTCATTGTGATATAGTCAATTTGACCTATATCTTCATACAAAATTATTCCCATATATGTGAATTCCAAAGCAACACGCCATTCAATATCCATTTAACACCTTTAACCAAATCCATTAATGAAGATTTACATATACTAAGCACACAAAGCAGGGGGTGGCCCACATAGTTAAATGAGTATAGCAACAACCCAAGTTCATGATATATTGGAATATGGAGTGACTGTATAATTATACTTAAGAGAAGTGCATTAATAGGCTGTCCTGGGAAGATAAACTTGGAATCTGCGTCGGTTAATGATGGTTTGCTTCTGGTGTTGATTGGTTGTTGGTGTAGACTGCAGAATGTTGTTATTTTGTTCACCAGCCAAGCCTTAAAGAATTTTGTACATAAATGCACACAATAATAAATGCACACAGTTATTTTGTCCAACACTATGCACTGCGAAACTATTATCTCTGTCCCCTACTAACATCAGCAAACAAAGAAGAGCTCATATTAAATTTTTCTTTCGAACCAATGAGGTCATATTATTTAAACAGGTGTCATCCCATCTCCATCCATACGCATATTATTGTTAACACATATTCAAGATTATTTGTTAATGACCTTTGCTGCGACAACCTTAAAAGCCCATGTTCTTCTACAATCTTACAAAGTTTTACATGAAAACACAGGAATCATACCAACAGTACACTGAAGGCAGGATGTGAAGTGCCTACATAGCTAACCTTATCAAGTATTCAAGTGCCTGCATTAGAATTGATGAGCGTGACATAAACAAAAGTTAATATGATTTGACTCATATCTTGGACTGTGCCCCACAAGGCAAGCTCATCTGTAGCTGACTTCTAATGTTTGTTTGGCCTTATTTTTGTTTTTTATGGGAAATATCATTAATTAGGTTTGGCCTTATTTTGGTTACATTTGTAATTCTAAAAGACCACATAATAATATACTCCCTTCATTTCTAAATATAAGATCAAGTTCACTTTTTTGTGGAAAATAAGAAAGCCAAATAGACAAATTAATTATAACATATTTCATATATAATTAGATTATACGTTAGTTATAAGTAAGATAAATTAGTTTTGAGAAAAAAATAATAAATATAAATATTTTAAAGCAATATATTCAACATCATTAATATCTACAAAAAAAAGTTAAATTGATATTATATTTAAGATGGAAAATCCCGTATTGCCTAATACACAACACAGGCTCATAAAACTAATTTATTATCAAACTGTCCTCACTGTTCAATTCTTTCCTGACTTTTAACAACATTAATTTAACCTGAAACACGTACAAAGATAGTGGTGGAACCATATTATGATATATTCCATCTGTCCCAATATATAAGGTCTTTTTAACTGAATTACAGGTTCCTAAAAAATTAGTTAGAGTTAGTTAAAAACAATAAATGTATAGGAAATATACCTTTTTTTTTCAAAGTTGCCTTTATTTATTAATGACTAAGAGAGAGGGTAATTATGAAAAGAAGATGAAAGAGAATGTGTGGGAAAATTAATGCATGGGTAAAATGGGGAAATATGCATTTATTACTCAAACAAAGTCAAATAGGACGTTATATTTTGGGACAAGATCATTCAAAAAATTGGACCTTATATTATGGGACGAAGGAAGTACTTCTTTTTTTATACATATTATGATGATATACTTCTCATCAACTTAATATGACATCAAAACCGCATTGATAACAGTTGAATTTGCTTGAAGAGAATAAAAAACTAAATTAGACATTCCAGTATAACAATATCTTATTTATCATTGTATAATACCACTCTATTCCTTATTATAAGTCCACCCTAACTATTTCTCACATATCAAAGAATTGAGGTTATAGCATTAAATATATCATATTTTTTCAACTTTGCCCTTATTTAAGAATGTGTTAAAATAATATATTATACATTATAACCATTATCTCTCATCTTCCCCATTTCCAACAATAGAATTAATTTATCCCAAACTGGACTCATATTTAGGAACAAAAGATTTGTGGTGATTAGACTTATAATAAGGAACAGAGTGGTATATCAAGTGGCTAGATGAAGCAGGTGCTGAGAATTATATTAATGTGGCATCAAGTGGAATAGCTACAACTTTGTTGCCATCTGGTAGAACAGCGCATTCTAGGTTCCATATTCTTATTGCAATTAATGAGGATTCTATCTATGGTTTAACCCAAAATTCGCCAGAAGCAAACCTCATTAAAGCATCTAGCCTGATCATTTGGGATGAAACTCCCATGATAAAGAGACATAGTGTTGAGGCTGTTGATCGTACATTGAGAGATATAATGAAATGTAATTCAATCTTTGGCGGTAAATGTATGTTATGGGAGGTAACTTCAGGCAGATACTACCTTACTAAGATGGGGGAGGACTGAAATTGTGGATGCAATATTAAAATGTCTAACTTATGACGTGAGTATAAATTACTAAAGCTTAAGAAGAACATGAGACCACAATCCTCTGATGATCTAGAACAAAAAGCATTAATCAAGTCATTCTTTGAGTGGTTATTAAAAGTTGGAGATGGGGATATTGGACTCCCACATGATGGGACTACAGAAATTCAAATGCCAAAGGAATTATTGTTGTCAGATGGTGAGATCTGGTTAAATCAATAGTTGAAGATACTTTTTTGAATTTAGTGGATTACTTATTTGACGATAATTATTTGATGAACCGTGCAATCCTTGCTCCTACAAATGATGTCAATAGTTTGAATGATTATATTTGTTCTTCACTACTTGGTGGACTAACTATCTTTGCTCAGATACAATCAGCTACACATATAATGTTAATGACAGGTTTGAAGATTTGTTTAATACTATGTTTTTGAATTCCATCAATTGTTCAGGAATGTCTTATCACAACCTAAAGTTGAAGGACGGAGTGCCAATTATGCTAATAAGAAACATGGACCAAGTAGCAAGTCTCTGAAATGGTACTAGCTCGATTGAGGGTTACGCCTCTCAGGAAGAATTTCATTAAAATAGCTGCTCTTAATGGAAGTGGCATGGGACAATAAGTTCTTATACATTGTATGCACATGAATCCATCTGAGACTAAATTACCATTCAACATGACAAGACAATTCCCTGTCATCATTTCTTTTGCCATGACAATAAAGCAAAGTCAAGGGCAATCAATAATGACCTGTTGGATTGTACCTATCAAGCATGTATTCTCACATGGTCAGGTTAGTTATATGGGGCTTTGTCACAAGTAAAGAGTGTTAAAGGATTGAAAATTCTAATCTTAGACGACAAAAGAAGTACAAGCAAAACCAGTAATGTAGTATACAGAGAGGTTTTCCAAAATTTGTACACCAACAAACCTTACTTATGTGATATTATGCTTTGATATTAGGTCCTTGGATATAAAATTGTTTTCACTAATTTAGTGTGATTGTTTCCCTACGAATTGCATTGTTATCCATTGGATCCTAATTATTTTCAGTTGAACTAAGCAGTTTAAATGATATTGGTGCATAAGTAATATTTTGTTACAGTTACGACTGTTGTTACATGCATTATAATTAGGGAAGATTCCAAAAAAAGACCCTTAAAATAGCTAAAAGACAATTTGCTACAACAAATTTTAGAAAGGACAGTTCAATACAATTGACTGAATTGCCCAAACCAAATTTAAGTGAAATATTTAAAATGCCCATGGTTTAAATTATCATTACCAACTTCCTTTGTTCGTTCCCAGAATTGTATATAGAATTACCAAAACCGGATATAGGGATTACCAATTTGGGATAGGGGATTACCAATACGTTTCTATCCAATTACAACATCATTACCAATTTTCTTTGTTCGTTCCCAAAATTGTATAGGGGATTACCAAAACCGGATATAGGGATTACCAACTTGGGATAGGGAATTACCAACATTATTACCAACTTTATTTGTTCATTCCTAGAATTGTATGAGGGATTACCAACTTGGGATAGGGGATTACCAACACGTTTCGGTAAAAAAAACTATTTTGAACCGGCATTCTAGACATTTCCTTTTAATTTGGGGTTGGATAATTCAGTTATTGTACTGTCCTTTCTCAAATTCGTTGTAACAAAGTGTCCTTTTGATAATTTGAAGGTCTTTTTTTGAAATTTTTCCTTATAATTATCAAGTTCGAGTTAGGACATTGTTAGTGTGAAATGCTTTAATCTTCACTAAAAGTCTTGTCAAGTCTATCACTACTAAAATAGGTTTTTTGTTCATAGGACAACATATGTCAACCAGATCCCAAATACAGGCTTTAGCAGTTTCAAATGCAATACCATCATAATCTTCCCCTCTCTTGATCAGTGTTAAACTCCAATGGTGCATATTAATAACACCTTTAGCAACAGCTTCCAAGGCAGTTGGAAAGTGATGCGTATTGAGGAATAAAAGCTGCCACAATTCTTTGTACACTCGTCCAACCTGCCACAATAACAATGTTTTACTTCCATTAAAAGAAATTTCATATCGGAAATTATGTGAATAGTTCATCTGAATTACTGGAAATCAAATACAGTTTGCCGTCAGACTATACACTAGATTTAGTAATAAAATAGAACTTTCATTGAACAAAGCTGTCAACTTCCAACACAAGTGAATGAAAATGGGTCCAAGTAATGACAGTAACTCAAATTTCAGTCAAGTTCAAGTTTCAGCAACAAATACAGTCCAGAGAATGCTGTAACAAGCACAATGGACTGAATATCAAGATTCGGCCAGATACATTGCAGTTCAGAGCAGAAAAATTGCACAATCAAACTCCACAATATCCAGCAAAAAAAAATCCAGAAATCACTACACTATCAAGAAGCATAAAACCACTCAGAATCAATGCAAAATTAGCAAAATGGCACATTCAGGTTCACAGTTCAAGAAAAATGGACAGAATAATGGTTCTCACCTAGATAGTCGCCCCAATCTTCAAATTCCTAGGCAAGAAAAATACAATGGGATGAAAAATAGTGATCAAACCAAAATAGAATAATACAACTCATAATGAAAAATAACTTGGTGTGCTTGCATCATTAAAAAATGTTTTGAACCCAGGTGGAGTGGTAGGTTCATTTTCTTCTGTGATGGCTTAAAAAAATGTTTTGAACCTATGTGGAGTGGTAGGTGAACTTATAATGGCTTAATGTCCTCACTGACTTTCCCGATCTCCTCACTGACTTTCCTAATGATTCTTTCCTCAGATTGCTTGATTTCCCTAATCATTCTGTTAAAAGATTGATAAAATCTGTCCTGGGAAATATGGGAGATAGGATAGGAAGGTAGAATAGAAGAAGAAAGGGAGGTTTAGAGAACAAGAAATGCAGAGGGATCAAGAGAGAAGGAAGAGAGACACGAGAGCAGAGAAATCACAAAATCGGTCATTCAATTCAATTGCAATTCAGATTGTGCAGTGGCTGTGATTGAGGTATATACCCTTCCTTGAATTATTTCTGTAACCAGGGACCTTCATTAACATAGGCCCAATTACACCATTAAACCCAATTATTCCTAATACTAAGCCCAATACCTATTTTAAGCCCAATTAGTTATGGTCCAAGTAATGACAGTAACTCAAATTTCAGTCGAGTTCAAGTTTCAATAGCAAATACAGTCCAGAGAATGCAGTAACAAGCACAATGGACTGAATATCAAGATTCGGCCAGATACATTGCAGTTCAGAGCAGAAAAATTGCACAATCAAACTCCACAATATCCAGCAAACAAAATCCACAAATCAGTACAGTATCAAGAAGCATAAAACCACTCAACCAATGCAAAATTAGCAAAATGGCACATTCAGGTTCACAGTTCATGAAAAAAGGACAGAATAATGGTTCTCACCTAGATAGTCGCCCTAATCTTCAAATTCCTACGCAAAAAAAAAAGAAAAAATAATAATAATAATAATAAATAAATAAATAAATAAATAAAATAAAATAAAAATACAATGGGATGAAAAATAGTAATTAAACCAAAATAGAACAATACAACTCATAATGAAAAATAATTTGGTGTACTTACATCATTTATAAATATCCTGAGCCTACGGGAAGTGGTGGGTTCTTTTTCTTCTCTGGTTACCTCAATGATCCTTTCTAATCGCTTAATTTCCTCACTGAATTTCCTAGAGAGTCTTTCCTCAGCTCGCTTTACACTCTCCTCATATCTTTCTTCAGCTAGCTTTACACTCTCCTCATATCTTTCCTCAGATAGCTTTACAGTCCCTTCAAATCGCTTTGCAATCTCCTCAATCATCACTGAACCAGAAAAGGTTGGAGGAGGTACTGTTGTTCGAGACCTATCCCCATATTTAGCCACAAGTTGAGCTTCATTATCTTGATTCTTTGATCTCTCAATTTGAATAGCTTCCAAGTTATCATTGCGAATTGGAATACCCATTCTTCTCAAATTAGATTCTGAGAGAACTGCAGCTTCTATTGAATCATCACCATCATCTAAATACCATATATTGTTCTTCCACAAGATATATGAAATCAACTGAGGAAATGGCAAAGGTGTGGTACTCCTTGACGCTACATACTTCTTCATTTCGTTTACCAATTGTTTCCCCACATTGAAAGTGAATTTTCCAATCAATGCAGGCAGAATTGGGTTGTCTATGTCAGTCAGGTGAGTAACATTTTTCCCTTTACAAGCCATAATTCTAGTGTATACTAGATGAAGAAGCCTGAAGTGATTATTGAAGTGCTGCTTTGGGGGAAATTTGAAGTCCTCCATAGGCCGGTCCAATGCATAGATTTTCAACATTTCCTCCTCGGAAAAATCTCTAAGCTCCTCAATATCTTTAGGGAAGCCAAAGTAGTCATTGAGGATGACTGCGTCAATCTTGATCTGCTTTCCTCTCACATTGGTATATAAAATTGTTTGATCTGCTTCCTTAGTAACGATCATGTTGGCGTAGAAGTTTTTAACCACTTTCGCACAGTATGGCATGGTTATGCTGATCCAAGGTTCATAACGCTTCAACCATGGATCAAGATCATAGCCACACTCCTTAATCAGCTCCAAATCAACTGATACATTCACGCCGAAGGTTCTGTGGTTGAACGTCTCATTGTTAAACACCAAAGGATCTAAAATGAATCCCTCTTGCGGTGTACACCAGTCACGATCCTTGTTTTCGATGACTTCCTTCAATTTTCTCATCCTTCTCTTCTTCTTCGAATTTGTTTTCGGCATTGTGGAAGTTTTAGGATTTTAAATCAAACTCCAACAAAGAAATACCTTGAAATAAAACAGCAAACAAACTGAGAAAAAACGATAAAATAAAGAAATCATAACAATACAACGAATTGATCAGCGGGTAGAAATAAGGTCCGACATGAGATATTATTTGAGAAAAAGCAATGTCTAGCTTATACATTCAACGCATCCAGGCTTCTTCTTCCTCTTATATACGTACGCTCAATTGGAAGCTTCCAAAGGTTTAAAGGCTTGAAGTGGCTGCCGTGGCTTGAGGGATGAGATTCCCGAAGGTGAACGATGAAGGCGGCTAATTCTTTTTGTGGCTCCAAAAGTACTAAGTAAGTAAGAACTATTACAGTAACTCAACAGAAGTAAATAGTGTTTCCGATTAAAGTGACTAATATTTCCGATTAACACCTCAAACGAACCAGTGACCCGATAATTCTTGAAACAAACGATGAGAAAAAACGAACGATTCTACCCGCGATCATCCCAATTTCATTACGACAATTAAAAAAATAATAAAAGGCGAAAATCAGAGCAACACAGGGACGCAATGGATAGGAACTTAAAACGATAAGAAAGATGTGAAAGAGAGAAATCAAATGAGTTGAAAAGTAAGTATGAGGGTTACCTAAGATGATCGCTGGCAGAAGGCGGTGAACGATGAAGGTGGCACGGTGCAGGCTACGAACGGTGAAGAAGATGGGAGGAGAGGCTTGAATCGGCGATTCACGATGATGACTGATGTCTGATGAGGACTTCGATCGGCGAACTCGACGGGACGGTGATGCTGGGAACTCGATGGGACGATGGCAAGAGATGCTTGGAAATCCAAGATGAAGGAGAGGCCTCTAGGGTTCAGTGACAGATCGATCCTCGGCTTCAGCTACAACTCGGGTCGTGCGAACTAGGTGTGGATTAATTTGTTGGGCCACTAAGTGGGCCTGTTCTATTGCCTGTTTTTATTCTTTTCTCTTTTTTGCTAGATATATTGGCCTCACTATTTTTTTTTTTTTAAAAAAAACACTCACGTCGCCGGTCCCAATTTGTCGGGACCAGGATGGGAGAGCCGGACCTGGAACAAATGGACGCCCCTAGGCATTATTACTGTCAAAGTTTTAAACATGTTTAATTGATCATTTTCTCATTAAGAGACATCCGAGTGTATCCGGTTTGACATTAGATTTTGGGAAAATATATTTGTTGGTACTTATACTTTTATTTAGTTTTTATTTTGGTACCTATGTGTATTTTTATCATAAATAAATGCTTTAATTTTAATTTTTAAACACAATTAACTTATATACAAAGGTTAGTTATGCTAAAAGAACAAAGATGGATGGGCTAATAATAGTAATTAAGAAAAATTAATGGTTTAATTAGGAAATTAAAAACTACAGGTACCAAAATCAAAATTCAATAAAAGTATAGGTACCAACCAATGGGTTTTCCCTTAGATTTTAGAAAAAATGGTGAAAAAATAGTAACTAATCTTATTTCAACCATTTCATACACATTTCAAAGAATTCATTATCGTTTTTCTTGATGTAAACCTATATTATTTGATGCTAAAAAAGCCTTTATTATTTATGAGCAATTTTTTTGACTAATTGATAGCTTACGTATGTAATCATAATCTCAATGGTTGTATAAATTATTAAACTAAATGATAAATTATTAGCTAAATATTATTAGTCTGTATAAAACACCAATTGAAAAATTATTCATAAACTAATTTTTTACACAATGGCAATGTAAAATATGTAAAGTATTAAAGATCGTTTACACTATAGTTAACTTTTAAATTACGTAAAGTAAACGTAGTTTATCAATTAGTCATAAAAATTGTTCATAAACTAAAATGTATGTAGTCATAATTTATACAAACTACTTACTAATGATTTATGTTAAATCATTTTAGAAACCATCATTACATTACATATTTTTAGTTTGATTTAACTAATTAGTCATAAAAATTGTTCATAGATCAAACATTATTGTTCATAAACTAAAATGTGTTATAACTAATATGAATGTGGATATTCATAACCCATAATCTCCTTAGGATTCCATCTCTTGGTTTATGACAAATTATACCCTATAACTCTCACATTGAAGGGTATTTAGTACATATTCTATATAACCTCCAACTACACCATAATATTGCTTAATTTCTATATTTATATTATTGTAAGTTTTGTTTGGGTTAGAGGCCTACAAATAGAGGCCAAACATAAGGCATTTGGACTAAGAATGATAAGTGAATGAGAAATGCTCCCTTCCTTCCTCTTCTTATGTCTTGTCTTTTCATCTTATATCCTCTTATATTATATATCTTGATATTCTTGTAAGTTAGTTATTAGTACGAGTTTGCTCTAAAGATATGAGAATTTTACCTTTCTTTATTTTTACATTATTTGCTACTTCATATATTATGCTATTTTACTCTCACTATAGGCATATTATTTTATATGTCAGTATATGTCTATACTGTTGTGCGTGTGTTGCTAGATATTAATTTTATTTATTTATTTTAGGTTGTTATTTTAATTTTGTTATTCTAATTTAATATCATTTATCTTGTGTTTTACTATTTTATATTGTTATTTTATGCTGATTATTTATATTATATATATACATATATTGCATCATATCCTTACCTCTTTTAGCGAATTATAGAGGCTGTCACAATGAACAAGATTGTCAAGTTCTACCGCCTTTAGTTCATACGCCCTTTATTTCTTATGGAACACCCTCTCTGCACATTTAATTTGATGCTTTAATATATCATATTATAATACATATTATATATATAATACACATGCATGTGATATACATGCATATAAAATAATACATATTATATATACATATATATATTTATGTCTTTTTATTTTGTCATTTTAATTTTATTTTATTATCTTATATTATGCCTTTTAATATTTAAGTTGCAATTTATATTATTCTAATTTTTTGTTTGTTTATTATCTTATTTACCTTTCTATTATTACATTTAATGTTAATTTTAAGTTACTATCATGCAATTTTATTTATGAATCTATGCTTCTATTTCAATGTTTTTAATGTTTCAATATTAAGTATGATTACATAATATGATCTATACAATATTTATATTGTTTCTCTCTCGTATTCATTTATAGTCATAAGTATTACGTCATTTTAATATTTTTTATTGATTCATGAATAGTTAAATGATAGTATTCATCATATTGAGTTATAGAATTTACCATTTGTCCATACTTCATCTTGCGGTTTTATTTCTAAATTTGTCATTTAAAAGTTATTATAATTTTATTCTTATTGTTATCATTAATTTGATATTTATTGATATTAACATTTCATATTGTTGAATGGCTAATAGTCATAGTACTCCCAAGTTTCTGATTAGATGGCTAGATAGGCCATATTGTGATGTAAAAAAAAATGGCATGAAGAAGGGCAGTCGGATTTTATACAAAGCCCCGAAGACTAATGACAAATTATTAAATCATCAAATAACAAGTATTTGAATAAATCAAATACTTGCGATGATCAGGCAGTGAATTGTGGAAAATGATACATATATATAGATATATTTATTGTAAGGCATGAACCTCTAGCAAATTCAGAGACCGAAGATGATATGAGAATTGGGTTTTACTCAAATTAATATCCACACACAATTACCTTGAAGGTAGATATGAATCTGATGTAAGTATGAGCTGTGGCATTGAATTTGATGGTATTTTATAAATAAAACTAGGCTGTAAGACATGCTGGTTGTGAACCTTGACTACTAAATTCGAGCTCTTAACTGGATTCATTTAAGGACACCTGATTTTAGAGAAGTCACGGCGTAAACATCATGATAGTCGTGGGATGCTTGGAGTTGATATTATGCAAATATATTGAACATATTATTGCTGAAATGTTGAGTGTGTTTATCAAATTGTGAATTTAAATATAGAAGTTGGTGAAAAAAAATAAATGTGAATTGGAATTTATGAAAGTTGCGTGAAATACTTATTTGAGGGTTGTATATTAGAATTGAATGTAGACATTAATGGGCGTTTATCATCTATTGGGGGTTTATTTCTTTTCTTGTTGAAAGGTTTGTTGTTTTGGCGCATGGATACATTACATTAATTGGGTTTGAATTATTGCTAACCTTCTAAAAACATACTATCTGTAATACCTTAATTTTACTATTATAATATAGCATTTGAATTGAATTATAACCACTTTTCCAGTTCCGGAAGCCCGAAAATACGAAAAATTTAAAACTTTTTTTTCTAAATATCAATCAACATACTTTCTGTTGGAATAGGCTTTTCTGACAAATTAGACAATTTAAAACTTTTACTAAAACATAGTGGTTCATAAAACAATTAAAAATACATTAATCGTCTTAGAGTATCTATTCCCTATTTATAGTATCAGGGAAATTTATATTTCTTTCTACATGTATACATTTCTATTTTCTATACTTTCCGCTAATAATTTAATAATTTAATGTCTTATTATAAACGAATAACAATACTAAAACATTCCACTACCATAGTGCAGCAGATACTTCTGCTTTTCACAATATTATCTTATTTCTTTCGTCTAATCTTCTTCTAGCACTCCTGCCTTAACTCAACCATCTCACTATCTCCTAGCTCCTCTGTAAAATAGCAGTTCAACGCAGTTTATGTCATTCACTATAAATTTCATGCATGCATTGTCATGTATACATTTTATAAACCTTTACAAATAATGATAGCATTTATCCCACTAATCTGTGTGCGATCTGCACCTACCAACCACTAATAACAATATCTTCGTTAACTAGTTGAGTCTTTACCTGCAAGATTTCTCGTTATAACATTTAAAGTCATAACGTAACTGATCTGGCAAAGGGATAACAAATCACCTAAGCCCTGAAGTACTCCAAACATAAAAGGAATAAAAGTCTTACCAATTAAATGCAACAGGTATTACAAAATTATACATGCAATTGAATGTAATGAGATAAACTGCTACCTAGATATCGAATCATTGTCCTGAACCATTCCTTTCCTTTCCATTGCCTTGATGAATCCTAAACTACTATTAAAGCCTATAACACATCTGTATAATAAAAATAAATTAATATATATACTTATATATTTGTATTTATTTAACGTCTCTCACGGTCTTAATGTAATTAATATTAACTACCCCATTCATTGCATTAGTGAAAGATTACAATTTACTATAGTTATCTTAACCCCTTTTGAAAATTAAAAGGTCAATTCCCTCTTATTCTTAATGTTTGACTAATTAATATCTTATAAATCTTTTCTATTCTATGGTCAAAATAAAACTTTCATACTATGAAACAAAGTTTTTCTTTCATTTATAACTTCTTAAATTCAGTTTTTATAATAGCTCTCTTGCCATAATTAAAGCAACATAAACATAGTTTAGATATTAGGAAGTCACCTACCTTAAGTAGACATTGAATAACAAACACATCAATCTAAATAGAATCCAAAACAAAGCAAGGTTTTCAAGCTCAAGTTTCTTAACATCATTAATATTTCCTTCGTTTCTTTACATTAGAAATGAACACCCCTAATATCAAAATCATTATCTTCTAGTTATAAACTACACTAAATCATATCACCATAAATCATTAGCCTTACATCACCTCTAATCTTAGATTCAAGATAAATATATAATTCATCTCCTTACTGTTTCTAAGCAACCTTTGAACTATATAAAGATAACCTAACATGTTACGTTCTTTTAAACAAAAGACCATTTATAATCCTTTTAACTTAATCATTTGGCCAACCTACCAAGAGGAACCATAAAATCATCAGAATTAACTCACTATTAACATTTCTTCCAATTCAAACCCACAATAACTCATCGACACTATTAATTCTTCTATAAACAACAGAACATCAGATTCCAATTAAATCTTAATACCATTAAATATTCCTCATTACCAAAGCACCTAATCCAACAAGATAATTATATAATAAAATCAACTCAAGACTTCCTAGTAAACCAAAATTTTCTAAACATCATAGAATTCTCAATTATCCATAGTGTACTTTCAATTCAAGCCTACTATCAATCAAACTTCCCCCCTTTTTTCCCTTTCCTTGATCCTAAAATTAATGCTTTATAAACTCTAATCCTCAAGCCGACTACACCAATCAGTTCAGTCATTCCAACAAAATTCAAAATCCTATAACATTAATATTTCATC
Organism: Mimosa bimucronata; assembly: GCA_037074515.1. Lineage (NCBI taxonomy): Eukaryota > Viridiplantae > Streptophyta > Magnoliopsida > Fabales > Fabaceae > Mimosa > Mimosa bimucronata. The sequence continues at coordinate 11,949,184 of CM073440.1, read as the reverse complement.
TAAATCACCTATACCCTCTTCCCCATCATCACTCTAACACCTTCAATAAGTATCTTGATCATTTAAATATCTCTAATTCACTATTTAAAACCTTATTTCAACTCTCAATTAAAAACACTTAACTTCCCCTTTCAAAGATTAAAGGCTAAATTATAGAAAACCTCCTGAACTTTGGGTTAGTTGCACATAACCTCCTTGACATTTGAAAATTTAAATTAAGCACCTCTGACGTTTCATGTTTTGACTTTTAACTCCCTTACCGTTAAAATTTCCGTTAAAGTTAACAGTTTTTTGTCATTTACAATTATAACATTTTTTATTATATATTATGTCGTTAAAAATAAGTCTTTTAATTTAATATAAATAATAGTAAATATATCATAACTTTTTATTTTAAAAAAGACACGATCAAATAATTATTTTACATGCATTTTAAGTATTTTTATTTTTAAGACATTCTATTTATAAGGTGTGTGGTCAAGAAAATATTTTAAATCCTTTTTTAAGTATTTTAAAAATATATAAAATTATATGTCAATTGTGAAGGGTTATTTTATAATGACATAATATATAATAACAAATGTTAAATTTGTAAAAAATGTTTCTCCTCCATGTGTTCTAACGCTAGCCATTATTGCCTCATACATATCTTAAATGACTTTGATATACCCAACACACACCCTGGCCCTTTCTTTTCCAAAGCTTTCTAAAGTATTTCTCTCGGCACACAGTTATAAGCTTTTTCCAGATCGATAAAGACCATATGCACATCTTTTCCTTTGCTTCAATACCTTTCCATTAAACCCCTTAGTAGATAAATTGCTTCTTTAGTTGACATACCATGCATGAAACCAAATTGATTCTCTGAGATATAAGTCTCACATCTTAACCTGTGTTCGATCACTTTTTCCCACAATTTAATTTTATGGCTCATAAACATAATTCCCCTATAGTTTGTGCAATTTTGAATGTCTCCCTTATTTTTGTAAATAAGGGCTAAAGTACTTTTCCTCCGGTCATCAGGCATTTTCTTAGACAGTAGATTCTCATTAAATAGATTAATAAGCCACAACACACCTTCTTCGCCCAAGCATCTCCAAACTTCAATAAGGATACCATTAGGTCAAACAGCTTTGCCATTTGTAATTTTCATAAGAGCTTCCTTAACCTCTGTAACTCTAATCCTATGAAAAAAAATGTAAAATTGACTTCCTTTTCACTAATGGCTTTATCGTCTAACTCATAATTCAAAGTCCCATCTCTCTCATTGAACAACTTATAAAAGTATGTCTTCCATCTATCCTTAAAATCATCATGAGTTACCAAGATTTTACCTTCTTCATCATTTATGCACCTCACTTGATCTAAATCCCTCGAATTTCCTCTCCTTATTATTTGCAATATGATAAATTTTTTGTTCCCTAGACTTTGTCCCTAACTCCTTATAAAACTCCTTAAACGCTTCAGAACATGCTTAACTCACTGCTTTTTCGCTTCCTTTTTGCTAAGCGATACTTCTCCCAATTTTCATCATTATTACACAAGTGTACAACCTGAAAACACTCTCTCTTGAGCTTAACTTTCTCTTGGACATCCTCATTCTACCACCAAGTCTCCTTATCTCGCCTGATAGCACCCTTTGATTCACCCAAAATTTCTTTAGCAACCTTTTGAAATGTTGTAGCCACTTCTTTCCACATGATATTAGCACTCCCTTGTACCCCCCAAACTTTTTTCTTTACAAGCGTATTCTTGAAGATATCCCTTTTCTCCCTTTTTAACTGCCACCACCTGACTTTTGGTTTTAACATTTTTCGAAGCTTTTATTTTGTAAACTTCATATCTAGAACTTGGGCCTTATGCTGGGTTGTCACACCATCACCTAGGATTACTTAGCAGTTTGTACAAATTCTTCTATCCAAATTCCTTACCAAAAAGAAGTCAATCTATTATCTATTAGTTCTGCTCTTAAATGTAATCAGATGCTTCCCCATTTCTTAAAAAAGTGTTGACAATTTTGAGATCGTAAATTATACATAAGTCAATAGTATATTGTCCTTCATTATTAAGCTCACCAAAACCAAAATCACCAGGGCCCCTGCATATTGTTCTCCCTCTTTACCAACATGTCTATTAAGATCACCATCAATAAGTACCTTTTCTAGCAGAGGTATTCTTTGAATCAACCCCTTCATAACCTCCTAAAATTGTTCCTTTATATGAGTTTCTGCCCCAACCAGAGGAGCATAAGCACTAATGATATTAATTGTCTCCTTACCAACTATCATTCTCAGGGATATGATTCTGTCTCAAATCCTATTAATTTCAACCACATTCTTCGTCCACAATTATACCTACACATTTTTCCTTGTACCAAAGCTTGTATCTTTCAATGTCCTTATCCTTTGCTCAAACCCATTCAGTTTCTTGTAGACATAAGATTTTTATCCTTTTATCCCTCATCACTCCTACCATCTCCCATGACTTGTCTTTCAAGATTCCAATATTCCAAGTACCATATCTAATCTTACTCTCATGAATTAGCTTCTTTAGCCGCCTTCGTCTAGAAGAGAGTGGTAGCCCTTTCTTATTTAACACTACATCTAGTCAATGAAGTAGTGGCCCACGTTCACTGCTCACTGTACTCGATGTAACATTACCTCCAAATTCCACTTTTAACTACTAACCACAATATATTAAAAACGTTTATAGTACTAACTATGTTAGGAAAAAGAATTAAATTACCAAAAATTCACTAACATAGTTAGAAAAAGATCTTTCCATAATATTCAGATATTACCTTTTTAATTCAAACCTCAACTCCAATCTCCGTCGTCACAACATAATTTTCTTCTCAGTACCATAACAGAAATTTACATTATCCATGATTAAACTCCACACATCATCCTTAAAATACCATACATCTCAAAGGTACCTAAAATCATTAACGGTTCTCACAAATACCGAGCAAAGTTGCCGGAGATAGACCGGTCCCAAAATAACAACTAGAAAGTATCCAACTAGTACTTATACAATAATTTACCCCAAAATAGTAACAAGTTTCAGCGGAAGCATCATACAACATATGATCCTAAATGTGGCAATACCTCCTGTCCTTCTGGTCCAGAGTATCTCACGATATCAGTGAGAAGTTCCCGGATCCTTCCCTTGACCTCCTACTTCGCTCCTAGGACCTGCAAAAGTGAGATCAACGGGGGGTAGCCCCAAAACGCAACCACTGACTACTCATCTACGTGTGGTGTGTGCTAACAAGGTGTCCAGTGGAATACATATAAATACATATCAATTCAGAAGCATGATCAGGTATTCACATATAATGCATAACTTGGTCCCAAATATCTTTTCTCATCGTTTATAATTATAAAATAATCCATCACAATTCATCCTCAATAATAGTATATATATCATTGATAATTACAGACAACCCAAACAAATCTTACTAGAAGCGTTGGGAAAACATGTGGGACCAGTCGGGACCTTCTACCCGCCCCTGATCACCACGGTACAATTCACGAGGGACTCTCTACCCTCCCTGAATAGTACCACAGATTAGAAGGATCTCTGTCCTTTCTGAATCCGTAAGGGGCGATATCCCCTCTTTCGTCTTTCTCTCCTTTATTTCTCATAATATATCAATTAGTCCCTGTGGCGCAACAGGGTACCTCATCACGTGATGGCACAATTTCCAATTCACCGGTGTCACATACCCAAATAATTTCTCACATACAACACATAGATATGCAACACCACAATCAGGCACCAGGCCTTCCAGTATTTTCATGATATACATATATTAAATAATTTCCAAAACCACATATATCTCAGTTTCAAATATTTCACATCACAAATTTATGCCATTTCAAAATAATACTCCACGGGACATTTATTATAAAAATATTAATATTACAAGACCTCGTTTCCATATCTCATTAATCATCAATTTGTGATTCAAAATCTCATCTCCATATAACATAATAATTTTCAAATAATAATATTTCAAACTACTTACTAACACCACACACACACATAAACAAGCAGAAAGCGGTTACCTGATAGCTGGCACCAATCTCACAATAGTGCAGCTCCCCCGTGCTAATTTAGTGCAATTCAAGCACTACACAACCATATATACAACCACAATTAATTATTTATCCAACAATTTCACATGTTGGAAAATAAATTATTTACTACCCTTTCTTTGCCCTTATTTATTTTAAATTTCCAATTTAACATTTATTCTCCCTTTCTATCTCTAAAATTTATCTCTACTCCATTTATGCATATATCCAAAAATTATTTATCCTTCCAATAACAATTTATAAAAATTCAAGCCTAAATAAAATTAAACCTTACATCCCTAAATTATTTCTCAACCTCAAAAATCCATTCTTTAATCCACAATTTATTTTCCAAACCTTAATAAACATCTAGAAATTATTAATTTAACTATAGACACCTCAGATCATCAAAAGTCCTAATTTTCAATATATCTAACAATCCAATAAATTCCAATAATTAAGAAAAACCTCCCACAATGAAAAATATACTTAGAAAAACTCATAATCGAAGTCTAAGCTTCAATTTATTAATTTTAGGACTCCCAAAAATTACCAATTTAGACAAGGTCTAATTTTTCAAGTATAACAAATCGAAAAACTAATGACATAGAAAAGTATAGGAGACTTACAGGATTCCAAAAATGTGCTTAGTTGGCCGAAAAGCTTACTATTCCTATACTAACAGACTCTAATAAGTCTAGTAATAGGAATATATATGGTGGAAAGAGAGAGTAAGAGAGAGAAACGAAGAGAGAGAGAGAGAGTGAGTGAACGTGAATGAAGAGGAACGGTGGGTGTATATATATATATTTGGTGAATAGTAAAATAATAATATAATATAATAATAATATAATAATATATTATATTAATAATATAATATAATATATATAAATAGTAGTTGAATGTGATTGGTTGAGGAATAATGAAATAATAATAAAAAGTAAAAAGTAAAAGTTACGGGGGAAGAAGAACGAAATTATTGAAGTGAGGGTGTGTCGGCAGGAGGAAAGAGGAAACTACACTACTAGACCCTAAAATTTTCAAATAAGATATTTCTTTTGAACAAAAAATTTTCTTTTCACTCTCAAAATTTTCCCCTAATATCCTTTATTTATTTCCTCCCATATTAACCTCTTTTGAGCCAAAAAAAATAATTTCCCCCAAAATTATTATTGTTCAAATAAGGAAGAAATTAGGCTTTTAAAATCCTCAAAAACACCTAAAAATCCCTCAAATATTCTCATAATCCATCATTTCTCATTAATCAATTCCTATTTACCCCCATAAATCCTTAATTAATTTTTAGGATGTTACAATTCTCCCCACCTTTTTTAAGAATTTTGTCCCCAAAATTCTGCTAACATATCCCCAAACAAGCAAACACAACATTTATAACGTATAAAATCACTCAATAAAGCGAACTTACCCTGGGAATAAGTAAGGGTATTCTCGTCGCATACGCTCTTCAGTCTCCCAAGTAGCATCCCCTGGAGTCATACCTCTCCAGAACACCTTAACTAGCCTAATCGTCTTATTCCTTAGCTGCTTATCCTTAACATCTAAAATCTTTTCCGGCTCAGCTTTATATGTCAAGTTTTCTCTCAACTCGACCTCCTCAGGCTCAATCACATGCGAAGGGTCTGGATGATATTTCTTCAACTGAGAAACATGAAAAACATCATGAAGATTCGATAACTGCAGAGGCAATGCCACCCTATATGCCACTGATCCGACCCGTTCAATGATATCGAACGGACCCATAAACCGGGGAGTAAGCTTTTTAGCTCTAATGGACCTCCCAATACCTGTAGTCGGAGATACCCGAAGAAAAACATGATCCCCAACACTGAACTCTAACGATCTACGTCGTTTATCTGCATAGCTCTTCTGCCGACTATGGGCAGTCAATAGCCGCTGGCGAATCAACTTAATCTTCTCTGTCGTCTGCTCCACAATATCTGGGCCAATAATAGCCCTCTCGCTAAGCTCCGTCCAACAAATTGGCGACCGGCACTTCCGACCATATAGAGCCTCATAAGGCGCCATCTGAATACTCGAATGATAGCTGTTGTTATAGGCAAATTCCGCCAATGGAAGATGTCTATCCCAACTGCCTGGTAGCTCCAAAGCACACGCCCTGAGCATATCCTCCAAAGTCTGAATCGTCCTCTCGGTTTGACCATCGGTCTGAGGATGATACGCAGTACTGAACTTGAGCCTCGTACCCAAAGCCGTCTGTAAAGACCTCCAAAACTCAGAGGTGAATCGTGGGTCTCGATCTGAAATAATACTCTCGGGAATCCCATGAAGCCTGACGATCTCGTCCACATACATCTGAGCTAATCTAGTCAAAGGATAATTAATCCTGATCGGAAGAAAATGAGCGGACTTAGTCAAACGGTCCACGATAACCCAAATCGAATCGTGACCAGACTGAGTCAACGGCAAGCCAACCACAAAATCCATCGAAATACTGTCCCACTTCCATTGAGGAACCTCAATGCTCTGCAATAGGCCACCTAGCCGCTGATGTTCGATTTTCACCTTCTGACAGGTCAGACACTTCAAGACAAATTGAGTCACGTCGGACTTCATCTTAGGCCACCAATAAACTCTTTTTAAATCATTATACATCTTAGAAACGCCAGGATGCATAGCATAACTGCTCCTATGAGCCTCCTCAAGAATAGCCTTTTTGATATCTTCATTATCCGGAACACATACTCTTTTCCTAAATCTCAAAATACCTAAATCACCCAGATCATAATCCGGATAAACACCACTATCAAGCTTTTCCCGGATTTCCTTAAGATGACTATCCCGATCTTGAGCCACTCTTAAATCCTCGAAGAACCCAAACTGGCCAACAATTGCTCCCAAAAATGCAATTGACCTTTCTGCCCTAACATGAATGACACGACAATCACTAAGAGAAAACTGCTCTCCCACACTTAAGGAAGACATATGTACTGATTTCCGGCTAAGGGCATCAGCAACCACATTTGCCTTTCCCGGATGATACTTAATTTCAAACTTATAATCCTTAATTAGCTCCATCCAACGACGCTGCCTATTATTCAATTCCTTTTGATCCATAAGATATTTCAGACTCTTATGATCACTGAACACCACAAATTGTGCCCCCATCAAATAATGTCGCCAAATCTTCAAAGCGAAAACAACTGCTCCCAGCTCCAAGTCATGAGTCGGGTAATTTTCCTCATGCGGTCTCAATTGCCTAGATGCATACGCAATAACCTTACCATTCTGCATCAAGACACAGCCCAAACCCATGAAAGATGCATCTGTATACAACTCATATGGCTGACATGGATCCGGCAATGTCAACACAGGTGCAGTTGTCAACCGGGTCTTAAGCTCCTGAAATGCTGACTCGCATCAATCAGTCCAGATGAAAGGCCTATCCTTCTTGGTCAAATTAGTCAAAGGCCTCGCAATCTGCGAAAATCCTTGAATAAATCGACGATAGTACCCTGCTAATCCAACAAAACTCCTAACCTCCGTCACTGACTTAGGAGACTTCCATTGCAAAACCGCTTCAACTTTACTTGGATCAACCGCAACTCCCTCAGCAGATATTACATGCCCTAGAAACTTTACCTCCTTGAGCCAAAACTCACATTTAGAAAGTTTGGCATAAAGCTTATGATCTCTCAGAACTCGTAAGGTGGAATACAAATGCTCCCGATGCTCTTCTTCACTCTTGGAATAGATTAAAATGTCATCAATAAACACCACCACAAACTTATCCAAATATGGCCGAAAAATTCTATTCATATAATCCATAAACACAGCAGGGGCATTGGTGAGCCCAAATGGCATCACCAGAAACTCATAATGGCCATATCTCGTCCTGAATGCAGTCTTAGGGACATCCTCCGCTCTAACTCTCAACTGATGATACCCAGACCTAAGATCAATCTTGGAGAAAACCGAAGCTCCTGCCAATTGATCCAACAAATCATCTATCCTAGGCAACGGATACTTATTCTTGATGGTCACTTTATTCAATTGCCGGTAATCGATACAGAGTCGCATGCTACCATCTTTCTTCTTTACGAACAAGACTGGGGAACCCCAAGGCGATCCGCTAGGCCTGATAAAACCTTTATCCAGAAGTTCTTCAAGCTGCTTCTTAAGCTCTACCAACTCCGACGGAGCCATCCGATATGGAGCCTTAGAGATTGGGCCCGTGCCTGGCTCTAATTCAATGGTAAACTCTACCTCCCTTTCTGGAGGGAGTCCACGCATATCATCGGAAAATACCTCTGGGAAATCTCTAACTACATCCACCTGATCGATAGAGATCTCACCCTCCTCCTTAATGGAGAAAAAAACCATAAAGGCCTCACAGCCTTTTCTCACACACCTCTCTACACGAGTCGCAGATAGTAACATCGGCGCACTAGATGACTCAGCATAAGACACAATCTTATCCTTACAATGCAAGACTACATTATTTTCCTCTAACCAATCCATACCAATAATCACATCAATTCCCCTCAAGGGCAAACAAACTAGATCAATTTTTGATTTACGGCCTTCAAACCATAAATCCAGATTTTTGCATGCTAAAGCAGTCTCAAACTTAGCACCCGCAGGCGTAGACACACGCATATTATATGGCATAACAGATAACTCAAAATTAATCCTCCGAGTACAATCGAAAGAAATAAAAGAATGCGACGCACCAGAATCAAACATCACATCAATATCATGGCCATGAATAGAGACCGTACCTCGAATCATATTAGGAGACATCCCTGCTTCCTCGGCTGATGTAGCATAAACTCTACCCTGAACTAGAGGGCGACTGGGCTGAGCCACTGGCTGCTGCATATTCTGACCCCCATCTGGGCAGTACCTAATCGTATGCCCAATACGTCCGCATCCAAAACATCTAAAACAGGGTCCCTGGTGGTACCTACCACACTTGCTACAAGGACCAGCTACACTAGGAGTTGACTGAACTGACTCTCCATAAGTCACTTGGCTACCTCCTCTCGACTGACCTTCTGAACCAAATCTCCACGGGGCTGAATCCTGACGACCCCTACCTGACTGGCCACGTCCAAAACCACCAGACTGTCCTCTGCTGTGGCTACCATACTGACCACGACCATAGCTACCTGATTGACCACGGCCATGGCTCCCAGAGTGACTCTTCCTTCCAGAGCCACTAAAACTGCTACTACCACTTGCTCCAAATTTCTTACTAATACCTCCCGTCGGCCCAAAGGAATAAGAAGGCCTACTCTGAAAAGGTCTACCATGACTCTGCGGGCCCTGACCTGGGCCTCCAGTATACTTAGCTGTCTCTGCAGCTGCCTCCTTCATCATGCGATCCGCAATCCTCAGCTTCTCACATGCTTCTTCAACATTCTTACATTTCTTATCATGCACCTGCAGTCTCAAAGCAGGTCTGGCCTTCTCAAATAACTGATCTATACGCCACTGAGGGTCGTCCTGACGCTGCAGGAACGAAACATAGCGAGATAACTCTGAAAAAGTAGCAATATACTGATCCACTGACATCCCACCTTGCTTGAAATAATAAAAAGCATTCTCCTTCTCCTTCCTAAGAGAAGGAGGGAAATGATATCCCAAGAACTTGTCCTTAAACTCATCCCAGGTCATCAAGGAATCATCTCCACATACACTCTGCCACCAAATCAATGCTTTTCCTTCCAAGAGGAGAATAGCAACCCTCGCTTTCTGATAAGGGTTACAGACCACAGCTGCAAATATGGCCTCCAATCTTTTAATCCAAGCCTCTGCCTCAAAAGGATCCTGACTTCCACTAAAATGCTTGGGATGATGACGATCAATTTTCTTCCATACCTTTTCAGTACTCAAGTCCTCCGGGCGAGGATAAACTAATTCCTCTTTATCATTAACTTTAGAGAACTCCCCCTGCCTTTCTGATTCATCACCTTTATTAGTCTGAGCCTGAAAATCTGCTTTCAATTTTGCTAACTTTTCCTCATTTTCTTTATTTATTGCTGCGACCTTTTGTTTCATCTCCGCTTCAAATTCTTTTCTTATTTTGGCTATTAGCTTGTCATGCTCTTGGTTTGTAGGCTGCTCATTTCCTGTACCATTTCCTGCACCTGATCCCCTAGTACGAACCACACTTTCATTCCCTGTACTATTTCCTGCACCTGATCTCCTAGTACGAGCCATACTTTCCACCCACCTACGGATGGAAGTTACACCTATTAAAAACGATCATATAATAGGAAACATAAAAAGGGAAAGGATCGGAAAAGTATTGCCACAATATCACTAATGTAAGTGTAATGCATGACTGACACAACAAGAAACATGCAAAACACCTTTCCAGGTCTTATACCATGAAACTGATACCAACTGTAACATTACCTCCAAATTCCACTTTTAACTACTAACCACAATATATTAAAAACGTTTATAGTACTAACTATGTTAGGAAAAAGAATTAAATTACCAAAAATTCACTAACATAGTTAGAAAAAGATCTTTCCATAATATTCAGATATTACCTTTTTAATTCAAACCTCAACTCCAATCTCCGTCGTCACAACATAATTTTCTTCTCAGTACCATAACAGAAATTTACATTATCCATGATTAAACTCCACACATCATCCTTAAAATACCATACATCTCAAAGGTACCTAAAATCATTAACGGTTCTCACAAATACCGAGCAAAGTTGCCGGAGATAGACCGGTCCCAAAATAACAACTAGAAAGTATCCAACTAGTACTTATACAATAATTTACCCCAAAATAGTAACAAGTTTCAGCGGAAGCATCATACAACATATGATCCTAAATGTGGCAATACCTCCTGTCCTTCTGGTCCAGAGTATCTCACGATATCAGTGAGAAGTTCCCGGATCCTTCCCTTGACCTCCTACTTCGCTCCTAGGACCTGCAAAAGTGAGATCAACGGGGGGTAGCCCCAAAACGCAACCACTGACTACTCATCTACGTGTGGTGTGTGCTAGCAAGGTGTCCAGTGGAATACATATAAATACATATCAATTCAGAAGCATGATCAGGTATTCACATATAATGCATAACTTGGTCCCAAATATCTTTTCTCATCGTTTATAATTATAAAATAATCCATCACAATTCATCCTCAATAATAGTATATATATCATTAATAATTACAGACAACCCAAACAAATCTTACTAGAAGCGTTGGGAAAACATGTGGGACCAGTCGGGACCTTCTACCCGCCCCTGATCACCACGGTACAATTCACGAGGGACTCTCTACCCTCCCTGAATAGTACCACAGATTAGAAGGATCTCTGTCCTTTCTGAATCCGTAAGGGGCGATATCCCCTCTTTCGTCTTTCTCTCCTTTATTTCTCATAATATATCAATTAGTCCCTGTGGCGCAACAGGGTACCTCATCACGTGATGGCACAATTTCCAATTCACCGGTGTCACATACCCAAATAATTTCTCACATACAACACATAGATATGCAACACCACAATCAGGCACCAGGCCTTCCAGTATTTTCATGATATACATATATTAAATAATTTCCAAAACCACATATATCTCAGTTTCAAATATTTCACATCACAAATTTATGCCATTTCAAAATAATACTCCACGGGACATTTATTATAAAAATATTAATATTACAAGACCTCGTTTCCATATCTCATTAATCATCAATTTGTGATTCAAAATCTCATCTCCATATAACATAATAATTTTCAAATAATAATATTTCAAACTACTTACTAACACCACACACACACATAAACAAGCAGAAAGCGGTTACCTGATAGCTGGCACCAATCTCACAATAGTGCAGCTCCCCCGTGCTAATTTAGTGCAATTCAAGCACTACACAACCATATATACAACCACAATTAATTATTTATCCAACAATTTCACATGTTGGAAAATAAATTATTTACTACCCTTTCTTTGCCCTTATTTATTTTAAATTTCCAATTTAACATTTATTCTCCCTTTCTATCTCTAAAATTTATCTCTACTCCATTTATGCATATATCCAAAAATTATTTATCCTTCCAATAACAATTTATAAAAATTCAAGCCTAAATAAAATTAAACCTTACATCCCTAAATTATTTCTCAACCTCAAAAATCCATTCTTTAATCCACAATTTATTTTCCAAACCTTAATAAACATCTAGAAATTATTAATTTAACTATAGACACCTCAGATCATCAAAAGTCCTAATTTTCAATATATCTAACAATCCAATAAATTCCAATAATTAAGAAAAACCTCCCACAATGAAAAATATACTTAGAAAAACTCATAATCGAAGTCTAAGCTTCAATTTATTAATTTTAGGACTCCCAAAAATTACCAATTTAGACAAGGTCTAATTTTTCAAGTATAACAAATCGAAAAACTAATGACATAGAAAAGTATAGGAGACTTACAGGATTCCAAAAATGTGCTTAGTTGGCCGAAAAGCTTACTATTCCTATACTAACAGACTCTAATAAGTCTAGTAATAGGAATATATATGGTGGAAAGAGAGAGTAAGAGAGAGAAACGAAGAGAGAGAGAGAGAGTGAGTGAACGTGAATGAAGAGGAACGGTGGGTGTATATATATATATTTGGTGAATAGTAAAATAATAATATAATATAATAATAATATAATAATATATTATATTAATAATATAATATAATATATATAAATAGTAGTTGAATGTGATTGGTTGAGGAATAATGAAATAATAATAAAAAGTAAAAAGTAAAAGTTACGGGGGAAGAAGAACGAAATTATTGAAGTGAGGGTGTGTCGGCAGGAGGAAAGAGGAAACTACACTACTAGACCCTAAAATTTTCAAATAAGATATTTCTTTTGAACAAAAAATTTTCTTTTCACTCTCAAAATTTTCCCCTAATATCCTTTATTTATTTCCTCCCATATTAACCTCTTTTGAGCCAAAAAAAATAATTTCCCCCAAAATTATTATTGTTCAAATAAGGAAGAAATTAGGCTTTTAAAATCCTCAAAAACACCTAAAAATCCCTCAAATATTCTCATAATCCATCATTTCTCATTAATCAATTCCTATTTACCCCCATAAATCCTTAATTAATTTTTAGGATGTTACAATTCTCCCCACCTTTTTTAAGAATTTTGTCCCCAAAATTCTGCTAACATATCCCCAAACAAGCAAACACAACATTTATAACGTATAAAATCACTCAATAAAGCGAACTTACCCTGGGAATAAGTAAGGGTATTCTCGTCGCATACGCTCTTCAGTCTCCCAAGTAGCATCCCCTGGAGTCATACCTCTCCAGAACACCTTAACTAGCCTAATCGTCTTATTCCTTAGCTGCTTATCCTTAACATCTAAAATCTTTTCCGGCTCAGCTTTATATGTCAAGTTTTCTCTCAACTCGACCTCCTCAGGCTCAATCACATGCGAAGGGTCTGGATGATATTTCTTCAACTGAGAAACATGAAAAACATCATGAAGATTCGATAACTGCAGAGGCAATGCCACCCTATATGCCACTGATCCGACCCGTTCAATGATATCGAACGGACCCATAAACCGGGGAGTAAGCTTTTTAGCTCTAATGGACCTCCCAATACCTGTAGTCGGAGATACCCGAAGAAAAACATGATCCCCAACACTGAACTCTAACGATCTACGTCGTTTATCTGCATAGCTCTTCTGCCGACTATGGGCAGTCAATAGCCGCTGGCGAATCAACTTAATCTTCTCTGTCGTCTGCTCCACAATATCTGGGCCAATAATAGCCCTCTCGCTAAGCTCCGTCCAACAAATTGGCGACCGGCACTTCCGACCATATAGAGCCTCATAAGGCGCCATCTGAATACTCGAATGATAGCTGTTGTTATAGGCAAATTCCGCCAATGGAAGATGTCTATCCCAACTGCCTGGTAGCTCCAAAGCACACGCCCTGAGCATATCCTCCAAAGTCTGAATCGTCCTCTCGGTTTGACCATCGGTCTGAGGATGATACGCAGTACTGAACTTGAGCCTCGTACCCAAAGCCGTCTGTAAAGACCTCCAAAACTCAGAGGTGAATCGTGGGTCTCGATCTGAAATAATACTCTCGGGAATCCCATGAAGCCTGACGATCTCGTCCACATACATCTGAGCTAATCTAGTCAAAGGATAATTAATCCTGATCGGAAGAAAATGAGCGGACTTAGTCAAACGGTCCACGATAACCCAAATCAAATCGTGACCAGACTGAGTCAACGGCAAGCCAACCACAAAATCCATCGAAATACTGTCCCACTTCCATTGAGGAACCTCAATGCTCTGCAATAGGCCACCTGGCCGCTGATGTTCGATTTTCACCTTCTGACAGGTCAGACACTTCAAGACAAATTGAGTCACGTCGGACTTCATCTTAGGCCACCAATAAACTCTTTTTAAATCATTATACATCTTAGAAACGCCAGGATGCATAGCATAACTGCTCCTATGAGCCTCCTCAAGAATAGCCTTTTTGATATCTTCATTATCCGGAACACATACTCTTTTCCTAAATCTCAAAATACCTAAATCACCCAGATCATAATCCGGATAAACACCACTATCAAGCTTTTCCCGGATTTCCTTAAGATGACTATCCCGATCTTGAGCCACTCTTAAATCCTCGAAGAACCCAAACTGGCCAACAATTGCTCCCAAAAATGCAATTGACCTTTCTGCCCTAACATGAATGACACGACAATCACTAAGAGAAAACTGCTCTCCCACACTTAAGGAAGACATATGTACTGATTTCCGGCTAAGGGCATCAGCAACCACATTTGCCTTTCCCGGATGATACTTAATTTCAAACTTATAATCCTTAATTAGCTCCATCCAACGACGCTGCCTATTATTCAATTCCTTTTGATCCATAAGATATTTCAGACTCTTATGATCACTGAACACCACAAATTGTGCCCCCATCAAATAATGTCGCCAAATCTTCAAAGCGAAAACAACTGCTCCCAGCTCCAAGTCATGAGTCGGGTAATTTTCCTCATGCGGTCTCAATTGCCTAGATGCATACGCAATAACCTTACCATTCTGCATCAAGACACAGCCCAAACCCATGAAAGATGCATCTGTATACAACTCATATGGCTGACATGGATCCGGCAATGTCAACACAGGTGCAGTTGTCAACCGGGTCTTAAGCTCCTGAAATGCTGACTCGCATCAATCAGTCCAGATGAAAGGCCTATCCTTCTTGGTCAAATTAGTCAAAGGCCTCGCAATCTGCGAAAATCCTTGAATAAATCGACGATAGTACCCTGCTAATCCAACAAAACTCCTAACCTCCGTCACTGACTTAGGAGACTTCCATTGCAAAACCGCTTCAACTTTACTTGGATCAACCGCAACTCCCTCAGCAGATATTACATGCCCTAGAAACTTTACCTCCTTGAGCCAAAACTCACATTTAGAAAGTTTGGCATAAAGCTTATGATCTCTCAGAACTCGTAAGGTGGAATACAAATGCTCCCGATGCTCTTCTTCACTCTTGGAATAGATTAAAATGTCATCAATAAACACCACCACAAACTTATCCAAATATGGCCGAAAAATTCTATTCATATAATCCATAAACACAGCAGGGGCATTGGTGAGCCCAAATGGCATCACCAGAAACTCATAATGGCCATATCTCGTCCTGAATGCAGTCTTAGGGACATCCTCCGCTCTAACTCTCAACTGATGATACCCAGACCTAAGATCAATCTTGGAGAAAACCGAAGCTCCTGCCAATTGATCCAACAAATCATCTATCCTAGGCAACGGATACTTATTCTTGATGGTCACTTTATTCAATTGCCGGTAATCGATACAGAGTCGCATGCTACCATCTTTCTTCTTTACGAACAAGACTGGGGAACCCCAAGGCGATCCGCTAGGCCTGATAAAACCTTTATCCAGAAGTTCTTCAAGCTGCTTCTTAAGCTCTACCAACTCCGACGGAGCCATCCGATATGGAGCCTTAGAGATTGGGCCCGTGCCTGGCTCTAATTCAATGGTAAACTCTACCTCCCTTTCTGGAGGGAGTCCACGCATATCATCGGAAAATACCTCTGGGAAATCTCTAACTACATCCACCTGATCGATAGAGATCTCACCCTCCTCCTTAATGGAGAAAAAAACCATAAAGGCCTCACAGCCTTTTCTCACACACCTCTCTACACGAGTCGCAGATAGTAACATCGGCGCACTAGATGACTCAGCATAAGACACAATCTTATCCTTACAATGCAAGACTACATTATTTTCCTCTAACCAATCCATACCAATAATCACATCAATTCCCCTCAAGGGCAAACAAACTAGATCAATTTTTGATTTACGGCCTTCAAACCATAAATCCAGATTTTTGCATGCTAAAGCAGTCTCAAACTTAGCACCCGCAGGCGTAGACACACGCATATTATATGGCATAACAGATAACTCAAAATTAATCCTCCGAGTACAATCGAAAGAAATAAAAGAATGCGACGCACCAGAATCAAACATCACATCAATATCATGGCCATGAATAGAGACCGTACCTCGAATCATATTAGGAGACATCCCTGCTTCCTCGGCTGATGTAGCATAAACTCTACCCTGAACTAGAGGGCGACTGGGCTGAGCCACTGGCTGCTGCATATTCTGACCCCCATCTGGGCAGTACCTAATCGTATGCCCAATACGTCCGCATCCAAAACATCTAAAACAGGGTCCCTGGTGGTACCTACCACACTTGCTACAAGGACCAGCTACACTAGGAGTTGACTGAACTGACTCTCCATAAGTCACTTGGCTACCTCCTCTCGACTGACCTTCTGAACCAAATCTCCACGGGGCTGAATCCTGACGACCCCTACCTGACTGGCCACGTCCAAAACCACCAGACTGTCCTCTGCTGTGGCTACCATACTGACCACGACCATAGCTACCTGATTGACCACGGCCATGGCTCCCAGAGTGACTCTTCCTTCCAGAGCCACTAAAACTGCTACTACCACTTGCTCCAAATTTCTTACTAATACCTCCCGTCGGCCCAAAGGAATAAGAAGGCCTACTCTGAAAAGGTCTACCATGACTCTGCGGGCCCTGACCTGGGCCTCCAGTATACTTAGCTGTCTCTGCAGCTGCCTCCTTCATCATGCGATCCGCAATCCTCAGCTTCTCACATGCTTCTTCAACATTCTTACATTTCTTATCATGCACCTGCAGTCTCAAAGCAGGTCTGGCCTTCTCAAATAACTGATCTATACGCCACTGAGGGTCGTCCTGACGCTGCAGGAACGAAACATAGCGAGATAACTCTGAAAAAGTAGCAATATACTGATCCACTGACATCCCACCTTGCTTGAAATAATAAAAAGCATTCTCCTTCTCCTTCCTAAGAGAAGGAGGGAAATGATATCCCAAGAACTTGTCCTTAAACTCATCCCAGGTCATCAAGGAATCATCTCCACATACACTCTGCCACCAAATCAATGCTTTTCCTTCCAAGAGGAGAATAGCAACCCTCGCTTTCTGATAAGGGTTACAGACCACAGCTGCAAATATGGCCTCCAATCTTTTAATCCAAGCCTCTGCCTCAAAAGGATCCTGACTTCCACTAAAATGCTTGGGATGATGACGATCAATTTTCTTCCATACCTTTTCAGTACTCAAGTCCTCCGGGCGAGGATAAACTAATTCCTCTTTATCATTAACTTTAGAGAACTCCCCCTGCCTTTCTGATTCATCACCTTTATTAGTCTGAGCCTGAAAATCTGCTTTCAATTTTGCTAACTTTTCCTCATTTTCTTTATTTATTGCTGCGACCTTTTGTTTCATCTCCGCTTCAAATTCTTTTCTTATTTTGGCTATTAGCTTGTCATGCTCTTGGTTTGTAGGCTGCTCATTTCCTGTACCATTTCCTGCACCTGATCCCCTAGTACGAACCACACTTTCATTCCCTGTACTATTTCCTGCACCTGATCTCCTAGTACGAGCCATACTTTCCACCCACCTACGGATGGAAGTTACACCTATTAAAAACGATCATATAATAGGAAACATAAAAAGGGAAAGGATCGGAAAAGTATTGCCACAATATCACTAATGTAAGTGTAATGCATGACTGACACAACAAGAAACATGCAAAACACCTTTCCAGGTCTTATACCATGAAACTGATACCAACTGTAACATTACCTCCAAATTCCACTTTTAACTACTAACCACAATATATTAAAAACGTTTATAGTACTAACTATGTTAGGAAAAAGAATTAAATTACCAAAAATTCACTAACATAGTTAGAAAAAGATCTTTCCATAATATTCAGATATTACCTTTTTAATTCAAACCTCAACTCCAATCTCCGTCGTCACAACATAATTTTCTTCTCAGTACCATAACAGAAATTTACATTATCCATGATTAAACTCCACACATCATCCTTAAAATACCATACATCTCAAAGGTACCTAAAATCATTAACGGTTCTCACAAATACCGAGCAAAGTTGCCGGAGATAGACCGGTCCCAAAATAACAACTAGAAAGTATCCAACTAGTACTTATACAATAATTTACCCCAAAATAGTAACAAGTTTCAGCGGAAGCATCATACAACATATGATCCTAAATGTGGCAATACCTCCTGTCCTTCTGGTCCAGAGTATCTCACGATATCAGTGAGAAGTTCCCGGATCCTTCCCTTGACCTCCTACTTCGCTCCTAGGACCTGCAAAAGTGAGATCAACGGGGGGTAGCCCCAAAACGCAACCACTGACTACTCATCTACGTGTGGTGTGTGCTAGCAAGGTATCCAGTGGAATACATATAAATACATATCAATTCAGAAGCATGATCAGGTATTCACATATAATGCATAACTTGGTCCCAAATATCTTTTCTCATCGTTTATAATTATAAAATAATCCATCACAATTCATCCTCAATAATAGTATATATATCATTGATAATTACAGACAACCCAAACAAATCTTACTAGAAGCGTTGGGAAAACATGTGGGACCAGTCGGGACCTTCTACCCGCCCCTGATCACCACGGTACAATTCACGAGGGACTCTCTACCCTCCCTGAATAGTACCACAGATTAGAAGGATCTCTGTCCTTTCTGAATCCGTAAGGGGCGATATCCCCTCTTTCGTCTTTCTCTCCTTTATTTCTCATAATATATCAATTAGTCCCTGTGGCGCAACAGGGTACCTCATCACGTGATGGCACAATTTCCAATTCACCGGTGTCACATACCCAAATAATTTCTCACATACAACACATAGATATGCAACACCACAATCAGGCACCAGGCCTTCCAGTATTTTCATGATATACATATATTAAATAATTTCCAAAACCACATATATCTCAGTTTCAAATATTTCACATCACAAATTTATGCCATTTCAAAATAATACTCCACGGGACATTTATTATAAAAATATTAATATTACAAGACCTCGTTTCCATATCTCATTAATCATCAATTTGTGATTCAAAATCTCATCTCCATATAACATAATAATTTTCAAATAATAATATTTCAAACTACTTACTAACACCACACACACACATAAACAAGCAGAAAGCGGTTACCTGATAGCTGGCACCAATCTCACAATAGTGCAGCTCCCCCGTGCTAATTTAGTGCAATTCAAGCACTACACAACCATATATACAACCACAATTAATTATTTATCCAACAATTTCACATGTTGGAAAATAAATTATTTACTACCCTTTCTTTGCCCTTATTTATTTTAAATTTCCAATTTAACATTTATTCTCCCTTTCTATCTCTAAAATTTATCTCTACTCCATTTATGCATATATCCAAAAATTATTTATCCTTCCAATAACAATTTATAAAAATTCAAGCCTAAATAAAATTAAACCTTACATCCCTAAATTATTTCTCAACCTCAAAAATCCATTCTTTAATCCACAATTTATTTTCCAAACCTTAATAAACATCTAGAAATTATTAATTTAACTATAGACACCTCAGATCATCAAAAGTCCTAATTTTCAATATATCTAACAATCCAATAAATTCCAATAATTAAGAAAAACCTCCCACAATGAAAAATATACTTAGAAAAACTCATAATCGAAGTCTAAGCTTCAATTTATTAATTTTAGGACTCCCAAAAATTACCAATTTAGACAAGGTCTAATTTTTCAAGTATAACAAAT
The DNA here is from genome assembly GCA_037074515.1 of Mimosa bimucronata. NCBI lineage: Eukaryota > Viridiplantae > Streptophyta > Magnoliopsida > Fabales > Fabaceae > Mimosa > Mimosa bimucronata. Next base: position 11,928,872 of record CM073440.1, on the reverse strand, counting down.
CGAAAAACTAATGACATAGAAAAGTATAGGAGACTTACAGGATTCCAAAAATGTGCTTAGTTGGCCGAAAAGCTTACTATTCCTATACTAACAGACTCTAATAAGTCTAGTAATAGGAATATATATGGTGGAAAGAGAGAGTAAGAGAGAGAAACGAAGAGAGAGAGAGAGAGTGAGTGAACGTGAATGAAGAGGAACGGTGGGTGTATATATATATATTTGGTGAATAGTAAAATAATAATATAATATAATAATAATATAATAATATATTATATTAATAATATAATATAATATATATAATAGTAGTTGAATGTGATTGGTTGAGGAATAATGAAATAATAATAAAAAGTAAAAAGTAAAAGTTACGGGGGAAGAAGAACGAAATTATTGAAGTGAGGGTGTGTCGGCAGGAGGAAAGAGGAAACTACACTACTAGACCCTAAAATTTTCAAATAAGATATTTCTTTTGAACAAAAAATTTTCTTTTCACTCTCAAAATTTTCCCCTAATATCCTTTATTTATTTCCTCCCATATTAACCTCTTTTGAGCCAAAAAAAATAATTTCCCCCAAAATTATTATTGTTCAAATAAGGAAGAAATTAGGCTTTTAAAATCCTCAAAAACACCTAAAAATCCCTCAAATATTCTCATAATCCATCATTTCTCATTAATCAATTCCTATTTACCCCCATAAATCCTTAATTAATTTTTAGGATGTTACACTCGAGCCATACAACGTGATGCTATCAGACAACAACCTCATATTAGCACAATTTCCTTGTTGATACATGTTCACAAGATTTGATATGGTTTTATGTTGGCTGCCAGGGCCTAACACAACCTCATCCTTTATTCGGGCTTGAGACAGGCTATACATATAGCTCGAGTATTCTTCACAGAATATGAAAAGGAATTAAACTATTTGGCATAGGAAACAGGTAGAATTAAACAAAACACAAGTGATGCAATAATACAGGGAATTGACAAGATTAGTTAACTATAGAAAAACATCGTGAGAAATGGGTGTGATTTATTACATAGAAAGAAAAATATGACAAGGAAAAAGTGTTTTATGGGAGACAAAAAGGGAAAAGAAAAGTAAAAAAGAAAAAGAAAACGGGGAATATGCTCAATGTAAAAACTTAAAACTGAACCTACGTACTTTTAAAAGATTTTGATTTTTTTTTTTTTTTGACCTTTAATTTTGATTGAAGTTATAATAGGTCAAAACAGAAAAAGCTTAATGCAAAACATGAAATGATATATACATACAGTGAACGATATGCAAATTTCGAAGTTTTGATTTGTTTTCACCTAAGAAAATCCAACACAGAGGAATATGATTTAAATTTGTAAGAAACCATGCATAATGAGATGAGAATAAAATCTTCAATTTGCTTCAGTCTACCGCTTCCACAAAATAATTCAGTTTATACTCAGAAATTGGAAAGTTCAAAAATTATGATATTGGCAAGAAGGAAAGAGCACGAATTTTGAAGAAGAAAGCAAGAAATACTAATGGGATAGATAAAATTTACAATTGAAGATGCGAATTGAGGGGAAGAAAAAAGAAATAATAATATAAATAAATAATAAAATAAAATAAAATAAAAATGATAATAAAACTAAAAGAGAAGAGGTGCTGTGATGCGGTGTAGTTGCAGAACGAAAGGAAGAGAGGCATGTCAGATAGAAAAACAAGGAGAATTTAAACATTTTAAAAAAGTAAAAAAATAAATAAAAAATAATAATAAAAACAAAAAAATGATAGAAACCGTTTTGGGTTTTTATTTTTAGCATTAAAATGAAAAAGAGAGGAAGTGGAGTGATGCAGAGATGGTGAAGTTGCTGAAACAATAGAAAGAGGGGAGTGGCTTCCCTCCTCTTCCCTCTTCTACCCCAAATTTTTTTAATTTTGGGGTTAAATTTTTTTTATTTATTTTCGTCATTAGATCTACATAAAATTAGTGACATTTTGATATTTCATGGACAAAAAATGGTTCAGTTTTCGATTTTATATGATTTTTTAAGGATTTAATACTTAAAAATCTATATTTTTTTTTAAGTTAAAGTATTAAATCTTTAAAAAATCATATAAAATTGAAAACTGAACTATTTTTGTCCATGGGATATCAAAATATCACTAATTTTATATAGAATCTAATGATGAAAACAAATAAAAAAATTTGACTCCAAATTTAAAAAAAATTGGGGTAAAGAAGGGAAGAGTAGAGGAGAGGATCCTCTCCCTCGAAAGAGAGGCAAGTCAGTTAGAAAAATAAGGAGAGTTTAAAAATTTACAATATAAATAAATAATATATGTGTGTGTATATATATATATATAAAAGAACCTCACCGCAGATAATGGAGAAGATTGTTGATAGGAATCGATCGAGGTGAGAGAGAATGGACGTCGGTTAGAAAAACAAGGAGCAACTATAGAAAAAATCAATCAATCATCAAGTATATAATAATGCCAAGAACAAAGTCCAAAAATTGAAGAGGAATAGTTAAACCGTGAAAAGAAGGCCTGCGACTTCACGAGCGATCAGCAACAACGCAAGAGAAAAACCTTTTGCGGACGTGTTGAAAACAAATAATAAATTCAGTTAGTTTTCAAGGCAGACCAATGAATTGAAGAAAAGTCTCCGGTAGTTGCAGAAAAGGGAATCCTTTGATGAATTTGAAACAGAAATGTGAAAAAGAAGAGGACGGTGAAGAAAAAACTAGAAATAGAGGCTATGTGAATTGAAGAAATTACTGATTTGTTCTGTGAAGGAGAGGAAGAAGGTGGAGCAAATTGGAATGGGAGAAGCGGGTGTGGATGGAAAACAAATCCCAGAAATTGATTTTATACCCTTAATATTTAATGAGTATTCAACAAAACTCCTCAAATCTTGAAAATTTATATGTTTTTAGGCCCATATTCAAGAAATACGTTTTTTGGCCATTTATAGTTATTTTTTGATTTAAATTTATGAAAACATTGACTAAGGATAAGGATTGGGCGAAAAGATTACACATATATTTGGAGGCCCATATTCATGAAAAATGTTTTTATCAAGTTTTAATTTTGTTTGAGTGAAATCTATGAAAACATTCACTAAGAATTGATTGAAAACATTTTATCCCCCTTAATCCTGAAAAAGTATTGAAGAAATCACCTTAAATTTTGAAAATCATAAGTTTTGAGGCCCATATACAAGAAACATGTTTTTGCCAATTGTTAATTTTTTTTAAAATCAAATTTATGAAAACATTCACAAAGAATCGGGTGAAAACGTTTTATGTAACATCCTAAAAATTTTAATAGAGGATTAGTGGGCTAAGTAGGAATTGATTTATAAGATATCATGGAATTATGAAAATTTTTGAGGTATTTTGATGATCTGAAAGACTTTATTTCTCCCTTATTTTAAGGAAACTAAATTTGGGAAAAAAATTATTCTTAGGTTCAAAGGAGGTTATTGTGGGAGAAAATAATTAAAAGGTTTGGTAGGTAAATTTTTGAAAATAAAAGGAATTTTTGTGGCTCAAAATAAATTTTAAAAATTTTGGGTCCAATAGTGTAATTTTCCCCTTCCCCTTTATTTAATCTCCCCTCCCCTCAATCATTCACTTCTCCTTCATGCTTTCCCGTGACTTCACTGTTGCCTTGTGACTCTTTATTTTATTTTTTATTCTTATTATTATTATATTATTTATATATTATATTATTATATTATTTATATATATACACCCTCATCTTCCGTCCTCTCCCTCATACCTCATATCTCTCTCTCTCTCTCTCTCTCTCTCTCTCACTCTCACGTCTCTCTCTTGCTCTCTCTCTTTCCACCATATATTTATTCCTATCACTGGACTTATCAGAGTCCGTCGGCATAGGAATAGTAAGTTTTTCGGCCAAATAAGCACATTTTTGGAACTCTGTAAGTCTCCTCTACCTTTTTATATCATTAGTTTTTCGATTTGATATACTTGAAAAATTAGACCTTGTCTAAGTTGATAATTTTTGGGAGTCCTAAAATTAATAAATTGAAGCTTAGGCCTCGATTATAAGTTTCTCTAAGTAAATTTTATATTATTGGAGGTTTTTCTAATTATTGGAAATTTTTGGGATTTACAGATATTTTAAATTAGGACTTTTGATGATCTAAGGTACCGATAATTAAATTAATAATTTTGAAATGTTTATTAAGGTCATATGAGGAGATTTAATTGAATGATTTGACTGGAATTTGGACCCAAGAAAATATTGGCGGATTAAAAGTGGGATATTGTGTAGGTGATTATGTAATTATGAATTATTGGGGATTTTAGGATATCTAAGTCTATTATATTAAAGTCTAATATTTGAGATATAATTTTCTTTAGGAATTTCGGAGTGACTGTGTGATTACTTGTGAAGCTAAGGAGTGATAGGTAACTCTGGAAATTTCTTTCGTATGCTTGTGAATTATGTGTGGTTTTATTTTAATTAATTATCACACAATAATAAGTTTATCACTTTTCAAGCATTCTTGTTTATTGTCTATTTGCTATGAAAAATAAATTACGCTTGTTTTATTTTAAGCATGCTTGAGTATGTTGAGTATATTTGGGCTGAAAATTATTTATAAATTATTTATGGTGTAATGATGATTGCATTTGCATCCATGAGGGGTTAAGATTTGAAGAGGAGATATATGATATCCGTACTACCACGTGGTAAGCCATCACTCGGTGCACAGTGGATGGCACTTGTCAGGGCCCCTCCTTCCATGTTTTCCTTTGGCCGGGATTGCATTGGAGTTGTGGGACATGTGACACCTCCTTTGTGTGATTCTTTAAGGAGGGGAGCCATAGTCCGGACTTGAGCTCTGTATCTTTGGCCGGATACATCTTAAGTACTGGTGAGCTTGAGATAATTCAGTTGTATGAATTAGTTCTCTATTGGACAATGTGTGTTAGCCTATGGCTCCAGTCAGCGGGATAAGGATGGACGGTGATATAAGGAGTTGCATATTGCATATTATAAATATTTATTTATGGGTACAACTCATTGAGAATTTAAATGAAATGTTTTCCCTATGTTGAGTGTACCTAATATGTATTTGAAAGCCATGAGTTGTACGAAGAACTACATGTGTATAATTGGTTAAATTAGAATTATACGTGATTTGCTTGTGTATGTTAGGATTTTTCGGTAGTTACTGAGATGTCGATCTCATCCTATTATTAACAATTTTCCAGGTGAATGATCTAATAGGAAGCAAGGGAAGACACTTGAGGAGAGTCTCCTTAGAGGCTCTAGTGCTCATTGAGCACATTTTAGCCACTTTATATTAAATTGTCATGACGGTAGGATTATTTATAAATTATGACGATTTTTAATGCTATAATAGCATTTTGGTCAAGTATTTGAATATTAATTTGGGTGGGATGTTACATTTTATACCCCTTAATCTTTAATGAGTATTCAAGAAATCGCATTAAATCTTGAAATTTATATGTTTGGAGGCCCATCTTGATGAAATATGTTTTGGCCATTTTTAGTTATTTTTAATTAAAATTTATGAAACATTCACTAAGGATTTGGTGAAAACATGTTACACCCTGTAATTTTTAGTGAGTATCCAAGAAATGGCCTCAAATCTTGAAATTAATTTGTTTGAAGGCCTGTAATCAAGAAAAATAATTTTGGCCATTTTTAGTTATTTTTAATTCAAATTCATGAAAGCATCCACTGAGAATAGGATGAAAACATTTTATCCCCTTAATTATTAATGAGTATTTATGAAATAATCTAAAAGTTCGAAATTCATCTCCCCGAAAGGGGTTGGGTTTCCTTCATCATCATTTTATCTGATCATCCCTCATCATCACATCACCACCATTAGATTGACTAATGAATGGTTAAGATTTAATAATTTTGAACACTATATTTTTTAATATTTTATTAGATCATTCTGCAGTAAACTATTCAGATTAAATCTTAGCAGTTTAAATTTATTTATTTATTTATTTTTATATAGTATTTATCATAATTTACTTATTATAAAATCTGAACCGTTAATTATGTCCATCAAACGGTAGTAATGTGATTATGAGGGATGATGAGAGAAAATGATGATGAGGGTAACCCAACCCCTTTGGGGAAGCCCATATTCAAGAAACATGTCTTAAGGTAATTTTTATTTATTTTTAAGCCAAATTTTTGAAAACATTCTCAAAGAAGTGGGTGAAAACATTTTATCCCACATCATATTTAATGAGTATTTAAGAAATCACCTCAAATCTTGAAATTCATCTCTTTGGAAGGCCCAAGTTCAAGAAACATGATTTAGGAAATTTTTAATTATTTTGATTGAAATTAATGAAAACATTCACTAAGAATCGGATAAAATGTTCTATCCCCCTAATCATGGAAGAGTATTAAGAAATCTCCTTAAATCTTTAAATTCATATGTTTGGAGGTCCATATTCAAGAAACATATATATATATATATTGCCAATTTTCAGTTGTTTTCAAATCAAATTTATGAAAATACTCACTAAAAATTGTGCGAAAACATTTTATCCCCTCAATTTTAATGGGTATTCATGAAAATGCCTCAAATCTTGAAATTCATATGTTTGGTTTGGAGGCCCCATATTCAAGATATATGTTTTTGTCCATTTTTAGTTATTTTTAATTAAAATATATGAAAACATTTTATGCCCCCTAATTTTTAGTGAGGATTCAAGAAATGGTTTCAAATCTTGAAATTCATCTTTTTGGAGGCTCACATTCAAGAAACATTTTTAGAAAATTTTTAGTTATTTGCAAGCCAAATTTAAGAAAATATTCTCAACGATTTGGGTGAAAACATTTTAACCCCCTTAATATTTAATGATTATTCAAGAAAACGCCTCAAATATTAAAATTCATACGTTTTTATGCCCATATTCAAGAAATATGTTTTTGGCCATCTATAGTTATTTTTTTTTAAATTTATGAAAACATTAACTAAGGATTGGGTGAAAACATGTTATGCTCCTAAATTTTTAGTGAGTATTCAAGAAATGGCCCAAAACCTTGAAATACATATATTTGAAGTCTCATATTCAAGAAAAATGTTTTAGGCAATTTTTAGTTATTTTAAGCCAAATTTATGAAAAATTCTCAAAAAAGTGGGTGAAAACATATTACTCCCATGAATATTTAATGAGTATATAATAAATCAATTCAAATCCCGAAATTCATATGTTTGGAGGCCCATATTCAAGAGATATACTTTTGGCTATTTTTAGTTTTTTTTTATAATTTAAATATACCAAAACATTCATTAAGGGTCGGATGAAAACATGTTATGCCCCTTAATTTTTGGTGAATATTCAAGAAATGGCCTTAAAGCTTGAAATTAATTTGTTTGGAGGCACATATTCAACAAACATGTTTTTGGCCATTGCTAATTATTTTTATGTCAAATTTATGAAAACATTCACCAAAAATAGGGTGAAAACATTTTATCCCCTTGATAATTAATGAGTATTCATGAAATCACCTCAAATCTTGAAATTTATCTATTTAGAGGCCTATATTCTAGAAGCAAATGTTATGCAATTTTTAGTTATTTTTAAGCCAAATTTATGAAAACTATAACACCTTATTTTATATTACTATATTATAGTATTTTAATTGAATTATAACCACATTTCAGTACCGAAAACCCTAAAATACGAAAATTTTTAAATCTTTTCCTTTGTAAATATTATTCCAATTTTATTTTAGTTGGAATGGGCTTTTCGGCCTAATTAGAGCACTTTAAAACTATTTATAATTCAGGTGGTTATAAAGCAATTAAAATAATAAAAATCATATTAACGTTGGGTTAATACTTAATCCTACCTAGCATGACTTAAAGATAAAATAGAGGGGTAATCTTACTCTAAGATTCCCTTATCTGTACATTCCGTCTCAGTGTTTCTTAGCTATATACATATATATTCATATATCCCTATTTATCCATATCTAACTTTATAATATATACAGTCTATTCCCAAAATATCTATAAAGTACACTATAAAGCAGGCATTCCTGCTTCTTTTTACATTACCTTACTCCTCAAAAAGCTTAACTCCTGCCAGCTTCTCTGAAAAACAATAGTTCAACGTAGTTTATCTCATTAACTTTTGTTCTCATGAATATATTGACATGTATACATTTCATAAAGCAGCCCAAATAATGATAATCTTATTCCTATTTAAGCGGTTTATAGAAGTCGATTACGAAATTTTGGGAGATATTTATAATTTAAAGGAAGATAGCAAGGTGAAAAATGTGAAGCTAAGAAAGGATTTACAAATTTTGAGAATTTGAAATGTAGAAATCTAAGTTGAATTCAGTCTCTTGAGGGTAAATCTATGGTCTTTTGATGGATTATATAATCATTGAAGGATTTAAGTTAGATTTTAGTACTATTGTTGAGGTTAAAGATTAGAGTTTAAATAATTTGAGATTTATTATGATAGAAATATGTTTTAAGTTCAGAATTTTGGAAGTATGGATTTTAAGTTATGGAAAAATCTTGTGAAAGATTACTTTATATTGATCAAGTGTGATGTAAGAGAATATTTATAGAACAGTTATTAGGCAAAGCCTAAACCAGAGGTAGAATTTGGTCAAAGAATACCTTAACTACATTGATATTCGGTTTTCCTTCTGTTTAAAAAGAAGTCCTAGCCAGGCAAAAAGAGGAAGCTTTATATCAATGTAACGGGAAAGATTGGCCAAGAGCAATAGAAGTAGAGAAAGAAAGAAAAAGGGGATCGCGGTAGATCCAGGAGAAGGACGTGTTTTCAGGGGTGAGTGTGGGGCCCATAGCCATAAGAGCATCCCTATCTAAAACGGACAATATCGAGGTTGAGCAATAAAGAGACAAACAGACAAGGGATCACAGTTGGATCCTAGAGAAAAGTATAGAAATCGCAATTAAATCTCATAGATACAGCAATTTTCTAAATAGATTGTGACCTAGATAAGTTAGAATATAAAGACCTTATCGTTCAATTAGAGAGGAAGTTCATTTTTAATTCAGTTCACTCATCTCTGATATCCAGTAAACCTATATAGCCTATGGTAATGTTAGCAGGAATGGACTAGAAAGTCCATAGAAAAATTATTTATTAGCTAAGAAGGTAACTCGAATTCGCTTATATAGGAGAAAATTCATGAAAGTAATGAGGTAGGAAAAAGAAGGTGATGAAAAAGGTAGAAAAGTGTGGGCCCATAACCCACAAGTCACAAGAAGTACTGAGAGAAGATCGTGTTAAGATCATTGAAATGACAATTAAATATTGTATTGATTCAATTTCTTCCTTTGTCGAACGAAATTCTGCTTCTATTTATGTGATTTTTGTTTCTATGATATGACGAGGAATTTCTGGTGCTATTCTCTTCGTGTGTATCCCTGATTCATTGCTTGTTTTACATGATTTCTTTGTGCTTTATCCAGAATTCCATGTTAGACAAAAATTTTAAATCAGATAAATTAAAGAAATGAAGCCTAAGATTTGTTTGATTCTATGGTTTTGTATGTGAATGAATGTTTGTTTGTTGAATATTTGAATATTTGGGTCGAATTTTGTTTGCTTGATATCTCTAAATAGTTAACAGGTATACCAAATATTTGAGAAACAAATCTGATTGTAAATTTATTTTCTAAAAAAAAACAAAAAAATTTTCCTAAAGACTTAAGTAAGCACTTTTGTGATCAATGAATGTGGTTTCAATATATTTGTTTTGTATTCTAAACTTGTAAAGTAAGAAATTAATTATGAATATATTGGCTTATTTTTATTGATGATAAATTGATTAAATGAAAAGGTGTTATTTGGTAAGTTATGGGTGAGTCCCTCCCGAGCTAGGATATGAAGTAATATTAAGAATTTTGGTAGTAAGATAATTTCTGAATTTCGAGGACGAAATTATTTTTAGGGGGAGGGAATTGTAACACCCCAAATTTTAAAAATAGATATAAGGAATTATTTTAAGATTTAAGAAATATTATTAAAATATTAAAAAGCATTGAAAAATAAATTTACGATGTTTTAAGCATTTTAATAATTTTTAAGGATTATTTTCTTTAGGAGATAAAGAGAAATAATTAGAAGATAAAAATATAGTTTCCAAAAAGAATTAATAAGTGAATATTTAGAATCTTGGGGTATTATTTTATTTTTATAAAAAAAGTTGTATAAATAAATTTGGACACCAGACTGTATCTGGATAATTTAATTATGGACTAAACTTATACTGATATTTTGATGAATTGCAATTAAATTTTAAATAAAAGGGGGTGAAATAGGGAAGAGGTAAATGGCAATTTGTAATTCTATGATGGTGTAAGGGCAAAAGGGTCAAAATTCCTTAAAATATCCCCTAATTCTTATCCCAAAAATTAACCCACATGCTCAAATAAAAATATATCTCCCTCTCATCTCTCACTACAGTCTCCCTCTTTGTATTCACTCTCACCATCACATTCCTCACTCTCTCGTTCTCTTCTCTGTTCCCTCTGGCTCTCTCGAACTCGAGAGGCGGACGACGGCGTGAACGGCGGCGAGAAGTGGCTGAGACTCATGTGAAGTCTGGGTAAAACTTCCTCCTTCGTTCTCCCTTCCTTTCTTGGCCGATTTGAGCGAGATTAAGGGGGGGGGGTTGATTCGATTTTTGGGGTTTTTGAAGTTCTAAACCTATCTAAAAGAAGCTTAGGCTTCGATTTAGGTGATTTGGGAAGAGATTTCGAGTGGGGAGTTGAGTTTGGGTGAATTTCTCCAAGAACCTCAAATCGGTTACTGTTCATCGGCGCCGAGTTTTGGGTTGAACTGATGGGAAAATCTAATTGAATATGGTGAGAAGTAAAATAAGGGTTATATGGGAAGTTATATGTTGGATGGTTGAGTGCTTCTTGGTCTACCCGATTTCTCCTTGATTGAGCTGAAATCTGATTCTTCTTCCTCTTTGTGATTTTCATTCTTAAGCATGATCAAGAGGATGAAATCGATGCTTGAGTGTGAAATATTAATTTTAATTTGAGTTGTATTGGGTTATTGATTCTCCTCTGTTTGTGATGCTCTGGTCGACGGGTTTAAGGAGGAAAAATTGATGATGTTTGATTATGTTTGTTGTTTGTTATCTGAGTAGTTTGATTCTGATTCTCTTCTTGTTCTTCTCTGTCCTGATGCTTTCGTATTGTAATGTTTGGATATGGTGATTTTGAAATCTAGATATTCTTGTTCAGTTCTGATTGTTATTTGTGAGCTAAGGGGGTTCCTGAAATTTTTATGCTTGCCTCTGTTTTGGTTGATTTCTGATCCATGATTGGTTCCTGTGTAATAATTAAATGCCAAAAAGATTGGAAAAGAACTAATATATATATTGCTAAGCATGTTGAATTTCTGTTGGGGGTAGAGATTTTCGGAAGTATGAAATTGTGGCACTGTTTTTCTGATCTTTTAATGATAAGTAAGGGATGATAGAGATTTAGTATGGGGAATTGAGAGCTATGATGAGGATTGAAAAAATTCAAATTCTGTTCTAAGTTGTGTTGGGGTTTGAATGATATAATGGTTATGTTATATTGATTCTCTGTTTGATTCTAGTGAGGTCTGAAACTTGGAAGATGTACATGGATATTTAATGAATTGAACCTAATGTGTGGATTGTGGGAAAAAAGGGGGCTTAAAGAAGGATAAAATGATAATAAAGGTGGATTAGAAACAAGTGTATGGATTTACATGTTTTAGAATTTCTATTCTTTGCTTCCTCTATTTGTTAGATGTTCTGTTATGCTTGATGACTGAAATTGGTGTTCATTAACAGAATGTTAATTAAATATAAGTTCCCATTTAGTCAAATGATTCTTAAATCAAAGCAAAAGCTGGTTATATATTAATATAGGGAGTTAAGATAATAAAACAAGTAACTAAAGGAGCTAGAATTCTAGAATGTATTGTTGTTGGTAATTAAGAAGCAGAAATAGGGAAGTGAAATGGGAATTGGTATTGATCGTATATTAATGATTCTTATTTATATATTGAATGCATAAGATGGTTAATAATTATGTTTAAGGCATATCAAAGGTGGTCTAGGTGTATATGTGATTAAAGTTAAGTTAAGGAATTATAATCCTGTTTTGGAAAGTTTAATTAACTTGTTCAATGATTCTTTTAAAAAAAAAGAAGAAATTTTGAATAAATTCCTAAGTTTGGTTGTTAAGAGTACACTGTAAATTAGGTTTGAGAAATTATAGTTACTATATTAAAATGATTCAGAGATAAGGATATATTGATACATGCCTCTTGGTATTTTACAATGACGTACTAATTTAACGTCATTTATTTGATATTCTGAAAAGTTATAGTGTTGTACAATGAATTATTAAAGGTGAATGTGGGCTGAAGTTACTGTTTTAAGGTTTATATACTATAAACCAATGAGTTTAAGTGATCAAATAAATGTTAAGGATTTAATATAATTAATTGAAATTCCAAAGTTATGTACTAATTCATAGGTTAATAAGAAAGTTTAATAAAAGTAAATTATTAAAATAATGTTTAGTATGTTTAAAAGTTCTTAAAGATCGTCTTGAGATTCATAAAATGGTTCTTTGAAATTGAAATAAGAATTTGTTAATGTTTGTGTTAAAAGTTGAGTAATTCAATTTATGTTCAATCTGTAATGTTACAAGATTGTTATTTAGATTAACAAGAGATTTAAATACGAATTAAGTAAAAAGAATATATGGGTTGGAATTAGATATTGTTTTGAAACTTTTCCTATTAAACAAGCATTACAAAGTGACTAAAGGATTAACTAAAATTATATGAGCATGTTTTGATGATTCGGTGATATCATTATTATGATGTTAGGGGTTTAGGAATTATTTTATCATCACCAGAATTGGTTTTTAGGAAAGTTAGTAGTCAAACATTGAGAATAAGGAACACTAATTGGAATAGATTAGTTAAAAGTGTCCTTTTAGATCTTAAATGGTCAGGTTAGTTATAATAAGTTAAGTTGTAATTAATTATCATTAACGTGGAAGAAAAATATGATAATTAGAAATTTATTTTAAATCTATTGAATTTAATTAGGTAAAATAAGTTGTTATATATGTTATTATATGATGTAAATTTGATTTGAAGTAATTCAAGATACATTGATGTTTGTGTTTGTATATACTTGTATTGTCTGATGCTTAAAGTTAGAAGTATTGATTTAAGAAATATATTAAAAAGGGAGGGGTAGAAGAATGTAATATCATAGGAACGTGAGAGACGTTTAATTATTATACCTAAGTTAGAAATTAATATATTATTTTTACATTATAAATATTTATAGGACAAAGTAGTGGGGTTGAATCCCCAGAGTACGAAAAAGTGAAGAAATACAGTGACGAATAATTCCAGGAGTCAGGTAGCAGTTTATTTCAGTAACAATTAAATTGCATGTATTATTTTGTAATAATTGTTGCATTTAGTTGGTAAGTTGTTATTCCTCAGATGGAGTACTCCAGGCTTAGGTGATTAGCTACACCTTTGCGAGATTAGTTACGTTTTAGCCTTACGTGCTTTAACGAGAAACCCTACAGGTAAAGCCTCCACTATAACGAAAGTATTGTTATCAGTGGTAGGTGCTTTTAGCACACAGATTAATAGGGATAAGACTATCATCATTTGGGCAGTTTTATGAAATATATACATGACAATGCTAGCATGATAATATATGTTAATGAAAGAAACTGCTATTGGAATTTCCAATCTCACCCCCTCCCCAAACATTTTCAGTACGCAGGATGGGAGAAGCTAGCTGGGAAAGAAGTAAGATAGTATAAGAAGAAGTAGGAATGCCTGCTAAGCTATGTATCACTTTAGTTAGTTATTTTAGAATTGGAGTACCTACAAGTATAAAAATAAATGGTTAATATATAATTGTATATATATGTGTATGTATAACCCTCATGATATAGTGTATTCCGGTAAAAAGGGGTTATCAGATGAGGTAACCCTAGTGTTTCCAATATAAAAATGGTAGAAACCCATAAGTAGATATAAAGAACCCCTGAAGGGGTTTTCGCTTCCCACACACTATCGATAAGGGGCAGGACCCTAAGGGAACTTAAGTAGTTTAATTGTTTTATGAACCACTAAGTTTTATAAAAAGTTTTAAATTCTAAATGGTTCGAAAAGCCCATTCCAACTGACAGAAGGTTGGATAAATGTTTTAAAAGAAAAAATTTTAAATTTTCCGTATTTTTGGGCTTCTAATATTCATAAAAGTGGTTATAATTCAATTAAAATGCTATAATATAGTAGTAAAAGTCCAGGTGTTACACTTGACAATAAAACCAGCAGCCAGTGACATTCACAAGCAGAAAATGTAACATTTTCTCCAAATCCCAACAACTGTAACAATTACCTCCAATTCTCAATTTTAACCACTAACAATAATATATTAAAACGTTTATAGTGCTAACTATGTTAGGAAAAAGGATTAACTTACTAAAATAACTAACATAGTTAGAAAAAGATCTTTCTATAATATTTATATATATTTCAACCTCAATTCCAAACTCCGTCATCACAATATAATTTTCTCCCCAGTACAATCAGAGAAAATTTCATTATCCATGATTAATCTCCACAGATCATCCACAAAATACCATACCATAATAGGTATTATTCAATAATTTTTCCCCAGAATAATAGCAAGGTTCAGCGGAAGCATTATACAAAATATGATCCTAAATGTGGCAATACCTCCTTTCCTTCTGGTCCAGAATATCTCACAATATCAGTGAGAAGTTCCCGGATCCTTCCCTTGACCGTCTATACTGTACCGCTCCTAGGACCTGCAAAAGTGAGATCAACGGGGGGTAGCCCCAAAACGCAACCACTGACTACTCATCTACGTGTGGTGTGTGCTAGCAAGGTGTCCAGTGGAATACATACATATATATATCAATTCAGAAGCATGCTCAGGTATTCACATATAATGCACGTCTTATTCCCAAAATCTCTTTTCATCGTTTATAATTGTGGAATAACCCATCACAATTCATCCTCAAGAATAGTATATATATCATTGATAATTACAATCAACCCAAACGAATCTTACTAGAAACGTTGGGAAAACACGTGGGACCAGTCGGGACCTTCCACCCGCCCCTGATCACCACGGTACAATTCACGAGGGACTCTCTACCCTCCCTGAATAGTACCACGGATTATAAGGATCTCTGTCCTTCCTGAATCCGTCAGGGGCGATCTCCCCTCTTACGTCTTTCTCTCCTTTATTTCCCATAATATATCAATTAGTCCCTGTGGCGCAACAGGGTACCTCATCACGTGATGGCACAATTTCCAATTCACCGGTGTCACATACCCAAATAATTTCTCACAATCAGCACATAGATATGCAACACCACAATCAGGCACCAAGCCTTCTAGTATTTTCAGAATATACATATATATGAAATAGTTTCCAAAATCATATATATTTCAGTTCAAAATATTTCAAATCACAAATTTATGCCATTCCAAAATAATACTCCACAGGACATTATATTATGAAAAATAATAATATTTCAAGATCTCATTTTCATATCCCATCAATCATCAATTGATAATCATATCTCAACGGTGATTCAAAATCTCATCTCCATATAACATCAAAATTTTCAAATAATAATATTTCAAATCTCTTACTAACACTACACACACACATAAACAAGCAGAAAGCGGTTACCTGATAGCTGGCACCAATCTCACAATAGTGCAGCTCCCCCGTGCTAACTTAGTGCAATTCAAGCACTACACAACCATACATACAATCACAATTAATTATTTATCCAACAATTTCACATGTTGGAAAATAAATTATTTACTACCATTTCTTTGCCCTTACTTATGTTAAATTTCTATTTAACATTTATTCTCCCTTTCCATCTCTAAAATTTTATCTCTACTCCATTTATACTTATATCCAAAATTATTAATCTTGTCAACACCCATTTATTTTAAACCTTAACATCCAATAATCCCCTTAATTCATCACCAATACCAATTTATAAAATTCAAGTCTAAATGAAATTTTCTAAACATCCTCTAATTATTTCTTAACCTCAAAAATTCATTCCTTAATCCACAATTTATTTTCAAAACCTTAATAGCTCAACAAAGTCAAATTCAAGCCTAAAAATATTCCCTTTTCCAAATCAAGGCCTACACCAAATCTAATTTAATTAACTTCATTAATATTTTTGTTGGGCATAAACTATCCCCTTAAATTTATAATTACACAATTACCTACACAATATCCCACTTATCCAAAACTTTAATCCACCAATATTTTCTTGGGTCCAAATTATAGTCAAACCAATCAATTAAATCTCCTCATATGACCTTAATAATCATCTAAAAATAATCAATTTAATTATTAGCACCTCAGATCATCAAAAGCCCTATTTTCAATATATCCAAAAATCCAAAAATTCCCAATAATTAAGAAAATCCTCTCACAATGAAAAATCTACTTAGAGAAACTCATAATCGAGGTCTAAACTTCAATTTATTAATTTTAGGACTCCCAGAAATACCAATTTAGACAAAGTCTAATTTTTCAAGTATAGCAAAACGAAAAACTAATGACATAGAAAGGTAGAGGAGACTTACGGGATTCCAAAAATGTGCTTAGTTGGCCGAAAAACTTACTATTCCTATACTAACAGACTCTAATAAGTCTAGTGATAGGAATATTGGTAGTGGAAAGAGAGAGTATGAGAGAGAGACGTGAGGAAAGAGAGAGAGAGATACGAGTGATTTGTGAAGGTGTGCGTGTGTTTATATAATGCACGCACAGTAACTCAATAGTAATGAATAGTAACTCAATAGTAATAATAATATAATAATAATATAATAATATATATGTGAATAGTACCGGAGGGAAACACGGCAGATTTTCGGGGAGTGTTTTACGGAAAGGTGCACAGTAAAAAGAAATAATGCACTACTCGGTCCTAAAATCCTCAAATAAGATATTTCTTTTGAACCAAAAATTTTCTTTTTACTTTCAAAATTTTCCTATAATATCTTTTATTTATTTACTCCCACAATAACCTCTTTTGAGTCTAAAAATAATTTCCCCAAAAATTATTATCTTCCAAATAAGGGAAAAACTAGGCCTTTAAAATCCTCAAAAATACCTCAAAATCCTTCAAATATTCTCATAATCCATCATTTCTCATTAATAAATTCCTGTTTACCCCCACTAATCCTCAATTAATTTTTAGGATGTTACAACTCTCCCCACCTTTTAGGAATTTTGTCCCCAAAATTCACCTTCCTAAAACACGGAACAACAAACACAACATATAATCAATCACAATCAACACTACCTAGGGAATTGGTAAGGTAATTGCGCCGCAAAGTAACCAAGTTTCACAAATTTTTAATTAACTTCTTAACAATTATCTTCATCCCAACTCTAACTTTCAAAACCACAGAAACTTTCACTTATTTCCACTTCCTTACCTTTATTTAGATAGCCTATCAATTCAGCATACACTGTATAACTGTCAATCTTTATTTAGCAATTGGGACCTCAAAATTTTGAAAATTTAACTCGACACAAAACCACTCTTAATACAAAACTCACTCTATTTACCTTACTTATTAGAACTTGAAATAGACTACCAATCCAACAATTCCCCACATATGAAATTTTTACCTAACTGTATAACATCAGGTTCCCAAATAATCATTCAGCTTGTCATCTTAATATCCTTCTCCAACATCCATTATACCTCCCCTAGGTTCCTTTAACCCAATGCAACAATCACCAACTTCACAATCCTCAGCCTGGTTCACTTGAAAGAGTTAACTTCAACTTCGAAATTAATTGGATTTTAAAACAGCAATTTAAGCTATATTTCCCACTTGAACATATTTGGGACATTTATTAGCGCTTAGAAATAAATCAAAACTAACTAATGCTCCATTTTATTTAAAGACTTTAATTATTTGATATGTATTATAATTTCCCAAATATCCTTTGTCCCATCTTATAATCTCATTTAATGCCCCAAACATTATTCATACTTTATGCTGAAATTTATCAATTAGCAACCAAGGTATTCCAATATTCTTTTATTCTTTATCATCTCTAGTCAAACAACATAAATAATTAATTTCTTACTCTTTTAAAATTCCCAAACATTTCAACTCTGCCGCTTCTAGCTTTTGCTTCCAATTAATCTAAATTCTAAATGACACATGCTTCAGTTTCTCCTTCATAATCAGGTCATACGGTTTGAATTTAATCTTAAGTAGACCCCAAAATTCCCTAAATCGTACAACTCTGAGATATAATACATAATAGGGTCCATTCGGCACGTCTATCAAAGCTCTAATTGGTCAAAGAAATTCAAAATTTAATTGAAATGATACACCATGGAATCTCATTTTTATGGCTTTCTCAAAATCTCTAAGCTACCCACTAGTTTTCCTAAGGTCTTATTTGCCCACAATTGCATCATCCTCAATAATTATACTATTATACTGCTCAAACACCAATATAAGAGTCTATCATTACTATGAAAATCACCACCATTTCTCAAAGTATTTGCTTCTTTTTGGGTCACTATTACATCCTTGTGATGCCACTCGACACCTATATTAATTCAAAGGCAACCCACTACTAGAAATGATACACAAATCTTGCTCTTAGAATCCTTAAAATATCATATTTCAGCCAATCATTGATATCTTACCTCCTCGATTTCAATGAAAGAAAGTCATACTTTTAACTATCTTCAAGACCCGCCATCACCTATAACTACATATCACCAAGAAATCTCAATATTCTTAGACCAATTTATTAGAATCTCACATCTCAATTCCAATAACAAATCCATTTCTTGTGAAAATCATAAACTTTTAATTAAATTAATCACAACGAATACTACACGTCCAAAAGCATCACACCATATCGGATTTAACTACCAGTCTTATTATCGAATCCTGAAGTTCCTTAGTTACATTCTCCTATTTTGACTTCCCAGCTACCAATAAACCCACTAAAAATCAATTTCTTATTTTGATTCACTACCAATTTAGCTAAACACCTCCAAGATAAATTTCAACTCAATCACAAACCTTCAAATCGGAATTAACTAGCTGCACATTATCTACACCTAACCATAATCACAACCTTTTAAATTTAAAGGTATCCTTATTTTACATTCACTAAATTTAGCCAATCAACCATTTAGATCACTCTCTATCCCGATTGCGGCCACTTCATAACCTATCTATATGCAAAATTTACCAACTTAATTGTTTACCGGGCTGTGGGGTCACTCCCTATTTAGAGTGATAACAGTCCATCGGATCACTCTCTACCTAACTAGATTACTAGATAGATCTAACTAGATTAATAGATAGGTCTTTAACCTATGCACTGCTTCCAATAACAAGCCTACATAGGAAGTTCTATCCAATCATCCTCAATTTGAGATCAATATAAAGCGTCCAAATCATTAAAACTACCATATAGTCCCAAATAATCACCTTACTTAAACTCCAATCATATAACGTCATTTTCCCATTTCGAATTTACGTAAATTCTCTATTCATCATCCATTAATTCATATCCATTAAAGAATTTCACATATTCAAAATCGTGACTACACCTCAAGTCAATCCAACTCAATCGATTTAGCCTCAATGATCATGCCTTAATTCTACAATTTCATCCATATTAATCATCAACAATTTAAACTAGTAGAATCTTCTCGTTAGAACCAACATTTCTAATGGACAAGAAACCTCAACATTTCCTTCAAATCTCAAACTCCATACGAGACTCTAACTTCATCCGTCTCACTTCCCAGTGGTTTTAACCAATAATATATATATTTTTTTCATTAATACCAATATGCCTAAAGAAATTAAGTAACCTCAAATTCCTCTCAATTTTCAAAATCCATATCAATCCAAATATTCACGACCTTGAATCTATTAAAATCCCTTTTTAAGTCGACATTCATAATCAAATTTTGCAGAAACCTTCCTAAGCACTTATGGGACTAAGGCAATTATTTGATTTCAGAAGGTCCTCAAGACTTCGAAGCCCCATCAGACTTTAACTTTAAATATTCAAAACTTAACCACATCCTCATACCTAAAGGTACATACATAGTCAAAACCATATTATTCCATTCCAATTTTTCCACGAGAAATCGCATATATTTTACCACTATTATTCCTTATCTTGCTAGCCAAAACCGACTATTTTCCAGAAAGTCCTTAATTCTTTTCATAGTACTCAATTTCATAACATTACATGAACAATCCTAAACATTCTTCATGCGCTTAACTTGGGCATATTTTTCAATTCTAAACAGAACTCCTTTCACCCAGCTTATTTACCATTTATTTCTATACCAACTAGCATTTATACAAGACAGCGAAATTAATCATTCGATTACCCACTAATTCTCATCTTATCTCAGCATTAGACTTTAACTATAGCTATACCAAGAGGAATAACCTTAGGCATACCATACACCTCGTAGTAGCAATTTTGTTTTCCTGTTTAATACTCTTAAGCATCCATTAATAATCAGCTTGTTAACCTTCCAACATAACTTAAAATCCTATTCTAGTCATATCTTCATCTGTTATGATCTCCTTTTAGTTTAGCATCGTCTAACCCTTTAAACCCTTTAAACAATTATATTGATCACCCTCTTCATTATGATGTCCATTCCAACCAAAACTTACCCATGATTGAACATCTTAACATATTTATTCCACCTTTAATACCAGGCTTCAAGACAATCTCCCAGGAACCTAACCACTCATAACTCTTCGAACCTATATAAATATAAGCAACATCGACTTATCTTGTATTAATCAGTCATTCCTTAGTATCCTCAAGACATATTTTTAAATCGGTTAAATAATATGAATGATTCAGAAATCAAAATAACAAACTTCAAAACATTATACTCCACACCATTTAAAATTTGAATCATATTTTCAGCTTTCCGACAGTTGCAAAAGTCATATATTTACCTTTCATATCCTTAAAATATTAGTCCACCAGTTCTAATCATAGAACATCACAATTTCTGTTTCCCAACTCACGCTGATTCTACCTTTTCAATCGATCATTGTCAACCTTACTATCCTCCCCACCACGGGACGGAAGACATACCACATAACAATATAACAATAACTATGTAATCAACGCACCCTTAATAGTACGAGGTATACTCTCCCACCCACCTACGGATGGAAGTTATACCCATTAGAACCAGTCATACAATATAAAATTGAAAGGGAAAGGATCGGGGAATGTATTGCCACAATACCACTAATGCACGTGCAATGCATGACGGAAACATAAACAATCACATGCACAGCACCTTCCAGGTCTTTAAACCATAAAACTGATACCAACTGTAACATTTTCTCCAAATCCCAACAACTGTAACAATTACCTCCAATTCTCAATTTTAACCACTAACAATAATATATTAAAACGTTTATAGTGCTAACTATGTTAGGAAAAAGGATTAACTTACTAAAATAACTAACATAGTTAGAAAAAGATCTTTCTATAATATTTATATATATTTCAACCTCAATTCCATACTCCGTCATCACAATATAATTTTCTCCCCAGTACAATCAGAGAAAATTTCATTATCCATGATTAATCTCCACAGATCATCCACAAAATACCATACCATAATAGGTATTATTCAATAATTTTTCCCCAGAATAATAGCAAGGTTCAGCGGAAGCATTATACAAAATATGATCCTAAATGTGGCAATACCTCCTTTCCTTCTGGTCCAGAATATCTCACAATATCAGTGAGAAGTTCCCGGATCCTTCCCTTGACCGTCTATACTGTACCGCTCCTAGGACCTGCAAAAGTGAGATCAACGGGGGGTAGCCCCAAAACGCAACCACTGACTACTCATCTACGTGTGGTGTGTGCTAGCAAGGTGTCCAGTGGAATACATACATATATATATCAATTCAGAAGCATGCTCAGGTATTCACATATAATGCACGTCTTATTCCCAAAATCTCTTTTCATCGTTTATAATTGTGGAATAACCCATCACAATTCATCCTCAAGAATAGTATATATATCATTGATAATTACAATCAACCCAAACGAATCTTACTAGAAACGTTGGGAAAACACGTGGGACCAGTCGGGACCTTCCACCCGCCCCTGATCACCACGGTACAATTCACGAGGGACTCTCTACCCTCCCTGAATAGTACCACGGATTATAAGGATCTCTGTCCTTCCTGAATCCGTCAGGGGCGATCTCCCCTCTTACGTCTTTCTCTCATTTATTTCCCATAATATATCAATTAGTCCCTGTGGCGCAACAGGGTACCTCATCACGTGATGGCACAATTTCCAATTCACCGGTGTCACATACCCAAATAATTTCTCACAATCAGCACATAGATATGCAACACCACAATCAGGCACCAAGCCTTCTAGTATTTTCAGAATATACATATATATGAAATAGTTTCCAAAATCATATATATTTCAGTTCAAAATATTTCAAATCACAAATTTATGCCATTCCAAAATAATACTCCACAGGACATTATATTATGAAAAATAATAATATTTCAAGATCTCATTTTCATATCCCATCAATCATCAATTGATAATCATATCTCAACGGTGATTCAAAATCTCATCTCCATATAACATCAAAATTTTCAAATAATAATATTTCAAATCTCTTACTAACACTACACACACACATAAACAAGCAGAAAGCGGTTACCTGATAGCTGGCACCAATCTCACAATAGTGCAGCTCCCCCGTGCTAACTTAGTGCAATTCAAGCACTACACAACCATACATACAATCACAATTAATTATTTATCCAACAATTTCACATGTTGGAAAATAAATTATTTACTACCATTTCTTTGCCCTTACTTATGTTAAATTTCTATTTAACATTTATTCTCCCTTTCCATCTCTAAAATTTTATCTCTACTCCATTTATACTTATATCCAAAATTATTAATCTTGTCAACACCCATTTATTTTAAACCTTAACATCCAATAATCCCCTTAATTCATCACCAATACCAATTTATAAAATTCAAGTCTAAATGAAATTTTCTAAACATCCTCTAATTATTTCTTAACCTCAAAAATTCATTCCTTAATCCACAATTTATTTTCAAAACCTTAATAGCTCAACAAAGTCAAATTCAAGCCTAAAAATATTCCCTTTTCCAAATCAAGGCCTACACCAAATCTAATTTAATTAACTTCATTAATATTTTTGTTGGGCATAAACTATCCCCTTAAATTTATAATTACACAATTACCTACACAATATCCCACTTATCCAAAACTTTAATCCACCAATATTTTCTTGGGTCCAAATTATAGTCAAACCAATCAATTAAATCTCCTCATATGACCTTAATAATCATCTAAAAATAATCAATTTAATTATTAGCACCTCAGATCATCAAAAGCCCTATTTTCAATATATCCAAAAATCCAAAAATTCCCAATAATTAAGAAAATCCTCTCACAATGAAAAATCTACTTAGAGAAACTCATAATCGAGGTCTAAACTTCAATTTATTAATTTTAGGACTCCCAGAAATACCAATTTAGACAAAGTCTAATTTTTCAAGTATAGCAAAACGAAAAACTAATGACATAGAAAGGTAGAGGAGACTTACGGGATTCCAAAAATGTGCTTAGTTGGCCGAAAAACTTACTATTCCTATACTAACAGACTCTAATAAGTCTAGTGATAGGAATATTGGTAGTGGAAAGAGAGAGTATGAGAGAGAGACGTGAGGAAAGAGAGAGAGAGATACGAGTGATTTGTGAAGGTGTGCGTGTGTTTATATAATGCACGCACAGTAACTCAATAGTAATGCATAGTAACTCAATAGTAATGAATAGTAACTCAATAGTAATAATAATATAATAATAATATAATAATATATATGTGAATAGTACCGGAGGGAAACACGGCAGATTTTCGGGGAGTGTTTTACGGAAAGGTGCACAGTAAAAAGAAATAATGCACTACTCGGTCCTAAAATCCTCAAATAAGATATTTCTTTTGAACCAAAAATTTTCTTTTTACTTTCAAAATTTTCCTATAATATCTTTTATTTATTTACTCCCACAATAACCTCTTTTGAGTCTAAAAATAATTTCCCCAAAAATTATTATCTTCCAAATAAGGGAAAAACTAGGCCTTTAAAATCCTCAAAAATACCTCAAAATCCTTCAAATATTCTCATAATCCATCATTTCTCATTAATAAATTCCTGTTTACCCCCACTAATCCTCAATTAATTTTTAGGATGTTACAGAAAATCATTACTTCACCTATTATTATCAATATTACAATAGGATCCAACAAAGCTAAGGAAATCAAACATATAAGAAACATCTAAATTACTCCAACACAGATCAGCCAAAGTATCCAGGAAACAAAGAAATGCACATCTAATAATTCTAATGTCAATCACCCATAAATAAACAACCTCAATTCATCTCCCAGAGCAACACAAAATACCAATAGCCCTCTTTATCCTCCTTGGCCAAACAGAACAGAAAACAAGAAGGAAAACAAGAATTCTCAAACCCCAATTCAATTAAAATTTCATAGAGATGCAATATCAAGAATTATAGTTCCAAAGTTTCATTCTTTCTCCTTTCTTCCCTCTCGGTCAGACAGAACAGAAACAGGGGAGACATAGAACAACAATCAACACTTCTAAAATTCTTCCAATCACCCAAATAATATCCTCCTTCTAACTTATGCTACTCCTAATCGTTTTTTATGAAGAAATTTCGTTTGATTTTTGCCCAAATTCAGAAAACCCCAATATGATGAACAGTACCCGAAAGGAATTCTTGGAGCAATCAAACTTATCTCATCTCTTCTCCCAAAATTGACACTCAATCTACCAAGAACAAGGTCCAAGCATCATTTTCATAAGCTTAGAAGCTTCATAAACCTTTCTAAAATTCCGAATCATTCCCCCCATTTCGCTCAGAATCAGCTCGAAAGAGAAGGAAACAAGAAGGAGAAGCTTACCTAAACTTGTTCCAAGCTTCTTGATCGTCTTCGGTCGAGTCTCGCCGTCAATCGCCGCCGTTGAACGCTGAGGACGCAGCTGCAAGACGAAGAACAGAGGGAGGAGAATGAGAGAGGGAGCTTCGGGTGTGAGAGAGAGCAGGGGAAAATGAAATTAATAAGAAGGAACATGTGGTGTGAGAGTATTAAAAGAAGAGGTTGATATTTTTAACAGGTGCTTTACCATCTTGCCCTTCCTTTTATAATCGAAGATATTTTAAACTAGGGGCAGATATTGTCTTTTTCATTTCCCTTTTTCTATTTTTCTCTTAAATGGTAATTTTATTTATCATTATCATTTAGAAATAGACCTGAATTTGTCCCAAAATAATTTATCTAGATATGCTTTAATTTCCAAATTTATTTATAAGATTTTTTAAATATCAAATAATACCCTAAGATTCCAAATATTTCCTTATTTCTTATTTTCTATAATTTGGGTGTTACAAAAACATTCTCAAACTTTTGGGTGAAAGCATTTTATTCCCCTTGATATTTATTGAGTATTCAAGAAAACACGTCAAATCTTGAAACTCATATGTTTGGAGGCCCATATTCAAAAATATAATTTTGGCCATTTTTAGTTAGTTTGAATTTGAATTATGGAAACATCCACTAAGAATTGGGTTGAAAACATTTTATGCCCCTTAATTTTTAATGAGTATTCAAGAAATGGCATCAAATCTTGAAATTTATAGGTCTGGAGACCAAGGAATAAAAAATCGGACCGGATAGTGAACCGGTCGAGGTGGAGGGTCAAGGGTCAGTGGGTCAGACCGAGGGTCAACCCGTAGGTTAGACCGGGGCTAATAAAAATATATATTCCATACTGCAAGCATTTTGAATGGGTCTATGTAACTGATCCCATAATTGTGGATCATTTTTGTTTGTGTGTTAGTGCTGAATAGTTGTAATCAGTTATATGTACAGTATCTTTATAAATAAATCAAAACAATATGATGCAAATATTAAGCTATCATAATTAAAATTTCTAGATCCCATCATAATTACAATATGATGAGTCTGTGATTGTGAGACACTATAAATGAAGTTCAGAACAGCAAAAAGGGAAGCAAAATGGCATCAGTTTATAAGAAAAATATTTTTTTATAAGTGACCCGGGTTGGGCCGGTTCAAGCCGGGTTTTGCCGGTTCAGGCCGGGTTAGTCCGGTTCGCTACGGGTTGGACGGTTCACGGTCTGCACTACTTCTCCTACTAACTCGGACCGGTCACCGGGCCGGGTCACCGGTTCACGGGTCAACCCGGCCGGTCCAGTCCGGTTTTTAATACACTGCTGGAGACCCATATCCAAGAAACATGGTTTTGGCCGTTTTTTGTTATTTTTAAGTCAAATTTATGAAAACATCTACTAATAATAGGGTGAAAACATTTTATCCCCTTAAATATTAAGGAGAATTTATGAAATCACCTCAAATCTTGAAATTCATCTCTTTGAAGGCCCATATTCAAGAAACATGTGTTAGGAAATTTTAATTTATTTTTAAGCCAAATTTATGAAAACATTCTCAAAGATTCGGGTGAAAAAATTTTATCCCCCTTAATATTTATTAAGTATTCAAGAAAATGTGTCCGATCTTGAAATTCATATGTTTGGTCGCCCATATTAATGAAACATATGTTTGGCCATTTTTAGTTATTTTTTTATTTTAATTTATGAAAACATTCTCTAAGAATAGGGTAAAAATTTTTTTATCCCCTTATTTATTAATGAGTGTTCCAGAAATCACCTCAAATCTTGAAATTCATATATTTGAAGGGACCATATAAAAGAAACATGTTTTTGACATTTTATTTATTTATTTGTGTGAAATTCATGAAAACATTCACTATGCATTGGGTGAAAACATTTTATAGCCATGTTCAAATCTTGAAAGACCCATATTCAAGAAACATGTTTTAGGCAATTTTTAGTTATTTTTAAGACAAATTTATGAAAACATTATCAAAGAATTGGGTGAGACCATTTTATTCCCCGTAATTTTAATGAGTGTTCAAAAAATCACCTCAAATATTGAAATTCACCTCTTTGGAGGCCCACATACAAGAAACATGTTTTTGCCAAATGTTATTTGTTTTTAAATAAAATTTATGAAAATATTCACTAAGAATTGGGTGAAAACGTTTTATCCCCCTTAATACTACTTCCTCCGGTTCTAAATATAAGACTATTTTAACTTTTTTTTTGTGGAAGTTAAGAAAGCAAATTAGACAACTAAATTATAACATATGTTACATGAAATTAGATTATAAGTTAGTTTATAAGTAGAATAAATTAATTTTAAAGAAAAAATATTTTTTTTGGACTGAAAAAAAAGTCAAAAAAATTAAAGTGATCTTATAATTAGGACCGGATGGGGTATTTAAGAAATTGCATGAAATCTTGAAATCCATACATTTCAAGGCCCATATTGTGGTGATATAACTTATCAGGCTTCTTGGTTTCTTCCGTGCCTGTTCGATCTTGCGACTTGCTTGGTGAGAGTAAAACACTCTAACCAGCAAGCCACAAGCTTCAAAGGCCCATTGTTTTTTTGATCAAAACAAAGGCCCATATTGAAGATACATGTTTTTACCAATTTGTAGTTGTTTTAACATCAAAATGATGAAGGGAAAACCACTTTGCAGGTACCTATACTTTCCCCCAGTTTTTAATTTGGTACCTATAGATTTTTTCTATTTTATAAAATCCTTGAAGTTTCCCCAGTTAGCACCGTTACCCCCTATAATTTAGGAAACCATTTAAAGGGCCAACGGAGTGAATAATGGCGTTAAATAAAAATAGAAGAGAGGAGAATAAAAAACTTCACGCAGACCCTCTCCATCTGAGGGTTTCCATTTCTTCAGTAGAGTTCAAATCGAGAAAAGATTTCTGCAGCACAGGGAGGGTTCTTCATTTTGCTTGAAGGGGATCGAATTTGATAAAGGAGTCGCTTCTTCGTTAGCTGCAACTATTCATTTGATTTGCTTCTTACTTCTTTTGTCAATTCGAAGAGGTGAGGTGATTCTAGTGCGATTCGAGTTTTATTTTTTTCACTTGAGGTTCAAATTCAATTACAATTAGTGGTTCCTTTATACGCCTCTTTGTTTCCCAGATTCAAGAATATACAGATTTTTTTCAACCTACCTACTGATTATGCGGCCTTTCCACCAAAACATAAATTTGGAGCCTCTTTTTCCTGGTTTCAATTAGGGCCTGTTTGATTGGAAGGGAGGGAAGGGAAGGGAAAATGAGCCACTCACCTTGCATGGTTTGAAAAATTGGAGGGGAGGGGGGCCAAAATGTCCCCTTCCCTCCCCTTCAAACCCCTTATTTTAGCTCCCTCCAAATTGGGGGGTTTTGGAGGGAAGCAAAATATCTTGACTAAATTGTCATCATCAATTTTATGATATTCCCTCAAATGCCCCAACTGAAAAAAATAAAAAACTCAAAACCTAGAAGCTTCTTCTTCCTATGAGCTCACTCCTTCTTCATCCATGTTTCCAAGAATAACCCCTGCACATGCTCACTTCAAGCTCGCTTTTTGGTCCTGAAAAAATTAATAATCTTTAGGTACGGAGAATGTGATATGCTACCCAAGCAAGACAATAGAAATTACAACAACTTCTAAATTACATGAAAACTAAAATCCAGAAAGAGAAAGAGAGAATCTAATAAATAAATTAAATTGAATTGAAAAATAAATTAATAACATAATCCTCACCAGCCGTCCAGATATTTCACGCAATGCTTCTGCCCATCTAGAAGTTGAATCTGCCATCATGCTAACATTTTGTAACCCATATCTCTAAAATACTCAGCTAGAGTAATTCCTGAAATTCCAAATAAATCAGTCACAAGATTATCTCAAATAAGTCCACATTCTATCGATAATATATCAACCCCATGAGTGAACCAAATTTAAAACAATATTAACTATTGACAAATAAATCAATCCTTAAGTAGCATTATAACAGTGAAAAAGTTTTAGTACTTTTCCAGTTTTGTTACTACACCTTGGATTTATCAATGTTACCCATTGAATATTTAACTAAATTTTGAGAAATATAAAAGTGGCTATCATATACAATTACACGGTAATATTAGACTAAGATATAATATTTCTGTTAAAACCATGCGAATGACTCAGCCCCAAAAAATGAAATCAGCATTTCTTTAAAATATGAGCAAATACAATAAAATTTCATTTTATATGGGAAAATAGAACTACAGATTAGTTAAACACTTATAGCATTTAGCATGTGTAAATAGATTAGTTGTTATATGAACACTTATCTTTAGGTACTTGATACTTACTCAAAAATAGCTTTTTGAGCATAATTGATAGTTTTTTATATATTTTGTTACATGCCCTACTTATAGCATTTAGCATGTGTAAATGGATGGTTTGTTTTATGAACACTTCCTTTAAGTACTTAATCTTACCTTGCCTTTGCCAAAAAATATAATGGTGAATATGGAGATACTAGTTAAGGATCTTAAAGCTCCAAGCAACATGGATGAACTAAATATATGTTACATACAATTAAAAGAGCTTGTATATAGACATTCATATTTAAGGGCATAGTAGTAAATTAATTATTACCTCCCCTCCCAAACCAAATAATTGATCATTAAAATCTGACACCCTCCCCTCCTTTTTAACCTAACCAAACAAGATAACTCCATTCCCCTCCCATCCCATGCATCCCCTCCCCTCCATCCCCTCCCCCTTCATCCCTTCAAACCAAACAGGCCCTAAAGTTTATGCATGTTGTAAGTTTTCAAAAATAAAATTTTTGGAGTTTGTCTAAATTTTAGATGCAAAATTCCCGTAACGAATGATTAAGTTTCTAAAACCATTTTGGGTAACAAGAGGGGCAAACGCCTATTCTTGTCTTAATAGTTGTTGGATCTTATCCTGAACCATTTTTTCTTATAGTACATAGTTCATGACCAAATAAGAATGTTTATACATGCTTGTTATATGGCTTTAGTTTTAGTAATTTGTTTGCATACTAATATTTTGATTCTTATTATGCTTTTGATTCTTATTATGCTGCATTTAAATTTGATTTAATTTGATTCTGAACAGGTGAGAAGCAATTGAGATGGTAAATGACAAAGCAGACACACTTGGCAACAGCTAATGGTAGATGGTAACAAAATTTCAGCATCGGGGACACCTAACAACAAAATTGTCTACAAAGCTCATGATACACTTGGCAAAAGAGACACCATCTAGAGCAAAAGTGACACCATCTAGACAACAGAGCATTCTGTATAGTGATGAGAAGTTATTGAATTATAAAGAGCATTTTGTAATCAAAGTGGATTTTTTGTGTCTGTGTTGGCAAAAGAGAAGTTATTGAAGTTATTTCAGGATTGCGAAAAGTTGTCCTTTTTTGTGTCTGTGTTGTATTGGTTGTATAGTGATGAGAAGTTATTGAATTATAAAGAGCATTCTGTAATGAAATTTGAACCACTGTGCTGTAATTGAAGGAAAAATAGTATGGAATGAAAGCTGGCTTTGTTGTTGAAACACATTGTTGCTGCCATACAACCGTAGTGCCACTTCATAATTTAATTGTAAAATAACTTGCTGCTGTCAAGTCTATGACCACATTCTATTTCAAAAGTCATTTAATACATATGTCAATTAAAAAGTCATTTGCTCAAGCTTAAAGATCGTAAAGAGTACTTGGGAGTTTAACATATCCTATATAACACCCAAGTAATTTACCAAAAAAAAGTACAACTATCAAGTACTACTTGGGATCTAAAGCCATATGCAACAAGATCAAAACACAATTTAACAAAAAAAAAAAACAGTACACCCATAAAAAAGATTGCATCTCCATCAATGCACTAAGGGTGGCTTATTCCACCTTCAGAATTACATCCAGCTTGTGAGCTTCCATTCAAAGCTTGCTTGACCGCTTTCCTACATGTTCTACGATTATGTCCCTTTTGCCCACAAAGCTTACACTTAACGGTTGTATTGTTTCTTTTAAGCTTGTTTTTA
The DNA here is from genome assembly GCA_037074515.1 of Mimosa bimucronata. Taxonomy (NCBI): domain Eukaryota; kingdom Viridiplantae; phylum Streptophyta; class Magnoliopsida; order Fabales; family Fabaceae; genus Mimosa; species Mimosa bimucronata. The sequence continues at coordinate 11,897,644 of CM073440.1, read as the reverse complement.
GGTGGTGGCTCATCTTTCTCCCTTTTTCGATTCTTCGGTGGCCTACCAGGACGTTTATGGTATCTTGGAGGATCAATTGGTTCTAAGTTTGTTCTAACCCACATATCTTTTCCATTTATAGGCTGCAATACTGGAGAGTAGCAATCAACATATGTTTCTATTGTCAAATAGGCATCAACATAGTCTTGAGGATCTTGTCGCTTGGCATAAATGCAAGAAACAGCATGCCTGCAATAAATTACATTACATTGTTAATATTGATTATCTTGACCACGAAATCAGAAAGTAACCTTAAACAAATACCTGCAAGGAATCCCGGTCAATTGCCACCAATTGCATTCGCACCTCTTGCGTTTAAGATCAACAGAGAAACGATGAGAGTTAAATGATACTTCAAACATGTCATTTCCAGCATCTATTGCTATCCATCTTCTAGACCCTTCAACCTCTTTGTCAAGCCTTTTACGAGGTCGAGGACAAACTCTTCCCTTACCAAGATACTTTGCCGCTTTGAGACGATTTTCTGCAAATCTTGTCATCAAATAAACCCGAATCCAATCAAGTAAACTAATTATTGGAAGCTCTCTTGCCTCCAACAATCTACCATTGAAAGACTCTGATATGTTATTCATAATCATATCACATTTTGAGTACTCTGAAAAATGAGATTTTGTCCAACAAGATGGTTTAAAACTCATCAAGTGATCATGTGCCTCCTTAGAAACAATTTTCAGCTGCATCATTTGTTCTTCCCATGCCTGCTTGTAAGTAGCCTTTGCTGCACGTATAACTAGATCTCTTACTACAGTTCCACCACCATATTTAGACTTTATGTTGGCATACAAGTGCCTCACACAATATCTATGTTCAGCTCCTTCAAGCAAGTGTTCAAATGTTTGAACTATGCCCTGAAAGTAAAGTATAAAATTAGTACAATCAACATAAGCAAAAAACAGAACTTAATTTTTTTTAAAAATTACCTTTTGCTGATCTGAAATAAATACCCATCTTTTTTCAGCCATGCTTCCAATGTCCTCAAGCAAGTTTTGCAAGAACCAAGTCCAAGAATCCGTATTTTCACTCTCAACCACAGCCACAGCTAATGGAAAATATTGTTCATTGGGATCACGAGCTATAGCCACTAGCATTATACCTCCAAATTGGCCCTTCAAAAAGCACCCGTCCAACCCAATGATTGGTCGACACGACTTAAAACCTCTTTTCACTGGTTCAAGACATTGATACAATCTCCTAAACAATATAGGTGGCCGGTCTACATATGGTCTATCAGTAACAAGACAAAATGTAGATCTAGGCATCCTTTTTTTAATTTCATTACAATAGTCCCTCAACATATGATATTCTTCTTTGTGATCTCCCTCAACCATTTTCCTTGCCAGCTTCCTAGCCCTGTATGCCTTATTAACTGATGGTTGGGCCATGTAACCTTCTCTTATTGTTGAAATCACATCTGCCAACTTCATATTCTTGTTCATTTTCACATGTGGTACAATCTTTCCTGCGATCCACTCAGATGAAGCCAACCTTGAAGCATATGTTACTCCACAGAAATGCTTTGAGTGGTATGTTTTCAACATATATGTCAATGAGTCACCAACTCTGCTAGCAAAGATCAACCAACCACACTTCTTCTTGCATATAATTCGACATCTATGTTTTTCATTTCTAAAAAATGTAATATCATATCCATGGATGAGACAATACTCCTTCACAGCATTCTTGAACTCTTGAATTGAAGTAAACTCCATTCCAAGCTCAAATTCAAAATTTTTAGACATCATAGTAGGATTGTACCTCACATTCTTTGTCAATTTTTTATTTTCTTCCTCATCTGATATATAATCTTCATATAATTCATCATCTTCTAAATTAGACACCATATCTCCAATGCACTCCTCAAATTGCCCAGGCAAAGGAACCATATCCAAACACTCAAGCTGATTTTCATAAACATTAAAAGAACTCCCACTACCTTGTAACACCTCAAATTTTAGAAAATAGGGAATTTGAGGTTTTAGGCATTTTTAATAATTTTAAGGTTTATTTCCTTTAAGAAATAAATAGAAATAATTAGAAGATAAAACTTAATTTGGAAAAAATGAATAATAAGGATTTAGTTGAGATCTGAAAAAGGCATTTAGAAATTAAAAAGCCTTATAAATAAATTTATGAGGCCAGGTGTATTCTTAATAATTTTAAAACTTATTTTCTTTATTAATTGGGGAAAGATAGTTAGAAGATTAATTTAAATAAGGGAATATTTAAAACCTTGAGGTATTGTTTGTTATTTAAAAAGTCTTATAAATAAATTTGGAAATTAAATTATATCTAGAGAAATTATTTTAGGACAAATTTAGGTCTATTTCTAAATGATAATGGTAAATAAAATTATGATTTAAGAGGAAAATAGAAAAAGGAAAATAAAAATGACAATATCTGCCCCTAGTTCAAAATATCTTCAGTGAAATAAGGGGGCAAAATAGTAAATCAACTTATTAAAATATCTTCTCTTTGTCTCACACGTGTTCCATTCAATATATACTCCCTCTCTCACCGACTATTCCTCTGTTCCTTCTCTTCCTCGTTTTTCTTCTTCCTCTCTCTCCGTTTCTCTCTATTTCTCGGCTTTCCACGGCGGACGACGGCTAGAACGGCGGAGATCGACGGCAGGAAGCGACGAAAACGTACAAGGAGCTGGGGTAAGTCTCTTGCAAACCTTTTTCCTTCCGTTTTCCTCCCTTTTTCTGGCCGATTCGAGTGTGGTTAGGGGGAAGAATTAATTCGATTTAAGGGGTTTTAAAGTTTCTAAACCGATTAAGAGCAAGCTTAGGCTTTGATTAACAATCCCCAAGAGCGAATTTGAGCAACAGAGTCGGATTAATCAAGTTTCCCCAAATTTCTTATTCTTATCACTGTTCATCCGACGAAATTTTCTTGATTTCTAGGTGTTTGATGAATAAAAGCTTAATTAAGCGTGATTAGGAGTAAGCCTAAGAGCATTTAGTGTCTTGAATGTTTGATTTCGTAAGTTTGAGAATTTTTGAATAATTTCTTCTTCTTCTTCGTTTTGTTGGCACCGTCGATGTTCATGGCTGAAGATGATGAAGTAGTGAATTTTATATGTAGGAACCTAGGTTGTGTGTCTGATATGTTGAAATTCCTGAGGTTGGATGATTTTTGTACCCCTGTTCTCCTCTCCATCTCGCTGATCACTGTGCTTTGAGCTTTTTGTGCGTGCATTAGGGAGGTTGAAATGGATGTTTGATGGTGTCGAATTGATTTTAATTGAAGGAGAAGTTGTGGTAAATTTTTCCTGTTTTTCTTGTTCTGGCCGATGGATTCTGGACAGGGGAGGATGATTTTTATGATAACAGATTGTAATTAGATATTTGATAGGTGAAGATTGGAAGTTTAATTGATGTTAACTACACCCAGAAAGCTGGGTTGGACTCTTGGTTTTAAGATAGATTAGATGACTGTTTGTGATTTGCTTCATTGGTGTTTAAGTTGTAGTAATATTGAGTTATTACAATTGTTTGGTTCAATTCTGAATGGTGCGTTGTTGCTCTGCCCCTGGTCTGTTTTAACTGTGGCTGAAAGGGATTAAAGAAGTAAGGAGATATGATGTAAATGGTTTAAGAGGTTGTAAAAGTATTTTAGAGAGGAACAATTTGATTCTAGAATTTGATTAGTGAAGAGGAGGAAATGAATTGTGTTGATGATTTTTAAACCTATGATATTTTGTTACGTTTCAGTTAGTGATGAGAAAGGAAATGGAATCTATAAACCAAGAGAATTATGTGATGTTGGAAAACTTTTGAGGTTATTAGGGAAGCCTCAAATTGATTTGATTATGATGGATACGTTGCTTTGGCCGCTGGTGTTATGATAGAAAGAGGAGGAAAATTTGTAATGTTTAATTGAGTAAGGTTGATTGCGATTATAAATGAAGTTTAGTTTCTGCAGTTAGGTTGAACAAAGATGAAGTAGTTAGAAATTGGTATTATGGTACTAAATTATGAAGGTAATAGGGATTAAGAGTGTGAACGGAGAATTTGAGGTCAAATGGTTTCAGTTATGGATTAGAAGTGTTCTGTTTAATTCTCTTCCAGAATTATATGAAGTTCGAGCTGAATTGACAATATGAAATATTAGTACTTCTGAATGCAAGGGTTAAAGAAAGAAAATGAATGTTCAAATGATTATGAATTTGGATGGTGTTGAGTGTTTTAGATTTTGTTTTAGGTGTTTGAGTTTGATTTGAGTAAGATTATAAGCTAAAATGTGTATTTTGAGTTTTGGTTGGAAAGCATTATGGGAGTTGAAGGAATTAGTGATGAAATCCTCCACTTTAAAGGTATTATTGTTGAGGTTCTTGTGATTAGACTTCATTCTTTAAGGACCTAAAGCATAGAAGTATGGTTTTTAAACTAAGAAGAAAAGGTTTTGAGGATTGTACGATGTATGATGGTGTTTGAAAATTTATTAAGCTAAGGGTGATCGGATTTGGGTGGGAAAGTATTCAAATTAAAGACTTTAAAGCTTAGGCAACCATTACTTTGTTTGTTTCTTTGATTTCTTGTAAAATCCTAACTAAAGGAACTATATTTTTATGAGTTAAAACAAAATTTGTATATTTAGAAAAGAGATGATTGTGGGGGTTGGAATTAGTAATCAATAGCTAGATAGTGATCTTAAAGTTTATCTATTTATAGTTTAAATTTGAAAATAAGGAAGATATTAATGAATAAGTGTGAATTAGTTTATAAGGAAGGGTTAATGGTGATTCTGATTATGATTGATATGATGGTTAGTAGGGTTGGAATATGAGATTAAATTAGTATGAGGTAATTTTGGAAGAATTGATTCCATATTATTTGTAGGGGTTGAGTTGATTAATGATCTTTGGCGTGAGAAATGCAAAGCAATTATCGAGGTATTTTTAGACGAAAGATAAGAGAGAATTATGTTAATAACGACGGTTGAGGATGCATTGATTTATTCTTGATATAGTATAAAAAGTTATCCAGGTGATTCTTGATTTTGTTGGACTAAATGTAATAAGTTGGAATTAAATAGGAAATTAGATTTTAAGGTGTGATATAAACTGGGAAAGTGTGTTTTAGGGTCTAAAGGATTTTAAGGGATTTTAGGAGTTAATGGTTATTTTGTTTTCTGTTCTAAACAATTTGTGTTGGTAATGAGAATTACTAATTTGAAAGGTAAATTGTTAACTCAAGACCTTGGGTTTTATTAGTGTTTGAAGGTCCAATGGTTATTAATTGAATCTAAATTGATTTAGAAGTTTTATCATAAAGGTAAGGATGAATCTAAATTAAAACCTCTATTCTATTTCTATTCTCTTAAACAACATTTTCAGTGACAACAATGAATCAATAGTAAGCTATGATTCTGATAAGATTAAAGTTATACAGTATAGAAATAAGGAATTAATATATGGTAAAAGATTAATTGGAATAGGTCATTTGAGTGGTCTTTTGATCCTAAAAGGTTAAGATAGCTATAATAAATTATAATGTTCCACATATTTATACAGAATGGGGTAGTATTAAATACATTAGGACCTGAGAGAGACGTGACATATAAAAATAAAAGTACATGTATTAATTTACTTTATTATTCATATGATATATAAATAGGTTATGATAGTTCGTCAAGGCGGTGAAAGAGAAAGGAGGCAGTTCATGATTAAACGTTGGTAACCAGGTAGCAGTTTATTTCAGTAACAATTAAATTGCATGTATCATTTTGTAATAACTGTTGCATTTAGTTGGTAAGTTGTTATTCCTCAGTTGGAGTACTCCAGGCTTAGGTGGTTCGCTACCCCTTTGCCAAACCAGTTTAGTTATAACGGGATTGTTATAACGAGAAGTCCTGCAGGTAGAGCCTCCACTAGTTAACGAAAGTATCGTTATCAGTGGTTGGTAGGTGCGGATCGCACACAGATTAATAGGAGTAAAACTATCATCATTTGAGCAGTTTTATGAAATATATACATGACAATACTAGTATGATCATATATGTTAATGAAAGAAACTGCTATTGGGATTTCCAATCTCACTCTTTCCCCAAACATTTTCAGTACGCAGGATGTGGGAAGCTAGCTGGGAAGGAAGAGTAGAAGAAGAAATTAGGAGTATAGTTGAGAAAGTAAAAGGTGGTTAAATAATTTAGTAATATTATTTGTAGATGTTGTAATAATTAAATTATTAAATTAATAGTAAAAAGCATAGAAAGTAGAATTGCATAAGTTTATTAAGGGATTTAAATTCCCTAAGTATTATGAATTATTAATAGATACTGAAAGATGGTTAGTGTACTTTTAATTGTTTTATTAACCATTTTTTTTACAAAAGATTTTAAGTGGTTCCAATTTGTCTGAAAAGCCCAATCCAACTGAAAGGAAGTTGGTTAAATGTTTTAAAGAAAAAATTTTAAATTTTTACGTATTTTTGGGCTTCTGACATTAAAAAGTGGTTATAATTCAATTAAAATGTTATAGTATAGTAGTAAAATTCCAGACGTTACATACCTTGCCCAACATCATTAACTAAGTCAAAACCAATAAAATGTTGAAAATAATCATCATCCAATTCTACTTCATCACTATCCTCAGCTGATACAACACTACCATTATCATTCTCTGTTTCTAATGTTTTCTGTCTCTCCATGTTTAACCCTAAAAGTTACTAAAACAAAAAATCAGAAGCAAAGAATGGCAAAATCAAATGACAAATCAGAACATAAAAGAAAGAACCCATAATCTGAATACATACGTATTGATGAAGAAAACACACACTCAAGAAAATGCAGGAAAATAAACTCACAAATGCTTTTTTCTACTTATGAGAACAGAAAGGAAATACCTGATGCTGAAGAATGATTTTGACTCCTTGCTTAATGGAATGAAGGAGGTTGAACCCTAGCACTTGATCAATGGCACCATCTTAGAACTTTCGAACAGAGGAGCTGCTTTGCGTATGTGTTTGTGTTTGCGTCTGCGTGAAGTTTTTTATTCTCCTCTCTTCTATTTTTATTTAACGCCATTATTCACTCCGTTGGCCCTTTAAATGGTTTCCTAAATTATAGGGGGTAACAGTGCTAACTGGGGAAACTTCAAGGATTTTATAAAATAGAAAAAATCTATAGGTACCAAATTAAAAACTGGGGGAAAGTATAGGTACCTGCAAAGTGGTTTTCCCAAATGATGAAAACATTCACAAAGAATTGGGTGAAAATATTTCATCCCCTTTGATATTTAATGAGCATTCAATAAAACGTCTCAAATCTTGGAATTCATATATTTGGAGGTCCATATTTAAGAAATATGTTTTTGGCCATTTGCAGTCATTTTCAATTAAAATTTATGAAAACATTCACTAAGTATTTACTGCAAACATTTTATGCCCCTTAATATTTAGTGAGCATTCATGAAATGGCCTAGAATCTTGAAATTCATATATTTGGGGGCCCATAACCAAGAAAATTGTTTTTAGCCATTTTTAGTTTAAATTTATGAAAACATTCACTAAGTAAAGTGTGAAAACATTTTATCCAATTAATTATTAACAAGTATTCATTAAATCACCTCAAATCTCAAAATTAATCTCTTTGGAGGCTCATGTTGAAGACACGTGTTAGGCAATTTTTAAAGCCAAATTTATAAAAACATTCACTAAGAATTGGGTGAAAACATTTTATACCCCTTAATGAGTATTCAAGAAAGTGCCTTAGATTTTGAAATTCATCTTTTTGGATATCCTTATTCAAGAAACATGTTTAAGGCAATGTTTTGTTATTTTTAAGCCAAATTTTGGAGAACATTCGCAAAGAATTGGTGAAAACATTTTAACCCTCTTAATATTAAATGAGTATTGAAGAAATCATCTCAAACCTTGAAATTTATATGTTTGGAGGCCAATATTCCAGAAATATGCTTTCAGCTATTTTTAGTCATTTTTAATTGAAATTTTTGAAAACATCAGCGAAGAATTGGATGAAAACATCTTATCTCTTTAATTATTAATGAATAATTATGGGAGGGAAGAGAGAGACTGGAAAGGTCCAGCCACTTCATCATGTCATATGGTAATTTTCGGTCAAAACTTGCCATTTCAATGGTCAAAGGTATAATTAGGAGGGAAATATTGCTACATTTTTTAAATTTTTGGGCTAACATTACTCATTTCAAAATTTTCAGACACTCACGACTCCTCCTTAACCAATACTTTCAGGCTAAAAATTTCACCTTATCCTTTAATATTAATACACCCAATACAATAAGTAAACAAAACTATATTTACCACCGTTAGAATATGTATTAACAAGTAATTAACTTAAAAATTTCACTTAGTTTGTCTTATTTGGAAATGCATGCAATATTCCCATGTAAAAGAAAACAATCATCGTCGGTCTCGCCACAGCTAATCCAACGGCCCACAATACCGAATAGGGGTTTATTAACCCCTCCCGCGATTAACAGCATTGTTGCCGCCACCACCGATGCCAACCACCTTAATCTTGGCATTTTCTAGAGTTGCAAAGGTATAGATACCTCTGACGCACGAAAAGTTTGTAGAGAGCGTCTTAAGACTTAACCCTCTGCTTCAGTTTTCAATCCGAAACTAGACAGAGTGTCGCTAGGTCAAAGAATATGGAAGGCTCTGAGAATATCAATCCAAATGTAAATTCAAGCTTCAAATCAGCCAAATCTCAGAAATCAGCGCCGAAGAAGTTGCTGGGAGATGCAAGGAACAGTGTTCCTGAGACTGGATGTGGACGAGTAATGCATTTGGTGAAGGTTTTCGAGAAGGAGAAGAGTCAACAAGAGAAGACGATTGAATGGACACCGCCTGGATTACAACCTCCTAAGAAAGAAGACGATGAATCGGAGAAAGCAGACGCCAACGAGACGGAAGTGAAACGGAGGAGGGACAAGTTGCTGGAAGATGCAAGGAACAGTGTTCCAGAAATTGGATGTGGACGAGTAATGCATTTGGTGAAGGCGTTCGAAAAGCTTCGGGCTATATCTTCTTCAAAAGGCTTGGAAGAGAAGCAACAAGAGAAGACGATGAAATGGACACTGCCTAGATTACAACCTCCTAAACAAATTCATACCGATGATCCTTCTTCATTTTGCCCATCTCAGTTGATTCTGCCGTCCGAGGATCTAGGCTTGGATCCCCGAATTTCGGTTTCTTCTTCCTGGGATAACAGCTGTGAAATGTCTGTGAACAAGTCTTGTGCTTCTATTAACCTATGCGAAGCATTTGTAGAGCCTGGGGAAGAAAACTTAGAAAGTTTTAACTATACAAATACTACGATTCAATCTTACATGTGGTATCTAACAATGATGTCGCTTAGTTTTTGAAGTATCAGATATACTGCTCAACGTTTCTTTCTTTCTTTCTTTCTTTTGGTAACGCTTGTTATTATCTTTTCTCAATATGCAGTACATCGAGCAGATTTCAGAGCGTGGAATCATCATCCGGCACTTTAGGAAGGAGGTTAAAAAAGAAGCAGCTCAAAGTGACGAGCCCAAAACCATTCAACCTAAGAACAGAGGTAATTTGTGGGACTGAATCAATGAATCATTCGGGATAATATGGCACCTTCATATTTCTAAAACTACATATCACAAACATGTATACAGTGTAAAACTCAAACCTGTAGGATTTTCTGCTAGCGCATACGAGACTAGTATGTTCTAATCACCTTTTGTTTTTTTTTATAAGTATATTCTAATTATCATCACTGGTATATTTTAAAACGGTATGATAATAAATTATATAATTATATTTATAATTGTAATTATGATACTATCCTTTTTCCTCATCTTTATTTGATACATGTCTAAGCACTTCTTTTGGGGATCCACCATGAGACTTTTTGAAATTGTTGTGTTTGCCTTTTATTTATATTAATTAGTATTGCGTTGTGCATTGCTCAAACAATTCTTTTTTCCTTTACTTTGGATTGTTAACAACGGAATGCTTTTACTGCAGCAAAGGGGAAAGATGAAAGAGGAAGATTTTATGAGGAAAGTGCACGAGATGATGACTGAAGAAGAAAAGCAAAGGATACCTATTGCGCAAGGCCTTCCTTTGACCACATTTGAACCAGAGGTATAGGTCCAACATTTGTTACTCTGTAAGTTTTAGTATAAACCTCGAAGTGTCACTGATGGGGTCACTTTCAATTTGGTTTAGTGCTTGGTAAAGCCTCCGGTGAAAGATAATACCAGGCCTATTGATCTGATGCTTCATAGTGATTTGCGGGCCATGGACCGAGCTGTCTTTGACCGCCAGGTGCCTTCCCGTGCATCTGTTTAAAGTTTAAACCTTTATCTTTCCTGGTTTTAAGGCTTCACTCTTTCTTTTCACATTTCAAACATAATATCAGCCTGAAAATCAAGATGCTTGTACAATTTTATAGGTGGCAGAAAAGATGAGTATGATAGAGCAATACAAGATGGAAAGGGAGAGACGACAAAAGGTTGTATATTCTTCAATTGCTGATTTCTTCATCATTTCCTTATCTCCTTGCACTTCGAAGCTTTAAGTATGCTCATAGTTTTGTTACCTTTTGTTTTCATCATGATATAGTTAGAAGAGAGGGAAGAAATCAGAAGGCTTAGAAAGGAACTGATTCCAAAAGCACAACCCATGCCTAATGTTGACAGACCAGTCATTCCAAGGAGGTAACAATGGTCTTTTATGTTTTGACTCTATTATTTTTAGAGGTATTATCAGACTTTGCAGGGGCTTAATCCTTTCATATTGACCTTGCATTTTTGTCACTTTACTTTTAAAATAATCAAATCTTGTAGCCATCTATCTCATTCATGTCTTGATTTTTTGTACAAGACTTCATCCTTATGTTTATCTCCTTTTGTTTACCTTGTAACCATTAGTTGTCTTGGTTTTTTGTGTACAAGGTCAATGAAGCATCCGACTATAGCGAGAGAACCCAAGTTTCACATTCCTCAACATTGAAAGATCAAGTGATGCTTGTCATGGAATGACACCAGCTCATATACCATTGGTGAGTGTCCATCTGTTAACATGAAAAGAATAAAAATAATTTTTATTTCACTTTTCATATTTCCCCCACCCCAAATAATGCTTGATCACACTTGTACATGAGCAACCAATACAGTTGCCATTATTTTTGGGGTTATACCATTGGTTATTGGTTCACTGTAGTAAATCTGACTATAGTGTAATGGTTCACTAATCTACACCCTTTACCATTTGGTGGTGATTAGTTCACTATAGTGCAATGGTCTGTCTAGGAGGCCCTACAGGTGTACACAAGATACAGTGATTGAAATCCAATTTCTATTCACATCATAGATAAATATATTCAGATTGGAATGGTGGAAAAGATAGAAAACAAACAATCGAAAAGATTTTGGTGTTGGAATCACAACTATCTTCTGCACAAACCATGAAGATAGGAGCTAGATGCATCTATTTCTCTTCTTGAAGCTTAGGATTAACTGATGATTCCCATGGTTGAAGTGGATCTTGGTTACTTTACCATAATTATGAAGTTACTTTTATGAAGATATAGTCATTCATGTCCCATGACCATTAGTTTGATAAATAAAATTTTTATGCTGACACTAAGTTCTATGCGCGTAATCTTGATTGTGATTACTGACAGAATGTCATAATCTCCCGGTTATGGATACTTGATTGTCATATGCTCTTCCAAACATTTTTTTACTATTTCATATTAATTTTTTGTTTTTGGGCATTTAGTCTATATGACAAAGTTACATATATTGATGCAGTTTTTTGTTTCTTTAGTTTTCTGATTATAGTGCCTTGCATCTCTCTGGTTTGCGCTTTTTTGGTAGCTCTTGCCTCCAAACACTTGGTAGTCTAGAACCTTAAGGGGCCCTCTCACCTTTTACTACCTCAACAAAACTTAGTTTTCCTTTCAGGCAATGTTGGGTACGGGGAAATGTGTTTTCTAGTAGGGAAATGAGAAATACATCTAGAAGGGGAATGAGATGGGAGTATTTCCCATTTTGTTTCTGGAAAAGACTTTTTCTGCATACCAAACATTGTACTAAAGTTTTGTTTATTCTTGATGTATGTTATGAGGATGAAAATTATTTTGAGTTGAATAAAAGGCTTGTGTATTCAATGCTTAAATCTTTGGTTTTCCTTTGAACAGATGGAGATATTTGAAAGAGAGATCTGAGAGTCCATGTTTGCAGAGCTTATGAATAAGCACGTTGTAGCAAGTTCAATACCTAAAGGAATTTATTGTCTTTCACTGTGATTGACTGATGAGTACTCATCAAATGCCCATGCTCGCAAACAAGTGCCTTTACCATAGTGTCTTCCTTTACTGTCTGATAACTCTTACCACCATTTTATTCTGTCAACTGATTACATCTTGGCTGCTTCAGTAGTAGTCACTTCTACAGTACAGTCTTCTCTAAAACCTGAGAAGATAGTGTTCCATGTAATCACTTACAAGAAAACTTATGCGGGCATGCATTCATGGTTTGCACTAAATTCTAAATTCTGTACCCCCTTGCTATAGTTGAAGTCAGAAGCATTCACCAGTTTGACTGGTTGACTAGAGAAAATGTTCCAGTTCTTGAAGCTGTAGAAAATTAAAATGGGATTCGAAATTACTACCATGGAAATCACGTTGCAGGAGCCAATCTTAGTGAAACAACTCCATGTACACTTGCTTCGAAGTTGATGCCCAGAAGTCCAAGATACATTTCGTATATACATACCAGAGGTGAGTTAAATGTAACTATGACAACTCTTCCTACCTTTGGAATTCGGATTGTGATGACATTTTATTTTGTGGGAATGGAAAAGCAAGAAAACAATTCTCTTTATGCCATCTGAATTGCATCCCTTTCTAACATAAAAATGCGCTTAAAGCCTCTTTCAGTGCCCCCCCGGCGCCCAGCCTCAATGAACATTTGATGATTTTTCAGTCATAGCATGCACAGCAAAACATGAATGGTGCACACAAATTTTATACAGTATTAACAAGACTTATCCCATTATGAGTTACTTATATGGATTATACGACACCGATGTAATCCATCAATATCCATCTAGATATGTTGTTTACCATTCATTTGACACCGATGTAATCTATCAATATCCATTTAGATATATTGTTTATCATGAGATCCCGTTCTATAACTTCCTCAAGTGTCTTTTCAAGTCTCCCTCCTCTTATATACAAAAGGCTAAATTCCATCTGCTCCACTATCCTTGGCGCATCTAGTGGTCTTTGCATATGTTTGAGCCACCTTAATAATTGAACAGAATTTTAGCACCATGTGCTACAAAGATTAATGTGATGTATAATCATTTCTCACAAAGAAACATTTGAAATAAGTGGGGTTAATTGGTGGAACATAATGAGGAAAAGGAGTTCTTGACTAGTATATGATGAACATTTTTGTTTCTTCTGCTAGTACACATTTGTGAAACGTGGGTGTTTACATGAAAGAGGCTAATCAAGTATAGGCATTGCCATGACACGTCATCTGAATTATATTACATGAAATTAAAAATATTAGTAAAAATGGACTAAAAGTGATTTTTCAAACGTAAATGACTAAAATAAAACTTGGTGCAATAATAATGGATCAAAGGTTTACTTTAGACTTTAGCCATATATATGTGTGTTGGATTGTCCTATTATTTAGGATAATATTTAATTGTTATTTAGTTTGTTTAATGTGTTTAGGTTAAATTCCATATGTACTTGTTATTTGAATTGATCACCTCATAGATATTAGGAGTTTTGAGTATGTTAGATTTAACCGTGTATTTATAGGAGTAATAATGATTACATATGCGCGCATGTTAAAAATATGCAGAGGTTGAAAAATAAAATACTCCCTCCAGTCCTAATTATAAGACCACTTTGGCTTTTTTGATTTTTTTTTTCTAGTCCAAAGAAAAAGTAGTTTTAGTCTAAAAAAAATCTTTTTTCCTCAAAACTAATTTATTATACTTATAAACTAATTTATAATCTAATCTCATATGACATATATTATAATTTAGTAGTCTAATTTGTTTCCTCAACTTCCACAAAAAAAGTCAAAATTATCTTATATTTAGGACCGAATGGAGTAATTAAATATATCTTCCTCCATTATTAAATTATGGCCTAGTTGACTTTTTACTTAAAAATTGATTTTCCCGAAATTTTTCTCAAAACTAGTTTATTTAATTTATAATATAACATATAATATACTAATATACAAAATACGTTATTATTAACTTATTTATTTTGTTTCCTTAATTTTTCTGAAAAATAGAAAAAGTCAATGAAACTTATATTTAAGAAACGAGAAAGCAAGAAATTATATATGTAAATAGCTGAGTGTACTCAAGAATTTCCTGCGATTAACAGCTTTGTTGCCGCCACCTTAATCTTGCCGGCACCTTAATCTTGGTATCGTCTAGAGGTGCAAAGGTATAGATAGCCCTGACCCACGAAAAGTTTGTAGAGAGCATCTCAACCCCTATGCTTCAGTCTTTTCTCTCTATTCTCCTTTCTCTACCAATAAACGAAAACTATCCTCGTTTTCGTTTTCAAGTGAATTTCAATTCAATGGATTTGTCTGGGAATATCAATCCCAATGTCAATTCAAATTCTCCAGTTGTGCCAAATCTCATAAATCAACGTGGAAGAACCCTAATCGGCAGAGGAAGTTCATGGTGGCGAAGAAGAATCCGAAGAAAGAAGACGATGAGTACAATGAATCGGAGAAAGCAGACGCCAACGGGACGGAAGTAAAACGGAGGAGGAGCAAGTTGTTGGAAGATGCAAGGAACAGTGTTCTAGAGATTGGATGTGGACGAGTAATGCATTTGGTGAAGGCTTTCGAGAAGCTTCGGGCTATACCTTTGTCAACAGGCTTGGAAGAGAAGCAACCAGAGAAGACGATGAAATGGACACTGCCTGGGTTACAATCTCAAATTGATACCGGTGATGCTTCTTCTTCATTCTGCCCATCTCAGGTGATTCTCAATTGATTCTTCGTCATTCTACCTTTTTGTTTACCTTGTAACCATTAGTCTCATTTGTCTTAGTTTTTTGTGTGCAAGGTCAATGAGCATCCGACTATACCAAGAGAACCCAAGTTTCACATTCCTCATCATTAGAAGATCAAGTGCTGCTTGTCATGGAATTACACCAGCTCATATACCTATGTTTTGTAAGCCTCCCAAGTAAGTGCCCATCCGTTAACATGAAAAGAATAAAAATAGTTTTAACTTTACTTTTCATATTTCACTCACTCCATATAGTGTTTGATGACACTTTTACATGAGAAACCAATATAGTTGCCATTATTTTTGGGGGTATACCATTGGTGATTGGTTGACTGTAGTAAATTTGACGACAGTGTAATGATTCACTAATCTACACCCTTTACCATTTGGTGGTGATTGATTCACTACAGTGCAATGGTTTGTCTAGAAGTCCCTACAGGTGTACACAAGATACAGTGATTGAAATCCAATTTTTATTCACATCATAGGTAAATATAATCAGATTGCAATGGTAGAAAAGAGAGAGAACAAACTATTGAAAAGATTTTGGTGTTGGAATCACAACAATCTTCTGCACAAACCATGCAAGACAGGGACGAGATGAATCTATTTCTCTGCTTGAAGCTTAGTATTAACTAATGATTCCCATGTTTCCAGTGGATTAGGGGTTAGTTAAATGTTTTTACCCCCCATTATATGTTATATTTGCAGATAAAATATGCCAAACTTGCTTGGCTAGGAGGGACTTATTAACTAATTCCATAGGCACCCCAACCACCTTGATTCACTATAAGAAAAGACTATTCTTGTTGGATAGATGCATCCGATTTGAAGAATCATTAAACCCTTTCTGTCTTGAATGATGTTAAATTAAACCCTTTCCGATTTGTAGAAAAGACTATTCTTGATGTGTGGATTTCCAAAGTTAAGATTTGAAATGAGCTATATAATGTGATTAAGATCACTTTTAATTGATTGTTGAGGTTACATGTTCTGTTTCTTGTTAATTGTTACGAGTTTAACCTCAAAACCCTTTCTCTGTTTCTGCGTGGTCGACCTCACGGTCCAAGAGGTGAAAGGGAAACAATTTCACCAATCACCGTCAAGCCATGAGTTCAATTAGCTCTTGCTCTGTTTCTGTTAAGGAGTGTTAGGGTAATAAGCATACAAATGCTTATGTAGATAGTTTAATATATATAGCTGCTATGAGGTTGCTGCAGTTGCAGACTGATTTTTAATATTTTGGAATTTATAGTGATAAGTTTTGTTTTCATATGTTAGATTCTCGCACCTAGACTGAAAAGAGATTATTATTGTAGTAGTATATGGGGACATAAAGTTACTGTTTTTAAAAAGGTTCCGAGGAAGCTAAGTGTGTGGATGTTGGTTGTATTATCCGAGTTTTGAGTTTGAAAATCATTGTAAAAGCTTATACCAAATTATGGGAATATAATCTGAATTTTGGGAAGTATTTTTAAGTGTATATGATGATTGTTGATTGGTGGAAATCTCTATTCTGTCTTGAATGATGTTAAATTCAGTGTGGAGCTTTGATTATCAGTGTAGATTGTAATGAAACTACGTTAAATCATTTACAGAGATATTGGGAGTGAAAGTCTGTGATGGTAAGTGTAATTGGTGTTGATTATGATGAGATTTAGGTTTGAAAAGCTTTGCTATATTTCTGATTTAAAGTGTATGAGGATATAAATCATAAAAGTAAGAGTAAATAGATTTACTAAGGAATGTAATTGAATTTATTACTTGAAGCATGTATTGGATGATTTAGAAATTTATAGTTTTCACTATATATGGAATCATTGTTAAAGAAATTGTCAAGGAGTTGCAATCACGGTTATAAGGAGATGAGAGCAAAGAATTAAGTGCAAACCATTTAGGGAATGGTTGATTGATAATCTGTGTTGTCCGAAGTAAATGTAACATAATTGCAATTGGATATGAAACTGTATAAAAGAAAAGTGTTCATAAGGGAATTATGATCAAAGCATTTGTTTTGGAATGTTTATATGTCGAGTTCTATTCAAAAGTAATGGCGTATGGAAAACTCGAAATCTGTCCTAGATCATTCAAAGCAGTTGTTTCCATGTTTTACAGGATTGAATATGATCATAGTTACTGATCTAAGATTCTCAAATGCTACATAAGCATTTTACAAAGTCTATGGATGATTGGAGGTAATGAAATATTGATTTAAGTATTAATTTAGAAGCTGAAACTACTTGTATGTTATAATTTAGATGTACCAAATGTTAAAGAGAATTAATTGTGTTAAAAGTTATTTAAGTATAGAATCTGATTGATTGTGGTTGTTATGTGTTGGTAGAGGGTTTGAATTGTTAATTAAATCTGGAAAATTTCATATTAGACACAAGTTGCTGTCCAGTCTTGAGACCATAAAGAAGAGCTCAAAATAGCAAAGAAAGTAACGCGGGTTAACATAAATAGAGCTCAGAAATAATCCTTGAGGAATTAATTAGTTAAAGCTTAAGAATTAAATTTATTAGCATGAGAAGAATATAAGAAAGGTAGTATCAGGTACATTAGGACCCAAAAAAGAGACGCAAAGTATAAATATTGAAGTATAAGTATTAATTTACTTTATTATTTATATGATATGTAAATAGGCTTTGATAATGGCATAAGTTTATGAGGATGGTGGAAAGGAAAAGAGCTGGCTCAGGACTAAGTTCGAGTAATCAAGTAGCAGTTTTATTCCATATCATATATTATATATGAATAAGTGCATAATATGTGTTACAGTTTATGATAAGGTTTTAATCCTTTAGTTTATTTTTGGAGTACTCTATTGCTAGGTGGTTCGCTACCCCGTTGTCAAATGTGTTATAACCTAATAGTTATAACGAGAAACCGTACAGGTACAGTTACCCCACTATTAACAAATAATAGTGGCTGGAAGGTGCAAATAGCACACATGTCATGAGGATAATTGTTATTATTAGATTCGTACATGTTTATGAATTGTTATGTATAGTAATAAATGAAATAAACTATTACTGGGGATTTCAAAAAATCTCACCATTTCCTAACATATTTCAGCAAGCAACTTGGAAGACTCTAGTTGAGGAAGAAGGTAATATTGAAGGGAATGGATGCATGCTGACAGAGTTATTTAATAGTTTTAGTTATATTAATATATTTTACTGTGCTTAGCAGAATGATTTAATTTAAATTATTATTATTATCCATGTTGTATCATTCATCCTTAAGGAGGTCTGATCACATGCACATGTGTAGCCAAGTTATTATTTTGATTACTTATAAATATATTAGGATTAAATTTAGTTTTAACTCCCTAGGCATTATCAAATGAAGTTAGATACTAAGGGTTGATTAAACCTCACTACTTGATTTATAAATTACTTGAGATTTTACAATTTTTTCAATTTGTTAGTAAAGCCCATTTCTTTACAGTATTATTTTTATTTAAATTTTGAAAAGAAAAATTTTAATTTATTCAGGTTTTTGGTCTTTTAAAATTTGCAAGTGGTTCTAAATTAATTAATTGAGAAAGCGTTAACCAGTTGTCTTTTGCCCCTTATTTTCTCTTATTGTCTTTATTTCTGTTTTTGTTTAAACTGAAGTCTACCGAAAATAAATTGGAGTGTCTAATCTGAACATCTGTAAAGTCGTTTTATTAGTGCGTTAGGGTTCAACTCACCTGCTGCTTATATACGTTTCATCAAATGAACAAGAAAATGTCAGTCAAATAAAAGAAATCATGAAGAACAGGAAAATGCTTACTTTTCTATCGTTTGCGATAATTATTTGAAGGTATCTGATGTCACAAATTATTAAGAACAACACTTGTTCATGAATCGAAAGTTATATGCCTGTTAATTTATTTATATATATTATTATTACTTTTTTTTTGTCATATAATATACTCCTTGTAAGCCCCCAATTTTCGGCTCCGTCCCTTGAAAAGAGCCACATATACATAGTCCGAATATAAGAGGCAAGCCTATTCGAGAAAGTCCATTCCATAAAGCAGCATACCTGTTCAAGGCCCAACTAACACCAAATAACCACCTTAGGCCAAGAGGTGTCAAATTGCAAGAAGCCTACTCAGTAAAGAAGCATGCCCGAGACCAAACAATTATTCTATTTTAAATCCAGGACACATGGCGACAATGAGGAGAGAGTGGAGCTACAACCAGAGATCCCGCATCTAAGGCGAGACTCCCAGAGACCGAGTATTATGACCCTGCAACGGGAAGATAGTGGGAAGAAAAAAGAGGAACCAACAGTCTTTCAAAGGCACAGGAAGATAAAAGAGGGGAAGATTCATCTAAAGAGACTACCTGAACACTCTGAAAGAATTTACTTACTCTCAAGAGCACAAAAAGCCTCATGTTCACCGAAAGTTTACGGTCTTCTGTTCTATTTTTAGTTTCATTTTTTACTTCTTAGTTCCCTATAATCAACTTTACTTTTTCAATTTTTACAAGTCATTGTAACATCTTGGCAATTCACTCCCATATTAGTGATGACCGTTTGTTTTAATTCCTGTAGCCCATTAAAAGTTAAAAAAAAAATATCAAATACATTTAATTTCATCTTATTCATTTTTTGGCCACCACACTCCTATACATATATCTCTATAGTGTTTAAATGCTTTGTTTGTGTCGTGCTTCGTGAACTAAAATTGGTTATAGGTAGGTACACTAAAAGGATCACGTTGCTTATATTGCTAAAAATTCAAAGATTAAAAAGGTTACTAATATATGGATTTAAGTTGAAGAAAGTTTTGTATGATTGGACCTCATTTTGAACTCTGCACTATAATAATGTACTTATCAAATAATTTACTCCTTGTAGTGTTAAATATAAGAATAAGATAACTGTAATGTCCTAAGGTTAGGTCAGTGAAGTCACAACCAAAATTTTTAAATAAAGGATAATTTTGGAAAACCTTTTGAAAAATATAAATGGTCTTTTAAAACTAAATAGGACTCGGGAGTCGATTGTGCATGGGGAATGTGTTAGGCACCCCACAACACCCGTTCATGATAGCGATTACCCTAAGTTGACCATCTAAAATCAATATGTCCTTAAGTTGCACTTTAATTACCCAAAAAAATAATTTATTTACAAAAAAGTGATAAAAAATAATGGAACAAATTAATTATTTACAATGTTGGACTTGACCTAGGATAAAACCTAGGGCCTACATGCCATTTAAAAGGATCAAAGCCCACGTAGTTCGGGGGAAGAAAAGTGTGTCACTGAGTTGGTATTTCTTAGGAAAAAGTTTGTTTAATTTATTCAAGAAATATATTTTTTTATTGATTTTTATTTTGTTAAATAAGTTATTCTTTGTTTTCTATGAAAAAAATGATTTTTGAAGAAAAATTTCATTGATTGACATTCCTGTGGAGATTTTCATAATGTCACACAGAAAGTTAATCATTTTGTCTGTAGAGGTTCTTAAAACCTCACACAGCAACAGAAAACACTTTGAACAATTTTTTTATCGAAACAAATTTTATATTTTATTTTAATCTTTATAAGAAAACATGGGTTCACAATGATTAATAAGCAAACAAAGACGAGCTTTAATGGCAATTAAGTCAACAATACTCCCCCCTTCCTAAATATATGACCTATTCGACCTTTTTGGAAAATCTTAAAAAAAACTAAATAAGTTACTTATAAATTATTTGTATGAATTTTGTCTCTAAATTAATTTATTTAACTTCTAAACTAAATACGTTATGATTAAATTCCTCGTTTTGCTTCCTTAATCTCTACAAAAAAAAAGTGAACTAGATCTTATATTTAGGAAAGGAGGAAGTAGCTTTAAATAGTAAGAGAGTTTAAACTTGTGAAGCTTTAGACTTTGCTGCAAAATAATGAAGTGAAAAGGGCATGTATAAGAAAATCAAACCTTTTATTTTGTTAAATCATCTAAGTTTTCAAGAGAAAAAATGATGTAGAAAGAAGAAAAGGAAGGAAGAAGAAAGTAAGAGAGAAAGAAGACAAGGATCAATTCAATCGTATTATATCATAATCATCAAGCCATTGATGTTGAAGCTTATATGTGTAGCAAATATAAGACCCGATTGATAATTTTAGGAAAATAAGTAAAATAAGTTACTTAATAATAATAATAATATGTGGTAAATTATTAGATTATATATTAGTTTATATAAAATAAGTTACTTGATAATAATATATATGGTATATTATTAGATTATATATTAGTTTATAACTAAAATAAATTAGTTTGGAGAAAAATACAAGAAAATGAATTTATATGTGACTTATTTAATTTTCTTAGAATTTTCCAAAAAAGTCAATCATATGACTTATATAAGACCTGATTGATATTTTTAGGAGTGAATGAAGTATTTCACTAATTTGTATTTATTGTTGGCCAAAAATAAAGGGATCTATGATCATTAACTTGCTTGATGATGCAAGACTACAAGACTCGAACTCTTTCATTATACCATCGCGCATCACATTGTTTTTAATTTTTTTTCCTCGGCACAATTGTTCTCTTGGTAATCATGTTAAAAACATTATCCAGCACTAAATGTGGGTAGATCTCCTAACAAAATTTTGAACTTAAGTTCACTATGTTATGAAGAACTAGTCGGTTTCTTTTGTTAGATACAACTCCTTTTTGTTGTTTTTAAAAAGCATTTATAAATATACTTACAAATTACCCATACTATTTAATCTCACAACCTTATATATATGAATCAACTACTTACCAACTTGATTGATGTTTGTTTGAAGTCAATATAAGTTATTTGTATGTGTAAAAGCAAGAATACGTAGGTGATTAGAAAGAGCGTGAAACATGTTAATATAATGTATGCCTTACTTTTCATGCGTGCAGTGCGTGAGTGAATAATTTCCTACCAAAACCTAATTTCTAAATATATATATATTGATCAGTGTTTTGCGAGAAAATAAAAATAAAAGACACATAAATTTAGTGATAATCAAATGTTGGAAATGTTGGATAAATCCTATATTAAAACCATACATGCATATAGAATTTCTACCAATTTCATAGCAAACAACAGAAGACTAAAATTATAAATATCCCTCGTCATGCTAATTAATCTGTAGACAGAATTTCAAAACAATAAAGACCTTCAAATATAGGAATACTTTTGACTAGAAGATAGGCACAATGATAGCCTATTAGGTTGCCATCTTCAGTGAGAGAACCGCTTTACATAAATGAGTACTTGAATTGACATGTTTCACTACTACAAAAATATCCTATAGCAGCGCTTTTTTTGACCCTATAGCAGCGCTTTTAAGCGCTGCTATAGCCAGTGCTGCAATAGGTCATATGACCTATTGCAGCGCTTATTTTGTGTTATAAGCGCCGCTATAGGTAACCTAAAGCGGCGCTTATAATCTCAAAAGCGCAGCTTTAGGTCATACCTATAAGAATTATTTTTTTGAAAAAATAAAAAATAATACCTATAGCAGCGCTTATTACGTAATAAGCGCTGCTATAGGGTTACATATAGCAACGCTTATTACTTAATGAGCGCTGCTATATGTAACCCTATAGCAGCACTTATTACGTAATAAGCGCTGCTATAGGCATTATTTTTTTTTTAATATTCATTTATTTTTGTTTTACACCCTCCTGCATCAGTGCAAAAAACAAGCAACACTATCCATTCCAGCCAAACCATATATACATACACACCAGAAATGTCATACTAATTTAAAAAAATATGTTGTTTTCAATAATCTCTCATGTCGATTTCACAAATATTAAGAGAATAAACATTTGGTTTAAAGGCCTTATAAATATCTATTTGGTTTTTAAATACAAATATGAAGAGAATAAATATATATATAGACGTAATTTGATTTTTCACCATGAAAAGATTCTGCAACAAGTTATTAAATTAACAAAATTAGTGATCAATTACAAATGGATATTTATATGGGTCATGGACACAACATACTTTAAACCTTTCATTCTTTGGTAAAAAAAAAACCTTTCATTCCACTTTACAAGTGATAAGGCTTGACTTGCTGGCCGACTTGTAATTTTCTGATGCTTTGCAGCCAGTATAACAAGAAAACTGAATGAATAGTATTTCGATAGGTTGTGAATGGTTTGACATTAAGAGAATCTCGTATGTGTACTCTTTCATTACATGATGAAAAGATTTAGGGACACAACCAAGTATCCATCTACGCACTCTAGGGAAAATATTCATTTTGTAGGTTAAATAGAAATTTAAACTGACCAGTAATAGTGACAGGCTCTCCAGGAAAAAAAGACCAAAATTAAAGGTGAAAAAGAGTAAGATCACCCAAGATAACATGCCAACATATGTCATTGTATATTGCATTTATTCATAAAATAATCATAACTATCTTCTAACAAATTATAAATTTTCTAAACAATAATCAGGAATAAGGGCTAAATAAAAAGGGAGGGGAGAAAATTTTGAGAATTAAAACATGACAATTTATGTTTCAAGACCCAGAAAAAATTGGAGCAAAGAAAATAATTCAACTTACAGCTGAAGGTGATCCAAAAGTTCGGTGGTCTTCAAAGACGACCTTAAGAGAAGAAATGTTGATTACAGGCAACTGAAGTCTTGATACTTCAAATGTTTGTCCTGCTTTCTATCATATAAAATAAAAATTATGACAGGTGTTATATTAATTAGGTTGTGTCTAATTCAGCATCTAAAAGACATTTCAGAACCAAAACAAGAGGCCAGAAAATGATTTGAGTAATCGCCACCTATATCATACATATAAGGCTACGAATCTAATTTATTGTAAATCAAATTATCTGATATGTTATTACATATCATTATCAATCTTAGGAGCCCATAAAAATTCTATTAAACACAAACATTAAGTTTTGAAATACAATAATCCAAACAAATAAAATTGAAAAGAACAAACTAGAAGGATGTAAACAATTAAAAAGCCACTGATAAAAACTTTTTTGCAGTAGAAAGCATGTACTTTGAGTAAAAAAAGTTCTCGGCAAACTATAATTTTAAGGCAGTCAATTCATAAATCATTTCTTCAGTGGATTACTTGAAAATATTTAGGGTGAGATAAGTTCTAGAATCTAGCCTCTTAAAGTTATATATAAATATATTTATTGTCAGTTTATTTTCCTTCTTCTATTGTCTGCACCTTGGTTGGTAATGATATGCCCCCTGTGCCTTCTATCATTTGAATGCTACTTATAAAGATAGAATGGTTTAGCTCCACAGCTACTCTGAACCAAAAAGATCGTCTAAATTTCCAGCAATACTTAATAAAGAAAAAGAGGTAAATCAACCGGGTGGCACAAAAATCAAAAGCTCCTCTATGTAAATACCAAAGTATGATCCACTTCATGAAACATTATCCAATAAGCATTCCAGGGCTCCACTCCAAGCAATCAATCATCCTAATCATGACAAATAATGGCTATCCAAGAAACACTAATATAACAAATTTTTTTTCACATGAAGAAAGAAGTTATGGTTGTGCGTCAAGACTCAAAAGTAATGACAGCGAGTTTAATATCACAATTACAAGTCTTTATGAATAAGAAGCTATAAAGGGAATAGCATATATACCTGTCAGCAAGACCATCTTGATTATCATGCACTAATAAATAGTGCTTCAAACTCTTTGGATCCATCGCGCCATCATTAAGAAGAGAAGGTAGCTTGTTGGTGTTGAAGAGGTCAATAAATTTGTTAATTGCTCGTTCATCCTTAGAAGAAACAGCCAAAAGTCCTACAAGTTACTTACAGGTGAGAGGAAAGGGAGAATTCAATCAATAAAATAGCTTAGAATGAGGAAATTTTCATGGGGGTTTATTTGTGTATAAAATCTACTATACTTTTGAGTTGATTATAAACATAATATAGGACTGGCGACTAAATCGAAAAACTTACATGCCACTGGATGATCAAAAGCTTCATGCCACTGTAAAATCAAAACAGACAAGTGCGCGCACAAACTCACTAAATTAGACACTTCACAGCTAACGTCAAAACATTAGCAGCAACAGGAAACAAGACAAATTATAACTAACACAGATTTTACAGGGAGTATCACTTACTCTCGAGTACAGGATTGATTTCTGATGTCTCCAAACTCAGCTCACTGAACTCTCTCCCCTGCCTTTACGATAACTTGCTTTAAATGCTCTTTAGCTACTTAGTTAAAGGTGAAGACACACAAATGGAACCAGATAATAAATTACAAAACATATTTACACATTGGCAGTTTTGTAGTGTAAATCAGAATCCCAATCATACTCAATTTTCCAAGACAAAATAATGCTAAAAATCGACATCAGAGGAATAAGGAAGAAATAAGTTCAAATTAAAGTTGCTTAAGCTTTTTTACCTAGTTATTACAATAAGGAAGAAATATTTTTGCTCCATGGAGGGACGGCGGCGCCACGGTGGAGGACGAACAAATCAGCCCAAAGATACCATTCAAATAGAAGCCCCAAAATCAATTCAAGAACCCCAAAAATTTTCGTTGAACCTCTCAGCCCAAAGAAAATCGAACGAATCAGAGATCAAGAGAGGAGGCTTACCCGATTTGAATCTGAGCTTGCAACGCCGGAATCTCCCTCTCTCGTTGTGACTGTCTCCGATCTCCCTCTCCCTCTTGTCACTGCGATGATGGTGGCTGGAGGTGATGGCTCAGAAAGGGTTGTTTAAAGATTTGAGTTCATATCATCGGGTTTGGATGGCTCAGAACAAACAGTTGAAACTGGATGTGAGTTAGGGTTTGGTCGGGTGAGAAGGATGGTGGAGGCGCTGAGGGGAGGAAGATGAAATGCTCTAAGAGGGAAAATATAAGAGGGGGCAGTAAGCCTTTAAGCGCGGGTGAGAGCATATAATTTTCAAAATAAAAATTATAGCCTATCCCAGTGCTTTCTGCATAAAAAGCGCTGGGATAAATATATAAAAATTAAAAAAATTAAAAGGTATTTATAAAAAATAAAATTAAAAAAATGTTAAATAAGGTAAAAAAATAACAAAATAGCCTATTCCAGCGCTTTCTGCGTAAAAAGCGCTGGGATAGGTATATAAAAATTTAAAAAATTAAAAGGTATTTACAAAAAATAAAATTAAAAAAAAGGTTAAATAAGGTAAAAAAATAACAAAATAGCCTATCCCAGCGCTTTCTGCAAAAAAAGTGTTGGGATAGGTATATAAAAATTAAAAAAAATTGAAAGATATTTACAAAAAATAAAATTATAGAAAGGTTAACTAAAGTAAAAAAATTTTAAAAAAATAACAAATAACCTATCCCAGCATACTTTGACTAAGAAGCACCAGGATAGGCATATAAAAATTAAAAAAAAAGATAATATTAAATATTCAAAGAATTAATTGATTAAATATAAAGCAAATGACCTATCCCAGCGCTTTTGACGTAAAAAGCGCTGGGATAGGCCATGAAAAATAAAAAAAAATTGAAAAACATATTATAAAAAAATCTGATAAGTAAAAAGAGAACAAATAATAATTTAAATTAAAAAATTGTTTAATGAGGCCTATCCCAGCGCTTTATCCGTAAAAAGCGCTGGGATAGACCATGAAAAATATTGTTTTAATTTTGATTTTTGATTTTTCTTGTTTTAAAAATAAAAAAGATATCTGAATTAGTTTGAAAAATTAGAAAATTACGAGAAAAGGTTTAATAATTCAAAACGTGAAAGAAAAGTTAGAAGAAAAAATAAAGTCAACACAAAATCAAGCCTTACATAAAACAAATTTTAATAGATTAAATTTGAGTTTATCCCGGTGCTTTATAATATACAAGATCTAAATGTTGGGATAGAGTTCACCTATACCAGCGCTTAGTTTTATAAAGCGCTGGGATAGGCTTTCAAGTATCTATAGCAGCGCTTGTAGTTATTGAGCGCTGCTATTGTTGTGCTGCAATAGGACATTTCTGTAGTAGTGTTTGTACCACTTTAAACATGACCTTATTATTATTAATCTCCAATTAAAACTAATAATTATATTTTGGTCAAATTAAATTAGGGTTAAAGGGCTAAAATGCCCTGAAAGTTTTCACTTATGAGCACTGGACACCTAAAAGTTTTTGAGGGGTTAAAAATGCCCCAAAAGTTAGAAAGAGGGGGGCAATGTTGCCCCTCCGTTAACAAGCCAAACGGTCAATGGTTAGTTGACCAATAAATGCTTATGTGGCAAGCTACATGTATCCTCTACCCTCCACCTCATACCTCTACCTCACTGCTTTCCCTTTCTTTCTTCCTCGTTCACCTTCACCTTCACTTTAGGCTTTCCTTCCTCCCATATATCACCTCCAATCCATTTCTCCCTGCAACAACAATGGTGGCACCCTTTTACCAAGCCACATTTTTCTCTACACTTCTCCATCTTCTTTTTTTTTTCTAATATAAACTGGAAATCAAAGCTCATTGAGCATTACATAATGTGAGAATCAGAGAAGCTAGAACTACCTACACTTCCTACATGAAGGTCTGGTGGGGAAGTATCTTCTCCATCTTCTTCTTCTTCTTCTTCTTACTTTGAAAATTGCAGATTTGGGTTTTCTCAGCATGCCAGATACTACCTTCAATTGATTAAGCAAGTGTTGATGCCGCCGCCAACGATAGCAGTAGTGCCTTGGGAAGAGGGAGAGCTCATCATGTTTCGCATCTTCTAGAACTATTAGCTACCTTCAATTTTAGGTCAGAAGGGAGATTGAAGAGTGAGGATCTAGAGGGAATGGCTTACACTTTAAAAGTTACAGATCTATAATTTGGAGCTAAAAAGAAAAAGAAAGTGGCTTTGTAAAAGGGTGTTTTTATTATTGTTGCAGGGAGAGATGGATTGGAGGTGATATATGGGAGGAAGGAAAGCCTGAAGGTGAAGGTGAACGAGGAAGGAAGAAAGGGAGAACAGTGAGGTGGAGGGTAGAGGATATATGTAGTTTGCCACATAAACATTTATTGGTCAACTAACTATTGACTGTTTGATTTGTTAGCGGAGGGGCGGTGTAGTACCCTCTTTCGAACTTCTGGAACATTTTTGGCATCTAAAAACTTCCTAGTGCCCAGCACCCACATACAAAAACTTCCGGGGTATTTTAGCCCTTTAACCCATTAAATTACCCTGAACCAAAACATAATATATCTAACATATCAGTCAAACATAGGAGACATTCTAATATCAATAATAAATAATAATATAATATATGAAAAAAAAAATCTAACAGGAAAAACCATTCTATGTTTGTACATAATGCCCTCATTGACCATACAATAAGTACGTACGTGGCCGTGGTGTGATTTTATTAACTAAAAAATCAAAGTCAAGCCTCCACGTACAAATTTTGCTATTGTGCGTTCGGCTTAGCCCAAATACTCATTACTCATCATCATAATACATTAATTATACTTAAGTGAAGAGAATTACGAAATGGCTTATCTCTCTATGCATGGTTTTTTAATATCAATCATATTTAAGCCAAATTCCCTTGAGTGTTGATGGATGGTTGTAAATAGAAAAAAACATCACATGTTTTAACGAAGTGAAAGAGTAACAACACCAAAGTGAATATATACCAAATATAATTAAGCCTAGAACTAAAGAGTAACTACACGAAAGTGAATATAAACCAAATATAACTAAGCCTTATATACGTATACTCATTAATTAAGCGTGTAATATTGGATGTAAAGCCTATCATATATAGTTGGTCCTTATACGCCAACTATATATGATAGTTGTCTAAATATGATAAGCATAAAAATTAATGAGCTCTCTACTGTTCAAATAAATGTTTAGCCGTCTGAATTTCAAATTGTTAATTTTAAAAAAATTTAAAAGAGCTGGCAGTTAAGATATTGTCTTCATTTTAAATTCTATGTATATTAAATGGCTTTTTTTTTTCAAAAACAATAAATTTAAGAAATTGATTATGGACCTTCCATAATTGATCAGAACAATCCATTTCAATATTTACTGTAGTGATAAGCACCATAATACTCATTTTTATCTGAATGAAGACTTTATGTGGTAAATAAGATAAATAGTTAAAATTGAAATATCTTACTGCTAATAAAAGAAAATTGACCTTTGCAAGATTTAGAGGAGCCTTTTTAAATTCAAAATTGTTGTAAATTTTTGCGATGAAGTCGGGTAAATCGCTTAATTGAATTGTTATTATATATATTTTTATCAATAAAGTGTTAGGTAAGAGTCAATTTGACAAGAAATATACTACCTCCAATCCTAATTATAAGATCAAGTTAACATTTTTTTTTATAGAAGTTAAGGAAACAAATTAGACCATTAAATTGTAGCATTTACTAGATGTAAGTAGATTATAGTTTTATTTTTAGGGTTAAGGGTCAAAAATATACATGTGATTTTGTCAAAAGTTCATCCAGCACCAAATGTTTTTTTTATAAAAAATACCCATGAACTTTCAAATTGGATCAAAAATACACATTTACAGTTAAAGTATGGTCAAACATACATATGTGATTTTGTAAAAAGGTTCGTCCAACACCAAGCTCTTCCTTTTGAAATATAACTGTAAATGTGACTTTTGATCTAATTTAAAAGTTCATGTGTATTTTTGCTCCAAAATAAAACATTTGGTGCTAGATGAACTTTTGACAAAATCACATGTGTATTTTTGACCTTTAACCCTTTTATTTTTTGGCCATAGAAATTTTATTCTAGCTTAACATTAGATCAATGCATATGATTAGTTTTAATGAAATAAATGATTCTAGCCGACGGAAAATGACCTTTCTAGACATTCAGAGTTTGGAAGAATTCTATGGAGATAGCTTTTTTTTTTTTTTTGCCCATGCAAATTCTATTTTAGTTCAATATGAGAATGAATATAATTAGTTTTTGTTGATCAAGCATTCGATGGTTAAAAAATCTAATCATGTTCTAGGTAGTAACAAAATTTGAGTTTTTGAAAATAACATTTCAACTATATAGAATTTTTATCTGAATGAAGACTTTACGTGGTAAATAAGATAAATAGTTCAAATTGAAAGAGCTTACTGCTAATAAAAGAAATTGACCTTTGCACGTTTAGAGAGCCTTTTTCAATTCAAAATTGTTGTAACTTTTTGTGATGAAGTCGGGTTGATTTGTCCGAGGTTTAGCATATCCGCAAACGTATGGGTCGTCAAAAATAGTATAGAAAATGTTGTCGTTCCAACAGGGACTAAGGTAAAAGTTGATTAATTATCGCAATTATTTTATCAATTACGTTGAGTGAAAATTTTTGTATTTTGAAATTTGAAAGTTCCTAAAATGATAATAGTTTAACAAAAACTAAATTGAAACTTTAATTCAAGACAAGAGAAGTCTAGGATTATTTATCCACTTTGTATTTCATAATACTTGATTAACCCTCCTCTAATGACAATTAATGAATACTAAATTGATGTTTGAAGTCATATCCATTTGAATAACTCTCTCAAGCTTATTCAAACCTTAATTAACTCTAATATGCATAATCTCTTACTACATATTATGTTAATTAGTCCCTATAAACATTCAACTTCAATTTTACAAAATTTGATTAATGAATATCTCTACTTCATTAACAAACTCTCAATCTCAACTTGGAATTTTAAGATAAGCTTGAATTTAACCTAGTTCTTTACCTAATTAATGCTCTTTCAAGCCACTAATTAAGCAAACAATCTAAATATTGGCCACCCACTTAGAAAACATCAATCACAAATTAAATCCACAACATAACAGTCATTAACTAGTAAAAGAAAAATAGGTTCAAGCATCAATTCATACAAAGCTTCAAAATAAAACTAGAACAAATTAACTAGCCCTGCTAAAACCAAAATCATCCCAGCAGTAGTAAAAAATAATAATTTCAGAATTTAATCACAAAAAGGAAATCAAGAGAGAAGGGAAGGAGAACTAAATCAGTGACTGTGGAATGCAGGAGCGTCTTGCTTGTTCCAATTTAGATCAAGATTCGACCAACAAATAGCCTCCAAGCCAACACAGCACCTTCCTCTAATTCTTCCATTAATGGTATCGCGTCTGAAGCTCTGCGTCTCACCAGCACGCGGCGTCCTCTGGTCTTCAAACAATCGTCTCCACAGTCCTCTCGTCCTCCCTTGGAGATGATAAGCTAAAACCCACGCCTCTCTCTCTACTTCTCTCTGGATCTCTCTTTTTTTTCTACCGCTCCCGTTCTTGCTCAAGACAGCGAAGAAGGTGAATATGGTCGATAGTGATATCTGCCGCCTCTCTCTTTCTTCTTGAACCCGTGAATGCCTTTATTTGGATTTTTGTTTTAGGTCTTCCATTCATTGTAAACGGTGCGTTTTGTCCATATTTGTAAGTTCAAATGGCACTCTTCCTATCAAATGACTTTCACGCCTACCTGATAGCAAAATTAAAATCAAAAGGAAAGGAGTTAACTACTACTACAACAACTAATACTAATACTAATAATAATAATAATAATAATTAGCAATCTTTTCTTTTCTTTTCTTTTTAATAAAAGAACTTAAAAAGCTCCTACTTATTCATTATTTTATCTAAACTCAAATATCACTCATTTAATTTAAAAATTAAAATATTTATCATTAAATCCCCAAATCATGCACCAAATTGATATCTTATCAATATCTTAACAAATCTCTTTAATTTTGTATTAATGACTCCCCAAATATACTCAAAATGTACACCAAATCTAATTAAAAATGGGGAGTCATCACATCCCCACACTTGCATCAAATCTTGTCCTCAAGATTTTAAATTCGAAAACAACTAAAGAAAAATATGGAAGCAAGATTTCAATGCAAACATTACAAAGTCAAAATCAATTCAATATTTCAAGAATCAAGTTTTCACAAATATCTTTTTCATCTTCCAAAATGCAAGTGACAAGGCAGATAACTTGACAAAGATAAATAACAATAGCATGCCCCTCACAAACCAAGTGTTTATACTCTTCTCTCACAATAATTAAGGGCTTGTGTTTCACTCCATTCCACCTATTGAAACTCATCTACCATAAGCTTGTCTATAATCTCAATCTCCACTTTTTAATCACAATGCCTTCACAAATCAAAAGGACTTTTTAAGGGTTATGATGGATAAGGAAAGATAATGGAATGAACATGAAAATTGGACGACTCTCGTCCAATCCAATTTTTTTTATATTTTTTTTGTGTAATATGTCATAAAAAATAAGTATTTTAATTTAATATAAATAATAGTAAGCATATTATGACTTACCTTTTAGTATGTCATTAAAAAGTAAGTATAACTAACCCAAAAATCACGAAGAGAATCTATATATTTTTTTTTATAGTACATAGAGAATTAGTATAGAGCATGGAACAGATGTTGCTAGGTTGCGTGAAGAAATTGTTGCCTCTCCTGAGCAGGTCCTTGACCTCTTGGAATTTGGAGAATCTCATAGACATGTTGGAGAAACAAATATGAATTTATACCATTTTTTGCATGATTATTGAGAGCCGTCAAGGTTATCAGACTCGTAAATTTAAATAAACTCGTGAAAAGAATGTAAAATCGGATCGTAAACTCGAACTGCAAACTCGTAAGAGTTTACCTTTATTAATAAATACATGTTTCCAGTATATAATTAGATAAGAAATACAAAAACTAGCAATAATTTGACTTGAATATATTTTAAATTTAAATAGTTGATATTAAATATATCAACATTCATACTTTACTCAATAAAAAAAATTTCAATGAAATTTATATATAAATTCGTTGAATATGGTCAAATAAAAGTAATTAACATAAGATTTATAGCAAGTTAACACGATTTTCCGTAAAATAGAAGCGTAACAACGGTAAATTTGACGTGTAAACTCATAAGTTTTTACCGAGTTTATAGTCAGTACGAATTTAAGTGACTCGTGACATGTTTGAGTTAGGCAGAGCTGTGAAAACGGTACAATCGGAGAGTAAACGAGTTTAACAACAATGAGAGTCGTGATAGAAGTGAAGGTGAAGAAAATGACAATCAATGTGATGATGTCCGTGTGTCAAGTTCAAAACACGCTGATAAAACTTGAGCTGAAGGTGTGCGTCTCAAAGAGGGTTACGTTCCCACATAGTAAACAAAAGCTTAGTGACATTGGAAACTGTGATTAAAAATTGAGTGAAGGTGCTGAGAGGCAAGGGTAAGTTTGAATAATTATTAAGTTGTTCACATATCCAAAAAAAATTAAGAGAAAAAAGAAAACTCTTAATTGGTCATAATTTTTTTCAAAATTATATATTTATCATTAAAATAGGAGGCTATCATATAATTAAGGTAGGTTTAGAGTATTGTATTCTTTTTAAAATTACATTAAACTCATATAATTAAGGCAAGTATAGAGTATTGTATTCTTTTTAAAATTACATTAAACTATGTTGATAAAAATAATAAAATTTTTTTGTTAGGTATCAGAGCACGCACGTTTGGAATCCCATTTTTGTGTGAAGAAGTGCGAAAATCATTCTTATTCCACAGGAAGTGAGTGCAACGTCTTGGGTGTAAGGGTATTGATTGGGTTTGACATTAGATTTCGTGCAAGCACAGGCTCTGATATCTACATCTTAATTACGTCAAGTCGTCAATTTCTAAATAAATAAATAAATTGCCAAGTGTTCATTACTTATCTACATAGTTTTCCTTTTATAGGTCTGACAATTGAATGACCCTTCCATACCGTTAGAGCCTTTGACTCAGAAACAGCCGAACGGAATCGACAAAAAGTTAAAAAAACTAATTATTTTATCCTGAAATCGATGAAGCGAACAAGTTCATGAACAAGAAAACTAAATTTCTCTCAAAATTATTCCTAAGTCTACTTTTACATTTAACACAGAAATAACGGTTTTCCTAAGATGACTACCAGATTCAAAGCACACCGCTATCGAAACCTTGAAGAATACAAGCACGCATGTCAAAATACAAACACAAAAATGAAAACAACGTAAATTTAGTTAGCAATAATAGTTAATTATTAAAGTTTAAATTGTCAATTAAATTTATATAAAAGCCATATATTGACAAATATATGTCTATTATATATTTTTTTATTTATTTTAAAATTTATGGACAATAGTTATAAATTTGTTTAGTTATAATATGTGAAGATTATTTTAAATTATAATTCTTCACGATAAATCCCATTTAGAATTAGATTAAATTTACCGACAAACTTTATCTAGACACATATGTCAAAACATAAGATAAGTTTTTCATTTTGAGAAGATATCTACTGTTACTCGGACTTTTATATAACAACCATAGTACTATTTTCAACTACCAATAATATACCTTTATCAAAATATATATAACAAGTTATTCGTCACTAATAGTAAAATAAAAAACAAATTACACACGTTTCTGTATATAATTGGATATATTAGTAGTGTATTTAGTGCACATATACTAAGTACAATAAATACTAAATATGATAAAATCATACTAATGGTGGCTCATACTATTTTTTATGTGTATACTACTATATAGTTTATATATACATAGTATATTTACATGTACACACACCTTAGACTGTTATGTGTGTACATATATTTAAAATGCGTTCATAAAATAGTTGACGTAAGATATATTTACAATCTGTGGATAAACAATACCTCTCAGTATTTAAAGGTTGTTATCTTTACATTAATGTTTATGATTTAACTGCATAGTATTCCGTAATATAGTGTATACATAGAATAGTCATTTATATAATAAATATTATGATTTAATATGATCAATGAGAACTACAGTTATATGCATATTTTTTTATTTATAGATAAAGTCTATTAAGATATGGATATTTAATGATATCCATATCTTTATATTATTTAAACAACTTACATTGGTCTAAGAGATTCAATTTCTCAAAAGAAGAAGAAGAAGAGAGATTCAATTTCTATGTGTCGTAAACAGTCCTTTAAAGTAGGTGAATTTATATATTAAGAATTCTAAATGAGTTAAGTAATATAAACGGATATATCATTTGACGCAATTTGCGTAATTGGTTAGAATATGAATGAGTACTAGTTTATTTTGATATATGGGGGACCTCTGCACTTTTGTATAAATATTTAATGTTGTAGTTTAATTAATATATACGTACAACATGAGGGATGGTAGTGATTATAATACCTTTGAATTAGTCTGTGTCTAATTGTCTATAATACAAATTACATAATATGAAATATTTACTAATTAAGTAATAATTTTATACCATTGTAATTCGTTTATGAGATTATGTAATATTTAACTTATGTTTATCATGCCTTTTAAAATAATACTTATTTAGGTCAAAATTATTCATGTTATAAACCATTGATTAACATTCACATAATATATTTACACATCATTCATATTGCGTAAATATGTTAATTGATTAATAATTAAAATGTATATATTCAATTGAAAATAACAACCGGCAATGTTATGATTTTGATATAAACACACAATATGTATGTCTGTTCCATATAAATTATATGAATTCAACACATTGGGGGTATTGCATGAATATATTTTATTACATATTGAAACAAACGTATACATTATTATATTTGTAGTATCTCCTTAGTTTGTATACAATGATTATGATCTTCAGTCCAAAAAAATATACAATGATTATTATTTTGACCTTATAATGGAGAGACATCTCAATTTAAACTACATTTATAATTGATATTAAATATATTTTTTATACATATAAATTAAAGTCTGTATGAATTTCAAACAGACTTATTCATTTTATATAACGCTATTAGTATAGTGTAAATACAATATATTATTTAAATAAATTATTTAATGATTCATTGTTTGGTTATACCAATATAAATTAATAAAATATATTGATTCTTTAATTATATACTTCATAAGTTATATTTACTAAAGTTTAATGATAAACTTCATCAAGTTTTTAATTAATATTACTGATAATATGTAATAAGTTATGAATTGCGAGCCTAAAGATAACTTATGAAGTATGTAGTTAAAAAATCGCTATATTTTATTAATTTATATGGATATACACATTAATATTTTTAATAAGAGAATTGTTATTAAACGTATAATAGGAGAATTGTACCTCAACTCTGTATATATCAAATTCTATTTTTTAGTGTGCCTAATTTTACAATGGTGAAATTAATTGCAAAATGTAATATGTATTACATTTTAGAATATAACTTGAGCATTGAAATTTTTATCTAATTATAATAAACTATTATTTAAAGAATTCTCATACTGATTATTAATAAATGATACCTATAATTAGTTTAAAGATAAATAAATAATTTGAAGATAAATTCTAATGTTTGAATGTATAACCATATATAACAATAGATTAATATAATAATTAAAAATAGTGTGTGTAGATTTATACTAAGTTTAAAATACTTTAATAGGTATAGTATTATGATTTATATTTATAAATCATAGGCTAAAGTATAATTTTAGTCTTTTATATTTGCATCAAATCTTCTTTTGGTTCCTTAACTTTGAAATTTGCACTTTTTATCATTTTTTGCTAATTTCGTTAGTTTCATTTAACAGAAATTGTTGACACAATAAATGTAAACAGTGATTTTATATTTATATGCTAATAAAATATGTTTAAATTTTAATTATTTGATATAATAATTCTTATATTTTAAAATTTGGCCATTTTATTAATATTTAATTATAAAATTACTTTTTAGATTTGCAGAGTCAGTATTTTCTATTAAATAAAACTAACGGTGTTAGCGAAAAAGGACTAAAAATGCACTTTTCAAAGTTTTCAAAGTTAAGGGACTAAAAAGAAACTTAATGCAAAGATAAATGACCAAAAGTATACTTTAGCCTAAATCATAATACTATACCTACTAAACTATATGTGTGCAAACCAACAAGTGTCGGGGACAATGGTACACCAGCTGACCCTCCTAGGGAGAACGTGAATTCAATTCTTAAAAGCACACTTATAGGTAGGTGGTGGTACCTATCTTGGCACAAAGTGTTAGAAGATGAACTCTACACTACCTTGACTCGTGACTAGTCCATTGCTCTGGTTCACCTAACCCAATTGAGAAGGTTAGAACCCAGAAAGAGCGCCGAATACCGTGGAAAATGCTAGGGGGAAAAGCCCTAATCACCCTAATTTACCAAAAAATAAAATAAAATATATGTGTGCAGTTATTTAAAAAAAAAGTATATGTGTGCAGGGTTGTATTTTTTTTTGGTCGAAGTGCATGGTCCTTTTTAAACTATAGAGTTCATTAAGTTTATTAATGTAGCGATAAAACTATATTATTTATAAAACTATCGTAATTGTGTGCTTAATAAATTTTAAAATAACTTATCTTAAAGGTTAGGTATGTGTCTGACTATAATGTATGCGCATTATAGCTATAGTATGTGTAATATGTAATTTATCACAATACTCATTTAACATTATCTGCTTTTCAGCCATTTATGAGATTATATACTATAGATATAAATATTCATATAAAACTTATACTCGTATTATTTATAAAAACATAATTGAACATGCAAAATTTGGTTGTATTCTCATGCCAATAACTAGACGTATATCCTCGTGCAAATGTCTGATTTATTTAAACTTGTTTGGTTTTGTATTCATATTGAGGTATTAATAGTGTAACATATTCTTAATACATGTATAATCTATTTGTTCATTGTAATGGCATATGCTATATGCCAAAAGCATATTCTTTGAGTATATATTAAAATATGCCTGAGCCCACGTCAATTGCTCAGTTTTTACCCTAGAAGACTGTGCTTTCTTTCTTCTTTATTGTGCTTTTCTTGCTTGGTACCAGAGCCAGCCAAAAATGTCAGCATTATCATCCTCCGCTTCCACTACTCTAAATACTAATGGGGTGCCTTCTTCAACATCTAAAACGTGCTCTTTGTTCATTTCTTCAAATCAAAATTCCTGAATTCCTCCATTCGACAGGAGAGATGGGCTTCAACAGCACCGGCGAAGGCTTCTTTGTCATCAATCGTGCTGCACGGAATTAGTCGATTCTCAAGAAAAACCATCCCTGCATCCTCATTACCATGCCTGCTGCTGATTTCACCAGAGCGTGTTGCGCCTTCGTCTGTATCATCACTTTCCATCTGTCTGGAAAAGGTTCTATTTTTTTCATTAATAGATAGGTTTCCCTTTTTTGGTTTCCTAATTTAATTTATCAATTTTTATTGAGAAGCTTGAGTATTATTAATGATTTATGGATCTAAATGTATTAGCATATTTTAACATTGTTTAGCAGGTATTCATTTATCTCTGCTTTCATCTCCTTCTTCTTGCAAACAAATCCTAAGAAAATGGATTTCCATTTCACCTCTATCATCGCTGCAACTGAATCGAACAGAGCTTGTGGTGCCTTCTATTCTTTAGTTTCTTTGGATCTTTGCAGAAAAGGTGCGATCAATTTCAGTTTGTTGGTCTTTGATTTCCCTTCTTCAGTTTCTATTGAGATGCAATATCAATATTAATATTTGATGGGTCTGAATTGTGTACCATGTTTTATGACTTATTGATTATTGGAAATTAACGAAAAGTTTGTTTTGAGTTTTTTGAAGGGAGTACCAATTAACGAAAAGTGAACAAGACCAAGTTCAAAGAGGTACTCTCAAACATTCTATTGGGCATGGCTGCCGGGCAGAAGGGAGACCCAATTGTGATAGATGAAGCAGAAATGGCTTCTATATGCTCAAATTGAGTCTCCAGATGCTTCATTCCGTGAGCCTATGATTGGAGCTCCGGAAAAACTCACAGTTGAGCATGGAGTCCCTCCCACTTCAGATTCTTGGGTAATCACTCTATACAACTATGTCTAATATTCATGAAGAATCTGTCACAATTACCAATGAACAATTTTTACTGATAAAAGCAGGAATAGTTCCTCATTTTCCCCTCCAAGAGTCTAATCTTCCATTTTGATGAAAGTGTTTCTCTAACTACTCTGATATGCTTGGCCTCATAGGTCACTTTTTATTGTGCATGTTTTTAACAACTGTTAGATGAGTTAGAAATCTCTTGAGGAATATAATCGAAATTTTTTTTTGTGCTCGAAATTAAACCTAACCAATAAATGTCTTGTGTGTCTTTTTATTGCAATATTCAGTTACACTGCATTACACAATTGCATTAGCCTTTTGTTAATCCTGAATTTGAGGGATATACATGATAGTTGAGCAAAGTATGCTAAATGATTTTGCTGATGTGATTAGTGAGAGTGGAGGTTAAGTTGGTCATTGGTCGATAGGGGTGTGATTTGGCTGCCCTTTGTTCCGCTTAGGCTTCAAAAGAATATCAATATTGTGTTCGATTAGTATTACTGATTCAGTATTATACTTTATTTGGTGTGCTCCACTGAAACATCGGAGCTTAGGAGCATTACAATCCTTTTGTTTTTATTGTGTGCTTGATATGATCAAATGAGTGTCTATGTAGTTTGATAAGTGTAATAATGTAACATCAAGAGGAAAGTGGGATTGTTAATGTTGTGGCATTGAATATAATGACCATTCTGTTGAATTATTGCTCACCTTCAAATTTTTACTTTTGACAAGGATAAGATTTAATATTATTTACTTTATTCCTCATTTGATTCGACTGGTGGGTATGAAACAATGATATAGAACTTTTGAGCCTTACATTTTAATGCCATGCAATAAATTTATTCTTCAATTCCCTATTTCATGGGATTGCTAACACAAACCCCTATATATGATGATCTTCTTGCAGGATTTATGGAAATTTTGTGCGGCTCAATGAGGATTACTGGGGTGTGTAGGAGCCTAATGTATCTCAAGTTAATAGGCTAGGTAGGTGTTTGCTGTGGATTGTGATAGTGTGATATCTGTCACATATCTTTCTTG
This sequence comes from Mimosa bimucronata, assembly GCA_037074515.1. NCBI lineage: Eukaryota > Viridiplantae > Streptophyta > Magnoliopsida > Fabales > Fabaceae > Mimosa > Mimosa bimucronata. The sequence goes on along the minus strand of CM073440.1, from coordinate 11,857,604 downwards.
AATGATGTACTATTGATGCGCTTCTGAAGCAAGGTGGGTCTAAGGGCCTGTTTTAAGTCTTCTGTTATGTAGTCCATAATTGTCTGGAAGCTGTTAGACTTACAACTTTGTCACAGCCTTATTTTTTCTTGAAGGTGGCCCCTGCTGGATTCTTAAATTGAAAGTGAAATGCATTTTAGATTTTAATTTGCAAATTTGATGTGTATGGTGACGTTATTACTGGAAATATTATGTAACAACGAATGATAAAATATGGTTTAGTGGTTTGTTTGGCTAATCTGTACATAATTACCACATCATTTTGTGCAATGCAAGGATTTGTGGAACTTGTGTGTGGCCCAATGAGGTCTCTTTTAAGACATATTTTTTTTTCTAGATGTTTTATCATAAAATTTATTATTACATGTCTCACGTCGATTTCCAACACAAGTACATAGAGTATACTCCTAGGCAAAGTTGTCTGTATATGTAAAAAAGAAGTAGGATATGATGTAGGTTTGCATTACCCATTGTGCAATTTTTATAATTTCAACATGCCACACCTCTGGTAGAGTTGGAAATGGATAGCTTTCTTGATGGATATATTGAAAAAGAATGTATTTTCTATACTCATTTCCTGGATAATGACGTTAACCTAACTTTGCAAGTTTATTGAATAGGATATTGTCAAGACACAATAGTTTTTTTTGCTGTGGTCAAAAGCAATTGAGACATAAGGGAGATTTCAACGACATTATGCATAACCAAAATACAAATGAGGGTGATTTTGCTTTTGTATTCCTTTTAATCTGATTAATTAATAGATTTCCTTTCCCGTGTTTTCATAATTGGGGTGTTTATTTATTTTCCTTCATTTTCATTGTTATAACCATTGGGTTGAGCAGTTCTCATTAATAAGGGCGAGCATTATTATTTTTTTGTTGTGAATGACCCAATTACAGTGAAATAGCTACTTGGCCAATTTGATAGATATCCCAATTCACCTGGCCATTTTTCTTGCATCTTTGGATTTTTTTCTGTCTATTATTTTATTGCCTAGTGCTTCTTCCCAATTCAATTCAAAAACTCATGATGATTTTTTCCTACGTTAATTATAGATATTATGTATAGGTTGTTGGTTATTCTCTTTTAACACATCAAGAGTAATGCATCTCACGCATGTGTGGGAGTCTTTCACATTGCCACTCTAAAATTTATAAAGTTTAGAATTTTCGTTCAACAAATTATAAATTACTTGGATAATTTGGTATTATTATTATTGTCATCGTCGTCGTCATCATCAAATAATAAATGTAGGATAGTAGGTATCATTTATATATGCCTATGATGATAAGTGCCCATATTTTGTGGATTTTTAAGGTAGATGTCAATATGTTTTTGGAGTCATCAATTTAAATTTTAGAAGAATTTATGGAGATTTTATAAAATTTCAAAGCTGATATATTGTTTAGGGATTTTATTTTGAATTAAAATAGGGTACTTAAATATAGATTAATGGGATTAAACAAATGCATTGTTTAAGGACAATTTAGTTTAGATTGTTTAATGCAACCAATTAAGAATAAATGTTAATTTGTTGATGATGTATATTTCTGAAAAATTAAAGTAAGCTATTGAAGAAATGGTGGTGGATCAGTTCATGTGTTTATTTTGTAGTATTTACGATGTGAAATTGTACAAACTTGAGAGGAAGTGTTTTTTTCTACAGTTTTTGTGATGAAAGGAGTATTAAATTTGGAAGTTAATAATTGGAGAAGCAATGAAACTTATTCATGTAATTGAGAAAGAGTTTACGAAATTAAAGTAAATATTGGAAGGCAATGCTCCCGCGCATCGCGCTGGGGAGTTCATGCTTGTTCAATCTACATATCTTCTTGGAAAATTTTTACCCCAACCAAAAAAGAAAACACACACACACACATAGAGCACACATCAAAGTTTAATTACCATAATAATAAGATGCCAGAAGTTACGGACTATACGTTTAGAAAATAATATATAATTCATCATACTTTTTATACAGATCATAATTTTTTTTCATTTGAATTACAATTATCAAATTAATCACAAATTTAGATTTAATATGCAAAACGAACAATTTTAACTTAAAAAAAGACATAAAGTGAAAGCTGTTTAACAGTAGTGCCAGCTAACGATCTCAATATGAAGAGATCATGCTATGAATACTCTAGTTGTTGCTCCCTCAGAAATAATCTAGTAAGAGGGGAGCAAATTAAAGAAGATGATTAAGATGTTTTAGAAAAATTATGTCATATTCACTAACTTAACTAACGTCATTAATTTAATCATTTTAGATAAATAATTTTATACTTAGAGTAAAAACGGGATACTTAGTATCACACCAACTTTCTTATGTACCTACGACGGTGTGAGAGTGTTATTGAAAACTCAAAAGTCAAAAGTAAAAACACATAATATTGTTCATGGGCCACCAAAATAAAGCTTTACTAATTGTTGGCGTCAACGTCTAAATCTTCATTCAGCACAGTAGATCTCCCAAATCTTTTTTAGTCTTGTGCAGATCGTATTGGCAGCAGCATATGGAAATAATAACATATATAGTTTGAATAGCGCCCTCAAGGGCAATGTCATTAGGAGATATTCCGACCCCCTAATATATCAGAAAGCGACGCTTCCTATGATTAAACGAACCCATCATACATGAACACATACAGTAGGTAGATACAAGTGGAACTCAGAAGAAAAGATGAGAAAAGAGGTGTCACTCGACCTTGTTCCTCTGACTTCGATGTTCTGACCCTTTGCTCTCTTAGTTATCTAACCTAAAAAAAGCATTGCCTTTTATAGGCAAAGATGTAATAACCTAGAAATTAATTGGAAAAAAACATGATAATTCAATTATTAATTGAACTATTAATTCAGGATTTAAAAACATACAGTAGAAATTAAAGAAAATGGGATTGATTGTTTCATATTTATATTCATAGATGTAAGTCTAGGGTCAAAGATAAATTAGCAATTATCATAATCTTGATCTCATTTGTGTCCATCTTACTGTTTTGTGTTTTATTTTGAAAATAATAGGGATATGAGTAGATTCTATGGAAAAAAATCTTTTTATCTTAATGATTAGATTAAAGGAAAATATTTAAAATAAATTAGATGGATATGGAATATTTCCAGATTTGTTCGTTACATATCCTAAAATCTATATCTATTTAATAATAAAATATACTCTTATAAAATCTTATGCAATTATTTGAGTTAATAAATAATATGAACAAGATATAAAATTGTAGAATTAAAACCAAGTTGAAATTTATTTCTTTTACATGACATAATAAAATATTTCTGATTTTATTTTAATAATTTTTTGTAAGTGCATCAAAATGAAAATCATGCTTGCTTTCTATTTCCATGCTCTATTCCGTGCAATGTATAAATAAAAAGGGTTATTTTATTTTCCTCATTGTGATGTTAAAAAAACACAAGAAGAAGAAGAAGAATGTAACAATCAGATTTCCCCCAAAACCCCATCATCTCCTCTTCCAAATTGAATCTCTGGAACCTTCACGAGTGCTCCCTTTCCCTCTATTTGGTATGGCCATTCTATTTATGTCTTCCTACTTCTCTATCTGATTTTTCCGTGGCTGCTCTGTATTCCCATTGGGGCAGTGAGGTTGTTGAAGCTTCTTACTTTTTCCAAATCTTCCTCTGTTTAACGCCGTGCTGCTACTGTATGGGTGGGAATGCAAAATCATCTCCTCTACTTTGTTTCATCTCTTGTGTGTTCGTGGTATGGTATGTGTATATACTTCTTTTGATTATTCTTCATTCTTTGATTTCCAAGTCCATTTTTTTATATATATTGTGAAGAAGCTGGTTTTCCTTCTTTATTGGTTTGGTGTGGGAGTTATGTGTTATTGTTTTTCAAATTTATGATTGGTGTTTGATTTGATCTGTATCAAATTTTGGTGATTTAGTAAAGTTGAATTAAAGCTTTAAGTATAAATTTCATGGCTGTAATAGAAACATTGTTTTAGAACTTCGAAAAAAGGTGAATGCACATTAGGTGATCAATAAAATGTATGAGAAGAGAATCTGAATCCATATTTTGGTATTGAATGGAATATTGAGACTTTGTGAAACTACTATGATGTTTGAAGTTGCTTGATTAGTAATATGACAAGATGATTGTTTTATGTCCTTGCTTTCACATGTGGTGCTTGTGAAATTGAATAGTATTGAGGCATCTAGTTAAATTAGGATTGTTCAAGTTTATTAGTTTTTTTTCAGTGATGGATATGTGGAGTTTGATTAAATGCCTAAAAAAATAATACTTACAAAAGTGAGAATGAAATCTTTTAGTGATATTGTTGAATAAAGTATCATAAAAGAGATAGCTATTGTTCTACATTGAAATTTGGTTATGCTTGTTCATCCTTATGTTATCATTTGGGATGCCTATGAGTTGGTTGATTGTGCTTGCTAAGTTGGATAATGTTGATAAAAGATTTAAACAACATGCAGTCAAGGATCTAGGGGATTTGAAATACTTCCTTGAAATGGAGGTTGCAAGATCAAAAAGAGGCATCTATGTATCTCAAAGGATTTGATCTCCTTGAAGAGACAGGCATGTTGGGGTGTAGTCCTGAACCAACTCCAATCAGACCTCCTAAGAAGAGAAAAAAGAAGCCTACAAAGGAGGGGAAGGGAGAAGAGAACAACCCTGAGGATGAGATTGAGGATGAAGAAGAAGTGGAAGTAGTTGATGAAGAAGAAGAAGTGGTTGACAAAGAAAGATATCAGAAACTTGTTGGGAAGTTAATTTACCTTTCCCACACAAGACCTGATATAGCTTTTGCTGTAAGTATGGCTAGTCAATATATGAGTGAGCCAAATTGAAGAAGAAGCATATGGATGTAGCCTACAGAATTCTGAGGTACCTAAAAGGCACTCCTGGGAGAGGGTTATTCTTCCGGAAATAGGAGCGAAGAATGATTGAAGTATACACAGATGCAGATTGGGGAGGAACATACCCTGACTGGAGATCGACCTCTGGTTATTGCTCCTTTGTATGGGGTAATCTAGTTACTTGGAAGAGTCAGAAACAAAGTGTTGTTTCTAAGAGCAATGTTGGAGCTGAATTAAGGGCATTGGCTCAAGGTATAATGGAGGAGTTATGGCTGAAACGAGTCCTTAATGAGATATATGTCAGGGTGGAGTGGCCATTAAAACTCTATTATGACAACAAGGCTGTTATAAGCAGGCGAAGCATGAAAGATCTAAACACGTGGAGGTAGATCAATATTTCATCGCGTAAAAAGTTGAAGAAAGGATCATATGTCTAACCTATCTACCAACAAACCTCCAAGCTGCGGATGTGTTGACAAAAGCGCTACTCAAGCCTGCCTTTGAGAGTTGTATAAGCAAGTTGGATATGATCAACATCTATGATCCAATTTGAGGGGGAGTGTGGGAATATCATATATTAATTGTAAATAATTCTATTTGACTGTATAGTCATTATTAGGAATTATTAGCATTTATTAGACATTATTGTATTGTCCCCTTCTCTAGCCTATAAGTAGGCATTTGTACCTCCACATTTCAATATGAGAAATACATTATTTTTCTCTCAAAATTGTCCACAAAGATTATATCATTTTGTTGTTGACACTACTACAAAAAACAGTTTTTATGTCCCCATTTCACGTCTCTTTTTTAAATATGAGATGTAGAAAAAAGGCGGTGGCAAAATTGTAAATATGTGAAAAAGTTTCAACGTCTCTTTTTTAAATATGAGACGTTGATTCTAAAAAAAAAGCGATAAGACCGAAATAGGGTGGAAAAGAAGGCGGGAAGAATATTCCACGTCTCACAAAATTTGTGAGACGTGGAAAAGTTAGGAATCCACATCTCATATTTAAAAATGAGATGTAAAAAGCTTTTAGAAAAAAGTTTTTACGTCTCTTATATGAAATTGAGACGTAGAAAGTTTTTAGAAAAAAGTTTTCACGTCTTTTTTATGAAAATTAGACGTGAAAACTTGGGAATCCACGTCTCATATCTGGGAAACGAGACGTCAAAAGTCTATGAAACCCTAATAAACTCCTCTCTTTCTCATCCTCCCCCACTCTTCTCCTTCAATCCGCCGATTCCCCACCTTCACCTCCAAATCCTCTGATTCTAGTGGCCGAAGATTCTGACGCCGTTCTAAAAACTCAAAACCCCTCAAAGATCACCAACAAATCACGCGAAGAGTCTGAGCCTGAAACGACGCCATCGAAGCTTCCAGATTTGGACGCTCCCAAATACGAGGACGTGTGGGAGGAAAAAGAAGAAGGTGAAGCCAATTTCGAGTTGGTTTGGAAGTTAGGGCTAAGGTTTCTGAGTTGGTGAATCAGTTGGAAGTGGCGAGCCCTACTCCTGCGCTGGTTGAGGTTTCTTTGTTTTTTCTATATTCATTCCCCTGTTTCTTAAGCTCGATTGAATTTGCTATACCTAACAAAAAGTTAATTCATTGATTCGATCGAGATTTAATTTTGCCTCGTCAAGTATTTGTGAAAAGTTTTGAAATCTGTGTATATCTCGTACTGATTCTGTCTTTTTGTGTGCGTGTGTGTGTGTGTTTGTATTTGGTGAATCTATGTGTTTTGCAGTGTTGGAGGTATTGGAGAATCTGGCATTTTTGGCCAGTGCGAGCAATCTACCTCTTAGGCGCAGTGATTGAGTTTCTGGTAAGCATAGCTCACATCACACCTCTTAATTCATCATCTTATCTTCTAGTATCTTCTGTAATCAGTTGACAAACTCTAGGCATACCCTACTGACATATCTAAAAAACCTATTGCTTACGTCTTGGTCAAGGTCAGGAAAATTCAAGCAAAACTAGCGTGTATTTTACTTGATTTCTTTCTTAACATTTTGTTTTGGAAAGATGAAGCTATGAATGATTTAGATTAAATGATTTTCTCCTTTTTGGGGTTTCATATTCTTGCTTGCTAATGGTTACGTCACAAGCTATTAACATATTTTTTTATCCTCTGCAGAATGAATACAACTGAGGAATTAGTACTTGGAACTTCAATCTTGAGGATGTGAAGGCTCAGGCTTCCTTGGTAAGATTTCAGAACCTTTTATCCCTCCCAATGCATGTGTAGACATTGAAGCAATAGAATTCCTAACTATACTTTCATTTGTTTTTATAGATCCAGGATTCTGATGACTCCATAAATGATAATATAGGATGTTCAAACTTGATCCTTTTCTACAATACCATTACTTTAGAAAAGTGTTGTTTTGCTGGATACCTTATTTTTCTCCTGATGTTCATTGGAATTCTCCTATTGCTGTACCTTTGCCACTGTTAAACCCGATTGAAGGTTGAAAAATTTTAGCGCTTGGTTTAAGTTTGATCTGCTGCAATAATTAGGTGACTCTTTTTGAATTGGAAGAAAAGTTTTGGTAGAGCTAAGCTTATGTGCACTTAATCAGTTTGAGAATCAGAATTTAGGAATTCCTTTGCACCGTTAAACCTTTGCAAGACATAAATATATATATATCGATAATTTGGAAGTAACTTTGTAATTTTATACATTTTCCGAAAAAGGGTCTTTGTTGTGGTATTTCTGTGCAACGTTTAGTATGTTTATGTAGTCTCTAGCATTTGGCTTTTGTGTTGGTGGCTTCTTCATTTACTAGACTAGCTTCTGCAATGTCATGTTTCTGGTTTGGGCAGGGATTGATTGGTTTCTTTTCTGCTAATTGAAATGTTCGTGTCTCATTGCACGTTTCATTTGCGGTCACCTGCTTCTGACTCTCTAGTTTCTTTTCTGCTAATTGAAATGTTCTAGTTTTATTTATATTGATTAATTGTTTATTCATCATCAGGTTTTAGAGTGGTCCTTGAAGATGGACAGCACTTTGATGGTGATATTTTAATAGGAGTAGATGGAATATGGTCAGATGTAATTTACAGTATCCTTGATTCCCTTGCTTTTAATTTGTTTACATATAATTTTACTTTTGATACTGCTTTTGGAATTCAATCTCTGTGTTTATCTTCTTAGGTGCGTTCAAAGCTCTTTGGAAAGCAAGAAGCAAGCTACTCTGGCTTCACATGTTACAGTGGATTAACAAGTTATGTGCCACATTATATAGATACTATCGGGTACGTAATTCACTACTGACAGCATTTTTTCAAGACACTTAAACTTTTTGACACCAAAACGTTGAGAAATTTCAGGGTTGGAACGTATAGCAGCTGCTAAAATTAAATAATGAAAAAATCTGTACACTATATTAGTTCCTGGTACAACAGAATTGCAGTTCTTGGTCCCACATTAGTGATTTTTTTTCATTGAACACTTGTCCATGTGTCTCTTATATATTTTAAAAAACTGTTAACAAACCCAATGATAACTACATTAAGGTTTTTCTCTACAATAAAAGATATGGAAAGAACATAAATGTTGAAAATTAGTAGCTTTTACAGTTTCCTGTGTTATCTCTAATAATTTATCTCTATCATGTAATATAAGATTATATATTATCTACCAAACTCATTGTATAAAACGTATGATCCTCCTCTAAAATTCAGAAAGAATTGTCATCAGTTTGAAAGTCATCAACAAAGGATTAACTACAAAACATGGTTTTCATTTAGTCAAGTGGATATAATACTATGGAAATAAATAAACATGTCCAAAATTTGAAGCTTGAAATCCAAGAGCAGCTTTTACCTTAAACAAATATCCATTGATGTCATTTCTTGGTTTTGCTAATTTGAAGCTTTTTTTATTTGAAGGTATCGGGTATTCTTGGGCTTTAATTGGTATTTTGTTGCATCAGATATTGGCAATGGGAAGATGCAGTGGTATGCTTTCCATGGAGAGCCTCCTTCATGTACCGGTTACCCTGAAGGTAACTTCAAACCCTTGATCAATTGCTGGTAAATTTGAACTTCTTGGTGGGCAAAACATTGATAACATAATCCCGGAAGTGTTGTGCTGTAAAATTGAACTCGGTTTAACCAATTTCATGCAGGAAGCATTGGAGGCTCATGATGGTGCCAGTAAAGGGAAGTATATGTTGTTAACAGATTATCTTCTATTAAGATTTATGATTGTTATAGTCAGTTTTATTTTTATTTTTATTTTTTGCTAACCATCCCATATTTTAGGATCAAAGTTGTATTCTAACATTTTTATAATATTAGTTTAGCTATGAATAATTAAATTAGTTCTTTTCATTTTTAATTTCAAGTGTTGTATTCCTATTATTCCAATAAAATATTGGGATTTTTTGTATTGGGGTTAATCATTCTAATTAAAAAAATATTTTTTTAAAAAAATACTTTCCACATCTCTTATTTGAATAAGAGATGTGGAAAGTGACTTTTTTTTTAAAAAAAAAAAGACTTTCCACGTCTCACATTTAAATGTGAGACGTGGATTTTTTTTAAAAAAAAGTCACTTTCCACGTCTCTTTTTTAAATGTGAGACGTGGAAAGTCTTTTTTTTTTTTAAAAAAAAGTCACTTTCCACGTCTCTTTTTTAAAAAAGAGATGTGGAAAGGGACTCTTTTTTTAAAAAAAAAGATTTTCCACGTCTCACATTTAAAAAAGAGACGTGGAAAGGGATTTTTTTTTTAAAAAAAGTCCATTTCCACGTCTCACATTTAAATGTGAGACGTGGAAAGTCTTTTTTTTTTTTAAAAAAAATCACTTTCCACGTCTCTTTTTTAAAAAAGAGACATGGAAAGGGATTTTTTTAAAAAAAAAAAGAATTTCCACATCTCATATTTAAAAAAGAGAAGTGGAAAGAGATTTTTTTTTTTAAAAAAAAAGACTTTCCACGTCTCACATTTAAATGTGAGACGTGGAAAGTTCCAACTTTTCACGTCTCATTTTTAAAATGAGACGTGGAAAGTTCCGACTTTCTACGTCTCCTCTATCAACGTCCCACCAAAAAGAGACGTGAAAAGTCCCAAAAAATAGACGTGAAAAGTGTTTCTGTAGTAGTGTGATTTTAAATCTTTAATAAAAGGAGTTCACCCAAATTTATCCACTATTCTTCCTTTCGTTATATTGAATACTCATACATGGAATTGCTTGAAATTTAAGAGTTATTATTTTTGAATTCTCATACTAAGGTGATTCTATATTTTGCAATGTTTTGTGAACTACTATGAATCGAGAAAGGGTTTTGTTTGGTTGAAAGTGATTCAATTCCATGCATGCTTGAAAATGGCTTTCTAGAGAGGACGAAATACAAAAAGCTGGTTACTAGCAGCGATATTGTTAGTCCTTTGCGCGCTATGGTTAATTTCGTGCTCGCTTGACATTCGTTGGCACAGTACTCACGCTTGATAATCATGGGATTCAGTCTCACGCTAGTTATTCATGGGTCTTATACCTGCGCTTGTTTTGTGGCCTCGTGTTGCGCTTGCTTGGTTACTTGCCATCGTGGATTGTGTGTCCACGCTTGTGTTCGTGGCTTCAAGCTATGTTTGGTTAGTTACCCTCATGGAATGTGTGTCCATGCTTGTTATCTATTATGTAGAAGTCCTAAGGAAATAAGGAATTTGAGATTTATTGTTTTTAAATTGATCATATAAAGCAATCGGTCATCTAGTTTTATTTCTTCAGCTATCATTATTTTATTTCAATTTATGCTTATGAATTTATGCTTCAGAAGTTATAAGTTTAGTGATACTTTATTATTTAAGGTTAAATTGTGTAAATAATCTCTGTTAGTATTTTACTTATTATCATTAATGGGACGTTATTCTCCTGCCAATCATTCAAAGGCTTTTGTGCTGAATTGGAGTTGAAGCATAGTCTTGAAAGATCTCCATCTTAATGTAAAGATCAAATTTATGTACTATCATTACTATTTCATAAATTTACTTTTAGGTGCTCCACGTAAACTATAGCTAGTACAGAATCCTTGCCTTCCTTATATATGATGTATACTTGTTAGTACAGAATATAACTCATTATGTATAATTGTTGCTATTTATGTGTGTACTATTGTGAAACATTCAGGAGGTCATATTTGCATAGAAAGTTTTGTCGAAATTTCTAGTGATAGCTAATAACTTTATTTAATTTAAATGTATCTAAACTCTATATTTTGCATTACAAATGTGTCTATTAATATGTGTGAAGAAATTTATGCTTATTAGGTAAGGCCTAAGGGATGTGGGTCTTTTTCAAATTCCGAGTCTGTCACACCTCAACTTCTTGGGATGTGACAAAAGAGGTGACCGTTGAGCGGCAATAACGACTATTGATAACGGCTTAATAACGATTAATGTGTCAGTTACAAAACATATATTAATGATAATAAAGTCATTTAAATGTCATTGCACCCCGTGAATTAAAACACAATAAAGTTCCAACAGTCATCCCCAGTAGTTAGTTCAGAGACTTCTCTTACCAGTCTTCTTACTAACTCAAGCTCAAGTTTTTAGTATATACTATGGTGTTCCCATCTTGAGTCATATGAGACTTCTTCTTTTGACATACTATCACACATAATTTCCAACACTAATTTATCCCCATATGCATGTTTACAAAAAGGCGCGTTTAATCATCAAAACATAATTGGTGTAGCGGTTAAAACCCCATTAGATTTCTTATGGTCTCAAGTTCGAGTCCTAGAGCAAACATTTGTGTTGAGAGGGGAAGTTATGAACCTCGAAACTAGAGTAATTAATTGTTTAGATGCCTGGTAATAGGATTTAGATTATGCGCTTATTGCCATTTAATACATAAAAAAGGCTCTTTTAATCAACAAAGAAGATACTATTCGATTGTAAAACATTATGAATAATTATATTGGAATTGGTTTGATACAAAACTGATTCAGCTCATTAATATGTAAATTTATAGAGAAAATTACATACAAGTCCCAAGGAAGAAAATAAATAAAAAACATGTCCATTGAGATCATCAAATTATAGGAGTATTAGAGTTTATATGAACATGGGTGAGATTAAATCAAGTTATTAATAATAGTTAATAATGCCATTAAATGAGTGGCCAATAACAACTAAATCTCCAAAGAGTTATTAATAACAACTCCATGAATAATATTATTAACTACATATGCAATTCAATTTAATCTTACGTCTCTATAGTCTTTAATGTAATTTTGATTATTTTAAGAAACATTATGAGTATTTTTTTTCTATTCCTTAAGCCCTTTGTGTCATTTCCCCAAATTGATATCATTATTGTTATTTTTTAGAGATCCTCGTGTCCATGAACGTCAACATAAAATACATATATTTTTTTATGGACAAAAAATACATATATTATAATAATATAGTCATGTATGTTTGACAATATCCTTTCATAACATTTTCATTATGCGTAAATACTTTTATATCTGGTTATTATAATTTTTGTAATCGGACCTAGCTGGCGAATTTCATTGACTTGGTTATAATTCATAAAATTGCCGGTGGAGTTTTTAAGTTTTGTCTGTTATGTATGTTTTTTTTTCTTGATAACTAAGGAGAGAAAAACCCCTCAAGTAAAACTAGCCTACATCTGCAGAGTCCAAATCTTGCAATAGTAACTTCCTCACCCCAGCAGAGGGGCTATTCATGATATGAAACCCCGGCTCAGTATCTATAGCTTGCTTGACTAAAAAATCTACTACCATATTTGCCTCTCGTGGTATATGTGTAATCTGCACCCTCCAATCCTGATTAAGCATACGAACAATATCAGTGATGACTACAAGTCCCTGGCTGTTACCTCCCTCAGTCTGCTGTATATGATTCACTGCTTCAAGGGAATCGGATTCAAGAATTATTTTACGCAGTCCCTTCTCCCATGCGATCTTGAGGCCGTGTAACATTGCCCATAGCTCCATATATAAGCTATCACACTCATTAATAGGAAAGAAAAAACCTGTGATAAACTTCCCTGTGTCATTCCTTATCACCCTACCACAACCACCTCTCTGCAACACAGACATAGCTCCATCAATATTCACCTTAAACCATCCTTGGGCAGAGATTGACCATACCTCTCCTCTATCCACAATTCTATTCCCATTCAAATTAACTCCCTTCAATCGAGTTCTAGATTGATTTAGAACATCAACTATTTGTTGGGATTTCAAGGTAACGGCGTCATTAGTCAGGATTTTATTTTCGAAAATCCTCCCATTCCTCTTTGACCACAACGACCAGTAAATTGTTGAAAATAGGCCGCTCCACTCTCCCTGAATCATCTCGCCCCTGTTCAAAATATTCTTTGTCAGCCAATTTTTCAAGTCATACCTGAAGAATTGTTGTTGCTTATGTCTTGGAATCAGCTGTAACCAGAGTTTTCTTGTCTCATCACAATCTCTCAAAACATGTAATAATATAATGTCTCGGATTCCTGTTTGCACCATGTACATCTATTATCTTCACACATTTTCCTTTCCTGACGTACTACATTAGTTAATAATTTCCCATGCAAAGCTAACCAAAGAAACATTCGGCATCATTGAACAGTGTTGACCTTCCAAATGCTTTACCATATCCAATTCTCATCCCCATGTGGCGCCGTTAAAACATCATACGCAGAACGAAGTGTGAACATTCCATCTTTGTTGTGGCACCATTTTACGCTTTGATTCACATCATCAACAAGACATCCATCCTTAACTTTCTCCCAGGAGCTCTTCAAGCCTAACCAAGTATTTGACCCTGTTCTTGTAATAATTACTCCCAAAAACACTTTTTAAGTACACTTAATCAATTTAACTCACACCTTTTTAGGATGTTAAATCATAAATAAAGTAATATAACATCCAATATAATCCGACACTTAAGAATTTCATCAATATCCCAAATAATCCAAGTTTGTCGGAATTGGACCTAAGTTAAAATAAGAGAATGTAACTAAGGAGCTTCAGGATTCGATAATAAGACTGGTAGTTAAATCCGATATGGTGTGATGTTTTTGGACGTGTAGTATTCGTTGTGATTAATTTAGAGTGATAACAATCCATCGGATCACTCTCTACCTAACTAGATTACTAGATAGGTCTAACTAGATTAATAGATAGGTCTTTAACCTATGCACTGCATCCAATAACAAGCCTACATAGGAAGTTCTATCCAATCATCCTCAACTTGATATCAATATAAAGCATCCAAATCATTAAAACTACCATCTAGTCCCAAATAATCACCTCACTTAAACTTCAATCCTATAACACCATTTTCTCATTTCAAATTTAAGTAGAATTCTCTGTCATTAACCATTAATTCATATCCATCAAAGAATTTTCACATATTCAAAATCGTGATTACACCTCAAGTCAATCCTGAGAGTACTGGCTGACACCCAAGAGGGGGGTGAATTGGGTGACAGGCTATAATTTAAAACCTTTTTGAAATCTTTAAGCTCTTACTAAGAATATTTCAAAATATGAAATGGACTGACAGATATAAAAGGACAGACTGGAAATTAAGAGAGTTTAGGGAAGAGATAATGCACACAAGATTTATCCTGGTTCGGTCAACCCAGACCTACATCCAGTCCTCAGGCTCCACCTGAGATTTCCATTACCCTTTTGTTTAAACCTGGCACAAGAGAAGCCTACCACAGGTTTTACGATCACAGGTTCACCTGCCAAACTTTGCAGAGTTTTAGAATCTTCTAAACACTCCCCCTTACTACCCGTAAGGTTACCACCCAGTTCACAAAGCACCGAGCTAAGGAACTACCTCAAACAGTCGAGGATTTTAATAATAGGGTTCACTCAATGAACTGATTATGATAAACACTTAAGTACAAATAAGGTGTAAGAAGAAATATAACTAGAGCTTTAAGAATCTGAACAATGTATTTCTCTAGCTCTTCTTTTCAAACATTCTCAATCTAAGGAATTTGCGATTCTGTATAAGGCTCTGTTCATCTCTTGTTTTTGTTTGTTGATCGATCGTTCTTTTTGGAAGCAAATCTTTCTGTACTTATATCTTCTCGGATTGCCTTTTTGATTCGTCTTCATATGTCCGTTAGAATATAGACGTTGGGAACTTCTAGCCGTTGGAGATCCAAGCTTTTGATCTGGTTTTAACTTTTTATGAGTAGAGTAGGCTATACTGAGAGCTCTGAACACCTGTACTTTTATAGCAGCTTTTCAGTAGCGCTAGCATGCTTTGCTATCGCTAACTGCATAGCATGATTTCTGCACTTGAGATGTTAGCTAAGCAAGTGATCATATAAATGCACAGCAGTTGTTATCACAAGCAAAGCTCATTCGATCAATGAGATAGATAATATAAAGAATATCGGAGCTTTTTATCGATAGATAAACATTTTAGCGCAAGCAAACATATCAGCTCTTGATTCATTAGCTCTTAGGCACTAGCTATCTGAAAGATCATTATCTGAAGCACTTATGGTTACCGATAGCTTAACCTATTATCGCTAGCTGATTTAGGGACTTAGTTCATTTATCTGCTGGTTTCATCTACTTATAAGCTCAATGAACTTCTAGCGATGGAACCTTTGCGTAGCGATAGAGGGAGACTTTAGCGATAGATATTAACCTTGATATTGCTAAGTCTTCATTCGCTATTCCTTTCTTTCAATTAGCTATTCAGATACACTTAGCGATAAGGATACTCATTCATTATTGGTCTGCTAAGTTATCATTTCTTATTAGCGATATTTTTCATAGATCAGTCTTCATCAAAACTTAAGATTCTAACATTCTCCCCCTTTTTGATGATGACAAAACATAAGGAAAAATATGTACATTAAAGCACATCCAGAACATATATCAGCATTAAGCATAAAAGAATAATAAGGCATGAATATAGTATATTCAAAGCAATCATTGGAAAAAGATGTACATTTGACTTCTGTAATGCAAACGGAAATATAAAATTGTCAATCATCCAGATTATGAAGAATGCACATGAGAAAAGGTTTTAGGGAATGATTCAGGCTTTTTGATTTATTCAGAATCAGAATCATCCTTCCAATTTGAGGTATCTAGATCATAATCCCCAGGCTCACTGCTTATTCCCCCAGAGTCAGTTGAAGGATCTTCCAGCAATTCAGGATTAGTTTCAACTTCAACCTCAGATTTCTTTTTCTCCTTAGGAGCAGCCTTCTTCTTAGTAGTAGCCTTTTTCTTCTTTGGAGGGGAAGGAGAAGCTTTTTGAAGAAAATGAGCTAGAATTATTTCCCCATAGCTCAATTGCTTCTGCTTTTTCTTTGGAGGAGGCTTGACAGATTTTCCTTTTCCCTTAGGCACAGATTTTCTCTTTGAAGGCTTGGGAGCAGATTTGGGCTCTTCAATCACAATCCCTTTAGATGCCCTGGATTTCTTTACTGGAGGTTTGGGAGCAGATTTCTTGATCCTTATCTTCTTGGGAGCAGGCTGGTCCTCTGATGCTTTTTCTTTCCCACTAAGTTCCAGGTTCTGAGAGGTAGTTTGAATGGGATCCACTTCTGCCCTTTCTGCTTCTCTGTCTTCTCTTTCCTTTTGAGACTGAGCAGACTTCTCCAAAAATTCTTCAACTTCCTCATGCAGCTTTTGCGCTTGTTGAATATAATGAGGAATCAGATTGACAGAGACTGGTTGATACTCCCCCTCATGTAGAACCATGGCCATACTCATATCTTCTTTTTGGCCTGATAAGCCTTCATTATTAGGAGAACCATCTGCAGGATTGATTGAAATTCTTTCTTCTTCCTCAGATGCATCCTCCACTAACCCTTCTTCTGCCACATTTTTGTCTCTTTGTTTCTCCCCTTTTTGTCATCATCATTGGCAGGGGCTGGTGAAGAGGTGGTAGGTAAAGGAGGATTTGTGATAGAGGTAGCGATAGAGGTTTGCTGAATTGGTGGTGAAAGAGGATGGCTATCGCTAGGGATGGTGCTAGCGATAGGGGTTGTTTGTGGTGATGGAACTTTGGTTGTTGAGGGTGAGGCTTGTATTTGTGGGCTAGCGCTAGGGGAAGGATTATCGGTAGGAGTTTCTGTGGATGTTGGGATTTTGGTTTGAGGTGAAGGTAGAGGTGTAAGTGTTTGGGCCTGAGAAGAAGAAGGACTGGGATGTTTGAAAGTGGGAGGAGATGGAAAATAAGAGAGGTGAAGAGAGGGTGATTGATGGGGAGAGGAATGAGAGGGTGAAGGAAAATGGAGAGGGGAATGATGATGTGAGGAGTTACATTCAGAAGGAGGAGCTGTTCTCCTTTGCTTGACATACTCAGGGACAAGGCACAGATTCTCTTCCAGATTTTTCACTTGACTCTGTAGCTCTTGAATAGGCTTCATCAATTCTTCCTTTTGTGCTTCCAAAGCCAGATTAAATTCGGTAGAGACCCTGAAGACAATTTCCTCTATTGCATTTTTGAAACTGATTGATTTGGATGTAACAGGAGCAGAAGGAGATGTCTCTTGACCAAGATTATGCTGCTGCTGAAGAGATGGAGTTCTCTGAGATTGAGTCTCTTCCTCAATAGGTTGAGACTGAGCTGATGCAGAGGGAACATGAGAGGCCTCAGAACCAGATACAGCACCACTTGATTTAACAGGAATCCCCATTTTTCTCAATGTGGAGATGGTAAGCTGTTTGCAACTTTTATTGTCTTTTTCTCCGGTAGACTTGATTTTTGAGAATTCAAGGAGATAAGACATGAGCTGAGGATATGGAAGTGGGGCCTTGGCAGATTTTTCTGATAAATATCGGTGTAGCTTCATTGATATCAACTGCCCTGGGTTTAAAGGTACTTTTGAAATCAGATTGGGCAGCCAGGGATTGTCTATCTTGGGTAAGCTACTGAAATTTCCTGCCTTGTGAGTCATTAATCTTGTATACACGTAGTGTAGTATTCTGTTGATCACAGGCATGCTTGCTGGCTTATCAGAGGAGTTTTCATAAATTTCAGCAAGTTCTTCCTCGGAATAGGGCTCAGAGGAGTACCACTTGTTATGCTCTGCTTCAAATATCCCTAAAATCTTGTTAATGGCTAACCAGTTAAAAGAAATCCCCCTTCCTCTTACTGATGCTTCAAAGACGATATTGACCAGCTCCTTTTTCTTGTATTCAGGCTTGGCTTTCATGCTCGAATAGAAAGACCTCAGAACTTCCTCATTGTAGACATTTTGAATACTTAGCCAGTTCTCGTATGGAAGAAGCCAGGTATCTAGGTCGAAACCATTCTGCTTGAAATATTCCAAATCTACCCATACTGCAGTCCTGTCTAGGGTTTTTCGTTTTGCGAAGGCAGCACTTGGGGTTTCAAGGGGTTCTTCTGAATAGGGCAAGTCGGAAGCAGTTCGCTTTTGACGTTTAGAGCCTGATTCAACTACTTCTTTCTGGGATTTGGACCTCTTGCTAGCGGATTGAGAAGGGGATCTAGCGCTAGAGGTAGCCTCGATATCACTCACACTTGGCACTTTGGTTCTGGCCATTTCTGGGTTTAGGGTTTGAGGATTTTGAGAAAGATGTAAAATGCAGAGAGTATGCTCAGAGTATTGGGATTAGAAGATAATGAAATGCAAAATGAATGCTGATACAAAATGATTCCCTTTTTATAAGTTTTAGGGTTTAGGGTTTTACCATGTGAAGTACATCAATTAACGTTTCGCATTCTGGGCCCTCTTAAGTGGCTTGCTATCGCTAGGAATAACAGCTATCGCTAGCAGGCATGATCCCACGCTGAGTAAGTGACGTTTGGGCTTCACTTACTCCTTCCATCTATCGATAACTGACTTTGTTATCAATAACGTTATTGGCTAGCGATGGCAACCTTTGCTCAATTAGCTTTTGCCCTGCATACAGCTAGCGATAGTGGAACTCACTATCGATGGGTTAGTTTTGCAAAACTTAAGATTTAACATTTAGAGCATATTCTATAGTGCCAAAATCATTTAAAGTGAATAGCACAATATATTTAGATTTCACTATGTAATAAAACTGTTTAGATTTGACACTGAATGCAGTTTTTAGAATCATGCTGAGTTGAAATCTAAACAAATTTGAATTGTGCATTTTAAAAATTTTTCAATAGATAGATTATGCACACCTTCAGCTTTTAAGTCATATAGTAGTCTGACAGATATTTTATGTCATGAAAACATGGATTGCTAATGAGATGGGAGTCAAGCATTCATTATCCAAACAAAATTATGTTCTTTCAAGTACAAGATAGGATAAGAATGCTATCACCATAACTGCATTTGTCTAGGCAGAGGCTTGCTATCTGTAATGAAGGTTGCTATCGCTTAGTACTTTTGATGACAATCAGAATATCAGCTGTCCATCAATGCCAGCGATAGTAAACTTTACTATCGATTGGATCGTTTGTACTTCCCCTAACAGTAGCTTGATTTTGGCAGAAAGTTGTCAATTCTCTTTTGCAGATTTAGCACCACAAATCCAAGCATGAAGTTTAGCTCATCAAGACTGAGTAAATTTCCTTGTAGATCATAGTCTTGAAGCTTTCTCTCCTTGCTATCTACAGAACTATAGTTCTCTTCTTTTCTTTAGTATCCAAATTTATATGGATCTGCACATGGTTAGTTCGTAGGTATTCATAGTATAATTCACATGCTTTACAGAGTATAATCAATTCAAGATAGTTGCGCATGGTGATCTAATCATGACTACATGCACAAGGATACAAATATATTCTTTTTCAATCAGTGTGCATGTATAAAAGGTAACTTATGAACATTGTATGCATTTTGTAATTGACTTTAAATCCAGAATTCAATGTTCATTCCTAAGGTTGTAAAGTGTAAAATCTAGATAAATGTTACTGATAATAGTAAGGAGATTTTACCCTTGTTTACCTCTCCCTTAGGTACTTGGAGAATTGTTTCTGCTCACCCAAACTGTTTTAAAATACCTATCATCTGTTTGCAGAGATCTCTTTTGTGAGACAGAATTCAAGAATCTTCTTCTTGATGTATGAGAAATTCTGTTTCTCTTGTTCTCCTCAAGGTAACTGAATGGTACTTTGTGGTAGCTTTTTCTTGAGGTAGAACATGATCTTGTTGTTACTGTCCACTGCCTTTTATGTTTTGAACTAGATGTTGCAGCAATGGCTTTTCCATGAGTTCTCCTTCTGGATTTAGGTTCTGTGAATCCTTTTCTTGAAGCATGAGAAACTCTTGGATTCTTCTCTGTTGTCATTGTACCATGATGTCCCTTTCTTCTAGAATTAATCTGCACATTCAAAGTACTAGATGGACATTTTGGTACCCATTTACCTTTGGGTCCTTCATTGTTAGTCTTGGACCTTTCATATCCTTTTGGAACCCAAATAAGTTTATTTCTCACATTTAAATTTCTTCTAATATTACATGTGTGAGAAATATGACCAGATTTACCACAATAATAACAAATAATAGGATCATGTGCAACATGAGATTTTATGCAATTATTGTGATAGTCAGAGAAGTGCAAATTTAAATTGTTTTCATTCAAGAAATTTTTCTTCCCAAAACATTTTCCAGCATGATTTAAAATATTTTCAGTCCTTGAAATATGATCTGTGATAGATTGTAGATCAGAATTGTTTTCCTCAAAAACACAGGAATAGGAATTGTATACCATAGATGCATCTTGGTAGTCATCTTCCTCTAGATCTTCTGTGTTGACTAAATCTTGGAAGGGTCCTGTGACCTCTCCTTCTTCAATCTCAGCTTCCAATTGCTCGTCAAACATAGATATGCAACTATGAAATTCAGATGAGCTGTCAACACTTTCAACATCAATAAGATGATCAGAGGTATATATAGATTCAAGAGAATCCCAAATTTCTTTAGCACTAGAGCAAGATCTGATTTTCTGAAAATCACTTTCAGTTAAGCCTTTATGCAGAATTTGCATTGCTCTAATGTTTAGAGAAAACATTTTCTTGTCTTCATCAGTCCAATCCTTCCTAGATTTAAAATCAAAATCATTTGTAAAGACATTCCACATATGATAATCGAATGATTTTATAAAACTCTTCATCCTTGCTTTCCAAAATGAAAAATCAATATTTTCAAGTAGAGGAGGAATGGAAGGATCAAAGCCTTCAGAAAACGTAATGTTCCCAAAAACAGTCATGATCTTTTCACTTGGGATCGTTGGATCCTTTAAACAAGTGACTGGCTCTGATACCAATTGAGAGTACTGGCTGACACCCAAGAGGGGGGGTGAATTGGGTGACAGGCTATAATTTAAAACCTTTTTGAAATCTTTAAGCTCTTACTAAGAATATTTCAAAATATGAAATGGACTGACAGAGATAAAAGGACAGACTGGAAATTAAGAGAGTTTAGGGAAGAGATAATGCACACAAGATTTATCCTGGTTCGGTCAACCCAGACCTACATCCAGTCCTCAGGCTCCACCTGAGATTTCCATTACCCTCTTGTTTAAACCTGGCACAAGAGAAGCCTACCACAGGTTTTACGATCACAGGTTCACCTGCCAACCTTTACAGAGTTTTAGAATCTTCTAAACACTCCCCCTTACTACCCGTAAGGTTACCACCCAGTTCACAAAGCACCGAGCTAAGGAACTACCTCAAATAGTCGAGGATTTTAATAATAGGGTTCACTCAATGAACTGATTATGATAAACACTTAAGTACAAATAAGGTGTAAGAAGAAATATAACTAGAGCTTTAAGAATCTGAACAATGTATTTCTCTAGCTCTTCTTTTCAAACATTCTCAATCTAAGGAATTTGTGATTCTGTATAAGGCTCTGTTCATCTCTTGTTTTTGTTCGTTGATCGATCGTTCTTTTTGGAAGCAAATCTTTCTGTACTTATATCTTCTCGGATTGCCTTTTTGATTCGTCTTCATATGTCCGTTAGAATATAGACGTTGGGAACTTCTAGCCGTTGGAGATCCAAGCTTTTGATCTGGTTTTAACTTTTTAGAGTAGGCTATACTGAGAGCTCTGAACACCTGTACTTTTATAGCAGCTTTTCAGTAGCGCTAGCATGCTTTGCTATCGCTAACTGCATAGCATGATTTCTGCACTTGAGATGTTAGCTAAGCAAGTGATCATATAAATGCACAGCAGTTGTTATCACAAGCAAAGCTCATTAGATCAATGAGATAGATAATATAAAGAATATCGGAGCTTTTTATCGATAGATAAACATTTTAGCGCAAGTAAACATATCAGCTCTTGATTCATTAGCTCTTAGGCACTAGCTATCTGAAGGATCATTATCTGAAGCACTTATGGTTATCGATAGCTTAACCTATTATCGCTAGCTGATTTAGGGACTTAGTTCATTTATCTGCTGGTTTCATCTACTTATAAGCTCAATGAACTTCTAGCGATGGAACCTTTGCTTAGCGATAGAGGGAGACTTTAGCGATAGATATTAACCTTGATATTGCTAAGTCTTCATTCGCTATTCCTTTCTTTCAATTAGCTATTCAGATACACTTAGCGATAAGGATACTCATTCATTATTGGTCTGCTGAGTTATCATTTCTTATTAGCGATATTTTTCATAGATCAGTCTTCATCAAAACTTAAGATTCTAACAAATCCCACTCAATCGATTTAGCCTCAATGATCATGCCTTAGTTCTACAATTTCATCCATATTAATCATCAACAATTTAAACTAGTAGAATCTTCTCGTTATAACCAACATTTCTAATGGACAAGAAACCTCAACATTTTCTTTAAATCTCAAACTCCATAGTAGACCCTAACTTCATCTGTCTCACTTCCCAATGGTTTTAACCAATAATATATTTTTTTTCATTAATACCAATATGCCTAAAGAAATTAAGTAGCCTCAAATTCCTCTCAATTTTTCAAAATCCATATTAATCCAAATATTCACGACCTTGAATCTATTAAAATCCCTTTTTAAGTCGACATCCATAATCAAAATTTGCAGAAACCTTCCTAAGCACTTATGGGATTAAGGCAATTATTAGATTTCAGAAGGTCCTCAAGACTTCGAAGCCCCAATAGACTGTAGCTTTAAATATTCACAACTTAACCAAATCCTCATACCTAAGGCACGTACATAGTCATCCATATTTTTTTTTGAAAGAAGCAAGAATTTAACCACTATTATTCCTTATCTTGCTAGACCAAAACTGACTATTTTCCAGAAAGTCCTCAATTCTTTTCATAGTACCCAATTTCATAACATTACATGAACAATCCTGAACATTTTTCATGCACTTAGCTTGGGCATATTTTCCAATTCTAAACAGAACTCCTTTCACCCAGCTTATTTACCATTTATTTCTATACCAACTAGCATTTATACAAGACAGCGAAATTAATCATTCTATTACCCATTAATTCTCATCTTATCTCAGCATTAGACTTTAACTAGAGCTATACCAAGAGGAATAACCCTAGGCATACCATAAACCTCGTAGTAGCAATTTGTTTTTTTTTTTTCTGTTTAATAATCTTGAGCATCCATTAATAATCGGCTTGTTAACCTTCCAACATAACTTAAAATCCTATTATAGTCATACCTTCATCTGTCATGATCTCCTTTTAGTTCAGCATCGTCTAACCCTTTAAATCCTTTAAACAATTATATCGATCACCCTCTTTGTTATGATGTCTATCCTAATCCAGGCCTAACAATCATCTAACACCTTAAGCTATTTATTCCACATTTAATACAAAGCTCCAAAACAATCTCCTCGAAACCCAACCATTCCTAACTCTTCGAAACCTATATAAATATAGGTAACTTTAATTTCCACCATCCAACACCACCATTCTTTCTCTCTCTCTCTCTTCCTACTTCCTTCCTCTACTTGTTTTTGTTTCGATCCGTGCCTAAATAAGGAGATAAAAATAGTCCTTTGCCGGACCTATCGGAGCTCTCCGGCGCCAGAATAGTGGTTTTTCCGGTCAACTAAGTATATTTTTGGAATCCCGTAAGTCTCCTCTACATCCCTATGTCTTTAGTTTTTCGTTTTGCTATACTTGAAAAATTAGGCCTTGTCTAAATTGGTATTTCTGGGAGTTCTAAGCTTAATAAATTGAACATTGGACTTTGATTATGAGTTTCTCTGAGTAGATTTTTCATTGTTGGAGGTTTTCTTAATTATTGGGAATTTTTGGACTTTTGGATATATTAAAAATAGGGCTTTTGATGATCTGAGGTGTCTATAGTTAAATTAATAATTTTTAGATGTTTATTAAGGTTTGGAAAATAAATTTTGAATTAAAGAATGGATTTTTGAGGTTGAGAAATAATTTAGGGATGTAAGGTTTAATTTTATTTAGGCTTGAATTTTTATAAATAGTTATTGGAAAGATAGATAATTTTGGATATATGTATAAATGGAGTAGAGATAAATTTTAGAGATAGAAAGGGAGAATAAATGTTAAATAGAAATTTAAAATAAGTAAGGGCAAAGAAAGGGTGGTAAGTAATTTATTTTCCAACATGTAAAATTGTTGGATAAATAATTAATTGTGGTTGTATGTATGGTTGTGTAGTGCTTGAATTGCACTAAGTTAGCAAGGGGGAGCTGCACTATTGTGAGATTGGTGCCAGCTATCAGGTAACCGCTTTCTGCTTGTTTATGTGTGTGTGTAGTGTTAGTAAGTAATTTGAAATATTAGTATTTGATAATTATGATGTTATATGGAGATGAGGTTTTGAATCACAGTTGAGATATGATTATCAATTGATGATTGATGAGATATGGAAATGAGATCTTGAAATATTAATATTTTTCATAATATAATGTCTTGTGGAATATTATTTTGAAATGGCATAAATTTGTGATTTGAAATATTTGGAAATGAAATATATGTGATTTTGGAAACTATTTCATATATATATATATTTATCATGAAAATTCTGGAAGGCCTAGTGCCTGATTGTGGTGTTGCATATCTATGTGTTGTTTGTGAGAAATTATTTGTGAATGTGACAACGGTGAATTGGAAATTGTGCCATAACGTGATGAGATACCCTGTTGCGCCACAGGGACTAATTGATATATTATGAGAAATAAAGGAGAGAAAGACGTAAAAGGGGAGATCGCCCCTCACGGATTCAGAAAGGACAGAGATCCTTATAATCCGTGGTACTATTCAGGGAGGGTAGAAAGTCCCTCGTGAACTGTACCGTGGTGATCAGGGGCGGGTGGAAGGTCCCGACTGGTCCCACATGTTTTCCCAACATTTCTAGTAAGATTTGTTTGGGTTGTCTGTAATTATCAATAATATATATACTATTCTTGAGGATGAATTGTGATGGGAGAGAAAGACGTAAAAGGGGAGATCGCCCCTCACGGATTCAGAAAGGACAGAGATCCTTATAATCCGTGGTACTATTCAGGGAGGGTAGAAAGTCCCTCGTGAACTGTACCGTGGTGATCAGGGGCGGGTGGAAGGTCCCGACTGGTCCCACATGTTTTCCCAACATTTCTAGTAAGATTTGTTTGGGTTGTCTGTAATTATCAATGATATATATACTATTCTTGAGGATGAATTGTGATGGGTTATTCCACAATTATAAACGATGAGAAGAGATTTTGGGAATAAGACGTGCATTATATGTGAATACCTGAGCATGCTTCTGAATTGATATATATGTATGTATTCCACTGGACACCTTGCTAGCACACACCACACGTAGATGAGTAGTCAGTGGTTGCGTTTTGGGGCTACCCCCCGTTGATCTCACTTTTGCAGGTCTTAGGAGCAGTGTAGAAAGTCAAGGGAAGGATCCGGGACGTTCTCACTGATTTAGTGAGTAAATTCTGGACTATTCAGACAGAATGGTATTGCCACATTTAGGATCATGCATTTGTGACGCTTCCGCATGAACTTGTTATTGATTTTGGTATTTCCTGTATAATTCCTTTTATGAAATAATATTTGGAATTCCTTTGATTTTTATAAATTTTGGGACCGGTCCAATTCCGACAAACTTGGATTATTTGGGATATTGATGAAATTCTTAAGTGTCGGATCCATATAACATCATAATTATCAAATACTAATATTTCAAATTACTTACTAACACTACACACACACATAAACAAGCAGAAAGCGGTTACCTGATAGCTGGCACCAATCTCACAATAGTGCAGCTCCCCCGTGCTAACTTAGTGCAATTCAAGCACTACACAACCATACATACAACCACAATTAATTATTTATCCAACAATTTTACATGTTGGAAAATAAATTACTTACCACCCTGTCTTTGCCCTTACTTATTTTAAATTTCTATTTAACATTTATTCTCCCTTTCTATCTCTAAAATTTATCTCTACTCCATTTATACATATATCCAAAATTATCTATCTTTCCAATAACTATTTATAAAAATTCAAGCCTAAATAAAATTAAACCTTACATCCCTAAATTATTTCTCAACCTCAAAAATCCATTCTTTAATTCACAATTTATTTTCCAAACCTTAATAAACATCTAAAAATTATTAATTTAACTATAGACACCTCAGATCATCAAAAGCCCTATTTTTAATATATCCAAAAGTCCAAAAATTCCCAATAATTAAGAAAACCTCCAACAATGAAAAATCTACTCAGAGAAACTCATAATCAAAGTCCAATGTTCAATTTATTAAGCTTAGAACTCCCAGAAATACCAATTTAGACAAGGCCTAATTTTTCAAGTATAGCAAAACAAAAAACTAAAGACATAGGGATGTAGAGGAGACTTACGGGATTCCAAAAATATACTTAGTTGACCGGAAAAACCACTATTCCGGCGCCGGAGAGCTCTGATAGGTCCGGCAAAGGACTATTTTTATCTCCTTATTTAGGCACGGATCTGATTGCACCATATTTTTATATACTTTTCATTGATAAAATCAGTAGATTATTGCATGTTCTTAGGGTAATTGCACCTAATTAGGGTAATTTCTGGCTTTTGCACTCTTTGTTGGAAGTTATTCTAGTCAAGGACAATTTGGGCATAATTAGCATAAATTATTGTTAACCTATTTTCAAGAACATTTGATGCTACCTCTAGTTCATTCTTATGCGCATATGATAGAAGAAACATGCCCAAACTGAAGGAAAAATAGCAAATCAAGAGGACATGGTTTCTGTCCCTCGCCGTGGACCTTCCACGGCGAGGCCCCTCCTCCTGAGCCATTTTCTGTCCCTCGCCGTGGACCTTCCACGGCGAGGCCCACGGCGAGGACCCCTGTTATGCACCTTCTCTGCCCCTCGCCGTGAGCCTCCCACGGCGAGGCCCTTTCTTTTGCATCCCCTCTGCCCCTCGCCGTGAGAGGCCCACGGCGAGGCCCTGAAAACTGGTGTTCTGCTGTGCGTTTCAGGAATTTTTGGGGGAGTATATAAGATAAAAATCAGACCCTTCTTCATTGTCCAAGGTCCCTCTGCTCGAAACACAGCCCCTCTCCTAGGGTTTCCTTCCATTCCTTCATTCCCCACTCATTTCCACCTCCATCTTCATCTTCTACCTTCTTCCACCCTCTTCTTCCATGGATTTTCGGATGGGGCCTCTTCTTGGGGTCCCTCTTGGAGTTTCTATGTTGGATTGAGGAGCTCTTCATCTCTTGAGGATGGGTTGATGGTGTCTCAAGCATGGGTTCTTCATTAGGGGAGTTTTTCTTTGTTCTACCATATGTATTTAGGATTTCTTCTATGTTTATTTGAACCTCTCTTGGAAGATGTTTGGATTTATGTATTGGATTGAGATTTTGGATATGTATGTGTATGAACTATATGTGTTTATTTTGGGCTTTGAACACTTGAGTTATGAATTCTTATCTACATTGTGGTTTTATGAGAGCCACAAGTGTTTTGACTCAAAGTATTTCACACATCAAGTGGACTTTAATACTAACCCTAAGTAATGGCTATGAAAGTGGTTGCTAAATTAGTCATTGATTAGGGCTAGTGGACCCCTAGTGGTTGCTTGGGGATTTCTCTAACTAGACTTGATGAATCAAACCCCTAAATGATTTGAACCTATGTTTGTCACCTCACCTAGACTCAAGAGATTCATTCCATCAATTTCACTTCATCCATCCATCCATTCCACCTCATTAAAGAAAAGATAAAAAAATATTGTAGTTAGGCTCATTTTGCATATTTCCTATTAAAACCCAACAAAACCTCTTTTTATACTTCATTTGCATGACATTTAGTTTCCTAGGTTAGTCATTAGGCTCCTTGAGAGACGATCCGGGATCACACCATTATAGTGCAATCCTTGGTTTTATAAATATTTTGCATTTAACCCCCAAGGCGATTAGGAAAAGGTTAAATCAGGATCGAAACAAAAACAAGTAGAGGAAGGAAGTAGGAAGAGAGAGAGAGAGAAAGAATGGTGGTGTTGGATGGTGGTTCCGACGACGGTGGTGGTTTGGGCGGTGGAAAGAGAGCGAGAAAGAGAGAGCGAGAACTTGGAGAAGGAGAGAGAGAAGGAAGGAGGAAGAAGACGACGGGAGGAGTGAATGATTGAGGAGGGGGGAAGATTAAATAAAGGAGAAGGGGAAAATTACACTATTAGACCCAAAATTTTCAAAATTTATTTTGAGCCACAAAAATTCCTTTTATTTTCAAAAATTTACCTACCAAACCTCTTAATTATTTTCTCCCACAATAACCTCCTTTGAACCTAAGAATAATTTTTTTTTCCAAATTTATTTTCCTTAAAATAAGGGAGAAATAAAGTCTTTTAGATCATCAAAATACCTCAAAAATTCTCATAATTCCATAATCTCTTATAAATCAATTCCTACTTAGCCCACTAATCCTCAATTAGATTTTCAGGATGTTACAGTTCTCCCCATATTAATCGTTGGAAACAAATAATCTCCACAACGATATTTTGATAGCATCACCTTCACCACTCCGAGTAACCAACTACCACCCAAGCTTCATCATATAAGCTTGGTTATGTTCCTTCATGTGTTGTAATCCCAATCCTCCCTTATTTCTTTCTCGACAAACTGTTTCCCAATTTACTATGTGAGCCTTGTGTTTTTCCTGTGTACTACCCTATATAAAATTCCTATTTTTCTTCTCAATGGTCTCACAAGTGTAAGCTGGTATATTTGCTGTCTGCATAGTGTTCCCAGGAATGGAAGAGGTTACTGATGACACTAAAGTTGCTCTACCCATAGAGATAGGGATTAAATTTTCTAGCCTGCAAGCCTTCTTTGAACTTTATCCACTAACTCCATGTAGCTATCTCGAGTAACCAGTTTATGATGAATGGGTACCCCAAGATACTTTCCCAACTCAGACGTAACTTGAAATCCCATTATCTCACTCAGTTGAGTTCACCTATTGTGATTAACGTTCGGCGAGAAAAACATCTTTGTTTTAGCATTATTCACCTTCAACCCGGAACTACTGCAAAATTCTTCTAGACAATTCCTTATCTCCTTCGCTTAGCTTCTGCTAAAAGCATCACATTATCTGCAAAAAATAAATGAGAAATAAGAGGACCATCATTAGAAAGTTTCACTGGCCACCAGTCCCCTGCTTGAATTCTTTCCCGGATTAGATGAGCCAACATTTCCATACAAATCACAAACAAATAAGGCGAAAGAGGATCTCCTTGTCTTACTCCTCTCTTTGAGAAAAATTCTTCTGTTTGTTCCCCATTCCACAATAATCTCATAGTAGGAGTAGACAGACAATTATAAATAACTCTCACAATTTCTTCTGGGAAATTAAGTGCATATAGACAAGCTTTAAAAAAATTCCAATCTAACATGTCATATGCTTTCTCCAAATCAATCTTGATCGCCATATACCCTTTAGCCCCTTCATACTCAAGAAATGTATTACTTCTTGAGCTATAATTATATTTTTTCGAGCTATGCCTTCTAGGTACAAAACTACACTGAGTTGGAGCAATAATATCTGAAAGAAAACATTTTATTCTGTTTGCTATAATCTTCGTTAGTACTTTGAAGATTACATTGCACAAACTAATTGGTCTAAGATCCCTCAACTCCTTGATGACTCCCCATTTTTAATTAGATTTGATATATATTTTGGTATAATTGGGGAGTCATTAGTTCAAAAATTGAGGAATTTTCTTGAGATTTTGAAAGGATATCAATTTGGTACATTATTTAGGGGATCATATAGTAATCATAATAACTTTAAATTAAATATAATAATTAGATAAAAAAAACGAAAATGAAAGTTTCGGCTGCACTACTATTTTGGTTCTTATTAGTTATTAATATTAATATATATATATATATATATATTTGCTTTGTTTAGTAGCCACGTGAAGCCATTTGACAAGGTAGTGCAATTTGAATGGGCAAGTAGACAAAACATGGTGGAAGAAAAGAGAGAACAAAACGCATGGGAGAAAGAAAGAGACATAATTGTGTGGGACACACACAACAAACAAGGCACTATGCACGCTGGATGGACAACACAAAGAGGGAACATTCTCCACATGGCGCACATACACTCTCATCATTCATCAATTTTCCTTCTGCACCAAGCACACCACACGACCCCACCATCACATAATATATTAATTCATCATCTTGGAAGCACAGGAGAGAGCATTTATTCCTCTTCTTCAAGAATATAAAAAGGGACGAAGCAAAGCGCAGAGGAGGCAGTAGCGCAGGGAACGGATCCACCATCTTCTTCTCCAGCGACGGTGAACGGAGTGAGGACGAGAGGAACTCCGTTTGCCGTCACCCCATCTCCTTCGTCTTGTGAGAGCTCGAACCAAAGGAGGAAGAGGAGCGGCAGTCACCATCGGCGTTCAAACCAGGAGGAAGGGGGAAGAATTTAATTGTTTTGTGCTATTATTTTCTTTCTCTGATTCTGAAACTACTGTGGCTGTGATGGTTGGGATTTGGAGCATGTTTAGTTAATTTGTTTTACAACTTAGAGCATTATGAACTTATTTGTGACTTAGAGATTTTCCCACTATTTAGTTATGCTTAATTTTAATTCGGTTTATTTAATCTTGTTGTTATTGATTATTGTTTAGTGACTGATCACCATTGAACATGTTTAGGGAATTTAGGATTGAACTCGACGGAGGGAATTCTAAATCGACCGTGAGATTAAATAATGTGGAATTAGATTTTTATCTAAGGAATTAGATTTAATCTAATTGGCGTCTATGATAGACATATACCTAGAAGCTCCGCATAGTCAAATTAGAGTGTTACCGATATAAATTGTACCTAATTAATACGTGTGAGACATTACACAATTAATTTAGGTAAAGATATAAGTGGACCGACAGGCATTTATAAACACTTAGACTCTAGATTAGCTGATTAAGTTAGGACATAATTAATTTAGTGGGAATAAAATCTAAGAAGCAAATAAGGGATTAGTGACTCTAGGTTGTTACTTCTTCTCTTTGCATTAATTAATTTCTTTTGTTTTAATTTCAATTTCTTTTCACTTATTAAAAATCAATTTGGTTGCTTAAATTAAACAAACGTGTGACATCAATGCTCGACTAAATTTGTGGTACCAAGTCCTCGTGGGAACGATACACGATTCACTCTTTATTACTTGACGGCCCGTGCACTTACGGAAACGTAGGTTCAATTTTGTGCCTATTACTCCTCCAGATGATCCTTCTTAGGAATAAGCACCAAAAGAGTACTATTTACTGTTTTAATCATCTCTGAATTATCCCATAAGGATTTAATAAATTTGCACACTGAGTCTCCTACAATACCTCATTGGCTTTGATAAAACAAAGCATTCAACCCATTCGGTCCTGGAGCTTTTAATGCCCCCATATTGAATAACACTTCTTTAATTTCCTTATCTTCCATCCTTCTCCCCAATCTTCGTATATCCCTGTCACGTACTTTTGGGTATGTTATCCTACATAATAAGGCATCATGATCCAGTCCTTCATTAGAGAAAAGATTAGTATAATATTGAGAAGCCATATTTATAAGAGAATCTTTCTCAAAGATCCATTCTCCGTCCGAATTTTTCAAAGCACCAATGAAGTTTCTCTTCCTTCATCCATTAGCTCTTGCATGGAAGTAACGAGAATTTCTATCACCATTAAGAGGCCACTCGCTTCTAGACTTTTGGGCCCAGATCAGTGAATCCTGTAGTAAAACTGTCTCTAGCTCCTTCCATAATTGACCATGAAGTTCATCTAATCTCCCTGTCCTACGGTATTTTACCTCAACGTGCTATCCCATCCAATCTTTTCATCAATATTCTCTTCCTTCTATCTGTAAAACCAAAGACCGTTTTATTCCACTGTACACAGGCTCTTGTGAATTGCTCAATATTCCCTAACCATTCACCCTCACAAGCCCAGTTTTGCCAAACAAAACTCTCAAATTTATCATGAAGAGCCCACGCCCCAATAAATCTAAAGGGTAAAAATACCATCATTCAAAATTATATATGACCCTTTTGTTAATTTAACAAAACCGTTTCACCAAACGTAAGTGATTCAAAATTATTTATGAATCACAGGCTCTTGTAAGACAGTTATGTATGTTTCACCAAACGTATGTGAGAAAGAAACTGATTTAGAGTGCCAATATGGAGGGTAAAAATATTTTTGTTTGAAAACGAAAATACCATCATTCAAAATTATTTATGACCCTATTGTTAATTTAACAAAACCGTTTCAGATTTATACACATTATAGTAAATTATATCTTCCCATTTTATTTAAGAAATTTCAAACATAGTAACATATAATTGATAGTGATTAGTAAGTTCTTTTGACTTCTTTTTCAGAATACTTTTATTATATATATACATATAATAAAAATATTCACAATAGCCTGAAACATGCTCAGAATTAGCTACTAAAATTCAAATGGGTCGGCCATTTGGCCTTATGAACTCACTATGGGATCACAGCTTCAATTCCAACAATTTTAAAAAGGGTAAAGATGCAAAAATACCCATCAAGTTTGGTTCAGGGTGAGCCCACCACCACGAAGTTTTTTTAAGGCAAAAAATGCCCACGCAATTACCAAAATAGTATTGTCAGTGCCCATTTCACTAACTGCGGTTATTTAACACCGTTTGAATGCAGAAGATTGACACGTGAATTTATAATGTTGGACACATAAGCCTTATTGAGTTGACACGTCGTCCTTTGAAAAGTCAAAATTTGTTTTCTTTAAATAAATTATAAATTTTGTTCATAAAAGCAATAAAACCAACATCAACAAACTCTGATCTGTTTACACAGTGGGGTGGATAATTTCCCAGCTTGGTCCATCAAATCAAGAAACTCTGATCTGCTTTTCACAACCCTATGGAAAAGGAAAACCTCTCTGATTTGCTGCTGTAAAGGAACCAAACCTTCCTCCATCTTTCTACAAATACTCGCCAATTCTTCCACATGTGAATTCACCTCCTCTAATCTCTCAACCTCCACCAGAAACTGAAACGAATCAGTGAAATCAATCAATGAGTAACCAATCTTCTCTAACCTCTGCATCTTCTCCATTAACCCCGCCAATCCTTTCTTCTCCTTCTTCTTCCATTTCTCCGCTACCTTCTCCTGCATCTCTATCATAGTTTGCGCCCAAGTCATTTGCCTCGCCACAGGAAAATGAGTCCCCAGTCCATTCCTCTATTGACAAGGAATCGTAGAAACCAAAGTCAACATCACAAACACAAAAATCATACTCATCATATACACAGCCAAATCCAAAAGACCAAGCTCTCCTTCCGAAAGACCAGGCTCTCTCAGTTGATTTAACGACGGTTATGTCCTTATCTTCCTCCTCGATCGCCGAGATTAAGGAATGTAAAGCCTTATTCACACGGCGAGCCTGGCCGTCTCCGATCGGAGTCTGTTGGAGAGAAGAGACGGCGATTTCGGAAAGTTTTTGGATGTTCCGTGCAGATTCGAGGCCGAGGGAGAGGGCATTGCAGATATAAAGGGATTTAACGATGCAGTTAAGGAGGTCGGGGATGAGGCGGTCGATGGGGCTTGGAGATTTGGATGAGGTTTTGGTTTGTGATGGGGAGGGCTTTGAATTGGGTTTCGATGCAGAGGAAGGTGTTGAGGACATTGCAGAGGAAGGAGATGGAGAGGTGGTGGGGTTTTGTAGTGATGATGGTGTGGAGAGGAGGTGGGAGAATTTTTTGGTGAGTTGTTTCTAGAAAAGGTCAAGGTCTGTGAGTTCTTGGTCATGGTTTCCTTCCACATCCTCCCCCTTTAGGAGAAGAAGCCATGAAAGGTCCTTCCAAACAGTGATAAATAACGGCAGTTAGTGAAAATAAACGGCATGGACACTGACCATACCATTTTAGTAACTGTGTGGGCATTTTTGGCTCTAAAAAAACTTTATGGTGTTGGACGCACTCTGGACCAAACTTTGTGAGTATTTTTACACCTTTACCCTTTTAAAAAAGATGATTCAAATTGTCCCTTATACTTTGAGAAATTAATTAATGCATTGGGAACCATAAAGTATTTATATTAACATAGTTTAATGTAATTTTAAAAGGAATCAAATACTCAAAACCCTCCTGAATTATATTGACGGCCTCCTATTTTAAAAAAACACTTAAATCAGCAAAAAATATTTCCCAATTCACCCTTAATCAGGATAAATTTAAAGCCGTACGTGATTGCATTTTGTCCCAATGATGTTTCTTAAGCAAAGCTTCTGGAAGAAGAATGTAGGAAGGCGGGTTTTTGTATTAACCTATACAACTTGTCCCTTCTCGTAATAATGATGATTGCAAATATATATTTCCTTATGACATATCACCTTTTTTTTTTTTTTGACTATAAACTGGAGAAAAAGTTTACATGAAACTTAGAGTTCTAAACAACATTGGTTTGGTCTCTACCCCCGACTGCCTCAAGGGATGGCGGAGGTTGTTCAAAGAAGCAAAAGTTTTGCACCATAGCATGTGCCATCTTGGCCATATGATCTGCCTGAGAGTTGCTCTCTCTCGGATTATGTTCCATCACAACTTGCCAATCTCTTGCTAACAACAGGCGTGTATCCTCTATGATATCTCTGAACGGATGTTGATTAGGGCATCCTCTTGTAAGCAAATTAATAACCTCAATCGAATCCGTCTTGACTTGAACTTGCCTTATGTTACGATCCCAGCACAGATGCAGTCCCTGTATGACTGTCATAATTTCCGCAATGGTTGGAGGAACATTGATTAGCTTGCAAACATATCCCCCAATCCATTCTCCTGATGAGCCTCTGATGATCCCTCCACAACCGCTGCTACCGGCGGGGAGGACTGATCCATCAATCTCTAGTCGGGAAAAGTCGTGTTCCGTCGGCATCGTAATTCTACAATCGCCCGCCTGGAACTTATAGAATTTGCATCGAGCTGTCAAGTCCTGGTCCCAAACTGCCCTCAATAGGCTGTCAGTTGCATTACTGAAAATATATCACCTTTGATATGATGATTGTAAGATTTATTTTCTTTTTCACTAACTTTAATCCAAGTATGGAATAATTTAACAAAAAAAAGAATATTTAATTAAAATAAGTTACATTCATCATATCAAGTAGGGGCGTTCACGGGACGGGACGGGACCGGGACGACCCCGTCCCGTGTCCTGTCCCGTCTCGAACTTGTCCCGGTCTCGATCGGGACGGGACGGGACCGGGACGGGACAGGCCTTGTCCAGGAACTTTTTCCCAATTAAAAAAATTGACCCAAAAATTTTTTTTTGCAGAGCAACACATTTGGTGGGTGATTTTATAGCATAATTAAATCTCCTCCAGTGCCATGAGCACTCCATATTAATACATAATAAACCAAAAACATAATAATTAGAGTAAAAAAAGTAGCAACAACTACACATTTAAATAGAGTTTAAAAAAAACTTCAGATGTGATGTGTTACACATAGAGCATAGTGGCAGCGGACAAGAAATTTGAGATCAATGAATGGTTGGAACTTAGTTTAGAAGTTAGAGTTATATATTTTTTTTAAAAAATTCATATATACTCACATATGAGACAGATGACACATGTATTTTTTTAAAAAAAATTATGAACATACATATATATATATTCGGGACGGGACGGGATCGGGACGACCCCGTCCCGAGTCCCGTCCCGTCCCGTCACTACTACAGAATAGGGCTATTGCGGCGCAGCAATACCGGCGCTTACTTAAATAAGCGCCGCTATAGGGTTTAAAAGACCTATACCGGCGCTTACTTAAATAAGCGCCGCTATAGGTCTAACCTATCCCGGCGCTTATAAAACTAAGCGCCGCTATAGACTTTACATATTAATTTTTTTTTATTTTTTTCTACTAGAAAACGTATCCCGGCGCTTGTGTCTGTAAGCGCCGGGATAGGTTATTAATATAAAAAATTAATATAATTATTTAAATATTAAATTAAATATTCCTATTCATTTTTAATAAAAATTATTTTTTTAGAATTTAAAAAAATAATAATGAATATAAAAATTTAATATTAAATATTAAATAATTAATTAAAAATTAAATATCAATTTGTATTTTATAAAAATATTACGTGCACCTATAGCGGCGCTTCTTAAAGAAAGCGCCGCTATAGGCATAAAAAAAAAAGAGGGAAAGTTTCCCCCCATTTTTTTTTTCGAATTTTCACCTATAGCGGCGCTTTCTTTAAAAAGCGCCGCTATAGGTGCACCTAATATTTTTTAAAAATACAAATTGATATTTAATAGTTAATTAATTATTTAATATTTAATATTAAATTTTTATATTCTTTATTATTTTTTTAAAAATTCTAAAAAAATAATTTTTATTAAAAATGAATAGGAATATTTTAGTTAAATATTAAATAATTAATTAAAAATTAAATATCAATTTGTATTTTTTAAAAATATTACGTGCACCTATAGCGGCGCTTTTTAAAAAAGCGCCGCTATAGGCATAAAAAAATGGAGGTAAAGTTTCCCCCCATTTTTTTTTCGAATTTTCACCTATAGGGGCACTTTCTTTAAAAAGCGCCGCTATAGGTGCACCTAATATTTTTAAAAAATACAAATTGATATTTAATTGTTAATTAATTATTTAATATTTAATATTAAATTTTTATATTCTTTATTATTTTTTTAAATTCTAAAAAAATAATTTTTATTAAAAATGAATAGGAATATTTTAGTTAAATATTAAATAATTAATTAAAAATTAAATATCAATTTGTATTTTTTAAAAATTTTAGGTGCACCTATAGCGGCGCTTTTTAAAAAAAGCGCCGCTATAGGCATCAAAAAATGGAGGGAAAGTTTCCCCCCATTTTTTTTTCGAATTTTCACCTATAGCGGCGCTTTCTTTAAAAAGCGCCGCTATAGGTGCACCTAATATTTTTAAAAAATGTAAATTGATATTTAATTGTTAATTAATTATTTAATATTTAATATTAAATTTTTATATTCTTTATTATTTTTTTTAAAATTCTAAAAAAATAATTTTTATTAAAAATGAATAGAAATATTTTAGTTAAATATTAAATAATTAATTAACAATTAAATATCAATTTGTATTTTTTAAAAATATTATGTGCACCTATAGCGGCGCTTTTTAAAGAAAGCGCCGCTATAGGTTATAAATTTAAAATATAAAAAAGGAGGGAAACTTTCCCTCCAGTTTTTGGTGCTTATAGCGGCGCTTTCTTTAAAAAGCGCCGCTATAGGTGCACGTGACTTTTTCTTATTTATTCTCTCTTAACACATTCCACTCCCATTTTTTTCTTCTCTCTTCTTTCTTGCTCTTCCTGTCCCACTCTCTCTTCTCTCTTCACAAGGGATTTGATCAACAACTTGTAAGTTTCTCCTCCTTTCCTCAAATATTCTCTCTTCTCTCTTAGCTTCTCACCATTTACCTCTCTTTTTTGTTGGCATATCGCATTCTCTTTCTCTCACTGCCATTTATGGAGAAATCATTTACAGTTGCAGATTATGGAGCTCCAAGTTTCCAGGTGATTTCACGAATCTCAAATGGTAGAAGCTTTTTTTTTCTTTCGGTACCTAGATTTTGTTGTTTCTACTCATTGTATAGGAATGGAAAAAGGGAAAAATAATTTGGATTTCTTGTTTCTACTTATTGTATTAAGTTACAACACTAAGCACATAAAATGGAAAAAGGGGAAAATAATTTTGATTTCTTGTTTATACTCGTTGTATTAAGTTACAACAATAAGCACATGAAAAACCATTCTGAATTAGGAGTATTATGCTTTTTGTTGAGTTCCAGTGCTGAAATTTTCGCACTGATGTAGGTGCATGTGAAAAAACAATATTGATTTATTTTTTTTAAAAAATAAAACCTATAGCGGCGCTTTTTAAGAAAAGCGCCGCTATAGAGAGGTCTATACCGGCGCTTTAAGACATAAAAGCGCCGGTATAGATGGTTCTATACCGGCGCTTTTTGTAAAAAGCGTCGGTATAGGCCTTTTCAGTTTCAATAAAAAATTAATTAAAACATACCTATAGCGGCGCTTTTGGGTAATAAAGCGCCGCTATATGGTCACCTATAGCGGAACTTTGTAAGCGCCGCTATAGGTCACCTGACCTATTGCGGCGCTAGCTATAGCGGCACTTCAAAAGCGCCGCTATAGGGGTCAGAAAAGCGCCGCTATAGGTGTATTCTGTGGTAGTGCGTCCCGAAGCGGTACTCTGTCCCGTCCCGAAAATTTTCGGGACGGGACAATCCCGTCCCGAAATGGCCGGGACGGGACGGGACGGACCGGGACGGGACGGGACGGACCGGGACGGGACAGAGTTGAACAGCCCTAATATCAAGTTTTTCAACTACAAGTGATCATGTTATCTTTTAACATCAAAATCATCATAACAAACAGGACACATAGCCATATTTGATTGAAAGATTTGAAATAATGGATATAATAAAATTGATGTAAGTATAATCATTCAATAAAAATTAATACTAGATTCGTGCGACACCCAGCTAACAATACAATTCCTCAAATTAGAAAAAAGTCTCCCCTACCCCCTCTCATATTAACGAGCTGATCCGCTCCTACAGAACCTCAAACCAGAGCAAAACACAACACATCTTATAATCAATAGAGTTATAAATTCCGTTGGGCTAAAAAGAGGAAAAAAATCACAGATCCATAAAAAACTACATAGTCAATATACAATTAGAATACTACAGAATCTATACCCGTGCTTCATTAGAGACGTTGGAGGGGCTCTCTCCCACTCTTTTCATAAAACATCCCTCCCATTTTAATTCACTAGATAGCCAGTACTTCAATCAGCCACTAGTGCTCTTCAATAAACTCAAACTACGATATTAACCAATTTGCCATAATGGTGAGCTAACAAAATATTCATCTTGGAGCATTCAAATTAATGAAATCAAGGGCCATCCTTACAGAGGAAGACCATTCACTCAAATTTCTATTCCTTACCAAGAGAATAATGCACAAATGAAAGCCAACTAATCATCACATAGAAATTGCATGAGCTCATTCAATGAGGCCTAGTCGAAAGATCTAACAATGATTGATTGGGCTGTTGCTCTAGTTTATGGCACATTGCTTCTACTACGTCGCATAAATTTGTAACGTCATGAATAACTGCTTCCAAGGCTTCAACCTGTATGATTACAAAGTTAAGGATTGTGGAATGATAAGCTTGCTATAAGCTTTATGCAATTAGGAATGCCAACAATATGTAGATGTTGAGGCCATTTCCAGGTTGTACGTCATGAATAACTGCTTCCTGGGCTTCTCTTCTCTTTGTTATCTGCAATATATTAAAGTCATACCCGTCTTGTGGAATAAGTTTCGTTTTTGGACTTCTTCTCACAAAAATGAGATTCGAAATGTGATATCTAACATAAATTTTATTATTTTTGTTAACATAGTTTGATGTAATTTTAAAAAGAATAAAATACTATAAACCCGCCTTAATTATACTTACAGCCCGTTATTTTAAAAACACACTTAAATCAACAAAAATTGTTTCCTAATTTACCTTTCATCTCACACTAAATATATAAGCTTAAAAAAATTACGAACAATTAAGAGTTTTCTTTTTTCTTTTAATTTTATTTTTTTCCTTGTTAGAAATTTAACAGCTTAGTCAATATTCAAACTTTCCCTTGGCTCCCAGCACCATCAATCATCAATCAATTTTTTAATAACAGTTCTCAATGTCATCAAGCTTTTGTTTATGTGGGAACCCTCTTTGAGATTTATAGCTTCAGCTCAAGTTTTGAGCAACGTATTTTGAACGAACAAGATCTACTAAATTCAACACTGACACACAGACAACATCGATCACATCGATTGTTATTTACTTCACCTTCACTTTTATCACGACCCTCAATAATCATGTGAAAAATGGTATGTGACCTGCTACTGTATTAATTCATATTTATTTCTTCAATATGTCTATGAGATTCTCCAAATTCCGTGGGGTCAAAGCCTTGCTTAGGCGAGGCAATTATTTCTTCACGCAACCCAGCAACATATATTCCAAGCTCTTGATTCATTTGTCATATATTTTATATATTTGTTTGATATTTTCATTATATTGCGGCAAAAAATTAATTAATTTAGTTGATTTCAAAAAAAAAATTGATTGAAGATTTGATCTGTTGTAATAAATATTAACAAAATGCGTTTATAAATGTTTAAAAAAACATTGATTAAAAATTAAAATTTTTAACATTTTAAAACAAACCTAAGTATATAACTTTTACTGAATGTGACTAAAGATTTTGTACAAAAAATGTTATGAAAAATGAAATTAATTTTTATAATATAATTAAAATCACTAAGTTATATGACATATCAAAATTTTTGAAATCAAATCTATTATAATTTTTTCTCGCTGTAAATAATTTTTAATAAATGTAACGAAAAGCTTTGTTCGAAATATGTGATGAAGTATATATGTTATATAAACTACATAAAATTCATGAAATAAAAAAGCATATTGGGTCCACCATATTAGGTGTCATGAGTCTCATGTCATTAGTGGTAGGACCGGTTAGATCCATTCCGGAAATGCGCATTAAAATATGCATTTTCCTGCTCACACTCTCTTTTATTTTTCCAATCTTTTTCTTTTAAAAACGATGCTTATTAACATCCATCCATCTATCTATATCTATCTATCTATCTATATAATATAAAATACTCTTCCATTAAAATATTATTCATAAAAAATTAACGGTCCAGATGATTAGTTCTACTCAGATCAATGAGTCAATTTATCACTTATTATATAATATACTAATTATATCACTAATTATATTTGATTTGTTATAACTATTAACAATTTTTTTTGAATTATTATATTTAAGATAAGCCCTAAAATTGTATTTATTAATAATTATTATTTGGATAATATATTATATTATATTATATGTTAGTTTCGAATGAATGATGTAGATCACATGATTTGAATTTAATAAAAATTATTTAATATATATTTGATATATCATGGACAATATTTAGTCTGAATATTGTTCAATACGCATATTTTTTAATATATTTTTTTTAAAAAAATGATATCAAAAAAATATATTTCTATCCTTATTTATTCGGATATATTGTAACCCTATGTTATATCTATAAATATGAGGCATACATTATGTCTATGTTCTACTAAATGAATAAGTTTATAGCACATTCATATAAGCACATTCAATATCCTCTATGATAAGCAATTTGGCAGAATGTATGCTATTTCAAGAATATATATGGCCATAGGGCCAAGTTTTCTAATTTAGATTACTTTCAATTTTATGAGATAGCGTGGAATAATTTTGTTTCACATAGATATATATACACACACATTACATGCGAATTTTTATATTGTGCTAGAGTTTTCTAATGTTCTGTTTGTTTTTTTCCCTTGAAATTTTGAGTCTTCTGGTAACCATAATTAACTTGGTGGAAGAGTAATAGAAAATAAATTAATTTAATTGATATAATTAGTTATAGATTAAACAATCAGAAGAAGCTGGAAGAGTATTCATTAAAAATTGAAAATAAAAATTAAATTTTACAAGACCACAAATTAAATTTTACAAAACTTTGATATATTAAAATTTAATATGTATTTTCAAATTTCAAAATACATATTTACAAACGAAAAATCAATTTTATACTTTCAGATTTTGATTTAATTAAAAAATTAATTAAAATTATATTAAAATTTGAAAATAAAAATTAAATGGTTAAATGTCATATTTGCCCGGAAGTATGCACGGAGGATCACATATGCCCCGGAAGTATTTTTTGGTCCAATTTTTCCTCGAAAGTGTGCAAAATGGATCATATTCGCCATTTACCGTTAAAATATTAACGGTCAATGTGAGTTTTTTTAACGGTAAAGGGAAAATATGATACACTTTATACACTTTCAGGGCAAAATTGGATCCAAAAAAACTTTCGGGGTAGATGTGATCCACTGTGCATACTTCCGGGGTAAATATGATTTTTAACCCAAAATTAAATTTTAGAATGAAAATGTGTGATTTCCTCTTAAACAAATCTTTATTTTTTTAATATAATTAGTGATATATATATATATATATATATTGGAATTGACCAATCAAAAGCTTCTTATGAACATAATTTTAGGATTTATCTTAAATCCTAAATATAATGATTGAAAATATAATTAGTGATATATATTTTGGGACATTTATTCTACATTTTTTTGTGAATATATTTTATATATATATATATATATATATCAAACGACAATTAAGGGATTACCTTGAATATAATTTGCTTGATTTTTTATTCTCTAAAAATGTTTACACTTTAAATATTTAAAATTAAAACTTCTACATATATTTTTTAAATATATTTTTTCAAAACATGATATCAAATATTTTTTAATCTTTACCCAAATCCAAATAACATGCCTGTCTTCCTCTAAAAAAATATTAATTTTTTTATATAATTAGTAGACATAATTAGTGATATATATTTTGGGATTGATCAATCAGAAGCTTCTTATGAACATAATTTTAGGATTTAACTTAAATCTTAAATATAATGATTCAAAATATTATTAGTGATATATATACATATTGGGATTAACCAATCAAAAACTTCTTATGAATATAATTTTAGGGCTTATCTTAAATTCTTAAATATAATTTTAATTAAATTTTAGGTTGAAAGTATGTGATTTTCTCTAAAATAAAAGCTTCATTATTTATATATCTAAAATAAAAGCTTCATTATATTTGTCCGTTATCAATGTCAACTACTTCAATAATGTCAACTATTTATGCATGCATATCAATAAGAATATACCGTATGTATTACTTACTCTTTTAATCTAGATATAACATGTTTACTGTTATGAGATATTTCTTAGAGCCCTAACTTAATATTTTACAAAATATACCCAATTTTTACGACAAACTGATTGATGCAACTACTAATGTGTATTTTTCATGCAGTCATCAATAATTTATGAATTAACATTAAATCGATAGCGTGGATATATATATATATATATATGCCCGCTATCAATGTCAACTACTTCAATAATAACATAATGAGTAAGTTTTTTTAGTTGTGTGATGAATTTAAAAATGTTATGCATGCTTATCAATAAGAATATACCGTACATATTACTTACTCCTTTAATCTGGATATAACATGTTTACTGTTATGAGATATTTCTTAGAATCAAGGATTTGTTCTTCAAAAACTGAATTAATTAGAATATTTCGGACGTTAGGCTATCAGTGAGTAGAAAATTTTAGGTTTTAAGTAATATAGAGTATAGCGAAACATAATTTATTTTATTTTTTATTCTCTAAAAATTTTTACACTTTAAATATTTAAAATAAAAACTTATACGTATGTTTTTTAAATATATTTTTTCAAAAACATGATATCAACTTTTTTTTTCAATCTTTATCCAAATCCAAATCACATGCCCGTCATAATCCGAAAATATATTATAATAATTAAATGTTGTGATTAGTTCATATCC
Source organism: Mimosa bimucronata (assembly GCA_037074515.1). Classification (NCBI taxonomy): domain Eukaryota; kingdom Viridiplantae; phylum Streptophyta; class Magnoliopsida; order Fabales; family Fabaceae; genus Mimosa; species Mimosa bimucronata. Next base: position 11,813,692 of record CM073440.1, on the reverse strand, counting down.
AAACTTAGGTGTCAAACGTTGAAACAAAAAAATCAATTGAATTGCCATAACAAAGTGATTATCAACATCCCATTTTGCAAGAGGGTGAGTACACGAGGGCACAGACTTGAAAACATTCAAAGTAACATACCACCAAGGAAAATAAGAAAAGCAAGTAGAGAAGATTCACAAAAGGGACTAGGTATAATTAGTTCAAAAATAATTCAACCTTAGATTAGCATTCTGTTCAAAACATATATATATTTTTGCTTACCGACTAAACTGTTCAAAACGTATATATTGTTCATATCTTAATAAAAAAAGGGAAAAGGGTCATTTTTGGCCCGGAAGTTTTAGCTTTGGAGCACTTTTGGTCTGGAAGTTTTTTTGGGACCAATTTTGACCCGGAAGTTTATAAAACGTAGCAATATAGGCCTCAAAATATTGTAAAATTGGCCTATATTGCTACGTTTTGTAAACTTCCGGGTCAAAATTGGTCTAAAAAAACTTCCGGGCCAAAAGTGCTCTAAAGCTAAAACTTCCGGGCAAAAAATGACCCTTTACCCATAAAAAAAGCTGTTTGCTTGTTTTAAACAAGTTGTTCCCCAAAAGGCACTTTACAAGCACCTTGATTTCAACTTGGAGTCCGAAGAAAACATGAACGATGTGTATGGCAGCAAGGAGAACGATGAACTACATGGTCAAAAGCTTTTTCTAATTTTCTAATATTTTGAAGTTCAGACCAGCCATTAAATTGCCTCTTCATATGCAAATCAAACTACAAATTTGACACTTACAAGTAATCAAAGAATATGTTCTACTAAGGGGAAGCAATCTCACGTTGATGTTACTTACAAGGGTATTGATGATTTTCTGCCTTGGATGTGAACCTTCGTTTGCCATTTTTAATGACATGTTTTATTTCCTCATTCACCAAATAAACTTGATAATTAATGTGTAGACAAAGGCGACCCTAAATACCAATGTAAATTTTGTGGTGCCCAAATTTGGTTTAATGAAAGGGTGAAAAAGGATGATAAGAAAATAAGTGTAAATCAGTTTTTCATGTGCCGTTGAAGGGAAAGGTTTCCCTGTCTCCATTTAAATACCCTCCACCGTTGTTGCAAAAGCTTTTCTTTGACAAAGAAAGTGATGAATCGAAGAACTTTTATGCAGATATAAGGTAGTACAATAACATGTTCTCTTTCACATCTATGGGTGGTAAAATAAACCATGAAATCAACTCGGTGCTGGCCCTTACACTTTCATGTTATCTGGAATTAACTATCATACAATTGGCAATCTACTACACCCAGAAGGAGCTCAGCCTATGTTCTCACAGCTCTATATCCACGACATTGACAATGAGATATCCAACAGGATTTTTGTTGTAAGGTAATTGCTCTAATATAACTTAAATGTACCATATCTTTTATTTAATCATGATTCTGTCTCTTAATGAATTGTTGATGTATGTATGCAGCAAGCATCAAAAGGATAGCACAATTAATCTCATCATGGTTGCTAAGATAAAGACATTATTATATGAGATAAATCTATCTATTAAACAATTTCATGTTGCAGCAAATATGCTAGCAAACCCAACAAACCAGCATTAAAAATGGTTTTATTGGGAAGTAGAAAACACGACAATCGGAATTACAATCTTCCCACTGCATCAGAAGTAGCAGCTTTGATCGTAGGTGATATAGATATGGAGTTTCATGTGAGGGACATTATTATAGAGAACATATCGGGGTCATTGCAACGTATCAATGAATTACATGCCTCTTACTTGCCTTTGTAGTATTCTTTGCTTTTTCCATTCTGGGAAGATGGTTACAGGGATGACATACAACACTAAGAGGAAACATTAAATGCAACGAAAACAAGAAAAAGAGTTAGCATTCATGAATTTCTGAGCTACAAGCTAATGTATCGGCCTTCAGATATATCTACAGTATTGCATTCTTTAAGGTTATTGCAACAATTTATAGTAGATGTGTATACTATGATTGAGGCTTGAAGGTTGCTATGGTATAGAACTCATAAAAAATAGTTACGGGCAGACATCTACCAAAGCCTGTCTGACGCAGTGATCAACGGAGAAATAGATGCTTCTTCAATAGGTAAACGTGTAGTGCTTCCAACCTCATTCACAGGTGGTGCCAGATACATGATAGGGAATTACCAAGATGCAATGGCAATATGTTGTACCATTGGGTAAACATATTAGTTTTTTAACCTGCCTATGTTGGAATGATTTTCTAATGCTTATTTCATTGAATTACCACAACAGATATACACCATTGACTTTCAAAAAAGAGGGCTCCCACATGCTCATATTCTCCTCTTCCTTGACAAAAAAGACAAGATTTCAGATGCGGAGTCGATTGACAGATTCATAAATGCTTAAATTCTAGACAAGATCTTAGATCTAGAGTTACACGAACTGGTGAAGAAATTTATGATCCATGGGCCATGCGGGCACAACATGCCCAACGCACGGTGCATGAAAGACAAGCAATGCACAAATTATTTCCCAAAAAAATTCAACAACGTAACCATAGTTGATAATTATGGTTATCAAACATACAGGCGAAAAGGTGATGGAAGGACTGTGGGGCTTAAAGGTGTGCCTTTGGATAATAGATACGTTGTTCCCTATAACCCAATGCTACAAAAGATGTTCAAAGCGCATATTGTAACTGTTCGCACCCAAGTGCATGGGTCGCGTCAAGTAATAAAGTGATAAAAAAGTATCGTTCCCACAGGGATTTGGTTACAAATGCGATCAAACAGAAGGCTTAGTGAATTGAATTAAGTTGAGCTAAAGCAAAGTGTGGATTGAAGATTGAACATGTAAAAGATTAACATTTAAAAATCTACTTCTAGTTAAGATTTTAGTCACAAAGATTATGAAATAAAGAGGTGATTTAGAAAACACTTTTCAAGATAAATAAAAAGATCTAGGGTTACTTATCCCCATTTAACTTCATGAACTAATAAATTCCTTTCCTTTTAGTATTCTAATGAATTAATGTGTGAGTCCAAGGTTCAATTTCATTTGAAAAAGCTTTCTCAAGTCAAAATCAAATTTATACTTGCATTAATTGTACAATCTCTTGCCACAATTAATGCAAGTCATAAATACTCCACCAACCTCATATGAACAATGTTAGGTTAGTAATTATATATCTATATTACCAACTTACCATCCATTTAAAACTATAAACTTCAAGTCTAACATGATTTTACCCAAGTTCTAAAACAAAATACTCTCCCTCGAGTCATATTCCATTTAACAAATCAAGTGGTGATCAAGCACTTGTATAAATAATAGCAAGATGAATATCCACACATAAAAATTCATTCAATGCATCAAAGAAAGGAAATACAAGGTTCAATTCATCAAGTGGTTCAAAGTAACCCTATAAAAGGGATTTAGTTACACATGGAGGAATAAAAAACGAAAATGAAGATTAAGACAGAGTTCTTGACAGACAAATAGAGAAGAAGGAAGAAGAAAGGAAACCAAGATCAATGAACTTGAATCTCTCCAAGCTTCCTAACTCTTCCCCACTCTCTCTTGAAGCTCCAAAAGTCCCAAAAATATGCCCTAAGTTCGTGCTCCCCGACATTCCACTAAAATAAATCCTTTTATCCCATTTCAGTAAGCTCTTTTAAGTAAAACGCGCAGTATTTGGCATTTTCGCCGTGGCCTCGCTGTGTCGAAGTCACGGTGAACTTTCTTGTTTGGAGGCCGAATTGGAATGCATTCGTCGTGATCTCGTGTGTGGCGAAGTCACTTTGTTTCTGATCCTGTGGTCTTCTTCTCAACTAGTCTTCAGTTTCACTGTTGTTTGTGTTTCTTCTGGACTTTTTCACTTGATCTCCTCTTCCTATACAAGAAGTAAAGAGGGTTAATGAGTTTTACAATTGACTAAAGTATATACGATCGTTAAGCTCCAAATTTCATACAAATCACAAATATTTATTTGCACTCTTTTTCATTCAGCTTTTGTTTTCTTTTCACCATTTTATTCACAAAATTGTTCACAAGCGCTGGGTAAAACATGATGATTTGTTATGAAATTTAGGAGCTTATCAGTAACACCCTAAATTTACAACAAAATAATACAATAAAATGATGACATCAGAATGGGATTTAAATTAGTTTGATGTAAATTTTGAAACAATTTTTAAGATAGGATATATCATTTGAGTCATAATTTAATACAAACCCATAAGAGTAAGCTAGGGTGACATTTTTAGGATTAAGAAGGGTAATTTATGGCCCAAGTTCATTATGTAAACCATGACCCAATTAGAAAATAAAAGCCCACGAAGTAAAACCCTAGGAAGCACCATTATGTAGCAAATTCAAGAAGATTGATGTTTCTTCTTGGTCTCCACGTGTAGAAACCTCTTTGTAAGACTAGAACCTTGTTCCTTACACCTCTTGACTTCTTGTGCAAGAAGGAATTGAACATTGAAAAGGACTTTTGATTTTATCTTGTCCATACACATGTGGCCTCTCCTTGAAAAATCAAGAAGCTTGTTCTTTACACTTCAAGGTTCTTCTAGCATCCTTATCTTGTAAGACAGTAAAGAAAACTTATTCCTTACACATCTTTAGAAGCATTATTACCTCCTTATCTCCTCATACACGTGCTCCCATCTAGAAATATGAAGAAGAATCTATCTTGAAATAGAATTCCTTGTAAGACACAACTTTTGACTCTTCCCTTGCATATCACACCATTACTTTTCCTAAAAGTCCAAGATTTCACCTCCCCTCTTGTGAAATGACACATGTACAATTCCCTAGCACTCTCACACTTTCTAGCCTCTTCCTTACAAGATAAGTTGTGTATTTAGCAAGCCAAGTAAGTCTATAAAAGGGGGACACCTACAAGGGAAGAGGAAACCATAAAAAGAGAAGAAAGAAAAGAGAGAACTTAGAAAGAAAGAGAGAGTGAGACGTGAGAGAGAGATAGAAGCAAGAGGAAATCAAGGAAAAGCTAAGTTGTCATCTTAAAGGCCCTAGGAAGCCTGTAGAGTTAGAATTTCTGCCAGGTAACCTCTATCACTTATCTTGCATATGTTGCCGTAACTGATATACTAATATCTATACCATCTATATCATTTTCTATTTGATTTTACATGAATGTCTAGTGGTATGGGATGACATGATATGTTGTACAAATGTATACTTTAGTAAGAATATATGAATATGGAAATACATGTGGATGTCGTGATAATGAATATGTAATGAAAAGTATGGGATAATGCATTGGGGTGGTTATTGTGGAGATGAGATATGTTCCACCACGTGGTGAGGGCCTCCACACGGTGCACTGTGGATGGCATTGTATATTGTATATTTTGTCCCACTAGTTCAACGAGGGACATAACCTTACAAATTTGATGAGAGGCGGATGGCACCCCTTTCGTGAATCTGAAAAGGGGATAGGTCCATGGTCCAGGAATATGCTCTGAGGGTTTGGCCCACCTTTATCATATGAATGGTGAGCTATTGGAGGAACCAGTCACATGGTTGACCTCTTTAGCCCATGGATCGTGTAGCCAGAGGAAATAAGGCGGTTAAGCTGGATTGACTGGGAGTGGGATATACATGATAGCATTAATGTATTTTATGTTACACTTTGATTTTATCATATTATCTCATTCTATTAAATATGATTAATGCCATACGAAAGGTAAGTGCATATGAGGTTACTGAGACAAATGTCTCACTCTAATTACCCCATGTTTTTCAGGTAGTCCGGTCCGAGTAAAGTCCAAGGGAAAGGCACCAGAGGAGTAATTATTACTACATGTTCCTCTGGAATAAACTAGCCATTGAGAGTACTGGCTGTCACCCAAGAGGGGGGGTGAATTGGGTGATAGGCTATAATTAAATCCTTTTTGAAATCTTTAAGCTCTTACTGAGAATATTTCCAAAATATGAAATGGACTGACAGATATAAAAGGATAGACTGGAAATTAAGAGAGTTTAGGGAAGAGATAATGCACACAAGATTTATCCTGGTTCGGTCAACCCAGACCTACATCCAGTCCTCAGGCTCCACCTGAGATTTTCACTACCCTCTTGTTTAATCCTGGCACAAGAGAAGCCTACCACAGGTTTTACGAGCACAGGTTCACCTGTCAACCTTTTCACTGGTTTTACAACACGGGATCACCAGTCAACCTTTACAGAGCTTTAGAATCTTCTAAACACTCCCCCTTACTACCCGTAAGGTTACCACCCAGTTCACAAAGCACCAAGCTAAGGAACTACCTCAAACAGAAGAGGATTTTAATAATAAAGTTCACTCAATGAACAGATTGTGATAAACACTTAAGAACAAAGTTATGTATAATGAAATACAAGATAGAGCTTAATAATCTGAACAAAGAATAACTCTAGCTCTTCTTTTCTAATGCTCTCAGTCTGAGAAGTTTGCAATTCTGTATAGAGCCCTGTTCATCTCTCGTTGTTTTTCGTGTATGCGTTGTGTGTGCGTCACCTTGTTCCAGAAGTCTTCAAGTCTTTATATAGAGTATTATATTTTTCTATCCGTTGGATACTTGGAGAACTAGCCGTTGGAAATTTGCTTCAACTAATCTTGCAGAGGATAAGATAGGAGAGACAGAAACTGAGAGTAACGTTATCCTGCTGCTACCTGCTACTGTACTTGCATGTCAGAGTATTCAGTAGCGCTAATATTATGTGCTATCGCTAGCTTCATAGTGTGAGTCCTGCAATTGAGCTGTTAGCTAACCAAAGTCATATATAACACAGAGGTTACTATCGCAAGCTTAATCCATTAGCTCAATGAGATGAAGACAATATAAGGAATATCAGAGCTTTTTATCGATAGCATATTCTCTTGGATTAGAAAGCATTTCATCAGCATAGATTATCTCTATCGATTGCAAATTTATTATCGCTATTATCCTTCAGGATCCTATCATCCAAGTATTCAGATATTTCCAGGAATCCTATTATCGATAGCACAATCCATTATCGCTAGCAACTCCTATAGCTCATTTGACTCTTGCTCTCAGGCACTAGCTATCTGAATGATTATTATCTGAAGCACTTTAGTTATCGATAGCTTAACCTGTTATCGCTAGCTGATTTCCTTAGATCAAGGACTTGGGTTATCTTTCTGCTAGCTGAGTTATCAATGAACTTCTAGCGATGGATTCTTTCTTAGCGATAGAGAATGACTTAGCGATAGATAATGACTTCGATATTTCTAAGTCTTCACTTGCTATTCCTTTCTATCAATTTGCTATGGAGATTTACTTAGCGATAGAGATTTTCATTCTTATTGTTCTGCTAAGTTATCATTTCTTATTAGCGCTAGATTTTTCATAGATCAGTCTTCATCAAAACTTAAGATTCTAACAGCCATGTACTGCTATGTTATGTATTTTGGGCCTATGTATTATAGCAATTAACTTTGATATATGTATATGTTAAATCAGTTTTAATCTATATTGATACTTTTGTACCATTTACGGGACCGTGGTACCCAAATTGTAGCAACCTCCTATGAAAATTACGAAATTAAAGAAGGGTGTTACACATATCAACATTTAGAAATACAATCAGTCTACTGCTATTAAGTACTTATTCAAGTATATCAGCGTTCTCAAAGTGGTTGTTAGATGTTGATGATAGAAATTTAGGGGCAAGCATAGATGATGAAAGTGATATAGAAATACCAAAGAAACTATTAGTCAATTACTTCAACGACCCTATTAGCGCAATCGTAGAATAAACTTATGATAACTTCTTATCAATTTTATCATACCATTCATACTTCAATGAACCTGCAATCCTTGCTCCAACACTCAAAATGGTTAATCAAATTAATGAGCACATGTATTCTCTTCTACCTGGTGAAGCTTATGAGTTTCTAAGTTGTGACAGTGTCTACAAATCTTTAACTAATAGTGATAGCATTGATAACTTATACAGCACAGAGTTCCTCAACACGATTGCATCCTTTGGCCTCGCACTTCACAAGTTAATTGTTAAGGTTGGTGCTCTAATCATGTTATTACGAAACATCGATCAAGAATCAAGCCTTTACAACGAAACAAGATTACGAGTCACTAAGGTAGGAAAGATGGTCATTGAGACAGTAACATTGAATGGTTCTAGGCCAAATGAGAAGGTACTGATACATAGAATGGACATGAATCCTTCATAATCAAGATGGCCTTTTAAGATGAAATAGAGGCAGTTCCCAGTCACTTTGTCATTTGCAATGACAATAAACAAGAGTTAGGGGCAATCTTTAAAGATACCTTTCAAAACCGGTTTTCATAAATGGACAACTTTATGTTGCACTATCAAGAGTGAGGAGTATAGAAGGGTTAAAGATTGTTTTGAGCCCTAACGAACTTGAGCGTGGTAACAAGATGAAGAATGTAGTTTACAAAGAGGTATTTATGAATGTAGATCGGCATTAATTCCTTGATATCCGGGGCGTTATACTTAAATGAGCTCATTCCTTTACCTTATTGTTTTAAATATTAGCATACATTTCCATCATGTAATTTTGAATGTTAATTGGTTGAATGACATTTTCTACATTCCAACATCTTAATAACAGAATATTTTTAATTTCTAAGGCATTATAGATTGAGATGTGTTTTTGATGAAGGGATGTATTAGTTTGGTTAAATGATCTGCATAAGTATTCTCCCTTTATCTATATTTGTATAATGATTTAGGTTAATATTTCCCACGACCTCATGAAAACAAATTTATGATTCCTTTTTTTGAATTGAAAAACCATATTTATGATTTCAAGTCAAATCACATGAAAAATTTCATCCATGAGGCCCAGCTCATTTTGAAAGAAAAAATCTCATTTTTCTCAATCTCCGATTTTTCTTCAAAATCGTACGTCCATTTTTCATAGGGAAAATTAGGGGAAGGGACCAAGGAAAAAATTTAATTACTCTTAAAAACCTTTTTAAAAATAATTATTTAGAAGGACCAAAAAATGAAATAAATATTTTAAATTACCAAACTAACCTCCCTATATCCTCTCCCCATATCACAATTGTTTTTTCTTCTAACCAATTGGCTTTCTCTCCCCACTTCCTCTCTCACCTCCTTCTTTACAATCCTATTGAATTGGTTAAAAGAAATAAATAAAAGATGTTAATAATATTATATTATTAAATAATTTTAATATTGATTTACAACTACACATGAGTGTATAGCGGTAAATAAATAATTTTAATGATGTTGTTATCATCCTCTTACTTGATTACGTTAAAATTTTTTGGGTAAAATAAATAATTACATTTTGATTTTGAATATCCATAAAACAATTATAATGAAATAAAATAATTTTTTAATTTATTAATTAAATTTCACTCTGTAGTCTGCAAAGTGCAGGAGAGTGGGGGTTGGCTTTCCTCCTCATCTCTTACCATTACCTTCCCATCTTCTTCTCTATTTCAACCCTTAGATTGGAACTTGAATGGTCCAGATTGATATTTCGTAAAATTACTAATAAAATGTTAAATTATTTAATAAATAAATTCAAATAGCAAGATTTTAGTTATGATAGTTTAAAACATCAACAAAAAGAATACTCAAAATATAATTTTTAGAAAACTTTGAATATGAATCGTCGAAATTTCAATCTTCGAGTTGTGATAGAGAAGACGAAAAGAAGACAGTAAGAGAGGATGAGGAAAGCCAACCCTACGTCAAGAGGGGTGAGGCCCCTCTCCATTTCATCTCCATTTAGATCCAATGGTGTATATTTATCTATCATATTAATCTAACAACTTTTTGAAGAAAAAAAAGGATAACATTAAATATATATTTTTTAGAACATTGTTGGATCAAAATGAAGGGTAAATAAACAGCGTTGATCTAAATGGAGGCAAAATATTGAGAGATCTCCCAATGGAGAGACCCCGCACCTACTGGAACCGCCCCCTCCCCCCCCCAAAAAAAACATATTCCTCGCTCAACATTACCCTGATCCGTCTCATCTAAACAGCCAAGTCAGAACAGTGTTGCTACTTTCATTTAATCAAGCCTTCTGTTGCTAGTGGCCCCCTCTGGGTCAATGTTACTATCTTTCTTCCTCTTCCTCTTACATGCTGGAAATGGCCCACCCTTTGCTTCTTACCCATTCTCACATAAGTTAACAGTGAGGGCCCATCAAAATGGCCAGATGGCTAGAACACTCATAATTGTGGCAGCAATAATGAAATCCACTCTCGAATTCAAAATATTTAGTAATGAGGTCCAGATACTTAATTAAAGAAAGTCCATCATATAATGCTCCAAATACTGATTTTCACAATGATAAGTTAAATAAAATTGGAGGGAAACTAAAAAAAATTTACAGTTTAAATTTTCTAATCTCTCCATTCCACGACAAGGGGGGGCCAAAATTAACATGATTACAAGTCAAAATCTTTCTTTCCGGTAGGCGCTCTAAGACCTGTGAAAAATGCATTTTACAAATTGTAGGCTCACCCCTCAAAGAAGTAGAATTAAAAATAAATATAAAATTGAGTACAATTAAAAATAAATATGAAATTGATGACTCCCCATATTTAATTGATTTGAAATATATTTTGATCTATTTGGGGGAGTCAATACTCAATAGTCAATATCACTAAATTGAAGAGATTTGTTTGAGCTTGATTAGCTATTAATTTGGTGCGTTGTTTGGGGATCTTATTGTAATAAATATCATTTTTTTATTTAAACAGGAACAGTTAAAATTAGGAGATGATACCAATAATGTTTTATAGTTATAAAATGGGAAAAAAAAAAACAATGACAAAAAGATTAGTAGATGTTATTTTAATTTCATTTATTTTATTTGCTTATGTTATCTTATTATTTTAATTCCTATTTCTACTATAAGTGAAAGACGTCACCGTTTTGGGAAGAATGGAATCATCATCAATTCATCATCTAACCTAAGGCCACACGTGCGTTTTGTGAGGAATCAGCCGCCACCACCATTTCTCATCTTCTCCTTCTCGAACAAGGGCGGCGACAACCAGAGAGTGAAAAAAAGAGGGAGAATGAAAGAAAGATAGATAGATAGATAGATAATACTGTAGATAGATAGAGAGGGAGAGAGGGCACCGGAGTGAGGACGGAAGGAGCTCTGGCTCTGGTTTGCCGGCTTCCACCGTCTTTATCTTCCCTGAGCCACAACGTTGTTGTTCTATCTCTTTTCTTCTCTCGAAGTCGATCAGACCGCCGTTCTTCAGTGATGGAAGTCGAAGTAGACGCCGGCCGACCGTTATCCAGCCGAGACGCTAGAGCAGAGTAGGAAGGGGGAAGAACTTAATAATAATAATAATAATAATAATAATTATAATAATAATAATAATAATATCGTTCATCACATACCTTGATTTTGTTTCCAAAAGGGCTCCAAGAATCATGGAAAGTTCTCGGTTGCTGCAGTTACAACAAAAGTTTAGGTTCCTTTACAGAGCATTATACAGGTCTATAGTGGATGAATAAGTCTAATAAAGCATAAGATTCCGAAGACAAGCAAATTATGGGAAAAGGAAAACAAGAGAGAACCTTTGAATGGCTTGACCATTGCTCCTATCACCTGATGTTACTGTAAGAAGCAAAAGCTTCAAGTAGCCTTTGGTGGCATCCTGTTATAGCAAAATTCATGGTGAAAAACAATTTCAGTACAAACCAACCTTAATCGTATACCCAAGACTACCTCCAAATAAAATGGTCATTACAAGCATGGAAAAAAATCATCAAGAGCATATAAAATGAAGGCAAATGAGAACCAGTTCACACCAGCAGTGCAATCTTTAAAAAAAAAAAAAAGTTTCTTCATATCATCAAAATCATTCCATGAAAGACAAAAGTCACAAAAACAAAATGCATCTCATACATAACCATGCAGGCTAGTCTTTACGCTAAAATGTTAGGAATAAAACATTACAAAAGAGGCTGAAATTTCTCGCTTCCTAACCTGACTAAACCAATCTCAATGGTGGAAAAGAACGATGAAACACTAATATTGCACTTACTTTCCAGATAAATCTAACTCATTTGAATTTTGAAGTACCATGTCAGTCAGCAACAAACTTAAGGTTGCTTACTTCTGCTAGTTCCTCCATCTGGATATGGCAACTTCTTAAGCTTCTCCTCAACTGAAGGTTTGGGAAGGAGTAATTAACAAAGTTCTATATGTAATCACCATTTCACCAAATTAAAGGCATTTGACAAACCTGTTTCAAAACGGCCATTGGAAGAACCTTCCACTACTTTTTGTGTTTGATGGATGGAACCTGCAATCTGTTGGTGGTCACTCTAACCTTGAGATTATTTGTATGGTTAGCACACATACCTTCCCCTTTTTCACAGAACTATTTATTTGGTGCAGCTTAGAGCTAGCAGAGGCAGGGTTTAGAGAATTCTCCTTATCTGGGTGACCACCTGGCCCTGCAGTAATTGTTGAGTTGTCAGATAAATTACTATCTGTTAATGCATACGCCTAGCACCCTGCATATATCCCAACATTATCCCATTGATTGGGTATTAGGCGTAGTGTCTTCAATATCACCTTCAGCAAGCATCACAGGTTTGGAAATTCTTCATCCGAATCATCTTGAATAATGATTTCAGCATTGAGTGGATCATCACCTATATAACGTCGACAACGAGGTGAACCACAATAACATTTTTTTTTGCAGCAGCACCAAAATCTCTAACATAGTTGTAGTCAAACGTAACCTCTTCATCCTGGGGAAGTTAGAAAGAAAAAGTTCAACTTATCCAAGCAAAGCACAAGACAAATGCACGGTAACAATGTTCCATAACCCCACCTCATAATACATGGAAATAAAGATAAAATAAATATTTCTTTACTCCCCACCACCAAAAATAAAAAAATAAAAATAATGGCACCCTTTCTTAATCTTCACGGCTAAAATCCTTTGAGCTTCTCTCTATTTTAAAACTATGTGCACATTTAGCTTTGAATATGTGGATTTCCTTCCTTGTATCTTAATGAAATGCCGCAACTTAATCCATTTTACTGTTAATGTTAACAACATTGTAAAATTACATGTTAGATATCAACAGTGAAAAAGAATGTTCTTAATAATATTCCATGCAAAGTTGAGATTTTATATGATATGCTTGTTCTAAATATAAAGAGGTGATCTATGTAATTTAACGTTTAACTCTGGGGAGGTCAAAAATCTTAATTTATCCTAATATTATTATGAATTCACATGCACCCATTTCATCAACTCAAATGTTAGAATCTGGATCTGCAAAATGTTCAATCAAATTGTGAGCAAATGCATGAATAATGATGAACAGGCTGCAAGGATACCTGCTTAATACCTCTTCATTCAAACAGTCCAATACTGATTTCACCATTCACCATCCACTGTTGCAAAAGGAGAGAAAGAACACAAGGTCAAATGGTGCACCAGAAAAAAAGAAAGAAAATGAGATATAAACGCTTCTGGATTTTCATTTCCAGCAGTTAATACATAGAAAATGGCATAAAGGGCTACATTCTGGAAAAGTGTGCAGCCCTACTGCGTTTAAATTAACATTATCATAATGCGTCACAATGGGTGAAACCAACATGCTCAGTAATATATCAATCACAAGCATAGAAACAACTCGTATACACACATTGACAAAAGCACGTACAAATGAAACAATTCAAAAATTTTCTTATGAGCAGCATCCAGTGAAACCACATTTTCTGTGGCTAAAGTATTCACCTTTTCTGTTCTACAGTTAGGATCACAACTATGATTAACAAAACGCCCAACTATGATTAACAAAACACCCCAGGTTTCCTTTTGCACTTGCATCAATCACCTGAAAACATAGAAATGTAAATAAAAAGCAGAAGAGAAAAACTCACGGTCTAACCTAAATAACACAATATTTATGAAAAACCAACAAATATACGTTTCTAGCCATTGACTCTACTCAGCAGCAGTAAAAACAACAAAATTCATCCATTGTGTTGAAATATAAATTAATTATATATATATATGTTGGGTTTTGTCTTTTCATCACGAAAGTAAGCCAATGTGAATTAATTGTATATATGATTGTATTCATATTTCAACACATTATTGAAATTGAAGTAAGCACACATAGGTTAAATTCATACCTCACTGCCATTCAAGGTCATGAATGGGTTAAAAGAAATAAATAAAAGATGTTAATAATATTGTATTATTAAATAATTTTAGTATTGATTTACATGTACACATGAGTATATAGCAGTAAATAAATAATTTTAATAATATTGTTATGATCCTCTTAATTGATTGTGTTAAAATTTTTTTAGGTAAAATAAATACTTATATTTTGATTTGAACATCCATAAAAAAGGAATGAACAATACACTATTTAATTGTGACTGCGAGGTTCAATTTTTTCATGGAAGACTTGCATGTTCTAATCATGTGAACATTAATTTGCATATTTGTTTGGAAGACAAAAAATCTTTATTGCAATTTCACGTACATATTATAGTTCATTTTAGAGAAGCTAAAATTGAGAAGATATTTTAGTCTTGACCCAGCAGAGAACATGAAACTAGTTGAAGGCTTACAGATAAGATTTGCCAGTCTCGGGCGCATACCGACGAAACCACATTCTAAGGCATCCTCTAAAGCCATCAGCTCCTTGTAATTAAGCATGTTCATATCCTCTCCCTTCAAATGCCTGAAACGTACGTACTTGTTCAGAGAGGTCATGATCTGTCCACGAATATATGAATTAATGAAGATAAGGGGCCATGGTTACCTGTGCTTGCATATAAATAAGCTAAAAACCCTCAAAAGAAATACATAATCAATAGAAGAAAGATAAAGAGAGGAAGATAGAATAATAATATAAGAAATTGGAGAGGAAGTAAGGAAGTATTCTTATTCACTTGTGCATACCAATGTTTTGATATAACCTCTATTTTATAGGCTTCAAAATAAAGGCTAACATAAAGAGTTATACGTGCATAAAAAAAGAATTAAGCAATATAATAGTACAATTAGAGGTTAAAGAGAATATGCACTTTCAATGTGGAAGTTATAGGTTGTAATATAATGTAACCATGAGAGGGAATTCTAATAAGATTCTATTTAATTATGAACACTCACACATTATATAATTACAACAAAAAGCTAGCTATATATATACCATCTATTTCTTTCATTTTTGCAACCAAGGTAAGAAGATAAAAATGCTGTATATATTATCAGATGGCCCAGATCTGGCCAGCCATAAATAGATCGATGGGTTTCTTACTTGTTCCTGTATACCATTTTAAACAAAGAGCAATTTGATATTAGGATTATATAGATCGATGTGTGCGTGTATACGTATATGCAAACAGATGCATGGACAAACCTAGATCTGAAGCGAGATTTTATAGTTTGTGACCCCACGGTATTATTTATATTTTAATCAGGCAAAGAGCTAGTCATTTAATAATTTTCGATCATCGAGTTAATTTACATATAAAAGGCTAGGATTAAGAATTGAACAACATCTAATTAAAAAAAAGCTGAGAAGGCTAGGGACAACTTCAATAAAACAACCTCGTGCTTAGCATCCCAAAGCCTCTTCCCAGAAGTTTTGTGACATCTTTCTAGAATGTTAAAAAAAAAGGCCAAAAGCAGAAAAAGATAAAGCGAGTCAGTATGTAACTCAGTAGTAACTTGCACATTTACTAACAAAAATAAAATAAAACCCACAGATGTGATGAGAAAAAAACAAGTAGAGAGAAAGAGATGATAAAGGAAGAGATTAATGGTACGTGGTGGAAGGGCTGATGTATTCATGCATCTTTTCCAGAAGCAGCGAAGATAATAAGGGAAACTTGGGCATCGCAAAGAACAATAATTTCCTTCGCCTTCTTCAGGATCCCATTCTTCCTCCTTGAATATGTCACTTGCCTGTTGCTTGAATTCTCTATTCTCTTGATCTTCTTGCTTTGGATTATTCAAGGTGAAATTTTTCAAAGAGGAGGAGAGCCAAAAGTAACAACAGCTGGCCCTTACTAAATTGGGTGTGTAGTTGAACAACTTTCTGTGAGGCACAGAAATGAAGGGTTCGTTTATGGATTGCAATAAAGACAGACCCAATTTTATTTCTTTTATTTTTTTAAAATTTGGATTTGTTATTTAATTAATTGCTGGCTTCACCTTCTTGTCCACCGGTTCAATTCCTCTCACACGGTCTTCTATAATATCTAAAGCGTTTTCTGGATCTGTTCTTGGAATAAAAGAGGCAAGCTTTCGCTTGAGCTAGATATTACAAGGCTTTAGACAGCCTGAGGAGAGTTCCTCCTCTCATCTTGAAGGTCTCTCGCGACGAGTGCTCCTGGTATATGATTTCTACCCTCTCCTCAGCACCTGTGTGGCTCTCTCGTGCTAGAACATCTGCACAAGCTAGTGTCTCCCTGTTTGCATAAGTAATTTCTACTTCCCGCTCACCAAAAATGATGTTTCTAGTGCTTTCAATTTCCTCCCTGTTGGGGTGGTCTAAACTGTTCTCCCTAGTCAGTAGATTAATAGCATCCAAGGAGTCACAAAATATTTGGATCTCCTGGACATTAAGAGCACGGCAAACCTCCAGTCCTGTTTTAATTGCCAACATCTCCCCAATGGCTGTAGGATATATGCCTAATCGCTTCTTGAAGCCCGCAATCCAGTTTCCTTTCTCGTCTCTCAGAACTCCTCCACACGCTGCTACATTCTGCTCTCGGACTGAGGCATCCGCATCGAGTCTTCGAGCTCCCTGTCTTGGTGGTATCCATTTGTTGCACCTTGATTCTTCCAGTTTGAACACCTTATGAGTCAGCTCTCCTTTGATGCACTGCTCCATTAGACTAGCCAGAATTTGGTGATGAATTTCCTTTGCTGTGTACGTGCCTCCATCAAACACTTGGGTGCATCTGGCTTTCCATATCGTCCAGCACGCGTGCCCAAAGATCCTTTGCCATGGCCACCCCTTCATTTTCGGGCTGTGGGGTTGGTGGTTAGCGTTCCATGTATGCCACTCCTGCAAAGAACATGAAAAGAAGGCAGAGTAATGGTTAGTCGAAATCAAATCTCTCCACACTTTGCTCTTTGACAGTTATATTAGCCCATGATAATTTTTTTCGATGCAAGTTTTGGTCTCAACTTGTGCCAGCCCTTAGAATAAAGTAAGTCATGGTTATACACGGTAAATTTTGAAATTGATAGAATGAAACGAAATTAATCTTGTGAGGATTTTAGGTGGGCGGTAGGAAAATCGAAGTCAAAAACCTATATTGAAGTCGGCGACAAATTTTTTCTAGCTTTTCGGAAAATATAATAATAATAGGATAACAATCAAGTGAAAAGAAAAAAGTACAACATAATCAGGGACCAAACATCAAATCACAGGGATCGGAATTTAAGGATAGTGATTTTCTACTAATAGCAAAGGGAATTCTCAAAGTATCACTAAAAAAAAGGGAACTTTCAAAGTAAATATTTATTATTATTATTATTATTATTATTATTATTATTATTATTATTATTAGGTTCAATGGTATAAAATACACATGTGATTTTGTCAAAAGTTCACCCGGCACCAATGCTTTTTTTTTTATCAAAAGTAACTTTAAACTTTTAAATTAGGTTCAAAAGTCAGTTATGGTTAAAAGTAACATGTAATTTGTAACACACTATTTTTACAACTCATTTCCCTAATAAATTAGCAATGAGAACTTTATTCAAGCTTTTATGGGATGTAGAACATCAAAACCATAACCTTTTCAAACTTTTCCTTATTTCGGGAAAATTTTGAAATGGAGCATTTTCCAAAAACTTTGAAAAATCAAAACTAATTACACAAAAATGATTTTCATATGGTTCAAGTCCCAAATTAAAGCTTAAAGATTCCTCTATTGGGGGAAAATATCAAATAGAAAATGCATATACTCAGGTGGTACAGTTTATTGATTTTCTAGATCTTCCTTCGCTCACATGTCATGTGATTATTTTTAACTGGAGGGTTATAGCTCTGAATTATTTTGTTTTTGGGTTTCCTCAAAGGCCTATATGTCTTATATTTTACATAACAATTTCAGGATAAAATAAATTCATTTACTATCTCGAATTGATCCATGAAAAAACATAACTTAGATTTGAAACCCATGTCATCCAAATCTGAGTTATGCTTGTACATGGGTCAATTCCATAAAGTAAATGAATTTCTTTTGCCCTAAAATTTTTACGTAAATTATTATACATATAGGGCTTTATAGAATTCCAAAAACAAAATGAATCAAAGTTGTATACCTCCATTTAAAAATCACGCAATCAGACAGATAATTCTTGGCATGTGAGCAAAGACATATTTGGAAAATCAATAAACTGTGCCATATGGGTTGGTTCATGTTCTATTTGATATTTTTTCCAAACATAAGACTCTTCAAGCTTTAATTTGGGACTTGAACCATATTAAAATCATTTTTGTGCAATTAGTTATGATATTTCAAAGTTACTAGAAAAGTTTTCCCTATTTCAGAATTTTCCAGTGAAAAAGTTGTGGTTTTATTATTCTAAATTATATACGAACTTGAATAAGTTTTCCATTGCTAATTAGCTTGGAAATGATGCTAAAAATAGGTTGTTACAAATCATATGTTATTTTTTTACCATAATTTAACAGTAAGTTTGATTTTTGAGCATACTTTGGAGGTTTAGAGTTACTTTATGTCAAAAAAAGTATTTGATGCTGGATTAACTTTTAACAAAACTGTATGTGTATTTTTTACCCTTAATATAAATATAAATGTGTGCGCATGTATCTATGAACAGTGAATTAGTGATTGGTGAGGAATTCATTCAAAAAAATGACCAAAATGTACATTATTCTCCAGAATGTTGGCTAAATTGCCCGAATAACCCCTTTTTTTTATCTCAGTCCAATGAACCTCTTAAAACTTTGATCCATGTACAATTTATTCTTGAAGCTAATTTATGATGATTTAATTAAGAAATAATATAATAAAATTGGCATTTATTTTATTTTTTATTTACGTTCAAATTTTTTGGTTTTTTGTGTATGTATATCTCAAGATTTGAGAAGATTATCTCAAGCCTCTATAAAGATGTGTAATTTTGTCTAACAAAAGATAAAATGATCTGCCAAAGAACAAAAGTTAGAAGATTGTTTGATTAATAATATACTTCATTCCTTAATATCTCACCGTCTTTAAATATAAGACATAGTTGACTCGATTTTTTTAGAAAGATTAAGAAAGTTAAATGAGCCACTTGATTATAATGTAGTTTTAGTATTATTAGATTATATATTAACTTATAAGTCAAATAAATGAGTTTAGGAAAAAAATTAAATCAAATAAACTAATATGCAACTCATTTAAATTTTATAAGATTTTTCAAAAAACGTCAACTATGTTTTATATTTAAAAAGGAGGGAGTATAATGCCAAGTTGACAAATTTAGATAGGTTAAAAGGTTAAATTATTTGCTAGAAAAAAAGGGTGGATAATATACTTAATATTAGTGCATGCTACATGTATTTTTGAAAATTTTACGTGTATCATTAAATTACATATAGGCTTGTTGGCGAAAAAAGATTACATATAGGTTTATAAGACAGTTAAATTAGTTTAGAGAATAATAATAAATATAGAAGATACAATAAAATTAAATGTCTTATATTTTGAACAAAAGGTAATTGACATCAAACTCATTATTAATTTAAAAATATTGGAGAATTATATGGACAAATAAAAAAAATTCAAAATGGTTCTTCTGCATCAAAGTTTTACTTCTAATTAAGAATTATTAATATATGAATCAATATTTGTAAATGCGCAATATGTTTCTTAAAAAACAATCTACTTTCCTTTTATCTAAAACACTTTCTTTATTCATGCCCTTGCAAAAGAAAGGCTCACCAAGGGGTTGTTTGATTCTTTTTAAAAAAATATTTTTTTAAATAAAAACAAAAAATAAAATTGTTTAGAAACTTGTTTCCATTCAATTGTTCTCATATTTTTGGATATAAAAACCATCATAAATGAAAAAACTTGAATCAAACTTGATTTCTTCTTTTTATGCCATCACTAGAACCATGTCTGATATTGTCTAACTATAGATGTTATCTGACAAGGCTTCGGTGAGTTATAGATGGTATCAAACATGGCTCCGGTGATGCCATATTTTGAACGGAAGTGATCCATCTATACATCACATACAAACATCGCTCAGGTTTCCACTTTTGCATTGCTTCATTGCTTTTGCTATCTTGTGTTCTTCACTTCGCACTACTCCTCTATGCTTTATTGGTGTGTGTGGGATCGAAATACAGATGTCTGTATTTTACACTTTATTGTCGAACGATTCTGAATAGTTCTACAACAATGCATGAAAACGCTGTTATATATATATATATATCTTAAGATTGTATTCTCATCTTTGCTATCATTTGCATAAACCAATTGGCATTGTACTGTTGGATGAAGCTTAGTACGATTTGATTTCTTTTAAATGAAATTATGAATACGATTTGTTCTGTTCTTCATTTATATTTCATATCTTTACAGCATGTTCCCAAAGTCAACCCATCAAACATTCTCAACCAAGTTGTTTCGGCATTTCCAGTCCCACCCAATGTTGGCAAAAGAAAAGTTCTCAGAAACTGATTTTAAAATCTTTCATTATGCTGGAAAGTTGAATTTGTGCTACATTTTTTTGGCTTTTTATTACATTAAAACTTTACATACAACAAATTTTTCAATGATTTGCTAGTTTTATGTAGGTCACTTACCATACAGATAGATTTTTGGACAAAAATCGTGACTATGTTGTTGTTGAACATTGCAATCTTTTGTCTTCTTCTAAATGTCCTTTTGTGGCCAGATAACTTGTTGGCATTATATTTCTTCTATTTATGTCTACAATGAGAGAATATAGCTATAGCATAGTGTTCAGATAACTTGTTTAGATGGCCTTGGTGGCCTATATTGTATTGCTTAAGGAAAAGGCAGTTTAGTTTATTAAGTTTTAGGCTCTTTCAGATAAGTTTATGTTTCTTCTTTTAAGTTTGAATGGTTCATATAGTTGAAATTCTCCTCAGATGCCTCATCTTGCTACAACTTATGCTGCAGTCAATACACTTATCACATTGGGTGGTCAGAAAGCTTTGGCATCAATTAATAAGTGGTTAGTTTTTGCTTTTGGTTAACTGTAATTGTTCGATATTTTTAAGTGATCTGTAAGTGATTTTGATTATGTGATTTCAAGTACATATTATTAGTATATAGTAAATATATTTGAGAGACTAGATTTTTAAAATGTGTAGTGAACTTACATGTTCTAATTTACTTAGTTGTCTATTTTTCTTTCTAATTTATTTAGTTGTTTATTTTTCTTTAAGTTTGTAGGAGTTACCTTGTAGTATATAGAAGTTAATTAAATAGAATGCTTGCTTTAAATGTATTGGATCCCTAGATAAATGGCTTTTGGTGTATATATGTATCGAAAATGTATATAATTTTTGATCTGCAGACATGGGATAAGATTAGAAATTAATTTTTTAAAAAACAAAACTGTCACGGCTTTTTTTTAGAAAGTTCCGCGATAGGTATAGCCTAATCCAGCGCTTTTTTGATAATAAGCACAGCGTTAGGCCCATCCTTTTATTTTTTTAAAAAAAAATAAATGGCCTATCCCGAAGCTTAAGTTAGTAAGCGTCGGAATAAGTAAGGCCTAGCGCGGCGCTTTTTATAATAAGTGCCGCGTTAGGTTAGGCCTAACGCAGCTCTTATTTAAAAAAGCGCCACGATAAACGATAAGTTTGATTTTTGAGTTTAATTTGGAAGTACAAATTTACTTTATTTCCAAAACAAAAGCACTTAGTTCTGAATGAACTTTTAACAAAGTTACATATTTTTGACCCTTTACACTTATTATTATTATTATTATTATTTGAGTGAATTGCTTCTTTTCTTGCAGCCACTACGTACAAGCCACAAGCATTAGGAAAGAAACCAATTAATTATCATCATTTACGTGCAAGAAGGAAGGTAATTAAAGGAACCTTATTGATTTGAATAAGGTGGCCACACACTCATCATCATCATCATCATCATCATCATCATCATCATCATCATCATCATCCGAAGAGAACACCAACTCCAAGTCTTGGATCTTCTTCACAATTGTTGGGGCCGGAGTGAGGATGAGAGGAACTTCTATGTACTTCGATGAATTTAATTAAAGGCCTGTGTAGTTAAACTTTTGTCTTGGATTTTTATAGTTTAATTATGGATTAGTGGATGATGATTTGAATCTATATTTGTTTCAAGGTTATACTTGCTTATTTAATTGTGCTTAATCACCCCGAACAAGAGATATCTGATTGTAATTAAATTTGGTATTCCAAAGGAGCCCAGACTATAGGAAATTTAGACTAGAAACCTTCAATTAAATAATGTTGGTTTGAGTTTTTAGACTTAATTTACTTGTGGGATAGACATATATCCACCAACCTGTCATAGTCACATTAGGCTTGCACTTAATTTAGTCTAATTAAGTAATCACTTAGAACATCAAGGATTAATTTAATTAGAATGCATCTAAAGGGAGAAATTAGACACTAAGAAGTAATTAAAGCAATGATAATCCAAGCCATCACTTTTGTTCATTAGCCTTAGCTTAGATTTTTTTCCTATTTCAATTTTGCATTTAATTTTCATTTGATATTTGATTTCTTTATATCTTGGTCAAATTAAACAAATGAGTAAAATTCAAGGTTCAATCAACTGGACCGATCAATGAACCAGACGAAGTACTAGTTCAAGGGTTAATGGTGGAATCGGGGGTCAACTCGGGCCAAACCGGCCTTATAAATATAATGTGAAAATATTAACTTAAAGTTAGTTAAGATCAAAGGAAATTTGTCAAAAAGATTATATATTGTACATGATAAATGTACTTTTTAAGTTAAATTCGATTTTTGCAAACTTTTTTAAATATTAAAAGGAAATTTCTCATTTTTTTATTTAACCAACAACTTCAGTCTTTACATCTCCCCTTTTAAATAGGTTTAATTTATATTTTTTAATTTGGAATAGAGCATTTTTGTACCTCTTATTTATGTTTAATTTTAGTTTTATTTACTTAATCTTGTAAAATCTATCAACTTAGTGCTTCATCACCACTAAATATGAATTAGGAGAATTTAGATTAGCCTTAGCAGAGAGATCTTAATTGGATCTATGATTGAGTGATGTGGGACTAGAATTTATTCTAATTTGCCAATAGAATAAGAATATATCTATTGGACCCATATATAATCAGAGTGAATTTGATTTTTATAGCATTTTGAGTATCCTTTTTAGGAATTACAAATGTAACTTGGGAGGGGGTGTAAGTGATTGGGAGATCCTTATGTCTATTAATACCCTAGAACCTAGATTAACAAGCTAAATTTAAATGTAATTAATTTGATAACTACATGCTCTATGAATTGAAAAGAGGATTAGCCATTCTCAATTGCTTCTTTTGTCGTTTTCATTAGTTAGTTTGTCTATTTGATTTAAATTTCTTTTCACTAATCATAAGTCAATTTAGTTTGCTTAAATTAAACAAACGTGTAAAATTAATGCTCAATTGAATTTATGATACCAAGTTCTAGTAGGAACGTTATCCGATTCACTCTTTATTAGTTGACAGCATACACTTGCAGAAACGATGTTAATATTTTGTGCCTATAAGGGGGTAAACGACCAAAAAGGGGGCAAATCTATATACTATGATTTCATAAATCTGAACTGAACTTGTAACTAGGGGTGTCTAAAACCGGGACCGGGACCGGGAACACCTATTCCCGATTCCCGTTCCCGGAATGGGACCGGGATTGGATTTCAATCCCGGTCCCGGCGGGACCGGGAATGGGACCGGGAATTCCCGGTCCATTTTTTTAAAAAAAAGAAAAGAAAAAAATGGGCTTTAATTTTGGTATTTAGGATCTCCTCAATTTCTTAGGTGGTTTCCATCTTTGTAACATTTTCAAACTATGAAAGAAAACAAGTCACAAATTAATTATTATGAAGTTATAAACAAATGCACAAGGAAAAAGAATGAACAAAAATGATATCACTAGTTTAGTCACTTAATTTATGCCATATTTAAGAAAAACAACAAAACAAAACAAGGATTAAACTTTCTCAAAATTCTGAACGCTTTTTTCTATAATAATGCCATGACATGAAGCAAATAAATCTCATTAAATATAAGAGATAATAATGCCATGACATAAAGGATAAATAAGTAAAAAGGACAAGTTTAATATAACAAAAACAAGAGATAAAATAGGGGCAAAAGGCTAAAAACACCATGGTTTTTATATAGGAATTTACTTTATATGTAATTGCAATAAAATTAATCCAATAGAATTAGCTCTCTAAAGTTTTGTGCCTAAATTTTTTTATATAAATAAAATGGGGGCCGGGACCGGGACCGGGATCCCGAGGCCTATCCCGGATCCCGGTCCCGGTCCCGGCCATTTCCCGGTCCCGATCCCGGGATTTTTTTCCCGGGCTTCCCGGGACGGGAAATTCCCGGTCCCGATTTGCCGGGACCGGGACAGGATCACCGGGACCGGGAGGGGTTGGACACCCCTACTTGTAACATTTCTCCTCATCCACTAAGTCAACATTTAACGGGAGCAAAATATCTAAAGTGCAGAAAGGCTTATATATATATATATATATATATATATATATAGCATAAATTAAAGAACAAGCATAGAGAACTCAGACGAAACCAAAGAGCCATAGCTTTTGACAACAAAAAGCGCTATGGATAGGTTTGGTTTTGTGGAAAGTCAGCATACGTGTTTTAAGCTCTCTATCACGTGTGCTGCTACATATAATTGAGGAGTCCTAAGATGGAGCCCGAGCTATGAGATTGACATGCATTCAAGTGGCAAATAAGAAATTCCATATCCTATTTGGTAGTATAAAACATAAGCATGACCAGAGACAGGGGTTTCCTTGATGATTTGATCCAAATTTTTAGGGAATAAAATAATTAGAACAACAAATTGCATTACAGAATGGACAAAAAAGTACCCATCATTCCTTTAGTTCATGCTAGAAATGATGTTACTGATCAATTGTTAATTCTTGAGTGAAATTTAAAATTTTATGTAACATGACATTAAAGCAGATAAAGATTAAAATTATCGTCCACTAATCCATAATCAAACTATAACAATTCAAGACAAAAGTTTAGTTACACAAACCTTCAATTAAATACATTGAAACACACCAAAACTCCTTTCGTCCTTACTCCGGCCGCTGTTAATGGTCCAAAAAATGGAAGGCTTGGTGCTCTCTCAATTAAACCGTGTAGGATTAAGTTTTTGAACTTAATTTGCTTGTAGGATAGACATATACGTACCAACCATTCATAGTCATTTTAGGCTTCACTTAATTTAGTCTAATTAAGTAATCTCCTAAGACATTTGGGATTAATTTAATTAGAATGCCTTTTAGTGAATCGAAAGACACTCTTAGATAATTGAAAGTCCTAATCTAGCAATGTAGTGGTAATTGAAATTAAAGGGAGAAATTAGACACTAAGAATAATCAAAACTATGATAATCCAAGCCATCAATTTTGTTCATTAACTGCATTTTAAATTTGTTTTCTTTTAATTTTTTAGTTAGGATCTGATTTTCAATTGATAATTGTTTTCATTAACTGTACTTTTAATTTGCCCACTTGACATAAAACAAACATAAAGCATTGAGCTTCTACAAAACCAAATCCATCACATACCTTGCTTTTGTTGTGTTAAAAGCAATAGCTCTTTGATATTGAACGAGTGAATATAGCAAAGGACACACCAATTAAAAAAAAAACCAAAAACATGGCACAAAATTATTACACTGAAGCAAATAGAAACTAAAACGTCAAGCTCCTCTCTCTCTCTCTCTCTCTCTCTCTCATTTGAACCAACTAACAAGGAAGAATTCTCTGTTTGGATTCATCTCTTTCGGAGCAAATTTCTTAGCTTTGCTCCGCAAAGACCCTTGATTCCTCTTCATTCGTTTCAGATGCTCCTTTCAGATCCTTTTCCCCCACTTCTTCTTTGCTTTTCTGTATTTTCGACTCTTTTTTCCTCCACAGATTCGTCCTTGTTTTCACTTAGATTTGTTTATAATCTGGGTTTGTTTTTCTATTTTCAAATTATGCTTCTTTTTCCACTCATAATTTTGTAAGCATCTGAGGTTTTCTTCTCTCCTTTTTATCATCTGTATTGGAATGGTTTTTATATGCTCTCTGCATTTGAATTCGAACAGTCTATTCTCTCTAATTCAGTCAACAGTCAAAGGTTCAATGAATGAAGCATTACGTCGAAACCCTCGTTTAGTAGTTGCATCAAACCCTTGCTTGAACTCATCAAAGGTTCGTGCGGCTGGTTCAATGAAGGGCATGAAAAATTTCATGCGTTCAACTATCTCTGCTGCTTTGCAGAAGAAAGTTCTTGTAGACAGGAATGAGCCATTAAGTACTCCATTTTCCTTATCCTCCTTCGAAGAAATAGAGAAGTACTCTAATCATGATTCTGTAGAAGAACATTTTCCTGATGGGCTATGGGAAGCGGAAAGTGCTGAGCTTGCAGCTTCTTCAGGTTCCATTGAAGGGAAGATTGAACCTTTTAACGATGTTGATTTGAAAGCTTAAGTCGACCCCTGTTTCTTCTCTCTTCAGGTTCCGCTGAAGAGAAAATTGAACCTTTTGAAAGTTGAAGGCCGACCCCTGTTTCTTCGCTCTTCAGATGAAATAGGAAGTGAAGTTGACAATCAGGTTTCTGTAACAAGTATACTCTTGCCGGAAATTGCTGAAGCAAAAGGAGTTGCTAAACCAGCTTCTCCATGATATCAAAAGTCATTGCTCTGCTTTTGCTCGTTGTTTGTTTTTCAGTGTCATGTACAAATCCTCATTGCGAGAAGGATTTACACAGGGGCCTTATATGGCTCCAACCTTATATGTTTTCATTAACCAAGCTCTCAATTTTGATGACAGATTTTTGAGCTGACTTCTTACAGAGGGGCCTCATATGGTTCCTTGTATCCTTGCTTATTTTGCTGAATGTTTTATTTTTTGTTCTTGGGCCTTATATGCTTTTTGGGCCATTTTGTAAATAAAAAAACCGTCTTGAACACTGACGTTTTGGGCTGGACGATTTCATCATTTTTGCAGCGTATGGGCCTGTTTCTTTGGGCTTTTATTTGATCTTTTTTTTTTTCCTTAGATGAGTTATACGTCACAACAAACTCGAACAATTGATTCAATATCAGTCATTTTTCATCCACAACTTTCAATCCTTCAATGTCCAATAACACTTTTTCCGTAAACAAGTTCAGGGGCCACACGAGTGCAACAAATCATCACTGTCATGTATCAACAGAAAATTCTGTTCCAAATCACAATAATGCAGAGCACTACATAAAGAGCGATTCAAATGAATTCAAGCGTTTAGAATCCACAGTGAAACAGTAGCAGCAAAAATGCGCATTCAAGTTTCACACAAACCAGAATTAATCACCCTTAGCATGTCAATGAATCAGTAGCAGCAAAAATGCAGTCAATACTGGTAAGATTTCTACCCAATTCACTCACTAATTATAATAAAAAAAAAAGAAAAAAATCAGCACCTTGAATTCCCTATGACCAATCAATATTTCAAAGAAGATGCAATGGTATGATGCAAAGCACAAAGCTTCAGTAATTGCAAAGACCAAAGCATCCAGGCAACAAGATTCATTTGTAGAAGCTCCTAAGTTTGAATTGGAAGAAATAAACCACAGCAATAGTTTATGCCAGCAAAGAGTCCACAATTCGGCAGTCCCAAATAATTTTGATAGTAAACTTAGAATTCAATGCAGAACATAATCAGCTTTGTTCCATGCACAATTGTAGCAACAAGCAAAAGTTTGGCATACACAAATTCAAACCAAATCAGATTTTCAAAACCACTCAGCCCCAAATTAGATTCAGTTTTCAGCAACAGATTTTCAAATCAGAATCACAGCACCAGAATCGCACAACAGCAACCCAATTCACCTATCAGAATCGCAGATTTGGAAATTTTCAGATTCAAGCATAGTCAAAAATTTGCACATATCAGATTCAAACAGCAAGCTTATTTCAGCGAAGATTCTGACAAAAATCAAGTGCAAAATGCAATTAAAAAATATACGAATCAGAGCTCAAAAACCTGTCATCAAGATAGCAGGAGCCAAGAAATTCAGGACCAGAAATCCTAAAAAAATCTGATAGCAACACTCTTTCCAATATATGGGACAGCAAAAATCAGAATGGAACACCAGTAACAAGTCAGCAAAAATGAATTCAATAGCACAAACGGAAGTGCAGCAACATTCAGCAAAATATAACTCTCAGGATGCAGCGATGACAACCAGAATTTTCAATTCAACACCAAGAATCAGATTCAGAACAGTGGAACGGTGATGAATCAAAATCCAAGTAAAACAGAACCAAAAGCAAAGAAAATCAAGTTAAAACTCTACGATTCAATCACACAAAAGCCAAAGAAATGGCAACGGCGCCAATTTGATTTAGCCTTGTCATTAGGCCACCAAAGTTCTAGATGCTACCTATAGGATAGGGATTTAACCTAGGTCATTTCCACATTTCCTTGACTAAATGGGAGATTTAATTGCAAAGTTTTCACTAGTTAAAATAGATTCTGTTTCAGATTCAAAGCTATCTTCTTCTTCTTGTATTTTCCTGATTTTCAAAGTTTTTAACAAGGAAAGAATGTGGTAATTTGGTAAGGATTAAAGAAACAAAGTAAGATGCATTCCCTTCCAATGTATGCACTAAATCATCCTTGTTCTCCTTAACACCAAATGAAAGTTTCTCCTAATTTCACAACCTAAACAACTAGATAGATTCATGAAATTGTAGATTACATAGAACCAAGCAATGACTTCTCGGACTAACATGGAACAACACTAAACCTCGTCATCCAATTCACAAAATTAGAACAAAACTATTGTTCTACAAAGTTTCAACACAAATTCAACTAGAATCAAATGAGAAACTGAAAATGCAAGAGGATGATTGGAATAGAAACTCCCAAAGCACATGAGAACTCCGATTCGCTTCTACATTGGAAAGGAACAAAAGAATCAGCCACTCATTACTTGCAAATCAGCTTTGTCAGCTTCATCTCTGAACGTATTCATGTCTGATTCGGAAATTTGCAGAACGCTGATGGAGGAATATGAGAAATCGTGAAGATGGCTGGAGGAAAGGTGAAATGCAGAGATGGCGGAAATGGTGAGATATATGGGAGAGACCAAATGGAATGAAAGTGGAACTGGAAGTGAAGGAAAGATCCCCATAATGGTTCTGAACAGAAGTTAAAAACACCCAAACTCCCTCCGGTTCCTTTTACCGTTTCAGCCCCAACAAATCGCCCTCTATCAGGTTCCTCCTACGGACTTCTCTACCATCGGTGAACTCCCTCCGGCTTCCATAACTGATCACGTGGCCTAGCTGTCTCAAGTGTTACATAGTTCTTCTCGTGAAAGCCCTCTCCTCTCTTCTTCAATTTTTTAGTTTTTTTGAACTGAACCTCACTTCTTCAATTTGATCTCGGCTTCCCCTTCATGATGAACCCTCTCCAGGCCTCAATCAAATCAAACTTGCTGAATTGGCAGCTTCTCTTCTCTCAATTTGCTAATTCCAAACCTGCCCCAAAACAAAGAATAAACCCGACAAATAAAAAGAAGGGCAGATTTGGAATTTAACAATAAAAATCGCATTTACTTCCCCATTTCACCAATAAAGTGCACATTCAAAATAATTAAAATAATAATGCAATTACTACTACTTAATCCACTAATTTTTCCCCAAAATGCACAGTTTAAGAAGATAAATTTATGAGTTATCAAATTTATTCTGGCAGATTGTGAGACATCAAATTAAGAATTCTATCAATTATAAAAGGGTTATCTCAAAATAAATATGAGAATATTAAAATTGATCAGTGATATTCTTGTTTTTGCAATATCAATCACATCAACGATTGATTTAAGACTAATGGTGATGAAAATTCGTCAATTCCTAATTACTATATGATGTACTTTAGAAAAATTGAATATAACATGAATGGGCATCATTGTGTTTTTCAATGTTCTAACTTGTGCGCACACATTGCTCGTTAATTAAAGCTGATGAGAATTTGAATTTTCCAATGTTTCTGGCTAATTATTTTAACAACTTAACTTAGAAGTCTTTACAAAATAGGATGGGAATGAAACATGCTTATTCTGTATTCTGTCCCCCCAAAAAGGTTAAAACTTAAACGAAAATGAGATAGCAAACAAGTCCAGTATTTCGTTGGGAGAGGACGAGACTACTTCATATGAGTTTTCTTTTCTCCTTTAGACTCCATTGATTTTTGAAAATATAAAATGCATATATTTAATCATCCTCTTTTACCATATTTTAACAAAAAACGTGATGAGAAAGTATGGCAAAAAAAAAAAAGTTATTAAAAGTTGAATATGATAAGAACCATGACCATAAATAAGAGAAATGAAGTTTGCACGTGATTGTAAATAAAAAAAAATAAACCTTGAACCTAACAAGAGCCGCAATCATAAATAAAATAAAAAACTTAAATCTTGGGGGAAAATACACAAAAAGACCATCAAAATAGCATATGGACATTTTGCTATAACAAATTTTAAAAAGGATAATTCAGTACAATATATGAATTGTCAACCCAAATTAAAAAGGAAAAATATTAAATACCCTTGGTTTAAATCTTTTTTTTTTAAAAAATAAAGGGCCCACCATCGGCGGCCTCCGGAACTCCGGCAGGGGGCCCCACCTGAATGTTGCAATAGGGGAGGGGGATTTAGGGGTATTCAAGGGACGGAACGGGAAAGGGACAAATTTCTCTTCCCATCTTGAACAGGATGAGATAACTACGGGACGGAACGGGAGTTTCCCGTTTGTTTTTTTTTTTGTAAATAAAAATAAAAGGTCATTTTAGCAGAAAAATGATTCTAATATTGCACAAAAAAATTTAACTATGGGCTTTTACAAAATACGATTGTTCTAACAATTTTTTTATCTTGACAACATAATAAATCATAATCAAATTCGACGTATAATAACAAAAACAATCTAAAAGAAGAAAGAGAAAAACAATTAATTTAGAGAGAAAAACATACAAATACATTTCCATTAAATTGAAAATTGTTATAAATATTGGATATATGGATGTCCATAACCTCACCGAACTCTGGGCATTTCTCATTCTACACTCCATAACCTCTTTAATGAATTAGGGGTTGTTATTGCCATAACTCAAAGATTACAACTTGTACACTTATGAGGATTAAATTTGCTATTTACTTTGTGTAACTCTTGGTTAAGTTTGGTACCTATAAATAGAAGATAATATACTACATATTTGGCATCTAAATGAATAAGAGTTTCTCCTTTTTTCTCTCCAATTTTCTTTCTTGTATTTCTTCATCTTTCTCATCTCATTTTCTTATATTTTCATAACAAAAATTAATTTTTTTATATTAATTGGTTATTGAATTCTTTGCTCTATATTTAATGAGCATGTGCTCCCCCGTGCGTGGCATGGGGGGCTTGTGATTACATGCATGAATTACAACGCAAAAGCGAATAAATTGCCAACATAGTGTCTTTGGAATAATTTGAATGAACAAAGTCATCATACAGAATATTAAAACAAAAGCGAATAATAGTTGGCACACCATTAGATGCAACATGAGCATAAAATCCCAAAAAATGCAAATTAGTTCTTGGCTCATTGCACCTATGTGTTCAGGTTCCTAAAAACCTCTCGATAAACGACATTTGTTGTTTTGTTGACAATGCCATTCTCACTATCTGAGATAAAAATTCTCAGACCGTCCATGCTTTTGACTCTAGAGAAAGCAACGTATAATTGGCTAGGGGTGTTCACGGGACGGGACGGGACGTTTGACTCTAGAGAAAGCAACGTATAATTGGCTAGGGGTGTTCACGGGACGGGACGGGACCGGGACGACCCCGTCCCGAAGAAAAGTGTTCGGGACGGGGTTTCCGTCCCGTGTCCCGTCCTGTCTCGAACTTGTCCCGGTCTCGATCGGGACGGGACAGGATCGGGACGGGACATGCCTTGTCCCGAAACTTTTTCCCAATTAAAAAAATTGACTCAAAATTTTTTTTTTTGCATAGCAACACACTTGGTGGGTGATTTTATAGCATAATTAAATCTCCTCTAGTGCCATGAGCACTCCATATTAATACATAATAAGCCAAAAACATAATAATTAGAGCAAAAAAAAGTAGCAACAACATAATAATTGGCAGCGAACAAGAAATTTGAGATCAGTGAATGGTTGGAACTTAATTTAGAAGTTAGAGTTATATATATATATATTTTTAAAAAAATCATATATACTCACATATAAGACAGATGACACATGTATTTTTTTTAAAAAAATATGAACATATATATATATATTCTCGGGACGGGACGGGATCGGGACGACCCCGTCCCGTCCCGAAGCGGTACTCTGTCCCGTCCCGAAATAGCCGGGACGGGACAGAGTTGAACAGCCCTATAATTGGCCATGAGTGAAGACAAGCTTAGGGAGAAACAATCCAACTTGCCTAAGAGATTGTTCTTGACTTTTGTTAATAAACATTGCAAATGAAAGAACAATAGGGAATTGGCGACGCTGCATTCTAAAAGGCCAACGGCCTTCTGAAGGGTTCATATCCATTCTAGGAATAAGTACTTTTTCATTAGGATGTGAGTCATTCAATGTAATAGCACCAACCATACTCTTTCCAAGATGTGTTATGCGTAGACGCATCCCATTACAAAAACCAGATGCTTGGTCGATATTCCTTAGCAACATAATAGGGGTACTAACTTTGAGAACCAATTTGTGAGGAGGCAAGCCTGAACAGTTTATGGTGTTCAGAAACTCAATGGTGCACAAGTCATCAATGGTATTTATGTCATTAGTGGACCTGCAAACTTAATCGCAACTTGAGGACTCATGAGCATCACCAGGCAAAAGGGAACACATGTATTCATTTATTTGGCTAACAACTCAAGTGTGGGTGCAAGTATTGCTCTATCATTGAAGTAGTCATTAACATCAAAAGAGCGCAACAGATTAGGATAAGTAGACTTAACAATGGCTTGAATAGGATCAGCACCTGGATGTATCAATAATTTGGGAGGTATCTCAATTTTTGAAATACCATCCAAATCTTGCCCTATATTTCCATTACCCACATCTAACAGCCATTGGGAAAACCAACGCAAAGCATAATCATCACCTGATGACACATCAGCAGACAATCTCATATTTCATGTCAAGAGCATTATTGTGCAATGGTCCCATAAGTAAGAAGAATTTATGCAAGCATCAACAATGGATCCTCGTGATCCTTTAGGAATAATAGGAAGAATTTGATGAAAGTCTCCACCCATGACAACGCATTTACCACCAAAGGGACGATCACAATGCATGATATCCCTGAGAGCACGATTAAACGCCTCAACACAAAAGCGCTGAACCATGGGAGCTTCATTCCATATTATCAACTTGGTGTGAATCAGTAGATTGGCTAAAGGTGAATTCTGGCGTATTGAGCAAACAGAAGATTCATAAATTTGTATAGGGATTGCAAACCGTGAGTGTGCAGTTCTACCTGAAGGCAATAATGTAGCTGCAATGCCACTAGATGCAACAGTCAAGACAATGTCTCTAGATGCACATAAAGTAGAAATAAGAGCATTCCAAAGAAAAGTCTTACCTGTGCAACCATAACTATATACAAAAAAAACCGCCAAGTCCATTTTTAACGAATGACATAATGTTAGAAAAGATGACATGTTGTTCTGAGTTGAGAGATGATACCAATCAAGTGGACTCAATTTTCAGGGCATCACGGTCATAATTTAATTCTTGCAAAATAAGGTGGTTTGACATGTCAAACAGAGTTGACAAATCAGGCAATGGCATTGGAGGGAAGTCTTAAAGGCTTTTACCATTACGCTGCAACAAAGAATCAATCTCTTACAAAGCAGCATTTTCTAGGTCACCATTGGTAAACTATAAGCCTGCATAAAAGATTGACATCAAGTTAAACAAAATATTACGGAACATGGTTGCATGTAAATCTGATATAAAATTTTCAAAACTTGCCTAAAGCGTTGGCATCTCAACGGTCCACATAAAACATATCCTCAGAAAGAAAGTGCTTGGTTTTAGCCCAAACACTATGAGGTTGTTGAAGAGAAGAAGCCAACAACATATTAACAAAAATTTTCCTCAATGTGGATCATGTAGCCCAAACAGAAGCTTCCTTAAGAGCAAGAACATGCTCGGCATCATCATCTAACAAACCTCTGGCGAAGCACACATCTTTGAAAGTTTTGTGAACAACACCATTAAATGTCTTGATGTCATCATAGCAAGTAGGGCTTCTTACCCTAGTAAGTAGAACACGAAGGAAGTACAGTTCTCCAGAAGATGGTGATACATGTGTAATTCATCCGATTGACGTGCCTTGTCTGCACCTACTCCAAATTCGACTACTTTTAACATAAACATAGTGCTTGGGGAACTCAACATAAGTCAATGTATGGGCAAATGATTCAGCCTTGTTAGTGTTAAACCATGCAAGAAACTGTGATTCACAAACTCTCGGCTTATCCAATAACTCCTCAACATTATCATTGTTGGCATAAATAATGAACTGCTCATTCGGTAAATGGAAACTTAGTCTTTCAACTGAAGGATGTCTTTGGTGAGTTTTGAAACCGAAGATACGCCATGCACCTTCACAAGACGAAACATACCTACAATTATAGTATTGTTGAATCTCATCCACAAGAACATCACTACTTCATCCTGTTTGGGAATCAAAGATAGCAGCGACGATTCTATCATTACCCTTACTAATATACTTGTAAAGGTACTTAACAACAATAGATTGATTGCATTTCTCAACATTTATGTGGGCGTTAAACATTAGTAGTAGCATGGGATTATATAGAACCACATAACGATTATCTAATGGTATCCCTTTTACTTGAATAGTTTTACCATCATCACACCATCTGTAAGTGGGAAACCCATCATCATCAACAATAGTTTAATTGATGAAATTCTTAGGGAATTTCTTAGTACAATTCCTACCCTTCATGCAAGGAGCATTTGGTTTGATTGACCCACATGGACCATGGATCATGAATTTTCTTACTAGCTCATATAAAAGAGGCGAGGAATTAATATCAGGTATTTCAGCATTAATGAAATGGTCAATAGTAGCAGAGTCTTTAATCTTGCAAGATGGATCAAACCATAGCAAAATATGTGCATGGGGAAGGCCTATCTTTTGGAACTCAATGGTGTATATATCTAGAAATGGAAAGGAAAAGATAAATAAATAAGAAAGAGTTATCCGTGAAGGAGAAATAAATGGCAAACAAAATAAAATTGGTATGATTATTTAAATAAGATGAGACAATAACCTGCTTGTATTGGACCCAAAATGCACTTATCCTTTAATACTCTCATCAAGCACTCCAATATTAACCTGAAAATTCTAGACATAACATCTGGTCGATCTGAAGGTTTCAAACCATAAGAGTTGCAGTAGCGGTCAATTTCTGGGCAGCGAGGATTGCATATAAAAGTCAAAAAAGATCTGGATATCTGATGGACCTACATGTGGCCATTGCATCTTGATAGTTCTGAATTATGTATCTTGCACCTCTTGTAAAAGAGGAAGGTAAAACAATTATTTTCCCCATATAGGAAGCATTTATTTCATCGCGCAATACTGCATCTGATATACCTTAGTAAAAATCAACCCTGAGTTTTTTCTGGTGTGTTCTAACCCACAATAAGTGCTGTGATTCAACCATTGTGAATGCATCAACCAAAAATTGAAGGAGAAGTCTAGAAGCATGAAGAATTGCAGAAACTTTATTTCATCTAGTCATTAGACGATAAAGGAGAAAGGTTCAATTACTTGGAAAATCAACAGCAGACTTTAGGAAATGTTGCAAGATTAAAATAATACTCCCTCCGGTTCTAAATATAAGACCACTTTGATTTTTTTTTGTAGAAGTTAAGGAAGCAAATTAGACCACTAAATTATAACATATGTCACATGAAATTAGATTATAGGTTAGTGTATAAGTAGAATAAATTAGTTTTGAGGAAAAAAAGATTTTTTTTGGACTGAAAAAAGTCAAAAAAGTCAAAGTGGTCTTATAATTAGGACCAGAGGGAGTAGCACAAATCTCTTCATCACTGGACTGTTCACATAATTATAATGACATATAGAAAATATTTTACAGTTGAGGGGAGAAGTTCAAGTAGTTGGAAAATAATCTGGAAATAATAAACCAAAAAATTGAAATTAAATAAAACAATTTTCGTATATAATTACTACCGGAGGGAGTATTTAGAGTAAATTTAGACATATTAAAAGAGGAAATGTATATGTATGTGGAAAGATAAGGGTGAAATGAATAAATATAATAAAACTCTAGTACAAAAAAAAGTAATATAATAAAAGAAAGAAAGAGATGTAGACGTGATATGGTACATGTTAATTAATGTTTCTTCTGCTTCAGAAGGGTGGAGACACGTAATTTACACTTTAGGAGGGAGAAAATGTTCTTGGGTAGCCAAGAAAGGAAATAAGAACAAGGCATGGACATTGGGCTTCAGCTTGACACGGAGCCCAACAAATGAATAAAAAAATGATATTAAATAAGATAAACAAGAAACTGAGTGAGGAGCCAACAAATAAGCCATTTTGGAGCCGACTTCCAGGCCTTGATTTAAGAAAGATAGGATGCTCAAGTGTGTTTTCCCCTTTTTTTCTATTAAATTTAGATGTGTTTCTTACCCTTCCCTATGAAGTGTAATCATAAGTGGGTGTGAGGTGTAGCTATAGCCCTACGTGAGTGGCGTTTTAGTAATTCCAACCATAGTATTAGTATACCGTCTTGACCAACAAAACAGGGGTTGCTTTAAATGCCAGTATACCGTCCGAGTGGTTAGGTTTTTAGGTGTGATGTGAGTAGTGAGAGTGTGTGACACAGTGATTGTGGTTGGGCTTGGCCGCTTGGGCTATGTCTTTTTTTTTTTTGATACATTGGGCTATGTCTGTTTTGTGAGCCTGGGTTTAAGTAAAAATTATATATATATATATATAATACTAATGGGATTGGAATGGGACGACCCTATCCAGCAACCAAAAATTTGTCCCGATCCGAAAATTTTTGAACACTCCTAGAGGGATTGCTAAAAGACAATTTGGCAAAGTGGACCTACCCCCTCAACTTGGTGGCTTGGTGGCGTTACCACCAAGCCACTAAGTCTCATCATTATATATCTTACAACAATTATATATATATACCACCAAGCCACCAAGTCTCATCATTATATATCTTACAACAATTATATATATATATATATATATATATTATATTTCATTCTTTTTTTAATATTTTCCCATAATCGTATAAGGGATTACCAACATGTTTCTATCAAATTACCAACATCATTACCAACTTCTTTTTCTTTGTTCCCAGAATTATAAAAATGATTACCAAATTCGGATAAGGGATTACCGACGTGTTTGTATCTAACTACCAACATCATTACCAACTTCTTTTTGTTTGGATAGAGGCATGTTGGTAATCTATGTTAGTAATCCACGATTCTGGGAATAAACAAAAAGAAGTTGGTAATTGGATAGAAATATGTTGGCAATCCCTTATCTAAAGTTAGTAATCCCTTATCGGAATTCGGTAATCCCTTATACGATTCTAGGAACAAGCAAAAAGAAGTTGGTAATGATATCGATAACTGGATAGAAACATGTTGTAATCCCTTATCTGAATTCTGTAATCCCTTATACGATTCTGAGAAAATATTAAAGAAAAAATAAAATATAGTATATATAATTATCGTAACATATATAATGGTGAGACTTTGTGGTTTGGTGGTAAGGCCACCAAGCCACCAAGCTGATTCTCACCCCCTCCACTTTATCAAATTGTTTTTTGGCAATCCCCCTTCCTCATTGCTACGTGGCACGTGGGTTCGATTCCCACCTCCTCCACTTTGCCAATTGGTTTTTTTTGGCAATCTCCCTCTGTAACATCCCAATTTTTGTTCATAAGACTTAAAGTGATATTTATGAATGAATATCTCATCCTAATGAAATTTAGTAAATAATATTTAAGTAGGAAAAATATATCTAAAATAATATATCAAGGAGAGAGTTGTAATATCAAATGATAATATTCAAAAAGGATATTAAGAAATAACATTCTTAGATATTCATTTATATTGATTTTTTTAAAGAGAAAGATAAGAATAAATCAAGTTGTAGATATTAAATTAGATTATTCAAGATATATCCCATATATACACAAATAAATATTTAATAAAATAAGAATAGTAAGAAGTCCCACATCGATTAAATGAGAGGAGGCGCAAACTCTAGGAGCTTATATATAGGAGGTGATAGGTTGAAATTAAACATATTAAGATATTTTCACCCAATTATGAGGCAGTCTCGTTAAAATAACAATTACGAATTTCTTAACCGTTGGATTGAAGCGAAATTTGGTCACCATGTTCAAAACATCCATCAGGTCGTTTTCAACGGTTCGATCGTTGATATGTGTTATGTAGTTTGAGTTATTAAGCCCGAATTGAATGCATGAAATCCTGAACTGGTTTTCTTATCTGTCGTGCATATCAGTATATGTTTGTGAGTTTTTGCAAATCATATTATTATATGAAATTTCTATCTTTTTGTATTATAAATTGTTTTATGAAAAACCGTCTTGTGGGACATTATTTGTAAAAGAAATATGTTTTGATGTTTTATATAATGATTATTATGATATTGTTTTAGTATGATAATTGATTGTTATGAATCGTTGAAGGCTATAGAATTGTTGTGAATATGTTATATGATAGTTAAAGATTCAAGTTTGAATGATTATGTTCATGAATATTGTCCTATGATTTGAGTTATAGTTGTGAAATATGCGTTCTATGATAACATTAGAGGTAATAAGGATATAGTTGAAGGAGATAAATATTTTACCACGTGGTGAGGCCGCCATTCGGAGCTCTTTGGTTGGCCAAGTCGTAACCCACATGTTCTACGAGGGTACGACGCCCCACTTGTTCCATGAGGGGTTACTATGTCCCACATGTTCTATGAGGGACTGTCCCACTTGTTCTATGAGGGACAGCCCCACTTGTTCTATGAGGGGCTGTGACACCCCACCTGTTCTATGAGGGGGAACCCATGGTCCGGTTGTGTGATTTGTGGATTTGACCATCCACTCCACATAATCGGTGAGCTTTTGGAGTAACCAGTAACATGGGTAATTAACTTAGCCCATGGGTTCAGTCGGCGGGAATAAGGAGGATATAAGGGAGATTAACGATTGGGAGGTTATCGGTATTAGGAGTATGATTAACATTTGGTACTATGATCCTGTTTTTCCCTAAGTTCTATGATCTTGGATTAATTGTGAAAATGAATATTACTTTTGGCTTATTGATAAATATTTATATGTACGATTATATATATACATGTTTTATAACTGTCCCACTTGACACCTCGCAAGCATGTGCTGGTGTGTACGGTGGGTAGGATAATCGGTTACTGAGGCAGTGGTTTCATCCCGTTACTTTAACATTTTTTTAGGTGAAAGATATAGAGAAGGGACGTCAGGGAAGGCTATGGAGGATTGAGATTACGCCAACTAGGCTTATACTCTCAATTGTTGTTTTCTAAATATTGCCACAATTAGGACGTTTTGTGCATTTATTATTTATTTATTATTTATTATTTATAAATTAATAAAGGGACATGGGTTTATGATATTAGGTCTCTAAGTAGACTTTGGGTACAATGAGTTGTTTTTGAATTATCACGGTTGCTTTTCATAAGGGAATTTCTCAAAAATAGTTTCAGAACTATTAAGTTATAAGTAATTTTTGGGAAGAACGTTACACCCTCCCCATTGCCATATGGCAGGTGGGCCCCACTGCCACGTGGCAGGTGGAGGCCTCCTTGCCCGAGTTCCGGTGGTGGTGGGCCTTTTATTTAAAAGAATAAAGATTTGAACCAAGGGCATTTAAAAACTTTTCCTTTTAATTGAGGGTTGGACAATTCAAACATTGTACTAAATTGTTCTTTATTCATTTTTCAAATTTGTTGTAGCAAAGTCTCCATATGCTATCTTCACGGTCTTTTTCTGTCTTTTTCCCTAAATCTTATTGCAATATAACAAATAAAAAACTAAATATTTTGGAGAAAGAACAATCTAGATAGGAGTATTTAGGTAATAACCACAGGCCCTACAATGAAAGGGATTCATCTAAGAAATGATCCCCTAAACTGCTCTATGGGCATCAAAGAGTGTGTTTTTATTTTTGTCAAGGGCATCAAAGAGTATTAGATTTTGGTCGCTCCGGTACGTTTTCTATTTTCTTTCTGTGTATGGTATGGTGGCAAGCCGGTGAATTGAAGTCTCCTGTCTCCCTGTCGTGTCGAACGATGATCGAGATGTTTTGTTTGGTGTTGTTATTTCTTTTCCTTGTTTGGTTTTAGGGGAGGCCATGCCAACTTGACTCTGGCAGCAAGTGATCGCAATATCTACCAGGCCAAAAACCCTGAAAGCCGCCTCCATCTATCTCCAGCATGGGCGAGTCTAGCAAGAAATCAGATCCCAATGTATGAAACTCAGCCAACTGCTTCATTGTTGTTATTCCCCCCGGGGGGCCGGGGGGGCGTCCCAACGAAACCAAAAAAGAAAAAAGAAAAAAAAATTGAACGGCTTGTTCTCACAACATGTCAGCGATTATCCACAATAATGAACTCATCATCTGATTGTTTTCAATTTCTTTTAGTTTGCCGATGCTGCGTCTAGACAAGTCTTCCATGATTGGTATCCAGAATTTATCTACTCTCCCCTTGTGATTTGATGCTCGTTTCGTCATATTGGAAATTTGTTTTCTGGATATGATTATGTGTACACTTTTTTTTTTTCTACTTTGGTTTTTATGACCCTACGTGCCCACATTGTTGGTGCTACAGAGTATTTGATTGATAAGCCTGACTTTATGTGTGAGAACCTGACACAAATGAGATTATCATTTTTTCAAGTCTCAATGATTCAATTGTTTTAAAGATATTTTGGTTTCAAATGGTGCAAGTTTAGCTTATTTTAATTCCTTATTTTGATAGAAACTTTTGTGTGGTCATCTCCTTACTTTGATCTGATTATAGGAAAGAGAGAGTCTGAAGATGAACCTGTGAAGCGACTGCAAAAAAGCTGAAGACAGATTGCGTTGCTGAAAATCAAAAGAAGGAATGTAATTCAGATGGATCAAGAGAAGGATTTGATGAATGCAATGTAAATTTGGTTTTTTTTAGAACTTATCTAAATGGAATTCCTAATAATTTTGTAGTTCATTATTATGCAGAGTCTTGGGCTGGTGTCACCTTAGTCGTGAATTTGTTATTGTTTTGGATTTGTGTTGTTAAAGAATTAGCTGACGAAATTACATCTCACTGATAATCTTATTTTACTGAAGTATAAATAAATAACCTATATGGAAAATCACAGATCTGCCTTATTTGACTGAAAATACGGGGAAGATAAAGACATACCTATAAACAGAAAAACAGGTGGAAGGTACATGACAGTGCTTAAACTATTCAAACACTGGTAAGGATAAATACATCTAACAAAAGAACAAAATATTTGTATCATTGCATTTGTCTGTGTATCATTGCATTTGAATACTCCTCAGAAAGATATATGTGTATCATTGCATTTGTCTGTGGCTGCTAATAGCTAATTTTATTTAATCTCATGATCACATGTAGCATATAATGGATGCTGGTACAAATCAGATGAAAGATGATGAAACAGTTGATACTGCCTCAACAGGGGCAACTAGAAAGGAAGTTGGAATTTACTGATTTCTTTTCTTATTTCCCTTTATAAATTAAAATGTTCAACCTGTGATGTGATTTGTCATTCCTTGAAATTTTGCAGCCTAAAACAGAATTTACTTCGGAAAAACAAAATGCCACATTAAAAAAAAAAAAACTATTTGTTGGGAACTTATCGTATGAGGTGAAAAGGGCTAATTTGTATGTACAATCTCTTGTGCAAGTGCTTCAGATATATTTTCTTTATCTCCTTTTCTGATTTAATCTGTATTTCCTGTTCTGATTCAAACATTGTTCAGGGAAAATTTTTTTTAAGAATTGTGGAGAAATTTTTGATGTCATTTTTGGTTTTTATCGTGATGGGAGATTTAGAGGTTTTGCTCATGTTGAGTTTGCCACTGAAGAAGCTGCTCAAAATGTAAATATTTTTCATGTTGGCTTTATTCATATTGTCTGATGATGTCTATGTAGGACTTCCTGGCTCTGAAGTTTAATGCAAACATAGGAAAGAAATAAAATGAAGGTTTTGAGTTGTGGTTTCAGTCCCTTGATGCTTGAAGTATGCAAGCCCAGAAAAGTATAATCAAACCCAAACGATAGTTGGACCTAGAAAGAGGGGGATGAGGGAGTGAATAAATCCTAGTTACAATGAGGGTGAGTATAAGTTTTTCGGTTTGAAACTGAAAAAATCGAAAACCAAAAACGGGGGAAAAGAAAAACCGAAACTGAAAAACTGAATTGTTTTTGGCTTCGGTTTAACGATTTTTCAGTTTTTTGGCTTTTTTTTTTTGGGCCATTTTGTTGGAGCTTTGGGCCATACGCAAATTCAACAAAAATAATAATAATAATAAAAAAAAGATTTGACCTATCAACCATCCTCCCATGCAGCTAGGAGTTCGGGGGCTTTTTTTTGGGCCTTTTTTCCAATATTCTCTTAGTATTAACAAAATTCATGGTCATGAGATATTAGACAAATTAATTGGCCAGCTCAAGAAACAAGACAATTAGCCAAGATGATGATCTATTTCATCCATTAAATACAAAATATTTTTTGGGGGGGGGGGGGAATTGGCTTGTTAAAATTAGCTAAGAGGATCAATCAAGCCCCCAAAACCAAAAGCACCGTACCTTTTCTTTTTCCACCCCCTCACACGCACACACTATCGCTTCCTCCAAATCTTCCCTACAAAACCATCCCACCACCCATTCCCTTTTCCTCATAAGTTGAGGAAATTGGACAAACTTGAACAAAGTCCAAACACAATCACACCCATTTCACCAAGATCTAGATCAAGGATTTCAAAGTTGGCTTATTAAACTTGAACAAAGTCCAAAATAATAATTATAAGTTAAAACAGTTCAACTTCACATTAAGCATGAAAGATTAAACTGCACAATTTTCAGCAACAATGAAAATGGAAGGGTCACAACAGCACTCATCTAGTAAGCAATGGCACAAATAAGAGCACATTCTGCAATTAAAACAATGCAATTGAAAAATCAACCAAAAGCAAATAAATTACATATTAGAAATTAATTTAGGCACAATAGCTATATTTTCACCATGAGAAGACATCCGATTCAGCGCACAGTAGGCACAATATAAACTTTATTAGTAGATTCAAAATTAATTTAGGAACTAACTAATGATCAAGCCATATTTTTACAATGATAGATGAAAGCATTGAAAG
This sequence comes from Mimosa bimucronata, assembly GCA_037074515.1. Taxonomy (NCBI): domain Eukaryota; kingdom Viridiplantae; phylum Streptophyta; class Magnoliopsida; order Fabales; family Fabaceae; genus Mimosa; species Mimosa bimucronata. The sequence continues at coordinate 11,769,867 of CM073440.1, read as the reverse complement.
CATCCCGGAAAGTACTATAAAAAGCGCTAAAAAAATATCCCAATGCAGACTCACTATATGTAGAAGAGATTGATGTAGGTGAAGAACAACCCAAAACTGTTGTTAGTGGCATTGTCAAGTATATACCACTTGATGAAATGCAGGTATTTTTCAATTACATATACATTCAATTTATAGCAAAATTTTACCACTTTGGAAGACATCAATGTTGTAAAAGCCGGACCGGAAGGTGAACCGAAGAGGGCAATGGGTCACGGTTCGTACGATCGGATCGGTCTGACCTTCCAATCGATGAAGTAATAATTAAGAGAAAAATATGTGACTTTTTAATATACCATACAAATAAACAAGCATGACTTTTAATAAATAAAGAATACCTAATTACCAATAATAACATGTCAAGTCAACAACCTAACAAGTAACAAAAACAAGCATGACTTTATGGCTTGTCAAATGTGGGTGTATCTCAGCATTTTGGGGGGGGGGATAAACCTAATGAGTTTCGGATTTGGGAATATAATTTGGGTTTTTTTTAAGGATTTTGGGATTTTTTTAGCCATGATTATATTTTTTTCAGCTTTTCGTCATGTGATTCGAATTTGATCGTTCGGTTTTCAGAAACCAGCCCCGGCTTCCGGTCCAATGGCCGGCTGAAAGCGGTCCAATTCGGCATGACCTACTAAACGGCCAAACCATGAAATCCGGACTGATTGGTGTGCCGGGCGATGGTTCAACCGCCCGGTCCTGTCCGGTTGTTTAAACACTGGAAGACACTACTTTGGCTACAAGTTCACTCACAATTAATGACATTGCAGAACCAAATGGTGTGTGTCCTCTGCAACCTAAAGCCAGCAACCATGTAGGGAATTAAATCCCAAGCAATGGTTCTTTGTGCTTCCAATGATACCAAGGTAAAACACACACACACATTAGTTATACTATCAGTTCAATCATCAGGATCAATACTATTAGTTCAATCATCAGGCTCAATGTCTCTAAAATAAGACAAAAGCATCCTATTGCATATATGCATTCACTACAAGAAAATAGGACACTAGTCAAGGTTCAAATAGGACGTTTGTCCCGGTTTTAAACGTGACAAATATGGTTAAAACCATGACAAAACCATCCATGGAAGGCAGATTTATCATGGTTTTTAAAACCATGACAAAACCATCATAGCAAGCAGATTTGTCACGGTTTTTAAAACCCATAACAAAGAAAACAAAAACAGTGACTAGAGGAGCTATTTGTCACTGTTCAAGTCCAAAAAAAGTCACTAAATCCAATCTAAATACTAGCAAAGCAAGACAATTGAGAAACTTTGTCACGGTTCTTGTGTCAGAACCGTGACAAAGTGTCACGGTTGTCACGATTCTGAACGAGAATCGTGACAAAGTTTGTCACGGTTCTAAAAGGAGAACCGTGACAAATGACAAATTTTGTCATGGTTCTCTGACTAGAATCGTGACAATGTGTGATTTTTATTAAAAATAGCGAAACATTTTTTTTACTTTGATCGATTTAATTTTAAAAATTTTATACAATAATTCATCTATTATTGTAGGTTCTTCATTTTCATGTCTATAAGTATAAGTTATCAAAGATAACTATTATATATTTTTAGAAGAATAATTATTATCTTCAGAAAATTTGAAAGACACCTGCAATAAAACAATTTAAACAATAATTAGAAATTGCTAGAGATAATATTTCAATTAAATGCGCATAAAACAAAAAGAATGAATGATTTAAATAAAATACCAAAGAAAGAGAAGAAAGAGCAGCAGAAAACATATCTTGAGAGGAGAAAAGAGATGAGGAGGGAAGAAATGAGTGTGAATGAATGAGTATGACGAGGTTTATATACTGAAATCGGCCTATATTTTGTCACGGTTCTTTTGAAAAAACTGTGACAAACAAATACGGTTGTTACGGTTTTTTTATAAGAATCGTGACAAACCTGTTTGTTACGGTTCTTATACGAAAACCATGATAAACGTCACGGTTTTTTTTAAATCTGTGACGTTTGTCACGGTACTCTAAAGAGAACTGTGACAAACCCGTGACGCGTTTATCACGATTCTGTAAAGAAAATCGTGACAAGCGTCACGGTTTTCTAAATAAAACCGTGACAAAAGTTATTTCCAACGGTCATATTTTACATTAGTACGTATTTTGTCACGGTTTGATTTAAAAACCGTGACATATGACAACATTTTGTCACGGTTCTGAGAAAAAACTGTGACAAATGTTCATTAACGGCTAAATTCTCAATGGTAATATTTTTGTAACAGTTTACATGTTAAATGTTGAAATTTTCAGTGATCAACGTACTATATATAGACACTCATAATGAGGACATTGCAAAAACATAAATTCCTTCTTTTCTCAATTGTTTTTCTCTACAACATTAGCATCAAACCATGGATAAATCATGGATAAAGCTTCCTCGAATGAGTTTGACCTATTTGGATGGATTGAATGGTTTATTAGATTTTGCTACAACTCATGCTTATTGTAACGGGAAGATCCTATGTCCATGTCCCAAATGCAAGTGTAAGAAGTGGCATTCACGGAAAATTGTTAGGGAACATTTAATTGTGAAGCCTTTTCCAGAAGGATATACATTTAGGTGTCGACATGGAGAAAAACTCGACATGATATATGATCTGTTTACTGAAAGTTCACAAGTAGTAGTTCAATTAGGTGATGAACACGACCGAATTAATGATGTTGTTCGTGATGCTTTTGGCATTCCTAATGACAACATGGGCGATGAAGCTGAAGGATCTGATCCAGTGTTTTATAGGAACGACGCAGCTCAGTGAGTTTTACCAATTAATGGACGAAGCAGATAAGTCTTTATATCCTAATTGTAAGAAGTACTCTAAATTATCCTTTCTGGTTAAATTATATCATATAAAGTGCATATGCGGAATCTCTGATAAGGGCATATTTATGATACTTGAATTATTGCATGTTGCATTCCCCGAAGCGGAGATCTCTCTGTCATTTTATAAGACAAAAAAGATTATAAATAATTTTAGGTTGAATTATGAAAAAATTGATGCATGCCCGAATGATTGTATGTTGTATTGGGGAGATGATGCTTAAAGGGAGACATGTAAGCGGTGTAACGCTTCCAGATACCGACCAGTGCGAAAGGGGAAAAGGCAAAAGAAGAAGCCGACAAAGATTCTCAGATATATTCCGTTGAAACCTTGATTGCAAAGGTTGTTCATGTCTTCTAAGACGGCTGAGCACATGAGATGGCATAGCGCTGACAAGAATCCAGATGGCAAGAGCGCTGACAAGAATCCAGATGGCAAGTTAAGACATCCACGTGACACAGAAGCATGGAAAGCATTCAACCGTGAGTTTCCCTCATTTTCTGCTGATCCAAGAAATGTGCGTCTGGCTCTCGCAACTGATAGGTTCAATCCTTTCGGGAACCTAAGCACGAGTTATAGTATTTAACCGATTGTTCTTTTGCCATACAACTTGCCACCATGGATGTGCATGAAGCAGAGCTCCTTTATTTTGTCCATGATCATTCCGAGGAAAAAAGTACCTGGTAATGACATTGATATATACCTCCAACCGTTTATGCATGAGCTAATAGACCTGTGGAATGATGGTATAGAAACATATGACACATTCGACAAGACTCTTTTCAACTTACGTGCAGCTTTGATGTGGACGATCAGTGACTTTCTGGGCTTAGGGACATTATCTAGATGGAATGTTCATACTGCCTTGTTTGCCTGATTTGCAATTTTGACTCTGACTCAATCCACCTCCCATACAACGGGAAGTGGTTTTTCATGGGTCATCGACGTTTTCTAGACGGAGGACACAAGTTCAAATTGCAACTGAAGCGTTTTAATGGGAAACAGGAGAAAAGAGTGGCCCCTAAAATATTATCTGGTTTACAGATTTTAGAGTAGCTTGCCGATGTTGAATTCGAATTTGGAAAGCTTGTTAATTCTGCTAATGTGGGTAGGAAGGTCTACAAGCTGTCATCTTCTGAGCCTCAACAATGGCATAAGATAAGCATTTTCTTCACTCTTCCATATTGACATTCCAATGAACCGGGGAAGTCTAAAGACCATCTTCAAGCAAGGAAAGATCTATGGGCCTTTTTTTATTAATAACATTTTCAGTTTTCGGTTTGGAACCAAATTTTTTTTACAAAAACCGAACCATAAACCGAAAACCGAAAATGATGAAAATGGAAACCGAAAAACCGAAAACCATTTGGTCTGATTTGGTTTTCGGTTTGGTTCAGTTTTTGCTCACCCCTAAGTTACATCATTTCATGTGAGGGGAAGTGTCAAAGACTGACTTTGAAAGAAGTTTCACATATAAAAACGATAAGAAAAATGAATGGCATATAAGTTTGTGGCGATCCTAACTATGAAATGGACAAGCCTATACAAAAATTAATAATAAATGATAAAGGTTTAAGTTGATATTTCTTTCTTGTTCTATGCTATCAGTTTTCATTTATAGTATCTTTTCTAAGCTGCCATACGGTGTAGCTTGGTCTGCTCCTATTTTGGTTAATCCCTTGAATTAATGTCCAAAGATGACAAGCTTCTTTTGTTTGTTTGTTTGTATTTTAACCTTATTGACTTAAATAACCTTCACATTATGCTAGGCCCTTATGTTGAATGGGACTGAACTATTAAGACGTTTTGTCAACATTGAGATACCCCGTGAAAAGTTTGCCTATAACCCTATAATAATAGGTATTGGCAATTTTTTTGTCATCTCTAAATTATTTTTTATTTTATTCCTTGCACAATTTACCCTCTTACACTGCTTTTTAATTTTTGTTAAGATTTTGGTATTAATTTTTAACAGCTTAATGAACAGGAACAACATATTGAAGGATTTTCAAGCATCCTTTGGACATACAAGATGAGTTAATTTTATCTATGTACCCATAAAGTTCATAGAAACTGAACTAACCTCACTTTGAGAGACTTGTTAATTATAGATTGAAAATATTTTTAGGATGTCAGATGGTCAGTTTGGGTGTATCAATTATTTTGCAGTACATAACGATCAGAATTTCAAAATTGGTAACATGGATGATATTTTATTCAGTATATTGAGGGCTGCAATAATTATGACTAGTGTTTCATCAATGAAAATGTTTACTGCTCACTGATATGATGTGTCATTCCATGAATTTTTGCAGCCTATAATGTCAGTCACCTCAAAAGAACAAAATGCAACATCAAAGATGCTTTTTGTTGCAAACTTGTCCTATATTGCGGAAAGGCATGATTTGTATGTATTATTTCCGGTGAAAATCTTCACATACAGTTTCTGTGCATGTGTGTATTTTTCTGACCTTGACACTTGTTCAGGGAAAATTTATTTAAAGGTTGTGGAGAAATTGTCGATATTCTATTTGCTATAGATCACGAAGAGAGGTTTAAAGGCTTCGCTTATGTTTTGTTTGCCACAGAAGAAGCAGCACAAATTGTAAGCATCTGTGATGGAAAATGGGAAATCTATTTTAGGATTAAGAAAATCTTAAGATCAAATTTATTGGGAAGTCCTTTTATTATACCTCTTTAACACCCCCCCCCCCCAAATTTTTTTCCCCCTTTTCTTCTTCCTCTTCTCTCTAGTTTCTTCCTCATTTCCCTTCCCTTCCCTTGCTGTTTTACATCAATGTCTCACATTACCACTGGTCGTGGATCACAAATTTGGAAGTGTCTATCATATCTATCTCTTTATCTATACATGATTCCTTATGTTTATTAATGACAGAGTGGATGAGTTGATGTGTTATGGGCGTGTTTTTTTTATTTTTTATTTTTTTGTTTCTGAAGTATAGTATGCTGAAGAATTATATTATGTAATGCTAGGCCCTTATGTTGAATGGGAAGGAACTGTTAAGACGTTCTCTTGAGCTTGATCTAGCTCATAAAAGGGGTGCATATACCTGCAATAGTAAGTATCTGTGAAACTCGTTATCATGTTAAATTTTCCCCATTTCTACCTCATATCCGCAATTATTTATTATGTTTATTTGATTATAATTGCAGCAACAGGAATGAATCATTTCAAGAGGATGTATCATTAGGAGGAAATGAGGTAATTTTATCTGTAGCGTATTTGGTTTTTACCTTATTTCCTATACACATGATTGTATGTTGTATTCAGCTCCATGTTTTCTAATGGGATATTATTTATGTGTAAAAAATTTAATAAATGCTATTTGCTTTTTTGAGATTCATAAAGCGCTAGATGGTTGGTGGCATTTATTTCAATTGGTTTATGTTGTTTTTCTTCCTAACAATTTAAGAGGAACTGACTAGCCTTGCATCCCCAAAACCTATAGGTTATAGATCTTTTAGGTGTTGGATGGGCTGTTTTGGTGGCTCAAATGTTTTGCCACACACACACACACACATATAAGGAGGCAAATTTTAAGCATAAATGTTAAGTGATTCATCTTATGTTGGGCATGAAATAATTTGACTTGTGTTCCAATAAATGATCTCATGTTTCATTCTATGAAATGTTACACGCTAAAATGCCATCTGGTCCAAAAGAACGAAAGGCTACATCAAAGACAGTATTTGTTGGAAACTTGTCATATAGTGTGGAAAGGGCTGATTTGTATGTATTATTTTGTACGCAAGTGCTTGGCAATTATTTTATATAGTATCGTACAATTCATGTAGTCAGTCCCACCAAATGGGATAAGGCTTGTAATTGTTTATTTATTTTTTGTTCACTTACGATTTCATCATTGTTTAGGGAAAATTTATTTAAAGAATGTGGAGAAATTATTGATATCCGCTTAGCTACAGATCCTGAAGGGTGGTTTAAAGGATTTGGACATGTTGAGTTTGCCACTCATGAAGCGGCACAAAATGTAAGCTCTTGTCTCATTTTGTCTAGTTACTCTTCATTCAGAATCCTTTATAATTTATAGGATGGAGGTTTAAGCTATGATTACCACTTGTCCATTTGCCCGTGCTTCTATTATATATTTTGTATGTTGGTGGAAGATCTTGATCTATTGCAGAACTTAAGCTTCTTTTTCATGCAGAGATGTGCAAGAATCTGGGAATCATCCTGGGTAATAACCTAGATAAGATCTCAATCCACAATCTAAACAGTGAAAATCAAAATAAAATAAAAGTAGAATGATAATAAGAAAATTTAAGAGGGAAAGGGCTAACATGTCGCAACTCTTCCTCTCAAGTTTTCTAGCGTATATGTAACCTTCCCAGCTTGAAGTTTTACTCTTTAATTTTCACCCTGTATAGAACTGTCGTTAGGAATTAGGATGTAGGTAGCCTGATACTATGCAGGAGTGCCAGTAAAAAATAAGAGTTCAAAATATACTTGTTCTTTGATGAAATTCCTAAACAGCTCTACATTCTTCATCCTATCATGGCGAGCAAGATTCTTGACAATACCAATTGTTTTCATGCCGTAATAAACTGTCTGGGGGAACGGGAAGAAAGTCCTGACAGAGATGCAATCGACGTATAGACTATACCACCACCTCCTTTTCCTGAACCCCTTGAACCTTTTTTTATTTAACCTAGCTCAATCACCACTAGTTCAATCATATTTCTCATATGCTAGAAGCAGAAATTCAAAAGTAGTTGTAGAAGAATAACAAAATCAAGAGAAGTCGGTAAACTCAAAGGAAGAAATCAAACAATACAGAGCGACTTATACTTGAAGCATTAAGATTTGGACCCAATACGCGCCTTGAGATTGGTACTCAATAGCTCATAGTAGGGAAATGAAGTTTCACTTAGCCTAGTTCAACGTGATAGAACCGAGCATGTTGAGTTGGATAGGCACTTCATTAGGAAAAGAGGTTGAAGAAGGGAAAATTTGCTAAACAAGCATCCCAACAAAAAAAGAAAAAAAAGGAAGACATCAATCATGTGGACAATGGACAGATTTAAGAGAAAGAAAATGTATTTCTCATTTAAATATTGAGCTACATGTGCCTATTTATAGGCAAGGAGTGTAACATCCCAATTTTTGTTCATAAGACTTAAAGTGATATTTAGGAATGAATATCTTACCATAAATGAAATTTATGAAATAATATTTAAGTAGGAAATATATATATATATAATAATATATCAAGGAGAGAGTTGTAATATTAAAAAAGGATAAAGATATCAAATCAGGATAAATTGAGTTGTAGATATTAAATTAGATTACTGAATATATATCCAATATATACATAAATAAATATTTAATAAAATAAGAATAATGAGAAGTCCCACATCGATTAAATGAGAAGGGGATAAAACTCTAGGAGCTTATATATATGAGGTGATAGATTGAAATTAAACATATTAAGATATTTTAGCCCAATTATGAGGCAGTCTCGTTAAAATAGCTGTTCTGCATTCGGTAACCGTTGGATCGAAGCGAAATTTGGTCACCATGTTCGAAACATCCATCAGGTCGTTTTCAACTATTTTATCAGTATGTGTTTGTGAGTATTTGCAAGTTGTATTATTATATGAAATTGCTATGTTTTTGTATTATAAATTGTTTTATGAAAAACCGTCTTGTGGAACATTATTTGTAAAAGAAATATGTTTTGTTGTTTTATATAATGATTATTATGATATTGTTTCAGTACGTTAATTGAATGTTATGAATGTTGAGGTTATAGAATTGTTGTGACTATGTTATATAGTAGTTAAAGATTTGAGCTTCAATGATTATGTTCTTGTCCTATGATTTGTGACTTATAGTTGTGAAATATGTGTTCTACGACAACATTAGAGATAATAAGAATATAGTTGAGGGAGATGAATATTTTACCATGGGGTGAGGCCGCCATTCGGAGCTCTTTGGTTGGCCGAGTCGTAACCCACATGTTCTACGAGGGTACGACGCCCCACCTGTTCTATGAGGGGTTACTATGTCCCACATGTTCTATGAAGGACCGTCCCACTTGTTCTATGAGGGACCGCCCCACTTGTTCTATGAGGGGCTGCGACACTCCACCTGTTCTATGAGAGGGAACCCATGGTCCGGTTGTGTGATCTGTGGATTTGGCCATCCACTCCACATAATCGGTGAGCTTTTGGAGTAACCAGTGACATGTGTAATTAACTTAGCCCATGGGTTCAATCGGCGGGAATAAGGAGGATATAAGGGAGATTAACGATTGGGAGGTTATTGGTACTATGATTAGGATTAAAATTTGGTACTACGATCCTGTTTTTCCCTAAGTTCTATGATCTTGGATTAGTTGTGAACATGAATGTTACTTTTGGCTTATTGATAAATATTTACGTGTATGATTATATATATAAATGTTTTATAACTGTCCCACCTGACACCTCGCAAGCATGTGCTGATGTGTACGGTGGGTAGGATAGCCGGTTACTGAGGCAGTGGTCTCATCCCGTTACATTACCATTTTTTAGGTGAAAGATATAGAGAAGGGACGTCAGGGAAGGCTATGGAGGATTGAGAATACGCCAACTAGGCTTATACTCTCAGTTGTTGTTTTCTGAATATTGCCACAATTAGGGCATTTTATGCATTTATTATCAATTATTTCTTGTTTATTATTTATAAATTAATAAAGAGACATGAGTCTATGATATTAGGTTTCTAAGTAGTATGACTTTGAGTACAATGGGTTATTGCATATGAACAATGAGTTGTTTTAAATTATCATGGTTGCTTTTCATAAGGGAATTTCTCGAAAATAGTTTCAGAACCATTAAGTTATAAGTAATTTTTGGAAGGACGTTACAAGGAGGAAGACAATCTAATAAATGCTACTTAAACATAATAACTACTAATAGCAACTATACAATCAAAAAAGAATATTTTCAATCAAACAATCAGTACACAATATTCCCACAAATCATTCTTACTAAAGGGCTTTTAAGAAGAATTTCAAAGCTTGTATCAGCAAGTTGGACATGATTGACTTGTAAGTTCGAGCCTACTGGATATCGTAGTCCATCATAGTGTTTGTCCTTTGTAAATAGTTGTCATAGTATTAATATGGTTACCAAACTGCTTTCTTTGTATAAGGGTTAACTTTATGAATATAGAGGGTACAAGTTGGCCCTTCTCTCCTTTATGCTTTGTTCAGTTGTCATGTATTGTTTTTTCCTGAGCTGCTACACCTTTTGCTTGCTTTTTCCTTACACTACTACAAAAAACACTTTTCACGTCTCTTTTTTTGGACTTTTCACGTCTCTTTTTTGTGGGATGTAGATAGAGGAGACGTAGAAAGTCGGGACTTTTCACGTCTCATTTTAAATATGAGACGTAGAAAGTTGCCACTTTCCACGTCTCACATTTAAAAGTGAGATGTGGAAAGTGACCAGTGCCAACTTTTCACGTCTCTTTTTAAAAAATGAGATGTGAAAAGTCTCACATTTAAATGTGAGACGTGGAAAGTGACCAGTGCCAACTTTCTACGTCTCTTTTTAAAAAATGAGACGTGAAAAGTTTCACTTTCCATGTCTCTTATTCAAATAAGAGACGTGGAAAGTCTTTTTTTTTTTTAAAAAAGGATATTTCACTTTCCACGTCTCTTATTCAAATAAGAGACGTGGAAAGTCTTTTTTTTAAAAAAAAAAGGATTTTTTTTAATTAGGATGATTAACACCAATCCAAAAAACACCCTAATATTTTATCGGAATAATAGAAAAACAACACTTAAAATAAAAAAAATAAACTAATTTTATTATTTATATCCAAATTAATATTACAAAAATGTTATAATACAACTTTCATCATAAAATAAATCCAGGGCTAAACCCTTTGCAGCTACTACATAATGCTAATTGGACAAAATGATAACACCTTATTATGTTGCCAATTCTAAGGTGAACATAAGGCCTGCCTGCTGCACCAGCTTAATGAACTTCACTGAATCATAGTTCCCTCAAAATAATACTGCAGAAAAAGAAAAATTGATTATTTCTTGCTATTAAATCAACATTGCCACCAAATTTAACTGGGAAGTAATTTAAGTACTCATTACTTTTCCAAGCTGAGGTTCATGCCCATTCCAGAACAAGTAAAAAAATCAAACAATATGGTCCTGGTTGGTGCTTCGCTGACCTGACAAAACCCAAATCATACACAGCCACATATAAAAGAAACAAGTGCGGCTAAAACACTGCCCCTAAAGGCCACACAATGCATTCATTTTCCAAAAGAAGCATCAAGGCTTCCACCTTTATTTTGCAAGTGTCTCTTGCAAAATTCAATGAAGGTAAAAAATAGTAAACGAACCTGTTAATGATGGGAAGTAGTGTAATTAATTCATTTAGACCATGATAGAAGTACAAAAGTTTTGTGATCAAAATTGGAGAATACAAGTAATTACCCTTTCATGGCGACCAATGTCACCATAGAAAATAGGAGCTAATTGAGAAAGCATAGCCTCCACCATGAAGGACCCTACCCGTTCCTAAATTGGAGGTAGAACAAAAATATAACTATTAATAATGAATAGATAAATATTGGACAAGACTGTCAGATACTCTTGCATCCAAATTTGCAATGCAGACCAAGCTAATCATAGACTTAAACCTAACACAACTTTACTTATCATGACAACTCAAATTTCAAAGAGAAATCTCTTAAATTTAAATAAGAATTACCTATGTAACCACCAAACCAAGCACTTCAAGCAAACTCACATTTTAGTTGTACGTTGGTTGCTTTAAAATCGACTATTAGATTTGAAAAAGAGGGGATGGAACTCATAATGGGCAAGATCATAAGGGGGAAAAAATCTCTACCATGAACTACATAGAACAGTACAGTAAAAGATGAACCTGCAGGTAGTCAAGGCCTCCATTTGATGAATTCCATTTGGAGAACGCTCTCCAACCCTTGATGCATCCACGAAACACCTTTTGAGCATCAAGACAGAACAGACCATTTCACTAATCATCCTAAAGTGTTAACAAATAAATTAATAGGACAAATGCTTTTACATATTGCTTGAGACAAAGAAAAAGGGAAGTAAGGAATTCTATAAATTCTACGTTAATATCATATCAAAGTGCATATATCTCATCAAACATCAATGGCAGGCTACTAAGAGAGAGCTAATCCAGAGCAGGGGAAAAAGGATGAAGATGTTAAGTAAATAAGATGTCCCTGGAAGAAACTCTACTATTTCAGTATTCTAGTCTCTAGCATCCTGCCTAGTTCTTAACAGAACTAGCCAATAATCAAATAAACCAGCCTAATGCAAAGAGAATAGGCACTCACCAGAGAAATGCAAATTTCAGTTTCATCGGTAACTGTTAAAACCAGCATCATCAGTCAAACGTCTAGCAGGAAACTGAGCAAGAAAACTTGTATGAATCACGAATGCATTGAAATAAAGAGACTAAAATTTTCCCTCAGGATAAAGATTTCCTTTTTCCTTGACATCTTGCCGGTAAACAACAAAACACACCGCTATTGACTAAACCCAGTAAGCAAACACCAACATAAAAAGATACAAATAGGTTTGGAGCAAAACCTGAAAAAAAAATGACTCCACCGAGAAAGCAAACAAACCAAACCATTCACAAAACAAGAAAGTGAAACAAGACAGAGACATCATATTTTTATTCTGTTGAAGCCATTGGTGAGAAAGTAAAACAAAAACTCGAAGCGATGATTGTTCTGTTGAAGCCATTGGTCATAAGACACAGAAGCATTTGCAGAACAAAGTGGTGAAAATGGAAGCAGCACTAAGAGAAGAAGAAGAAGAATTGCCCAAACAACAGAGCAGGGAATTTAATTTCAAATATCAACATATACATCAAGATTCGAACATACAACCCAGAAATATACTTTAATCGACTCATCACTATGTTTAAACACTATTTAGCGTTGACTTAGGCAGAAAATCGAAGAGCATCGTCGATGAACAGTAACAAAGACGGAAATATCCAGGTTCTGACCATAATCTTTCATATAAATATAAATCACTTCCAGAAATCTCCAAATAGAAACACCAATTACATTTTAATCGCTTTAAGTCTCTTGAAAACCCTAGACCCAAATCAAAGCCTCTCTCAAGAACGTTGCTAATACAAAAATCTGAGGTTAGGAATGGAAAGAGGGGAGATCACCTGATGTCAACAAGGCTCTCCGTTGCCGAAATCACCTTCGCCCTCACCATCGTTCCTTCTGATCGTGAACGAGCGCCGAAGATTCTTGACACCTCCGGCAACCCTTACCTATCTCTCTCTCTCTCGTGTCTGATTTGAAGAAAATGATGAAAGGGAGTGAACTGGGGAAGGTTGAAAGGGTACAAGGGGGATCGATGCCCACGCCGTTGATCTGGAGGGTATGTGAAGAAGGATATGTGTGAATGAAAAGAGAAGAGGTTGTCAGGCAAATGTTTAGGGTTTGACAGGCGTTTTACGTCTCACCTATACAACTTAGACGTAAAAAATTACTTTTCACGTCTCACTTTTAGAAGTGAGACGTGAAAAGTAAAGGGAAAGTTTTTTTTTTTAATTTTTTGAGGAGCTTTCAACGTCTCACAATTTTTATGAGACGTGAAAAATCACTTTCAACGTCTCACAAATTATGTGAGACGTGGAAAGTGTTGTGGAAAATCACTTTTAACATCTCACATAAATTGTGAGACGTTGAAAGTGATTTTCCACGTCTCATAAAAATTGTGAGACGTTAAAAGTGATTTCCCGCCTATATTTTTCATCTTTTTTCGTGTCTCGCTTATTTTCGTGTCCCTTTTTTTTTATTTTAAAAGGGACTTTCAACGTCTCACAAACATATGTGAGACGTTGAAAGTCTTTTTCCACGTCTCACAATTTTGTGAGACGTGGAAAAGTGGGGATCTTTTTTTTTTATTTTTTTCCAAGAGACTTTCCACGTCTCACAAAATTTGTGAGACGTGGAAAAGTGCTGAATTTTATTTTTTTTTAATTTTCGTAGAGACTTTCAACGTCTCAAAATAGTTTGTGAGATGTTGAAAGTCATTTTCCACGTCTCACATTTTTTGTGAGACGTTGAAAGTCTTTTTCCACGTCTCACATTTTTTGTGAGACGTGGAAAGTGCATTCCCGCCTTTTTATTTTGTCTACTGTCAAATTTCGTGCCCATATTTTAGAATAATCCACGTCTCATAAATAAAAATGAGACGTGTAAAGTTTTAAACTTCTCCAGTTATTTACGATTCTACCACCGCCCAACTTTCTACATCTCATATTTAAAAAAGAGACGTGAAATGGGGACGTAAATTCTGTTTTTTTCTAGTAGTGTTACTTTCTGCTGAGCTCTCTCAATGTTCAAAGATGGTTTGCTTCGTTGATTTGTTAATATCTAGATTACGTTAAGCTGGATAATTTTTATCATGCAATGATAGGCCCTTAAGTCTAATGGAAAAGAACTGTTGAGACAATATGTAAAGCTTGATTTCGCAAATGAAAAGATTGTGCATTCTTCCAATAGCAGGTATTTACCAATTCTTCCTTTGTCATCTTAATGGTTCATTTTATTGTCTATCTTATATCAACAACTTCCCTTTTCTGTTTATTTGGTAGTATACAAGGGAACAGGGACGACTCTGAACGTGTTGAGTCTCCAACAGTGTTTGTAAGGGGTTTTAATACATCCTTAAGAGAAAATGAGGTAATGATATTTCAAACGTATTTATTTCTTTTTTCTTGTGGACAAGATTGCGTGCATGTCTCGCTATCCTAGGCATGATTTGTTCTGAACTGCTAATGACTCCAATTCTGTTCTTTCAGATAAGAACTATCCTGGAAGAGCATTTCAGTTCTTGTGGCATGATTTGGAGGATATCAATTGCAAGAGATTCTGACTGGTTCTATTAAGGGGTATGTTTCTTCTTTCTTTTATTGTTTTTAATGGCCAATTTCTTAGTTCACTTGATGATATGACATAATAAGCTCTGGAAATTTTCAACATCCCCCTATGATTTTATCTCTCATATATTGGTGCAGTTATTTTTTGCGTATGCCTTTCTGTAGTCTTGCTGTCTTGACATTGCATAAAGGAAAATAAAATATTTGGGATATGTCTAGGAATGTTGTGGATTGGAAAAATGGAGTGTGTTAGGACTTATGACCATTCACTAAACTACTATAAGATGATAAATGCCGAAAATAGAAATAACAGCTAGAAAGTGGAAATAAATAACTTGTTATTAATGACATTATTAAGATGAAAAACACATTGCATCCATAGATGAAACAGGAAGGTGCGATTATAGCTTCAGATTACATAGCATGACTCAAACAAAAGATACAAACAACGCACAACCAACTTGCACATAAACTCTGACGTAGACATATGACTGAAAACATAAACATAACATATTGCCAATCATTTGAGAGGAGTGACACTCTCAACTGCTCAAAGGACCAGGACCTATTCAAATTCCTCTCTGCCCCCTCCTCAACACAAGGGAAGGATTTATAGACACAAAAAAGCTACTCCCATAGTCCCCATCATAACCCCTATTTCTGGCTCGGCCACCCTATAGCAGCCAAATTCTTTATTTCTTCCTACAAAGCAGCAAGTCGAAGTGCTGACCAACAAAAGGTGTCTTTCCCCTACCATATATTGTCGGATTTCAAAAGTGGTCCTATCAGTGAAAATAATGTTTGGTAAAAATATTGTTTGTTGGACCAGTGGCCAATCCTTGTGGGTTTATTATTGCCTACCTTGAACCTTGATTGTAAATGTGTGCTCATTACAAGTATGCTTGATTAGACTTCATGGATGTTGATGGCTTCAATAAAGCACTAGAACTTGATGGAACTAAGGTTGGAGGTTACGTATTGCCGGTGGAGAAAAGAAGACCTCGGCGTTGTATTCAAGGTGATAGAGGTGGTGGTGACCAATCTGGCGGTGGATGGTGTGGTGGTGACCCATCTGGCGGTGGATGGCGTGGTGGTGATCAATGTGGCGGATGGCATGGAGGTGGCCAATGGGATCATGGAAGAGATTACGACCGGAGGTGGCATTAATGTTCAATAAATTGAGCCTTGTATTGTTGCATGAAATAATTTGAATGTTTTATTCAATCAGAAAGAAATACTCCCTCCGTAAGTTTATTTTTTTAATGGCCTTGTCTTAAAATATAAAATCTTATTTGACTTTATTTGGGTAATAAATTTGTTTTCTTTCATTTTACTCATACATTAATTTCTCCCGCACATTTTCTTTCATCTTCTTTGTATAATTACCCTCTCTCTTACTCATTTATAAATAAGAGCATTTTTGGAAGAAAAAAAATAATATATTTCCTTACACATTTATTGTTTTTAACTAATTTTAACTAATTCTTTTAGGAAAGCGTAATTTTGTTAAAAAGACCTTATATATTGGGATGAGAGAGTACAATTTATAGGGAAAATGGGAATATTTTTAATTAATACAGATCTGATTTTTGACCTAATTATATTCCCTGATATCCTCCGGTAATCATGCATTGTAGTTATGAGGCGCTGATTTTATTTCTAATTTCTAATATGACCGTTAAACCTAATATTTGGAGTTAAATGATTAAACCTAATATTTGGAGTTTGGACTTGCTTGCTCCTAAATTTAAAAGGACTTTTTTATTGTTGCATCGGTTCACACACCAACACATGCGCATCAACCATGAAAAGCAAACAAGGAGAATCGCTCAATCATCATACTAAGGACTTGCAAATACTTCCTCATTTTTTCTTAAATATAAGATTATTTTGACTTTTTTTTAGAAATTAAGGAAACAAATTAGACCACTAAATTATAACATATGTCACATGAAATTAGATTATGTTAGTTTATAAATAGAATAAATTATTTTTAAAGAAAAAAGATTTTTTTGGGATTGAAACTATTTTTTTTTTACTGAAAAAAAGTCAAAATGATCCTATAATTAGAATCAGAATGAAAAGAACCAGTCATCAAAAGTTAACAAATTTAGCCGAGAAAAAGTACTTGGTTCCCTTCGAAAATGGGACACAAATTTACCTCCTTTCTTCTCTGAGCGGCCATCATTGATCCCAAAACACAATGGTTATTTAGAACTAATTGGTAGGTAAGGAGGAGAAAACCTAATTTAAAAGGAAATGGCACAATCATCTAGAGCATTTTTTAAATCTTGTTAAAATATTTAAAACACTTAGAATTCCATGTCAATGCCAAATGTAATTTATCATGGTGATATGGCATATCGTTAGTTTTAAACTTTTATTATAGTTCAGGGAGGTTATAGGCAAAACACCAAAGTTTGTTTTCTTTTTTTTTTTTGGGGGGGGGGGGGGGGGGGGGGCTGTTTGGATTTTAACCTTATCATCATCCTACTCCTCTTCCTTGTTATGAGAAAAAGCGTCATTTTTCCATACATTTGTTTGGCTAATGAGTCGTCATTGGCCCTCCAAAAAATACCGGGCCTACGTCGAGCTTATGGTGATAGATGGGAAGGCGGAAAGGAACAAAACAAAATCAACCGATTCATTACTACAGTGGCAAGGGCCCACACTATTATATCACCGTTTATTTGATTTTGTATAATATTTTAGATGTTTTAATTTCAAAATTTGAAAAACTCTATTGTGTGTGACATGGGTAAATAAAATTAATCAATAAATGTGTAAGATATTTATATTAATATTGATGATGTTAAGCATATTATTCCGATGGAGTTGCGTTTTTCTAATTCCCCCTTTTTTCTTAAAAGCTGAATGATTTAATATTTGAAAAGTAAATAAAGTTTAATTTATAATAATGTTAAAATAATATTCTTATATGTCACCCGTCAAAATGGGGCAAATTATTCATGGATGAATAATATCTAACATCACCGGTCAAAACCCCGATGAGTGGGTATCATTATTTGTAAAACAAGGGTTAATGATTTTAAGTTGTTCGTTTAACTCTTGAATTTAATCCGTGTGAAAGCTGTGTTCTTTTTAGATCGTAGTTAATTTTTCTTGAGTAGTTTAAAATCAATTTTGTCTTATTCAACTTAAACAAAAATAGGAGATTGAATGCCTAATTATTAATTATCTTAAGTTTATGTGAGATCAACCCTGTTTCACCAAATTACTATTTCTACATCCTAAACACCTGGAGCTTATTTAAAATTTGGTAGAGGTAGTGTCCAATCCCCAGTACCAACATACTCACTCTGAGCTTCCTCCAGCCATCCGCCTAGACTATAGGCGGCCCCCACTAATTCTCGGGTCCGGGCTTCTCATTAATATGTAACTAGCCGTACGTCCACCTGATCTGGAGGAATCACAGCCCGACCCAATAATATAGCCCTTCCTTGTTGAAGAATTCCACTGCCGCCCAGGATAGCCACGTGGCTTAACTGGGCTTTGGTCCCTTACCTTAGCCCTTGCAGACTGGGTTGGGGCCATATATCTAGGCACACTTCCGTTGGGCCCAGAAGAATTCCACTCCTGATGAAGGATTGAAAGTTGTGGATGAAAAATGACTGATATTGAATCAATTGTTCGAGTTTGTACTTTGTTGTGACATATAACTCATATTAGGAAAAAAGACCAAATAAAAGCCCAAAGAAACAGGCCCATACTCTGCAAAAATGATGAAATCGTCCAGCCCAAAATATCAATGTTCAAGACAGTTTTTTTATCCACAAACCAAAAAGCATATAAGGCCCAAGAACAAAAAATAAAACATTCAGCAAAATAAGCAAGGAATTATATAAGGAACCATATGAGGCCCCTCTGTAACAAATCAGCTCAAAATTCTGTCATCAAAATTGAGAGCTTGGTTAATGAAAACATATAAGGTTGGAGCCATATAAGGCCCCTGTGTAAATCCTTTCTCGCATTGGTTACATTCAGCAAAATAAGCAACTGACAGCAATTTTATATAGCGATTATATAAGGAACCATACAAGGCCCACGAACAAAAAAATAAAACATTCAGCAAAATAAGCAACTGACGGCAATTAGGAATTATATAAGGAACCATATAAGGCCCCTGAAGAACAAGTCAGATCTGTCTTCAAAGTTGAGACCTTGGTTAATAAAAACATATAAGGTTGGAACCATACAAGGCCCCTGTGTACATTTAGCAAAATACAGCTTTACATAGGAATTATATGTGTAACAATTCAGCTCAAAAATCTGTTGGAACCATACAAGGCCCCTGTGTAAATCCTTCTCGCATTGGTCAATGAAATAAAAGAAAAAAAAAAGATTCAGAAGATAGAGAGCTTCTTCTGCTTCAACAAAATCATAGCCTAGCTTGCAACACACTACACAAGTTTTACATCATCCACAAATGTTGAACTGGGGGCATCATCACCACCACCACCATCACAAGGGTGCAGAAGGTGCAGTGGCTAAGTTCCTAAGCCTGCTTGAACGCCTCACAAGAGTCTGTGTCCCTACTCTTCCATGAGTGGTGAAGCTTCCATAGGAGGCAGAAACACCAGTAGCCATTTCTGAAGATGAAGCAGGACATTCTCTCCTATTGCTCCTCTTTGGTCTCTTTGCCTTAGTAAACAAGGCAGGTTGCTCCACAAAACTGGCATTATCTTTTTTCTTCAAGTACTTGAACGCAGCTACAATTATGAATAGAAAGAGAATGATAGATGCAACAAGTACTTGAAGGCAGCTGCAATTATGAACATTAGAGTTGGGCTTGCTATCTGTATGAACTTCAGAGTTCAAATCTGACTGATCCATAAGGTCCATACTGTTTTTCTCTGGAGCCGGCTGTGTTTGGAAATCATTAGCAGATGGAGCAGCATGAATTTCTTCAGCAACCACTAGTGCATCAGCATCATTGTCATCTGCGATTGCTGGGAACGGTTCCAATTTCTGGACTGCCATAATAGTTTCTGCAACAAAATTGAGCAATACATGGGAATCATCATCATCAATCATCAATATCAACTATAAAACTCTTCCACCATTTTACTGTTTAAAAGCCTTTCTCTCTCACATAATACTATTCCTAAGGAAATTAGGAACATGTTTCCCGCCCTCCTATTTGAATTCGAAATTTGACAACAAATCATAATATGTTTCCCTTCCTCCCTCCCATTTAAATCATCAATATACTTCTTGAAAACTCCTAACAGAAACCTCATTGGTCTACGTGTGCGCTGATATTATCTTGCCTAGACTCTGCAATTGGTCCACATGTACGACAAGGATTGAATGAGCACTATGCCTCATAAATTGACAACCCCAATATTATTATGCATGAAATGGAAAAGGAATAAATAAAATCAACCATATATTTGCTTTCAAAAATAATTATTGCGGCCCATTGATCAAAACTAATTAGGCAAAAAACATGTTTTTCCGATCAACATTATGCACACCTTTAATTCCATACGAAGTGAAAATAGAAAGAAGTTTGAATTTTAAAAATTTGAGCGCCTAGTGGAATTGTTGTGATTGGGATGTTACACATGTGAAGTCAATAAACAATATTATATTATATAAATACATGAAATAGCATCAATTATCACATCAATATACTTCTTGAAAACTCCTAGCAGAAACCTCATTGGTCCACGTGTGCGCTGATATCATCTTGCTTAGACTCTGCAATTGGTCCACATGTACGACAAGGATTGAATGAGCATTATGCCTCATAAATTGACAACCCCAATATTATTATGCATGAAAAGGAAAAGGAATCAATAAAATCAACCATATATTTGCTTTCAAAACTAATTATTGCGACCAAATGATCAAAACTAATTAGGCAAAAAACATGTTTTTCCAATCAACATTATGTACACCTTTAATTCCATATGAAGTGAAAATAGAAAGAAGTTTGAATTTTAAAAATTTGAGCGCCTAGTGGAATTGTTGTGATTGGGATGTTACACATGTGAAGTCAATAAACAATATTATATTATATAAATACATGAAATAGCATCAATTATCACAAATCAATCAATTAATGATAAAATTTTAATTCCAAATGTGAACTCAATAGACAATATTATATTATATAAATATATGAAATGGAAAAGGAATAAATAAAATCAATCAGTTATTTGCTTTCAAAACTATTTATTGCAACTCATTGATCAAAACTAATTAGGCAAAAAACATGTTTTTCCAATCAACATTATGCACACCTTTAATTCTATATGAAGTAAAAAGAGAAAGAAATTTGAATTTTAAAAATTAGAGCGCACAATGGAATGGTTGTGAACTTGTGATTAGGATGTTACACATGTGAAGTCAATAAACAATATTATATTATATAAATACATGAAATAGCATCAATTACCACAATATTTGACTTTTGAAATTTACGAATTGATAAGTATGTTCAAATAAGTCATTAGTTTAGGCAACAATCAAAACATATATATTTCAAGCCGAGTTCAATCAAATGAAGATAATAAAGAGTGAAGGAAAGATCAATAAGTTCATTTTGGTAACTCACACAAATCTAAAAGCATGCCTTTTAAAAATAATTTACAGTTTCTTATTTAACCAAATCTATAAAGTTCAAATCATGTGAATATATACACACACATACATACGACCATACACACACATATATATATCACATTTACATCATAGGTGCAATGTCTTAGGGGACTTTTGTAAATTAGATTTTTTATTAAAGAAATAATCGTAAAATAAAACTCTAAAATGTGAAAATTTATAACACATTTGTCAACTATCACTTTTTTCTTTTTTCAAGAAAAAAATTCACTTTTTTTCCTTTTGCAATTTAATCCATGCTCAATCAGTTGTTAAATCATATTTATTTCTGATTTAAATCATTATTGCATTATCAATATTATTTATATCTATATGTAATCAACTTTTGTTGTTTTCAAGTAACATTTTTAATCATAAAATAGTTACTCAAAAAAATTATATTCTTTAGTTTATTTCATTTTTATTTTTAGTTTCCGTGCATCATATGAGGGTTTTGTTGCAAAGGATAAGGGACATTTGGTATGCAAATTAGGAAAATCAATATATGGCTTAAAGCAAGCTTCCAGGCAGTGGTATTTAAGGTTCCATGAGGTTATCTCTTCATTTGGTTTCATTGAGAATATCGTGGATTAGTGCATATACCACAAGAATAGTGGGAGCAAATCCATATTTTTGATTTTGTATGTCGATGACATATTGCTTGCAACTAATGACTTAGGACTGTTACATGAGGTGAAACAGTTTTTGTTTAAGAACTTTGATATGAAGGACATGGGTGAGGCATCTTATGTCATTGGCATTAAGATCCATAGGGATAGAGCAAAGGGTCTTCTAGGCCTTTCTCAAGAAACCTATATCAACAAAGTTCTTGAGCGTTTCAAGATGAGAACTGTTCATCTAACGTTGCTCCCATTGAAAAGGGAAATTTCTTCAGTCTAAGTCAGTGTCCTGACACAGAACTAAAGAAAAAGGAGATGGAAAATGTTCCCTATGCCTCTGCTGTAGGAAACTTGATGTATGCACAGGTCTGCACAAGACCTGACATAGCTTTTGCAGTGGGCATGCTAGGGAGATACCAATGCAATCCTGGTACCAAGCACCTTATATTGACTTACAAAAGGACAGAGAATCTTGAAGTGACGGGTTACTCAGATTCTGATCTGGGAGGATGTGTGGACACTAACAAGTCTACGACAGGTTACATCTTATTAGCAGAGGGAGCTATTTCTTGGAAGAGTGCCAAACAGACACTCACAGCTCCTTCTACTTGTGATGCTGAGTATATTGCGTGTTTTAAGGCAAGTTCACATGCTATCTGGATAAGGCACTTCATTGCTGGACTGAAGATTGTAGAATCAATCTCCAGACCAATTAAGATGTATTGCGATAATAGGGCAGCAGTGGCCATAGCAAATAAAAGAAGGAGTGGAAGCAAAAAGTTTATTGAGCTGAAATTCCTTAGCTTAAAAGAGAGAATTGCTGATGGTCAGGTCACTGTTGATCTCATCGAAACAAGGGAAATGCTAGCTGATCCTTTGACTAAAGGGATCAGACTGAATGAGTTCGCTATATATGTACCTCATATGGGGATTGTAAGTCTTTTTGGGTAATTGAGGTGTGCAATAAGTATTTTTGGATTTTGTTTATTATCTCTATGGTTGTTGTGTACACTTTTTGATGTTGATGAGATTAATGAACATTTAAGGTTTTATTTTGGAACCGAATAAACATATATGTTTTGAAAGTTTATTCATGGAGCAATACCCATTAGGTAAGGAATACTGTTTGTAATACATGGAAGGTAATACTTTATGATAAAGGACTTATCGCCATGATTCTTGCAGTATGACCTTAGTTGATTTGACTAAAGGGAACAGTTGACATACAGAGTATGGGCCAAGTGAGAGAATGTTAGATTATTATTAATATTATTAGTATTATTATATTATCACATTAGATATATTTATGATTTAATAATTAATAATATCTTTAGGTGGCCCGTAGTCAACATTAGGCCCAATAGTCAAAGTTAGGGTTTCACATCTAGGCTATCTATATAAAGGGGGTTTTCTGATGGGGAAAACACACCAACACCTATCATCTTTTGATACGACAGATAACCACATCTAACCACATCTAGAGAGCATTTCTTCTCTCTAAATTCCGGGTTCCCTAACTGGTTAAGGCTATCACAACAGATACCATCACTGTGCCGGACTCCAGTTAGAAGAGCCTTTGGGTTATTTCTGACAGTGTTCTGTTTTGCAGTTCAACATAGATTCTTCTTTGATCAAACAATAGCAATGGCAAGAGGTATTTTGACTTCCGTTATATTTCTTATTCTGATTAAAGATAGCATATATTGTTGTTATATGTTACATCTAAGGCTATCACAATCTCACATGTAGTATCAGAGATAATTCCCCACAAAATTACCATCCATATCATGAACCATACTCTCAACCATGTCCTTCATCATATCAAGCCCCGTCATATCGATCATATAATGAACCATATCCACAGTGCCAATAGCCACCACCCCTTCGATTTGAACCACACTCCCATCCCAACCTTGCCCACCACCATTTCACCACTCATACCAAATTACATACCGCCCACCACCACGTGAACCCTCACCTCCACCCGAACCTATCACCCCTAAACCAACTGGGCTTGATGCTTTCTTTGACTACTGCTCGACATAAATGCTACCGCAAGTGCACGGGTCAAGTTTTAGTAGTATAGTTCAAGAAAGGGTTGTCGTTCCACTAGGACTGCGTTAAAAGCAAGTTCATTAAGTTCATTATTTTCAAAATTAGCAATGGGCAATAAGCAAATGATTGGTTCGAATGTTGTCAACACAAAGAGTAATAAAAATAACAAGAGATGGTATTTAATTCAAATTAACACAATGGGAAAAGCCTAGGTTTATTTATCCACTTTGTATTTCATGATACTTGAATAACTTTCCTCTAATGATAATTAATGAGCATTAAGTTGATGTTTGAAGTCTTAAGCATTTGAATAACTCTCTCAAGCTTACCCAAACCTTAATTAACACTAATATGCATAATTTCTTACTACACATTATGTTAATTAGTCTCTCTAAACATCACACTTCAATTTTACAAAACTTGGTTAATGAATATCGCTATCTCATTAACAAACTCTCAATCCCAACTTGGAATTTTCAAGACAAGTTTGAATTCAACCTAGTTCTATGCTTAATTAATGCTCTCTCAAGCCACTAATCATGCTAACAAGCTAAGTGTTGGCCACCACTTAGGAAGAAAATTAAGCACAAATTAAATTCACAACATCATACTCATTAATCATTAAAATAGACAAGGATTCAAGTATCAATCCATACAAAGCTTCTAAATAAACCTAGAATTAGGAGTTTAGCTACACATGAAGGAAGAAATCTCAACAAACATCTTCAACAACATCACAATGTTCAGAAATAAACAAGAGAAAAGAAGAAGAGAAGATAGGAAAAGAGAAGCAACCCAAAGAAATTTCTTCTTCAAGCTCAAAGATTCCACTTCTCCCAAGCTCCCAAATCCTTCTCCAAGCTTTCTCTAGCTCCTTCTTGGTGTTTCTCAGCTCCCCAACTCGTGCCTAGGTGTCTTTTTCTCGAAAATCGGCCAACCCTAACTTTTATCCTCTTCATTTTCGTGTTTCAGAACCCAAAACGTGCAGCTGCACTGATAGATTCTCGCTATGGCGACCAAAATTGCTCACTGTGGCGAGATTGACAGAGAGTTGGTTCACTGATTCGCGAAGCTCGCTGTAGTGACCAAAACTTCTCGCTGTAGCGAGATTGGCAGAGAGGTGGGTTTCAATTTTGCATGGCTCGCTGTAGCGACCAAAACTTCTCGCTGTAGTGAGAATCATCAGTAATTCCTCCTTTAATTTGCTCTGTTGTGCCTTTTTCTTACTTCCTTGTTGCTCTAACCTCAACTCCTTCCCATCTTGGTTTCTTTTCCCTACAAACACAAGAGAGAAATCATTAATCCTACACAATTTTTATGGTGACATGAATTCACACATTTTCACATATTTTTCTCTTTTGCAAGCATATTATCCAAAGCACATATGAACTTAAAGCATGTGAAAATTGTGTGAAATGTGTGAAATTTCTAAAGATTAACACCCTGACATGGATGACCACACAAAAGAGCTCAAGAGGATGTATGCGGTACATAAAGCCAGATCCCTAGAATTGTATAGGAAGAAAACCGCATTTGGACTCTCCAAGAAATTGGAAGAAGAATTGGAAGATTAGGGGCATACCTCAATGCATTTTATATGCATGTGCTTTGGAAAAGAACAGAAGGAAAAGAGGGAACCCCTTGGCCATATGATCCTAAGAGTGAAGAGATTGAGCAAGTAGTATCTCAAGTGCAAGAGGATGCGCTTTCAAGCATAAGTAATATCCCTCCTCTTTTAGAAGAGGTTTATCCTCCTCTTACTCCTATTTTGGCTAGTGAAAATGATAATGAGGTAGATGAGGAAATTATTGTTGAAACCCCTCACATACCTAAAATTGAACATGTTCACCATGATGCCATCAATTGTAGTACTACACTTGAGCATACTAATTGCAAGGTTGATTCTTCTTGTGATAATCATGTTACTCTCCCTAGTGCTAGAAATGTTAAGGATGCTGAAAAAATTGATTGTTTGCCATGCACTTGTGATGGACATATGAACTATATGAATTGCATTGATCAAAAGTGCCACTTACTTGTTGAATTACATGAGCATGCATTGCATGATACTGGAATTGCTATTGTGACTGGGCACAGATCTTTTGAAAAAGGTAAGTCTAGTTTGAGTGCCAATGTTGATGATAAGTTTGAGAATGATCATTCTCTAGGACTTAGTGATATGCATGTGTTACATGATGTAGAGATACACCCTCTTCTTTTATCCGCTCCACACAAGAGTGAAGATAACAATGGTGATTTGAAATTGATCACTAGTCCTCTGGTTGATAAATGCTTTCATGAGTGTTCCTATTCTCAGATCTTATCTTGTGATTTACCTCCTGACATAATTGAATTTGTTTGTGATATGAATTGTGTGGATCTGGTTGATGTTGTTGATGAGAGGGTAGCACTCGCTTGTGATACTACCATTGTTGCAAATCACATTGACTTTGTAGTACCTAGTTTTGATAGCTGCATGACTCTGGTTGATTTCATTGGTTGTGAGAAGCAATTGTTATCGAATGTGCCCGATTCTAGAATTCTCACATTGCACACACCACTTTGTCACTACATTTGTGCTAATTCTTTCCATGGATTTAAGTATTTAGACTCATATGGTGTACTTGGTGTAGGTACTGCTGCTTTTGTGTTGGCTAACTCTTTTCAGGCCTATCATTTGGGAGCATTCCATCATCACACATCTTTAATTTCAGATCCCCTGTTGATGGAGCCTAGACCACTAGTGAGGAGGACAAAATCAACCCTCCTCTTGATTCTCCTCTCTAGCTACAAGCCACCATGATCATAAGGTTGTCTCTTTCCTTTCCTTGTTCCTTGATTAAATTGATATATTGTATTGAACAAGTATGGGGGAAGGGACGTCCTAGTAGGTAAAAGGTAGATTTTACAATTCAATAAAATCCCTAGGCATTGTTGCGATGATTGCACCATACTTGCATCCATTGCTCCTCTCTAATTCTCAAACATCACCTCATGTTGATTGTACCATTCTCTACCCTTCTCTCTCTTTGTGTAGGTGACGTGTATGCTCTCATCTAGAATTGGACTTCATACTTTCCATTACACCTAGAGTTTGGTCAATTAATATTTGGTCATTTTAAACATTGAGGACAATGTTTTGTTCAAGTGTGGGGGGGGGGGGTAGAGGCATCCTTGTGTTTCTTTGCTTTATTCCCCTTGATTAGTGGTAACTTTGGGTAATCTTTGATTTTTCCAAATTTTTTTTTTCAAAATTTGGCTTGTTTTTTGCTTTTGACTTGCCTATTGTGTGCAAAGGTCGCATTTACCATGATACACTAGTTGAGAGTGAACTCAAGTGCTTTTTAACTTGTTTTTGGTAAAAACACAGATTACCCTACTTTTTAAAAAACCTGTGTAAGAAGCCTCTCATTTTATTGTTTGTTATCTTGGACTTTGGGTAGAGTTTGCAATGACCTTAGCCTTTGCTTTTCAATTTTTGATGGTTGGATATGAAACTTGTTTGAGGCATGCATTGTGTAAATTCCTGTGTAATTGGTTGTTAAATAGTGATAGGTGAGATTAGCTTTGCCGTGAGGTAAATTGAGCCTAATTTCCATTCATGAGTGTATTTTGCTTGATATGTTAACTTCTAGAACTTGTTCCAACTCTTGGTCAAAATTGCATTAGCATATGTGTTTTGAAAGTGATTGAGGCATTCATTTTATCACCTCTTTATCCCAAACACAAGCCCTAATCATTCATCCATTGTCCACCCTTTGAGCCACTCATTGGTTGATTTGCATTGAATTGAGTTGTTGAATGTAGCATCTTGTTGAGTTGAATTGTAAAAGCCACTCGTGCAAATATGTATAATGCCATGTGAATAAAAGAAAAGGGTAGCTTGAAAAAAGAAAGAAAAAAAAGTAAAAGAATTAATGGAAAGAAAGGTAGCAAAGCAAAAGGTTGCAAAAATATGGCATACTATAATGTGTGGCTAGTTTAAGTTCAAATGTGTGAATTCGGTTGCTACAATGCATTTTTGAATGTTGCTCATGCATTTCAACCGTTTCCATTTCATATCTCATTTTTTTATCCATATAGCTTTATCCCATCATTGGAACCTCAAAGTCCTCATGATTCATTTCATACTTGCTTTATTAATGGAGATCTTAGATTTGTTACAAGCTTATGGTAAGTTACATATTGGGCAATTTGAGCGAAAGAACCCATACGGTGAGATGAGTTAAACACTACAATCCTTGAGTTTCTCACATATTGCCATTTGCTTCTAATTACATTGTCGATTTTTCTTTTGTAAGCAAATAAAAGTGGTTCGAAAACTCTTTAATGGAATGGGTTCTTCGTGAAAACTTTGCAATCTTCATAGCTTCTCAAATGAATTAGGAGTTCAAAATCCAAGACCGAATGTTAAAAATCAAAGGCAATAGCCTAAGTCCAATTGACCTAGCTACTAATGCACAATTAGTCAACTAACCAATTGTTAGAAAATCGCTTGGTAGTGGAAACCCTTGACAACACACAATGAGTCTCCTCTTAGAGGTATAATTTGACCCTTCAAGAATGGACCTAGTGTCTAATGCTAAATGCAAGAAGCAAATGCATTAATCCAATCTAGCAATCCAATGTAAATAATCAATGCTACCACATCAAATTGCATTATGCCAAATGATTAACACTAAGGTTTATGCACATAAAAGCAATCGCCAAATTACATGCATAACCCGAAAGAAATCTACCCCTAGGAATAGAAATCATAGCATCTCTTGTTCTAAAATTACATATCAAGCATAAACAAATAGGAATCTCTATTAAAAACATAATTTAGACAAGAAGCTAGATAACTCCCCTAATAAAACATTGAAGCTCAAATTGCATTGTAGCCACCAAGAATCCCCCAACTCAACCACTCATCATGGCACAAACAACTTCATTGTAGCCACCAAGAATCCCCCATCTCAACCACTCATCACGGCACAAATAACTTCAATGATCTTGCAGCACGTTGACGCTATGGAAGAAAGAAGGATGGGTCGAATTGACAGTTAGAAGGTAAATGGAAGATGGAAAATAATGGAGAAAGGATTTGTGCGGTGACGAGACTGAGCTGTGGAGAAGAAAGAATAAATGAGTTGAAGATGGAATGGAATGGAGAGATGTTACCAAGGAAAGGAGTAGTGGTGAAACTGCCGGCCTTGATGGAGGAAATGGTGGTGGAGGAGGCTGACGGTGTATGGCAGAGGTGAGTGTGACGATGGAGAGGTACGATGGTGATGGTGGTTCTGTCTTGGTCATTCAGGAGTGAAGCATTTCGAGTCTGGGCAAGTTTTAGGGATTAAAGGAGGTAAGGGACTGTTTGGTTGATGGAAATTAAGCCCAAGATCCAAGGGTTTTGGTGAGATACCAATTAAACTTCCAAACAAGGCCCATACCTTTGCAATCTCTAATTAAAAAAATATGAAAATAAACCAAGCAATTTTTATCTCATCTTTGCCCTCCTTTAAGCTCCCAAATTACCAAACTTGTCCTTGTCCAGTTGAGATATGCTGTGCCATGGGACTTAGTTGTATTTTCTAGAATTCGAGCACATCTTCATCAAGACTTCCTATAATGACAAATTCAAGCACAAATTGTAATATCCCAAGTCCATAAATCATAAATGCATGAGTTTAAACCTTAAAATGTTCAATTTAGCACTAAAATGCAAATAACTCAATGCATTGGAACACTGAGTATAAAAGTGCCTAAATAGCTATGTATTAGCCTAAGACAAGTGCTAATTTCCCAAAATTAGTGGTTAGAAACATAAAATAATCAGGTGCAATCAATTATATATATATTGTTTTGGAAATTGCATTGCATGGATTTTGGAACACTGGAAAGGCCAAGTGCCTGTTTTTGTTTAAATTGTAGTTGTGGATTGTGATGCATAAATTGTGTGGTAGTTTAGCATCAATGCACTAGATACTATTGGCATCACATGATGAGGTACCATGTTGGCCCACAAGGACTAATTATATTATGGGTGTACTGGTTATGGGTAGCCCCCATCGAGTATTATCCTTCGGTGTGCTGGGTATGGGTAGCCCCCATCAAGAATTAGCCCCGTTATGGTTCTGTGTATGGGTTCCACTTCTCCATGGTTCTGGGTACGAGTTGAGATCCCCGTCGAGTTCCACTTAGGTCTACCTAGTGGTAGGGGACAACCGTAACGATTCGCAAGACAAACATTATGGATGGTTATGAAACATGTATTTTGAACGGTTTTGTGGAAGTTAGGGTATATTATATATATGAGATTCTAAAAAAAGGGGTTTTCAGCATATTGCATATTCCTAGTAATTGCATTGCTCATATGTGTTTTGAACTTATATAGATATTGTATAGTTTCCCATATTGACACCTTACTAGCACACACTCAGTAGATAGGTAGTTAGTGGTCACAATGGGCTACCCCCTTTTGCTCAATTTTTGCAGGTTCTAGTTCGGGTTTAGAGCCACGGGGAAAGGAGACAGCAGCCACTCACTGAGGCCATCGTGAGTGCTTAGGTCGGGCGAGTAGGGTTTGTATATTGCCATGGAATCATATGATTGTATTTTCTTCCACTGGGTTTAATTGCATTTTGTTTATGTAATATTATTTATTGCTATCTTGGTTGGGACAGGTCTCTTTCCGACAGTTTGAGCTTGAAGGCTTTAGTTGTTATTGAGAATATGTTGAGGGTTGCAGCTCCTTGGTTTTATTGGCCATGGCATGATATTTTTGACATGATTTATTCATGGTTGGTGTGATTATGTTGATTCTAATTTGAAAGTGGCAATCGCACAAGAGGGGGGTGAATTGTGTGTAACACCCCAAATTTTAGAAAATAGGAAATAAGGAATTAAATAAGATTTAGGAAATATTATTAAAATATTAAAAAGCATTAAAAATGAAATCATAATGTTTTAGACATTTCTAATAAATTTTAAGGATTATTTTCTTTAGAAAATAAAGAAATATAAATTTATGATATTTAGGTATTTTTAATAATTTTAAGGTTTATTTAAAATCTCGGAATGTCATATAGAAATTAAATAATCTTATAAATAAATTTATGAGGTCAGGTATATTTTTGATAATTTTTAAAGTTTAATTTCTTTATTAGATAAGGAAAAATAGTTGGAAGATGAATTTAAATAAGGGAGTATTTAGAACCCTGAGGTAATGTTTAGTATTTAAAAAGTCTTAGAAATAAATTTGGACACCAAAA
Source organism: Mimosa bimucronata (assembly GCA_037074515.1). Classification (NCBI taxonomy): domain Eukaryota; kingdom Viridiplantae; phylum Streptophyta; class Magnoliopsida; order Fabales; family Fabaceae; genus Mimosa; species Mimosa bimucronata. The sequence continues at coordinate 11,738,457 of CM073440.1, read as the reverse complement.
TATATCTGGATAATTTAATTAAGGACTAGATTTGGATTAAAATTTATTGGGAGTGGTAATTAAATAGTTGATGGAAGGGTAGAATGGGAAAAGGGTGAATGGTATATGGTAATATTGAGGTGAATCAAGGGCAAAATGGTAAAGTTTTGTCATCCTTATCCCCTTCAAATATATACATGTGATGAAATAGAAATTATATACTCCCTCTCTCCGTCTCTGCCAACACACACACATTAAAAAAAACACTCTCACCCTCACTTTCTCTCTTCTCTCGGGCTCCCTCTGTTCGTCTTCGTTCTCCCGGCGAACGACGGCGATTTCGGCTCCAAGCGGCGGCGAGAAGCAAGGAACGTAATCGGATAGCTCGAGTGGGTAGCTGGTGAGCTTCTTTTCCTTCATTTTCTTCTCTTTCTGGTGCGAATCAAGTGAGTTTGGGGGTGGGGATTGATTCAGATTTTAGGGTTTTTAGAGTCCTTAAATCCATCAAAATGAAGCTTAGGGTTCGATTAACAAACCCCAAGAACGAATTTGAGCAACAGAGTCGGATTAATCAAGATTTCCCAAATTTTTCCCTTCCTGCACTGTTCATCCGACGCCCTTGTTCTTGATTTCTGAAGTTTTGTTGCTTTAAAGCTTAATAGAATGTGATTAGGAGTTAGTTTAAGTTCATGAGTGTCAGGTATGCTGAGATTTTTGAGGTTGGGTGGATTTGATATATCTGTTCTTATTTCTCTGTTCTGCCGATTCTGTTCTTCGTTTTCTGTTCTTGATTTCTTGCTCTGGAATTGCTGCATTTGTGTGATCGTTGGACCCTAATGAAAGTTGTTTCATTTTCTTAATCTTCTCTGTCTTGCTTCGTTTTGTTTCTGGCCGATTCTTGTCCTCTGTTCAATTCCGTTCCTTGTTCTGCTTCGGTCAGTGGAAGAGGAAAGAATGGAATATGTGAAGATTTGGAATTTTTGTTCTTCCTCCCTACTCTGTTCTGGTCGAGTTTGGTTTCCCTATGCTCCTCTATTTTTCTGTTCTTGCTCGGCCAGGGAATGTGAATCTGTGTTGATATTTTGTTTTGCCTTGAAATATGTATTGAGTGTTGTTGTGCTTCCCTGTTCCTGCGGAGTGGCTGGCCGAGAAGGGGAAAATTTCTGGAAGTAATGTAAATACAAATGGGAGGTTTGAATGGGGACTTTGGATGTGTGGTTTGATGAATTTTTGAATGGTTGATTTATCTCTGCTATACATATATGATTGATGTTAAGTAGGAAATGGTTGTTGGTAGAATTTTTATTTCTTCAGTTCCCCACTCTGTTTTGGCTGAATGGTTGGGGGAAAAATTGTTATTGACATTTTGTTGTGCTTAGGGAGATAAATTGAAGTTGTTCACTATTAATGTTGGGTTATGCTGTTGTCCAAAATGTCTCAAGGGGCTAGGAAAGATGAAACTGATTACTATGGATGTTTTTGGGCTCCTAAATAATAAGTTAGCAGCACAAGTATTTAATTATACATAGGAATGCTGAAGTGGATAGTTTTAGGAATTGAAACAGGTTATAGTGAAAGTATTTGTTGAAGACAAGGAATTTGAAATTGGAATTTTCTTAAGTATAGCAAAAAGATATGATTTAGATGGTTTAAGTTTAGGAACTAAGCACAAGTGTTGTTTGGGACATTTGATTGGTATTTAGAATCTTTATAGTTTGAAGCAAGCATTCCACGTGTTAAGGGTGCAGGAACAAAGTTCACTGGTGTTTAATTAAGGGTGGATAATGAATTGAATTAGGAATGGAGTTTTTTGAGATTGGATCTTTGAATGGGTGAGTTGATCAAAGCTTGATGTTGAGGTTCTTGTAATTAGACTTCATTCTTTAAGGACCTTTGGGTGGTAGATATATATTGAGGAAGCTTGATTTAATATTGAAAGTTAGGAGATTAATATGGTGTTTTGATATGTGTTTAGTGATGATGAGGACTTTAGGATGATGGATTTTCAAATTCAGTGGGAGTAAAGAAGGGATTGGGCATTGTTCAATGAGAAGATGGGAATTATAGGATTATTAATTGATTATGAACTTTTGGTCTTGTTTGAGGATCTAATTAGGTGATAATAGGATAATGTATTGTTATCTCAATGATTTTAGTAAAGCTAGGTGGGGTTACATAAAGATTTGAAGAAATGAAATTTGAGGTTTTAAGTTGGAATTAAGTAGGAAATTAGGTTATAAGATGTGATATAAATTGGGAAAGTGTTTTGTGATGGAGGTGATTGTTAGTCTAGGAATAGTACCAAGTCTCTTACCTCAATGGAAACTAGAGATTTGAAATGGAGGGTCATCTTGAGATGTGTGGAAAATTAAGTTGATAAATCTATAAGATGTTTGGAGATTTTACATGAAGTATGGGGATCTAAAAAGGAAAGGAAGAAATAGGCTTTTATTGAGAAATTGGGAGTTTTTAATTAATGACTAAAGTGATGTATTCCTTAAGGTTAAATTAGAATGTAATCAACCTTAGAAATGGAAAAGAAAGCTAGATTAGGGGTATTTGTGAAAGAAATGATCCAAATAGTTGACAACATATATTATGTAATAATCAATAGTCAAGTGTTAGAAATTGAACGTGTAAAAGAAGTGTAGTGATGATAATTTAGGTTAATGAATTGGGGAAGTTGTTTTAAAGTTCATAAATGGTATGAGAGTGATTCAAGTGCTAGAGTACAGTTTCATATGTTTTAAATGTGTTTAGAGTAATTATTGGAAGCATTAAGGTAAATAAGGATTTAGAAGATAAAGAAATATGATTTGGGTTTGATTGTGATTGATGATTGATTTGTAGTATTCTTTAATAAATTGAATCACTAGGGTTTGATTTACATTATTAATTTATTTACTCTTGAAAATTTTATAATAAATAGGAAATATATATATATATTGGTGTGTGCTTGTGTGTGTAAATAACTAAGGCTTTTTAAGAATAATTTTTATAGAAATTATTGATCAAACATTAAGAATAAGAAGATTTAATGTAAGTAAATTATTAAGGTACCTCAAATGATTATAATTCTAAATAAAGAATTTTTAGGAACTTGAAATGTAACTTTATATATTATATATATATAATTTAAAGTAATTAGAATATTTCTATGCTTGTGTATGTATTATTTGCTGATTAAAGTTAGAAATATTGATTTAAGAAATATATTAAAAAGGTTGGGTAGAGATGTAGGTAACCTTATAGAAACGTGAGAGGCGCTGAATAATTATATATAAATATAAGTATTAATTTATGATTTATATGTAAATAGGTTTTGATAATGACATAAATTGAGGTGATCAGTGGAAGAGAAAGGAGCGAGCTTAGGATTAAGCTTGGATTCCAGGTAGCAGTTTATTTCAGTAACAATTAAATTACATGTATTATTTTGTAATAACTGTTGCATTTAGTTGGTAAGTTGTTATTCCTCAGATGGAGTACTCCAGGCTTAGGTGATTAGCTACACCTTTGCGAGATTAGTTACGTTTTAGCCTTATGTGCTTTAACGAGAAACCCTGCAGGTAAAGCCTCCACTATAACGAATATATTGTTATTAGTGGTTGGCAGGTGCTTTTAGCACACAGATTAATAGGAATAAAACTATCATCATTTGTACAGCTTTATGAAATATATACATGACAATTGCTAGCATGATAATATATGTTAATGAAAGAAACTGCTATTGGGATTTCCAATCTCACCCCCTTCCCCAAACATTTCCAGTTTAGCAGGTTAAAAGAAGCTAGCGGGGGAGAGGAGTAGACGAAGAAATTAGGAGTAGAAATTGAAAAGTCAGAGGTAGTAAATATTTTTAATAAGATTATTTGTATATGTTGTAAAAGTAAATTATTAAATTATTAATAGAGAGCCCAGGAAATAAAATTACTATAAATGTATTAAGGGAATTAAATTTCCTAAGAATTTCTAATTATGAATAGATAATTTAAAAGGGAAATGTATGTATTATCTTAATGTCGCTGCGTATTCTGGTAGAAGGGTTATCAACCGAGGTAACCCCAGCGTTTTAATATCGGAAAGGTAGAAACCCATAAATAGATACAGAGAACCCATGAATGGGTTTTCACTCCCCACACACTATCATCAAGGGGAGGAATTTATAAGGGAACATAAGTAGTTTAATTGTGTTATGTACCACTTTGATTTATAAAAAGATTTAAATCCTAAGTCGTACGAAAAGCCCATTCCAACTGACAGAAGGTTGGGTAAATATTTTAAAAAGAAAAAGTTTTAAATTTTTTTGTATTTTTGGGCTTCGAATATTCATAAAAGTGGTTATAATTCAATTAAATTACTATAATATAGTAGTAAAAGTCCAGGTGTTACATTGTGCCTTCTAAAAATTCTAATTAATCAACAAATAAATGCAACACACAATATTTATACTGGTTCGGCCAACACTGCCTACGTCCAGTTCTCCAACTCCTTGTTGGGTTCCACTAATCACAGGTTTTACAGCACAGGTTCACCTGCCAACCTTTACAGAGTTTTAGAATCCCTCTAAACACTCCCCCTTACTACCTGTAAGGTTACTACCCTGTTCTCAAAGCACCAAGCTTTAGAACAACCTCAAACAATAGAGGATTTCAACAATAAAGTTCACTTAATGAACAGATTGTGTTAAACACTTAAGTACAGATAAAATCACCCAAAATAATAAATACAGAACTCAGAGAGCAATGAATGTGTTCGTGAATATTCTCGTTTTTCCGTCGTTCTTCATAAATTCTCAAGTTCTGTATTTAAAGCTCTTCTCAGATCTGTCATTTGATTCATGAGGCCGTTTGAATATGGTCGTTGAGAGCTCATAGCCGTTGGCATTTAATGCAGTTACTCCATCGAGGTTAACTTTCTGCTCTAGCTTCAACTACTCTTGTGTAGAGTGAGCTAAGAGAGATATAGACTGAGCGTTCTGAGCATCCGTACAAACTGTACTTGCATGGTAGTTTTTTCAGTAGCGCTAGCATGTTTTGCTATCGCTGACTGCATAGTATAATTCCTGCACTTGAGCTGTTAGCTAGACAAATAATCATGTAATGCACAGCAGATGCTATCGCAAGCTTTGTCTATTAGCTCAATGTATTAGCTTATCAATTTGTTATTATAATGAGCATTCTACTATCAATAATTATAAGCGCTATCGCTAGAGACCTTTGTTATCTCAAGTTTGTTTAGCTAGTTATTTCCTCAAGAATTCAGATATCGATAGCTAATCTTCTTATCGATAGCAGTATAAGATATCGCTAGTTAATTCATTTACTTTCAGGCTCTAGCTTTCTGAATGTCTATTATCTGAAGTACTTTGTTATCGATAGCTTATCCTGTTATCGCTAGCTGATTCCATTAGCCCAAGGACTTGGTCTATTTTTCTGCTAGATGTTCTTCCTTTTATTTATCCATGTTCTCAATGAACTTCTAGCGATAGTGAATGACTTAGCGATAGATATAAACCTTGTTATTTCTAAGTCTTCATTTGCTATTCATTCTCATTCATTAGTGATAGGGATACACTTAGCGATAGAGATATTTTATCCTAGTGTTCTGCTAAGTTTCCATCTACTATAGTTGGGCTTTTCATTTGCGATAGACTTCAGCTCTAGCGATAGTGATTTGTTACCTATCAGATTTTACTTGTTTAAATTCAGAGGTAACTTACACTTATTTACTTATGTTTTCTATGGGTCCAGTCTTCATCAAAACTTAAGATTCTAACATAATTATCATGATAGGTGTTTTCCTTTTTCTATCATGGTATATAGTGAAAGTATTTTGAAATGCTTTATATATATATATATACTGAAACAGGCAGGAAATGCACAAGAGGGGGGGTGAATTGTGCTTTAAAAAAAACTTTAATGAACAATACAGTTTATACTGGTTCAGCCCAACTTTTGGCCTACGTCCAGTTCTCCAACTTGGCAGTTGGGTTCCACTAGCTTTTCAAGATTTAAACGGGCTCTTGACAGCCTTTACAAGTGACAGCAAGAGCTCACCTCCTTACTAATCACTCCCCCTTACACTTTGTAAGATTACACCCTACTCTTAAGATCCCACTATCTTAAGAGTAATCCTTACTCGGATAATAAATACAAGTGTAGAGAAATTGTTCACTCAATTGAACGGATTGTGTTACACACTTAAGAATTTGAGAACAGTGATTGTTGAGAGAATTGAATGCAGTAGATACAAGATCTTTAATGAAGTAATCAATTGTCTTCAACCAACTGCTTCTCAATGCTTTTATACTCTTCACTCTGAAGCTTGTGTAATAAATATGACCGTTGAGAGTTTTTCAGAGAGAGAGAGAGATCTTAATCGGATGAGGAGTGTTGAGAATGTAGCCTGTGTTGCATTTACTCCATTGTACTTCCTTTGCTTTTTGTTCATCTTTCTTTATCTATCGCTGGAGGAAGTAGGTGAGTTCCAACGGCTATATTGCTCAGATTTTGTGTCCAACGTAAACTTCCTTAAGTAGGTCTGAGCACTCTGTACTTGGAAAGCCTAAAATAGCTTTAGCCATTGATTTTGAATAATTCCCATCGCCACTCAGATTACAGCCTCTGATCGATTACAGGACTTGGTGGCTGATCGATTACATATCGATTATGTATAGATTAGGACCTGCATCACTCAACAATAGATTAGAAATTCATGTGCCTAATCGATTACAGGGACGTCTGATCGATTAAGCAAGACTAATCGATTACACTTAAACTTCCTCTAATCGATTACTTACCTCTGATCGATTACATTCAGATCACTCACAACTCTTCTAATCGATTACATGGCTCTGATCGATTACACATACCAACTTCTCTGATCGATTATAAGACTCTGATCGATTAGGCAATTTATCTATTATCGATTATAGGACTCTGATCGATTAAGCAATGGTCCTCTAATCGATCAGGCGAGCCTAATCGATTACATCAATTTCTCCTAATCGAAAGGCTAAGATCTCTCATCGATTACAGGGGTCTCTAATCGATTAGGCGACAACTTAGATTGAACTCTAATCGATTAGACAAAATGACTTGACTTGGAATCTATCTCTGATCAAATGGGCTATCTATGCATACCTAAGACATATCATTCCAGACACTTATCACTCACTTACCTTATGCCTAAGATATGTTTGGTTATCATCAAAACCTATTATTCTAACATTCTCCCCCTTTTTGATGATGACAAAACATTAGAAATAATTGCAATAACAGAATACATATAGAGATCAACAAGCAGACAACTGATATATATATATGAAACAATAATTCAGATATCACAAGGATACTGGCATTGTCTTTACGCATGGAACTAAATATATAAAAAATATAAAATGAGCAAAATATGAATGATACATGTGAAAGGGTTTTTGGTGTTGCAGGGAGTATGGATTAGTCAGAGTCAGTGTCATCCTTCCAGTTTGATGTGTCAAGATCATAGTCCCCTGATTCACTGCTAATTCGACCAGAGTCATAGGAAGACTCAGATTCCAAAACGACTTCTTCCTTCTTCTTCTTAGCAGGAGCCTTCTTCTTCTTGGGAGGAGGAGGAGGCACTAAGGACAGAAGCACATCCAATTGGGATGGTCTCTTTTGTTTCTTTTGAGGAGACTTTGCTGCCTTTCCCTTCCCTTTTGGTGCTGCCTTTCTCTTAGTTGCAGGCTTGGAGACAACCTTAGGTTCTTCAATAACAATTCCTTTGGTTGCTCTGGTGCTCTTTCTTGTTGCAGGAGCAACCCTAGGTGCAGGCTTAGAGGCAGTCATTTTGATCCTTTGCTTTTTAGGTTTTGACTGAGCCTCTGGGCCTTCTTCTTCCTTGTCAGACTTCAAAAATTCTGAAGTAGTCTGAATGGGGTCCTTCTGAGCAGGCTTGACTGGATCCCCATATGTGTAGGTCTTTCTGACTCCCCATTTTGGAAATAGAGGCTGAGGGGATTCTTTCTCTTGAATTTTCTGACTCAAATCCCTAGCTGTATCTCTGTCTTCTCCTTCTTTCTGACTTGCAGCCAAGGTCTGTTCTAGTTCCTCCACTTGCTGGTGCAGTACATCTACCTTATGAAGATAATGAGGCGCCAAATCAATGTCAATGGGTTTAGGTTCCCCTTCATACAAAACCATGGCCATTCCCAGATTTTCTTCTATCACATTTTCAGCATTTTCTGGAGGGATATTGACAGTGGCCTCAGTTTCAGACTCTGTGGCTTCTTCTACCACAACCTCTTCTTCTGCCATGCTTAGCTTAATGGCTTCTGCAAGCTCATGAATTTCCTCGAGTGTCTGACTCATGGGTACATCCTCAGGAACTTGAGACATCTGAGGGATCTCAGAAGCTATAGCTGAGAGGATGGAGGCAGCTTCCACAGCCTTTTCTTGAACCTGGCTGCTTTCCCCAGGGGTTGGCACACTGAATATCTTCTCCCCCTTTTTGGCATCATCAAAAGGAGGGGGGGTTTCTAGTGAAGGAGCTTTGCCTTTTCTGGTATAAGTTTTGGCTATTTCTGGTTTAGGGGAAGGAGAGTGTGGTTGAGAGGGTGTGGGATGAGAGGCAGGGGTCAATATGTGGATAGGAGAAGGTGGGAAGTCTGGATGATCTGAGGAACTGGAGGAGGGTTTCTGTGGGGGTGAGGAAGGTTTGGAAGGAGGAGGAGTGGTTTTTGGAGAGGGTTGAGTGTGGAGATGTGGAGAAGAGGGATGAGATTGTGAAGGTGAGTGATGAATGGGTGATACCTGATGTGGTGCATAACCATCAAAGGGTGACAGAGGAGGGCCAGGAATATTGGCTTGATACTTTTCCCTGAGAATCTCTTCCAGTCCAGCAAGTCTGTTGTGTAAAAACTTGTGCATATTTACCACAGCATCATACCCATTGAAGATGGTCATGGTGCTTTCCTTCACAGACTTGACAACTGAATCATTGAGAGCTGCCACCAATCTGTGCAATAATCTGTCCTCCATGGCTTGATGCTCGAGGGCCATTTCTTCTACTATTCTGGCAGAGACCCTTTCCACCACTTGATCAATAAAGTTGGCAGGAGAAGCAGGTGCTGCTTCTTCCTGAATCAGAGGCTCTTGATTAGGATGATGGCCAGGGATTTCCCCTGGTTCAAGTCCTTCTTCTGTAGGGGGTTCCTCTTCAATTTCAATATCTGGTAGAGACTTAGAGGGGATGGAACTCTGTCCAAAAGGTTGCAACCCCATCTTCTTGAGAGTGGTCAGATCACACTTGGGAGGCTGCTTGTTGTGCTCTTCTTCCAACCAAAAAATTTGATTGTTGCACAGAATAAATGAAATAAGAGATGCAAAAGGCAGAGGAGTCTTAACAGACTTTGTCTTCTGGAACCTCAAGAATTCCTCACAGATGACTTGTCCAGGGTTGATGGGAATTTTGTTGATCAGCATGGGCAAGAGAGGATTGTCTATATCCAGGATAAGTGTGAAGTTGCCAGCCTTGTTGACCATACACCTGGAGTAAGCATAATGCAGAACTCTGTAGGCAGGAGGTAATTGGACAGGCTTGAGATTTCCCTCAATAGGACTTGTAGGTTGATAAATCTGCCTGAGTTGCTCATCAGAAAACTTTTCCCTTGTTTGCCATGTGTTGTACTCTGCCATATTAATCCCATCCATGTGAAGCCACTTGTTCAAATCCTTCCAAGTGAAAGAAAACTTCTTACCCCTGACTTGAGAAGAAATCTTGATATCTGAGGTTTTGCCTTCTGCTTCCGTAACAGAAATCTTCAAGTTTGAGTAGAAGGCCTTTATGACTCGCTCATTATAATGATTTTTAATGCCCAGCCATGTCGCATAAGGTTGCAGCCATTCTTTGACAGGATAGCCATTTTTGTCAAGATACTCAATATCCACAAACCCACATCTTTGCTGTATGGACCTTTTCTGAATATCCTCTGAGGCATCTTCAATAGGACCTTGGGCATAGGAGGAGTCGATGGGAACCATTGTGTCACCAGAAATGAGTTCTCTGACTCTGACTGTGGAAGGGCTTTTGGCTGGAGACTTGGATGAAGTACCACGAGTTTTGGCCATTTGAGAGGTTGGTTGAGAGGTGGAGGGTGGTGGATTTGAAGGGGGTGATGAAGGTCTATAGGTCAATGCAGGATCTCCTTCAGGTAATGGTACTGTATCAGAAACGACTTGGGCTCTGATGTTCTTTGGAATACGCATTTTGGGTGCCATGGGAAGAGTTTATGTAGAGGGCTCAAGGATTATGATTGGTGATTCGAAGGGTTGTAACTGGTGAGGGAGAGTTATGGCTGATGATGATTCGAGTAGTGGGTACAGTTACGATGGTTACAGAGAGATTTGATGATTCGAACGTTAAGATTTGATGAAGGATGAGGAGATGAAGAAGAAACAAAATGCAATAGAGTGCGAAATGATGCTACAGTTACATATGTCAAGTTTATAAGAGTGGGTGTGCTTAGAAAAGTAAGTAACTGTCAGATAAAATGTACGTTACAAATGTTACCGTTGACGCCTAATCGATTACAGATGTCGCGTAATCGATTACAGAGTGTTGTCTCTGATTGATGAGATGCGCCCAATCGATTAGGGGTTGTTGTGATCGATAGGTCCACGCTGAGTAATCGATGCCCAATCGATTACTCCTTCCTTGTGATCGATCAGATAGTTCTGATCGATTATGCGCCTTTCCCTAATCGATGCTTCATTTCAGCCTAATCGATGCTTAATCGATTACAGGGAGTGTCCTGTGATCGATCAGGCTTACCTGATCGATTAGGCGATGGATTTTCTATTCTGAGCCTCTAAGTCCTGCATAAATTTTGATCTGACACTCCGATGCCTAAGTTAGTATAATATCATCAAAACATCCTTAGATTGAAATAATTTTGATAACTAAAATAACTTACAATTCATTGGGATTTACCATTCCCAATTCTCTTCTGATAAACATAAATGGCTCAGTTGCTAGAGGTTTGGTGAAAATGTCAGCCAGCTGCAAGTGTGTTGAGATAAATTCCACTCTGACATCCTTCTTTTGCACATGATCTCTGATGAAATGATGCCTTACATCAATGTGCTTTGTTCTTGTGTGATGTACAGGATTTTTGGCTAGACTAATAGTGCTTGTATTGTCACAGAGGATTGGAACTTCTGGAAACTCCATACCTAGATCCCTCAATTGATGCTTGAGCCATAGAACTTGAGTACAACAGGTTGCAACAGCAATATACTCAGCTTCAGTAGAGGATAGAGAAACACATGTTTGTTTCTTGCTTGCCCAAGAGACTAAGGATCCCCCAAGATATGCACATTGACCACTGGTACTCTTTCTATCAGTTTTGTACCCAGCATGATCTGAGTCTGAGTAAGCCATTAAATATTCCTGAGTTCCTTTTGGATACCACAGCCCCAGCTCCTGAGTTCCCACCAGATACCTCAAGATTCTCTTAACACATGTGTGATGCATTTCTTTAGGATTAGCTTGATATCTGGCACATACTCCTACACTGAATTGAATATCTGGTCTGCTAGCAGTTAGATATAAGAGGGAGCCAATTAGACCTCTATATGTTGATTTATTGAAGTCCTTCCCTTCTACATCAGCATCCATCACCACTGAGGAGCTCATAGGAGTATCTTCTTCCTTTGATAAATCCATTCCAAATTTCTTCAAGATTTCCTTCACATACTTTGATTGAGAAATGAAAATTCCATCCTTTCTTTGTTTAATCTGAAGACCTAGAAAGAAGTTGAGTTCCCCCATCATTGACATCTCGAATTCTCCCTGCATAATCTTTGAAAATTCCTCACAGAGAGATCCATCAGTAGCACCAAAAATAATGTCATCTACATAAATTTGTACAACAAGCATGCTTTTCTTTTTGTGTAAAATAAATAGAGTGGTATCAACTTTTCCTCTTGAAAAACCTTTTTCTAACAGAAAATTGCTCAACCTTTCATACCAGGCTCTTAGTGCCTGTTTAAGTCCATATAAGGCCTTTTTAAGTTTATAAACATGATCTGGTTTAGTGGCAATTTCAAAACCAGGAGGTTGTTCAACATATACTTCTTCCATGATATAACCATTAAGAAAGGCACTTTTTACATCCATTTGATAAAGTTTAAAATTTTTGAGGGATGCAAAGGCTAATAACAGTCTTATTGCTTCCAATCTTGCAACTGGAGCAAAAGTCTCCTCATAATCAATACCTTCTTCTTGGTTATATCCTTTAGCCACAAGTCTTGCTTTATTTCTGACAACAGTCCCATATTCATCAAGTTTGTTTTTGAAAACCCATTTAGTTCCAATAATAGGATAATTTGAGGGCCTTGGAACTAAATCCCAAACTTGACTTCTTTCAAATTGATTGAGTTCTTCTTGCATTGCAGTTATCCAATCACAATCTTCTAAAGCTTCTTCAATGCAAGTAGGTTCAATTTCAGAAATAAATGCAGAGAAATGTATTGCATTTTGAGTTTGATGCCTGGTTCTAACTCCTTCATTAACCTCACCAATGATTTGCTCAGGTGGATGATCCCTGTGATGTTTCCATGCTGATGGTCCAGCTGGTGCATCATGTGGATCATCTTCTTGTCTCTCTTCATGAGACTCATCTGGTGGAGTTAATGACTGAGTAGAATTTTTAACTTTCTTTTGAAAGGCTGATTCATCTTCTAAAGAAATATTCTGTTCAGAATCAGTTTCATCAAAGACTACATGAACTGACTCTTCAACAGTAGAAGTTCTTTTGTTGAAAACTCTATAAGCCTTACTTCTACTAGAATAACCAATGAAAATTCCAGAGTCAGACTTGGGATCGAATTTACCTAAATTTACCTTCCCATTATTGTGGATGAAACATTTTGAACCAAATACCTTAAGATGGCTTACATTTGGCTTTCTTCCTTTGTAAAGCTCGTATGGAGTTTTATCCATTCCCTTCCGAATGTAGGCTCTGTTTGATATATAACATGCAGTATTCATTGCATCTGCCCAGAATACCTGAGATACTTCTTTTCCATTCAGCATTGTTCTGGCCATCTCAGTGAGTACCCTATTCTTTCTTTCAACTACTCCATTCTGTTGAGGAGTTCTAGGAGCTGAGAAATTATGATTGATTCCATTTTCTTTGCAAAGCTCTAGAAAATCTTGGTTCTCGAACTCTCCTCCATGATCAGTCCTGATTGAGCTGATTTTCTTGTCTTTTTCATTCTGCACTTTCTTAGCAAACACATAAAAGGCATCAAAGGTTTCATTTTTGGAGGAAAGAAACATAGTCCAAGTGAACCTAGAATAGTCATCCACAATCACAAGGGTGTACAGGCTTCCTCCTAGACTCTTCACTCTTGCTGGTCCAACTAGGTCCATATGGATTAGTTCCAAAGGTCTAGTTGTGGTGACTTCCTTCTTAGGTTTAAAAGAAGACTTTGTTTGTTTCCCCTTTTGGCATGCTTCACACACTAAATCAGATTTAACTTTCATATTTGGAATCCCAATAACCAAATCCCTTTTAATTAGCTTTTCTAGATGAGACATGTTAACATGAGCCAATCTTTTATGCCATAGCCAACAGTTATCAGAATTGCTAATAAAACACTTTTCAGAGAGTTGATGATTCAAATCTACTTCATACAAATTTCCATTCCTGTTGGCTTTCAATCTATATTTCATATTTGATTTGTCTATAGCCAATTCTTTCTTATCCACAATGAAGCATTCATTTGAATCAAAAATCACCCAATTACCTTTGTCAGTACTTTGACTGACACTCAGCAAGTTGTGGCAGAGACCTTCCACAAGATAGATATCTTTAACTGGACCAATATCTCCTTTTCCAGTAATTTTGCCAGACTGATTTCCACCAAAGCTAACCTTGGCCCCATCCTTCAGGATTAGATTGTCTAGTTTCTCTTTATCTCCTGTCATGTGCCTCGAGCATCCACTATCTATATACCACTTGCTATTTTTGTTGGATGCTTTGAGACAAACCTGCACAGACTAAGCAGATTTAGGTACCCAAATTTTCTTGGGTCCTTTGGGATTAGCTTGCTGCCTTTGGTCTGTATAGACTTTAGGCTGATGTGTCCCTTTGGGGACCCATTTATAGTGTCCAGACATACCATGTTTCTTGGGATAACAGGTTGATTCAGAATGACCCTTTCTATTACAGTAATTGCAAAACGAGAAAGGTGATGAATAATCTGAAGCTTTTCTGAAAAATTTCCAGTACGATTTCTCTTTAGACACAGACTTATTTCCTTTCATGTTCTTAGAGAATGAATCATAACCAATACCAGTTTTGTCTCTATATGCTTTTTGATTCATTAACATGACATCAAGAATTTCTGTGCTCTTAGTAAATTTCTTTAAAATTCCAGAAATCTTCTCATTTTCTTTCACAAGGTTTTCACAGTTTTTGCAATCAGAAGTTTCTTGAGAAAACTTTTCAGAATTCAGTTTACATTTTTCACAATCAAAATTATCAGCTTTCTTTTCAAGAACTTTGTTTTTCTTTCTTAAAGCAGAAACTTCCTTTGCCAATTTTTCAAATTCAATATGTATGTCATCATATGCATCTTGAAGTTCTTGGAAAGATAGATCATCAGGATATACCTCATTATTGGAAGATTCTTCTCGTGCTACTAGACACAGGTTGGCAGCTTCCTCTGCTTCACTGGCTTCCTCATCAGAGCTGTCCCCCCATATAGACGAAACATAGGCTTTCTTTTTGCCTTGAAATTTTTCTTTCTTTTTCTCCTTCTCCTTGAATCTTTGGAGGCTTGGACATTCTGCTTTGAAGTGTCCAGGCTTCTTACATTCATAGCATACAGGGACATTTTTCAGTGATTCTTTTCTGAAGTTGCTTGAGCCACCTCTCTGGAATCTTCCTTTATTTCTGAAGAATTTCCTAAACTTTCTGACCATAAAGGCCATTTCATCATCGTCCAGTTCTTCATCTTCTTCCTCATCCTCATCATCCTTTGCAGAGACAGTTAGTGCCAGATTCTTTTTCTTTTTATCTCCATAGAGCTCTCTTTGAACCTTGATGGTTGTTTCATATTCAGCCAGGCTTCCAAACAGAGAAGTGATAGAGCTCATAGATTCTCCTCTCATTTCTTGGATTGCAGTAGCCTTCATCTGCCATTCAGGAGTTAGAATCTTTAAGATTTTGGAGACTTGTTCTGCCTCAGAGATCCTCCTTCCAAGAGCTGTGAGATTGTTGATCAGATGAGTGAATCTAATTTCCAGGTCCCTTATTGGTTCCCCTTCTTCCATTTTGAACAAATGAAAGTCAGTGATAAGTTGTTCCACTCTTCTAGTTTTTACTCCACTGGTCCCTTCATGAGCAACTGCTAGGGCATCCCACATTTCTTTTGCTGTCTCTAGATGACAGACCCTGAAATATTCTTTTTGACTTAGGGCATTTTGAAGAATCAAGACTGCCTTGCTATTGAGTTCCAGATCATCCTTGTCATCACTCGTTAATTCCTGAGGGAGTTTAGGCACTTGAACTCCATTTTCTGTTTTCATAGGAACGATGTCTCCTTCTTCAACTATCCTCCAGAGATCATAACCTGATGATTTGATGAAAACCTTCATCTTCATCTTCCAGAAGGTATAATGCTCACCATTGAATCCAGGAGGTTTGTTGATTGAACTGCCTTCAGGGAGAACATTCTCATATCCTGCCATGATAGATCTTTGCTTCTCCTGATCGTGGGATCAGATGAATCTGAGAAGACCCAGCTCTGATACCAAATGAAACAGGCAGGAAATGCACAAGAGGGGGGGGTGAATTGTGCTTTAAAAAAAACTTTAATGAACAATACAGTTTATACTGGTTCAGCCCAACTTTTGGCCTACGTCCAGTTCTCCAACTTGGCAGTTGGGTTCCACTAGCTTTTCAAGATTTAAACGGGCTCTTGACAGCCTTTACAAGTGACAGCAAGAGCTCACCTCCTTACTAATCACTCCCCCTTACACTTTGTAAGATTACACCCTACTCTTAAGATCCCACTATCTTAAGAGTAATCCTTACTCGGATAATAAATACAAGTGTAGAGAAATTGTTCACTCAATTGAACGGATTGTGTTACACACTTAAGAATTTGAGAACAGTGATTGTTGAGAGAATTGAATGCAGTAGATACAAGATCTTTAATGAAGTAATCAATTGTCTTCAACCAACTGCTTCTCAATGCTTTTATACTCTTCACTCTGAAGCTTGTGTAATAAATATGACCGTTGAGAGTTGTTCAGAGAGAGAGAGAGATCTTAATCGGATGAGGAGTGTTGAGAATGTAGCCTGTGTTGCATTTACTCCATTGTACTTCCTTTGCTTTTTGTTCATCTTTCTTTATCTATCGCTGGAGGAAGTAGGTGAGTTCCAACGGCTATATTGCTCAGATTTTGTGTCCAACGTAAACTTCCTTAAGTAGGTCTGAGCACTCTGTACTTGGAAAGCCTAAAATAGCTTTAGCCATTGATTTTGAATAATTCCCATCGCCACTCAGATTACAGCCTCTGATCGATTACAGGACTTGGTGGCTGATCGATTACATATCGATTATGTATAGATTAGGACCTGCATCACTCAACAATAGATTAGAAATTCATGTGCCTAATCGATTACAGGGACGCCTGATCGATTAAGCAAGACTAATCGATTACACTTAAACTTCCTCTAATCGATTACTTACCTCTGATCGATTACATTCAGATCACTCACAACTCTTCTAATCGATTACATGGCTCTGATCGATTACACATACCAACTTCTCTGATCGATTATAAGACTCTGATCGATTAGGCAATTTATCTATTATCGATTATAGGACTCTGATCGATTAAGCAATGGTCCTCTAATCGATCAGGCGAGCCTAATCGATTACATCAATTTCTCCTAATCGAAAGGCTAAGATCTCTCATCGATTACAGGGGTCTCTAATCGATTAGGCGACAACTTAGACTGAACTCTAATCGATTAGACAAAATGACTTGACTTGGAATCTATCTCTGATCAAATGGGCTATCTATGCATACCTAAGACATATCATTCCAGACACTTATCACTCACTTACCTTATGCCTAAGATATGTTTGGTTATCATCAAAACCTATTATTCTAACATATACTATACGTAAGTTTTTATATCCATGTTAGGTTGTTTTTATCTAACATGGATAAATTGGCTTTAACATTGGCAAGTTTAATATCCATGTTAGCTTTGATTTAGAAGGCCTCTATATGATTGGTTTTGATATCCTTGTTAGTGCTTTTTATTTAACGAAACTCTTTTCTAACATGGATAAATTCCTCTATATGGTAAACGCTTTCTAACATGGATTATCTTTATAAGGTCAAATTCTTTTCTAACTATGATAGGCTTATTTTATTAATTTGGAAGTTCCTTTTCTATAATAGTTAGACCGTGGAAATTGTTTTATAAGAAACCTTTATGAAAATTCTTTTCTAACTATGTTAGCCTTTTACTAAGTTAAATTATTTTCCTAACATAGGTAGTATTGAGTATCTTATTTATATTCGGATTTAAGGTTAATAAGATGGTTTTACAAAGTGAATGTTACATCCAGAATTTCCAACATGAACAACAACAAAAAATACAAGAAAGAAGAGAAGAAAGGGAAAGGGATTGATTACCTAGGGTTTAGAACTCAAAAACCTCCTTGAATGTAGCTAGGATTGAAGCCCTAGCAAAGCTCCAAACCTCTCTCCACGACCTCTCCTTCTAAACCAACAAAACCCTAACTGAAAAGTCAACCCACTGACCTGATTTATTGTTGTCAAATTCGTGCCCTTGTTGTGGTGCTTGTTGTGACAACCCACGGCGAACAACCGATTTTTTTTTTGCTCGCTGATGATTTTTGCCTAAGACTTCCCAAGAATTCCTGACTTAATCATAAGTTTAATCCTACAATTAAGCCACTACAATTATTTAAAATCCCCAAAGTTTTGTTTAATTACCAATTAATTAATTACTTAATACTTAGGATGTTACACTTTACCTTAGTGATTAACAAAATCCACTTCACAGAGAGGTAAGCTTTCATTATAATCATTCTATCTTAGTGAGTGATACTCAAGATTGGGGGATTTTGAGTGGGAAGTAGATTGTAATATTACATGTTGTAAGGGGGAGAGATTCTAAAGTGCCTATATTAAACTTGAGGGATAAAAGGCTTCACAAATTCCGGCTAAACTTGTGGGATTATAAAGGCTTCTTTTGTGCCTAATTTTAACAAGAAGGTGGTGGATTGAAAATCTCAGATAGAGCGTAGGGACTGGATATAGGTCATATGATTAGTCCAAACCATGATAAATCTTTGTCTGCATATTCTCTTCCCTTAAATCTCTAAATATAGTCTAATGTATATGAATATAGAATATTAATTATATAAAAATAATATAATTATTATTATGTAAATTATACATTAATAATTAAAAATATTTAAACTCCCACTATTATAATTATATAATTATAATAGTGGGAGTTTAAATATTATAAATATAATAGTTTGCAAATAATATCACAAGGTATTTATAGCTCAACTGGTTAAGGCATCAGTATGGTAAGGCAAACAATTTAACATTATTATACGTTGCTACACATTTAATTTTTTCGCATTATCTTCACAAGTACGTTATTTACTTTTGCTTTATGCTTCCCATCATAACTGATTTCTTATATATTATACTATTTATTTATGTGTAATGTGTTAGAATCTTAAGTTTTGATGAAGACTGATCTATGAAAAATATCGCCAATAAGAAATGATAACTTAGCAGATCAATAAGAATAAAAATATCTATCGCTAAGAAAGAATCAATCGCTAGAAGGTCATAAATAACTCAGCTAGCAGAAAGATAACCCAAGTCCTTTATCTAATGAAACTAGCTAGCGATAACAGGTTAAGCTATCGATAACCGTAAGTACTTCAGATAGATAATCATTCAGATAGCTAGTGCCTGAAAGCTAATGAGTCAAATAGAACTAAAGTAGTTGCTAGCGATAATGGATTGTACTATCGACAATAGGATACCTGGAAATATCTGAATACTTGGATGATTGTATCCTGAAGGATAATAGCGATAATGAATTTGCTATCGATAGAGATAATCTATGCTGATGAAATGCTTTCTAATTCAAGAGAATATGCTATCGATAAAAAGCTCTTAAATTCCTTATATTATCCATCTCATTGAGCTAATGGATTAAACTTGCGATAGTAACCTCTGTGCATTATATGACTATTTGGTTAGCTAACAGTTTAAGTGCAGATCACACTATGAGATTAGCGATAACAGAACAAGCTAGCGCTAATAGAAAGCTGCCAGAAAGTACTATTTGTACGGATGCTCAGAGCGCTGAGTCTGTCTCTCTCTTAGCTCATCCTATGTAAGAAGTAGTTGAAGCTAGAGCAGAGAGTTAAGCCCGATAAAGAAGCTGCATTTAATACCAACGGCTATGAGCTTCCAACGACTAAATTCAAACGGCTTCTTGAATGTTGAATCAAAAGGGCAAAATCTGAAGAAGATATAAATACAGAACTCAAGCATTTATTGAGTAGAGACGAACAACGAGAATATTCACAAGCTCATTCATTACTCTGTATTTATTGTCTTAGAGATTTCATCTGTACTTAAGTGTTTATCAAAATCAGTTCATTAAGTGAACGTATTTATTGAAATCCTCTACTGTTTGAGGTTGTTCTGAAAGCTTGGTGCTTTAGAACAGGGATATTTCCTTACAGGTAGTAAGGGGGAGTGTTTAGAGATTCTAAAACTCTGTAAAGGTTGACAGGTGCACCTGTGCTCGTAAAACCTGTGGTTAGTGGAACCCAACAGAGTGTTGGAGAACTGGACGTAGGCAGTGTTGGCCGAACCAGTATAAATTTTGTGTTGAGTTAATTTCTCCTAGAATTTTTTTAATAGCACAATTCACCCCCCCTCTTGTGCGATTGCCACTTTCATAATGTAGATATTAGAATATTTCCTATATTTAGCCCCGTATGTTAGATATATTATGCTTTGGTTTCGAGTAATTTTAATTGGCCAAAATATTATTATTACTTTTGATGGGAGACTAATAATAATAAGGTCATGTTTAAAGCGGTACAAGCATGCTTGTTTATATAAAGAGATATATCCATTTACGTACTCGCATATATAAAGGGGTTCATTGACTTGAGACGGCAACCCAACAAGCCGTCATTGTGCCTATCTTCCAAGTCCCAACTCAGCTCTCGTTCTTGTTTGCACAGCTTCCACGTCATGGTTGATTTTGATGACTGATATCACTCAGACACAATCAGAGAGCTATTCCTTTTAACACAACAAAAGCAAGATATGGGATGGATTTGGTTTTGTAGAAGCTCAATGCTTTATGTTTGTTATATGTCAAGTGGGAAAATTAAAAATACAGTTAATGAAAGCAATTATCAATTGAAAATTAAATCCTAACTAAAAAAAATTAAAAGAAAACAAATCTAAATTACAGGTAATGAACAAAACCGAAGGCTTCGATTATCATAGTTTTGATTACTTCTTAGTGTCTAATTTCTCCCTTTAATTGCAATTAACACTACATTGCTAGATTAGGACTTTCAATTATCTAAGAGTGTCTTTCGATTCACTAAAAGGCATTCTAATTAAATTAATCCCTTATGTCTTAGGTGATTACATAATTAAACTAAATTAAGTGCAAGCCTAAAATAACTATGAATGGCTGCACTACTACAGAAAATGTCTATAGCAGCACTTATTTTGGCCCTATAGCAGCGCTTATAAGCGCTGTAATAGCCAGTGCTGCTATAGGCTATTAGGCCTATAGCAGCGCTTGTTAAGCGCTGCAATAGGTCACCTATTGCAGCGCTTAAGCGCTGCTATAGGGACCCAAAATTTACCTATTGCAGCGCTTAAGCGCTGCTATAGGTAAATCTATAGCAGCGCTTAATGAAGTAAGCGCTGGTATTGAATTTTTTTTTTAAATATTCCATTTTAGTTTATATACCCCACCTGCATCAATGCTAAAATACCAGCAATTCTATACAGTTCCAGGCAACGAAAATACACCAATAACTCATCCAGAGAGCAATGTACAAATGAACCAACCATTCTAATTGGGAAACAGCACGCTACTAGCTATATATATACTATTATATATCTACATTTGTACTTGGTGTAAAAGAGGTAGAACATAAGTGCACCATTCCTCAATTAGCGCATTCATTTTTTCCCTTGACAATGAGGGGCAACGTGCGTCTGGGTAATACTGCACAGAGAGATAAATTTGAATGGCAATGAAATCTACTTGAAATCTAATAACAAGTTCAAATACAATTAGAGTTGGCAAAATATAAAACTTACTGTCAATGGAATGTTACATCGATCATGTGTAACGACATCCCTCATAAATTGCATCACATAGTATCCACAGTCGTTGTTATTGGGTTGGAAGGGGCACTGTAACAAAAAATACCAAATATCAAATGAGAAACATTTACTTTATGTTTGAGTAGATTGTTTAAAAAATTGAATAACTTGTAGAACCTGGACTGTGAGCCACTTATAAGCATCTTTCTGGTCAAGGGCTTTGGAATAACTCAAGTTAACGGAGCACCGAAAACTGGTCAATGCGCTGGAAACGAAACAAAGTAAATTAATTTTATTAGCTAGGGTCATAAAATGACAAATGATGCAACGGATTCAAAGTATGCTGACATTCACGTACCTATTGACGAGGCGCATCAAAGCTGGGCAATTTTCTGGTTCAGCACCATACACAGGATCCAAATAGTAAATCAAGGGATTCGCTTGTGCTTGGGGATAGATGACAAGCAAAAGCCAGTGCTGCCTAAAATTTTGTAGAACGTTATGTCAGTACATATAAATGATGCTTGGAGTTAAGAATACGATGAAACCTATAATGCATATCGACTTACCCTGTATTAATTGGAGCTAAGAATAAAGTCATGCCTGTTGCCTTTAAAGAAAAGCGCTTTTTAAGCTTCGCGGACTGCTCGTCATGGTTCGCGCCTGCAATATGTGCTATGTCATAGGGGCTTATGAATTCGAACGAGACATTATCCCCGGCAATCATGACATGCTCGTGCAGGTGCCTTCAAAAAAACCATACAAACTCCCAATTAGTGTAAAACTAATGACATTAAACGAAACCCCAATGGAAACACATTTATACCTGATCCATAAATTGATAGCGGTACCACCGAGCCATGCTTGATCAAGCACGTCCATGATCTGCTCCTTAAAAACATGCTCAACCATATTTGACACCCCAAATATACGCTTGTCGAATGGAATATTGGCAGTAAATTCGGGAGATAGGGTGGCTGCAAATGCTCGCAATCGAGCACGATTTGGCGTCTCGGCGCTTGTACGTTCAATAACAGGAGGCGCTTGTACTTTCTTCTTGCCCTTGGCTATTGTTGCCTACAAACCATGTAAATAGAAAGTCTGAAATTTTATTCCAATAAAAAAGAATGCTAGTTTAATTGATTAGTAAATAATCACCTGTGACGATGGATCAGTATGTGAACTCTTTTTCTTCATCACTTGACCACCGGTACCTTGGACATTAGGCCTTTGTGCTTTCTTTCCGGTAGAGCGTGTACCTTGAAAAAACAATTAAATAAAAGAGCATTCTTCCAACACAATGAATGCTAGTGTAAATGCTATTAGGCAATAACCACCTGTGGTGTTGGCTCAATCAAACCAACGGGCCAAGCAACGAAAGCACTGATAGCATCTTGGACCCTAGTCATCTCATCAGTAGGGAACGGTATTGGTGCCGCGTTGTTGTAGGAGGATTCAATCATTACTCTCAGTGCATTTTTAGGCAACGACGAGTTGTGCAGGGTCGTGTTGGAAGTATTGTAGACCTTCCCTCTGGCAACTACTTCACTGAAAGAGTAATCGATATACAGCCTGCAGTCTGACTCACTGATAACTCCCAAGAATTCATGTAATATCAACACATTTCCCTTGAGTTTTATGCAATTATTAATATATTTTGGACACTCAAGATGGGAAAATGTTCATTCTTTTAGATTGCACATAATTGTTTATTTGTGTAGATTTTCTTCATATTTCTAGCTATTTTCTTATGTTGTTTTATGTAAATATTGTAGGAATATTTTGATGCAATAACCAAGGGATCCGGATGAAGAAGAACACTTAAAAGGGGGAGAAATTGGGGCTAGAAGCTGAAATTTCAAGAAAAAAGGGAAAATTCAAGTTTCTGGACAAATTGTGAAAAATTACAGAAAAGCCCCAGAATTTCTGAAACTTTGCAGATAGGTCCCTCCTCGCCGTGGGACCTCCACAGCGAGGCCCACAGCGAGGGTCAGAAAACTTGCATGTTTTCTGGCCTTGGCCGTGGCACCCCCACAGCAAGGGCCACGGCGAGGGTCTGAATTCTGCAGCTGCGCGTTTTAATTTGCCAGCGGAATTTTGGACCTATATAAGGAAATTTTCGACCTAATTCCGCATTCTTCACTTCCTGGGCGTGCTTGGGGGCTTGGCTCTGCTAGGGTTTGGGTCTTGGAGGAGCTTGGAGCAAGGAGTTGAAGTTTGGAAGAGATTTTGGCTTTGATTCTTGGTTTCTCTTCTCCATTTTCCTTTCCCTCTCTCTTGTTCATGAATTTGCTTATGTATGTATATATTCTTTTGGATTCTCTGAACATGTGGAGCTAAGGTTTTGATTCTAAGGTTGTTTTGAACTCTTGTATGGATTAATTCTTGTTTCCTCCTCTTAATTTGTGATTAATGTTATGTATGTGGTTATTTTACTCTTCTCCTAATGCTTCTAAGTGCTTGGTCACCATTTAGATGTTGTGTTCACTCAATTAATGACTTGAGAGAGCCAAGTTGAGTGTAGAACTTGGGTAGAGTAATGTAAGACTTGAAGTTTATAGTGTTAAATGGATGGTTTGTTGGCAAGATAGAGATATACTTGCTAACCTTACATAATCACATTAGGATTGGAGCTTTAAAATTGGGTTTTGTTAAGTTGTAGCAAGAGATTGTGCAATTAACAAGATTAAACACTTGTTCTTGACTTGAGAGAGCTTTTACAAGTACTCCAAGAATCCTAGATTAGCATATGCTTTCATTGAGAGCATCTTTGAGAGGAGGTTAATTGAGTTTTAGGAAGTACAAGGGGGATAGACAATCTTAGGACCCAAATTTGCCATTGAAATTGAAGAATCATTTGTTCATAATTTTGCTTTCATTTAGGATAGTTTATTTTCTTATTTAATTTTCAAACTCAACATTTGTATCACTCAAATTGGGCGAGAGTGTGACAATCATTGTTTGACCAGGTTTTGGACAAATCCTCGTGGGAACGATACTTTTCTCATCACTTTATTACTTGGCGCGACCCGTGCACTTGCGGCGCGTGGCGAACACTCACCCTACGAAAGAGTTGACAACATTATTAGCTCACAACGCATAATATAACAATGTCGCTGCAAGTTTGTAAGCAGAGAATGTATGAACTACCTGAGGAATTTGGGCCCGCGGCATCGTACAGCTCTCCCTTATGCTTGGACTGTCGACGGGAGGAATATTACCTTGTTGCACGAAGTTCAACGTTTGTGATGCAACATTATATCGCTGGTAAAATTCGAACATCTGCTCGTACTTCCGATACAGTTCCTCGTTCTGTCGTTGCATCTCCTCGTCCCGTCGTTGCATCTCCTCCCTCAGAGTTTGAACTTCTTCTTGTAACGCTCTTACTTCGCCTTTTGTTGCCCTATGTTGGCGGCCAAAGTAAGAAGAGGGCGTGACCCCTAGACCTGTGCCCCGAACACGGCCCGAATATTCAGGGCGATCGAGCGCTCTGCTCAGGAAATCATCGGGGCCAAATTTGTTGACCTCGTCAGGGTATTCTTGTGACAACATATCCTATAACAAGAAGAAATGGTTGTTAGATATTAACTAAGCAAAGTCACCAGTTAAAAAGATATTACAAAGTCCAAGAGAATGACTTATATATCGTTCATGGACTCTTCTGACCTCATCGTGAATGATGGTACCGTCTTTTTGAGAGTGTCCCCGAAACCAGAGGCCATGCCGTGGTGGCTTCCCTTCTAGGCCCTGTTCCTTAATCTGTCAAGCAAGCCAGGTGAACACATAATTAATCACGTAAACATGTATTCATAATTTTGTATTTAGAAGCGTTACGTTACTAACATACCATATCTTGCTCCAATTCAGGAAAGCTCTTTCGTCCGCCCATATACGGATATTCGCAGCTTTTAGCCGCCTGTCTATTTCTTTGACTTACTTCCTCAAACTCCGGTGTCAAACGTGATTGCACAAATTCATTCCAATGTTCCTGGGTAATTGACCCTGCGAATGCCTCTGGGGGTGTTGGAACAATCTCCCCGTCTGCATCTCTCAGGAAGTACTTGGTCAAATTTGTGCGGAAACCGCGATGCATTCTGGAAGCTTTCAGCATGACATACTCCCTATGAGAATCATCAATATGAAACATGGACTGTAACAATAGAAATCATATTAGATTTGCTAGTTACAATGTTGTCATAATAAAACTAAATTGTAAAAAGGCACCTAACCTGAATCTCTGACCAAACCTCGTTCTTGCAGCTCCCCGCGGTTCTCCAATCTGTGATAGTAATAGGCACTTTCTGCCGAAGAGCGAATCCAATAAAACCAGAGAGGTCTTTCGCAGTCTCCCCGATTGGTTGGTTATTTTCATTCCATTTAAGTCTGGTCTTTTTTCCCAGAGATCTGCGCTTGAGTAGTTTACGCATAAGGGTGATGCCACGGGTAGCATCCGCCTCGACAGCCTGTCTACCCGCATCGATATCTGGCCCCACAATTGGTTGTTCTTCTTCCTCGTCGCTCAGGGGGGATCCATTTTCCTGCAAATTAAAATAATGAAACAAGACATGATTTTAGTGCAGAATAATTAAATGAAGTAGTTCACAATGTAAAACAGAAATGCATACAAATTTAAATCAATATGAGGGCTTTCGTCTCTTTTTCCTCTGTGTTATATTATCTAAAATTGTTTGCTTCCTCTTTTTTGTTGGATTTAGGGTTGTGTTGAGCCAAATGCCTTCTTCATGATCACTCCTTACATAAACATGCTCATCTTCATCATCATATCCGTCTGCATCAATTTCTTCTGCCAGTAACGTATCAAATGAAGGATCCTCTTCTATCATATTCATATCATCATCACTACTTTCATCATCAACTTGTTCGGCATAATTTTTGTTCGACTGCATGACAACTGACCAATTCTTCTTAGAAGGATCGGCAATGTAAAACACTTGTGATGCTTGGGACGGTAGAATGTAAGGATCATCCTTATATGCAACTTTAGAAAGGTCGACCGATGTAAACCCAAATTCATCTAACCGCAGTCCACTATGGTTGTTAACCCATTGACATCGGAACACAGCAACCCTGACATGGTGTAATCTAACTCCCAAATGCAATCAATCACACCAAAGTATGCCATCTTCGCATATATAGGATTTGTATCTCTGGCACTGGATATATGTAATGCCTCGGCAACAAGTGTGACTCCACTATTCTGCATTGTGCTTTTTTCATCCTGGTCTTTTGTATAGAATGTGTAACCGTTGATTGCATAGGCGGTGTAGGAAAATGCGTGCAAACCCGGTCCTTTCGACAGCCAAAACAATCTTTCAGAAACTGATCCAGCATTAAGATCAAACTGCTGACAAATGCGAGCATTGAACCATCTAATGAATGTTTTGTTGTGCTCCCTTGTAATCAAACTCTCATTTCTATCACCTTGTATTTCCCGCAGGAGTTTTTTGTGTTCTTCAACGAATGGTTCAACCTCAGGAGTGTTGTGAAGAATATACAAGTGAGCAAGCTCCTTTTCAGCATTCGAAATGGGTATTAAGTTCAACCCACTTATTCCTTTCCCCAATAATCGCCCATCGTGACGAGACTTCGGCAAACCAACATGTGCGACACTTGATAAGTAATCGGCACACAAATCACTCGCTTCTTCAACGATGTATCGTTCAGCAATACACCCCTCTAGTCGATATCTGTTTTTGACAAACCCCTTTAAAACTTTCATGAACCGCTCAATCGGGTACATCCATCGCAAATAGACTGGGCCGCACAGTTGAACCTCTTTGACCAAGTGTACAATAAGGTGAACCATGATGTCAAAGAAGGATGGGGGGAAATACATTTCAAGTTCGCACAGGATACGAATGATCTGTCTCTGCAAATCCTGCAACCGTCCTATATCAACCACTTTACTACAAATGAGCCTGAAGAAAATACACAGTCTAGTGATCGTCCTACGCAGTTTCTTGGGTAAAATGTTGCGTATGCCGACCGGTAAGAAATTTTGCATCAGGACGTGACAATCATGAGATTTCAGGTTCTTCAACTTCAACTCTTTCACGGATACAAGGTTCTTTACATTTGAGGAGTAGCCTTCTGGAAATTTGATCCCATTCAGGAACTCACAGAATGATCTTTTCTCTTTCTTCGAAAGGGTGTATGCTGCTGGAGGTAAATAAGTGTGGTATCCTCTCTCGACAGGTGCCAACTCTTGTCTTATTCCCAACTTGAGCAGATCTAACCTTGAATTGACACCATCCTTAGTTTTTCCTTGCATATTTAGCAACGTGCCAATTAGGTTATCACAGATGTTCTTTTCAATGTGCATCACATCCAGAAAGTGCCTAACGTATAAGGACTTCCAATACGGGAGTTCGAAGAATATGGACCTCTTCTTCCAGCCACTTGTCAACACATTTTTAGCAAAAGGCTTGCCAAAATCATTCTCCAACGCGTTCACCTTTTCAAAAACGTCATCCCCGGTCAATATCCTCGGTGGCCTACCTTCTTCTAAGCTCCCGTTAAATGCCTTCTTCCACCTCCGCCAATGATGTTTTAACGGCAAGAACCTCCGATGTCCCATGTAAACATTTTTCCTACAATGCTCTAGCCGCATCGAATGGGTATCATCTTCACATATAGGGCACGCACCATATCCCTTGATGCTGTATCCGGACAAATTACCATACGCTGGGAAATCATTTATCGTGCCAAACAACATGGCCCTCAATTTGAAACTTTCTTCCTTACATCCATCAAAAACCGTCTCACCCGAATCCCACATATGCTTCAGGTCTTCAATCAAAGGATCCAAGTACACGTCTATATCGTTGCCGGGCTGTCTAGGCCCGGAAATAAGCATGGAAAGCATCATAAACTTGCGTTTCATGATCAAATTTGGCGGGAGGTTGTATATCATCAGAATCACCGACCATTGTACTGTGAGTACTACTCTGAACTCCATGTGAATTGATTCCATCGGTTACCAATGCAAGCCGTAGGTTTCTCGGTTCTTCACCGAAATCAGGGTACTCGTAATCAATTTTTTTCCATTGGGGGGCGTCTGCGGGGTGCCTAAGCTTGATGTCTTTAATCCTCTCATCAGCGTGCCATGTCAAAAGTCTTAAAACATCCGCATTACTGTACATGCGCCTAAATCTTGGAATGATCGGAAAGTACCACAACACTTTAGAAGGACTCCTACCTTTCTTTCCATACCGAGACGTGCTGCATTTAGGACACTTCTCCAACGACGAATACTGGTTCTGGAATAAAATACAGTCGTTGGGGCATGCATGTATTTTCTCATATTTCATACCGGTCGACCGGAGAATTTGCTTCACCTCGTATGTTTTCGAGGGGAGTACATTCGCTTCTGGGAGTATATCTCGCAGAGCGGACAGCAGCGCGGTGAAATTTGCATCACTCCAACCGTATCGTGCCTTCAGGTTATACAATTTAAGCACCGCACTCAATCTTGTGTATTTGCTGCATCCCACATACAAGGGCGTCTCTGCATCGCTCTTCAGTGTCTCAAACATTTCAGGATTCTCCTCACCCACCACGTTCAACATTTCTTCAAGATCATCGCTCTCATCACACATGTCTCTATCAAGCACATTCGAAGCGCTACTAAGATCAGGTACTCGGTCTCCGCATTCATCTTCATAGGTCTCACCGTGCTTTGTCCATCGTGTATAAGACTGATCGATTCCATGACAAATTAAATGACTTAACAAGTCAAGAGGACGAACACGCTTCCCATACAAACACGACAAACAGGGGCATACAATTCTGTTAGCATTCTCTGCATACTCTGCAGCAAATTCAATGAACTCTTTTGCTCCATCTATATATTCCCTTGAACGCCGATCACAAGACATCTATTTCCGATCCAACATGGTAACCTACCAAAGGAAAGTGGCGGTAAGATGTACATAATGAATTACACATTAGGTAGCCACCCCAAGATGTTACCTTAATTTCTTAACAAAAAATCGGCAGCATAACAGCTACAAAATGAACATTCCCAGGCTCAAGGCCCTCTATTTTTAGCATAGAAATGGATAGCCCACAAAATACCAATCATCAACTCAATAATTTTCCAGTCTTTAACAACAGATCTCACAGAGCTTATATACATATATAGCATTAATGGGCACAAATATACAATTACTACCACATCAAAATTAGACATGAGACTCTAATGAAACCACAATTAGATTACTCATAATTCAATGGAGAAAGGAAAATTAAGAACATACCTTATATGTGGCAAAGTTGATTAATATAAGCTCTCAAACTGTTCAAAAGTATCTCACTTTTAGTCCCCCTTTTTGCCAACAAACTATGAGGCAACTGTAGGCTCCTATAAAAAAATCAAGTAATTAATCCCCTAACTCCTTTTAAGGCTCTTTGCCCATAAAAATACTCATACAACCAATTAAAGCTCAAAACCCAAAGAATCAAGATTCTAAAAAAAATAAATTCCATAAAAACTTTCAAATGCTTGGAACTTAGAACATTAATTAAAATTCAAAGACAACCAGAAATTTAAAATTATAACTCCTACAAATCTGTCATTATTAATATATAATAGGTGCTTGCAAGTGTTTATAATGATAAAGTACCATAAAAGTCAAGATAACCTTAAATTATTAGACAAAAATGTTCTAACCATCGCAGAGTAAAAACCTTGTAATTATAAAAAGAGTGAATCTAACATCTTCCAATTATATGGTCTCCTTCACTCTCTATACGCCATATGATGAGCCTATGATACCTTTTCATTAGTTATAAGCTTGAACAAGAAATTAAAAAGACCAGAATCCACAATTTATCTAGCTCACAGCCATAAAATGTAAACCCAGATTGAGGAATTGAAAATACATACCTTGTATCTGTCAAAAAATTCCACCTGCATAAATTAAAGGAACAAAGATGTTATCAAAAGGCCACAAGCTTATTTTTAACATTAGAATTCACCATTAAAGCTAACAAAAGATAACTTTTAAGCAAAACTCATAATCAACCCATATAAAATTCATACACATCTACTTTGAACACTATTGCCAATACATTTGGCAATGCATCTAAGGTATGGTATAATCATGGGCAAAAAATTAATCTAAGGTATCTATTTTTACGTGTAACAATCACAAATTTCTAAGATGAAGATTTTATACTCCTTTTACAATTCAATGGAAAATATCAGTCATGTAAGCGAATATTTCCCTTCAAATATCTATTGAATAATAAATGATTTATCCAGAACATTATAACAAGAAATTTCATAACAGCCACATATGATCTAACTCTACCAGTGAACAGAAAGAACTAAATTCAAAAGTAGTTAGAAAAATAACACCTATAAAAGTGAGCTGGATAACTGTAAAACTAAGCTTCAAGTCTGGTTAGTGGTTATATCATGCAACCGAAGGAGCTTCAAGTCTTCACCACAGTAACAGAAACTCCAACCAGAGAACTCGGGAAAAAGAACACATTCAAATTCAATATGGAAGAAACGAAGAAATAAATGCAAGAGAAGACAACAACGAAGTAAATTACAGGTCAGATTGATAAATCATACAAATAAGAAGATGGAGCAAAATTTAGCAAACCCCAATGCAAGAATTTGCGAAAAATAACCAGTTGGGAAGCTGCAAGACATCGATCTCTCAAAATCACTCACCAAAAAGTCAAAATCGAAGTCTAAATCGCTCAGAATCGTTGCCCCCCATTCGAAATCGCTCAGAATCGTTCAAATCGAACCAAGAAAAAGAAGAAGACGAAGGAGATGAGCTTACCCAAGAGAATCCCAAGCTTCAACTCGGCAACCACTGAAGCATGAAGGAACAGATGCGGAAGGGAGATCGAGGAATAGAGAGAGGAACTCGGGAACAGATGGAGAAGAGTGTGTGTGTGTGTGTGTGTCGTAGAGCTTCAATTTGGACTTAGGGCAGGCAGGAGCTTTGGGAAAAAGAGGGAAAATTAAATGTCTGGGGAAATTTGGGAGGAAAACGCGCCAAAAAATAGACCTATTGTAGCGCTTAAGCGCTGGTATAGGCTACCCTATACCAGCGCTTAAGCGCTGGTATAAATTTTCTATTATTTTCAAATATATGTTAAAAAATTTAAATTGTTTTACATATTTTCCAATATAATAATTAAATCTCAGGGGTCCTATAGCATCGCTTAAGCGATGGTATAGGCCCATGTGGTTTATTTTTTGTTGAAAAAATTATGTTAAACAATTAGGCAATTTTTTTAAATTGTTTTAAATATTTTGTAATAAAAAATAAACCCCAGGGGCCTATACCAGCTAAGCGCTGGTATAGGCCCCTGGGGTTTATTTTTTATTTGAAAAAATATTTAAAACAATTAGGCAATTTTTTTTAAATTGTTTGAAATATTATTTAATATAAAAAATAAACCCTAGTGGCCTATACCATCGCTTAAGGGCTGGTATAGGCCCCTGGGGTTTATTTTTTATTTGAAAAAATATTTAAAACAATTAGGCAATTTTTTTTAAATTGTTTTAAATATTATTTAATATAAAAAAAACCCCAGAGGCCTATACCAGCGCTTAAGCGCTGGTATAGGCCCCTGGGGTTTATTTTTTATATAAAACAATTTGCCAATTTTTTTTAAATTGTTATAAATATGGTATAGGCCCCTGGGGTTTATTTTATGTTGAAAAAAATATGTAAAACAATTTGCCAATTTTTTTTAAATTGTTTTACTTATTCTTTAATATAAGAAATAAACCCTAGGGGTCTATACCAGCGCTTAAGCGCTGCTATATGCTTATACCTATACCATCACTTTTATTTATAAGCGCTGGTATAGGTCATATTATACCTATCCCATCACTTACATTTTATAAGCGCTGCTATTGTTGCGTTGCAATAGGGTATTTCTGTAGTAGTGCTGGTAGGTATATGTCTATCCTACAAGCAAATTAAGTTCAAAAACTTAATCATACACGATTCATTTGAAGGTCTAATCTAATTTCCCTATGTCTAGGCTCCTTTAGAATACCAAATTTAATCCCAATAAGATGTCTCTTGTTTCAAGACAATTAAGCATACAATTAAATCAACAAACATAACATTAAAGCCGATAAAGATTAAAACTATCGTCCAATAATCCATAATCAAACTATAATAATCCAAGACAAAAGTTTAGTTACACAAACTTTCAATTGAATGCATTGAAGCACACCAAAGCTCCTATCGTCCTTACTCCGACTGTCGTTGATGGTCCAAAAAATGGAAGGCTTGGTGCTCTCTCAAAATGGAAGAAGGTGATGAAGATGATTTTTTTTTATTTTTTAATTTGAACCCCTGTGGCCGCCACACCTCTCCTATTTCACGCCACAGCCCTTAATTCAGTCATGTCCTTTCTTTTATTCCCCACTCTCACAATTATGATGATTAATTCCTTTGTTTCCTAATGTGTGTGGATTGTGGCTGCCAAAGAAAACAAAAGGGGAAACCCCAATCAACTTACTACTATTATTATTATTACTACTACTACTAATAATAATAAAACTGAAACTTATTTTTTTTTTTGTTACTTTCCTATTTTATTAAAGATATAATATTTCAAAAGAAATCCCCAAATAATGTGTCAAATTGATATCCCATTAAATCTGAACAAAATCTCTTAATTTTTGAATTGATGACTCCCCAAATATAAAAAAATATTTTTAAAAATCTATTAAATATAGGCAGTCATCAAATAGTAAGAGTTTAAACAGAAAAGCTTAGCCATTTACTCACCTCCGATAAATCAAGATCCTTGCTGATGCTGATGGCTGATTGTACTGGTGTTGAATATGACACCTTAACAACAGTTAATTTGTTATTTTATTGGCTTGCATTACTTATGGCTAATAAGAAGAAGATAGTTTGAATTCATAGTTAGGAAAGCTGGAAAAGATAAAACTTGACTCAAGTAGGAACCATATTCATATGAACCAGCAACTACTACAAGTGTGTTTATGGAAACATATGCTATAGATTCTTTACCCCTTCTCTTCTCCTTAAAGCTGTCTTCATAGTTGATTGATCCTTCTCTATAAATGGTTCTCCCAACTCTGACCTCGTTCATGGTTGATGTCCATGGCTTATATATATAGCATAAAGAACAGGCATAGAGAACTCAGACGAAACCAAAGAGCCATAGCTTTTGACAACAAAAAGCGCTATGGATAGGTTTGGTTTTGTGGAAAATCAGCACGTGTTTTAAGCTCTCTATCACGTGCTGCTACATATAAATGAGGAGTCCTAAGAAGGAGGCCAAGCTATGAGATTGACATGTGCAAATAAGAAATTCCATATCCTATTTGGTAGTATAAAACATAAGCATGACCAAAGACAGGAGTAAACCCCATGATGATTTGATCCAAATTTTTAGGGAATAAAATAATTTAAACAACAAATTGCATTACAGAAAGGACAAAAAAATACCCATCATTTCTTTAGTTTATGCTAGAAATGATGTCATTGATCACTTATATATTCATAACTGCACTTTAGATATTTTGCTCCCGTTAAATGTTGGGTTAGTGGATGGGGAGAAATGTTACAAGTTCAGTTCAGACGTATGAAATCATGGTATAAAGATTTGCCCCCTTTTTGGTCATTTACCCCTTATAGGCACAAAATATTAACATCGTGTTCGCAAGTGTATGTTGTCAACTAATAAAGAGTGAATCGGATATCATTTCCACTAGGACATTATGGTATCACAAATTCAGTTGAGCATTAATTTCACACGTTTGTTTAATTTAAGCAAACTAAATTGACTTATGATTAGTGAAAAGAAATTTAAATCAAATAGACAAATTAACTAATGAAAATGACAAAAGAAGCAATTGAGAATAGCTAATCCTCTTTTCAATTCATAGAGCATGTAGTTACCAAATCAATTGTATTTAAAATTAGCTTGTTAATATAGGTTCTAAGGTATTAATAGACATAAGGATCTCCCAATCACTTACACCCTCTCCTAAGTTACCCTCTCCTAAGTTATGTTTGTTATTCCTAAAAAAGATACTCAAAAGGCTATAAAAATCTAATTCACTCTGATTATATATGGGTCCAATAGATATATTCCTATCCTATTTGCAAATTAGAATAAATTCTAGTCCCACATCACTCAATCATAGGTCTAGGTCTAATTAAGATCTCTCTTCCAAGGCTAATCTAAATTCTCCTAATTCATATTTAGTGGTGATCAAGCACTAAGTTGGTAAATTTTACCAGATTAAGTAAACAAAACTAAAATTAAACACAAATAAGAACACAAAAATGCTCTAATCCAAAAAATATAAATTAAACCTATTTAAAAAGGGATGTAAAGATTGAAGTTGTTGGTTAAATATATAAATGAGAAATTTCCTTTTAATATTTAAAAAAGTTTGCAAAAATTGAATTTAACTTAAAAAGTACATTTATCATGTACAATATATAATCTTTTGACAAATTTCGTTTGATCTTAACTAACATTAAATTAATATTTTCACATTATTTTTATTAAGGCTATTTTGGTCCGAGTTGACCCCCGATTCCACCATTAACTCTTAAACTAGTACTTCGTCTGGTTCATTGACTGGTCCATTTTTTTAACCTTGAATTTTACACATTTGTTTAATTTAAGAAAGACACAAAGAAATCAATTATCAAATGAAAATTAAGTGCAAAAATAGAAATAGGAAAAAAATCTAAGCTAAGATTAATGAACAAAAGTGATGGCTTGGATTATCATCGCTTTAATTACTTCTTAGTGCTTAATTACCTAAGAGTGTCTTTCGATACACTAAAATACATTCTAATTAAATAATCCCTAATGTCTTAAGTGATTACTTAATTAGACTAAATTAAGTGCAAGCCTAATGTAAATATAAAGGGTTGGTGGGTATATGTCTATCCTACAAGCGAATTAAGTCTAAAAACTCAAACCTACATGATTTAATTGAAGGTTTCTAGTCTAAATTTCCTATGTCTAAGCTCCTTCAGAACACCAAATTTAATCACAATCAGATATCTCTTGTTCGGGGCAATTAAGCACAATTAAATAAGCAACTATAACCTTGAAACAAATATAGATTGAAATCATCATCCACTAATCCATAATCAAACTACAATAATCCAAGGCAGAAGTTTAACTACACAAGCCTTTCCTTTAATTCATCAAAGTTCACAGAAGTTCCTCTCGTCCTCACTCTGGCCCCAACAATGATGAAAAAGATCCAAGACTTGGTGCTCTCTTCGGATAATAATAGTAATAGTAAGAAGAAGAAGAAGTAGTGGTGTGTGGCCACCTTATTCAAATCAATAAGGTTCCTTTAGTTACCTTCCTTCTTGCACGTAAATGACGATAATTAATTGGTTTATTTCCTAATGCTTGTGGCTTGTAGTGGCTGCAAGAAAAGAAGCAATTTTACTCCATCCAAAATAATAATAATAATAATAATAATAATAATAATAATAAAGGGTCAAAAATATGTAACTTTGTCAAAAGTTCATCCAGAATTAAGTGCTTTTTTGGACATCAAGTAAATTTGAACTTTCAAATTATGCTCAAAAGTCAAACTTATCATTTATCGTGGCACTTTCTTAAATAAGAGCCGTGTTGGGCCTAACCTCTGCGGCACTTCTTATAAAAAGCGCCGCGTTAGGCCTTACCTATCCCAACGCTTACTAACTTAAGCTCCGGGATAGGCCATTTATATTTTTTTAAAAAAAAAATAAAAGGATGGGCCTAACATGGCGCTTATTATCAAAAAGCGCCGGATTAATCTATACCTATCACGACACTTTCTCAAAAAAAACGCCGTGATAGGTTTTTTTTAAAAAAAAATTAATTTATAATCCTATATGTCTGCAGTTCAAAAATTACATACATTTCCGATACATATATACACCAAAAGCTATTTATCTAAGGATCAAATACATTTAAAGCAAGTACTCTAATTAATTAACTTCTATATACTACAAGGTAACTACTACATACATAAAGAAAAATGAACAACTAAATAAATTAGAAAGAAAAATAGACAACTAAGTAAATTAGAACATGTAAGTTCACTACACATTTTAAAAATCTAGTCTCTCAAATATATTTACTATATACTAATAACATGTACTTGAAATAATATAGTCAAAATCACTTACAGATCACTTCAAGATGTCAGACAATTACAATTAACCAAAAGCAAAAACTGACCACCAATTAATTGATGCCAAAGCTTTCTGATCACCCAATGTGATAAGTGTATTGACTGCAGCATAAGTTGTAGCAAGATGAGGCATCTGAGGATAATTTCAAATATATTAACCATTCAAACTTAAAAGAAGAAATAGAAACTTATCTGAAAGAGCCTAAAACTTAATAAACTGAAGTGCCTTTTTCTTAAGCAATACAATATAGGCCATGTTCAACAACAACATAGTCACGATTTTTGTCCAAAAAGCTATCTGTATGGTAAGTGACCTACATAAAACTAGCAAATCATTGAAAAATTTGTTGCATGTAAAGTTTTAATGTATTAAAAAAGATAAAAAAAATGTAGCACAAATTCACCTTTCTAGCATAATGAGAGATTTTAAAATCAGTTTATGAGAACTTTTCTTTTGCCAACCTTGGGTGCGACTGGTGTAACACCTGGACTTTTATTACTATATTATAGCAATTTAATTGAATTATAACCACTTTTATGAATTTTCGAAGCCCAAAAATACGGAAAATTTAAAACTTTTTCTTAAAAATATTGAACCAACCTTCGGTTAGTTGGAATGGGCTTTTCGTACAACTTAGAATTTAAAACTTTTTATAAAACCAAGTGGTGCATAAAACAATTAAACTACCTAGGTTCCCTTATAATTTCCTCCCCTTGATGATAGTGTGTGGGGAGCGAAAACCCACTCATGGGTTCTCTGCATCTGTTGATGGGTTTCTACCTTTCCAATATTAAAACGCTGGGGTCATCTCAGTTCATAACCCTTCTACCAGAATACGCAACGACATTAAGGTAATACATACATTTTCTTTTTAAAGTATCTATTCATAATTCATAACCCTTAGGAAATTTAATTCCTTTAATAAATTTATTGTAATTCTATTTCCTGTGCTCTCTCTATTATTAATTTAATAATTTACTTTTACAACATATACCAATAATCTTATTAAAATATTTACTACCTCTGGCTTTTCAATTTCTAATCCTAATTTCTTCGTCTACTCTTCTCCCCAGCTAGCTTCTTTCAACCTGCTAAACTGAAAATGTTTGGGGAAGGGGGTGAGATTGGAAATCCCAATAGCAGTTTCTTTCATTAACATATATGATCATAACAGCATTGTCATGTATATATTTTATAAAGCTGTACAAATGATGATAGTCTTACTCCTATTAATCTGTGTGCTAAAAGCACCTGCCAACCACTAATAACAATATATTCGTTATAGTGGAGGCTTTACCTACAGGGTTTCTCGTTAAAGCACATAAGGCTAAAACGTAACTAATCTCGCAAAGGTGTAGCTAATCACCTAAGCCTGGAGTACTCCATCTGAGGAATAACAACTTACCAACTAAATGCAACAGTTATTACAAAATAATACATGCAATTTAATTGTTACTGAAATAAACTGCTACCTGAACTCCAAGCTTAATCTTTTACTGTCTCCTTTCCTTTCCACTGACTTCCTCAGCTTATGTCACTATCTATACCTATTTACATGTAATATACAAATAATAAATTAATATCTATATTCTTGGATAATTATCCGACGTCTCTCACGAATCCTAATTTAATACTACCCAAGTCTTTTCGTTTAATCAAATTATAATTTATTCAAACTTAATTAGGATCTTGACTAACTGAGATTATTTTGATAATTTAACTATATTAAACTTTCTTATTCTCAATGTTTGACTAATAGTTTTTATAAAATCTTTCTTTAAAGATCATAGTCATTCACACACACCAGCACACACCTATATATATATATATATATTTATTTCATATTTATTATACAATCTTCAAGAACAACTAAATCAATAATGTAAATCAAGTCCAAGCAATGTAAGTCATTCAAAGAATATTACAAATCATTAATCATAATATAAATAAATTACCCTTTTCTTATCTTCTAAATATTGCTTTTCATAAAGAGATTCCAAATTAACTAATTAACTAATAATATAAAAATCTTCAATAAGACATATACAAAATTATACACATAACTGAATGGAATAAACCTTACTATTCAACCAAATCATAGACTAACTAAATTTAATTAAACCTCAGTCATTCAGCTTTTCTAAAATCTTCTCCTTTAATCTCGATATCAGCAAAACAACCAAACAAAGAATTAACACCATCTTCAACAAAATAAAACAGAAAATTCATTTCTTAAATAATATCATCAATTACTAATTCCATCAAGCCATTATAAACTTGCAACATGATAGAGCAAAGTAACATAACTTACTTTACCTATTTAAATTCATCTTATTTCAAATAAATTTCCAATTAATATTTCTTATTATAAGTAGGTTTTCCTTTAACTATTTTAACCCTTTTCAAAACTAAAAGGTCACTTAAAATAATTCAGTTCAATTAATCCTTTTCAAGTTTAAGCAACTCAATTTATTAAATAACATTACAATCACTAATCACCCAAATGTTCTAAAACATTTATGTTAAAGCAAATCTCTAATAAAACGAACAATAACCCAATTTCAGCTTTATCATAAATTAAATATGTTAACCTTAATAAAACTAATTTCATTTTTTTTTCCACATCAAATCTTTTAATAAAGCAGTCACCTATATCGCATCTTAACTAGCAGTCACTAGTGTGGTGATTTATTTCCTGTAACATAACAGTAAAAAGGAAAAGTCCTTGAAACTATATCTCATCTCATATTTGGGAACTTCAAACACACATAAAAATCAGTTTCCAACTACACAATTTCAAGCATGTAACCACCATATTCTTTGAAAATTGTTTTAAACTTATCCATTAATCCCTAACCCAACATTTAGAAACTCTAACGACTTTAGAACATTGATTTAGCCTTTAGGAATCCTTAAATGGTAATCCAAATCAGTTTTAACCCCAAAATAGTAAGACTAACTCAGATTCCTAATATTCAGCTCATATCTAAAATACTCAGTTAACGGGCAGCCATCCCTACACTTTCAGAAAAACATATTGAAGCATTGATACAATCCTCTTACAATCCTAGATCCTTCACCTTTCATTATAGAATGTGATACCATTATTTTTATAATTACCAAGCCCACAGTTTCAGTGCACATAATCAATGACAATAATGTGACAGTGACAGAACCCCAAAATTGGCATTTATACATTAAGGTTTAACCAGCCCAAATGTACTCAATTCCACTCAACATGAATCATTCATGTTTTCTTTGCCGTATGACCCTCTTAAATTCCAAAAACTCACTGTTATGCAGCAACAGGAGAATTAAAATTTAATTCCAATTTTAACCTCAGACTACAGTCAACATATAAGGCTAAAAGAAAATGACCCTATTCAACTCCTAAACCATCAGAGAAATCAAAAGCTCCAAAGATCCCTAAATTTATACGAATCACCACTAACACCAACAAGAACTCAATCCTACAACTTCAAAAATAAACTCTATTAGACCCTATCAAAAATCCAACAACAATCAAATATCACAAATTCATCTCCCCTTGCAACCCGTAAATACATACCCAGAGAAGAACAAAAATTCTAATTCATACAAACTTCAATTCACTTCCTCCTTTATCATAAGTAGAATATCATCACAGGAAAA
Organism: Mimosa bimucronata; assembly: GCA_037074515.1. Classification (NCBI taxonomy): domain Eukaryota; kingdom Viridiplantae; phylum Streptophyta; class Magnoliopsida; order Fabales; family Fabaceae; genus Mimosa; species Mimosa bimucronata. The sequence continues at coordinate 11,698,180 of CM073440.1, read as the reverse complement.
CAAGAATCCACCAAGAACAAGAATCCGACGAGACAGGGGAAGAACAAGAAATCAGCTTTCAGAAATCAACATGCAAGACACTCTATAAAGCTTGAACTTACTCTAAATCATGCTTAATTAAACTTTAGAACAAGGAATATTTGAAAATCAAAGGAAATAGGGTCGGATGAACAGTGCTCGATTTAGGGTTCTTGGAGCTACCCGGCCAAACTCGATTCCCCACTCCAAATCACAACCAAAATCATTGAAAGCACAGCCCAAGCATCATTCCTACGAATTTATAGACCTTAAGAACCCCTAGAACCGAATTAATCCCTTCTCTTAACTCGCACAAATCGGCTCAGAAATGAGAGAAAAGTGAAGGGAAGAGACTTACCCAAAGCTTTCCTAAGGTTTGCGTGCGTTTTCGTCGCTTCTCGCTGCTGTTCTCGCCGTCGATCGCCGCTGTCCAGGCCGGAGGAAATCGGAGATCGGAGAGAGCAGAGAGGGTGTGGGAGAGTTTGAGAGAGTGAGAGAAGGAAGGGGGTGTGTGTGTGTATATCGGGTCTGAGGGAGTATTATATAAAGGATGAGGGGAAAATTAGAGTTCTGACCCCTAAAACTTTCTTCTTTTCGTTTTAATCCTTAGAATCAACTTTTTACTATTTTCAGTTTAGCCCCTTCCTGAAAATAATTTTCTAGAATAAATTCTTATATCATATTAGAGATTTTTCTTAGTCATAATTTCTTTAAGCCTTAAAATAAATTTTCTTGAAGTTCCCAGATTAAAATTTATCTTCTAATTATTTTTCTTTATTTTCTAAAGAAAATAATCCTTAAAATTATTAAAAATGTCTAAAACATCTTAATTTCATTTTTAATGTTTTTTTTTTAATATTTTAATAATATTTCCTAGATCTTAATTAATTCCTTATTTTCTCTTTTCTAAAATTTGGGGTGTTACAACTGGAAATGCCGAAACAACTTGGTTGAGAATGTTTGATGAGTTGACTTTGGAAATGTGCTGCAAAGATATGAAATATAAATGAAAAACAGAACAAATCATATTCATAATTTCATTTAAAATAAATCAAATCGTACTAAGCTTCATCCAAAGGTGCAATGATGCTAATTGGTTTCTGCAAATGACAGCAAAGATCATAATACAATCTTAAGATATAATAGTGTTTTCATGCATTGTTGTAGAAATATTCAGAACAGCTCGGGAATAAAGTGTAAAATACAAACATCATTGCTTTACCCCACACATACCAATAAAGCATAGAGGAGTAGTGTGAAGTGAAGAACGCAAGATAGCAAAAGCAATGAAGCAATGCAAAAGTGGAAACCTGAGCGATGTATGTATGTGATGTATAGATGAATCACTTTGGTTCAAAATATAGCATCACCGGAGCCATGTTTCATATCACCTATAACTCACCGAAGCCTTCTTAGATAACATCTATAGTTAGACGATATCAGACAAGGTTCTAGTGATGGCATAAAGGAAGAAGTCAAGTTTGATTCAAGTTTTTTAATTTATGATGGTTTTTATATCCAAAAATATGAGAACAATTGAATGGAAACAAGTTTCTAAACAATTTTATTTTTTGTCTTTATTTAAAAAACTATTTTTAAAAAAGCATCAAACAACCCCTTGATCAGCCTTTCTTTAGTAAGGGCATGAGTAAAGAAAGTGCTTTAGATAAAAGCAAAAGTAAATTGTTTTTAAGAAACATATTGCGCATTTATAAATATTGATTCATATATGAATAATTCTTAATTGGGTGTAAAATTTGATGCAGAAGAACCATCTTGAAATTTTTTATTTGTCCAAATAATTCTCCAATATTATTAAATTAATAAAAACCTCATGTTCTAAATATAAGAGTTTGATGTCAATTACCTTTTGTTCAAAATATAAGACATTTAATTTTATTGTATCTTCTATATTTATCATTATTCTCTAAACTAATTTAACTATCTTATAAACCTATATGTATTTTTTTTTCCAACAAGCCTATATGTAATTTAATGATACACGTAAAATTTTCAAAAATACATATAGCATGCACTAATACTAAGTATATTATCCACCCTTTTTTTCTAGCAAATAATTTAACCTTTTTAACCTATCCAAATCTGTCAACTAGAGATTATATTCCCTCCGTCTCAAATATAAAACATATTTGATGTTTTTTTGAAAAATCTTAAAAAAGTTAAATGAGTTGCATATTAGTTTATTTGACTTAATTTTTTTTTCCTAAACTCATTTATTTGACTTATAAGCTAACATATAATCTAATAATATGCAAAATACAATATAATTAAGTGGCTCATTTAGCTTTCTTAATCTTTCTAAAAAAATCGAGTCAACTATGTTTTATATTTAAAGACGGTGAGATATTGAGGAATGAAGTATATTATTAATCAAACAATCTTCTAACTTTTGTTCTTTTTTTTTATTGCGAAATACAGAAAAACAAAACAGCTTAAGAAGCTGCAAAAATATCCGAACTAAGAGTCTCATGCCTGTGGATATTGATGAGGGATGATAGCTCATGTACTAATTAATTGATTTTACAATGAATTCCAGTTTTCATCCAAAAAAAAAAAAGAGTCTCATGCAGAAACTCTGGTGGACTTCTAAAAGTAAACAAATCCAAACATTGTGTAACACCTGGACTTTTACTACTATATTACAGTAATTTAATTGAATTATAACCACTTTTATGAATATTCGAAGCCCAAAAATACGGAAAATTTAAAACTTTTTCTTAAAAACATTAAACCAACCTTCGGTCAGTTGGAATGGGCTTTTCGTACGACTTAGAATTTAAATCTTTTTATAAATCAAAGTGGTACATAACACAATTAAACTACTTAAGTTCCCTTATAATTTCCTCCCCTTGATGATAGTGTGTGGGGAGCGAAAACCCATTCATGGGTTCTCTGCATCTACTGATGGGTTTCTACCTTTCCAATATTAAAACGCTGGGGTCAACTCAGTTGTTAACCCTTCTACCAGAATACGCAGCGACATTAGGGTAATACATGCATTTTCTTTTTAAAGTATCTATACATAATTCATAACCTCTAGGAAATTTAATTCCTTTAATAAATTTATTGTAATTCTATTTCCTGTGCTCTCTATTATTAATTTAATAATTTACTTTTACAACATATACCAATAATCTTAATAAAATATTTACTACCTCTAGCTTTTAAATTTCTAATCCTAATTTCTTCGTCTACTCTTCTCCCCAGCTAGCTTCTTTCAACCTGCCAAACTGAAAATGTTTGGGGAAGGGGGTGAGATTGGAAATCCCAATAGCAGTTTCTTTCATTAACATATATTATCATGCTAGCATTGTCATGTATATATTTCATAAAGCTGTACAAATGATGATAGTTTTACTCCTATTAATCTGTGTGCTAAAAGCACCTGCCAACCACTAATAACAATATATTCGTTATAGTGGAGGCTTTACCTGCAGGGTTTCTCGTTAAAGCACATAAGGCTAAAACGTAACTAATCTCGCAAAGGTGTAGCTAATCACCTAAGCCTGGAGTACTCCATCTGAGGAATAATAACTTACCAACTAAATGCAACAGTTATTACAAAATAATACATGCAATTTAATTGTTACTGAAATAAACTGCTACCTGGAATCCAAGCTTAATCCTAAGCTCGCTCCTTTCTCTTCCACTGATCGCCTCAATTTATGTCATTATCAAAACCTATTTACATATAATATACAAATAATAAATTAATATCTATATTCTTTGATAATTATCCGACGTCTCTCACGAATCCTAATTTAACACTACCTATAACTCTACCCTTTCCCCTCTAACATATGATTAAATCTTAATCTCTGATTTGATTATTAATCACACAACCATCCACAGGCATTTTACAATTATTAAACAATACACAATCATAAAAATATCATAATTACTTTAAATCAAACTTACATCTTATGATAGCATATATAATAACTTTACTTAATTAAATTCGCTGAATTTCAAATATATTTTCCAAAAATCATACTTTTTCATCACATTAAGAATTATTACCTATAACTTAACTTATTATAATTAACCTAACCATTTAAGATCTGAAGGACACTTTTTAATTAATCTATTCCAATTAGTGTTTCTTATTCTCAATGTTTGACTAATATTTACCTCATGAATGGTTGTGTTTAAGGAGCTTCACATTTCTTCAATCCTTAGGGTACTAGTTTTCTTGTTATTTATTTTCTTTTATTTGACTAACCTTGATTATTAGGATTTCTTAAGTCACATAATGAATTTAATCATTTTGAAGCTTACAAGTTAATTTGGACATATGCCTATGTTTTACTACACAGTTCATCAAACAATACCTATAATATATATATATATATATATATTTATATATATATATATATTTAACTTTACTTCAACTTAATTCTCTTCTTCAAAACATTTGCAAACTTTAGCAATTATAAACCAAATCAAACATTTATCAAATTGTAGCCAACAAAGAACATGGTACACTACTTTATGTTTATTCCCCAAACCAACTAATTAACAAAACCATTTAATAATTATTTTTATTGAATTTCTAAAGTTTCCATATTTATCTTTATGAAATAGATGCTTAAGTTTTTAAATCTATTACATAACATTACAAATCATTATCTACTTCCAACATTAAATTATATAGCTTTCAATTACCTTAACCAATTAATTCACATTTAATCCTTAAATGAACTCCTTCTTCATTCATTACTTACCCTTCTAACTTTTCAATTTAAAATCTATTACCTTATCTTCCATTTCAAACTCAATGAACTTCTATGGCTTTTATGGAAACAATCCTCATTCAAAAGAATCATTCTCCTATCTCATTGATTTAACCTTTGCCTAATGCGCCTTGGGGTTAAAATCACATTAATTACCAAGGATTGTGTAAAGTGGCACAACCCCGGATCGTTTCACTTGAGGAGTCCTTCTAAACAACCTAAGCTAACTAAATGCAATTAAAACGATAAAAAGGGTATGGGGGTTTTGGTTTGAAGATTCATTTACTAAAGCTATTAACAAAAGCAGTTACTTGTTTTTTGGTATTTTAGATTGATAAGCGAAAAGAGTTTGAATTAGGGGTGATTTGATAAAACGGGCTTTGGTAGAGCTTCGGCGACTCAAATTCTTCTTTCAAAATGATTAGAGGGAGTTTAATTTACCAAGTCTAATTGAAAAATCCCCAAGCAACCACTAGGGGTCCACTAGCCCTAATTAATGACTAATCTAGCAACCACTTTCATAGCCATTACTTAGGGTTAGTGTTAAGATCCACTTGGTTTGTGAAATGCCTTGAACCAAATACAATTTAACTCTCATGAAGTGCAACCACAACATTCATGCATGGAAGAAATTGACTATAACCACTAGCAACCACTAAAATGGCTACAACCAAGAATACAACCACAAGTAGATAGGAAATTATATCTCAATCACATTAAATTCAAAGCATACACAATATAGTTCACAAACATGGATAGCAATCACATATCCCAAGTCTTAAATCCATATACAAGACCAATACAAAAGAGTAGAAGCCAAATACAAAGGAAATAAGAAATTGTAGACTAGAAACTCCCCTATGTTGGCCCATGAAGCTAGAGCCACCTTCACACCACCAAAGCACCAAGAACTTAGCCTCTCATGTCTTCAAATTCGTGCCCTAGATGACCCATGATGATAGCCTCCATGAATGAAGAAGATGGAAGGAAATATGGAGTGGAAATGGAAGGTGGAAGGAGAAAGAACAAGAAAATCAACAAGAATGGAGATGAATTTGAGTGGGTGGATGAAGATTTGGATGAAGAATGAAGATGAAGAGCAAACCCTAGCAGAGAGGGTGATTTTCGGACCTGAGGGGGCTTGAACCACGAAGATAGGTCTGAAATTTATCTTATATACTCCCCCAAATATTTCTGAAACGCACAGCAGAACATCAGATTTCGGGGCCTCGCCGTGGGCCTCTCACGGCGAGGGGCAGAGAGTGTGCAAGAGAAGTGGCCTCGCCGTGGGCCTCGCCGTGGGAGGCTCACGGCGAGGGGCAGAGAAGGTGCATAAATGGGGGCCTCGCCGTGGGCCTCGCCGTGGAAGGTCCACGGCGAGGGGCAGAAAATGGCCCAGGAGGAGGGGCCTCGCCGTGGCCCTCGCTGTGGGGGAGCCACGGCGAGGGGCAGAAACCCAGAATCCTTCCTTGCGCTCCGTCGGCGTTCTTGTCCGCAGCTTGGCTCTTCCATTGGGTATATTCCTTCATGATCTGCACATAAAATGGACCTAGGGTAGCATCAAATGTTCTTGAAAATAGGTTAACATTAATTTATGCTAATTATGCCCAAATTGCCCTTGACTAGAATAAATTCCAACAAAGTGTGTAAAAGTCAGAAATTACCCTAATTAGGTGCAGTTACCCCAAGAACATGCAATAATCTACTGATTTTATCAATGAAAAGTGTATAAAAGTATGGTGCAATCACTCATCATCTTTCCCACTTAAATTCTCATAACATAGACCATAAAGAGAGCATAAATTTCGAAGCTATATACCTCCAATAATTGGTAGAAAATCAGGTCTTAAACTTTATAAGTTTGATCTCTAACAATTGAAGTATGATTAATTCAAACCAATTAGAGCCTAAAATTATAAACTAGACCTTAATAAACTCACCAATCTATATTTAATCACCTTACCCCACTCTTATCAAACCTTAAAACAGTCACCAAAGATTTAATCATCTTAAGAATTAACTTCCTTTCTTTGAGCCTAAAACTAATGCTCTACACCCCCAAATTATTAACCAACTTCCACCACTTAGAATTATAACCATCCTCCATTTCAAATCACTAGTTCGCATTGAAAATCCCAAAATTTCCCTTACCTTAAATAACCTTCATTCTAACTTAACATCACCTAGAGTAAGATTCCAATTTCAACCTCAATATTGACTAGTTTCCCCAACTTTTGAACCATAATCAAACAACTTCCACTAAAGTAAACCTTTTAGAGCAGAAATCCCAGTTCCATGATCTAACAGAAAATCATATTCAAACCTCATTAATCAACCACCAACATCCAGTTTTAATTAATTCTTTAGATTTAGAATCCAATGCAACAGAACCCCTTTCCTAATGGATTCCTCTTTATATTGTAAAATACCTTTTATCTATAGATCAGTTACTCAAGAACAAAGACAAGAAATCCTCCTTAACCATTTAGCATCAATCTCATAAACCCATACAAGGTCATCATTAATTTCCTAATTCCAAAAACCCCCATTGACCGCCCAGCTAAAACAAAGGAACAGGGGAAAATCAGACCAACCATAACCACTTTAAACATCCAATTAAACATCACAAAGCACATTCCCTACTGAACCATAAATCAGTGACACAAAGGGTAACAGAAAAGAAATAATTTAGTTCCCTAGACCCAAAACGCCATTGACCATACGGCCAAAAAAAAATCAGGATTCCAGAACCCCAAAACAAGACATCAATAACAATTTCCTACATCTTTACTTAATTAACTATCACGAAATTTTCCTCCTTTGCCACTGAACCCGTAGAGCAGAACATACCCAACAGAGAAGAGAAAATGAAATCACATCATCCTTTACCAACATCAATCTTATACAATTAAACACCAATTTCATCATCTTTATCATAGGCAGAAACACAATCACGGAAAACAAGAATTCAAACAGCAGCAAAATCGATTCACAGAAGAGCAGAAAATCGAACAAGCCAGAAATATCCCAAAATTCAACATACATCTTGATTTCTTAGTTTAATCTTACTCCTAATTGAGTTTAATTAAGCTTCCAATTGACTTTTGCTCAGAATCACGAAGAACGAACTCACATGAACAGTACCCGTGGCCTAAACGAGAGAAATCGGACCCCAAAACCCCATTTAAACGCAAAATCACTTCAAGAATACCTTGAATCGCATCTTAAGCTTTATTTCTATGAATTCAGAAGCTCCAGAAACCCCCCAAAAATTCGAACCACACTTCCCTTACTTCGCTCAGAATCGAACCGAAGAAGAAGAAGTCAGAGGAAAATAAGCTTACCCACAACTGCTCCAAGCCTCCCTTGAATGTCCGCCACATTTCGCCACCGTTCTTCACCAGTTTGGCGGTCGATCATCGCCGACGAGCTCGGAGGAAAGCAGAGCAAGGTGAGGGCGAAGGAAATATCGGGGAGAGAGAGAACGAGAGAGTGAGGAATGAGAGGAAAGAACCGGGTGAGGGAGTATTATATATAGGATTAGGGGAAAATTAAAGTTCTGACCCCTAAAACTTTCTTCTTTCCGTTTTAATCCCTAGAATCAACTTTTTACTATTTTCAGTTTAGTCCCTTCCTGAAAATAATTTTCTAAAATAAATTCTTATATCATATTAGAAATTTTTCTTACTCATAAATTTCTTTAAGCCTTAAAATAAATTCTCCTAAAGTTCCCAAATCAAAATTTATCTCCTAATTATTTTTCTTTATTTTCTAAAGAAAATAATCCTTAAAATTATTAAAAATGTCTAAAACATCATAATTTCATTTTTAATGCTTTTTAATATTTTAATAATATTTCATAAATCTTAATTAATTCCTTATTTTCACTTTTCTAAAATTTGGGGTGTTACACATTGATTTAAAGATTTCTTTGCAAGCACATCCGCAGCTCTATTAGATTCTCTGCTGCACCATTCGACCGCTGCCTCCCAGACCCTATTTAGCATATGTTTGATCTCACTTAGCACGCCTACTTCCTGATGGTCCTCTTCCCAGCCTTCATTAATAGGTTGTACCATCTCCAGGCAGTCAGTAGCCACTAAGACTTTCCTCAGCCCCGTTTCCCATGCAGTCTTTAAACCCATAAGTACTGCCCAACTTTCTGCATGAAAACTATTTGATAAATCAATTCCGAACATAAAGTTAGAGATTACTTTCCCTTCATGATCTCTAATTACTCCACCACATCCAGCTAAGTAATTCGCCGCATAGCAAGCTCCGTCAACATTTACTTTAACCCACCCAAAATCTGGTGGCTTTCATTGTTTCACCTTCTCCCTTACACTGAACTTTTCACACAGCTTGATATCCGACCATCTACATTGCGCTGCCACCTGTTGTAATAATTGAAGCTTTCCTGAGCCCTTACCATTGAACACAAAGGAATTTCTATTTAACCAAATCATTCTACTAAGGATCGCAAAGCACACTAGCCATCCAACACCCATTACTTGTTCTGTCAAATTTAAATTCAATAATAGCCATGACAAAACATCCTGGGAAGCATAGAAATTATCTTTCAAACTCCTTGGTAAAACCTCATCCCAGCAAAACTTCGCCATGGGACAATCCCTCAGAACATGAAGAATATTCTCACAAACCCCCACACATTTATAACAATCTGATAAGGACTGTAAGCCTCGTTCCATCCTCCACAAATTAGTCACTAATCGCCCCTTTGCCACCAACCACAAGAATGTTTTGCAACGCTGTGGTGTTTGTAACTTCCAAATCTTTCTCCACATTGTTCCTCTTGATGATGGTCTGTGTTTGGCAATTAATTCATACGCCGTCTTCACAGAAAAATCACCACTGTTTGACAGCTTCCAAACAATATTATCTTCATGAGCATCAGACACATGCAGTCTTACACGTTGAATGGCATCAACTACATTATTAGGTAACATGTAAGCAAAAGATGGCCAATTCCATTCCCCTGTCGCGGTAAAATAGTCTCAAACTTGAAGCTCCTTAGCATTTCCAGGTAGATCACAGATACATAATTTGTGTAATGGCTCATGATTAGGCAGCTATTGGATTGTGATAGTTACTTTGGAATTTTTGGATAAATGTATTTGATCTGTGGATATATGTTTTTTGGTATATATGTATCGGAAATATATGTAATTGGAAATATATGTAATTTTTTAAATTGATGCAGATGTGGGATAATATTAAAATTTATTTTTTTTAAAAAAAACCTATCGCGGTGCTTTTTTAAATAAGTGCCGCTATAAGTATGCCTAACGCAGCACTTACTGAGAGTGGCAAGAGCACAAGAGGGGGGGTGAATTGTGCTTCCAAAAAATTATCAAACTAATTAAAGCAATACAGACTTTATACTGGTTCGGCCAACACTGCTTACGTCCAGTTCTCCAACACCTCGTTGGGTTCCACTAACCACAGGTTTTACATCACAGGTTCACCTGTCAACCTTTACAGAGTTTTAGAATCCATCTAAACACTCCCCCTTACTACCTGTAAGGTTACTACCCTGTTCTAAAAGCACCAAGCTTTAGAACAACCTCAAATAGTAGAGGATTTCAACAATAAAGTTCACTTAATGAACAGATTATGATAATCACTTAAGTACAAATAAAATCTCTAAGAACAATAAATACACAGATTAGAGAGCAATCAATGTGTTCGTAAATATACTTTGTTTTTCGTCAGTCCTTCATAAATGCTCAAGTTCTGTATTTAAAGCTCTTCTCAGATTTGCCATTGCGTCCATGAGGCCGTTTGAATATAGTCGTTGAGAGCTCATAGCCGTTGGCATTTAATGCAGTTTCTTCATCGAGGTTAACTTTCTGCGCTAGCTTCAACTACTCTTGAGTAGGGTGAGCTAAGAAAGATGTAGACTGAGCGTTCTGAGCATCCATACAAAAATGTACTTGCATAGTAGCTTTTTCAGTAGCGCTAGCATGCTTTGCTATCGCTAACTGCATAGTATAATTTCTGCACTTGAGCTGTTAGCTAACAAAGTAAACATGTAATGCACAGCAGATGTTATCGCAAGCTTAGTTCATTAGCTCAATGTATCAGCTTATCAGTTTGTCTAAGTTATCACAATGAAGATTCTACTATCGATAGCTATATGCGTTATCGCTAGTGACCTTTGTTATCTTAAGATTGTTAAGCTATCTGAGTGGTTAATTCCTCAAGTATTTAGATATCGATAGCTAATATTGTTATCGATAGCAGCTTATGATATCGCTAGCTGATTCCATTAGCTCAAGGACTTGGATCATTTTTCTGCTAGTTTGTTCTTCCTTTCTTTTATTCATGTTATCAGTGAAATAACTTAGTGATAGATATTAACTTTGTTATTTCTAAATCTTCATTTGCTATGGCTCTTTGTCTATTAGCGATAGAGATATTTCCTTTTGACTTCAGCTAAGCTATTGTTGGGCTTTTCATTAGCGATAGTCTTTAGCTCTAGCGATAGTGATTTGTTACCTATCAGATTTTACTTGTTTAAATTCAGAGGTAACTTTTAGTTTATTTACTTATGTTATCTATGGGTCTAGTCCTCATCAAAACTTAAGATTCTAACACTTACTATATAATAAGTGCTACGTTAGGCCTACCCTTTTTAATTTTTAAAAAAACTAAATGGCCTATAGCGGCACTTGGTAATTATAAGCGCCGCTTTAGGTTAGCCTATAGCCGCACTTAGTACATAATAAGCGCCGTTATAGGCAACCTATAGCGGAGCTTAACAAGTGCCTGACCTATCGCAGCACTGGCTATTGTGGCGCTTATAAGTGCCACTATAGGGGCAAAATAAGCGTTGCTATAGGCAATTTCTGTAGTAGTGTTCACAAAATATTGCAAAATATAGAATCAACTTAGTATGAGAATTCAAAAATAATAATTCTTAAATTTCAAGCAATTCCATGCATGAGTATTCAATATAACGAAAGGAAGAAGAGTGGATAAATTTGGGTAAAATCCTTCTTTTATCTAAAGATTTAAAATCAACGATGAAATGATATAATCTTGTCAAATTCATCTTGATGAAATTGTACTCAACAGAATTGACAATTTAAATAAAACATAATAAGTAATAATCAATTCTAAAAATTGAAATGGGACGCTATTCACTCACCTGTAGCGCTCCTAAGACCCAAATGTATAATTTACTTTTATTTAACAGCTTCCAACCTATATTCACTCTTTAGTCCCCTAATGTCCAAAACAAAATTATTGTTATTCTAATGATGTCTCTATATCAATTATAACGATGTCTTAATTAACAAAATTCTTCACAACGTTCTTTTTCTTTACTAATATAATATCCATACACTACTACAGAAATACTCTATTGCAGCGCAACAATAGAAGCGCTTGCAAAACGTAAGTGATGGGATATGTATAATATGACTTATACCAGCGCTTTTAAAAAAAGTGTTGGTATAGGTATAAGCATATACCAGCACTTAAGCACTGCTATGGCAACTGTGATTTAAATTTTCTTTAAAAAATTATCTAAAACCAATTTTAAATAAAAGTTAAATCATAGGGCCTATAGCAACGCTTATTACGTAGTAAGCGATGCTATAGACCTAAATAGGTATTTTTAAATTTTTGCATTTTTTAAAATGAATTAGTATTTTTAAAATTGGTTTTAGATATTTTTTAAATAAAATTTAAATCACATGGGGCCTACATAGACCTAAATAGGTATTTTTAAATTTTCTTCCCTTTTTTAAAATGAATTAGTATTTTTAAAATTGTTTTTAGATATTTTTAAATAAAATTTAAATCATATGGGGCCTACATAGGTCTAAATTGGTATTTTTAAATTTTCTTTCCTTTTTTAAAATGAATTAGTATTTTTAAAATTGATTTTAGATATTTTTTAAATAAAATTTAAACTTAAGCGCTGCTATAGGCCTAAATATGTATTTTTAAATTTTATTTCCTTTTTTAAAATGAATTAGTATTTTTGAAATTGGTTTTAGACATTTTTTAAATAAAATTTAAATGACATGGGGCCCTATAGCAGCGCTTAAGCGCTGCTATAGGCCTAAATATGTATTTTTAAATTTTCTTTCCTTTTTTAAAATGAATTAGTATTTTTAAAATTGGTTTTAGATATTTTTTAAATAAAATTTAAATCACAGAGGGCCTAGATAGGCCTAAATAGGTATTTTTAAATTTTCTTTCCTTTTTTAAAATGAATTAGTATTTTTAAAATTTTTTTAGACATTTTTTAAATAAAATTTAAATGGCAGGGGGCCTATAGCAGCGCTTAAGCGCTGCTATAGGCCTAAATATGTATTTTTAAAATTTTTTTCCTTTTTTAAAATGAATTAGTATTTTTAAAATTTGTTTTAGACATTTTTTAAATAAAATTTAAATGACAAGCGCTGCTATAGTCCTAAATATGTATTTTTAAGTTTTCTTTCCTTTTTTAAAATGAATTAATATTTTTAAAATTGGTTTTATACAATTTTTAAATAAAATTTAAATGACAGGGGGCCTATATAGGCCTAAATAGGTATTTTTAAATTTTCTTTCATTTTTTAAAATGAATTAGTATTTTTAAAATTAGTTTTAGATATTTTTTAAATAAAATTTAAATGACAGGGGGCCTATTACAGCGTTTAAGCGCTACTATAGGCCCTTTAGGACTTAATTTTTATATTGAACTCCAGCGCATCATTGTCTCTCGCGCCTAGACCTAACACAACCTTTCCTTCTCCCCGGCCAAAATCTCCCACAACCTAGCACACGATTCTCACCTAACTCTGAAAGTTGAAGACGAAGACCAAGAATACTCGAACGACGATCAAAGCTTGGTGGGGAGATTTCATGGCGGGTAAGAGGCGGACGATTTATCGGAGGTGGTGATGATATTGTTGCTGACGGCTATGCAGTTGATTAGGGTTTTGGGGAGGAAAGGGAGGATGTGGAGGGAGATCCAAGAGAGGGCGGCAGAGATGGTGGAGAAAGGGGATCTCGCCGTTGCAGACAGTGACGGTGTCGGCGAAGGCGCAGAGCTAGATGCGGAGGATTATTCAGCGGCTTCATCCTCAACTCATCTTCATCTTCGTCTTCGTCTTCGTCTTACCTGGTTTCATCCTCCAATGACGATCATCAAAATCAAAGCGCGGGAAGGAAATCAGAATCCATGGCCCTGTCTCATAGCAGAGGAAAATATTGGGGCTGGGCGTTTGCTAGCCCGATGAGAGTTTTCACCACCAAACCTTCAAATTCTAAAGAGGTTAAGAACAATGCGACACCAAATCTGTCTGCAATTCCTTCCTTCCTTGCTGTCAGAGGCTGAAGAAGAAGATTCAAGGCTTGTCCTATCAAATCGTTACTTAACAACCAGTATGTTAAACTCTTAATTTTCTCTCTATGTATTGTAATGTAATACTTTCATTTTGTCTACTGCCTGTTTGTTCATATGATTATTGTCCAGATGGCTAGGGTGTGTTTGGAGGATGAGAAAATAAAAGGGAAAATTAAATAAAGATCGGAGTATATGAGATTCAGTGTGATGATGATGGTGGATAGTTTCATTGGAAGTTGCTTCATGGTTTACTGTGAAGTGCATGTAATTGTAAGCTTACCTACATGAATAGTGCCTGGGAAATATTCCCAAGGTGCAAGAATCAAAGCACTTGGCGCGTTCATAATGATGTTGTCTCTTCTAATTTCATTTCTTTTTTTCTTTTTTACGCTTAAATCTTAATCCATCAAAAGTGTCTCGAAATTCAGTATTTATATGAATTTAGTCAAATTATTTTCTAGTGATGCTAGAACTTGTCCAGTGATCACTCTTTTGATTCCTTCTACATTCCTGATGCATCAGAGTTTCTGCTTCATCAGTAGGTCTCTCTCTCTCTCTCTCTCAATCTCACACACACACACAAAAATTACACACGAAGGTGTTTAGTTGTTCAGAGAATTTAAATTTTTAGATTTTTTTATCAGAACTTTGGCTCAGGTGGTGGGCAAGTATTGTCTTTTATTAAAAAAATCCATTTCTTTACTCTGTCTGTATAACATCTATCTTATTGCACATTGATCCGTTCATAAACTGCACCATCTATCTGTCAGCATAGGCAGTTGAATTATTGTTTGTTGGAAGAAATATCTCACACACATGTGCACAAATTTTCTGCTCATATCCATCTTTTTACATGGGTATGCCTATGCACAAAAGTACACCTATACTATAAGTTTACAATTTAATTTTCCTCTTGCTCGTCTATCTGCAAGTTAATTTAATGGTGTATCTGGGATATGAATTAAGATGGGACATGTGATATCTCTAAAACCAATCTCAGTGAACTTAGCAACCTTAATAACTCATTTGTGTTCTTGGTAATTAAATTAAATGAAAATTGCTCATCGCTATTGAAGCCAGAAAATATGGGTAAGTTAAATTTTTGATCATGCCTCTATAATTGTTACACCTTTCGATGCCCCTTATTTGTCTTTTTTTTTCTGCAGCAGAATGGAAAGGATGTTTAAGTAACTACAACATGTATATGAGCTTTTGTGATCTGGTTTCAATTTCTTTGAGATATGAGACTTTCACATGTATCAAACCTTTTTTTTTTAATTTGTAGTTTTAATGTGCTAGATTTTGTTGAAACTTTTTGTAATTATCTTTAAGATGACTCATTTGTAATTGTCCAAAGGGTAATCGTGATATGCGTTCTCTGTTGAACAAAATCTAGATTTGGGATTAATGAAGTTGTGGACCCCATTTTCTTTTATCTTTTCTTGTTACATGTGTTTTGTTGGTTTCTTTCTTGTTTAATGTTACCATAGACAAAACATGAATGTGACCAGTTTTGCTTTGTACCTAACCCGAGGCACAGAATAATTGGTCCCTTCCGGATTTGTTTGAAGGTGGAAATGAATTAATTAGAATATATAGGAGTTAATTAATTAGAATGTTTGCTTTAATGTATTTGATATCTGGATAAATGGTTTTTGATGTATATATGTTTTGGAAATGTCTGTAATTTCTAAATTGATGCAGGGATAAAAATTAATTTTTTTAAAAAAATAATACCTATAGCAGCGCTTATTAAGCGCTGCTATAGGTATTATTTTTTTAAAAAATAAATTACCTATCGCAGCGTTTAAGCGCTGCTTTAGGTCACCTATCGCAGCGCTTAACAAGCGCTGCGTTAGGCTTAATAGCCTATAGCATCACTGGCTATTGCAGCGCTTATAAGCGCTGCTATAGGGCCAAAATAAGTGCTGCTATAGACATTTTCTGTAGTAGTGATATATCATCTAAGTTTCTTTTTCTGAGTTGCTTCATATGAAAATATCAACAATATAAACAATACAAGCACATAATTTCATGCTCATCAGATTCTTTTTCTGTAGGTATTATTTTTTTAAAAAATAAATTACCTATCGCAGCGTTTAAGCGCTGCTTTAGGTCACCTATCGCAGCGCTTAACAAGCGCTGCGTTAGGCTTAATAGCCTATAGCATCACTGGCTATTGCAGCGCTTATAAGCGCTGCTATAGGGCCAAAATAAGTGCTGCTATAGACATTTTCTGTAGTAGTGATATATCATCTAAGTTTCTTTTTCTGAGTTGCTTCATATGAAAATATCAACAATATAAACAATACAAGCACATAATTTCATGCTCATCAGATTCAAGACCATCCCTCTTTTTGGGTCTATAAAAATCAAATTCTTCCATAACAAAATGCACCACTACCTCGTAACCATAAACTTTTTAAGTTAAACTTATGTTGTTTAAATCTTTTATCAACATTATTCAACTTAGCAAGCACAATTAACCAACTCATAGGCATCCCAAATGATAACATAAAGATGAACAAGCATAACCAAATTTCAATGTAGAACAATAACTAGGTCTTTCATAATACTTTATTCAACAATGTCACTAAAAGATTTCATTCTCACTTCTGTAAGTATTATTTTTTTAGGCATTTAGTCAAACTCCACATATCCATCACTGAAAAAAACTAATAAACTTGAACAATCCTACTTTAACTAGATGCCTCATCTACTACTCAATTTCACAAGCATCACATTTGAAAGCAAGGACATAAAACAATCATCTTATCATATTACTAACCAAGCAACTTTAAACATCATAGTAGTTTCACAAAGTCTCAATATTCCATTCAATACCAAAATATATATTCAGATTCTCTTCTCATACATTTTATCGATCACCTAATGTGCATTCACCTTTTTTCCAAGTTCTGAAACAATGTTTCTATTACAGCCATGAAATTTATACTTAAAGCTTCAATTCAACTTTATTTAATCACCAAAATTTGATACAGATCAAATCAAACACCAATCATAAATTTGAAAAACAATAACACATAATTCCCACGTACACCAAACCAATAAAGACGGAAAATCAGCTTCTGCACAATATATATAAAAAAAAAATGGACACTCGGAAATGAAAGAATGAAGAATAATCAAAAGAAGTATATACCCATACCATACAACCAACACACAAGAGATGAAACAAAGTAGTGGAGATGATTTTGCGTTCCCACCCATATAGCAACAGCACGGCGTTAAATAGAGGAAGATTTGGAAAAAGTAAGAAACTTCAACAACCTCACTGCCCCAATGGGAATACAGAGCAGCCACGGAAAAATCAGATAGAGGAGAAGGAAGACATAAATAGAATGGCAATACCAAATGGAGGAGAAGGGAGCACTCGTGAAGGTTCTAGAGATTCAATTTGGAAGAGGAGATGATGGGGTTTTGGGGAAAATCTGATTGTTACATTCATTTTTATGTGTGTCTCTTTTTTTTTTAACATCACAACGAGGAAAATAAAATAACCCTTTTTATTTATACATTGCACGGAGTAGAGCATGAAAACAGATAGCAAGCATGATTTTCATGTTGATGCACTTACAAAAAGTTATTAAAATAAAATCAGAAATATTTTATTATGTCATGTAAAAGAAATAAATTTCAAACCCGGGGTGTGTGGTTGAGTGGAAGGGACTTATTCACCCTTAACTAAATGTCGTGGGTTCGATAATTGGCGCTAGGTATGGAGAAGCATTAAATCTCCCAGGCCAATTGTCCTGCCTTTTGAGGTGCCTACAATTCAATGGATAATTAGTCTCCACCTGTCGGGTGGGGGATACCTTGATGTTTCATAAAAAAAAAAATCAACTTGGTTTTAATTCTACAATTTTATATCTTGTTCATATTTTTTATTAACTCAAATAATTGCATAAGATTTTATAAGAGTATATTTTATTATTAAATAGATATAGATTTTAGGATATGTAACAAACAAATCTGGAAATATTCCATATCCATCTAATTTATTTTAAATATTTTCCCTCTACTCATATCCCTATTATTTTCAAAATAAAACATAAAACACTAAAGAGATGGACACACGCGTGATCAAGATTATGATAATCGCTAATTTATGTTTTACCCTAGACTTACATCTATGAATATAAATATGAAACAATCAATCCCATTATCTTTAATTTCTACTATATGTTTTTAAATCCTGACTTAATAGTTCAATTAATAATTTAATTATTATGTTTTTTTCTAATTAATTTCTAGGTTATTACATCTTTGCCTATAAAAGGCAATGCATTTTTTAGGTTAGATAACTAAGAGACCAAGGGGTCTGAACATCGAGGTTAGAGGAACGAGGTCGAGTAACACCTCTTTTCTCATCTCTTCTTCTGAGTTGCACTTGTATCTTCCTACTATTTTGTGACAATGCTTCATGTATGAAGGGTTTGTTTAATCGTAGGAAGTGTCACTTTCTGATATATTAGGGGGTCGGAATATCTCCTAATGACATTGCCTTTGGGGGCGCTATTCAAACTATATATGTTATTATTTCTAGATGATGCTACCAATACAATCTGCACAAAATTAGAAAAGAGTTGGGAGATCTATTGTGCTTACTGAAGATTTAGAAGCTGACGCCAACAATTAGCAAAGCTTTATTTTGGTGGCCCATGAATAATGTTATGTGTTTTTTTTTATCAATAATATTATGTGTTTTTACTTTTGACTTTTGAGTTTTCAGTAACACTCTCACACCGTCATACGTACAGAAGAAAGTTGGTGTGATATTGAGTATCCCGTTTTTACTCTAAGTATAAAACTATTTATCTAAAATGATTAAATTAAAAATGTTAGTTAATTTAATAAATATGACATAATTTTTCTAAAACATCTTAATCATATTCTTTAATTTGGTCGTCCCCTCTTTCTAGATTATCATTGAGGGAGCAACAATTAGAGTATTCATAACATGATCTCTTCATAATGAGCTCGTTAGCTGGCACTACTGTTAAACATCTTACACTTTATGTTTTTTTTTCAGTTAAAATTATTCGTTTCGCATATTAAATCTAAATTTGTGATTAATTTGACAATTGTAATTCAAATGAAAAAAAAAAAAAAATTCATGATGTGTATAAAAAGTGTGATGAATTATATATTATTTTCTAAACGTGTAGTGCGTAACTGCTGGCATCTTATTATTATTATGGTAATAAAACTTTGATGTGTGCTCTATGCGCGAGCGTTTTTTTTTTTTTTTTTTTTGCTGCGGTAAAAAGTTTCCAAGAAGATAGGTAGATTGAATATGTCAATTCTGGAAAAGACCAGATCAAATAAAAGAGTGAAAACGAATTAATAGAGTCTGCGTGCACGTTTGCTCGATGTGTTCACTGTTAAAAGTTTGGGATAATTCCACAAAAAAAAGACTCTTAAAATTAAAATAGCAAAATGATACTTTGATACATCGAATTTCAGAAGGACGGATCTGTACAATTGATTGAAGTGTCTAATATAAAATTAAAAGGAAAAGTCCAAAATGCCCTCAAAGATTTTCCTCTTCGTTGCTAGAGTGGTATAAGGGAATAACAAATTCTTATAAGGGAATACCAAATTCTTCGTTACCAAAATGGTATAAGGGAATACCCAATTCTTCCCTCTTCTTTACCAGAATGGTATAAGAGAATACCAATGTAGTTAGAGCATGTTAGTTATCCTTAAGCCAAAGTTGGTATTCCCTTATACCATTCCGATAACGAAGAGGAAGATCTTTGAGGGTATTTTGGACTTTTCATTTTAATTTTGCATTGAACACATCAGTCAATTGTACTGATCAGTCCTTTCTGAAATTTAGTGTATCAAAGTGTCCTTTTACTATTTGGAGGATCTTTTTTTTTTTTTTAATTTTCCCTAAAAGTTTAGATCCTTCAAAAACAAATTGGGCTGTAGATCGCTCACAATATTACCCAAAACTTGTTAAAAGGAAAATAGAGTCTGCATGCACGTTTGACCGATGTATTCACTTTTAGGGTCTGATTGAATTAGTTTTTGGAGAATATTTTTTAAAAAAAAAGCTGAAAAAATGCTTTTATATAATAGATTGTGGAGAATAGTTTCTGAGATTGTAGAAAAAAAAAAACTTCTGACAAAACTTAGGTTTTCTGTCCCAAACCTAGGTTTTTAGGCTAAAAAACTATTTTGGAAAAGTGTGAGTGTTTGTCTGCCTTAACTGAAACCTAAGTTTTGATAGTTAAAAGCTATTTTGAAAAAACTGAGTGTTTGTATGTCTGATTTTAAAACCTAAATTTGGGTGAAAAAACACTTTTTTTAAGTAACCCAAACAGGCACTTAAAAGTTTAAATCCTTCAAAAACAAATTGGGCTGTAGATCCTTCACAGTATTACCCAAAACTTCTTAAAAGGAATTAATGAACTAATGATACAGAGAAAATAGAGACCTTCATGTACAAATTGAAAAATAGTGGCATGCATGTGAGTAATCATTTTCTTTCTTTATGCTGTATTATTAATTTTTTATTTATTATGTAAGCACGCCCAATATAGTTGTTATTAAATATTAAATATGGATAAAGAGAATCTCATTCCCACTATTTGCATGCCACCATTTTTTCTTTTAGTGTACATAATGTAAGACAGAAAAAAGGTAAAAATATATCATTGTGGGATCATCAACTTTATTTTAGGTTTAATCACTACCTTTGGATTCAATAAATTTTTGGCGTTGGTTTTAGTGCAAGAATTGATCAAAGATGAGATTATATCAAACATGAATATATTCGTGATGTGACAGCAACAAGTTGTTCCAACACACACATGAGTAGAGTTTTGAAGACTTACAACACATTGCATAGAAGGTGAAGATCAAAATAATGAAGTTTATTCGGTTGATTTTGGGATAACTTTGCAAGTGATTATAACTTTAATCAATTATTAATTACATCACTGTAATAATTTTTTGTCATGTTTTTGTAGTTTCATCTAATTTTAACATGGTCCGAATTTTTTCTTTCTTTTCATTACTAATGTGAAACTACAATGACTCAATTAAAAATCATGTAAAACTATAGGGATTTGTCAAAAAGAAAAGACTTTAAATACCCAATTAGAAAATTGTAACTAGGGACTTAATTAAAATTTACTTTAAATTATAATGACTAGAATAGTCATTTATATATATTAATATCATGATTTAAAAAGGTATTAAATATATATAATACTCCACTGCATATGTTTTTTTGCTAACATAAAACTCCCTTCCGCCCTAAATATAAGAGTTAACATGTCAAATTTTTTAATCCAAAATATAAGAGGTAATATATAAAAGTTAAAGTAATAAATGTATGTTTTTAATTTCTGCCCTTGTATAGTAGTAAATGCAAGGAGAGGAGAGAAAGTGTGTATAATAAATGAGTAAGGGTAAAAATGAAAAACTCTATTAAATCTATCCATAATAAATGATTCCAACATATTTTATTGGTATGTGTAAAAATATTGACTACCACTCTGTTCCTTATTATAAGTCCACTCTAACCACTTCTCACATACCAATGAGTGGAAGTTACCTATTTTTTTAATTTTACCCTTAGTTAAGAATATGTATTAAAATAATATTTATGTATTGTAAACATTTTCTCTCATCTTCCCTATTTTCAATACAAGAGTAAAATAGTCATTATAACATTAATTGATCTCAAATTGAACTTATACTTTAGAATAAAATTTTTTTGATAATTAGACTTATAATAAGAAACAGAATGATAGCTCTTATAATAGAGAGCGAAAGGAATACGTGGAATACGTGTGTGTATGTAAACAGTTGCAATCAGACTCGCATATGTAATGGGCCCTCCTTTGAATGAGTTTGGTGAGACCATTTATTACTTAATGAATCATCATTGTGCTTCGATTCAGTATATATTGCCACCCAATAAATTAGCCCTCCTCTTCTTCAATTCTTTGTAGTAATATAGAGCATGTTTTTCTGATCAAAAAAAAAAAAAAATATAGAGCATGTTTTGCTCACGTTACAATGTGTTTGGCTCTACTTTTTTTTAAGAAAATAAGTGTTTATTTTGTAACAAAAGTAACTTATTTTGTTGGTAGCTTATTTTACATGTTTGTCTCGGTTTATTGTCAATCTGACTTATAAATAACTTATAGCTTATAAGTCAAAATAAGCATAAGCTGTTTAAAACAGCTTATTTCTTACTTATAAATCACTTATAAGGTGGGGCCCACAAATTCTAACTTATTTTTCACATCTAATAACAACTTATCCAAACATACACAATCTGACTTATAGAAAATAAGTCACTTTTCACACAATCCATCCAACATAAAAGTCATTACACAATTTGACTTATTTTCAGTCTGACTTATATGTAAGTCACTTTTCCATAAGTCGATCCAAAACATCCTTAAAACAAAAAAATAAGTGCTTATTTTGAGACAAAAGTAACTTATTTTGTTTGTAGCTTATTTTACATGTTTGTTTCGGTTTATTGTTAATTTGACTTATAAGTAACTTATAGCTTATAAGTCAAAATAAGCGATAAGAGCATGTTTGGCTCAATTTATTTCCAAGAAATAAGTGCTTATTTTGGGGCAAAAGTAACTTATTTTGTTGGTAGCTTATTTTGCATGTTTGTCTCTGCTTATTGTCAATCTGACTTTTAAGTAACTTATAGATTATAAGTCAAAATAAGTATAAACTGTTTAAAACAGCTTATTTCTGACTTATAAGTCACTTATAAGGTGAGACCCACAAATTCTGACTTATTTTTCACATCTAATCACAACTTATCCAAACATACACAATCTGACTTATGGAAAATAAGTCACTTATAAGTCACTTTTTACACAGCCCATCCAAACATAAAAGTCATTACACAAGCTGACTTAATTTCAATATGACTTTTATATAAGTCACTTTTCCATAAGTCGATCCAAACACATCATACTAGATATCCTAGAGTTGAATATCGCGAGCTTAATAACCACTTGCTAAGAAAGTATAGTAGATACTAAGGTAGTTTGAAGCAAAAACTTTCAAAGAAGAAGAAAGGAAAACTTCCTAGAGATGCAATACAAAAGCCTATCCTTTTGTACGTATACGTATATCTGTTACTCATACATAACATTCTCTATGAAATCTTAATTAGCTATAGCTATATATAGCTACCATATAAATCGGTGTGCAAAGAAATTTGGATGTGAATTTTCAAATTTAGGTGGGCAAGGAAGTATCAGATCAGTAAATTCATTCGCATTAAAAAAAAAAAAAAACAGTATCTGGAGCCAGGTGTCCGTCCATGTTGTAATTGTCAGGTGTCGCCAGGTCTCATAATTTGACAAACGTTCAGAGCCAATTAATGGGGCTTATGTCTATTTAACAAGGTTATCAAACCCGAATCGGTAATTAGACCGGTTGAGACAGTGGGTCAAGGGTTAGTGGGTCAGCTCAAAGTCAACCCGTGAGCTAGACCGGTGAGAAATAAAATAATTTGAATTTAAAATTTACTAGCATCCCATTTAAATATTAAATAACAATTCCATACTTTGAACTACTAACAAAATAATCATATATTTATCCAATATTTTTTACGGTTTCTTTGACATAAATAGTATCAATATATTATTCATTGACATTGTAGTCAATAATTACTAAATATTCTTCCTAATAAAGGTTAAAATAGATAAATGTTAACAAAATATTCCTAAAAATATTTTTTTTGTTACTAAACTAGTAGTAATTAATATCAAAATTATCGTTAAAATAAAAAAACACAAATTATTAATTTTTAACACTAATTTTTTTTTAAAAAAATACAACCCGGGTCAACCCAGCAACCCGCCGGGTTGACCGGGTTGCGCCCAGGTTAGGCCGGGTTGTCCCGGGCCATGCCGGGCTAAAAGAAGGGCGGGTTTCTAGCTTGCCCGGACCGGTCCCATGGCCGGGTCGACGGGTCCCAGGTTGACCCGGCCGGGCCGGTCCGGGTTTGATTACACAGCTATTTAAGGACTTTATAACTCTTTTTTGGTGCCCAGAGCTATTTTAGTAAAAGTTTTTTTAGTAAAATTACACTTTTACCCTATAGTTTGTATAGACTTAGCTTCTTTCATTTACTATTCACATCCGCTCCTATCCTTTACTCTAACATTACTTCATTTTGGACTAAAATTTTTCATATTTGTTTATACCATCAGGTTTTACATAAAATTAGTGACATTTTGATATCTTATGAGCAAAAGTTGGTTCAATCTTCATTTTTATATATTAAATGTAATTACTTTTTGTCATTTTCAACTACCTTCACTTTTCCTTTTAAATTAAGTTAAATTGACAAATTTTTTTTTGAGAATTTAAGGAAGCTAAATAAGCCAATTAATCATAACATTAATTATATTATATGTTAACTTATAAGTCAAATAAAAGAAAATTTTTTGACAAATCAATTTATAAGTAACTTATTTAACTTTCTTAACATAGGAAAAAAATTAAAAAAAAAAAGAAAGTGAACTAGATCAACGGAGTGAGGGAGTAATTTTTTTTTTTTGGATAAGGAGCTCAGATTCATTAAGTTCACTTGGGTAGGGCTAAATAATCACGGGCTTCAATAAAACAAATATCCAAAAGCTCATTTTAAGCGTTTTGACAGCCCAAATCCAAGATTGGTTCTGAGGAAAATAATTCGTACACGGAGGATTGGACTTTGGAGTTTGGACTCTGAATACTTAACGGGCGTTAGTATACGCGGGTAATGAGGTCATTTAACGCGTGGCCAGGGATGAGGGAAGGGTTCCGTAAAGTAACGGCAGGAGGGGACCCACACCCACATGGAATTGCGTAGGAGACGGATGCAGCAGAAAGAGAAGGAGGACGTTTATAATGGGCAAGGTCTGCCATGCCTTTCACCATTTTTGACGTTCATCCTTCCTTCTTAGGCAAATTCACTTCCTCTCCTTCTCTCCCCATCTTCCCAGTCTCTCCTCCCCATTTTATCATTCCCTTCGTTCCTTTCTGCGAAAAGAAGAAGAAGAGATCACAGCAGCAAAAAGGGGAAAAAAAAATTATGTTCACTACCAAAGATTCCGACCAAGAGGATTGAGAACCACCCACCAACCGTCAGGTCACCTACTCCAAACGACGAAAGGTTCTCTCCAAGAAAGCCAATGAGCTCACTGTTCTCTGCGATGCCAAGGTTTCCATTATCATGTTCTCCAGTAGTACCGGAAAATTCCATGATTATATATTTCCATCCGTAATTTACTGAACCCCAACTTTTTTTTTGTTCTTTTAATTTTTAAAAAAATATATTAAGCTCCGTTAATTTTCTCTTTGATAAGTTCTTCGATCAGTACCAGAAGACCGTAGGGATTGATTTATGGAATCCCCACTTTGAGGTTGGTCATCCTTCCTTACCGATTCTCTCGACTTTTTGTTTTTAAAATAGGGAGGAATATAATTTTCTGATGCGTTGCTGGTTTGTGTGAGCCAGAATATGTTGGAGAATGGAGAAGGTGACAGAAGTGAACAAGAATCTTCGTAGGGAGATTAGGTAAATCCCTGTTTGGCTATTTTCTATTGTAAAGGATTGTTTGGTTAAGGGCACATGTGTGGTGCGTTTACGTGTTTGAACAGGCAGAGGATGGTTCTGAACGTGGATGATCTGAACCAACTTGAGCAAGAAGTGGAACAGTCCATCCACCAAGGTCTTTCTTGAGCGCAAGGTAAGGCAAACAATTTAAGGTTATCATACGCTGCTGCACATTTTTCCGGATTACCTTAACAAGTAAACTATTTACTTTTGCTTTATGTTTCCCATCGTAACTGATTTCATTCAAAAGTTAAAATATATATATATATATATATAAATATATATTGGAGCTTCCAGATCACATTAATGTGTCCTGCGGTTACTTAATTAATTGAAGAACAAATCCATACAAATCAAATCCTAAGACACTGCTTAACCTTCGACATAAATATAGAAACTCGAGGTCTCTATTGGGGTTATGATGAGTTCGAACTTGTACAGAAACGGGAAACAAGAACAGGTGTGTGTCTATATATTCGTATAATGACCATCAAAAAAATTGTGGTGACTAACCCTCTTTTTCTTTTGTATCATTTTTCCTTTTTTTTTTTTTTGAATAACTACTAGATCTTCTTTTAATGGTTCATATTTGAAATTATACAAAATATATTCTAATTGATTTTCAATAATGATATTATAAACACCAAATCTAAACCATTCAAAAAAGACTAAATGGTTATTAAGAAAGAAAAGGATACAAAAGAAAAGTAGGGCTCCTCTTCCCAGAAAATTGATAGTTCTTCGCAAATTTCAAGGCAAGCTTTTTTGGCACATATTCATACATGCTTTAATCAACTAGGGGCAGAGAAAACTAAACAGGTAAGAATAGATTTCTCAAATACCTCAGGACATTGCACATTCAATTTTGGATTAGTTATACTAAAAGATCGTTCACAATTTTTTATTTTTATTTTTAAGGATTACTAATTAACGGACAATACTCGCTGTTCCACTTTGTAATGTGCATAGTCTGAGCATTAAATAATAATGTTACATACTTTCTTAATTGTATACCTGTTTCATATGGATAGTAAATACTTGTAGTTTGACCAATAGATTTGAGGGGTTTCATAATAATTTATCTGTGAATTTCGTTTTCCACTAGAATGTCCCAATTAAATTTTTTTTTAAAACTGAGCTTTTCGTTCCTCCCACAATTTGGGGCTGAGGGAGCATCATTTTGTTCGGGTTGGAGTATTGTGCTTTAATCTTTTAAACCATGCACGATCCAATTTTGCAAATTAGTTTAATCATGTATACACGTAATTAAATCTTTTCATTCGAGGAAAGATTACAGCTTTATATTTGGTATCTACTAGGGAAAAATGTATCTTTTTTTTTTTGGAGTTGCGTGAAATTTTCCTATCGTATTTCCCATCTACAGAAGAGATGCGAATGGGGAAACAAACTTTCTATAACTGAGTTACATATACCTCCATAGCTTATTTAAATAACCAAAGAAACAAAGAAAAAACACTTATGACCATCTCGATCGGTCAACTAATATTGGCGCATGTGGCCTTGTTTAAAGAGTATCAACCCAACCAATTTTCACAGTATATTGGAACCCAACCAGCATAATAGAGAACCGACACATTGCCTGTTTGAGTTAAAATGTCACAAATGATTAAGCCTTCAAAAGAACATACACTCCAATGTCAACTTTAATCTCACCTACTCGAGTCAACTCGAGTCTTAATACTGTTAATGTAAAGTCTTTATTTTTAGTTTTTTTTCCTTACCCCTTTACGATCATGTTGATCTGCCATATGTTCGCTTGTGATTGCACCAATCACAGCACCAACAGTAACCAACGAGCCAAATAAAGAGAACTGAATATGAAACAGAATAGAACAACTTTACGTTTAAGAACAATGTATGCAATGTTAGATATTTTTTCTTATATATTATACTATTTATTTATGTATAAGGTAGATATTAGCATATCTCTTATGTGTGACCCCTGCATGTTAGATATATTATGTTTTAGTTAGGGGTAATTTTAATTTGGTCAAGATATTATTATTACTCTTGATTTTGATAAGAGATTAATAATAATATTAAGGTCACATTTAAAGCGGTAAAAGCATATCTGTTTACATAAAGATATATATCCATTCATCACGTGCTCGCTTATACAAAGAGGTTTATTAACTGGAAATGGCAACCCAACAAGCCATTACTGTGGCTATCTTCTAGTCAGAAGAATTTTTATGTTCGAGGGCTTTTATCGTTTTGAAATCCTGTCTACAGATCAATTAGCATGGCAATAGGTACTTATAATTTAAATCTTCCATTATTTACTCTCTGATATTTGTAGAAATTCTATATGCATGTATGCTTTTAGTATAGAATTTATCCAACATGCAATAGTAGGAGCTTAAACTGAAAATAAGGTCATTTGCTTGAATTTTTTCAAACTGACCTCTGCAACGGATAATTCAAGATCATCACTGAAGGCTGATTGTACCGGAGTTGAATATACCAAAAAAGATGGTTATTTTTTTTTCTTAGGTTGCACTTTTAAGTGGCTAGACTTAGCTAAACAGAAAAGGATACTACTAATTTGAATTCATAGTTAAGAAGACTGGAAAAGATAAAATTTGACTCACACACACTACTACAAAAAACACTTTTCACGTCTCTTTTTTTGGACTTTTCAAGTCTCTTTTTGTTGGGACGTAGATCAGGGAGACGTTGAAAGTCGGGACTTTCCACGTCTCATTTTTGAAAATGAGATGTGGAAAGTTGGCAGGGAACACTTTCCCCGTCTCAAATTGGAAAATGAGACGTTGAAAAATTCATTTTACATCTCTAATTAGGATAGAGACGTGGAATGTTTTTTTTTAAAAAAATATTTTGATTCAGTTTATAGATCACACATAGAATATATATATCTGCACTAAATAAAACGTTGATACAATGTCCAAGTCGCGACAAACAAACAGAGCCGAATATTCATATTCAGAATTCACCAAAAAAGAGTTGTCTATACATCACATATATAATCATATGTCCTACAGTCAAACTTTGTGAGTTCTAATTATTCATATTTTGAAAAAACCTGGTAGCTAATTTATCCCGAGCAAAAATGTAAAGGCCATAGTACTAACCTCTCTTACGCCATATGCTGATATTTGTACAATTGACAAAAATCAGAAAACAGACAATCAGAAGCAAGACCAATTTGATGAAAAATATGTCAGACTAATCATTCCCAAGTCCAAGAAAACTATGTTTAGGACCAATTGTAGGCTTCATTTACTTCAAGTGCTTATGATTAACAGCTGATTTGCTTGATCTTAAGCTGATTACTACGTGCATAAACCATCAATTAGTCTCGAGCAAAAAGGTTGGAGGGATTCACAAAGCCTGCAAAAAAAGTAATGATGGGTGCACAGGAAGAAGCTTACTTTCTGGGGCACAAGTACACTTGCACAGAGCATATTCTTTTGGCTCTTATCAGTGATGCAGGAGGATTGGCTGCAAAAACTCTTCAAATAAATATGTGATTGAGTAAATAAAATAACATGCTTTTGGCTTATAAATAATTCTCATTCTAAATTTTGAGCATTTTTAAATCTAACAAGTGAAACAAAAAGACCTTATATTGTGGGACGGAAGGAGTAATAAAGAGAGTTTTATTAAATGTGGTATTTTTAGCAAATTAATATATATCTTATAAATAACAACTAAATCAGTCATATATTACTTATAATAATTAATTAATATTAGCTCCACTGTCATGAACCATTTTACCTGCTACAAAACTAAAATATAAAACTTCATCCACTTTTTTTAAAAGTAAAAAACTACACCGAAGCTCTTTCTATAATTTGGATACAAACTACACTTCGCATCATTGTGGATCATCAACTCTGCACCAACTTCACTCCATAAACTCAGCAACATTGTACAAGACATCATACTTAGTTTTTTGCTTCTTCAAAACTTGTAGCATGAATCTAAATCGATGCAGAGGGGAAAAAACAATCTTGAAGAGTTAGCATATATTTACAAAAGTCTATAAATATACATATATTATAAGGCCTCTGGGCACAGAACATAACTGCATTTCGAACATAACACAGTAAACATAAGTGAAAAAAAACCTTAACACAACAGAAGCTAACATCCCTACCTTGTTTTTCCTACAGAAGCCTAAAACAAGACAGCTGAGATTATATCTATATGAAAATCCACAACAAAAGGATCATCAATTTCACATTTAAATCATCGATTAAACATGCAACAACATTCAACCAGGCAGAGCAGAAATCGAACAAAACAGAGGTGTACTGAGGGAAGAGGCACGGATCGAAGAAAATAAACCTCCACAAATCGAAGAATCGGTCACCTCAAAAATCCCAGAAATTCCAAACTTCGAACATCAATTGCTCTCTTCTCTTCTTTCATTCACTGGAGTCGAAACATCAATTGCTCTCTTCTCTTCATTGGAGTCGGCTCACTAAACAAGGAAAGAAGAACAAAAATCCCAGAAATTCCCAACTTCAGAAAATCAACATACAATATACTCTAGCAATGATTAATTAAGATTTCAAGCAATGTTCGCCCAAAAATCAGCGAAAATGGCGTCAAGTGAACAGTGACAAGAAGAAGAAATTTTGGGAAAATTGATGAATACCATTCTGTTGCTCCAAATCGTTCACAAGGGTGGTTAATCGAACTCTAAGCTTCATTTTTTATTAATTTAGAAACTCCAAATCTCTCAAAATCTTAATCCCCCAACTTGCTCAAATCGAACAGAAAGAAGACGAAGATGGAGGAAAGAGAGCTCACCTTCGGTTACTCCACCTCTGAACGTGTTCTCCACCCTCTCGCCGTCGTGCTTGCCGCCGCCCGCCGTCGATGAGCGCTGAGTTTAGGGCTTCTTCTCCGAATGCCACTCCCAGCCTGAACGCCTCCAGTTCTTCAAATGTCACTCCACCTCTGATAAGTTGAAGAGTGATTATTTTAAAAAAAATTGCCCCTTTCAACGTCTCACAATTTTTGTGAGATGTTGAAAGAGGCCCAGCAATTTTTTTTTTAAATATTGGGCCTCTTTTCAATGTCTCACAATTTTTATGAGACGTTGAAAGAGGCCCAGCAATTTTTTTTAAATATTGGGCCTCTTTTCAACGTCTCACAAAAATTGTGAGACGTTGAAAATCCCTTTCAACGTCTTGTGAGACGTTGAAAGCAGCCCAGCATTTTTTTTAAAAAAATATTGGGCCTCTTTTCAACGTCTCTCAAAAATTGTGAGACGTTGAACATCCCTTTCAACGTCTCACAATTCTTGTGGGACGTTGAAAGTGGCCCAGAAATTTTTTTTTAATTGCCTCTTTTCCACGTCTCAAAAAATTGTGAGACGTGAAAATTCATCTTCAATTTTTGTGAGACGTTAAAAATATGTTTCACTAATTTCCCACCTATATTTTCCCTCCTTTTTTGTGGTTGCCGCTAATTTTTAGATAATCAACGTCTAATATTTAGAAAAGAAACGTTGAAAAGTTACCACATATTTACAATTTTGTCACTGCCTCTTTTTTACATCTCATATCTGAAAAAGAGACGTAAAAAGGGACGTAAATTCTTTTTTTTTGTAGTAGTGACAAGATCCGCATTCATATGAACCAACAACTGCTACAAGAGCGCTTATGAAAACATATGCTATAGATTCTTTCCCCATCTTCTTCTTAGATGATTCTTCATCGATGTTTTCTCTTTAAATGGCTCTCCCAACTCAGCTCTCGTTCTAGGTTGCATAGCTTCCACGTCATGGTTGATTTCCATGACTGATACAACTCAGACACAATCAAAGAACTATTGCTTTTAACGCAACAAAAGCAAGATATGGGATGGATTTGGTTTTGTAGAAGCTCAATGCTCTGTGTTTGTTTTAAACTTTTTATCTCGTGCCCTTTCCATATAAATGACAAATCTTAGGTTGGAGCCATCGCTATTCACATATCAAGTGGGCAAATAAGAAATCTAAAATTTGGCAGTTAGTATATAATTAACGTGACTAGAGACAAATCTAAGTGGGTGAAGATTTATTCAAACTTCAGGGGATAAAACAAATTAAACAACAAATTGCTGTACAATAGGACAAAAAATGTGTCCATCATCTCTTTAGTTTTTTCTAGAAATGTACTGCAAACTAATATCAATTGTGTGGCTTACCTAGTTATTCTAAACAATGTATATCAATTTGGAGCCTTTTTGCACCCTTTTGATCATTTCCCCCTGTAGACAATTCTAGAAGTCCACACGTTGTTGCACATCTTTAGGAAGAGTTGATATGCACATATTTCCGAAGAATAATACTCATAAAGTTCATATTATTTTTAGGTATTTTAATTATGTAGTTCTAGTTTGTGTAGCTGTTCCCTCCATTCCTAAATACATGACATATTTGGGGATGTGAGCTTCTTCCTAAAAATAAGACCTCTTTATATCTTTTTTCACATTTTCTGTAAATTATCCCTATTAATACTCTTCAAGAATAAACAAACAAGAGAGGGAGGGTAGGAAAAAAGAATGTGGTTATGGTGCTTTAGTAATATCATGTCATTTTAACTAATTAACATATTTAACCTAATCAAATTAGATAAATAAGTCTTATATTTAGGAATGAACATGTTATAATATTCACGTGATGAAAAGCGATAAGATCATCACATATCTATTCTGTTGGTTTGTATCACAGTCATGCTTGCCTTTGGTAATTAAAAAAATGATTTTTGAGGGGTGTAAACACCCAATTTTGTCCAGACCCCACCAAATAAAAAAATAAAAATATATATATATATATAACAATAAAAATAAAAATAGGCACTCTTGATTCTTTCTTGTGAGGCAAGCATGAGTTGTGGAGAGTCAAACATGATGATGGGCCACAAGCGAGGGAATAAATTGGAAATGATTATGGTGATTTAATCTTGGTCATGATGATGAAATATGGATGGAAATAAATCAAGGAAAAGAAGGGAATGATTCATTACCATGTGAGCAATTAAGGGAAATTTGATTGGGTGTAGATTATTAGGAAAGGTCTAGAGGGAATAAGAGAACTAATAAGGTAACAAATGACCTTTTTAAAATGCTGAAGTGTGTATATACATCTATCAGATTATTTTTATTTTAACATGATAGTAATTAGGAAATTATGCTTGTGAAATAAGCCAAAAAGGGAAAGAAAATTGCATGGTTCGGCTACTGATTGATTTCACAAGAGAAAATGAAGTATTGAATATAAAAGGAAGGGTTAATATAACTTTTGGTCCCTGAACTTTCACTCAATTTTGTTTTGGTCCCTGAACTTTAAAATTTTTGGTTTTGGTCCCTGAACTTTCACTCAATTTTGGTTTTGGTCTCTGAACTTTGAAATTTTTGGTTTTGGTCCCTCAACTTTGGGTCAAGTTTGGTCTTGGTCCCTGAACTTTCAGTAATTTTGGTTTTGGTGCCTCAACTTTAATTTTTTTTTGAAGTTTTTTTTAAACTGAGGGACTAAAACCAAAATTACTGAAAGTTTAGGGACCAAGACCAAAATTGACCCAAAGTTCAGGGACCAAAACCAAAAATTTCAAAGTTCAGGGACCAAAACCAAAATTGACCGAAAGTTCAGGGACCAAAACAAAAAATTTTAAAGTTCAGGGACCAAAACCAAAATTGAGTGAAAGTTTAGGGACCAAAAGTTATATTAACCCTAAAAGGAAATGATAAAATCAACCATCAGATTTTCAAAGACAACCAATCATAGGCCACGTGATTGCAAAATTGAGACACCATAAGGGAAGCTATTAACGAGTGATAAAAGGGAACAATTGGATTCTTGAAGCAGCAACGTGTTTTCTTGCAAGAGAAGAATAAAATAAAATAAACAACAATAAAAAGGCATTTAAGAGGTAAACCCTTGGGAGGTGGCCTATATAAGTGAGAGTAAGAGAAATCTTAAGGAGGACGATTTTTTTTTGGAGAGGAAAAGAGGCAGTTTTGAGAGAGAAAGAAGGAAAATTTAGGAGAGAAAAACACATGTAGAGAGGTTTATCTTTCATACATACTCATCTCATTCTGTCATAGGGTGGGTAGTGTAAAGTGAGTCAAGAGTAGTTCTTCGTTGCACCATCATCTAATCTTTGATTGCTCAAGCCAATGAACATCTCCTTGCTAGAGATGGAGGCATTTTTGTGAGCATTAGGCAATTTGCCTAGAATTTCTCTCTCTTTTTGCCTTGCTAATGATCATGGTCTATCTTTACTAATTTGAGATCATGTGAAGAAACTAGTGATGTGAGCCTTTTTTTTTATTACTTTTAATCTTTTGATGAGTAACATGCCTTAAATATATAATGCTTGCATAACATGATGGATATTTCCTGGTATGATTTCTTCACTTTGCTCTTGCTAATATTATTATTGCTTGATTACTCATATGATTAATGTTTTCTTGTGATTATATTTTCTTATCAAAATTTTAAACCTATAAAAAGAGTTTTCAAACAAAATAAAGAAAACATGATTTTGAAATTGGTTTTATGTCGTGTGAAGTTTTTATAACTTCCCCAGGCATAAAATCGATTATTCTTCCGTGTGATATTATATCCCCAGGAAGTTTAATCGAAAATTATTTCAAAATTTGTTTTTCCTAAATATAAATAATACTTTTTTTTTATAAATAAAAAATACAAACCAAATATAAATTGTTTTTGTTCTATTTAAATAAATGTTTTTTCTAAAAGACACCAACCAAGTGACACGGATTTCTACCCACTCGAACTACGTGGGCTTTGATCCCGTAAGGGTACGTAGGCCCTAGGTTAAAACCTAGGTCAAGTCCAGTAATGTAAATATTATTTTTTTTCTCTTTATTTTTTTATTTATTTTTGTATATATATTAATTTGTTCTTTTGTGATTAAAATAAAATTAAAAAGGCCGTATTTATTTTTAAATAAGTATTTTAGGGTAACCGTTCTTTTGAACGGGTGCCGTGGGGTGCCTAACACCTTCCCTACGTATAATCGACTCCCAAACTCTATTTAATATTTTAAAGGTTTTCCAAAGTTTTCCTTTTTAAAAATTTTGGTGGTGGCTCCATTTTATTTTTTTTAACCTAAATATTTGGGCGCTACAAGGGGAAAAGACCACACATATAGGAAAACAATTTTTGATTTATTTGTTTAGTTCTTAATAAACAAAATAAAATGTCAAAATAACTTCTTCTAAACTGGTTGAACAATAATAAATCATTTATTAGTTTTGCAAATTAAATTTTATTTTTATCTATAATTTTTTTAAATGTCAAGAAGATTGAGAACTACCCACTACAAAGCAGTAACTTCCCCTAATATCAAATAAACAATAAACTTTGTAAATTACATCAGTTAATTACTTGGTATTGTTAATGATGATTTTTAAGGAAGTGAAAGGGAAAAAAAAAAAACCCACCGCACCTTTGTGAAGTACGTCGCAACCCAACCAGCAGAACAAAGAACAGTAGGTATTCTCATGGCTTTTTTTGAAATGAAATGTCATAAATAAATAAGCCTTCGAATATACACATAATGTCAAATGCCAACTTCAATTCAGTTCCAAAACAAAAAAATGCCAACTTCAATAGTCAACTCCCAGTTCTGTTATAAGTCAATTTAAAGTCTTTATTTTCAGTTTTTTTCTTACCCATTTCCGACAACATTGGTCTGTCATATATCCACTTTTGATTGCGTAAATTATTGCACCAATATTAACCAACGAGCCAAATAAGTAGAATTGCATATATCACATAACAGAACAATATGCTAAAGAAGAATGCAATGTTCATACAAAAAAGAACCCAATAAAAAATATATGATCAAGCTCATTAAAATTTTACTTATATGATGTGAAATAGTAATCGGCACTAAATTTGTAGCCTAAGACTCCGCAAGTGTACGGGCCGTATCAAGTAATAAAGAGTAAATAAATAATAGTTCCTATAGGATTTGGTACCAACAATTAGGTTGAAAATTAACTTCACACTTTCGTTTAATTCGAGCAAGACACCAAGAAAACAATTATCAATTGAAAATTAAATCGTAACTAGAAAAAGAAAACAAATCTAAACTACGGTTAATGAAAA
Organism: Mimosa bimucronata; assembly: GCA_037074515.1. Lineage (NCBI taxonomy): Eukaryota > Viridiplantae > Streptophyta > Magnoliopsida > Fabales > Fabaceae > Mimosa > Mimosa bimucronata. The sequence continues at coordinate 11,662,301 of CM073440.1, read as the reverse complement.
AAAATGATAGCTTTGATTATCATAGTTTTGATTACTTCTTAGTGTCTAATTTCTCCCTTTAATTGCAATTAACATTACATTGCTAGTCTAGGACTCTCAATTACATAAGAGTGTTTTCCGATTCACTATAAGGTATTCTAATTACACTACTACAAAAAGCCTTTTTTATGTCACCAATTAATGTCACTTATTTAAAAATATGACATTAAAAACACACAGGAAAGAAACAACGTCACACTTAAAATTAAGTGTGATGTTGAAACTTTTCACGTCACACCAAAATTTTGGTGTGACGTTGAAAGTGGTTTTCCACGTCACACTAAAATTTTGGTGTGACGTGGAAAACTTCCCCTCTTTTTTTTTTCATTTCCCGCCCCCCCAATACTTTCAATATCACACCAAAATTTGGTGTGACGTTGAAAGTGGTTTTCATGTCACACCAAAATTTTGGTGTGACGTGGAAAACTTTCCCTCCTTTTTTTTTCATTTCCCGCCCCTCCCAATACTTTCAACGTCACACCAAAATTTGGTGTGACGTTGAAAGTGGTTTTTCATATCACACCAAAATTTTGATGTGACGTGGAAAACTTCCCCCAATACTTTCAACGTCACACCAAATTTTGTGTGACGTTGAAAGTAGTTTTCCACGTAACACCAAAATTTTGGTGTGACGTGGAAAACTCCCCTGCCTTTTTTATTCATTTCCCAACCCCCCATTTATTCATTTCGTGCTCCCCCCCCAAAACAAAAACCCTCAGCTCCCCCACCCCAGCGCCCTCAGCTCCCCCACCCCCAGCGCCCTCAGCTCCTCCCCACCCACCCAAGCGCCCACACCCCCCACCCCCAACTCCCACAGCTCCCCCCACCCTCCCCAGCGCCCACAACTGCAAGGTGCGTTTTTTTTTCTTTTTTCTTTTTTTTTCTGGTAATATCGGGTTGTTTTTTTTTACTTGTTCAAAGTTTTTTTTCAGCTCTGTTTTCCTCTTATCGGGTTCAGCAATTTCAATCGTGCCTCCGTTCGCAGTTTCACTTCATCTAGGTTCCTTCTTTTCCTTTTTTTTTCCTGATAATTAAATTTGTTGCCTTTTTTTTCTCAATTGTAAATTGCAAAAAATTCCATAGAATATTTAATGGTTTTGTAAGTCTTGTAAATTGGTCTGCCATAGAATGTTTAATGTTCAATTGTAAATTGGTTTGCAAATGCTGTTACGTTGTAGTTGCTGCAAATATTGCATACTTGCCAAAATGTTTTATAAGTCTTTTAAATTGGTTTGCTATTGGTTTTTGTTCTCAAATTGCTGAATATCAACGGGGAATAGAAAAATTAAAAACGTTTTTTTTTTAAAAAAAAAAGAAACCATGTCACACATAATATTTTTGTGTGATGTGGTTTCCTGGAAACCACGTCACACATAAATATTTTGTGTGACGTGGTTTGACGTGGTTTCCTGGAAACCACGTCACACATAAATATTATGTGTGACGTGGTTTCTCCGAGCAACTTACAACGTCACACATAATATTATGTGTGACGTTGTTTCTCTGACTTTCTACGTCACTTGTTTATGTGACGTTAAAAGTCCATTTTCCATGTCACTTGATTCAATGTCCCCTGAAAAAGTGACGTGGAAACCCCCAAAATTTGTGACGTTAAAAGTACTTTTTGTAGTAGTGTTAAATTAATAGGTCAAGACTCTTAAGTACCCAGGAAGTTATACTTAAGGAGCTGCCAGCACCGGGAAGTTTTTTTTCCATCTTAAATGCCACCGAAGTATTATTTTCGTAGCACTAATGCCCAAATTGAACGAAGGGCAAAACGGATATTTGCCACGTCAGACTAAACGCTACATTAGACTGAATGGGTGATGACGTGGCTTGGTTAAGGAGCACCTTCAAGAAAACTTCTGGGGCATTTAAGAACTAAAGCAAGACTTCCAGGTGCTAGATGCTCCTTCGAGAAAACATCTGGGATATTTAAGAACCTTAACTCAAGCCACGTCATCACCCATTCAACAAGGGTTGACTCTGAAGTGGCGTTCAATCTAACATGGCAAACGTCGGTTTTCCTCTCCATTAATTTTGGGCATTAATGCTATGAAAATAATACTTCCCGAGCATTTAAGACTCAAGAAAAACTTCCTGGTACTGGCAACTCATTGAGTATAACTTCTTGGGTATTTAAGAGCCTTAACCCTAAATTAATCCCTAATGTCTTAGGTGATTACTTAATTAGACTAAATTAAGTGCAAGCCTAAAATGAGTATGAGGGGTCAGTAGGTATATGTGTATCCTACAAGCAAATTAAGTTAAAAAACCTAATCTTACACGATTCAATTGAAGGTCTAATCTAAATTCCTTATCTCTAGGCTCCTTTAGAGAACCAAATTTAAATTCCAATTAGATGACTCTTGTTTCAGGACAATTGAGTACACAATTAAATCAGCAAACATAACGTTAAAGCAAATAAAGATTGAAATTATCATCCACTAATCCATAATTAAACAATAATAATCCTTAACAAAATTTTAGCCACATAAGCCTTCAATTAAATACATTGAAGCACACTAAAGCTTCCTTCATCCTTACTCTGACTGCCGTCAATGGTCCAAAAAATTGGAAGGCTTGGTGCTCTCTCAAAATAGAAAAAAGTGATGAAGACGACTTTTTTTTTTTTAACCCTCGATGGCCGCCGGCCCACCACACCTCTCCTAATTCACGCTACAGCCCGTAATTCAAGCATATCCTTTCTTTTATTCCCCAAGCTCACACCACCAATAATAATAAAATAAAAATTTAGTGATGCTACTAAAATTATAAATAAACCATATAAATAGTAATTTGGAATTAGGTATTAAATCTCCTATTTTTGTTTAAATTGAGCAAAACAAAATTGATTACAAATGAATGAAAAAAAATTAAGTAAGATCTAAAAGAACACGAGCTCTCATACAGATTAAATTCAAGAGTTAAACGAATAGCCTAGAGTAATTATTCCCCTGTTTGCTCCTTAGATTTTATTCCCACTAAATTAATTATCCTTTAACTAAATCAGTTAATCTAGAATACTAGTATCTATAAATGCATCTCGGTCCACTTATATCCTTACCTAAATTAATTATGCAATGTCTCACATAAATTGACTAGAGGCACTTTATATTGAAAACACTATAATTTGATTATACGGAGCTTCTAGGTATATGTCTATCCTAGACGAAAATTAGATCAAAGTCTAATTCCACATTATTTAATCTAATGGTCTATTTAAAGTTCCCTCCATCAATTTCAATTCTAAATTCCCAAAACATGTTTAATTACTAAACAATAATCAATAATAGTAAGATTAAATAAACTGGAATAAAAGTAAGCATAACTAAATAGTGGAAAAAATTTCGAAGTTACAAACAAGTTTATAGTGTTCTCTATGTTGTTAAACAAAAAACAAAAACTAGCCACATAGAGGGTTCATCAAAATCATCTCAACAAATATAAGTTAAGAATCCCAAATCATGTAGAAAATAAAAAGAAAAACCACAATCAATTATCCTCCTCTTCCCGTGAAGAATAGTGGATGAATGAATAATGGCGCTTCTCACTTCCTCTCTCCCGTATGCGGCTAGCTCCACTGAAGACGATCAATTTCCTTCCAACGGTGCGCCTTCTCTCTTCTCTTTCAGTCCGTGCGGCGTGTGTATATCCAAGAGGGAGTGAATATGATGGTGAATAAGACTAAACAGTGCCCCTCCCAAATTGCTGTGTGCGCGCGTGATGAATTTATTTCAATTGGGTCTTCCCTTCTTCTCCAAAAAAGCCGCACTTTGTGTGGCTGAAAAAAAAGAAGGAAATCTACATTCAACCATCATATAATGGTAATAATATAATAATAAAAAGAGCTGAAACTTAATTTTTTTCCTTTTTCAAACTTTATTACTTTTTTATTTTTGTTATTTTAATTCAAGATAGAATATTTCAAAAGAAATCCCAAAATAATCTGTCACATTGATATTTTATCAAATCCCAACAAAATCTCTTAATTTTTGAATTGATGACTCCTTATATACAATAAAATATTTTTAAAAATCTATTAAATATGGGTAGTCATCATTTAGCCATTTACTCACCTATGCTATAGATAAATCAAGATGGGGTAGTTAATTATAGGTTCCGTGCAAGGAATTTTAATTAAGATGAGGTCTTATGAAATCACGAAATTAATTTCAGGTCCCACGAAATTGTTATCACCTGCTCATTAAGTTGTTATCGGCAGCTCAAAAGTTGTTACTGAATAAGGGCTTAAAAGTTGTGATCGTCAGGCCTTAAATTGTTATCATCTAGCCAAAAGTTGTAATCGTCAGGTCAAACGGTTATTATAGCCTTAGTAACAACATTTGACTAGGCAATAACAACTGGTTGGCCTACCAATAACAACTTAATGAGCATGTGATAACAACTTCATGTCAGAGACCTTATATTAATTTTTTGGGACCACATCTTAATTAAGTTCTTTACATATAACCTATAATTAATTAACCCCAATCAAGATCCTTGCTGATTGCTGATTGCTGATTGCTGATTGCTGAGTGTACTGGTGTTGAATATGACACATAAACAACAGTGAATTTGTTGTTTTATTGGCTTGCATTACTTATAGCTAATTAGAAGAAAGATAGTTTGAATTCATAGTTAAGAAAACTGGAAAAGATAAAACTTGACTTACGCAGGAACCATATTCATATGAACCAACAATTACTACAAGTGTGCTTATGAAAAAATATGCTATAGATTCTTTACCCATTCTCTTCTCCTTAAAGATGTCTTCATCGTTGATTGATCCTTCTATATAAATGGTTCTCCCAACTCAGACCTCGTTCATGGTTGATATCCATGGCTTATATATATAGCATGAAGAACAGGCATAGAGAACCCAGACGAAACCAAAGAGACATAGCTTTTGACAACAAAAGCAAAGCTATCGGATAGGTTTGCTTTTGTGGAAAGTCAGCACGGGTTTTAAGCTCTCTAGCACGTGCTGCTACATATAAATGAGGAGTCCTGAGATGGAGCCCGAGCTATGAGATTGACATGTATTCAAGTGGCACATAAGAAATTCAATATCTTGTTTGGTAGTATAAAACATAAGCATGACCAAAGACAGGACTAAACCCCATGAAGATTTGATCCAGATTTTTAGGGAATAAAATAATTAAAACAAAAGATTACATTACAGAAAGGACAAAAAGTACCTATCATTTCTTTAGTTTATGCTAGAAATGATGTCATTGATCGCTTATATGTTCAAAATAAGGTATATATATATATATATCAATTTGGAGCCTTTTTACACTTTTGATCATTTGCCCCCCTTAAATGTTGAGTTGGATGGGGAGAAATGTTACAAGTTCATTTCAGACTTATGAAATCATGGTATATAGCCTTTTTGATTGTTTAACATGATAGACTCAAAATATTAACCTACGTTTTCGAAAGTGTAAGGGTCGTCAAATAACAAAAACACTTGTGCTGCTTGAGACGGTAGAATGTAAAGATCATCCTTATATCCAACTTTAGAAATGTCGACTGATATAAACCCAAATTCATCTAACCGCCGTCCACTGTGGTTGTTAACCCACTGACACTGGAACATGTGAACTCTGAACATGGTGTAATCTAACTCCCAAATGCAATCAATCACACCAAAGTACAACATATGAGCATATATGGGATTTGTATCTCTTGCACTAGATATATGCCACCCCTCCGCAACAAGTGTGATTCCACTATTTTGCATGGTGCTTTTTTCATTCTAGCCTTTTATATAGAATGTGTAACTGTTGATTTCATAGATGGAATAAGAAAATGCGTGCAAACCCGGTCTTTTCGACAGCCAGAACAATCTTTCATCAACCGATTCGGCATTAAGCTCATCCTGCTGAAAACAAGTGCATTAAACTATGTAATGAAATGTCTGTTGTGCTACTTTATGATCAAACTCTCATTCCTATCACCGTGTATTTCACGAAGGAGATTTTTGTGTTCTTCAACGAATGGTTCAACCTCAGGAGTGTTTTGAAGAATGTACAAGTGTGCCAACTCCCTTTCAGCATTCAAAATGTGTAATAACTTGAACCCACTTATTCCTTCCCCCGTTAATTGCCCATCGTGACGAGACTTCGGCAAACCAACAGGTTCAACATTTGATAAGTAATCGGCACACAAATCACCCGTTTCTTTAATGATGTATCGTTTAGCAATACAACCATCTGGTCGATATCTGTTTTTGACATACCCCTTTACAACTTTCATAAATCGCTCAATCGGGTACATCCATCTCAAATAGACTAGGCGGCACAGTTGAACCTCTTTGACCAAGTGTACAGTAAAGTGAACCATGATGTCAAAGAATGAATGGGGAAATACATTTCAAGTTCGCACAGGGTACAAACGATCTGCCTCTGCAAATCCTGCAACTTCGTTGTATCAACCACTTTACTACAAATGAGCTTGAAGAACATACAAAGTCTAGTAATCGTGCTCCGCAGTTTCTTGGGTAAAATGCTCTGTATGCCAACCGGTAAGAAATTTTGCATCAGGACGTGACAATCATGAGATTACAGGTTCTTCAACTTCAACTCTTTCACGGATACAAGGTTCTTTACATTTGAGGAGTAGCCCTCTGGAACTTTGATTCCACTCAGAAACTCACAGAATGATCTTTTCTCTTTCCTCGAAAGGGTGTAAGTAGCTGGAGGTAAATAAGTGTGATATCCCTTCTCGACAGGTGCCAACTCCTGTCTTATTCCCAACTTGAGCATATCTAACCTTCAATTGGCACCATCATTATTTTTTCCTTGCATATTTAGTAACGTGCCAATTAGGTTATCACAGATGTTTTTTCAATATGCATCACATCAAGAAAGTTCCTGACATATAAGAATTTTCAATACGGGAGTTCGAAGAATATGTACCTCTTTTTCCAGCCACTTGTCAATATTTTTAGCAAAAGGCTTGCCAAAATCATTCTCCACCGCGGTCACCTTTTCAAGAACGTCTTCCCTGGTCAATATCCTCGGTGGCCTACCTTCTTCTGAGCTCCCGTTAAATGCCTTCTTCCACCTCCGCCAACGATGCTTTAACGGCAAGCGAACCTCTGATGTCCCATGTAAACATTTTTCCTGCAATGATCCAGTCGCATCGAATGGGTATCATCTTCACATATAGGGCACGAACCATATCCTTTGATGCTGTATCCGGACAGATTACCATACGATGGGAAATCATTTATCGTGCCAAATAACATGGCCCTCAATTTGAAACTTTCTTCCTTAGAGCCATAAAAAACCATCTCACCCGAATCCCACATATGCTTTAAGTCTTCAATCAAAGGATCCAAGTACACGTCTATATCGTTGCTGGGCTGTTTAGGCCCGGAAATAAGCATGGAAAGCATCATAAACTTGCGTTTCATGATTAAATTTGGGGGGAGGTTATATTCATCAGAATCACCGGCCATGTGCTGTGAGTACTACTCTGAACTCCACGCGGATTGATTCCATCAGTTGCCAATGCAAGCCGTAGGTTTCTTGGTTCTTCACCGAACTCAGGGTACTCGTAATCAACTTTTTTCCATTTTGCGGCGTCTGCGGGGTACCTAAGCTTGATGTCTTTAATCCTCACATGAGCATGCCATGTCAAAAGTTTTGCAACATCCGCATTACTGTACATGCGCTTGAATCTTTGAATGATCGGAAAGTACCATAAGACTTTAGAAGGACTCTTACCTTTCTTTCCATACCGAGATGTGCTGCATTTAGGACACTTCTCCAACGACGCATACTGGTTCCGGAATAAAATACAGTCTTTGGGACAGGCATGTATTTTCTCATATTTCATATCGGTCGACCAGAGAATTTGCTTTTCCTCCAATGTTTTTGAGGGGAGTACGTTCCCTTCAGGGAGTATATCTCGCAGTGAAACTTGCATCACTCCAACCGTATCGTGCCTTCAGGTTATACAATTTAAGCACCGCACGCAATCTGGTGTATTTGTTTCATCCCACATACAAAGGCGTCTCTGCATCGCTTTTCAGTGTCTCAAATATTTCAGGATCCTCCTCACCCACCACATTCAACTTTTCAGTGTCTCATCACACATGTTTGTGTCAACCACATTTGAAGCACTACTAACATCAGGTACCCGGTCTCCGCCAGAGCACTCATACGTCTCACCATGCTTTGTCCAACGTGTATAAGACGGATCGATCCCATGACAGATTAAATGGCCCAACAAGTCAAGAGGACGGAGATGATTTCCATACAAACACGACATACAGGGGTATACAATTTTGTTAGAATTCTCTGCATGTTCAGCGGCAAATTCAATGAATTCTTTTGCTCCATCTATATATTCCTTTGAACGTCGATCACAAGACATCCATTTCCGATCAAACATTATAACCTACTAAAGGAAAGTGGAAGTAAGATCGATGTGCATGACTTACTCATTAGGTGGCCACCTTACGATGTTACCTTATTATTTTTTAACAAAAATTTGGCAGCATAACGGCTAAAAAATGAAAATTCCCAGGCTCAAGGCCCTCTCTTTTAATATAAAAATGGATAGCCTACCACAACATAATTCATCACAGAGCATATATTCATAGGCAAAAAAACTCAATTACAACTCACAAATCCAGTTCCACAAGGCAACCATTTCATAAAAGTACATTAAACGACCACATAGTAGTCTTAGCACCTAACATAACATATAATGTACCTGATTCAATTCTCTAACTTGTCTTTAGGTGGAGGATGAAAATGTGGACCAAGAAAATGCTTGTTCAAATTCCTACGACATATAAATAACATAATTAGATCAACCTAATAATCAAAATAAAATAAAGTTAATCAACCTTATATGTAACACCCCAAATTTTAGAAAATAGAAAATAAAGAGTTATTTAAGATTTTGGAATATTACCAGAATATTAAAAAAAAACATTGGAAAATAAATTTATGATGTTTAGGCATTTTTAATAATTTCAAGGTTTATTTTCTTTAAGAAACAAAGAGAAATAATTAGGATATAAAACTTAATTTGGAAAAATAAATAATAAGAATTTATTTAAGATCTTAGAAAGGCATCTAGAAATTTAAAAGCCTTATTAATAAATTTATGAGGCCAGGTGCAATTTTAATAAATTTTAAGACTTATTTTATTTATTAGTTGAGGAAAAATAATTGAAAGATGAATTTAAATAAGGGCGTATTTAGAACCCTGAGGTATTGTTTAGTATTTAAAAAGTCTTATAAATAAGTTTGGAAATAAAAGTATATCTAGAAAAATTATTTTAGGACAAATTCAGGCTTATTTGTAAATGTGAATGATAAATAAAATTACCATTTAAGAGAAAAATAGAAAATAGAAAATGAAAGAGACAATATCTGCCCCTAGTTAAAAATATCTTTAATTATTGTAGGATGGGTAAGATGGTAAAATACCCATTAAAAATATCACCTCCTTTTCTTCGATAAATATACTCCCTCATCCATTCCATTCATCATTACCGCCTCTCACTCTCTGCTTTCACTCTTTCTCTCTCCGACCCTCCCCTGTTCCTCTCTCTGCCTCACTCTCTGTTTCTTCGAATTTCGACGGTGGACGACGGCGGAACCGGCGGAGAACGGCGACGGAGATACACAAAGCTTGGGTGGTTTTGGGTAAGTCTCTTCCCTTCGTTTTCTTCTCCTTCTGGTCCGATTTGAGAGCGTTTAAAGGAGAGTGATTCGGATTTTGGGGGGTATATGAAGCTTCTAAATGCATAAAAATGGTGTTTGGGCTTTGCTCTTGAAGATTTGGTGGGTGATTTTGAGAAAGGAAGAGTGTTTGGTTTATTTGATTAAAGAACCCTAAATTTCTTCACTGTTCACCTACGCCTTTAATGGTGTTTTCCGGTGGAAATTGTTCCAAAATCTTAACTAAAATTGATCAAGAGCACGGTTTAACAAAGGAATTGGGTGGTATGTCGAAGTTTCATGGTGTTGGGTATTTTGGCATTTTGTTCAGTTTTCTTCCCTCTATTTCGTCGATTTTCTTGTTCATTGAGGGATGGGTTTATGTGATTTTGTTTCTGAATATGATGAAAAGAAGATGGAGTGATGTTTGATTGTATTTGGTTGATTTTGATTTGAATGAGAAGTTGTTTTGTTTTTTTTTTTCTGTTTGCTCTGATCGGTTATTTGCAGTAAAGGGAGAAAATTTTGTGATGTTGGTTTACTAGGGGAATGAGGTTTAATTGAATGTGATTGTTTGAATTTAATTTGTAATTTTAAACTTAGTGGCTGGTGTTCAATGTGAAAGGCATCGGGTTATAATTTATGAGGAAAAGGGAAATAGCGAGTAAAGGCCCATAGGAGCATCTTAGGAAATATTTTTAGTGTGCTTGTGTCTTAGAGTTTTGTTTCTTAATTGCCTAATCGTAAGCCTCTGTTCTGGTGTGAATTTATCCTATTGTTCAAATTGCTCTTTCCTTGGAATTTTGGTAGGATTATCGGCAATAAGCAAAAATCAGTGTTAGTTAATTGATAAGGTGCTGAAAGCTAGAATTAAATTTAATTCTAACTTGTTTGACTGCCCCAATTAATTAAGAGAGAGACTGATTTGAAGTTCTGATTTATGACTCAAATTGGCGAGTAATTGTTCTAGATAATGATAGTTTTGAACTGCAAATGAACTGCAAATGGAGGTAAATTCCTTTGGGAATTTAGGTGCAGATTGGGAATACAGTTAATTTATAGATGAAGATTTCTTTTTGTTTCATATAACCAAGATCATGAGTTGAAGGTAGGAAACTTTCAGATTTTCAAGGTGGAGTATTTAAGTGGTTTGGAGAGTTAAACAAAGCTTCGGAAATAAATAAGGGATAAAGTAGATACATTAGTATATAATTATCATTCGTATTTCTATGTTTGGAGCATGTGTATTTTATAAAAATCATTTAGAACTTAGACGTTGAAAGATAAATGCGTAAGTCAGCAAACTCATTATAGCTGCAAGATTAATGTATCAAGTGGAGGATCCACTTGGTGTGGCACCTCTTGTTAACAAACTATAGCTTTCTTAAAGAAAGGGTACGAATTGGAAAAGCAAATTTATCCATGGTCTATCACTAAACTATTGGAAATGGATCTATAGGAGACTTGAGACAAAATAAATCTGACCTTGTGACAGTAAGATGATTAAACGGATGTAATGGGAACTCCAACCTTTACGTAAGTGAGGCTGATTATATACTTTTCCAAGGACTTCCGTAGGAAATAGTTTTGGTTGAATGATAAAGGATTGGGTCTTCATTCTCTTCTTGCTTGACATAGAAATATTTCATTGTTCTTCACTTTAATGCTAAATGTCAGCATTGAGTATTATTTATCCATATTTTTATTGGTTGACGGCATTAGGTGCTGTTTTGTGAATGAATTGTATGATTATAGTTCAATAAATGATTTTTGGATACGAGTAACGCAATAAAAGTTTCTGTTGATATGGAAAATAAAATAGAATCTTTGTAGTTGAAAGCTCACTTTTATAAATTAAAGGACCTATATTTCAGGTTTAGAAGAAAAGAGAATAATAGGCTAAACTGGTGATGTTTATTTCAAACATAAACTATAACTCAGGAATATACTAACGCTACTGTATTGAGGGTTCTTTAGTCCAAATAATTATATTTTGGGATTAAACATTCAATAATGTTTTGAGATAGTTTAAGCAAATGAGGTAAGAGTAACTAGATTCTGCTTGAGTAAATGATTAAAGTTTGAATTTGATGCTGGATTTATGTGTTAAATAGATGGTTAAGGTCTTTAAATAATGGTTATTATAGAAATTAATGGTCAGGCTAATTATAATAAATTACGTTGTAGGTAATTATCATAAATGTGGTAGAAAAGTCTGATCATTGGAAATTTATTTGAAATCCAGTAAAATTTAATTAGGTAAAGTAAGTTGTTATATATGTTAATATATGATGTAAATTTGATTTAAGTAATTAAGGATGCATTGATGCTTGTGCTTGTATATACTTGTATTGTTTGATGCTTAAGTATGTTCTGAATTACTTTAGCTTATATGTGTGTGCTTGTTGTTAATTGATTCTTGACATTTGTATGTGTGTATCAATTGAATCCTTGGTTCTCTTGATTGGTAACCGGAAAATTATATATAAGTTAAGTAAAGGAAAGTCATTCTAGATGATGGTATTAAAGTGTATGATTATTTGGAAATGGAAGTAGCTAGTGCTTAAAGTTAACAAGGGAAGGGTAGTAATATAAGATCGTGAGAGACGTTTAATTATCATAAATAAGTTTAGATATTGATGTAGTGTTCTATATTATAAATATTTATAGGACAAGATAGTGGAGTGGAAACTCCAGAGTATTGTGAAGAAAAGGAATTCAGTGTCGAGTAATCTCAGAATCCAGGTAGCAGTTTATTTCAGTAACAATTAAATTGCATGTATTATTTTGTAATAACTGTTGCATTTAGTTGGTAAGTTATTATTCCTCAGGTGGAGTACTCCAGGCTTAGGTGATTAGCTACACCTTTGCGAGATTAGTTACGTTTTAGCCTTATGTGCTTTAACGAGAAACCCTGCAGGTAAAGCCTCCACTATAACGAATATATTGTTATTAGTGGTTGGCAGGTGCTTTTAGCACACAGATTAATAGGAATAAGACTTTCATCATTTGTACAGTTTTATGAAATATATACATGACAATGCTAGCATGATAAAGTATGTTAATGAAAGAAACTGCTATTGGGATTTCTAATCTCACCCCCTTTCCCCAAACATTTTCAGTTTGGCAGATTGAACGAAGCTAGCTGGGGAGAAGAGTAGATGAAGAAATTAGGATTAGAAATTTAAAAGCCAGAGGTAGTAAATATTTTAATAAGATTATTGGTATATGTTGTAAAAGTAAATTATTAAATTAATAATAGAGAGCACAGGAAATAGAATTACAATAAATTTATTTAAAGGAATTAAATTTCCTAGGGGTTATGAATTATGAATAGATACTTTAAAAAGAAAATGTATGTATTACCCTAATGACGCTGTGCATTCTGGTAGAAGGGTTATCAACTGAGGTAACCCCAGCGTTTTAATATTGGAAAAGTAGAAACCCATCAATAGATGCAGAGAACCCATGAGTGGGTTTTCGCTCCCCACACACTATCATCAAGGGGAGGAAATTATAAGGGAACCTAGGTAGTCTAATTGTTTTATGCACCACTTGGTTTTATAAAAAGTTTTAAATTCTAAGTCGTACGAAAAACCCATTCCAACTGACCGAAGGTTGGTTTAATGTTTTTAAGAAAAAGTTTTAAATTTTCCGTATTTTTGGGCTTCGAATATTCATAAAAGTGGTTATAATTCAATTAAATTACTATAATATAGTAGTAAAAGTCCAGGTGTTACATTATAAATTAGGATCAACAACAACAACGAAACTACCCCATTACATCTTCAAATTAGATTATAATCTAATCCAATATTTGTTAATCCTATAACTTCATTAAAATCCCGATCTTTTGTCACGGTAAATCATAATGCTTCAATTCACACCTAATGCTAGCCAATCATCAAAGCTAGAAATTAAAACAAGAATAAGTAATCAAAAGTAGCATTAATTATGACTAATAAGTGAAAACATAATCTAACCTAGTGAGGGAATAATTGAGCATTGTATTAGCAAAAAGTAAGCAATTACATGCGAGGGAGCCACGAGCAAGAGAAGAAAAATCACAACTTGTTACTCTAACTATCAAGCCCAATGTCAACCAAAGAAGACCCATAACCATCAAATAAGTTCAACACTCCCCATAAGTTCATCATAAGCATAACGTAAGGCTTGGATCATGCTTATGAAACTATAATCATCTATGAAAGAAGTACAAACCCGTAGAAGCCAAAAGCAATAACAAAAAAATTAAACAATCAACAACTATTCATTGCCAATTTGAACATAAGTTAATTTATTGTTATATAGTAGTAGTGTAATTTTCACTTCATTAAAACAATCAAATTATAAAAAAAATAAATAAAAGTATAACAAATTATGCATAGTAATAAACAAATTCATTCATTATAAAAATTCATTCATTATAGTAATAAACACTTCATTATGCATAGTATAACATCTAGTAGTTTTGATGAGGACTTGTTTAATTTTTTGTTCATTATATATAGTGTGCAGCCATTACAAAAAATTCAAGGTGCAAAATAAGAGCTAGAGTTGTCTCAAAATTGAAGTCATCATCATATACATGAGTTTACATTATTAAAAAATTAATTTGTACAACATACTCTCACGCTCACAAATCAACCAATGATATTCAGACAAATTCCGAGTTTGCAATCAATTCAGATCTAAAAAACAAAAAGCTAAATAAAAAAATTCCATCTATATGTGAACCAAGAAATTCCTTCGTTCAACTCAATTTCATCATCCGTAGCAAGTAGCAAGAACAATAATGCGATAAGAATCAAAAGAAAAAGGGAAGATTAACAATTGTTTACTAGTGGGCTTGCTCTTGAATTTTACCCTTCCTAGGATTAGCGCAAAGCACGACGAGAACGACGAAGATTGAGGGAGTGTGGGCATGGACTCTAGTGGGAGAGGGAACTTGGGGATGAAATGTGGGAGAGGAAACAAGGAATGACGGCGGCTAGGGCTTCTTGAACGGCACAGCTTCTCCACACACTCTCTCTCTTGTCGCTACCTCACCAGCCTCCTTGAACGACGCTGCCGAAGAAGAAGAGAAATGGAGGATGAAGGGTTTGGTGGAGGATTTGAGCGAAATGCGAGAGAATTTGAGAAAATTGGAGGACGAAGAGACGAAGAGAGGGAATGGTACACAAAGAATGGAGGGAAATGAAATCTAGGCTAGGGCAAATGGAGGGAAATGGCGGGAAAAATGGTGCTGAATGGGAAAGAGAGGGAGCCTATCCTGGTGTTTTTTATATAAAAAGTGCTGGGATAGGGTCATAAAAATTAAAAAAAAAATTGTAGGAATTTATAAAAAATTAAATAAAAAGATAAGGTTAAATATTCAGAGAATTAATTAAATATAAAACAAATGACCTATCCCAACGCTTTTTACGTAAAAAGCATTGGGATAGGGTCATAAAAAATGAAAAAAAATGGGAGCAATTTAGAAATTATTAAAAAAAGATAAGGATAAATAATAAGATTCAGAGAATTAAGTTTAAAGGACATAACCTATATAAAAACAAACCTGGGAGGAATTTATAAAAAAATAAATACAAAAAGGTTAAATATTCAAACAATTAATTAAATATAAAACAAATGACATATCCCAATGTTTTTTTCCATAAAAAGCGCTGGGATAGGGTCATAAAAATTAAAAAAACGGGAGGAATTTAGAAAATATTAAAAAAAAGATAAGGTTAAATAATAAGGGTCAGAGAATTAAATTTAAAGGAAATAACCTATATAAAAAGGAACCTGGGAGGAATTTATAAAAAATTAAATAAAAAAGATAAGGTTAAATATTCAGAAAATTAATTGAATATAAAACAAATGACCTATCCCAACGCTTTTTACATAAAAAGCGCTGGGATAAGGTCATAAAAATTAAAAAAATGGGAGTAATTTAGAAATTATTAAAAAAAAGATAAGGTTAAATAATAAGGTTCAGAGAATTAAATTTAAAGGAAATAACCTATATAAAAACAAACCTGGGAGGAATTTTTAAAAAATTAAATAAAAAATATAAGGTTAAGACAATTAATTAAATATAAAACAAATGACCTATCCCAACGTTTTTTACCTAAAAAGCGCTGGGATAGGGTCATAAAAAATTAAAAAAAATGGGAGGAATTCAGAAATTATTCAAAAAAAGATAAGTTTAAATAATAAGGTTCAGAGAATTAATTTTAAAGGAAATAACTTATATAAAAACAAACCTGGAAGGAATTTATAAAAAATTAAATAAAAAAGATAAGGTTAAATATTCAAAAAATTAATTAAATATAAAATAACTGACCTATCCCAACGCTTTTTACGTAAAAAGCACTGTGATAGAGTCATAAAAAATTAAAAAAATTGGGAGGAATTTAGAAATTATTCAAAAAAAGATAAGTTTAAATAATAAGGTTAAGAGAATTAATTTTAAAGGAAATAACCTATATAAAAACAAACCTGGGAGAAATTTATAGAAAATTAAATAAAAAAGATAAGGTTAAATATTCAGACAATTAATTAAATATAAAACAAATGACCTATCCCAAAGCTTTTTACATAAAAAGCACTGGGATAGGGTCACAAAAATTTTAAAAAATTGGAGCAATTTAGAAATTATTAAAAAAAAGATAAAGTTAAATAATAAGATTCAGAGAATTAAGTTTAAAGGAAATAACCTATATAAAAACAAACCTTGGAGGAATTTATTAAAAATTAAATAAAAAAGATAAGGTTAAATTTTCAAACAATTAATTAAATATAAAACAAATGACCTATCCCAATGCTTTTTACATAAAAAACGTTGGGATAGGGTCATAAAAATTAAAAAAATGGGAGTAATTTAGAAATTATTAAAAAAAAGATAAGGTTAAATAATAAAGTTTAGAGAATTAAGTTTAAAGGAAATAACCCATATAAAAATAAACCTAGGAGGAATTTATGAAAAATTAAATAAAAAAGATAAAGTTAAATATTCAGACAATTAATTAAAAATTTAATAAAACAATATTGAGTAGTATGTGAGTGCTGGGTTAGGCTTAAAATATTAAAAAAATATCTCATACCCTATCTCGGCGTTTTTTATATAAAAGTGCTGGTATAGGTTTTACCTATACCAACACTTATATTTATGAAGCGTCGGAATAGGTCACCCAAGACCTATCCCATCATTTGTATTTTGTAAGTGCTGTTATTGTTGCTCTGCGATAGCCTATTTCTCTGTAGTAGTAGTGATGGTGAATAGTGAATGGTGTCTATAGTGATTATGGTGCTTGGCGAAGACTGAACATGGTGGGCGTGGCTGCGTGTTCTCCTCTGTCCCTCACGTGTTCCTTTAATTAGATTAAGTCTTTCAATTACTCCCCCTCCATTAAACGGTGCCGTCCCTGTGATGTGGAGAGAAGAGAAGAGATAAATGATTAAAAAAACAATAAAATGGTAAATAGAAATCTGTTAAGAAATTAGCTAAAACTACACACACACATATATATAATATTTTTTGCTTACTTTCAAACCTGAAATTAATTATCATTTCTTCCCTACTAAACTATTCCTATTTTAATTTTAAATTATGATATTTACAATGAAATCCCCCAAACTAATGCTCTAAATAAATATCTTATAAAAATATCAAACTAATCCATTTTAGTGACAATGACTCCCCAAATATATTAAAAATTATCTTAAATATAACTTTGTGAGATGGGAATGAAGAAGGAGATAGAGAGAAAGTGGAGAAAGGTTTATATTATAGATGATCCAAGAAACGAAGATAAGGAAATCATATGCAAAAAAAGATAGATAAAGAAAAGGAATGATGAAAAGAGACAAATTAGGGTTAGAGAGTTGAATTGAGGGAACAATGAAAAATACCTCTTCGACTTTGGAGAGAGGAGTTGATCTACAAGAGAATCTCATATCTACCAACAAAATAAGCCGAATTCATGATCCCAAAGAAATTAGGTGTATGAACTCTATGTTTTCAAAAAACAATTTTTTTTGGGAGGGGGGGGGGGAAGGGGAGTTTCAGAAGAACTCTAAAAAAGAAAAATGATGTCCCTAACTAATAATTAGGGACATCGTAAGTAATGATATCTCTCTCAGTATTTTCTTTTTTTGTCATTTGCTTTCAAGTTTGATACCAACCTTCCCCTTATCTTCGATATCATACGTTTTCCGAGCTAGCTTCGATATCATATATACTTCAAATTAAACATTTTTCACCTCTATATATGCTAATTTAATTTTAGAATACTCATTTATTGGTACATATACTTTTATTTAATTTTAATTTTGGTATCTGTAAATTTTATTTCCTCATTAAATAAGTAGTTTTGCATAATTATAGCCAATCCTCTAATTTCGTTTTATTAGCATGATTAGCTTTTGTATAAGAATTAATGATGTTTATAAAATAAAATTAAAGCATTTGAGTTATGGTCTGTTTGTATGGGAGGAAAATAGGGAGGAAAATGGGGGGAGAAAATAACTTTTCCCCTGCTTGGATGGAAAAGAAAATATGGAAAGAAGGAAAATGGGGTGGGTTTCATACCCCATTCCCCCCCAAGTTTTCCCACCATGGGTGGGAAGATTTTGTCCCAAAATTTTTCATTCCAATTTTGCCCCTCTCACATTCTCATCATTCTTGCATGCCAGAGCACTCTCTCATTCTACCATAGGTCGTCATTTGTTCAACTGGTGTTTTCTTCATGTAATTCATCATGCTCTCTATTCTATTGTGATTTGTGGTTCTTCTTACCTTATTATTGTTGACCCCTAATATGTATTTGGTTCCACTAATTTTCCACTGATCTTGGTCTGTTGGAGTTTTCCACTGATTGTTTTAGATTTGGCGTAAAGAGTTCTCCACTGATTTTTAAGATTCGCTGGCGTTTTCCACAGATTTGTGTTTTCAGATTTTACTGATTTTCCACTAATTTTTCCACTGATCTTGGCTTCATTGATTTATTTTTTTTTCACTTTCTCGGCGTTTTCCGTTGAGCGCCCTTGTTTTCTTATCTTGTGCCACCCATACACGGACTTAGTCTTGCAGCTTCAAAAGTAAAAGCAATGTAATATCCTTTTTTGCACTTCCTTTTTTTTAAGGTTGTTTGAAGAAATGAAATAGTTTGAAGAGGCTTGTTCAGTTTTTTTCTTTTGTTTTGTAATTCTTTTGTACTATTTCCCTAGCAATTATCGCTATTTCTGATAGTTTTGGTTGCTCATGGCTTTTTGTGGTACTCTATATCTAAATTATTTACAGAATCATTGTTGGATTAATATAGGAAATGTAGAGCTTCTTGTACTCATAGTTATTCATTTTATTCGAATCTAATGAACTATTAATAATATTGAATAATATCATTATAATTATTTCTTTTTATTTTATTTAATTTCAGAAGATGTTCCAATTTTCTACTTAGAAAAATAACTTTCTTTGCTACAATATTTGGTTTTCTTTCTAATTATTCATAATAAGGTCATTTTAGTCACTATAACATTTATTAATTTTCTTTCCTCCATGTTTTCCATCATCCATCCAAGCAATATGGGTGATTGTATTTTTTTCCTAGTTTTCCTCATCCCTATTTTCTTTTCTTCCACTTCATTTCCACTCAAATTTTCCTCACATCCAAGCATATCCTAAGATAAAAATACACTTAGGTACCAAAATCAAAATTAAATAAGCCACTTAATCATAAGTTATTTTGTTTCCCCTAAACTACCTTCACTTTTCCTTTTCAATTAAGTTAAATTGACAATTTTTTTTTTGAGAATTTAAGGAAGCTAAATAAGCCACTTAATCATAAGTTATTTTGTATGTTATTATATTATATGTTAGCTTATAAGTCAAATAAAGGAAACATTTTTGGTGAATCAATTTATAAATAACTTATTTAACTTTCTTAGCATACACAAAAAAAAAAAAAAAAATAGAAAGAAAAGAAGATGAACTAGATCAGCGGAGGGAGGGAGTATTTTTATTTTATTTTTATTTTTTATTTTTTTGTGGCTAAAGAGCTCAGATTCATTAAGTTCACTTTGGTAGGGCTAAATAATCACGGGCTTGAATAAAACAAATATCCAAAAGCCCATTTTGAAGCGTTTTGACAGCCCAAATCCAAGATTGGATCTGAGGAAAATAATTCGTACACAGAGGATTGGACTTTGGAATTTGGACTCTGAATACTTAACGGGCGTTAGTATACGCGGGTAATGAGGTCATTTAACGCGTGGCCAGGGATGAGGGAAGGGTTCCGTAAAGTAACGGCAGGAGGGGGCCCACACCCACATGGAATTGCGTAGGAGACGGATGCAGCAGAAAGAGGAGGAGGACGTTTATAACGGGCAAGGTCTGCCATGCATGCCTTTCACCATTTTTGACGGGGAAAATTTCAGTTTAACCCCCATAATAAGGAATTAATCTTAGATTTTCCCCAAAATATTCTGAAATTTCACTGCACCCCAAGGGATTAAAGTGAAATTAAATGTTTTAGTTAAAAGACCAAAATGCCCTTATTGAATTTTGTACTGGATTTCCAAGACCCATATGAAGAATTTCCAAAACATATATGAAGAATTTCCAAGACATTTATGGGAAATTTTTAAGACGCATATGAGGGAACTTTTCAAAACATTTGTGTTTATTTTCAACATCAATGTGAGTATGTTCAAGTCTAAAAAATCATGGAATCCAACACTAAAACATCCAAAATTTCACAACTATATTTTCAAGACACATATGAAAAATTTCCAAGCATATATGGAGAATTTCCAAGACACATATGAGAAATTTCCAAAACATTTGTACTTCTTTTCAATAAGGACATTTTGGTCTTTTAACTGAAACATTTAATTTCACTTTAGTCCCTTGGGGGTGCAGTGAAATTTCAGAATGTTTTGGGGGGAATATGAGATTAATTCCTTATTATAGGGGTAAAATGAAATTTTCCCTTTTTGACGTTCATCCTTCCTTCTTAGGCAAATTCACTTCCTCTCCTTCTCTTCCCATCTTCCCTGTCTTTCCTCCCTATTTTATCATGCCTGCAGCCAAATGCATTTTACATCACTCTGGTCATTAGATATGTATAGCCACAACTAAAAATCATCTTATCAGACAACGAATGCTTTTACATAAAACTTAAATTGAAACAAGCAGGTTCACCGATTTGCTTTTCATGGCTTGTTAAAATATGATGCAAGCTTGTCATCGTTACTGCCAGCTAGAAATATTGATTCTTTATGCTCCAAAAGCAAGGCATATACTTTAAGGGCCTGTAGTTTGAGGGAATAGAAGGAGGGTGGAAGGAAGGGATGGAAAAGAATGGAATGGGAGATTTTAATATTACCTTGTTTGATTTGGTAAGAGGGGAGGGAGGGAAGATAGTTTTAATGATCCTTTATTTGGTTTAAATGGGGAGGGAATGGATGATAATAACTAATTTACCCTTCTACCCTTTTATATTAAGTTATATTTTTATTTGTTTATTATATATATATCTATATATATATATTACTTTGCATACTTATTGCAAATTGTATAATTTTATGAAAATTCCTTATATTTATTTTGCCAAATTCTCTAATCCGTCTTATGTGATCATGTATTTTATTTTTGAAATATTATATAATTTAAATATAAATTCACATGAAATAAATAGGACACGTGACTTTTACAACCGGAATTTGATGTAATAGTTGTAAGAAACTTGATATAAGTATATTCTTATAAGAAAACCAGTATAATTTTTTTTTTCATATTTGACTACATAAGAATATATTTTAAAATATCAAATGAACAAATTTCATTCCAGTATTTAAAAAGAAGGAATCTGTGTTCTCCACACCAGGCACTAGCTATTGCTTTTCCTCCATTTTTTGAAGTATATTGTTAATTTAATTGATAAAATAATAAATTTGTAAATAGTGGCAAAGAGCTAAAGATCCGTGGAGCAAGAAGACATGGATTTGGAAGAAAAAGAAGGATGAATGCCATCCTTTGTTGCGTTGCGACAACAGACAAGAAAGAAGATAAAAAATTCCCCTTATTCTACCATCCCACAACCTCCTCTTCCATTGTCTCCATCTCTCGATCTCTTCCTTGTAACCATCTCGCCTTGGGTGGCTTCAGTCAAGTCAGTGAAGAGACTCGTCCTCCCCTAATGACTGTCACCGACGATGCTGTCATAAAGGCCGTGAAGAAGAGAGAAGGAAGAGTACAATGTACCATATTAGAAATAATATGAAAGTATAAGGACAAATTGGTGCAATAAATTAGCTCCCCTCCAAAACCCCCAAACCTAGAGGGAATCAAAATAAGGGGTTTGAAGGGGAAGGAGATGCAAATTTTAACTCCCCCCAAACCAATTTTTCAAACCAAACAAAGGGAAGGGACCACTTACCATTCCCCTCTATTCCCTCCCCCTTGAACCAAACAGACCCTAAAGATTGCTTATTTTCGCCCCAAAAGAACCGCGTGAACATTCAAAATTCCCAATAAGGCACAATAACTGAATTTCATATCCAATGCTACATTTTCTGGGTTTAGCTAGCAATGAAGAAGTTACAAGTTTAGAGCTCAATTCCATCAATGACAGCTAAATTTACATTTTCTCAGCTACTGGGGAAAGAACAAGAAAATTAATCATAAGATGACCAGTGCCACATATAATCAAAATAATCTCTAAATATACTTGATTGAAGAGTTCAGAAGATTCAGATTACTATCAGAAACATCTTTAGATGAAAAGATGCCAAACCCCTTCTTGGAATCAAATCAGTAAACTCAAAACAACAACTCCAGTTACGCCGCAGCTTCAGCCGTTTAGCAAGTATCGCTTGCCTCAAATCTTGCCACCAAAATCACAAAGGTAAACTTCGACCTGATTTAGACGGAGGAGGCCATGAACAAGAGCAGAGCGATTCTCTTCACAAAGCCTTGCGAGTATTTAGGGTTAAAGGAAGATGAGGTGAAGCAGAAGTGGAGGAAGATCGATGGAGAAGAGAAATTGGTTTTGATTAAAGGATTTGTGGAAGTGTGAGGTTCTAATTTTCATCCGTTGTCTACCAGATCTGCAAAGGCGATGATGGAGGAGTATTTGCAAGAGGAGGATGATTGTTCGTCGTTCATCTTTAACCTCGTGACTGGTAATTAGTAAAGGTTTTTTTTTTAGATTTTAAATCTGACTTGGCAAAAAAAGGTGAGGTGTCATGCTATGTGAGCGCCAAGTGTCATCCATTTGACGGACGTTTGGAGCCAATTAATGGGGTTGGTAAATTTGCACTGTTTTGAAAACCTTATATTTATTTAAGCACCTTACAACTCTTTTTTGTGCTTAGTGCTATTTTGATAAAAGTTCTTTGAGAAAATTGCACCTTTACCCTAAACTATACTACCAGAACGTCAAATATATATACTAAAAATGAGAAATCATGATTTTAATGAAGTAAAACTTGTTGTAGTACGTATGTTCTGTAAAGTAAACCTGGATAATATGTAAGACAATCATGAGATTTTATCTCTTATTTCAAATGTAATAAAAGTATAAAACATAACTACAACAAATTAAACTACATCAAATAAATTCCGATTATGTATGGCTCATAAGCAACAAGTGGCATATGATTTATCCCTGTTACCTATTAGGAACTAAATCATTCCATCATTTTTTTTACCTTCAAATTGATTCAAACTCAAGACTTCATATTTAAGCGACTAAAAGTTTAAAACCCTGCTCGTACCTAGTAGCAATATATATATGTTTGTTCTATTTTAGTGCATGTCTAGGTTATTTATTTTTTATTTATATAATTAACTTATATAAATAAGATATAGAAATTATAACCAGTCAATAAAATTAGTGGAGATAGTGATTCAATGGTCAATGGTACATGGGCTGTCCAAAAGAAGGTAGGGTGGGTGAAGCTGTGTAGTTTTAGATGAGATTGTTCAGAGTGGGCTTATTACTCATTATGCTTACTGCTGCAATGCTAAAATCAAAGGATTCTGCGATATTGGTCTTCTTGATAATCTAGCTCTGTCTCTTCAACTTGAGATTTCTGAGCATGATCAATTTCCTAATACTTGCACTTATTATTCAATTCTCACAAGCATGTGTTAAAGCTTTATAAAGCACTTATGACTTCGTTATGCATAACAAGAATTTGGAGGGATGTTTTATTAGAGGACTAGTGGAGAAAGCAGTTCGAAGATTATTAGGAGTGGACTTTACGTTCATAGATTTCAATTTAGCTCCACAGTCTATACACAATTTTACTTATAGGTTTTTTGTCATGCAAAGAGTAAAAGAAGCATTAACAATTTTCTCTGTTCTTGATGAGTTCAACATCAATATCAGTCCTCCAACTAATAATGAGTAAGCAGCTGCTCTTGTTCAAAGAATGAAATGTCTTGCGTACACTTTTATTGGGTATCATTCTAAGCAGGTGAGATCTCTAATACTTAATTACTGCAAGAGAAAAAGGACAAGGACAATTCATTCTCAGAAGAGAGTGAATATCTCCTTTTGGATCTTTTTCACTATTCCTTTCTCTTAAGCAGAATTCTGGGAACCGGAGGTCCTCTTCCCATACTTCATATTGAGAGATTAAAAATTACCTAGGGGTGAGTTTTGTTATAACATGTATAATGTGCTAGAACATCCACTATGTTTAGAAATTGAGTTGTGATATGCATGATTGAGCTTGTTTGGCACACGGCAAAGGAAATTGGGGAAGGGAGAGGTTGAGGCAAACCCCAGTTTCCAGTTTTTGGTGTAGGACGGAAAGCTAATGGGTCTCCCCAGAGAAGGTAAACTCTCCCTCCAATGAGGGAAGGCTTTGTATTTTGACAACATTAACTCTCCCAAGAGGGAAGTTATGTATTAACAGATTATGGTGGGATTGATGGTGAATAAGATAATAGCTGAAACGACCAATGGATCTTATATAGGCCATTATCTCATAAATGAATGGAACTATTCACAACTCATTTAGATTTGCAACAGCATCAAATTCGAACACGTGTGCAAGTAAGCCAATGAATAATTTGAATTGCTTTATTAAAGATCTCATGGCATTACCAAAGGCTTAGTAGGGTTATGGTTGGACCAGGCTTCTCTTCTTTTTCTGTTCTAATCCGTTCCATCTTTTGTTAAAAAATAACTTTATTTTGGGATATATTTTTTATATTTTTTATACCACCATATTCAACAGAATTAGTGACATTTTGGTGTCTTGTCAGCAAAAAAGGGATCAGTTTTAAATTTTATATGATTTTTCAAAGATTTAGTACTAGAAAATCATGTGTTTTTTAAAGTTAGAGTATTAAATCTTTGAAAAGGTATATAAAATTGAAAATTGAACCGTTTTTGGTCTATTAGATGTCAAAATGTTACTAATTTTATGTTGAATCTGGTGGTATGAAAAATATAGAAAAATTTACCCAAAATGAAGTAATTTTTTCACTTTGCCCCCAAGGGAACAAAATGAAATTAAATGTTTCAGTTAAAAGACTAAAATGTTTTTATTGAATTTTGTAACCAGAATCCAATATGTTTGTGCTTCTTTCCAACATTAATGTAAGTATTTCTGTAACACCCCAAATTTTAGAAAATAAGAAATAAGGAAATATTTGGAATTTTGGGGTATTATTTGATATTTAAAAAGTCTTATAAATAAATTTGGAAATTAAAGCATATCTAGAAAAATTATTTTGAGACTAGTTCAGGATTATTTTGTAAATGGGAATGGTAAATAAAATTACCATTTAAGAGAAAAATTGAAAAAAGGAAATGAAAAAAAAGACAATATCTGCCCCTAGTTGAAAATATCTTCAGTTATAAAAGGAAGGGCAAGATGATAAAACACCTATTAAAAATATCAGTCTCTCCTTTTAATACATATGCACCACGTGTTCCTTCTTATTCCTTCTATTCCTTCTTCCATTCCTCTTCGCTCCCTCCAAAAACCCGAAACCTCTCTCTCACTCTCTTCTCTCTGGTTCTTCAACATCCAGCGGTGGCTTCAGCTTAGACTAACAGCGGCCGGCGGCTGAACGAGGTGAAGAATGTTCAAGAAGCTCGGGTTACTCTGAGGTAAGCTATTTCTCTTCATTCTCCTCTCTTTTTGGCTGAGTTTGAGCGATTTTGGGGGAGAAGGATTTGAGATTTTGGGACGTTTTTGAAGCTTCCAAATTTAGAAGAATGGTGCTTGAACCTTGCTCTTTGTAGGTTGAGTGTTAATTTTGGAAAGGAAGTGAAATAGGTTCAAAATTTTCAAGAAATTCCTCTCATGTCACTGTTCATCCGATGGGAATTTTGGGATGTTTCAGTGTTGGTTGTGTTGAACCTTGATTACGTGCAATTGATAGTAATTCTAGGGTTATGGGATAGGTTGCATGGTTCATTTTGGGGATTAGGGAATTGTTTGAAAATTTACTTCTCCCTTGTTTCTGCGAATCTGTCAGCCAAGAAGGGAATTTTTTTGAAGTAATACTTGTATGAATTGGAACCTAGTGAAAGTGGCAATCGCACAAGAGGGGGGGTGAATTGTGCTATTTAAAAAAAAATTCTAGGAGAAATTAACTCAACACAAAATTTATACTGGTTCGGCCAACACTGCCTACGTCCAGTTCTCCAACACTCTGTTGGGTTCCACTAACCACAGGTTTTACGAGCACAGGTTCACCTGTCAACCTTTACAGAGTTTTAGAATCTCTAAACACTCCCCCTTACTACCTGTAAGGAAATATCCCTGTTCTAAAGCACCAAGCTTTCAGAACAACCTCAAACAGTAGAGGATTTCAATAAATACGTTCACTTAATGAACTGATTTTGATAAACACTTAAGTACAGATGAAATCTCTAAGACAATAAATACAGAGTAATGAATGAGCTTGTGAATATTCTCGTTGTTCGTCTTTACTCAATAAATGCTTGAGTTCTGTATTTATATCTTCTTCTTCAGATTTTGCCCTTTTGATTCAACATTCAAGAAGCCGTTTGAATTTAGTCGTTGGGAGCTCATAGCCGTTGGCATTAAATGCAGCTTCTTTATCGGGCTTAACTCTCTGCTCTAGCTTCAACTACTTCTTGCATAGGGTGAGCTAAGAGAGAGACAGACTCAGCGCTCTGAGCATCCGTACAAATAGTACTTTCTGGCAGCTTTCTATTAGCGCTAGCTTGATCTGTTATCGCTAATCTCATAGTGTGATCTGCACTTAAACTGTTAGCTAACCAAATAGTCATATATTGCACAGAGGTTACTATCGCAAGCTTAATCCATTAGCTCAATGAGATGAAGACAATATAAGGAATATCAGAGCTATTTATTGATAGCATATTCTCTTGGATTAGAAAACATTTCATCAGCATAGATTATCTCTATCAATTGCAAATTCATTATCGCTATTATCCTTCAGGATATTATCATCCAAGTATTCAGATATTTCCAGGAATCCTATTATCGATAGCTCAATCCATTATCGCTAGCAACTACTTTAGCTCAATTGACACTTGCTCAGGCACTAGCTATCTGAAAGATTTATTATCTGAAGCACTTTTATTATCGATAGCTTAACCTGTTATCGCTAGCTGATTTCATTAGATCAAGGACTTGGGTTATCTTTCTGCTAGCTGAGTTATCAATGAACTTCTAGCGATGGATTCATTCTTAGCGATAGAGAATGACTTAGCGATAGATAATGATTGATATTTCTGAGTCTTCACTTGCTATTCCTTTCAATCAATTTGTTATGGAAATTTACTTAGCGATAGAGATTTTCATTCTTATTGATCTGCTAAGTTATCATTTCTTATTAGCGATATTTTTCATAGATCAGTCTTCATCAAAACTTAAGATTCTAACACCTAGAATGGATGCTTTAGGTGTGTTATTTGATGAAGCTTAGAATACGTGATTGTTGTTCTTATTCTTCCCTATTTTCTGTGTGGCCGACGGGTTCAAGGGAAATGGAATTCTCTGAAGTAATCAATTACCAATTAGAACTAAGATAAGTGTTTTGAGTTGTGTGATTTGATGAAGTTTGGGATTTTGTTCAATTTCCTCTGTTTTTGATTTGTCTGGCCGAGAAAGGAAGAAAAGAGAAATGATAAATTTTTGGAAACTATAATTCTTAATGTACATTTCTATGAAGTTTTAACTGATTTGAGATTTGTGAATTCTTGTTCTCATCGCTTCTCTGTACTACTCAGTCAAGAGGTAGAAAAGTGTTATTGGTATTCTGTTTTGTTTGGGAGATGAATTGAGTTTGTTTACTTGGGATTGATTAATAGGAAGTTATAATTGCTGTTGCTTGTAAGTTTTAGGTGCTGAAATTCTAATTCTTGGCTGGTGGTTGATCATTGGCTTCAGAGATAGGAAAAGAATAAGTGTTAATGTTAATTTAATAGGAATCAAGTTAAGAAAAGTAGAAAGCTGAAGTGGTTGTTCTTTGATCTTGTTAGATTTTGATTTGAAATGTAAATTGAATTGTATTTCTGGATTGTTGGCTTGGTGTTGATGGTTGTTAGGTTGAATTAATGTTATAATTGAAGAAGAGATGAATGGGAATTTGATAAATCACATATGTGGTCAAGAGTTGAGTTCTTTTAAAATATTGTTTCAGGAATTTGAATTAAGATAGGATTAATTAGTTAGAAGTGAAGTCCATGCTTTAATATGTTTGAAGTGTTGTATTTGGACACCTCTATAGTTAATTGGATCCTTAAATATTAAGTAAGTGGGTGCAAGAGTTATTAAGGAACATGGAAAGTAAATTGAATGAAAAGGATAACTGATTGATAAGGAATGTAAGTTAATTTAAAATAACAAAGAAATTCGTATGTTTATACTGCATGTATATTAGTTGTTTTGTGCAATGTTATGGTTGATGGTGTGAATAGCCATTAAGTTACGAATTTAGATTTAATTGTATTAGAAATAGAAAGGGGTAGTACAATAGGACCATGAGAGACGTTTAACTATTATGAATAAGTTTAGATATTAATATATTATTTTGATATTATAAATATTTATAGGACAGATAGTGGGGTCGAATCCCCAGAGTACGGTGAAGGGACGAAATACAGTGAAGAGTAATCTCAGGAATCAGGTAGCAGTTTATTTTAGTAACAATTAAATTGCATGTATCATTTTGTAATATCTGTTTCATTTAGTTGGTAATTTTTTATTCCTCAGTTGGAGTACTCCAGGGTTTAATGGTTGGCCGCCTCTTTTCCCAATAAGTTTTGTTATAACGGGATAGTTATAACGAGAAGTCTTGCAAGTAGAACCTCCACTAGTTAACGAAGATATCGTTATCAGTGGTTGGTAAGTGCATATTGCACACAGAATAATAGGAATAAGATTATCATTATTTGCGCTGATTTATAAAATGTATACATGTCAATATATATTTATGGGAATTAATGAGATAAACTGTGGTGAATTATTTCTTTTCAGTGAAGCTGGCATGAGTTAAGCTTTTTGGGGAGTAAGATAATGTAGAAAGAAGTAGGAATGCCTGCTTTATAGTGTACTTTGATAGATATTTTGGGTATAGACTGTATATATTATAAAGTTAGAAAGTAAGCAAGCAGACGTGTACTAAATATATGGATAAATAGGGATACATGAGTATATATATAGTTGGGAAGCAGTGAGATGGTATGTACAAAAAAGGGAATCTTCGATCAAGATTATCTCTCTATTTTATCTTTAAGTCACGCTAGACAGGATTATATATTAGCCAAATATTAAAATGATGTTGATTAATTTAGTTGTTTTATAACCACTTAAATTACAAGTAATTTAAAAGTATTCCAACTAACCCAAAAAGCCCATTCCAACTAAAATAAAGTGAAATTTGTGCTTCTTTCAATAAGGCATTTTTGTCTTTTAGTTGAAACATTTGAGGGCAAAGTGAAATTTAAGAAATTTTTTGAGGGGAATCTGAGATTAATTTGCTAGGGAGGGGTTAATCAACATATTCCAAAAAAAAAAAAAAATTGGAGAGATCATATTGTGTTCATGTTTGTTTTGTTTTTTTTACTAATCCTTTTATACATGGAAAAGGGTGATCCGGTGAATAATGAGTAATAGCTGCCGGCGGTTCCATCCCTTTGATTTCATGCTTCTCTTCAATTCTTCCCCGGCAGTAGTTTTTATTCCCAGTTGCTTATTTGTTGTGAAGTGCGGGCTTGTAACCAAGGTTCAAAAACCCAGATCGGGCATCGACTCGGTCGAGGAACTAGGTTAAGGATTAGGGGTTCAATCGAGGATCGACTCGGGTCGAAGCGGTATCATTACAACATACATCTAATTATATTAACTTGATAAAATATGATGCTTAAAAAAATCTCATTGCACTTAAGAATAAAGAATTTGTAATATTAAACACACACATGTATATATACATTTATAATATTTTAATAAAATTTATGCAGAATATAAATATATATATTTATATATATTATTTTATCTCTACAATATAAATTTACATATCACCGTATTAAGAAACTGATGCGTAGGAATTGGGAATTTTTATATGTGCTTTTAAAATATGTGTGGCATTTGGTTTTTACTTTTATAGTTTAAAAAGCTCAAGCCCAATCAAATTAAGAAACCCTACTTGTTAAAGGATGATGGCCGCCTCTCTCTGAGCAGCTTCTTTCATCTTCTCTCACTGCACCGACACCTTTACTTCAGAGTTGGAAGTCTCCTTCTCAAGTCCAAATGCATTGCCATGGTCCACCATCATGTAGTTGCTAAAATCATCCTCATTCTAAGGTTTTCTCCCATTTTCCTTATCACCATTCTCTCTTCTTCTTCATCTCTTCTCCTCATCTTGATCTTTGGCCTTGCCTTTAGCTGAAACACCGGAAACCCGATAATGCACTTCTGTCTTCAATCAATCTGAGTTTTTTAAGTCTTCAAAACAACGCCGTTTTCAGGACTGGAGGAGGTTTTTTATTAACTCGGCTAGGTTTATCAACCCGCCAAATGGTTATACCACGACTTAGCTCATTTTTTCCACCGGGTGTCGGTTTTCCGATCCAATCAGCCGGGTCGAGATGGGTTTTCAAACCTTGCTTGTAACAAAAACAAAAGACCCCTTGATTCAATGAAACTCAACCTTTTTTATTGTAGATATGTGTGTCTGCGTGAGAGAGACTTTTTTATTCCTTTTACTAATAAATTGAATTTACTTAAAAATACTAGCATAAAGTCTTACTCAAATAAGTAATTTGTTGTGTATATCTAGGGATGGGAATAGGCCAGGCCCTTATCAGGGGCCTACGGCCTAGCCTACAATAAGCCTAACCTAGCTTATTTAGTAAATAGGCCAGGCTTATAATCAGGCCTATTGTTAGGCCTATTTAGGTAAACAGGCCAGACCCTTTTTCGTAAGGCCTAGCCTACAAGCCTACAAGCTTGGCCTATTTAGTTGTTTTGTAATTTTGATTATGATATATAATATAAAATAAATTATTTAAATTAATCATAACATTATCAATTTATCTAGTTGTATAACCATAAAATCTTTTTGAGGCATACATATGCATTTTAATGCGTTTAAAGGGTAATATATAGAATTATAAGTATAAACTTTTAAACCTGTTTAAGAATCTACATTTTAAGAAGGCTTTTAGCCTTGTTAGGCCTTTTGAAGGCTCAAGCTCAGACCTAAAAATAAGTTTAAATATAGGCTCAGGCCCAGGTTTTATTTTTACATTTCTAATCAGACCCAGGCCTATTTAGTTGAAGCCTACAAAAGCCTAGCCTATTTCCACCCCTATGTATATCACACAACCTGAAGTATCATTTATATTGTATCGAACACCTTTAGTAGTTTATTTTCAGAACATCAAACATCATAAAGTATTTTTTAAGGTGAGGATAACCTTAAAATAATTTTTTAAAGCATCTAGCACCATGTTACAAAAACAGTTAAAGGGCATTTTTGGTTCTGAAGATTTTTTCAGTGTATTGTGTGTGGAACAAATAATTGATGCCCCTACTGTCTGTGATATCAATGAAAATTAGAGATGTGAAGAATAAATTATAAACCAATTAATTTTGAAATAACTTATTTAATCCATTCCTAAATTTGGGTCAGACAATTTTAAAGTTTTAAGAAAAACAATTATAACTATACGAATGCCTTTCTTTTATATATTATATCAATTATTTTTTTTTTAAAAAAATTGAATCTAAATCATTAATTAAGTGACATTTAGATAGTCTACATATATTCATTTAAACCATATTTTAGCTTTTTAGCAACATTTCATACACATCATATTGGTTTGAATAAGATGCCTAATCTTATTTTCTAGATTTGTAGAAGTCATTGACCATATTGAAGAACCTCCCCATAAGGATAAAAAGAAAAAGAAAAAGAGAGAGAGATTAATACATTTCCTATATCAACAAATTTGAAAAGTTTGAAGAGTGACAATAGCAAATCATTGTTTTTGAAAAAAAATAAATTTATACAATCCTAATTAGATCTGGATAATCAAAATTTGTTTAGATTTCACAACTCATCTTTTCTTTAAGTAGACAAACTGGTCTATTTAAAATAACATGTTTTCTCTATAATTTTTTTTCCTTTTGACCTTGACAACTAAGAGATTGATTTATTATCTTTTGTATCCATTAAAGCATTCTTTTATATAAAAAAAGTAAATATAAATTGTCCAAATGAGATATAGATATCTTCTCTCTATTATAACATATGTTGAATATATCTTTGGTCATATTACCTTTCTTTTCTTATTTTCTTATTTGGGCCTATCCTTTTTATAAACACCCTATTTTGTCCGGGCCAATAAAATAATATCAAAATAATACATGCACAAGAAAGAGATTAATTATTTTTAGGATATGATTTGAAAATTGGTTGGAAGATAATAGATTTTAGGTGGGGTTAGAAAATAAAAAATAAAATTTGAAAATTGGTTGGAAAATAAAATATTTTAGGATGTATTTGAAAATTAAAAATAAAATGTGAAAATTGGTTGAAAGATGAAAGATGAAAGATTTTAGGATGTATTTGAAAATTAAAAATAAAATCTGAAAATTGGTTGAGAGAAAGAGATTTTAGGTTGGATTAAAAAATTATAATAATAATAATAATAATAATAAAGAATAAATATTTAAAAATGGTTAAGATATTTTAGGTGAAAAATAAATAAATAACTAAATGACATAATTTGGGGAAAAGTGATTATATATCTTAAGAATTGGTAAAAAAAAAAAAGATAATAAATAAAAGATGGATAACATATTCCATGAGTAGATAAGTGAGGGTTCTAGAAGATATGGACAGGCACTATAAAAAGAGGAGGTAGCCCCCCTATGGGAAGAGAGGATTTTGGCTGGAGACGCAGACCTCCTTCTCCTCACACACACACATTCTCTTCCCCTCTCCTAGATCCACCTTCCATGCTCTTCTTAACAGACCCTTCACATTTTCAACAAGTCCCATATCTTTATAACCCGAACTCTTCACTATTCACCCAGTCCCAAACCTCCATTGAATCACAAAGGACGTTCACTGTCCGAAATCCCAAATCCCATGCTCTTCTTAGACCCCACAAGCAGCCCCACAATTCAGCACTTAAACAGCTTCTCCCCTCATTCCTACATATAAAAGCTTATATTGTTTCGCCAGTTGACGATACTAGAAAGCCATCCACCACATCCCGCTGCCATTGAATATGGAGAAAAAGCCCCATCAACACACGCTATAATACCATTCTCAGCTACCCTCCCTTTTGTACAGTCATTATTCAAGACTCTGGGGGTAGGATTCTTGACTTTCCTGTTGAGACTTCTTGCCCCTCATACACCAAATAATTCCTACAATCTCTGCCACTCCTTTCAATGTACGTGGGACCGATTTTTGATGCACACGATCATTTCGACGCCTCCAGATAAGCCAGCATCCCAATGTAAACACTTCATTCCAACTTCCATCCCCCCAACTTTGGCTGTTACGAAGATATGATTAAACCACTCGTCCCACTCCGATGTCCAAAAATTAGACAAAGCCATAGGAAACCCCAACTGATCCGATACTGATCGAGCATAAACACAGTCTCTCAAAACATGCAGATTATTTTCAATGACTCCCTGACAGAAATTACAATCCCCATTCGTTCTTAAACTTTTCTTAAAAAAAGACTTGTTTGTAAGTAACGTGTCATGCTTGAGGACCCACAAGAACATCCAGCATTTTTGAGGAATATGAAGTTTACACAGTTTGCTCCAGCTCGTATTATTCTGGCACAAATCATTAGATAATTTTTGATAGGCTGACTTAACTAAAAATTGGCTGCTACTTTCATACTTCCATCTCGCCTGATCCATCTCTCGATGTTTCACTATCTTAGTTCCTTGAAACACATCTTTCCAAGTGTTTTTAATACCACTCCATAGTCTTAATCCTGGTTGGTTCTCTTTAATTCTAGGGAGTAAATCGTTTCCACAATCGTATTTACTTCTTACTACTTTATTCCAAAGAGAATCCCGTCTTATAATTAGTCCACACCCAACCTTCATCATGAAAGCTTGATTTTGTAACACAGACTGTCTTAGATTCAATCCTCCTTTAGCCTTCAAAGAACACACTGTATCCCATGCTATTGCATGAACTTTCCTTCTCTCAGAAGTAGGACCCCACAAAAAATTCCTTGCTGATTTGTCCATATCTTTGTAACAACTGACCAGAAGCAATGTTGTATGCATCAAGTGATTAGGAATAGGTAACGCAGCAGCTTGCACCAGGGTGTGCCTTCCTGCTAATGACAGAGAAGTTTTCCAATTCAATAACCGACTTCTGACCTTGTCCACCATGAACTAGTACGTAGCATGTTTCACTTTCTCATGGTGTAATGGAACCCCAAGGTACTTCCCAAGATCTACCGCCAATAAAACCCCAGCTCTGCACTCAGTTGGGATCTAATATTGTGGTTCACATTCTAAGAGAAAAAAACTCTAGTTTTATTTCTATTCACCCTCTGTCCTGAAGCGTCACAAAACAATTGTAAGCACTTCTTTATAGCTCTCACCTGTTTAAGATTAGCCTCCGTAAAAATAACCAAATCATCGGCAAAAAATAAGTGAGATATCGGAGGCCCATCCTTCTTTATCCTGATTGGATTCCAATCCTCAGATGCTATATTATCTAGAAATATGTGAGCCAACTTTTCCATACAAATAACAAATAAATAAGGAGAAAGAGGATCTCCTTGACGAACTCCACTTGAGGGTTGAATACTATCTGATTTACTACCATTCCATAAAATCCTCATTGTAGGAGAGCTAATGCAAGACTCAATTAAGCTCTTTGGAAATTTTAATTCCTTAATGCAATATTAATCCAAGACAAAAGACCATCTGATTCTGTCATAAGCTTTCTCTAGGTCAATTTTAATTGCCATAAATCCCTTCTTCCCCTTTATAATCCTCATAGAGTGAATAACCTCTTGCACCACAATAATATTATCTGAACTTAAATGACCGGGAATAATACTACACTGATTGGGCGAAATAACTTGATCAAGCATGGGTTTAACCCGATTAGCCACAATCTTCATAATTATCTTATAAATCACATTACATAAGCTTATTGGTCTAAAGTCCTTCAAGTATTTGGGTGCTCATTTATTGGGATAAGCACCAAATAGGTCTGATTAATTTCCTTCACCATCTGTGGACACCTCCATAATTGACTAATAAAATTAACAACAACATTTTTTACCTGGGCCCATTGAGATTGAAAGAACATTGGGTTCAGTCCGTCATGACTAGGAGCTTTTAAACCCCCATACTCCCTATTGCCTCCTCAATTTCTGCAACCGTAATATTCCTCCCAAGACCATTCAACGTCCACTACTACAGAAAATGTCTATAGCATCACTTATTTTGGCCCTATAGCAGCGCTTATAAGCGCTGCAATAGCCAGTGATGCTATAGGCTATTAGGCCTAACGCAGCGCTTGTTAAGTGCTGCAATAGGTGGCCTAAAGCAGCGCTTAAGCGCTGCTATAGGGCATCTAAAATTTACCTATTACAGCGCTTAAGCGCTGCTATAGGTCACCTAAGATTTACCTATAGCAGCGCTTAACGAAATAAGTGCTGCTATTGATTTTTTTTTTAAAAAAAGGTTTGATTTTATTTTATATATACCACACCTCCATCAGTGCTAAATACCAGCAATCCTATACAGTTCCAGGCAACGAATATACACCAGTTTCCATATATCCAAGATCAAATACTTTTAAAGCAAACATAATAATTAATTAACTATTATACACTACAAGTTAACTACTATCTACTTAAAGAAAAATAAACCAAGTAAATTATAGGACAATATAAAGCCAGGTCAGAATAACAAGATCATTACCCCTGACTTAAAGAAATCTATTCATGAGATAGAATTGTTCACCATTGTCCATCACTGCAAAATCATTAAAAATAGAAAGTCAAACATTTTTTAAGGTCCCGTCACACCATCTTCACCTGCATCACTTTTATGAAGTTTCCAGTATCTGCCATTAAAAATAGAAATACAAAGATTGAGAGAGGAGTAGGGACTATAGTAACAAAATTGGAAAGTCTTTTTTTAAAACAAAAATTTAATTAGGATGATTAACCCCAATATTTTATCATAATAATAAAAATACAACACTTAAAATGAAAAAAATAAAAAAAGTTTATTATTTATATCCAAATTAATATTACAAAAATGTTATAATACAACTTTCATCCTAAAACATAGGATAGAAATACACCTTCAGGATCTTTGTTCACCTGTTTGGCTACTCACTGCCATACTATTAGGACATGAAGCTATCAATACGTGTGCCTTCTAAATGCCACCACAGCACCATTCAAAGAACTTCTAGAGATGTGATCCTCCACACCAACAAAATTACCAAGGGAAGATATTGGTTTTAAAACTATAATATTGGAGTCTAGATAGATCCCACCGTACCTGAGAAAACAAAAGGCAATATCATTGCTATAATGGACTAGTATAATTTACACAAGAATTAACACATACATAACAAGCTTGCAGTTTAATCCAATTAAACAAAAGCCAATGCCATTGCTATAATAGACCGACATAATTAAGGTAAGATATTGGTTTCAAAACTACATATGCTTTGGAAACAATGAAATAGTTTCAGAACACTTTTAGTGTGGAATTTTAGACTCCCTATGACAGGTACAGCAATAAGAGAATTAACATGAACATCAGGAGAAAAACAAATGAAAGTATAGTTAGGAATTCTATTACTTCAAGGTCTACAGGTGCATTGGGAGGAATAAAAGGTTCTGAAATCTTACCAAGGAAGCCTGAGCCTTCACATCCTCAAGATTGAAGTTCCAGCTACTAATTCCTCACCTGTATTCATCCTGCAGAGGATAAAAAAATATGTTAGCAGCTTGTTTGTTTTACATTCGATGCAATTAAACCCCTGCAAGTTGCAACAACAACTCCATCACAACTGACTCTGATTCTTTGTTTCCCACATCATGCTTTGCAAGCACACAAACTTTCGTGCTCCTCAAGATGCCTTATTCCTAAACCAACCAATCTTAACTTTAATCTCAATTTCTCCCAATAACTCCACCACATCTTTCCAATGTCAGATTTTCCAGAAATTCAAAAACCCAAAATCCTTCTACTTCACTCTCTTTTCCCCCCAAACATCTCTACAATTAATTCCAAATTATCATCAGGAATCATTCAAAAAGTATTCCTACAACATCCATGAAAGTTCCAGATGAGAGTACTGGCTGTCACCCAAGAGGGGGGGGGTGAATTGGGTGATAGGATAAAAACATATAATCTCTGCAATCTTTTGCTTTACAAAATCACAATGAAGACAATCAAAACGGTTGAGTGCACTAAGAAGGATATAATGTTGATATGCAGTAAATTAAAAGAGTTAAGGGAAGAGATAATGCAAACAGAGTTTATCCTGGTTCGGTCAACCCAGACATACATCCAGTCCTCAGGCTCCACCTGAGATTTCCACTTCCCTCTTGTTTAACTCTGGCACAAGAGAAGCCTACCACAGGTTTTACGAACACAGGTTCACCTGCCAACCTTTACAGAGTTTTAGAATTCTTCTAAACACTCCCCCTTACTACCCGTAAGGTTACCACCCAGTTCTCAAAGCACCAAGCTAGGGAACTACCTCAAACAGTAGAGGATTTTAACAATAAAGTTCACTCAATGAACAGATTGTGATAAACACTTAAGTACAGAGTAATGTATAATGAAATACAACTAGAGCTTAATAATCTGAACAATGTATTGCTCTAGCTCTTCTTTTCTAACGCTCTTAATCTGAGGAGTTTGCAATTCTGTATAATGCTCTGTTCATCGCTCGTTTTATTAGTTCGTTGATCGCTTGCTTTTTGGAAGCAAATCTTGTTCTATTTATATCTTCACATATTGCCTTTTGATTCGTCTTCATATGGCCGTTAGAATATAGTCGTTGGAAGTCCATAGCCGTTGGAGATAGATACTGTTCTTCAGCTAATTCAAACTTCTGATCTAGCTTCAACTGTTCATGCGTAGAGTAGGCTAGACTGCGCGTTCTGAACATCTTTAACACCTGTACTTTCATAGCAGCTTTTTCAGTAGCGCTAGCATGTTTTGCTATCGCTAACTGCATAGTATAATTTCTGCACTTGAACTGTTAGCTAAATAAGTAAGCATATAATGTACAGCAGATGTTATCGCAAGCATAGTCCATTAGCTTAATGTGATAGATAATATTTATATCAGCTAAGGATTTTCATAAAGCATTCTCTATCAATAGACATAAACATTATCGCTAGCATATTCTTTTAGTTCAACGTTCAGCATACTAGCTGTCATCTTTATAAACAATCTTCTATCGATAGCTAATCTTATTATCGCTAGTTACTTGCTTGTTCATTTGCTAGAGGATACTTAGCTTGCTGAATATTCTAAGTTATTTTAAGTATCCTATTATCGATAGCTATATCTACTATCGCTAGCAACCATGTTATCACTAGACTCATTGGTTCTCAGGTACTAGCTATCTGAATGTTTATTAACTGATGCACTTAGTTATCGATAGCTTAATCTGTTATCGCTAGCTGATTTCCCTGGTTCATCTTTCTGCTAGTTATTTACTCATGTTCTTCAATGAACTTCTAGCGATAGGTTCTTTCTTAGCGACAGTGAATGATTTAGCGATAGATATTAACTTTGTTATTTACTAAGTCTTCATTAGCTATGGCTCTGTCTATTAGCTATAGAGATTCACTTAGTGACTTGTCCGAGGTTTGGCATATCCGCAAGCGCACGGGTCGTCAAAAATAGTATAGAAAATGTTGTCGTTCCAACAGGGACTAAGGCAAAAGTGGATTAATTATCGCAATTATATTATCAATTAGGTTGAGTGAGAATTTTTGTATTTTGAATTTCAAAAATACCTAAAATGAAAATAACTTGACAAATACTAAATTAAAACTTTAATTCAAAACAAGAGCAGTCTAGGCTTATTTATCCACTTTGTATTTCATGATGCTTGATTAACTCTCCTCTAATGACAATTAATGAATACTAAGTTGATGTTTGAAGTCATATCCATTTGAATAACTCTCTCAAGCTTACCCAAACCTTAATTAACTCTAATATGCATAATCTCTTACTACATATTATGTTAATTAGTCTCTATAAACATCCCACTTCAATTTTACAAAACTTGGTTAATGAATATCTCTATCTTATTAACAAACTCTCAATCCCAACTTGGAATTTTAAGACAAGCTTGAATTCAACCTAGTTCTATGCTTAATTAATGCTCTCTCAAGCCACTAATTAGAGTAACAAGATAAATGTTGGCCACCACTTAGGATAAATAAAGCACAAGTTAAATTCACAACCTAATAATCATTAATCATCAAGAGAGAATAAGTTCAAACATCAGTCCATACAAAGCTTCAAAATAAGCCTAGAACAAATTAACTAGCTACTCACAACTACAAATAAAATCACAGAATAATCATCCCACCAGCAACATCCAACCAAGAATCAGATCATATAATTAAAAGAAAAAAGAAAGGAACAATATATTGCTCGGAGAACTCCCTAAAATTGTTGTTCATTCTCTCCTTCCTTTCTAGTTCAGCTCTTCAACCAAGAATCTCAGCGGCGGCGGCTTCGATGAACGGCGCCCACGAACCTCAATCTGACGCTAAGGGGAGAAGCCAATGAAGATGAAGATTGCTCAGTGAAGTTGTGGCTTCTCCCCCGCTCGATCTCGCTGTGTTTCTCGCTCACTTTCTCTTCTCCCTCGCAGATCTGATTCTCGCCTGAGCCGTGAAGAAGATGATGAAGATTGTGAACAGTCAAGTCTGCCTCTCTCCTCACGCGTGTGTGCTTTCTTTTAGGTCTTCAATTTGCCATTCCAAAATGCTGCCGTCTGTGCTAGTTGCAAGGGAACAAAGAAAATTAAAACAAAATGAAAGAAATACTAATATTAGTAACTACTAGTACTGATGCTTAAAAGTTTAAACGGAACTTTTATATTTTTTTTTCTTTTTATGAAATTTTGATTCTTGTCATTTATTTATTCTTTTACCTAATATTTAACTATTTCTATTTAATTTAAAATTATTATGTTTATCATGAAATCCCCAAAATAATGCAACCATTTGATATCATATCAAAATCTCAAACAAATCTCTTTAATTTTGCAACAATGACTCCCCAAATATACCAAAATATATATAAAATTTAATCAAAATAGGGGAGTCATCACTTAGCGATAGGGATATTTATTCTTAGAGTTCTGCTAAGTTCCTATTTGATATTTGTTGGGCTTTTCATTTGCGATAGACTTTTGCTCTAACGATAGTGATCTGTTACCTATCAGATTTTACTTGTTCAATTCAAAGGTAACTTACACTTATTTTACTTATGTTATTTATGGAGTCAGTCTTCATCAAAACTTAAGATTCTAACATTCTCCCCCTTTTTGATGATGACAAAACATAAGTAAAGATAAAGAGGATAACAGAATTGATAGAAATAATTCAGTGCTGAAATCACAGTTCATATATTGCAGAAAGAATTACTAAAACATAAAATTTGAATCTGATAAAAATGCAATTTATATATGATGCATATAAGAATGTTTTTCAGGGAATAATTGAGGCTCTTTGGATCAGTCAGACTCAGAGTCATCTTTCCAGTTTGATGTGTCAAGGTCATAATCCCCAGAATCACTGCTTATTGTCCCAGAGTCAGTTGAAGGTTCTTCCAAAAATTCAGGGGCAATCTCAACCTCAATCTTCTTCTTTTTCTTAGCAGCAGCTTTCTTCTTCTTTGGAGGTGAGGGAGGCTTAAGCTCTTCCAACAATTTTTCAAAATATGTCTTCTGTTTCTGTTTCTTCTTAGGAGGAGGCTTAACTGCTTTTCCTTTCCCCTTTGACACTGTTTTTCTTTTTGATGGCTTGGGGGCAGATTTGGGTTCTTCAATCACAATCCCTTTAGATGCCCTGGATTTCTTTTCTGGAGGTTTAGGAGCAGATTTCTTGATCCTTATCTTCTTGGGAGCAGACTGGACCTCTGATGCTTTTTCTTTCCCACTAAGTTCTAGGTTCTGAGAGAGAGTCTGAATGGGATCTTTTTCTTTCTCTTTTTCAGCTTCTGCCCTTGCTGCATCTCTATCCTCTCTTTCCTTTAGAGATTGAGCAGATCTTTCTAAAAATTCTTTAACTTCCTCATGCAGCTCTTGTGCTCGTTGAAAATAGTGAGGAAGCAGATTTACAGAAACTGGTTGATACTCCTCCTCATACAATACCATGGCCAAGCTCATATCTTCCTTTTGAACTTCATTATCAGGAGAACCATCTTGATTGATTGATACATTGTCTTCCTCATCAGATGCATCCTCCACTTGGCCTTCTTCTGCCACATTTCTGTTCCTTTGATTCTCGCCCTTTTTGTCATCATCATTGGCAAGGGTAGGTGAAGAGGGTTGGTCAGGAATTTGAGAAGAGATGGGAGGAGAAGGAGGGTTTGTGATAGAGGTAGCGATAGAGGTTAGCTGAGTTGGTGATGAGATAGGATTGCTATCGCTAGGGGTGGTGCTAGCGATAGGGGTTGCTTGTGGTGTTGGGACTTTGGTGGTTGAGGGTGAGGCTTGTGTTTGTGGGCTAGCACCAGGGGAAGGATTAGCGGTAGGAGTTTCTGGGGGTGTGGTGATTTTGATTTGAGGTGAAGGTGGAGGTGTAGGTGGTTGGGCTTGAGAGTGGTGGTGAGGAGAAGGGCTGGGATGTTTGAATGTAAAAGAAGAGGGGTAATAAGATAGATGAAGAGAGGAAGTAGAAGGGGTTGAAGGTGAGTGTTTGGGAGAGGAATGAGAGGGTGAGTGGAAATGGAGAGGGGAATGATGATGTGATGAAGTACCTTCTGATGGAGGAGCTGTGCCCCTTTGTTTGATATACTCAGGAACAAGGCATAGATTCTCTTCCAGATTTTTTACTTGATTCTGTAGCTCTCGAATAGGCTTCATCAACTCTTCTTTTTGCGCTTCCAAGGCCAGATTAAATTCGGCAGAGACCCTGAATACAATTTCTTCTATTGCATTCTTCGAGAAGATTGACTTTGATGTAACAGGAGCAGAAGGAGGTGGCTCTTGCCCAAGATTATGCTGCTGCTGAGGAGAAGAAATTCTTTGAGATTGAGTCTCTTCCTCAATAGATTGAGACTGAGCTGATGTGGAAGGAACATGAGAGGCCTCAGAACCAGAGACAGCACCACTTGATTTAACAGGAATCCCCATTTTTCTCAGCGTAGAAATGGTGAGTTGTCTGCAATTTTTGTTGTCTCTTTCCCCTATAGATTTGATCTTTGAGAACTCGAGGAGATAAGACATGAGCTGAGGATATGGTAGAGGGGTCTTGGCAGATTTGTCAGATAAAAATCGGTGAAGCTCCATTGATATCAACTGCCCTGGATTTAAAGGTACTTTTGAAATCAGATTGGGCAGCTAGGGGTTTTCTATCTTGGGAAAGCTACTGAAATTCCCTGCCTTGTGAGTCATTAATCTGGTATACACATAGTGCAATATTCTGTTGACCACATGCATGCTGGCTGGCTTATTGGAGGAGTTTTCATAAATTTCTGCAAGATCTTCCTCGGAGTAGGGCTCAGGGGAGTACCACTTGTTATACTCTGCTTCAAATATCCCCAGGATTTTGTTAATAGCTAACCAGTTAAAGGTGATCCCCCTTCCTCTCACTGACGCCTCAAACACAATATTGACCAGCTCCTTTTTCTTATATTCTGGCTTGGATATCATGCTCGAATAGAATGACCTTAGTACTTCCTCATTGTAGAAATTCTGAATACTGAGCCATCTTTTGTAAGGAAGAAGCCAGGGATCCAAGTCTAAACCATTCTGCTTGAAATATCCCAAATCTACCCAGACTGCAGTCCTATCTAGGGTTTTTCGCTTTGCGAAGACAACGCTTGGAGCTTCAAGGGGTTCTTCTGAGTAGGGTAAATAAGAGATAGTTTGCTTTTGACGTTTGGTACCTGATTCAACCACTTCTTTGGAGAATGACACACCTTTCTGGGTTTTTGACTTCTTGCTAGCGGATTGAGAAGAGGGTTTAGCGTTAGAGGTAGCCTCAACATCACTCACACTTGGAACTTCGGTTCTGGCCATTTCTAGGTTTAGGGTTTTAGGGTTTTGAATGAGTAAAAAGTGCAGAGAGGTTTTTTTTAGAAGCAAATGAATGCAGGAATGCTCAGAGAGATTTTGGAGTAGAAGAAAAAATGCAGATGAGTAATGAATGCAAATGCAAATGATCCAGCTTTATAAGTTTTAGGGTTTAGGGTTTTACCTTTAGTGGAGTGGATCAGCTAACGTTTCGTATTCTGACCTGTTAAGTGACATGCTATCGCTAATATAATCAGCTATCGCTAGCAGGCATGATCACACGCTGAGCAAGTGACTTATCACTTACTCCTTCCAAGTTTCATCTATCGATAGCTGACTTTGCTATCGATAATGCATTTAGCTAGCGATGTCAATCTTGACTCATGCTTTTGCTCTGCACATAGCTAGCGATAGTGGTGCTCACTATCGATGGATCAGAGCTGCAAAACTTAAGAATTAACATTTGAAATAATTCTATTGACCAAGATTGATATTAATCATGCAGAGTGGTGATAAAAATTTATTTAGATACAAATATCTGAAATAAAATCAATTTATAGCAAGTGGCAATTCTTCCCAAAATTTTTCAATTGTAAAGGATGAATTGTAGCAGTTTTAACTTTATCTTCCAGTTTTCAAAATCTATGAATGCAAATTTATAAACATGATAAATTTGAAATCTAAACATATTTGAATTGTGTATTTCGTAAGTTTCATAAATGATAAACTGTCCACAATTCCAACTTTTCAGACATTTAGCAATCTGACAGATAGAAGAAGAAAAAAAATTGATTGCTAGTGAAAGGAACAATCATTCATTACCCAAACAATATTATAATCATTCAAGATAGGGTAAGAATGATATCACCATATCTGTACTTGACTAGGCAGAAGATTGCTATTGGTAATGAGAGGTGTTATCGATAGAGCTTTTGATGGCAATCAACTCAACCTTAGCTCTGTTCTGCGAAT
Organism: Mimosa bimucronata; assembly: GCA_037074515.1. NCBI lineage: Eukaryota > Viridiplantae > Streptophyta > Magnoliopsida > Fabales > Fabaceae > Mimosa > Mimosa bimucronata. The sequence continues at coordinate 11,617,844 of CM073440.1, read as the reverse complement.
GCTAGCGATAGTGAATTTCACTATCGATTGATCTGTCTGAGCTTGTTCATGCAGCACCTTGATTCAGGCAGAAAGAGAGTTGATATTTTCTTTTACAGGTTCTTCACCAAAATCCAAACATAAAGTTCAGCTCATCAAGACTTGAGAAGATTTGCATATAAATCATAGTCTTGAGACTTTCTCTCCTTTCCTACAAATCCAAGCAATTCTCTTCCTTTCTTCAGTATCCAATATCACTTGGATCTGCTCATGGTTAGTTTGTAGGAATTACCAGCATAATTCACATGCTCCAAAAGATGTAATCAATTTAAGATAGTTGAGCATAGTGATTAATCATGACTTCATGCACTAGGATATATATACATATATTCTTTTCCAAATCAATATGCATGTATGAACATTGTAAATATTTTGTAATTGACTTCAATACATAGTTCAATGTTCATTCCTAAGGTTACAGAGTGTATAATCTCAATAAATATTACTGGTAAAAGTGTAGGAGATTTTACCCTTGATATACCTCTACCTTAGGTGCTTGAAAGGTTGCTCCTGCTAACCCAAACTGTTCTGATACACTTAGCACGGGGTTGCAGAGTTCTCTTTTGTGAAATAGAATTCAAGAATCTTCTTCTTGATGTGTGAGGAATTCTGTTTCTTTTGTTCTCCTCAAGATAATTGAATTGTACTTTGTGGTAGCTTATTCTTGAGGTAGAACTTGCTCTTGTTGTTGCTGTCCGCTGCCTTTCATGATTTAAACCAGATGTTGTAGCAGTGACTTTTCCATGAGTTCTCCTTCTGAATTCTATGAATTTCTTTCCTGAAGCATGAGAAACTCTTGGATTCTTCCTTGTTGTCTTTGTACCATGATGTCCATTTCTTTTAGAACTAATCTGCACAATTAAAGTACTAGATGGACATTTTGGTACCCATTTATGTTTGGGTCCTTTATTGTTAGTCTTGGACCTTACGTGTCCTTTTGGAACCCAAACAAATTTATTTCTCACATTTGAATTTCTTCTAATATTACATGTGTGAGAAATATGACCAGATTTTCCACAATAGTGACATATAATAGAATGTTGTGCAATATGAAATTTTATGCCACTATGGTGATGATTTAGGGAGTATAAATTTTGGTTGTTTTTATTCGAAAGATCTTTCTTCCCAAAACATTTTCCAGCATGTTTGAAAGCATTTTTACTTTTTGAAACATGATCAGTGATAGGCCGTAAATCAACTTTATGTAAACCAAAATTGTTTTTCTCAAAAACACAGGACTTGGAACTGTATACCATAGCTGCATCTTGAGCTCCAGAGAATGATTGATCAGATTCGTTCAGGTAGAGCTCTTGGCAGTCATCTTTCTCTTGTCCTTCTGTGTTGACTGAATCTGGAAGAGGTTCTATGATTTCTCCTTCTTCAATCTCAGCTTCCAGTGATTCATCATCCATGGATATGCAACTTTGAAACTCAGATGAACTGTCAACACTTTCAGTTTCAACAAGATGATTAGTGATATACATAGATTCAAGTGTATCCAAATATCTTTAGCATTAGAGCAAGATCTGATTTTCTGAAAATCATTTTCAGTTAAGCCTTTATGTAAAATTTGCATTGCTCTAATGTTCAAGGAAAACATTTTCTTGTCTTTTTCAGTCCAATCCTTTCTTGGTTTGAAATCAAAATCATTTGTAAAAACATTCCACATATAATAATCAAATGACTTTATAAAACTCTTCATTCTAGCTTTCCAAAACGAAAAATCTATGTTTTCTAGAATGGGTGGAATAGTATGATCAAAACCTTCAGAAAACATGTTACACCCAAAATCAGCCATGATCTTTTCACTTGAGATCGTTGGATCCTTTAAACAAGTAACCTCGCTCTGATACCAATTGAGAGTACTGGCTGTCACCCAAGAGGGGGGGTGAATTGGGTGATAGGATAAAAACATATAATCTCTGCAATCTTTTGCTTTACAAAATCACGATGAAGACAATCAAAACGGTTGAGTGCACTAAGAAGGATATAATGTTGATATGCAGTAAATTAAAAGAGTTCAGTGAAGAGATAATGCAAACAGAGTTTATCCAGCTACTAATTCCTCGCCTGTATTCATCCTACAGAGGATAAAAAAAATATGTTAGCAGCTTGTTTGTTTTACATTCGATGCAATTAAACCCCTGCAAGTTGCAACAACAACTCCATCACAACTGACTCTGATTCTTTGTTTCCCACATCATGCTTTGCAAGCACACAAACTTTCGTGCTCCTCAAGATGCCTTATTCCTAAACCAACCAATCTTAACTTTAATCTCAATTTCTCCCAAACATCTCTACAATTAATTCCAAATTATCATCAGGAATCATTCAAAAAGTATTCCTACAACATCCATGAAAGTTCCAGATGAGAGTACTGGCTGTCACCTAAGAGGGGGGTGAATTGGGTGATAGGATAAAAACATATAATCTCTGCAATCTTTTGCTTTACAAAATCACAATGAAGACAATCAAAACGGTTGAGTGCACTAAGAAGGATATAATGTTGATATGCAGTAAATTAAAAGAGTTAAGGGAAGAGATAATGCAAACAGAAACTCAGAATCCCTAAAATGTCTGAGTTTCTGTTTAACTCTGGCACAAGAGAAGCCTACCACAGGTTTTACGAACACAGGTTCACCTGCCAACCTTTACAGAGTTTTAGAATTCTTCTAAACACTCCCCCTTACTACCCGTAAGGTTACCACCCAGTTCTCAAAGCACCAAGCTAGGGAACTACCTCAAACAGTAGAGGATTTTAATAATAAAGTTCACTCAATGAACAGATTGTGATAAACACTTAAGTACAGAGTAATGTATAATGAAATACAACTAGAGCTTAATAATCTGAACAATGTATTGCTCTAGCTCTTCTTTTCTAACGCTCTTAATCTGAGGAGTTTGCAATTCTGTATAATGCTCTGTTCATCGCTCGTTTTATTCGTTCGTTGATCGCTCGCTTTTTGGAAGCAAATCTTGTTCTATTTATATCTTCAAATATTGCCTTTTGATTCGTCTTCATATGGCCGTTAGAATATCGTCGTTGGAAGTCCATAGCCGTTGGAGATAGATACTGTTCTTCAGCTAATTCAAACTTCTGATCTAGCTTCAACTGTTCATGCGTAGAGTAGGCTAGACTGCGCGTTCTGAACATCTTTAACACCTGTACTTTCATAGCAGCTTTTTCAGTAGCTGATTTAACCTTTGCCTAATGCGCCTTGGGGTTAAAATCACAATAATTACCAAGGATTGTGTAAAGTGGCACAACCCCAGATCGTTTCACTTGAGGAGTCCTTCTAAACAACCTAAGCTAACTAAATGCAATTAAAACGATAAAAAGGGTATGGGGGTTTTGGTTTGAAGATTCATTTACTAAAGCTATTAACAAAAGCAGTTACTTGTTTTTGGTATTTTAGATTGATAAGTGAAAAGAGTTTGGATTAGGGGTGATTCGATAAAACGGGCTTTGGTAGTGCTTCGGTGACTCAAATGCTTCTTTCAAAATGATTTGAGGGAGTTTAATTTACCAAGTCTAATTGAAAAATCCCCAAGCAACCACTAGGGGTCCACTAGCCCTAATTAATGACTAATCTAGCAACCACTTTCATAGCCATTACTTAGGGTTAGTGTTAAGATCCACTTGGTTTGTGAAATGCCTTGAACCAAATACAATTTAACTCTCATGAAGTGCAACCACAACATTCATGCATGGAAGAAATTGACTATAACCACTAGCAACCACTAAAATGGCTACAACCAAGAATACAACCACAAGTAGATAGGAAATTATATCTCAATCACATTAAATTCAAAGCATACACAATATAGTTCACAAACATGGATAGCAATCACATATCCCAAGTCTTAAATCCATATACAAGACCAATACAAAAGAGTAGAAGCCAAATACAAAGGAAATAAGAAATTGTAGACTAGAAACTCCCCTATGTTGGCCCATGAAGCTAGAGCCACCTTCACACCACCAAAGCACCAAGAACTTAGCCTCTCATGTCTTCAAATTCGTGCACTAGATGACCCATGATGATAGCCTCCATGAATGAAGAAGATGGAAGGAAATATGGAGTGGAAATGGAAGGTGGAAGGAGAAAGAACAAGAAAATCAACAAGAATGGAGATGAATTTGAGTGGGTGGATGAAGATTTGGATGAAGAATGAAGATGAAGAGCAAACCCTAGCAGAGAGGGTGATTTTCGGACCTGAGGAGGCTTGAACAATGAAGATAGGTCTGAAATTTATCTTATATACTCCCCCAAATATGTCTGAAACGCACAGCAGAACATCAGATTTCGGGGCCTCGCCGTGGGCCTCTCACGGCGAGGGGCAGAGAGTGTGCATAAATGGGGGCCTCGCCGTGGGCCTCGCCGTGGAAGGCTCACGGCGAGGGACAGAAAAGGGGTGCATAACAGGGGGCCTCGCCGTGGGCCTCGCCGTGGAAGGTCCACGGCGAGGGGCAGAAAATGGCCCATTAGGAGGGGCCTCGCCGTGGCCCTCGCCGTGGAAGGTCCACGGCGAGGGGCAGAAACTCAGAATCCCTTCTTATGCTTCCTTGCGCTCCGTCAGCATTCTTGTCCGCAACTTGGCTCTTCCATTGGGTATGCTTACTTTTGATGATGTCAAATATAGAGATAAATGTAGGAAGCAAAAAGTGTGGATAAAGTGTTTATCTCCTACTACATGTTTGCCATGTGTTTACTGTGATTGAAGTATTGCATATATGATCACATAACATGTCCATAGGCTCAGATTGCATTCATAAGAGCATGTAACTTAGTCTGGAATAAGCTGAGATAAGAATCATAATAAATGTCTAAGTAAAAGAGTGTAGGTTACCTTTGAATGAAACAAGTAAAATCTTATAGGTAACAGATTCTCTATCGCTAAGCTAGATCATATCGATAATAAATCTCTGGAAAGCTTAGGATAACAATGGCTAATGAAGACTTAGCAGTAATCCATTGAAAGAGCAATATCTCTATCGCTAAAAGTCTTCACTATCGCTAATAGAGTGATTTGAGCTAGCCTAAGCAAATAAGAGTAGATCCTATCGCTAGACTCTGTCTCTATCGCTAAGGCCCCTCAGATAACATGAATAAATACTTAAGGGGAAGAATGTTAGATCAGTTAACATAGTTAGCTAGCGATAACAGGATTAGTTATCGATAACAGGATACCTGAAATAATTTTGAATATACATATAACTCAGTATCCTTAAGCTAATGAGCAATCAAGTAACTAGCGATAATGGGATTCGCTACCTATAGAAGAATGCTTATTAAGATGATATAGCTAGTACGCTGAACATTGAACTAAAAGAATATGCTAGCGATAATGTTCATGTCTATCGATAGAAAATGCTTGATGAAATTCTTTAGATGATATATTGTCTCTATCTCTTTGAGCTAATGAAATGCACTATCGATAACATCCACTGCATGAATACTTGTTTAGCTAATAGCTCTAAGTGCAGGACTTACTCTGTCAAGCTAGCGATAGCAAAGGAAGCTAGCGCTAGTGAAAAAGCTGACAGCAAGTACAGGAGTAGGTAGCAGCAGGTTACCGTTACTCACAGTCTCCATCTCTCTTAGCCGATGACTGTCAAACGGCTAGTTCTCCAAGTCTCCAACGGATAGAACTTCATCAAACCATATATAAAGACTTGAAGACAACAGAAACAAGATGATGCACACATGACGCATATACATACAAATGACGAGATGAAACGAGATGAAAAACAGAGGCTCTGCACAGAGTATTAGTTACATATCAGTGAGCCCAGAAATGATGAGATGAGCGTATAAGAAAAGAAGAGCTAGAGCACTCATTGTTCAGATTATTAAGCTCTGATTTGTATTTCATCATACATCTTTTGTACTTCAGTGATTATCACAATCTGTTCATTTAGTGAACTTATTACTTTGATAAAATCCTCTATTGTTTGAGGTTGTTCTAAAGCTTGGTGCTTTAAGAACAGGGTAGCAACCTTACAGGTTGTAAGGGGAGTGTTTAGAAGGTTTCTAAAACTCTGTAAAGGTTGGCTGGTAATCCCGTGTTCGTAAAACCAGTGGAAAAGGTTGGCTGGTGATCCCGTGTTCGTAAAACCAGTGGGAAGGGTTGACAGGTGAACCTGTGCTCGTAAAACCTGTGGTAGGCTTCTCTTGTGCCCGGTTTAAACAAGATAGTGAAAAATCTCAGGTGGAGCCTGAGGACTGGATGTAGGTCAGGGTTGACCGAACCAGGATAAATTCTGTGTGCTTTATCTCTTCCCTTTACTCTCTTAGTTTCCAGCATATCTTCATTATATCTCTCTTGTGCATTTAACATATTTGAAATACTCTGTGATAAACAGAAAAAGGTTTTAAAGATTACATTCACAGTGATTTATAAAAGAGAATTTTAAGTTTTTTATCCTATCACCCAATTCACCCCCCTCTTGGGTGACAGCCAGCACTTTCATCATAAAGCAACATTAATTATTCCAATAAGTTATTCTAGAATCAAGTGTTGTTCAACAATATTTCTTGCTCTCTTGCTCTCTCCCTCCTTGTGTTAATTGACGGGAATCATGCAAACATAAAAAGATGCAAAATCAAAACAATACTCAAACCAGATTTGGAACTCGTTTAGGCTTCAGATATGATCTAACATATATACCTGAACAGAACAAAAAATGAACAAAAAAGGAAGCAGACTTATATCAGAAAAAAGGCAACAGATGAAGGGGATAATACGCTTATGGAGCAAAGAACACTGACGCAATAACAGAAGAAATAGATCACCAAAGGAGCGCCGCCGAATTCATCGTAGACGTAGAGGCGTGCTGCTGAAGGTTGTGCGAGAATAACAATACCTCAAGAAATAGAACTCAGAATACCTTAAGAAATAGAGCAAGAGAGAGAAAAGAAATCAAAGAGAGAGAGAGAGGAAAGTGACGAAATGACAAGAGGAAGAGAGGATGAGTGTTAAATGAGAGAAACTTTCCCTCCATTTTTCATTTGGCCTATAACGGCGCTTTTTTTAAAAAACGCTGCTATAGGTAAAAAAATTCAAAATACATGAAAAAATGGAGGGAAACTTGATAGTACTGGCTGTCACCCAAGAGGGGGGGGTGAATTGGGTGATAGGATAAAATTTAAACCTTTTTGAATTCTTTAAACTCTTACTGAGAATATTTCAAAATATGAAATGGACTGACAGATATAAAAAGATAGACTGGAAATCAAGAGATCTTAGGGAAGAGATAATGCACACAAGATTTATCCTGGTTCGGTCAACCCAGACCTACATCCAGTCCTCAGGCTCAACCTGAGATTTTCACTACCCTCTTGTTTAATCCTGGCACAAGAGAAGCCTACCACAGGTTTTACGAGCACAGGTTCACCTGCCAACCTTTACACAGTTTTAGAATCTTCTAAACACTCCCCCTTACTACCCGTAAGGTTACCACCCAGTTCTCAAAGCACCAAGCTAAGGAACTACCTCAAACAGAAGAGGATTTTAATAATAAAGTTCACTCAATGAACAGATTGTGATAAACACTTAAGAACAATGTTATGTATAATGAGATACAAGATAGAGCTTAATAATCTGAACAAAGAATAACTCTAGCTCTTCTTTTCTAATGCCCTTAGTCTGAGAAATTTGCAATTCTGTATAGAGCCCTGTTCATCTCTCGTTGTTTTTCGTGTATGCGTTGTATGCGTTACTTTTCTCCTGAAGTCTTGATTGCACCATATTTTTATATACTTTTCATTGATAAAATCAGTAGATTATTTCATGTTCTTAGGGTAATTGCACCTAATTAGGGTGATTTCTGGCTTTTACAATCTTTGTTGGAAGTTATTCTAGTCAAGGACAATTTGGGCATAATTAGCATAAATTATTGTTAACCTATTTTCAAGAACATTTGATGCTACCTTAGGTCCATTTTATGTGCAGATCATGAAGGAATATACCCAATGGAAGAGCCAAGCTGCGGACAAGAACGCCGACGGAGCGCAAGGAAGGATTCTGGGTTTCTGCCCCTCGCCGTGGCTCCCCCACAGCGAGGGCCACGGTGAGGCCCCTCCTTCTGGGCCATTTTCTGCCCCTCGCCGTGGACCCTCCACGGCGAGGCCCACGGCGAGGCCCCCTGTTATGCAGCCTTTTCTGCCCCTCGCCGTGGACCCTCCACGGCGAGGCCAATTCTCATGCTTCTCCTCTGCCCCTCGCCGTGGGAGGGCCACGGCGAGGCCCACGGCGAGGCTCTGATACAAATTCTGCTGCGCGTTTTTTCGGGTTTTTTGATTTTAATTGGTAGAATCCGACCCAGAAACCTTATGACCCGACTTCTTCACTATAATTTCGACCTATACCTTCATTTCCTTCATCTTATTCATTCCATTCACTCCCAAGAACCCTAAAAACTCCTCTCATCCACTTCCACCTCCATCTTCTTCACCTTCCATCTTCTTCCACCCTCTTCTTCCATGGATTTTCGGATGGGGCTTCTTCTTGGGGTCCCTCTTGGAGTTTCTATGTTGGATTGAGGAGCTCTTCATCTCTTGAGGATGGGTTGATGGTGTCTCAAGCATGGGTTCTTCATTTGGGGAAGTTTTTCTTTGTTCTAACATATGTATTTGTGATTTCTTCTATGTTTATTTGAACCTCTCTTGGAAGATGTTTGGATTTATGTATTGGATTGAGATTTTGGATATGTATGTGTATGAACTATATGTGTTTATTTTGGGCTTTGAACACTTGAGTTATGAACTCTTATCTACATTGTGGTTGTATGAAGTTAATTTCATTTTAGTGGTTGCTAGTGGACTTAATTGATTGCTTCCATTCATAATCATTGTGATAGCATTTTTATGAGAGCCACAAGTGTTTTGACCCAAAGTATTTCACACATCAAGTGGACTTTAACACTAACCCTAAGTAATGGCTAATGAAAGTGGTTGCTAAATTAGTCATTGATTAGGGCTAGTGGACCCCTAGTGGTTGCTTGGGGATTTCTCTAACTAGACTTGATGAATCAAACCCCAAATGATTTGAACCTATGTTTGTCACCTCACCTAGACTCAAGAGATCCATTCCATCAATTTCACTCCATCCATCCAACCATTCCACCTCATTAAAGAAAAGACAAAAAAATATTGTAGTTAGGCTCATTTTGCATATTTCCTATTAAAACCCAACAAAACCCCTTTTATACTTCATTTGCATGGCATTTAGTTTCCTAGGTTAGTCATTAGGCTCCTTGAGAGACGATCCGGGATCACACCACTGTAGTGCAATCCTTGGTTTTATAAATATTTTGCATTTAACCCCCAAGGCGATTAGGAAAGGTTAAATCAATGGCGCCGTTGCCAGGGAGTCATTTTTGACTCTCTAGGTTAGCTAAGTGTCACTTGAGACATTTAGAAGGGGTAGGAGCCTTTAGGTCATATTTGCATTATTTCACCATTTAGGTTAGTTTAGATGCATTGCATTTTGCATTATTCTTCTTCTTTTTAATTCTTGTTTTAAATTGTGCATAGGTTAAATTGCTTGTGATTCTCTGGGACTTTGGGGATTCTCATTCTTTTGCAGGAAATACCACTCGGACGGAAGAGGCACCTTCTTCAAGCATGGAAGAGTTTCGTAAGGAAAGAGATAAAATGATGGCCAATCTCAATTCTTTCTTCCAATCCTATGACACACATTGTAGGGACCCACCTTCATCCACACCATATTCATACTTCGATGAACCTTACTCACCATATTTCCCTCCATGCCATGAGCCATACCCTTCACCATACCAATCTCCACCATATAAGCCATATCATGAATCTCCCCTCCAATTCAAGCCATCTCCCCATTCCTACCAAACTACATACCAACCACCACCACGTGATCCCTCACCTCCACCCAAACCCATCACACCTAAACCAACTGGGATTGATGCTTTCTTTGATTATCCTGACATGGATGATCGTACAAAGGAACTCAAGAGGATGTATGAGGTCCATAAGGCTCGTTCCATGGAGTTGTATAGAAAGAAGACCACAATTGGTCTCTCCAAGAAATTGGAAGATGAATTGGAAGAGCTAGGGGAGTACCTCAATGCATTCTACCTGCATGTGCTTTGGAAAAGAACGGAAGGAGAAGAAGGAACATTATGGCCTTATGACACTAATGATGAAGAGGAGCCGGGGGCACTTAATGAAGCGCAACATCCCACACCCCTTGTGGAGAACACCCAACCTCCAGTGGCAACCGTTGATGACCTTACACAAGTCGAAGAAATGAAGCAAGCTACTCAACAACCTCAAGAGGAATTGCACTTCCCACTAGGTAATACTCCTATCCTTGAGGAGATTATTCCTTCTTTGGTTGATCCCTTGATTGAACATGCTACTAATCATGAGAGTGAAGATGAGGTGGATGAGGAAATCATTTGTGAATTCCCTCATCGGTTTATTGATGAATATGCTCTACTTAGTGCTTCAAGTAGTAGTAGCTCAATTGAGAATGTTGCTTGCACTATCATGAATTCTTCTTGTAATAACCATGCTTCTCTCCTTAATGCTAGTAAAGATGATGTTGTTGAATCCAATGAGGCTAAATCTTGTTCATGTGTGGAATATGAAATTTGTGTGCATTGCTATGATGTGAAGAAACCCTTACTTGTTGAATTTCGAAAGCATAGTTTTGACACAATGACCACTTTTACTACTGAACATGATGCATCTACTAGTGTTAGGAGTGCTGCAATTTGTAAGCATGTGATAATTGCAAATGAAAGTTACATTGTGCTTGAGAATGTAACATTGTTCCCATTGAATTGCATGATGCTAAGAGTGCACTTGGGAAGGATTCCCCAAGCTTTGCATTTTGATATTTTTGACAACAAGGAATCCTTCCAGCAAATACTTTCTTGTGATCTTCCACCTGACATATCTAAAAATGAAAGTGTTTGTTATGCCTCTCCCACAGTCCAATTTTCTTGTTTTACTCCTACTGATGGGAGTTTGATTGACTTCCTTGGTTGCAATACTTATTTAGATAAATCGTTTCCTTGCCTAGAATTGGATACTGCTGTGTTTGTTGAATCCTTTTTGCAGGAAACACCACAATTCGCACCAAGGAAGGAGCAGGTAGGAGAAGTGGCCCACATGAAGCCACGCATGTTTCTCATTCGAGATGAGAACTTCTCCTACAAGAGTTTGAAGCGTTTTAAACGCAAGGTTGTCCCTCTCCTCTCTTGTACTTTCATTGCCTTCAATTGTTGCATGCTCTTTTGAGATTATGATGAATGATAAGTGTGGGGGAGGGACTGCACCATTAGTAAAAGGTAGACTTAGTGTTAGTTGAGTCAATAACTCCCCATTGTGTTCTCTTGCTTACTGCACCTTACATTTTGATTTTGCATTGGGGACAATGCAAGATTTAAGTGTGGGGGAAGGGTCGTGTTGCCTAGGTAGTCTTTTTGCTTGATCTATTGGTTAAGGGTCGTGTTGCCTAGGTAGTCTTTTTGCTTGATCTATTGGTTTTATCATGTTTATGCCACATTAGAGGTAATTTTTGAAATTTTTTGTCAAAATTTTTCAAAACCAAGGTAGATTGTGCTCCTTAGTTCTTCATTGTGATAAAGGGTCGCATTCATTGCAATGGAGGACCTAGTTGCATTCTTCTACCCTTTTTTAAAACTTGTTTGTGAAAACCTAGTGTGGCAAAATTTTGGAAAACCATGGAGCAAGACTGGACCTTACCCTTTGATTAATGAGCTTCATGAGCAATGGGAAGAATTCTAAGAATTATGCATTTTATCCTTTCAATCTTCAAAGAGCTAGCGATGAGTTATTTTCAAGCATATGCATTGTGTTAATTGGCCCTGCAATTGGATTTTAATTGGCAATTGAGGTTAACCTTGTTGTGAGATTTTTGGGCCTATCTTCCTTTCAAGAGTGTATACTTGCTTGATCATTCAATTTCTAGAACTTGTCTCTACTCTTTGTCAAAGCTAGAATTACATTCATGCATGAAGATGATTTAGGCATTCATTTCATCACCCATTATCCCCAAACACAAACCCACAATATGTCATTTTCCATTTTCAACCATTTTGAGCCATTCCTTGGTTGTAATGCATTAATGTGAATCTTGTGATGAAGCACTAAGTTTGAGCCACTTTTGTTGTTGTTAATGCCATGTATGTGTTGAAAAGAAAAAAAATATAGAAAAGTTCATATAAAAGAAAAAAAAGGGGAGAAAAAGAAGGTTTGAAGAATAAGGCATTCCTTGATGTGGCATCATTATTATTGAAATTATGCTCTCATGTGCTCTGTTCTTAAATTGTGACTTTGAATTGCATTGCAACCTTTCCTTTTCCATAACATGCAATCCATATTGCCTTTTCCATCATTTCAACCATACAAGCCCTTTTGATTCATACATGATTGTATGCTTGAGTGGAGATATTAGATTAGTTACAAGCTTATGGTAAATTGTTGTTTGAGCAAGTTAAGTGTGAAAAGGTCCCACATGAGGTGAGTAGAGGGAAACACTATTATCTTGAGAGTCCTCTTTGCCATTCTTCATCCGAATGCTTTGCCAATTCTCCCTTTGCATATCCTTGATCATGACTCATGCTAGCCTGAGATTATTGATTGGTTAAAACCATTCTTCTTTGCATTGTACCCTTTGTCCAGGAGTACAAAGGTCTAAGTATGGGGGAAATGATTGCACCATATTTTTATATACTTTTCATTGATAAAATCAGTAGATTATTTCATGTTCTTAGGGTAATTGCACCTAATTAGGGTGATTTCTGGCTTTTGCAATCTTTGTTGGAAGTTATTCTAGTCAAGGACAATTTGGGCATAATTAGCATAAATTATTGTTAACCTATTTTCAAGAACATTTGATGCTACCTTAGGTCCATTTTATGTGCAGATCATGAAGGAATATACCCAATGGAAGAGCCAAGCTGCGGACAAGAACGCCGACGGAGCGCAAGGAAGGATTCTGGGTTTCTGCCCCTCTCCGTGGCTCCCCCACAGCGAGGGCCACGGCGAGGCCCCTCCTTCTGGGCCATTTTCTGCCCCTCGCCGTGGACCCTCCACGGCGAGGCCCACGGCGAGGCCCCCTGTTATGCAGCCTTTTCTGCCCCTCGCCGTGGACCCTCCACGGCGAGGCCAATTCTCATGCTTCTCCTCTGCCCCTCGCCGTGGGAGGGCCACGGCGAGGCCCACGGCGAGGCTCTGATACAAATTCTGCTGCGCGTTTTTTCGGGTTTTTTGATTTTAATTGGTAGAATCCGACCCAGAAACCTTATGACCCGACTTCTTCACTATAATTTCGACCTATACCTTCATTTCCTTCATCTTATTCATTCCATTCACTCCCAAGAACCCTAAAAACTCCTCTCATCCACTTCCACCTCCATCTTCTTCACCTTCCATCTTCTTCCACCCTCTTCTTCCATGGATTTTCGGATGGGGCTTCTTCTTGGGGTCCCTCTTGGAGTTTCTATGTTGGATTGAGGAGCTCTTCATCTCTTGAGGATGGGTTGATGGTGTCTCAAGCATGGGTTCTTCATTTGGGGAAGTTTTTCTTTGTTCTAACATATGTATTTGTGATTTCTTCTATGTTTATTTGAACCTCTCTTGGAAGATGTTTGGATTTATGTATTGGATAGAGATTTTGGATATGTATGTGTATGAACTATATGTGTTTATTTTGGGCTTTGAACACTTGAGTTATGAACTCTTATCTACATTGTGGTTGTATGAAGTTAATTTCATTTTAGTGGTTGCTAGTGGACTTAATTGATTGCTTCCATTCATAATCATTGTGATAGCATTTTTATGAGAGCCACAAGTGTTTTGACCCAAAGTATTTCACACATCAAGTGGACTTTAACACTAACCCTAAGTAATGGCTAATGAAAGTGGTTGCTAAATTAGTCATTGATTAGGGCTAGTGGACCCCTAGTGGTTGCTTGGGGATTTCTCTAACTAGACTTGATGAATCAAACCCCAAATGATTTGAACCTATGTTTGTCACCTCACCTAGACTCAAGAGATCCATTCCATCAATTTCACTCCATCCATCCAACCATTCCACCTCATTAAAGAAAAGACAAAAAAATATTGTAGTTAGGCTCATTTTGCATATTTCCTATTAAAACCCAACAAAACCCCTTTTATACTTCATTTGCATGGCATTTAGTTTCCTAGGTTAGTCATTAGGCTCCTTGAGAGACGATCCGGGATCACACCACTGTAGTGCAATCCTTGGTTTTATAAATATTTTGCATTTAACCCCCAAGGCGATTAGGAAAGGTTAAATCAAGTCTTCAAGTCTTTATATGGAGTATTATATTTTTCTATCCGTTGGAGACTTGGAGAACTAGCCGTTGGAAATTTGCTTCAACTAATCTTGCAGAGGATAAGACAGGAGAGACAGATACTGTGAGTAACGTTATCCTGCTGCTACCTGCTACTGTACTTGCATGTCAGCGTATTCAGTAGCGCTAATATTATTTGCTATCGCTAGCTTCATAGTGTGATCTGCACTTAAACTGTTAGCTAACCACATAGTCATATATAGCACAGAGGTTTCTATCGCAAGCTTAATCCATTAGCTCAATGAGATAAAGACAGTATACGGAATATCAGAGCTTTTTATCGATAGCATATTCTCTTGGATTAAAAAGCATCATATCAGCATATATTCTTCTATCGATTGCTTAAACTACTATCGCTAGATACTTGATTTGCTTATTAGCTTTAAGGATACAATTATCAAAGAATTCAGAACTTCAAGGTATCCCATTATCGATAGATAAACATTTTAGCGCAAGCAAACATATCAGCTCTTGATTCATTAGCTCTTAGGCACTAGCTATCTGAAAGATCATTATCTGAAGCACTTATGGTTATCGATAGCTTAACCTATTATCGCTAACTGATTTAGGGACTTAGTTCATTTATCTGCTGGTTTCATCTACTTAGAAGCTCAATGAACTTCTAGCGATGGAACCTTTGCTTAGCGATAGAGGGAGACTTTAGCGATAGATATTAACCTTGATATTGCTAAGCCTTCAATCGCTATTCCTTTCTTTCAATTAGCTATACAGATACACTTAGCGATAAGGATACTCATTCATTATTGGTCTGCTAAGTTATCATTTCTTATTAGCGATATTTTTCATAGATCAGTCTTCATCAAAACTTAAGATTCTAACATTCTTCCCCTTTTTGATGATGACAAAACATAAGCAACACAGGGAAGATAAAATACATTCGAATTAATCAACAAGTACTATTATTGCAATTCATCAGGTAAACAGTTAGGATCAGTCTGAATAATAATACCCTTAGATCGTTCCTTTTTAGATTCGTCAAAATCATGCATGAATGGAATAGGAGGAATACTTAACATGCAATCTAAAAGAGGTGGGTCATCAGAGGAAGCTACGTATGATTTGTATTCAGAGGAATTTCTAAAGGTTAAGGTGTAGCTATTTTCAAAATCCTTTCCAGAGGCTGAGGCAGTGTATTCCTTATCAGGCTCATCAGATAGCTCAGAGTCTGGGTAGAAGAATTTGTCTTGGTCAATATCCTTGGGGCCACCCTTAGCTCTTTCTTCTTCAATTTTCTGGACATGTTCCCTGATAGTAATGCCTGAATAGCCACCCTTTGATTTGTGAAATCTTCTCTGATATTCCCACGCCTGCTTTCCTTGAAAAATTTCTTCTTTTCTCCTCTCTTCTGCCCTTTGAGCAGCTACCTCTGCTTTTCTCTCTATTCTTGCCCTTCTCCTTGCTTCAAATATAGCTTTCTTCTCAAGGGCTTCTTTGTATCTCCTTTCAGCCTCTTCAAGGGCCTTCTTGTCAGTAGCCTCTTTTTCTGCTCTTTTCCTTTCCTCTCTTGTCATTCTGCGAGGACGAGAAGTGGCTATTTCCTTTTCTGGTACTTTTATAGCCTTTTTCTGTTCTTCGAGTTTCTTCTTCAATGCAGCATGCTCAATTCTTCTGGCTTCACAGGAAACCTTCCATTCAGCCATCTCTTTGGCTTCTTTCTTGTCCTTTCTTAAGAGAGCTGATATGGCTCTCTTATCTGCCTCGGCAGCTTCCTTCTTGGCCTTAGCTGCTTCTATCTTATCTTGCTTTAGAATCTCAGCTATGGCTTTCTTGTCTGCCTTATCAGCTTCCCTCTTGGCCTTAGCTGCTTCTTTCTTATCTTGCCTCAAGATTTCAGCTATTACTTTCTTGTCTTCTTTTGACAAATCTGGAGGTAGAGACAGCTTTTCTGATGCTTTGGCTTTTGGCTTTGGGGCTGTCATTTTGATTCTCGGGGCTCTGGTTGAAGAAACTTCTGGAGTCTTGAGAGTGACTTTAAAGGACATCTCTTTCCTTGCTTTTCTCTTAGTTCTCTTCCCTTTCAGACTCTCAGATGAAACTTGACTTTCTTTCTTTTCTGGAGGAGCTTGAGCTTTCTCTTGAGGAAGAGGAGTTCTATGATCTTCTGATGCCATGTAACAACGACCAATATTTCTGATAATTTCCTCAGCTTCTTCAGCTAGCAATGGATCTTTCAGAAGATGCTTTACATTTTGCTCTACATGTTTCTCCCCCTTTTTGTCATCATCATAGGCAAGGGTAAGAGAAGAGAGTTGGGTAGATATTTGAGAAAGGATGGAAGAAGAGAGGTTTTGGGGTAGCGTTAGGGATTGGCCGAATTGGGGGCAAAGTATAGGTGCTATCGCTAGGGGAGGGGCTAGCGATAGTGGTTGATGGTGATGCTTGTGTTTGTTGGCCAGGGTTAGCGATAGGATTCTCTGGAGGTGCTGGGAAATTGGAATGAGAGGGTGAAGGTGCAAGTAAATTGGCTTGAGATGGGGAGCTATCGCTAGTATGTTTGAAGGAGGTAGGAGATGGATAATTACAGAGATGAAGGGAAGAGCTAGAAGTGTTTGGGGTTGAGGGTGTAAGAGTTTGAGCTCGGGAGAAAGTGCTACCGCTAGGATGTGTGAAGGTGAAAGGGGAGGGGTAATAAGTGAGATGAAGAGAAGATGATTGGTGTGAGGAGGAATGGGAGAGATGGGAGGGTGAGTGACACTGAAGAGGGGAATGAGGTGGACTGGGAGGGGAAGATGGAGTAGATGAATGATTTGATGTATGATGAGGTGAGTGAGAAGGAGTAGAAGAGTGTATGTGAGAGTGTAGAATGGGCGAGAGAGGAGGTGATGATGATATACTTTGATGATCATTAACAGGGGCAATACAGAGACTATCTTCTAGATTTCTTACTTGACTCTGAAGTGAAAGTACTGGCTGACACCCAAGAGGGGGGGTGAATTGGGTGATAGGCTATAATTTAATCCTTTTAAAATTCTTTTAAAACTCTTACTGAGATTATTTCAAAAATATGAAATGGACTGACAGATATAAAAGGATTGACTGGAAATTAAGAGAGTATAGGGCAGAGATAATGCACACAAGATTTATCCTGGTTCGGTCAACCTAGACCTACATTCAGTCCTCAGGCTCCCCCTGAGATTTCCACTATCCTCTTGTTTAATCCTGGCACAAGAGAAGCCTTTCACAGGTTTTACGAATACAGGTTCACCTGTCAACCTTATCCACTGGTTTTACAACACGGGATCACCAGCCAACCTTTACAGAGTTTTAGAATCTCTTCTAAACACTCCCCCTTACTCCCCGTAAGGTTATATCCCTGTTCCAAAGCACCAAGCTAAGGAACTACCTCAAACAATAGAGGATTTAAACAATGAAGTTCACTTAATGAACAGATTGTGTTAAACACTTAAGTACATAGAAGCATAAGAAGAAATACAACTAGAGATTAAAGATCTGAATATATTTCTCTAGCTCTTCTTTTCTAATTCTCTCAATCTAAAGAATTTGCAATTCTGTATAGAGCTCTGTTCATCTCTTGTTTTCGTTCGTTGATCGATCGTTGTTTTTGGAAGCAACTCTCTCTGTACTTATATCTTCTTGGATTGCCTTTTTGATTCGTCTTCATATGCCCGTTAGAATATAGACGTTGGGAACTTCTAGCCGTTGGAGATCCAAGCTTTTGATTTGGTTTTAACTTTTTATGTGTAGAGTAGGCTAGACTGAGAGCTCTGAACACCTGTACTTTTATAGCAGCTTTTCAGTAGTGCTAGCATGCTTTGCTATCGCTAACTGCATAGCATAATTTCTGCAATTTAGACGTTAGCTGAACAGATAAACATATAATGCATAGCAGGTGTTATCGCAAGCATAGTCCATTTGCTCAACGAGATAGATGACATTTATATCAGCTAAGGATCTTTATAAAGCATTCTCTATCGATAGATATACCATTATCGCTAGCATATTTTCTCAGATCAATATTTAGCATACTAGCTGACATCTCAAAAATAATCTTCTATCGATAGCTAATCTTATTAGAGCTAGATACTTGATTTGCTTATTAGCTTTAAGGATACAATTATCAAGGAATTCAGAACTTCAAGGTATCCCATTATCGATAGATAAACATTTTAGCGCAAGCAAACATATCAGCTCTTGATTCATTAGCTCTTAGGCACTAGCTATCTGAAGGATGATTATCTGAAGCACTTATGGTTATCGATAGCTTAACCTATTATCGCTAGCTGATTTAGGGACTTAGTTCATTTATTTGCTGGATTCATCTACTTATGAGCTCAATGAACTTCTAGCGATGGAACCTTTGCTTAGCGATAGAGAGAGACTTTAGCGATAGATATTAACCTTGATATTGCTAAGTCTTCACTCGCTATTCCTTTCTTTCAATTAGCTATACAGATACACTTAGCGATAAGGATACTTATTCATTAATGGACTGCTAAGTTATCATTTCACATTAGCGCTAGATTTATGATTCAGTCTTCATCAAAACTTAAGATTCTAACATGAAGCTCCTGGATATGCTTTAGTAATTCCTCTTTTTGTGCATCCACGGCAAAGGCAAACTCAGCAGATAGTCTGAAGACTATTTCCTCCACAGCTTCCTTTGAAAAACTTAATGCTTGATTTTCAACAGATGGAAGAGATGGAGCTCTTCTGGATTGAGCTTCTTCTTCTTGGCAGTCAGGCTGAGTAGACGAGGCAGAGACCTGAAAGGCTTGAGACTTGAAGCCTGAAGTTCCTCTGACTGGGCCAATTGAGATCCCCATCCTCTTCACGGTGGAGATTGTGACTTGCTTACATTTCTTATTTTCTCCACACTCGATAGATCTGATTTTGGAATGCTCCAGAAGCAAGGAGATCAATTGAGGGTATGGAAGTGGAGCCTTGGCAGATTTTTCAGACATGAATCGCAGCAATTCCATACACACTATTTGTCCCGGATTTAAGGGTATCTTCTGGATGAGTTTGGCCAACCAGGGATTGTCAATCTTGGCAAAACTGCTGAAGTTCCCAGATTTGTGAGTCATAAGCCTGGTGTACACATAGTGAAGGATTCGATTTAGCACAGGCATGTCTGCAGGCTTCTTGGATGAAGTCTCATATATTTCAACGAGTTCTTCATCTGAATATTGCTCAGTCATGAACCACTTGTTGTAATATACCCCATAAATTCCCAACATTTTGTTGATAGCAGACCATCCAAAACTAAAACTTCTTCCTCTGATAGTGGATTCAAAGGATACGTCTTCATTGTAATCATTCTTCACACTCACCCAGTTCTGGTATGGCAGTAGCCAATCATCTAAGTTAAGGCCCTGCTCCTTGAAATACTTCAAATCTACCCAGACTGCTGCCCTATCTAAGGTTCCTTTTTCTGCAAAGAAAGCGCTGGGAGATTCTAAAGGATCTGATACGAAAGATAGACCTGAAGGGGTTCGTTTTTTACGCTTCTGGCCTGATTCAATCACCTCTTTTGAGAAGGATACACTTTTCTGGGTTCTGTGCCTTTTACTAGAGGATTGGGTAGAGGGTTTAGCGCTAGAGGTAGTCTCAAGATCATTCACATTTGGGAGTTTTGTTCTGGCCATTGCTGGATTAGGGTTCTTAGAGATGCAGAAATATTTTCGAGAAAGCTAAGAGTGCTCAGATAGAGTTTGAAGTAGAGGAGAATGAATGAATGCCAATACAAAATGATTCACCTTTATAAGTTTTAGGGTTTAGGGTTTTACCTTGTGTGAAGTACACCAACTATCGTTTCGAATTCTGAGTCCTTTAAGTGACTTGCTATCGCTAAGAAAAGCAGCTATCGCTAGCAGGCATGATCCCACGCTGAGTAAGTGACTTTGTCATCACTTTCTCCTTCCACGTTTTACCTATTGATAGCCGACTTTGCTATCGATGATTTTTCAGGCTAGCGATGGCAATCTTAGCTCAAACTTAGCTCTATTCTGCATAAACTAGCGATAGTGAAACTCACTATCGATGGGTCAGAATGCAAAAACTTAAGATTCAATCATTTGAAGCAGATTTTATAGAACAAAATAAATGTCAATCATTCAAAATGATGGCCTCAATATTATGCTATTTAATCCAATCATAAAGTTCAGCTCATCAAGACTTGAGTAAATTTCCATATAGATCAAGGTCTTGAAGCTTACTCTCCTTGTTACCTCTACCTTAGGTACTTGGAGGATTACTTTGGCTCACCCAAGAGGGTCTAATAAGCTTGTGCTTGGGTAGCCATGTTCTATCATGAGAGATAGAATTCAAAAATCTTCTTCTTGATGTATGAGGAATTCTATTTCTCTTGTTTTCCTCAAGGTAATTGAATGGTACTTTGTGGTAGCTCATTTTTGAGGTAGAACTTGTTCTTCTTGTTGCTGTCCACTGCTTCTTATGATTTGTACTAACAGTTGCAGCAGTGGCGTTTCCATGAGTTCTCCTTCTATATGTAGATTCTATGAATCTTTCCTTTGAAGTATGAGAAACTCTTGGATTCTTCTTTGTCGACTTTGTACCATGATGTCCATTTCTTTTAGAGCTAAACTGCACAGATAAAATACTAGATGGACATTTTGGTACCCATTTATATTTGGGTCCTTCATTGTTAGCCTTGGACCTTACATGTCCTTTTGGAACCCAAATAAAATTATTTTTCATATTTAAATTTCTTCTAATATAACATGTGAGAGAAATATGACCAGATTTTCCACAATAATGGCATATAATAGAATGATGTGCAACATGAGGTTTTATACAATTATTGTGATGGTCAGAGGAGTGCAAATTTAAATTGTTTTCATGCAAAAGACCTTTCTTCCCAAAGCATTTTTCAGCATAATTTAAAACATCTTCAGTCCTTGAAATATGATTTGAGATAGGTTGAAAATCAGTTTTATGAAGATCAAAATTGTTTTTCTCAAAAACACAGGGATAGGAATCGTATACCATAGATGCATCTTGGTAGACATCTTCCTCTAGATCTTCTGTGTTGACTAAATCTTGGAAGGGTGAATTGGGTGATAGGATAAAATTAAAACCTTTTTGAATTCTTTAAACTCTTACTGAGAATATTTCAAAATATGAAATGGACTGACAGATATAAAAAGATAGACTGGAAATCAAGAGAGCTTAGGGAAGAGATAATGCACACAAGATTTATCCTGGTTCGGTCAACCCAGACCTACATCCAGTCCTCAGGCTCAACCTGAGATTTTCACTACCCTCTTGTTTAATCCTGGCACAAGAGAAGCCTACCACAGGTTTCACGAGCACAGGTTCACCTGCCAACCTTTACAGAGTTTTAGAATCTTCTAAACACTCCCCCTTACTACCCGTAAGGTTACCACCCAGTTCTCAAAGCACCAAGCTAAGGAACTACCTCAAACAGAAGAGGATTTTAATAATAAAGTTCACTCAATGAACAGATTGTGATAAACACTTAAGAACAAGGTTATGTATAATGAGATACAAGATAGAGCTTAATAATCTAAACAAAGAATAACTCTAGCTCTTCTTTTCTAATGCCCTTAGTCTGAGAAATTTGCAATTCTGTATAGAGCCCTGTTCATCTCTCGTTGTTTTTCGTGTATGCGTTGTATGCGTTACTTTTCTCCTGAAGTCTTCAAGTCTTTATATGGAGTATTATATTTTTCTATCCATTGGAGACTTGGAGAACTAGCCGTTGGAAATTTGCTTCAACTAATCTTGCAGAGGATAAGACAGGAGAGACAGATACTGTGAGTAACGTTATCCTGCTGCTACCTGCTACTGTACTTGCATGTCAGCGTATTCAGTAGCGCTAATATTATTTGCTATCGCTAGCTTCATAGTGTGATCTGCACTTAAACTGTTAGCTAACCACATAGTCATATATAGCACAGAGGTTTCTATCGCAAGCTTAATCCATTAGCTCAATGAGATAAAGACAGTATAAGGAATATCAGAGCTTTTTATCGATAGCATATTCTCTTGGATTAAAAAGCATCATATCAGCATATATTCTTCTATCGATTGCTTAAACTACTATCGCTAGATACTTGATTTGCTTATTAGCTTTAAGGATACAATTATCAAAGAATTCAGAACTTCAAGGTATCCCATTATCGATAGATAAACATTTTAGCGCAAGCAAACATATCAGCTCTTGATTCATTAGCTCTTAGGCACTAGCTATCTGAAAGATCATTATCTGAAGCACTTATGGTTATCGATAGCTTAACCTATTATCGTTAACTGATTTAGGGACTTAGTTCATTTATCTGTTGGTTTCATCTACTTATAAGCTCAATGAACTTCTAGCGATGGAACCTTTGCTTAGCGATAGAGGGAGACTTTAGCGATAGATATTAACCTTGATATTGCTAAGCCTTCACTCGCTATTCCTTTCTTTCAATTAGCTATACAGATACACTTAGCGATAAGGATACTCATTCATTATTGGTCTGCTAAGTTATCATTTCTTATTAGCGATATTTTTCATAGATCAGTCTTCATCAAAACTTAAGATTCTAACAAAACTTTCCCTCCATTTTTTGTCTATAGCGGCGTTTTTTTTAAAAAGCGCCGCTATAGGTGTTTGAACGAAAAAATGGAGGGAAATTTCCCTCCATTTTTTCCACCTATACCGGCGCTTTTTGTGAAAAGCGCCGCTATAGATCTAAAATATTTTTAAAAATATATAAAATTATGTCTCAACCTATAGCAGCGCTTACCAATATAAGCGCTGCTATAGGTTTCATAAATAAAAAAAAATATAAAAACAGAAAAATATTACCCTATAGCGGCCACTACTATAGAATTATCCTGTCGTGACGCAACAATAGCGGGGCTTATAGTAAAAAGCGCCGCTATTGATAAGCAAGGAGCTTATACCGGCGCTTACCAAGAAAAGCACCGGAATAGAGGTAAGCCTATACTGGCACTTGTTACTAAAAGCGCCGGTATAGGCTTTCAGTTAGGGGTGAGTATCGGTTCGGTTTTCGGTTTTTCGGTTCAAAAACCGAAAAAACCGAAAACCGAAATTGTGATAAAAACAAAACCGAAACCGAAACCGAAAAACCGAATTGTTAACTGTTCGGTTTTCCGGTTATTTCGGTTTTTGGGCTTTTTTTTTCAGATTTGGCCCATACGAAAATTCAACAAAAAAATGAAAAAAAATATATTTAATGTATCTAAATAGTTATACAAATTCTACATCTTGCCCAAACAACTAAACTATTAATTCAACATGTCCAAAAACAAACAAATTCTTAAAATTATACATTATATATCTTGTCCAAAGTAACTAAACTATTAATTCAACATGTCCAAAATAAAGAAAAGTTTAAAACATTCACATGTTTAAAAAGTTTTTTTTTCTTAGAAATCATATTTTATTTGTTTGGATTTTGAGATTTTTTTTATACTTATTAATTGTTATCCTATTTTTAAATAAAATTATTTTTTTTTTCTGTTTTTCGGTTTCAAACCGAAACCGAAAAAACCGATAACCGAAAATGGAAAAAAATGAAACCGAAACCGAAAAATCGAAACCGAAAAACCGAAATGCATTCGGTTTGGTTCGGTTTTTCGGTTCGGTCCGGTTTTTGCTCACCCCTACTTTCAGTTCATACTTTTTATATATTTTTTATTTAAAAACCCTATATCGGCGCTTATTTTGAAAGCACCGGTATAGGCTTGTGAGTCATTATTATTTTTTTTATTTTTAAAATACCTATACCGGCGCTTTATGTATAAGTGCCAGTATAGGCCAGTAAGTAATTTTTTTTTTAATTTTAGAAATCCTCAGAAAGCGCCGGTATAGGTTGTGCCTATACCGGCACTTTATGCAATAAGCGCCATTATAGGCAAAAAAATGGAGGGAAATTCTCCCTCCATTTTTTCGCCCAGGCCGTCACTCACTCCCCCTTCCTTTTTTATTTTTTTTGGCCTCACTCCCGTCTTTCTCCCACACACACTCTCTCCCATCGTGCTCGTACCCCTTCGGCCCAAACCTCCTCTCCACCATTAACGCCGCCCACAGCCACCACTCTCAAACCCTTTCACGGCCGTTTTAGCATACGGCGCCATTTCCTACCATTCTATTCCAACCTCCTTCGTCTTCTTCCTCCTCCTCCCTTCATTTTCTGTTACAAAGAACGACGGTCTTCTGCATCAAGAGCTTTGGGCTTAGTGTAATTTTCTCTCCGGCGTCGCGACAACAGGCTTGTCTCTTTTTCTCTCTCTCAATTTCTAGTTGTTTTCTTGTTTGTTTGTTAATGTTTAGTTTTTTCGTAATTTTTCTTCAGCTTTGGTACTGCTCAGCTGCTAATGTCACTCACATATAATTATTAAAGTAGTGCTGTATGACTATGAAACCATGGTGCTATCTGATTGACTATGTTTTTTTTCGTTTGATTTGATAAGAGTTGTTAACGCCGACCATTTCTTCGTTTTCTTGTCTATATATCCGTTCAATTTTGTGTAGTTGTGTTCATTTATTTTTTCCCCCAATTTTTATCTATTATAGGTCTGCCATACATTGTGCTAGTTTGTTCTTTGCCTTCTTGCTATGCTTCTGCGATATGAACTAGTAATATGGATATGTGATTTTTAATTTTCTAACTATATTGTGACTGAATTTGCTTACCGTGTGGTTTACTGTTTTAAAGTGGCTTTTCTATACATGATTGGGAGTGAGGAGAAGATAATGTTGGCTAACCACAAGAGATTAACTTTTTTTTTACAAACATAATCCTATTTACCGTGGCATGACATCAAAATTTTATTGATGTCACATTGTTCATTTTATAGATTCTAGTAGGGGGAAAGTCTCCTTTATTATCTACATGTAATCAAGTAGATAGGAAAAAATTGAAGTACGATTTTTTACAATAGTTTGGAGGAAAATGCTACTTAAAAAACTCAAAATTTTTAAATTTTGATAGATAACCATACCAAGAATTATGATCTTTAAAAAAAATCACAGAAGAGATTCTACTTGCGACAATATATTTTAACTTAGTCTTGATTACATGCTGGTAAAAATATATTGACCATTTGTATATAAGTGGTTCATTTATTTAATTAATGAGTTTATTTATGTTGTAGGGACCTTAAGAAGTATTTGCTTGGCCCACATTCTTCATCAAAAGAGAAAGTAAAAGAAGTTGTTCAGGTACAAACATTTTATGTTGGGTTATGAGACAAAACTGTATGGTATTTTATTTTACTTGTATGAAAATTTTGTTTTGTGGAACTATTAATACTTTATATATGCTCTGTGAATTCTGTTGTGGTGGGCTATGGAAATATATTGAGTTGATGTTGTTTATATAGTTGGCAATCCATTTCTATGTAAAAAAGAGAGGGCCTTGAGCCTGGGAACATTCATTTTTTTAGCTGTTATGCTGCCGATTTTTTGTTAAGAAAATAAGGTAACATCGTAAGGTGGCTACCTATTGAGTAAGTTATATACATCTTACCAATAGTTTCCTTTAGTAGGTTATAATGTTGGATCGGAAATGGATGTCTTGTGATCGACGTTCAAGGGAATAAATAGATGGAGCAAAAGAGTTCATTGAATTTGCTGCTGAGCATGCAGAGAATTCTAACAGAATTATGTGTCCTTGTATGTCTTGTTTATATGCAAAGCGTCTTCGCCCTCTTGACTTGTTGTTTCATTTAATTTGTCATGGAATCGATCCGTCTTATACACGTTGGACTAAGCATGGTGAGACGTATGAGTATTCTGGCGGAGACCGGGTACTTGATGTTAGTAGCGCTTCAAATGTAGTTGACACAGACATGTGTGATGAGAGCGATGACCTTGAAGAAATGTTGAATGTGGTGGGTGAGGAGGATCCTGAAATATTTCAGACTCTGAAGAGTGATGCATAGACACCGTTATATGTGGGATGCAGCAAATACACAAGATTGAGTGCGGTGCTTAAATTGTATAACCTGAAAGCGCGATATGGTTGGAGTGATGCAAGTTTCACTGCACTGCTTTCCGCTCTGCGAGATATACTCCTAGAAGGGAATGTACTCCCCTCGAAAACATACGAGGCAAAGCAAATTCTCTGCTCGACCGGTATGAAATATGAGAAAATACATGCATGTCCCAACGACTATATTTTATTCCGGAACCAGTATGAGTCATTGGAGGAGTGTCCGAAATGCAACACATCTCGGTATGGAAAGAAAGGTAACGGTCCTTCTAAAGTCTTGTGGTACTTTCCGATCATTCCAAGATTGAAGCACATGTTCAATAATGCGGATGTTGCAAAACTTTAGACTTGCCATGCCGATGAAAGGATTAAAGACACCAAGCTTAGGCACCCCGCATATGCTCCCCAATGGAAAAAAATTGATTATGAGTACCCTGAGTTCGGTGAAGAACCAAGAAATCTACGGCTTACATTGGCAATCGATGGAATCAATCCGCATGGAGTTCAGAGTAGTACTCACAGCACATGGCCGGTGATTATGATGATATACAACCTGCCCCCAAATTTAATCATGAAACGCAAATTTATGATGCTTTCCATGCTTATTTCTGGGCCTAGACAGCCCGACAACGATATAGTCATCTACTTGGATCCCTTAATTGAAGACTTGAAACATATGTGGAACTCGAGTGAGATGGTTTTTGGTGGCTGTAAGGAAGAAAGTTTTAAATTGAAAGCCATGTTGTTTGGCACGATAAATGATTTCCCAGCATACGTTAATTTGTCCTGATACAACATCAAAAGATATGGTGCGTGCCCTGTATGTGAAGATGATACCCATTTGATGCGACTGGATCATTGTAAGAAAAATGTTTACATGGGACATCGGAAGTTCTTGCCGTTAAAACATCGTTGGCGTAGGTGGAAAAGGCATTTAACGGGAACTCAGAAGAAGGTAGGCCACCAAGGACATTGAGCAGGGATAGCGTTTTTGAAAAGGTGAAGGCGTTGGAAAACGATTTTGGTAAGCCTTTCTCAAAAAATGTGTTGACAAGTGGTTGGAAGAAGAGATCCATATTCTTCGAACTCCCGTATTGGAAGTCCTTATATGTTAGGCATTTTCTTGATGTGATGCATATTGAAAAAAACATCTGTGATAACCTAATTGGCACGTTGCTGAATATGCATGGGAAAAGTAAGGATGGTGTCAATTCGATGTTAGATATGGTCAAGGTGGGAATAAGACAAGAGTTAGTACCTGTCGAGAGAGGATACCGCACTTATTTACCTCCGGCAGCTTACACCCTTTCGAAGAAAGAGAAAATATCATTTTGTGAGTTTCTGAATGGAATCAAAGTTCCAGAAGGCTACTCCTCAAATGTAAAGAACCTTGTGTCCATGAAAGAGTTGAAGTTGAAGAACCTGAAATCTCATGACTGTCACATCCTAATGCAACATTTCTTACCGGTCGGCATACGCAACATTTTACCTAAGAAATTACGGAGCACGATCACCAGACTTTGTATGTTCTTCAAGCTCATTTGTAGTAAAGTGGTTGATACAACAAAGTTACAGGATTTGCAGAGACAGATCGTTTGTATCCTGTGCGAACTTGAAATGTATTTCCCCCCTTCATTCTTTGACATCATGGTTCATCTTACAGTATACTTGGTCAAAGAGGTTCAACTGTGCGGCCCAGTCTATTTGAGATGGATGTACCCAATTGAACGATTCATGAAAGTTTTAAAGGGGTATGTTAAAAATAGATATCGACCAGAGGGGTGTATTGCTGAACGATATATTGTTGAAGAAGCGAGTGATTTGTGTGCAGATTACCTATCAAAAATTGAATTTGTTGGTTTACCGAAGTCTCGTCATGACGGGAGATTAACGAGGAAAGGAATAAGTGGGTTCAACTTAATACGCATTTTGAATGTTGAAAGGGAGTTAGCTCACTTGTATATTCTTCACAATACTCTTGAGGTTGAACCATTTGTTGAAGAATACAAAAAACTTCTTTGGGAAATACACGGTGATAGAAATGAGAATTTGATTACAAAGGAGCACAACAAGCATTTCATTAGATGGTTCAATGCGCGTATTCGTCAGCAGGTTGAGCTTAACGCTGGATCAGTTTGTAAAAGATTGTTCTGGCTGTCGAAAGGACCGGGTTTGCACGCATTTTCTTACACTGCCTATGCAATCAATGGTTACACATTCTATACAAAACATCAAGATGAGAAAAGTACAATGCAGAATAGTGGAGTCACAGTTGTTGCCGAGGCATGGCATATATCCAGTGCAAGAGATACAAATCCCGTCTATGCACGTACATATGTTGTACTTTGGTGTGATTGATTGCATTTGGGAGTTAGATTACACCATGTTCAGAGTTCCTGTGTTCCGATGTTAGTGGGTTAACAATAATAGTGGACGGGGGTTAGATGATTTTGGATTTATATCGGTTGACCTTTCTAAAGTTGGATATAAGGATGATCCTTACATTCTACCGTCTCAAGTAGCACAAGTGTTTTACATTGCAGATCCTTCTAAGAAGAATTGGTCAATTGTCATGCAGTCGAACAAAAATTATGCCAAACAAGTTGATGATGGAAGTAGTGATGAAGATATGAATATGATAGAAGATGATCTTTCCTTTGATACATTACTGTCAGAAGACTTTGATGCAGACGGATATGATGAAGAAGATGAGCTTGTTTATGTAAGGCGTGATCATGAAGAAGGCATTTGGGTCAACACAACCCTAAATCCAACAAAAAAGAGGAAGCAAACAATATTGGATAATGTAACAATGAGGAAAAAGAGTCGAATGCCATCAAAGTGATTTAAGTTTATATGTATTTAATTATTTTTTATTATGAATTATTTCATTATATGCATATGCATGCACTAAAATCATATTTTGTTTAATTACTTTACAGGATAATGGATCCCAACCTACATGAGGAGGAAGATGCACAACTAAGTGCCTGGCCAGATATTGATGAGGGTAGAGCACATTTTGAGGACCTAGTTCATCGTAGCAAGACCATTATGCGTGATGTCCTTAAACGTAGAGCTAAGGGACAAAAGACAGCCCTTGTATGGAACGACAATGGCCAACTAGTTGGAAAGAGTGCTAAGTCCCTTACCGGTTTCGTTGGATGCATTGTTCGTAATAAAGTTCCTATTACAATTACATATTGGAGAAAAGTAAGCAGAGACAAACGTGACGAGATTTGGTCAGAGGTTCAGGTAAGCTACTTTTTTACAATTAAGTTTAATTTGGTCATGATGACATTGTAACTAACAAATTTAATATGATTTCTTTTGTTACAGACTGTGTTTCATATCGATGAGACTCACAGGAAGTACGTCATGATGAAAGCTTCAAAAATACACAGAAACTTCCGTTCAGCTTTGTCCACATTATATATGAGAGATGAAAACGGGGAGGTTGTTCCAACACCCCCATCTACACATGAAGATGTCATAACTCAAGCACAATGGGATGAATTTGTGCAATCATGTATATCAGAGGAGTTTCAGGAAAGGAGCCAAAAAAATAGCCAGGTGGCTAAGAGATGTAAGTATCCCTATTTAGGTAGGCGGAAAACATTTCCATAATTGGAGTATGAAATGGTATGTTAGTAATGCACTTTTGCTTCCAAAATTGTGTATAAATGTTTATGTAATTAATTTAAAAGTTCACTTGTTTTACCTTGATAGATTCAGGAACAGGGTTTAGAAGTCAGACCTCCACGGTTTAAGGTCTGGATCAAAGGACACTCCAAAGACGACGGTACCATCATTCACGATGAGGTTAGAAGAGTCCGTGAACGATGTGTAAGTCATTCTCTTGGACTTTGTAATTTTTTATTAGTGACTTTGCTAACTAAATAACTAATAATCCTTCTTGTTATAGGATATGTTAGCACAAGAATCACCCGATGAGGTCACCATATTTGGCCATGGTGATATCCTCAGCAGAGCACTTGATTGTCCTGAGTATTCGAGCCGTGTTCGGGGAACGGGTGTAGGGGTCACGCCTTCAGCTTACTTTGGCCTCCAAAAGCGGGTAACACAAAGTGAAGTTTCTGTGTTGAAAGATGAAGTCAATACTCTGAGGGAGATTGTGCTTGAAATGCAAAGAAGGAATGAGGAAATGCAAAGACGACAAGATCTGATGTACGAATTTTTCCAGCGTAACAATGTTGGATCACAAATGTCGAACTTCATGAAACAAGGTAACATTCCTTCCTGTGAGAGTCCAAGCATCAGGGATAGCTGTACGATGCCTAGGGCTCAAATTCCTCAGGTAATTCTTGTCTTTTGTACTTATAAACTTGTAGTGATACTGTTATATTATCGATTGGGAGCTAACGTTGTCAATTCTTTTGTAGGGTAAATCAAAGTGCAACCTGTATAAGGATCAATCTTTCAGTGAAGTAGTTGCGATCGGTACGGTCTTCAACACTTCAAACAGGACCATGCACAATTCTCCGTTGCCCTCAAATACATTGAGGGTTATGATTGAAGTCTCCCACAACAGGGATGTACCGTTACCATTCCCTACTCCTGATGAGATGACTAGGGTCGGAGATGTTGTTGGTGCATATGTTGCTTGGCCCATCAGTTTGATTGAGCCAATACCACAGGTGGTTATTTACTAATAACGTTTAGACTATCATTCTTTGTTTTGGAATAACACTCTTTTACTATTTATAAGTTTTTACAGGGTACAGAGTCTCTGGGAAAGAAAGCACAAGTGGCTAATGTAAAAGGTACCGGTGGCTCAGCTGCTCAATTGAAGAAAAAGAGTTCACGAGCTAGTCCAGTGTCACAGGTGGTTATTTGCTAATTAATTTAAACTAACACTCTTCTTATTGGAAGAATTTTTTAAACTTTCTATTTATATGGTTTATAGGCAACAAAAGCAAAGGGCAAGAAGAAAGTACAAGTGCCTGCTCCTGTTATCCAAGATACAAGTGTTGAAATGCCAAATCGTGCTCGATTGCGAGCATTTGCAGCTACCGTATCTCCCGATGCTACTGTCACAATCCCATTCAATAGGCTTATATTTGGCGAGTCAAATTTCAATGAGCTTCTTTCTAGGGATTAGGTCATGGAGGTGCTTGACAAAAGATGGGTCGGTGCTACGGTCATCAATTTATGGATTAGGTTTATATGTGTTTCTATTGTGGTTTCATTCAATGTCATAAGTTCTACACTAATTAGATGTTTGTATGGTTTCTTTGAAGGCACTTGCATGAAGAAGTCATAGTCTCCGAGGACAATGTCTAGTTCGAATTCATAAACCCTTATTTAATAGCACAAATTGAGGGTGCAAAACGTGATGATCAATTCAAAGCGATTAAGAGGCGTTTCACTTTAAAGGCAACAGACAGAACTTTATTCTTAGCTCCAATTAATACAGGGTAAGTGTATAAGCATGATAGCTTTCATCATATTCTTAGCTCCAATCATCATTGATATATATACTGACATAACGTTATAAAACGTCTTAGGCTACATTGGGTTTTTCTTGTCATCAATCTGACAGTACAGTCGGATCCACTTATTTACTATTTGGATCCTATGGAATCTGTTGAACCAGATAATCGCCCGGATTTGATGCGTTTCTTCAATGAGTAAGTGAATGTCAACATTATTTGAATGTGTTGTATTATTTGTCATTTTATATGACCGACCCAAGCTACTAAAATTAATTTAATATGTTTTGTTTCCAGAGCATTGACTAGTTATCGGGCTGCTGATGGGTACAATTATTCCAAAGCCCATGACATGAAAGATGCTTATCCGTGGCTCAAAGTTCAGGTTTTACAAGTTATTCAATTTTTCAAACAATCGTTACTTAAACCATAACGTAAACGTTTTTTATATGATATTCTGTATTTTTTGTTACAGTGCCCACATCAACCCAATAACAACGACTGTGGATACTATGTCATGCATTATATGAGGGATATCGTATCACGTGATCGAGATAACATCCCATTGACAATAAGTTTTATATTTTTCCTAATCTAAGTGTTTGTACTTGTTAGATTTCAAGTAAATTTAATTGTCATTTAAATTTCTTTGAGTAGTATAACCCAGACGCACGTTGCTTCATGTTGTCAAGGGAGAAAATGAAAGCGCTAATTGAAGAATGGTGTAGTTATGTACACCCTTTGTTCTCTCAAATTAGATAGTCTAGTAGTATGTATGCTTTTATTTCGTAATTGAAGTTTTTGGTTTAATTGTACATCTTGTTCTCTGTTTGAGCCACTGGTGTATATGGATTATCTGGAATTATATAGAATTGCTGGAATTTTTGCAATGATGCAGGAAGGTGTGAATTAAAAAATAAAATGTTTATTTTAAAAAAAATTAAATCTATAGCGGCACTTTTTATTAAAAGTGCCGCTATAGGGTACATATAGTGGCCCTTTTACAATAAGCGCCGCTATTGGTCTTCTAAATTATTTATTTTAAAAAAAATTATAATACCTATAACGGCGCTTTATGGGGAAAGCGCTGCTATAGGCGTAACCTATAGCGGCGCTTTTTAAAATAAGCGCCGCTATAGGTATTTTAAATTTTACAAATTTATTAAAATGAAAACCTAAAGCGGCGCTTATTTATTGGAAAGTGCCGCTATATATAACCTATGGCGGTGCTTTTTAAGCACCGGGATAGGTCATCTGACCTATCGCGGCACTGGTTATAGCGGCACTTTATAAGCGCCGCTATAGGGGCAAAAAAGCGCCGTTATAGGTGTTTCTATAGTAGTGGGAGCTTATGTCTATAAGCGCCGCTACAGGTCTAGACCTATAGCGGCGCTTATTTGTATAAGCGCCGCTATAGGTAATCACCACAGCAATTGCGGCTCTCAGAGCAGTAATCGCCGCTATTGGGGCACCACAATAGCCCATTTCTGTAGTAGTATAAGGTTTTAATCCTTTGGTTAATTTTTGGAGTACTCTATGGTTAGGTGGCTCAGTACCCCTTTGCAAGGCAAATTTTTTATAACCTAATAGTTATAACTAGAAACCATGCAGGAATAGTTACCTTACTATTAACAAACAGATTGTTAATAGTGACTGGAAGGTGTACATAGCACACTTGTTATAAGGATAATTGCTATTATTAGATTTGTACAGGTTTATGAATTTTTATGTATGGTAATGAATAAAATAAACTGCTACTGAGATTTAAAAAAACTTCACCCTTTCCTAACATATTTCAGCTTAGCAGCTTGGAAGAATCTAGCTGAGGAAGAAGGCAATATTGATAATAGTTTTAATTATATTAATTTATTTTACCTGTGCTTGGTAGAATGAATTAATTTAAATTATTATTATTCATGTTGTATCATTCATTCATGAGGAGGTCCGATCACGAGCACATGTTTGGCCAAGTTATTATTTTGATTATAATTATGATTTGTATATTTAATTATAGATAAATATATTAGGATTAAAGTTACTTTTAACTCCCTAGGTATTATCAAATGAAATTAGGTACTAAGGATTGAACCTAGCTACTTAATTGATTTATAAATCATTTAAGATTTTACAATTTTTTCAATTTGTTAGTGTAATATCCGAAGAATCTCAAAAGCTCTTAAGTAGTAGTTTTAGGAGCATTAAGGAAATCAGTAGAAGTCAATTTGGGCCTCAAGAAAATAGAATTATTTTGAGATTCTAGAAGGGGGATTAGTAATTAAATTAAGGGCCCAAAATAGTTAAAGACTTGTAGAACAAGCTTGGAAGGAAAAGACTAAATTATAAAGCCTTGATAAACAAGCTTGCGATTTAAGATAATTTATATGTTTAAGTCCTTAATTGCACAATTAGTAAAGGATTAGCACTAAAATAAATTGGGCATAGATATTATCCTGACATCTGTTCGCACCGGCCGCAACTGCATGGGTCGCGCCAAGTAATAAAGTGATGAGTAAAGTATCGTTCCCACGAGGATTTGGTTCCAAAACCCGGTCAAGCAATGATTGTCACACTCTCGCCCAATTTGAGTGATTCAAATGTTGAGATTGAAAATTAAATAAGAAAATAAACATATGTTAAATAAAAGTAAAATTATAAACAAGTGATTCTCCAACTTCAAGGATAAAATGGGTCCTAAAATTATGTATCCCCCTTGTACTTCATAAAACTCAATTAACCTCCTCTCAAAGATGTTCTCAACGAAACCATGTGCTAATCTAAGATTCACAAAGGACTTGTAAAAGCTCTCTCAAGTCAAGAACAAGTGTTTAATCTTATTAATTGCACAATCTCTTGCTATAATTTAATAAAATCCAATTTTAAAGCTCCAATCCTAATGTGACTATGCAAGGCTAGCAAATATATCTCTATCTTACCAACAAAACCATCCATTCGTCATGCAAACTTCAGATTCTTGCACTATTTTACCCAAGTTCTACACTCAATCTAGCCCTCTCAAGCATCAATCAAGTGAACCCAACATCTAAATGGTGATCAGTCACTTAGAAGCATTAGGAATAGAGTAAAATAAACACATAGATATCATTAATCACAAATTAATGAGGAATCAAGAGTTAATCTATACAAACAGAAACAGAGAACAAGAAACAGAGACAGAAACAGAAACATAACCTTAGAATAAAAGTATTTAGCTACACATATTCAACAACTCCATGGGAGCATATATATATATACAAACAGAAACAGAGAACAAGAGAAGAGAATGAAGATGGAGAAAATAAACCAAGATGAGAAGCCCAAATCTCTTCAAAGCTCGAAGCCCTAGCTAAATCCCCACCAAGCTCCAAGCCCTAGCAGAGCAAAACACTCCCAAAATGTCCCTAAAGTCGAAGAATGATGGATGAACTCGAAACCCTAGCTTTTATTTTAGTTCAGTCCGCCTTTAGATGTCAAAACGCGCAGTTTCGCACGAATTTCGCCGTGACCTCGCCGTGGCAAGGCCACGGCGAAGTCCCAAAAGTTCCAGAAACAACTGTAGCGGCGAGGACACCAAAACAGGGGCAGAGATGAATGTTGCTCGTCGTGGATTCGCCGTGGCCTCATTATCAGGTCCTTTGCTCTGGTTTTCTCTTTATTTTTGTTCACTTGGGAGCTTGGTGGAGGGGCCATAATCTCTTGTTTATTGCATCAAAATATTCCTACAAGAATTACATAAAACAACATAAGACACTAACTAGAAATATGATCAAAATCTACACTAATAAACAATGATATGCAACCGAAAATCAAATGAGCATTTTCCTATCTTGAGTATCCAAAATTTATCAATGTTTGCATAAAACTCAAGGAAAATGTGCTAACACTATATGAATTCCCAGGAGTTATCAACATCCTCTTTCATTCATGAGAAATGCCACATTAAAGTTTGCACCTACAAGAAAAAATTTAGGGCTGCTCATGTGGCAAGGATTTTATTTGTGCAATGGACTTAACAAGTCAAATTTATAATGGAGAAAAGTATCAATGAGAGAAAGGCAAAATGAGGAATCAAATTTTAAGGAAAATCATGTGCATGCATATGTGTGAATTCTTCTCCAAGAAGCACACCTACTTTCTCTCTAAGTTTAGCGAAATTGTCTAAATGAAAATATTAAGAGAAATAATGTATGTAGGAAATTTCTCTTGGAATCTTATGGTTGGCTTATTGAAGAAGCATATTTTACAGACACCAAACATGTTCCCCACCCTCCAAATGAGTAAATCAAATGGTCTTCAAATGCCTAAAATTCTCAAGTAAGTTTCTAAATCTTCTTCTATAAGTTGCCAAGCCATTTCCTCCCCAAGAATTATTGTTGGCTTCTTCCCTTGCATGCAGCCACATGTGGCCTTTTATGAAAGGAAAATCAGCCACCTATTCCCACCTAAGACACATCTCTTGCAAGAATTCAATACTTCCTCTCCAAGTTGTCAAGGCAACTTGTTCTCCAAGTAGGACAAAGGCTTATATAAGGGGTTGGAGCAAAGAAAGGAGAGGAGGGAGTGAGTAGTGGTCTAGGCAGAGAGAGGAATAGAGAGAAAGAGAGAAGGAAATAGAAAAGAGAGAGGAAGAGGAAGAAAAAAAATAGAGAAAAAGGGGGGCATAGTTAGAAGAAGTTATATAGAATGTTATCTTAAAGCACTTGGTAAGTAAGTTCTTATCTCCATACTTTCAATTTTATACAATTCTATAGTTAGATTAAGAGTTGAATTGTATGTAAGTAATTTTAAATTGGAGAAGAAATTGTTCATATGCTTACCAAGAATAAAGGCCTCAAGTAATAGCATGTAATAAATAGAAGAAGTTTTGCTTTATGGTTAAAATTTAGAGAAGGAATTTCTATGGGATATGAACGAAAATTTCAAGAGGTAGAGTAGTAAAAGGTTTATCACATGCACCAAAATTAATCTCCTTGCTTATATCTATCAATGTTGGGAATTGATCTGCGTTCAATTTTACCGAAAGAAAACCACAGTGGAATTGCTTTAGAAAGACACTCAGCTAGAGGTAGTTTTAATCTAAAATTTTGTATATTTTATTTGGTTGCATGTATGCTTTTGCCATTTATGCTACAGTTAGGCATGAGAATATGTAATATCCTTACTTAGTTTTTGCCATGATCATGTGTGAAATAGCTTCAGTTACAGTTTACAGTTTTGTAAGATATTATTCTCATTGGCTTGTTTTGCATGCACAGTTTTTACCATACATTATATACTAATTGTGATTATTGCTACTGAGATTTCCTCAAATTTGACCCCCTCTTTCTATGTCCCACCCATAGGACCAAGCACTTCTACAGGAAAGGAGAAATTGGCGGATCATTAGTTAAGGCAAGGAGAAAAATGAGTATTTTGAAGTTTGTAGTTAATTATTATATTTTGGTCTATATGTATAAACTTTATAAGGAGCCTTATTATCTTAAAGACCTACAAAGGAACCAAGAACTTAAACTTTACTCCAAGTAGAAAACTATATCTACGACTAGATAATTATGAATGCATGTCAATAGGTTTATTTTTTGCAGCAATTTCGTTAGGTTATAGTTTGAATTAGGCTGTGATATTTGTACACATCCTAAGATTTAAATCAAGTACTCATGCATCATTTTTGGACATGTAGATTAGGAGATATAAATTTTACAAGTTAGGCGTAAAAACAGAAATTTCCTGTAAACAGAGCTAAACATAAGAGATATTCTAATATTCATTTCATACATAATAATACACACACACACACAATATGTAATAGGAAAAACTATTCTATATTTGTACATAATGGCCTTATTGACCATACAATAAATACGTATGTGGTCGTGGTGTGATTTTATTAACTGAAAAATCAAAGTCAAGCCTCCACGTACAAATTTTGCTATTGTGCGTTCCGCTTAGCCCAAACACTCATTACTCATCACCATAATACCTTCATCATACTTAAGTGAAGAGAATTGGCTTATCTCGGTTTTTCAATATCAATCATATTTAAGCCATATTCCCTTGAGTGTTGATGGATGGTTGTAAATAGAAAAAAACATCACATGTTTTAACGAAGCAAAAGAGTAACAACACAAAAGTGAATATATACCAAATATAGCAAGCCTAAAAGTAAAGAGTAACAACACGAAAGTGAATATATACCAAATATAACTGAGCTAAAACTAAAGAGTAACAACACGAAAGTGAATATAAACCAAATATAATTAAGCCTTGTATACGTATACTCATCAGGTACACGTGAAATATTGGACGTAAAGCCTATCATATATAGTTGGCGCTTGACACACCAACTATATATGATAGTTGTCTAAATATGATAAGCACAAAAATTAATGATCTCTCTAGTGTTCAAATAATTTTTTGCTGTCTAAATTTCAAATTGTTAATTTAAAAAAATTAAAAGAACTAGCAGTTAAGATATTGTCTTAATTTTAAATTCTATATATATTAAATAACATTTTTTTCAAAAACAATAAATTTAAGAAGGGTTAATATAACTTTTGGTTCCTGAACTTTCACTCAATTTTGGTTTGGTCCCTGAACTTTAAAATTTTTGGTTTTCATCCCTGAACTTTCGGTCAATTTTGGTTTTGGTCCTTGAACTTTGAAAGTTTTGGTTTTGGTCCCTGAACTTTGGGTCAATTTTGGTCTTGGTCCCTGAACTTTCAGTAATTTTGGTTTTGGTCCCTCAACTTTAATTTTTTTTGGAAGTTTTTTTTAAACTGAGGGACCAAAACCAAAATTATTGAAAGTTCAGGGACCAAGACCAAAATTGACCCAAAGTTCAGGGACCAAAACCAAAAATTTCAAAATTCAGGGACCAAAACCAAAATTGACCGAAAGTTCAGGGACCAAAACCAAAATTGAGTGAAAATTCAGGGACCAAAAGTTATATTAACCCATTTAAGAAATTGATTATGGGCCTTCCATGATTGATCAGAGCAATCTAGAATTCAATATTTACCGTAGTGATAAGCACCATAATACTCATTTTTATCTGAATAAAGACTTTATGTAGTAAAGAAGATAAATAGTTCAAACTGAAGGGGCTTACTGCTAATAAAAGAAAATTGACCTTTGCACTATTTAGAGGAGCCTTTTTTTAATTCAAAATTTTTGTAAATTTTTGCTATGAAGTCCGGTAAATCGCTTAATTGAATTGTTATTATATATTTTAACAATAAAGTGTTAGATAAGAGTCAATTTGACAAGAAATATACTCCCCCCAGTCCAAATTATAAGATTAAGTTAACTTTTTTTGTGGAAGTTAAGGAAACAAATTAACTCACTAAATTGTAACATTTGCTAAGTGTAATTAGATTATAGGTTCGTTTATAAATAAAATAAAATATATTTAATAAAAAAGATAAATATAAACAATTTAAAGTGGTTAGTTTTGCATCCTTAATTTCTCCAATTTTTTTGTATTTTGTTTTGTATAATATGTCATTAAAAAAATAAGTCTTTTAATTTAATATAAATAATAGTGAGCATATTATAACTTACTTTTTAATATGTCATTAAAAAATAAATATAACTGATCCAAAGTTCACGAAGAGAATGTATATTTTTGTTTGATAGAACATATAGAATTAGTATAGAGTGATGTGGAATATATGTTGCTAGGTTGATTGTGAAGAAATTGTCGCCTCCCCTAAGCAAGTCCTTGACCTCTGTGAATTTTGAGAATCTTATAGACATATTGGAGA
Organism: Mimosa bimucronata; assembly: GCA_037074515.1. Lineage (NCBI taxonomy): Eukaryota > Viridiplantae > Streptophyta > Magnoliopsida > Fabales > Fabaceae > Mimosa > Mimosa bimucronata. Next base: position 11,578,231 of record CM073440.1, on the reverse strand, counting down.
AACAAATATGAATTTATACCATTTTTCGCATGACTATTAAGAGTCATGATAGAGGTGAAGGTGAAGAAAATGACAATCAGTGTGATGATGTCCATGTGTCAGTGTTGAATTTAGTGGACCTTGCTGGTTCAGAACGCGCTGATAAAACTTGAGGTGAAGGTGTGCGCCTCAAAGAGGGTTTCCACATAAACAAAAGCTTAATTACATTGATAACTGTTATTAAAAAAATTGAATGAATGTGCTGAGAGGCAAGGGTAAGTTTGAATAATTACTAAGTTGTTCACATTTCCAACAAAAAAATAAGATTAAGGAAAAGAAAACTCTTAATTGATCGTAAATTTTTTTTTTTCAAAATTGTATATTTATCATGATGAAGAGTTAATTAGGCAATAATTATTGTTGATTTAAGTGTGTTTTTAAAATAGGAGGATATCAGTATAATTAAGGCAAGTTTAGAGTATTGTATTCTTTTTGAAATTACATTAAAGTATGTTAATAAAAATAATAAAATTTATGTTAGGTATCAGAGTACACACGTTTCGAATCCCATTTTTGTGTGAAGAAGTGCGAAAACGAACCTTATTCCACAAGAAGTGAGTGCAATGTCTTGGGTGTAAGGATATTGATTGGGTTTGATATTAGAATTTGTGTAGGTACAGGCTCTGATATCGCACATCTTAATTATGTCAATTTATAAATAAATAAATAAACAAACAATTGCCAAGTGTTCATTACTTATCTACATAGTTTGGATTTTATAGGTCTAACAATTCAATGACCCTTCCATACCTTTAGAGCCTTCAACTTAGAAAATAGCCGAACAGATCGACAAAAAGTTAAAAGAGCTAGTTATTTTCTCCCGAAATCATTGAAGTGAATAAGTTCATGAACAAAAAAACTAAATTCCTGTCAAAATTATTCATAAGTCTACTTTTACATTTAACATAGAAATAACGGTTTTGCTTAGTGACTACCAGGTTCAAAGCACACAATTGTCGAAACCTCAAAGAATACACATCAAAATACAAACACAAAAATGAAAACAATGTAAATTTAGTTAACAATAATAATAGTTAATAATTAAAGTTATGAATTGTTAACTAAATTTATATAATAGTCATATATTGAACACATATATGTCTATTATGTGTTTGTTTATTTATTTTAAAATTTATAAACATTAGTTATAAATCTTTTTATTTATAATAAGATTATTTTAAATTATAATTCTTCACGGTAAATCCCATTAATAATTAGATTAAATTTAATATCGTGTCTATGTAGAGTTTTTCATTTTTAGAAGATATCTACTGTTACTTCAACTTTTATATAACAACCATAGTACTATTTTCAACTACCAGTAATAATATATCTTTATCAATATCTATATATATAACAAGTTATACATCACTAATATTAAAATAAAAAACAAGTTAGAGACGTTTTTAGATAATTGGATATAATCTGTTTATACATTAGTGGTGTATTTAGTACACATATACTATGTACATTCAATAAGTATGATAAAATCATACTAATGGTGTAACACCTAAATTTTTACTACTATATTATAGCATTTTAATTGATTTATAACAACTTTTTAATTCCAGAAGCCCAAAAATACGAAAAATTTAAAACTTTTTCTTTCCAAAGTATTAAATCAAATTTCCTTTTCTTTCAAATGGGATTTTCTGACAAATTGGAATATCTTTAAACTTTCAATAAAATAGCGTGGTTATTAAAACAATTAAAATAACTCGAATTATAATGCTTGGGGAGTTAAACCCCTTACACTATAGTTAAATATTCCTTAGATTATGTTCTATTTATCTATTTACATTTTTCTTAATATAATAATATATTGGCGGGTTATCATAATTCATTAAGGACATATATACATATACATTAACTACTAGACAAGCTTCAAGCTTGTCTTAATTATTTAAACATACAACATACACAGGTAAGTAGGTTCTTAAAGTAACTACCTGGATACCAGAGCTATTTCCTGCACCAGATCATTTGTTTTCCACTGTCTTGGTGAACTCATACCAATATCAAAGTCCATCTACACATCATATTATAATAAGAGTAAGTTAATATATGTACTTCTATATTTATACTATGCGTCTCTCTCGGGTCCTAATATGCTTGTGACTACCCCACTATTTATATCTATGAATCATTATTATTTACTATAACTATCTTGAATATTCAAAATTACAAAGATCACTTTTAATTACTTTACTCCAATTAATATTTCTTATTCTCAATGTTTGACTAATAATTACCTCAAGGATAATTCTTTTAAACAAGCAATTTCTATTACTGTTTACCCATGCCTTTGAAACCTTAAAACAATAACTGTAAATTCAACATCAAATTCTAAGCAGACAACACAGCCACATATAACACACATTACAACCTACCTCTAATTAACTTCTCTTTAAAACTTTAAGCTTTAACTTCTAATATTATCAGCAACATTAATTCCCATTTATCCAAACCTTACCTCTTTAAAATCACAAAGATTAACTCAACCACTTTAACAATATTTCCTTCAAATTGTTGCAGAAAATTTCACAAGAATTCATGTAACGTCTGGACTTTTACTACTATATTATAGCAATTTAATTGAATTATAACCACTTTTATGGATATTCGAAGCCCAAAAATACGGAAAATTTAAAACTTTTTCTTTTAAAACATTTATCCAACCTTTTGTCAGTTGGAATGGGTTTTTCGAACCATTTAGAATTTAAAACTTCTTATAAAACCGAGTGGTGCATAAAACAATTAAACTACTTAAATTCCCTTATGATTTCCTCCCCTTGATGATAGTGTGTGGGGAGCGAAAATCCACTCATGGGTTCTCTGCATCTACTGATGGGTTTCTACCTTTCCAATATTAAAACGCTGGGGTCACCTCAATTGATAACCCTTCTACCCGAATGCACAGTGTCATTAGGGTAATATATATACATTTACGTACGGTTAAGTATTAATTCTTTATATTCATTCTCACAGGTAATTAAGTTCTAAAATAACTAACTACGATGGTACATAACTTAGCAGGCATTCTTACGTATTCATACACTACCTTTTTAAAGTATCTATTCATAATCCATAACCCTTAGGAAATTTAATTCCCTTAATAAATTTATTGTAGTTCTATTTCCTGTGCTCTCTTTTATTAATTCAATAATTTACTTTTACAACATATACAAATAATCTTTATTAAAATATTTACTACCTCTGGCTTTTCAATTTCTAATCCTAATTTCTTCGTCTACTCTTCTCCCCAGCTAGTTTCTTTCAACCTGCTAAACTGAAAATGTTTGGGGAACGGGGTGAGATTGGAAATCCCAATAGCAGTTTCTTTCATTAACATACTTTATCATGCTAGCATTGTCATGTATATATTTCATAAAACTGTACAAATGATGATAGTCTTACTCCTATTAATCTGTGTGCTAAAAGCACCTGCCAACCACTAATAACAATATATTTGTTATAGTGGAGGCTTTACCTGCAGGGTTTCTCGTTAAAGCACATAAGGCTAAAACGTAACTAATCTTGCAAAGGTGTAGCTAATCACCTAAGCCTGGAGTACTCCATCTGAGGAATAACAACTTACCAACTAAATGCAACAGTTATTACAAAATAATACATGCAATTTAATTGTTACTGAAATAAACTACTACCTGAACTTCGAACTTAAACATTCGCTAGCTCCTGTTGTTCCAGATGCCTTGGCGTACTAATCTCACTATTCCTCCTATAATTTCATATAGATACTTTAATATATATAGTAACTTATAATAATTTCTGCGTCTCTCACATTCTTATTGTACTACCTATAACTCTACCCTTTCCCTTTCTAACATATGATTAAATCTTAATCTATGATTTAATTATTAATCACACAACCATCCACAGGCATTTTACAATTAGTAAACAATACACAATCATAAAAATATCATAATTACTTTAAATCAAACTTACATCTTATGATAACATATATAATAACTTTACCTAGTTAAATTCGCTGAATTTCAAATATATTTTCCAATAATCATACTTTTTCATCACATTAATAATTATTACCTATAACTTAACTTATTATAATTAACCTAACCATTTAAGATCGGAAGGACACTTTTAATTAATCTTTCTTATTCTCAATGTTTGATTAATAATTACCTTAAGAATAGTTATTTTTAAGGAGCGTGACATTTCCTTAATCCTAGAGTACTCATCTACATATTATTTATATTCTTTTATTTATAACCTTAATTACTAACATTTCTTAAGTTACCGAATTAGTGAGTTTAAGCATTTTGAATTCTATGGCTTAAATCTGAACAACTGAAAATATTTTACCATCATAACTCAAATACATAGAAATAAAATTCACTTAAAACTTTAAACATCAAAACACCAAATCTATTTCATTATATTACTATTCTTTACTTTTGGTCAACCATAAAATTAGGAATTTTAACAATTATTTCCCATCTGTCATTAATTTAACTTTCTAACTTTAAGAACCACTAATCTTCCTAAACCTTTAGGATTTCAACACCACTAACTCTCTTAACTAAAATAATTACTCTGCACAAGTAACATTATCAGCAAGAAACAACCAGGACAACAAGAACAAGAAGAGGTTTAAAATTAATTACAAGCAACAAGTATCATAAATTTCTCTTTCTTACAACCAAGCATCGATTAATCCCAAACAGAAGACTAATTCACTAATAGACAATATTCTAAAGCTTTAACATACAAAGTGACATTTTCCATTAAATTTTAACACCATTATTTCTTCCTCAGCAGTAAATATCAGTTAGGCAAAACGATAATGTCCTAATCCTAAAGCAAAGCATAATTAACATGTAATCACGTACATAAGTTCTTTTGCATTTTCATCTTTCCAGTAGCCTTAAGAAGAACAGAGAACTCACACATCATAGAGAACCCAAGTATACACAGGACAAGTAACAAGGAACCTCTAGGCCTTACAAAATTTCAATCAAGTAATTATGAACTTGCCACAACATAGAGTAAAAGAACACAACTTTAATTCAACTAAAAGCTTTTTAAACACTCAATCAAACTTTCTCCCATCTTACACAGATTTAAAGCACATAACTATTTAACACTTTGACTTCTAACTAAACTTTCAAATCCTTAGCTTAACTCTACCAACCATAAACACTTAAAAATGCTAACTTGAAACTTTAAATCAATAAATCACCAATCAATTTTCTTCTATCTAATTAATCCTATCTTAATTCCAAGTCCAACCTTAACTTAATTTAATCCAACAAAGTACAATAAATCCAAGAACAACCACCTCATTTTCCTACTTTCTTAACTAAATTTCTTTTGAACCCATATCACCATTCTCTCTTACTGCCTCTCAAATCAGTGGCCAATGATCAACAAAACCGAAAACCATTACTACACTATTATCATCCTTAATTCTTCCTTAAACCTAACCCCTATTGAACCAATATCACTAGTTCTTCTTTCCTCACCAATAAACAACAGCCATAGCAACAGAAAATTAGAATTTCAGCACTACAACTTACAACAACATCACAACATTCTTTCTTCTTTCCCTACACAAAACTGTCGGCCAGTACTAAGGAACAAGGAATTGCACCTCTAATAATTTTCTATCAATAAACCATACTTAACAAATTCAGTTCATTCTCCCAATAGCAAAACAACATTACTAGCCACCTTATTCCTCCTAGCCGAACAGAAACAGAATAGGGATCAGGGAACATAGCAAAGACATATATATTTCATTATTTCTTCATCCTGGACTAGCCTAACCTTTCGGCCAAAACAGAGAAAACAGAGGGAATAAAACTGGACAGAACAGAGGGAACAAGATTCGGCCATAACAGAACAAAACAAGAACAGGGGAAACCAAGAACAACCCTACAAGACTCATTTATAGCATTAATCTTACTCTAAACAAGTTTAATTAAGCTTTGAACCATTAAACCCCCACAAATCGAAGGAAAAAGGCGACGGATGAACAGTGCACGGAGGAAGAAATTTGGGAAATCTTGATTAATGTTATTCTACTGATCAAATTCGTTCTTGGGGTTTGCTAATCGAACCACAAGCTTCGAATTTATGGATTTAGAAGCTTAAAAAAACCCCCAGAAACTCAAACCCTAAATCGGACCTCTCCCAAAAATCGGTCAAATCGAAAAATATAGGATAGAAATGAAGAGAGGAAGCTCACATGATGTTGAATCAGGTGTGGCATGCACGATTCGAGCTCACCTCTGCCGGAAAGCCTCTTCGCCGTCGCCGTCACCGTCGCCGACGTCGTCAAAAACAGAGAGAAAGTAGAGTGAGAACAGAGGGATATCGAGAGAGAGGGAAGAGGAAGACGGAATGAGGAAGGGAAAAAGAGGAATTTTTGTTTTATAAAGGTATTAGGGGAAAATTTCGTTTCAGCACTCACAACCTTTATCCTTCTCATTTTAGTCCTTATTCTTAATCTTTCCATCATTTTCAGTTTGGTCCCTTCTCTGAAAAATAATTTTCTTAAATAAATTCTTACATCATATTAGAGATTTTCTTAGTCATAAATTTCTTTAAGCCTTAAAATAAATTTTCTTGAAGTTCCCAGATTAAAATTTATCTTCTAATTATTTTTCTTTATTTTCTAAAGAAAATAATCCTTAAAATTATTAAAAATACACCTGGCCTCATAAATTCATTTATAAGGCTTTCGAATTTCTAAATGCCTTCCCAATTAAATTTTCCTAGATTAAAATTTATCTTGTAATTATTATTTTACCTTTATGTGTAAATAAAATAACCCTTAAAATTTATTAAAAATGTCGAAAACATCATAATTTCATTTTTTAATGCTTTTTAATATTTTAATAATATTTCCTAAATCTTAATTAATTCCTTATTTTCTCTTTTCTAAAATTTGGGGTGTTACAATTCACACAGAAAGGCCATGTAAATGCCTCATTAAGTATTCTTATAATTAATTCAACACGTATATCACTCTGAGTCAATAAATCCAAACACATACTAACATCACTCAGAGCACAATTTCAGAAACTTCAAAAATCCCAGACTTACTCAAGATGTTCACATACAACATACTCAACCCCATTCTAATTATATACCATCTTATCAAACTATTACTGAGGAACAGAAAGCAATCAGACCCAAGCCAACAAAGCAGCCATCGAATCACCACAATTACCGTCTTAAGGCTCAATATCCAATACAGCAACAAACAGTATAGGAACCATAAACAAGAGCCAGTCAACACATGCATCTCTAAATTTACCTCCTTTCACTTCTTTTAAGCCCAAGCAATTAAATTTAATTAAAGAACCTTGTAATCATCAATCACAATACAAATCAATAACCCAACCAAATATTAATATTATCTTATGTCTTCACTAAGCTCTTTCAATAGAACCCAAACAATTTCTAATTTCAAATTTCCTCAATCCCATTCATCTTCTCAATCTTCCCTCAACGTGGCAGTAAGGAAAACAATAATTCACCACATCACATAACTTTAATCACATAAGCCATAACTTCCACCTCAACCAAGTGAACCTTACCCTTCTCATGCTTACATTACTCATGTGTATTCATAATAGTCATCCATTCAACTAATCACAGAAACGCACAAAGCTTCTCTTACCATTATATTTTCCATCTCTAAATCATGTATCTTACTGATTTAGGCTTCTTCCCCAATTCTTAATGAATAACACAACCATGAATATCACTTATTTTAACTTAATCCACTTAGTTAAATTAACCTTAGAACTTCAAAATCATATTTTAAACCTCATACCAATCTATACATAGTTCCATTTAAACCCATCACCAAAATATTCTTCAAGAACAATTTATACACTAAAATACCAACATCATTTATCAAACTAAATTCTTACAGATTGCTATATTCCTAATGATGCACAAAACATAACCCGTTTAACTCTTTTTCAGTGTATTTTGAGTTTAAATACTAGAGGATCAAGGTTGCAGATCAGAAAAGCCACAAACAGACACAGAGTGCTATGAATTCTTGTTTAAAAATGATAATAACCACTGATTGATCGGTCAATCAAGCACCATCACCCTTAATTTATCAAATTTACTTCTCTACCTTCTTGCAGTAGTGAACATAGGGAAAACAGGGAAGAGTCAGGATCAAACCGATCAGTAACCAATAGTTTCTAGTCATTAAACACCCAATGATACATAATGAAGCTCTAATTAAGAGTCTATTATCACAAAATTTCCCCTCCCCGGCAACCGAACTCGTTGAGCAGAACAATTAGCAAGGAGAGAGAAAAAAATTGAACAACTTCACTTATTCTACTAAACATCAATTCCACACTCCATTCATCATCATCAGCAAACAAAATAATAGAGGAACACAAACCCAATGAACAAGAAAATCGGCCAACAGAAATAGGGGAAAAAGAAGAAGAAATCCAAAATTTCCAACAATCTCCGAAATCCCACATGCAATACACTCTACGCACTTAAGCTTACCCCCATTCAAGATTAATTAAGCTTTCATTCATTAAACACCCAGAGTACACCAAGAACAACGGCGGATGAATAGTGTTCGAAGCTCATGTTTGAAAGAAATCGGACCAAATCAAACATCATTCACAAAATCACTTCAGGAAAACTTAGAATCGAAACTTAAGCTTCATTTTCACTGGTTTAACACACCCTAAACCCCAAACCCGAGTTGCTCCCTCTCTTAATCTCACCCTAATCGAAGAAATAGAGGGTAAGAATAAGAAGTAGAGAGTCACAAGAGGTCGAAATCAGTCTTGCATGTGCCATCATAACTTGCCATCGCTGGGGAACGTCATCGCCATCGCCGGAAACGCAGAGAGAAGGCAGAGGGAAATCGGGGAGAGAGAAGAGGAAGACAGAAATGAGGGAGGAAGGAAGGGAAATTTGGTTTTATAAGGGTGTTACGAGAAAATTATGTTTCAGCCCTTTTAACTTCTGTTCTTTTCCATTTAGTCCCTATCCTTAAGTTTTCCATTATTTTTAGTTTGGTCCTTATCTGACAAAAATTAATTTCCTAAAAGTAATTCTCATATCAGATTAGATATTTTCTTACCCATAAATTTATTTGGGCCTCAAAATAGTTTTTCCTCAAATTTCCAAATTAAAATTTATCATTTAATTATTTTTCCTCAATTAATAAAGAAAATAAATCTTAAAATTATTAGAAATACATCTTTACCTAATAAATTTATTTATAAGACTTTTTAATTTCTAAATGACACCCCAAAACCTTTAAAAAATTCCTATTATCTCTAATCCAAATTTTGGGGTGTTACAATTCTCCCCCCATTAAATAAATTTCGTCCTCAAACTTTAGAAAATTCCATGGTTAATTATCCCCTAACCTTACATTATGTTAATGAAAGAGAAAATAACAACAGCACTAAGCGTATATTTCACATGCTATTCACAAAATCATCCAAACAGTACATAAATATAAAAACATAAGCATAAATATCCTTACTACTTTAAATCAACTTAAACTTTCAATCATTACCAAAGATATTAACATACCACCTTTGACATACTTTGAACATAATTATTAACCCTCTTGTATTTTAGGACATTCCAAGCAGTAGAAAATTATGATTTTTGGATTCTTAAACACAGTCATACCTCATTTAGAATAACAATAATATAACAATCAAATCTTGTTCATGCATTAGTTCCATTACTTTAGTCTTCTTTTACCATTCGAACCTCACAATACTCTTATAAATTTAACCCTTTTATATACCATACCTTGAATTACCTACTAACATTTAAGGACCTTGAACAGAAAACAATTCAAATTTATCACCAGGCATTTCATAACATAACTGATATACTCTTTAATAATCAAATCCTATATAATAAACAGTACCTATAATCGATCACTCAAACTTACAGTTCTTTCACATGATGAACTTCAGTCACAACCAAAGACGAAATTTAGAAAATCACTATAGTTAATTGTTCCCCTAACTTTCTCATTAACTATAATAAGCCAATATATTCATAATGAACTTCATACAACATAAGTTTAAAATACACAAACACATATATTACAATAGCATTCATATAAGTTCATTTTTTTATAAATTAAACAAATTTAAATCAGAAAACTTTGGATTGGCCAACACAATTTATGACCAATCAAACTATCATGGTATATTTAACTCTTTTAGCTTAGGATAAATGATTGTTCCCTTACATGCTAGAGTACCAATCAAACTATCATGGTATAATCTAAACATGCGGAATTCCTTATTAAAACTCTTACTATTTATATTTTATTTAATATATTCAATCATAAGCATGCCTATGATTTGAAACAAATGCCATCTCTAATACCCTTGTAGCAGACTTAATTGTTGCTAGACATATCTGAATTTGAACAACTACTATATTTCGAATGGCTGAGATCAGCTAAATGAATTTTAGTCACAACCAAAGGTTTGTCTCTTAACATTTTTCAGCAGTATTTCACATTCAACAGAACTAAACATACAATTCCATAAACCCATTATTATCCTATCTTCATTATCCTTTATAAATTTCAAGCAAATCAAAAATTAAACACAGCAATCACAAATATCAATAACACTGGAAAGGGAATTTAAAAGAAACTTTCAATCCCACAGTAAAGTTTAGAATAACATTGACAAGCCTAAGGTTTAAATCGGATATTATATCCTGAATTAGAACCACTCAAACATAATCTATCAATCAACAATACAAACAAACACACAAACACCAAAGCAATTCAGAATATACTTAAGCACCACATGGACAAAACAGATCAAAACAGCAATCAACTTAGGTGAAACAAGAACCAACCACCATCATTACTCTTTCTTCCCAATCACCCAACATCAAAACAAAATAGAGCATAAAATTGCACAAGGCAAAAGCAAACACTAAAACTAAAGTTAATCCAATAATCACCACCAACAAGCCAACAATTCAAAAGTGCAGTCCGAATCACATTTTGAACCAAAACAGATCAGTAAAATCAAGCATATAAAGAATACTTCAATTACTTAATAAGGCAGACAATCACTGAAACAATACAAGCACGTGCATTCCATAAACTCTAATCCAAAGTCAAAACATCAATCACATCAAGGTAAGCAAACACGAGCAGAACACACACACATTATTAATCAAACAAAGTCAAATTCACCAGCACAGAGCAGCAATTCGACTTAAGCAGAACAAAATTACTATAACTTCACATTCCCTATTAAACATCTCATTTTGCCCATTCTATCAATAACATACAGAATGCATGTTAATTAAACAACAATGACAAACAAAATCTACAAATTTCCATTACATCATAAATATTTTCTCCATTTATACTTTTAATATCGGTTACCCTCATAATTCAATACCATTTTACCAATTTCTAAATACTTCAACTTTGTTCGGCTTACTCACCTAAGCTAAAGTTCATTTATATATTAACTCAACAAGGGATTCAGAAATTCGGTCCGGATTACAAAGCCCAATCATAACAATTACAAGATCATAAACTGGAACAGAGGAACAAATTTCCACACCTCAATTACAACCTAAACACTATTAAGCATACTTATAAACCATTTTCAAGAAACTCAAGAGAGTAAACCAAGCTTATATTTAGTTTCTCAATCATCAAAATTCACATCTTTAATCTTTCTAATTTCTTACACTCGTTCATATCAGGTTTTGTAAGTAAATTAAGCATTTAAAATTTTAATTTATATTCCACGAAAATCCCACAGAGACAAAAACGAACCTCAAACCTTCTTAGTCAGAAAAATTATACTAGCTACAAATCAATCCAAGCTTATACAGGGAATTTTCTCAAAAATCTTATTCAATCACAATAATAAACTTCCTATGGTTCCTGAACATAACTACGAACAGAATATGGGAAGAGAAATAATTCAAAGTTCAAAGTTCAAAATTGACAAAAAATTGGGAACAAAACGGAGCAACATAGAATCAATACAGAACACAAAACGCCAGCCTCAAATTTGCCAGAACCAACAGAAATTAAACATGTAAAATAGCACATTATTTCTTCCCAATCTTCATTTCATCAACTCATCATAATCTATTATGAAAATTATCATATATTACTCGTCTTCGATATTGTCCGCTCGTTGTGTCCCTTTGAAAAAATTTAGTCATTTGGCAAACTAAGTTGTATTTCACCTCTAAAATATAATTTTCTAATTAGAGTTTAATTTCCCTTTTCAGTGTTCAAGGATTGCGGCATTTGTGATAAACAAGAATCTAATTAATCACTATAAGATTGGCATGATTTTGGTTGATGAAAAGGTTAGTAGTTGTTTAAGAGGAATCAATATAGTTGTGTCCCTTTGAAAAAATTTAGTCATTTGGCAAACTAAGTTGTGTCACTTACAGAGGCTCTAGCCTTCACCAAGCAACACCCTAGCATTGGACTTGCGACACCCTAGTGTTCACATACTAACACCCTAGGGTACACCTTAGGACACCCTAGTGTTGACCTTGCCAAACCTAACAAGGGTCTACAATGCCCCACCCTAGTGTTCACCTTTTGGCAACCTAATGTTCACCTTACAACACCGCAAAGTTGAATTTGCGATGCACTATAGGTCATCTTGCGAAACCCTAATGTTGACCTTTCGACACCCAAGTGTTGACCTTATGCACCCTACTGTTCACATTGCGACAACCCAGTAGTTGTCTTGTGTTCACCTTGAAGTGTTCACCCTCTGACACCCTAGTGTTGAAATTGTGACACCCTGAGAGTCCACTTACAGAGACTCTAGCTTTCACAAACCAACACCCTAGTGTTGGACTTGCGACACCCTAGTGTTCACATACTAACACCCTAGTGTTCACCATGCAACACCCTAGAGGACACCTTAGGACACCCTAGTGTTGACCTTGCCATACCTAATAAGTGTCTACAATGCCCCACCCTAGTGTTCATCTTTTGGCAACATAATGTTCCCTTTACAACACCGCAACGTTGAATTTGCGATGCGCTTTAGTTCATCTTGCGACAACTTAGTGTTGACCTTTCGACACCCTAGTGTGGACCTTTTGCACCCTAGTGTTCACTTTGCGACAACCCAGTAGTCATCTTGTGTTCACCTTGAAGTGTTCACCCCCTATGACACCCTAGTGTTGAAATTGCGACACCCCGAGTGTCCACTTACAGAGACTCTAGCCTTCACCAAGCAACACCCTAGTGTTAGACTTGCGACACCCTAGTGTTCACATACTAACACCCTAGTGTTCACTACGCAAAACCCTAGGGTACACCTTAGGACACCCTAGTGTTGACCTTGTGAGTACTGGCTGTCACCCAAGAGGGGGGTGAATTGGGTGATAGGATAAAATTAAATCCTTTTTGAATTCTTTAATCTCTTACTGAGAATATTTCAAAATATGAAATGGACTGACTGATATAAAAGGATAGACTGGAAATTAAGAGAGTTTAGGGAAGAGATAATGCACACAAGATTTATCCTGGTTCGGTCAACCCAGACCTACATCCAGTCCTCAGGCTCCACCTGAGATTTCAACCATCCTCTTGTTTAATCCTGGCACAAGAGAAGCCTACCACAGGTTTTACGAACACAGGTTCACCTGTCAACCTTTACAGAGTTTTAGAATCTCTCTAAACACTCCCCCTTACTACCTGTAAGGTTGCCACCCAGTTCACAAAGCACCAAGCTAAGGAACTACCTCAAACAGACGAGGATTTTTAATAATAGGGTTCACTCAATGAACAGATCGTGATAAACACTCAAGTACAAATAAGGTGTAAGAAGAAATACAACTAGAGCTTAAGGATCTGAACAATGTATTTCTCTAGCTCTTCTTTTCAAACATTTTCAATCTAAGGAATTTGCGATTCTGTATAAGGCTCTGTTCATCTCTTGTTTTCGTTCGTTGATCGTTCGTTTTTTTTGGAAGCAAATCTTGTTGTATTTATATCTCCAAAGATTGCCTTTTTAATAGTCTTCATATGGCCGTTAGAAAATAGACGTTGGGAACTTTTAGCCGTTGGACATTCAGCTTTTGATCTAGTCTTTGACTGTTCATGCGTAGAGTAGGTTAGCCTGTGAGCTCTGTACACCTGTACTTTTATAACAGCTTTTCAGTAGCGCTAGCATGCTTTGCTATCGCTAACTGCATAGTATAATTTCTGCACTTGAGATGTTAGCTAAGCAAGTAATCATATAAATGCACAGCAGTTGTTATCGCAAGCAAGGCTCATTAGCTCAATGAGATAGATAATATATGATTCAGTTAAGGAATTTTATTGAGCACTTTCTATCGATAGACATCTGCTTGCTCATTAGCTTTAGAGATACTGGGATGATTATTCAATAGAATTTCAGGGTATCCTATTATCGATAACTTAATACATTATCGCTAACAACTACGTTAGCTCTATTTGACTCATTAGCTTTCAGGCACTAGCTATCTGAATGATTATTTATCTGAAGCACTTATGGTTATCAATAGCTTAACCTGTTATCGCTAGCTGACTTCATTAGATCAAGAACTAAGTTTATTTTTCTGCTAGCTGAGTTATCAATGAGCTTCTAGCGATGGATTCTTTCTTAGCGATAGAGAATGACTTAGCGATAGATAATGACTTTGATATTTCTAAGTCTTCACTCGCTATTCCTTTCTATCTATTAGCTTATATAGATATACTTAGCGGTATAGATTTTTATTCTTATTGATCTGCTAAGTTATCATTTCTTATTAGCGATATTTTTCATAGATCAGTCTTCATCAAAACTTAAGATTCTAACAGACCTTGCCATACCTAATTAGTGTCTACAATGTCCCACCGTAGTGTTCACCTTTAGGCAACCTAATGATCTCCTTGCAACACCGCAATGTTGAATTTGCGATGCCCTATAGTTCATCTTGCAACAGCCTAGTGTTGACCTTTCGACACCCTAGTGTTCACATTATGCTCCCTACTGTTCACTTTACGACAACCGAGTAGTCTTCTTGGGTACACCTTGAAGTGTTTAACCTATGACACCCTAGTATTGAAATAACCACACCCCGAGTGTCCACTTACAGAGACTCTAGCCTTCACCAAGCAACACCCTAGTGTTGGACTTGCGACACCCTAGTGTTCACATACTAACACCCTAGTGTTCACTACGCACCACCCTAGGGTACAACTTAGGACACCCTAGTGTTGACCTTGCCATACCTAATTAGTGTCTACAATGTCCCACCGTAGTGTTCACCTTTAGGCAACCTAATGATCTCCTTGCAACACCGCAATGTTGAATTTGCGATGCCCTATAGTTCATGTTGCAACACCCTAGCGTTGACCTTTCGACACCCTAGTGTTCACATTATGCTCCCTATTGTTCACTTTACGACAACCCAGTAGTCATCTTGTGTACACCTTGAAGTGTTTACCCTATGACACCCTAGTGTTGAAATAACGACACCCCGAGTGTCCACTTACAAAGACTCTAGCCTTCACCAAGCAACACCCTAGTGTTGGACTTGCGATAACCTAGAGTTCACATACTAACACCCTAGTATTCACCTTGCAACACCCTAGAGGACACCTTAGGACACCCTTGTGTTGACCTTGCCATACCTAACAAGTGTCTACAATGCCCCACCCTAGTGTTCACCTTTTGGAAACCTAATGTTCACATTACAACTCCGAACCGTTGAATTTGGGGTGCCCTATAGTTCATCTTACGACACCCTACTATTGACCTTTCGACACCCAAGTGTTGACCTTATGCACCCTACTGTTCACTTTGCGACAAGCCAGTAGTTGTCTTGTGTTCACCTTGAAGTGTTCACCCTCTAACACCCTAGTGCTGAAATTGCGACAGCTTGAGTGTCCACTTACAGATACTGTAGCTTTCACAAAGCAACACCCTAGTGTTGGACTTGCGACACCCTAGTGTTCACATACTAACACCCTAGGGTTCACCAGGCAACACCTAAGAGGACACCTTAGGACACCCTAGTGTTGACGTTGCCATACCTAATAAGTGTCTACAATGCCCCACCCTAGTGTGCATCTTTTGGCAACCTAATGTTCTCCTTACAACACCACAACATGGAATTTGCAATGCCCAATAGTTCATCTTACGACACCATAGTGTTGACCTTTCGACACCCTAGTGTTCACTTTGCGACAACCCAGTAGTCATCTTGTGTTCACCTTGAAGTGTTCACCCTATGACACCCTATTGTTGAAATTGCGACACCCTGAGTGTCCACTTACAGAGACTCTAGCCATCACCAAGCAACACCCTAGTGTTGGACTTCCTACACCCTAGTGTTCACATACTAACACCCTAGTGTTCACCATGCAACACCCTAGGGGTACAACTTAGGACACCCTAGTGTTGACCTTGCCAAACCTAATAAGGGCCTACAATGCCCGACCCTAGTGTTCACCTTTAGGCAATCAAATGTTTTCCTTACAACACCATAACATGGAATTTGCAATGCCCAAATCTTCATCTTGCGACACCCTAGTGTTGACCTTTCGACACCCTAATGTTGACCTTTTGCACTGTAGTGTTCACTTTGCGACAACCCAGGAGTCATGTTGTGTTCACCTTGAAGTGTTCACCCTATGACACCCTAGTGTTGAAATTGCTTCACCCCGAGTGTCCACTTACAGAGACTAGAGCCTTCATCAAGCAACACCCTAGTGTTGCACTTGCGACACCCTAGTGTTCACATTCTAACACCCTAGTGTTCACCATGCAACACCTTAGGGTACACCTTAGGACACCCTAGTCTTGACCTTACCAAACCTAATAAGGGTCTACAACACCCTAGGGGACACCTTAGGACACCGTAGTGTTGACGTTGCCATACCTAATTAGTGTCTACAATATCCCACCCTAGTGTTCACCTTTAGGCAACCTAATGATCTCCTTGCAACACCGCAATTTTGAATTTGTGATGCCCTATATTCATGTTGCAATACCCTAGTGTTGACCTTTCGACACCCTAGTGTTCAGATTATGCTCCCTATTGTTCACTTTACGACAACCCAGTTTTCATCTTGTGTACACCTTGAAGTGTTTACCCTATGACACCCTAGTGTTAAAATTTTGACACCCTAAGTGTCCACTAACAGAGACTCTAGCCTTCACCAAGCAACACCCTAGTGTTCACCATGCAACGCCCTAGCGGGGACCATAGGACTCCCTAGTGTTGACCTTGCCATACCTAATAAGTGGATGCAATGCCCCACCCTAGTCTTCACCTTTTGGCACACTAATGTTCTCAATACAATACTGCAACGTGGAATTTGCGATGCCCAATAGTTAATCTTGCGACACCCTAGTGTTGACCTTTCGACACCCTAGTGTTGACTTAATGCACCCTAGTGTTCACTTTCCGACAACCCAGAAGTAATCTTGGGTTCACCTTGAAGTGTTCACCCAATGACACCCTAGTGTTGAAATTACAACACCCAGAGTGTCCACGTACAGAGACTCTAGCCTTCACCAAGTAACACCCTAGTATTGGACTTGCGACACCCTAGTGTTCACATACTAACACCCTAGTGTTCACCATGCAACACCGTAGGGGAGACCATTGTTGACCTTGCCATACCTAATAAGTGGATACAATGCCACAGGCTAGTGTTCACATTTTGGCAAACTAATGTTCTCCTTACAATACCGCAATGTGGAATTTACGATGGCCAATAGTTCATCTTTCGACACCCTAGTGTTGACCTTTCGTAACACTAGTGTTGACCTAATGCACCCTAGTGTTCACTTTCCAACAACCCAGTAGTCATCTTGGGTTCACCTTGAAGTGTTCACCCTATGACACCCTATTGTTGAAATTGCGACACCCCGAGTGTCCACTTACAGAGACTCTAGCCATCACCAAGCAACACCCTAGTGTTCACATTCTAACACCCTAGTGTTCACCATGCAACACCCTAGGGCACAACTTAGGACACCCTAGTGGTGACCTTGCCAAACCTAATAAGGGTCTACAATGCCCCACCCTAGTGTTCCCCTTTAGGCAAACTAATGTTCTCCTTACAACACCACAACATGGAATTTGCAATGCCCAATAGTTCATCTTGCGACATCCTAGTGTTGACCTTTCGACACCCTAGTGTTGACCTTTTGCACCGTAGTGTTCACTTTGCTACAACCCAGGAGTCATGTTGTGTTCACCCTATGACACCCTAGTGTTGAAATTGCTTCACCCCGAGTGTCCACTTACAGAGACTAGAGCCTTCACCAAGCAACACCCTAGTGTTGCACTTGCGACACCCTAGTGTTCACATTCTAACACCCTAGTGTTCACCACGCAACACCTTAAGGTACACCTTAGGACACCCTAGTCTTGACCTTACCAAACCTAATAAGGGTCTACAACACCCTAGGGGACACCTTAGGACACCATAGTGTTGACGTTGCCATACCTAATTAGTGTCTACAATATCCCACCCTAGTGTTCACCTTTAGGCAACCTAATGATCTCCTTGCAACACCGCAATTTTGAATTTGCGATGCCCTATATTCATGTTGCAATACCCTAGTGTTGACCTTTCGACACCCTAGTGTTCACATTATGCTCCCTATTGTTCACTTTACGACAACCCAGTTTTCATCTTGTGTACACCTTGAAGTGTTTACCCTATGACACCTTAGTGTTAAAATTTTGACACCCCGAGTGTCCACTAACAGAGACTCTAGCCTTCACCAAGCAACACCCTAGTGTTCACCATGCAACGCCCTAGGGGAGACCATAGGACTCCCTAGTGTTGACCTTGCCATACCTAATAAGTGGATACAATGCCCCACCCTAGTCTTCACCTTTTGGCACACTAATGTTCTCCTTACAATACTGCAACGTGGAATTTGCGATGCCCAATAGTTAATCTTGCGACACCCTAGTGTTGACCTTTCGACACCCTAGTGTTGACTTAATGCACCCTAGTGTTCACTTTCCGACAACCCAGAAGTAATCTTGGCTTCACCTTGAAGTGTTCACCCAATGACACCCTAGTGTTGAAATTACGACACCCCGAGTGTCCACTTACAGAGACTCTAGCCTTCACCAAGTAACACCCTAGTATTGGACTATAGACACCCTAGTGTTCACATACTAACACCCTAGTGTTCACCATGCAACACCGTAGGGGAGACCATTGTTGACCTTGCCATACCTAATAAGTGCATACAATGCCACACGCTAGTGTTCACCTTTTGGCAAACTAATGTTCTCCTTACAATACTGCAATGTGGAATTTACGATGGCCAATAGTTCATCTTTCGACACCCTAGTGTTGACCTTTCGTAACACTAGTGTTGACCTGATGCACCCTAGTGTTCACTTTCCGACAACCCAGTAGTCATCTTGGGTTCACCTTGAAGTGTTCACCCTATGACACCCTAGTGTTGAAATTGCTTCACCCCGAGTGTCCACTTACAGAGACTAGAGCCTTCATCAAGCAACACCCTAGTGTTGCACTTGCGACACCCTAGTGTTCACATTCTAACACCCTAGTGTTCACCATGCAACACCTTAGGGTACACCTTAGGACACCCTAGTCTTGACCTTACCAAACCTAATAAGGGTCTACAACACCCTAGGGGACACCTTAGGACACCGTAGTGTTGACGTTGCCATACCTAATTAGTGTCTACAATATCCCACCCTAGTGTTCACCTTTAGGCAACCTAATGATCTCCTTGCAACACCGCAATTTTGAATTTGTGATGCCCTATATTCATGTTGCAATACCCTAGTGTTGACCTTTCGACACCCTAGTGTTCAGATTATGCTCCCTATTGTTCACTTTACGACAACCCAGTTTTCATCTTGTGTACACCTTGAAGTGTTTACCCTATGACACCCTAGTGTTAAAATTTTGACACCCTAAGTGTCCACTAACAGAGACTCTAGCCTTCACCAAGCAACACCCTAGTGTTCACCATGCAACGCCCTAGCGGGGACCATAGGACTCCCTAGTGTTGACCTTGCCATACCTAATAAGTGGATGCAATGCCCCACCCTAGTCTTCACCTTTTGGCACACTAATGTTCTCCTTACAATACTGCAACGTGGAATTTGCGATGCCCAATAGTTAATCTTGCGACACCCTAGTGTTGACCTTTCGACACCCTAGTGTTGACTTAATGCACCCTAGTGTTCACTTTCCGACAACCCAGAAGTAATCTTGGGTTCACCTTGAAGTGTTCACCCAATGACACCCTAGTGTTGAAATTACAACACCCAGAGTGTCCACGTACAGAGACTCTAGCCTTCGCCAAGCAAAACCCTTGTTTAGGACTTGCGAGACCCTAGTGTTCAACATGCAACACCCTAGGGAACTCCTTAGGACGCCCTAGTGTTGACCTTGCCAAACATAATAAGGGTCTATAATGCCCCACGCTAGTGTTCACCTTTAGGCAAACTAATGTTCTCCTTACAACACCGCAACGTGGAATTTGCGATGCCCTATAGTTCATCTTACGACACCCTAGTGTTGACCTTTCGACACCCTAGTGTTGACCTTATGCACCCTACTGTTCACTTTGCGACAACCCAGTAGTTGTCTTGTGTTCAGTTTGAAGTGTTCACCCTCTGACACCCTAGTCTTGAAATTGCGACACCCCGAGTGTCTAATTTCAGAGACTATACCCTTCCCTAAGCAACACCCTAGTGTTGGAATTGCGACACCTAGTGTTCACCATGAAACACCCTCGGGAACTCCATAGGACACCCTAGTGTTGACTTTGCCAAACCTTCTCAGGGTCTACAATGCCCCACGCTAGTATTCATCTTTTGGCAAACTAATGTTCTCCTTACAACACCGCAACGTGGAATTTGCGATGCCCAATAGCTCATCTTACGACACCCTAGAGATGACCTTTCGGCACACTAGTGTTGACCTTATTGACCCTAGGGTTCACTTGCGACAACACAAAGGTCGTCTTATGTTCACGTTCAAGTGTTCACCCTATGACACCCTAGTGTTGAAATTGCGACACCCGGAGTGACCACTTAAAGAGACTCTAGCCTTCACCAAGCAACACCCTAGTGTTGGACTTGCGACACCCTAGTGCTCAAATACTAACACCATAGTGTTCACCATGCAACACCCTAGAGGACACCTTAGGGCAAACTAGTGTTGACCTTGCCAAACCTAATAAGGTTCTATAATGCCCCACGCTAGTGTTCACCTTTATGCAAACTAATGTTCTCCTTACAACCCGCAACGTGGAATTTGCGATGCCCTATAGTTCATCTTGTGACAACCTAGTGTTGACCTTTTGCACCCATGTGTTCAGTTTGCTATAACCCAGTGGTCATCTTGTGTTCACCTTGAAGAGTTTACCCTCTGAGACCCTAGTCTTGAAATTGCGACACCCCTAGTGTCAACTTACAGAGACTCTAGCCTTCACAAAGCAACACCCTAGTGTTGCACTTACGACACCCTAGTGTTCACATACTAACACCCTAGTGTTCACCAAGCAACACCCTAGAGGACACCTTAGGACACCCTAGTGTTGACCTTGCCAAACCTAACAAGTGCCAACAATGCCCCACCCTAGTGTTCATCTTTTGGCAACCTAATGTTCTCCTTACAACACCGCAGCGTTGAATTTGCGATGCCCTTCAGTTCATCTTGCGACACCCTAGTTTTGACCTTTCGCACCCTAGTGTTCACTTTGCGACAACCCAGTAGTCATCTTGTTTTCACCTTGAAGTGTTCACCCTATTACACCCTAGTGTTGAATTTGCGACACCCCGAGTGTCCACTTTCAGAGACTCTAGCCTCCACCAAGCAACACCCTAGGGTTGGAATTGCGACACCCTAGTGTTCACATACTAACACCCTAGTGTTCACAATGCAACACCCCAGGGAACTCCTTTGGACACCCTAGTGTTGACCTTGCCAAACCTAATAAGGGTCTACAATGCCCCACGCTAGTGTTCACAATGCAACGTGGAATTTACGATGCCCTATTGTTCATCTTGCGACACCCTAGTGTTGACCTTTCGACACCCTAGTGTTGACCTTTTGGACCCTAGTGTTGACTTTGCGACCAAGCAGTAGTCATCTTGGGTTGACCTTGAAGTGTTCACCCTATGACACCCTAGTGTTGAAATTACGACACCCCGAGTGTCAACTTACAGAGACTCTAGCTTTCACAAACCAACACCCTAGTGTTGGACTTGCGACACCCTAGTGTTCACATACTAACACCCTAGTGGTCACCATGCAACACACTAGAGGACACCTTAGGACACCCTAGTGTTGACCTTCCAATACCTAACAAGTGCCTACAATGCCCCACCCTAGTTTTCATATTTTGGAAACCTAGTGTTCTCATTACAACACCGCAGCGTTGAATTTGTGATGCCCTATAGTTCATCTTACGACTCCTTAGTGTTGACCTTTCGGCACCCTACAGTTGACCTTATGCACCCTTGGGTTGACTTTGCGACAACCCAGTGATCATCTTGTGTTCACCTTTAAGTGTTCACCCTCTGATACCCTAGTGTTGAAATTGCGACTCCCCGAGCGTCCACTTACAGAGACTCTAGGTTTCACCAAGCATCACCCTAGTGTTGGACTTGCGACAACCTAGTGTTCACATACTAACACCCTAGTGTTCACCATGCAACACCCTAGAGGACACCTTAGGACACCCTAGTATTGACCTTGCCATACTTAATAAGTGTCTACAATGCCCCACCCTAGTATTGACCTTGACCTTCCACGGCGAGGCCCACGGCGAGGACCCCTAAATTATGCACCTTCTCTGCCCCTCGCCGTGAGCCTTCCACGGCGAGGCCCACGGCGAGGCCACTTCTCTTGCACACTCTCTGCCCCTCGCCGTGAGAGGCCCACGGCGAGGCCCCGAAATCTGATGTTCTGCTGTGCGTTTCAGAAATATTTGGGGGAGTATATAAGATAAATTTGAGACCTATCTTCATTGTTCTAAGCTTCCTCAGTCCGAAAATCACCCTCTCTGCTAGGGTTTGCTCTTCATCTTCATTCTTCATCCAAATCTTCATCCACCCACTCAAATTCATCTCCATTCTTGTTGATTTTCTTGTTCTTTCTCCTTCCACCTTCCATTTCCACTCCATATTTCCTTCCATCTTCTTCATTCATGGAGGCTATCATCATGGGTCATCTAGGGCACGAATTTGAAGACATGAGAGGCTAAGTTCTTGGTGCTTTGGTGGTGGGAAGGTGGCTCTAGCTTCATGGACCAACATAGGGGAGTTTCTAGTCTACAATTTCTTATTTCCTTTGTATTTGGCTTCTACTCTTTTGTATTGGTCTTGTATATGGATTTAAGACTTGGGATATGTGATTGCTATCCATGTTTGTGAACTATATTGTGTATGCTTTGAATTTAATGTGATTGAGATATAATTTCCTATCTACTTGTGGTTGTATTCTTGGTTGTAGCCATTTTAGTGGTTGCTAGTGGTTATAGTCAATTTCTTCCATGCATGAATGTTGTGGTTGCACTTCATGAGAGTTAAATTGTATTTGGTTCAAGGCATTTCACAAACCAAGTGGATCTTAACACTAACCCTAAGTAATGGCTATGAAAGTGGTTGCTAGATTAGTCATTAATTAGGGCTAGTGGACCCCTAGTGGTTGCTTGGGGATTTTTCAATTAGACTTGGTAAATTAAACTCCCTCTAATCATTTTGAAAGAAGCATTTGAGTCACCGAAGCACTACCAAAGCCCGTTTTATCAAATCACCCCTAATCCAAACTCTTTTCTCTTTTCACTTATCAATCTAAAATACCAAAAACAAGTATTTGCTTTTGTTAATAGCTTTAGTAAATGAATCTTCAAACCAAAACCCCCATACCCCTTTTATCGTTTTAATTGCATTTAGTTAGCTTAGGTTGTTTAGAAGGACTCCTCAAGTGAAACGATCTGGGGTTGTGCCACTTTACACAATCCTTGGTAATTATTGTGATTTTAACCCCAAGGCGCATTAGGCAAAGGTTAAATCAATGGCACCCATATTAAAGTGAAAGTTCCAGTTAAAGATAAAGCAAGGTATAGGAATAGAAAAGGAGAAATAACTACTAATGTGCTTGGCGTTTGCTCCCCTGATGCACAATTTATATATGTTCTTGCTGGTTGGGAAGGGTCAGTTGCAGATGGGAGAGTTTTGAGAGATGCGATTCATAGAAGAAATGGAAGCTTAAAAGTGCCACAAGGTAAATGTTATGTACTCACTACTTATTTGAGTTTCAATTTATTAATATTACATTCTTCAATGGTACATAATATGGTAACTTTAATTTCGCTTTGTGCAGGACAATACTATTTGGTTGATGCTGGATACACAAATTGTGAGGGATTCATTGCGCCTTATCAAGGTCAATGATATCATCTAAGTGAATGGAGAGATGGAAGACACCTTGTACATGCACATGAACGCTTCAATTTGAGGCATGCATCGGCACACAATGTCATTGAGCGTTGCTTTAGGATGTTAAAATTATGTTGGGCTATTCTTAGAAGTCCTGCGTTTTACCCTATTCAAACTCATGGTCGAATAGTTATAGCTTGCTGTCTTTTACATAATTTGATTCGTCAACAAGGATCAGATCCTCTTGAGTCTGGGTTTGAAGAAGAAATCAATACATCTAACATAGATGCCTAACCTATTTTGACAATTGAGCATTCTAATGCGTGAATTGACTTTCGTGATACATTAGCCAATGAAATGTTTGCTGATTTCATTAGGCGTAGGGATGGTAGATGAAGTGTAATTTCTTTATAATCAATATATGTGAACTAGTATTTGTGTTATGTTATTGGTGTAATGGACATGTTAGTTTTATAGTTAATTTATTATTTTAATGGTTTATTATTGATGACATTGAGTTTTAATGGGTATCTATATTATTGTTTTATTAAAATTCTTATTTAGACAATGGAAGCAAAGGGATCATCGAAAGGAAATCAACGTTTATGGACTAATGAGGAGGATGCCATGCTTGTTGAGGCATTGTTAGTTCATCATGAAGAAGGTTGCTTGGTTGCTGATAATGGTTTCAAGACTAGAGTACTTACTCAACTACAAAAAAGATTGATTGAAAAGTCTCCTGAATGTGGGATTAAGGCTGATCCTCACATTAGATCTCGATTGAAGACTTTGAAAACAAATTGGCAAGCTATATATGACATGGTTACTGGGAAGAATACATCCGGATTCGGATGGGATCCAAATAATCATTGCGTTACAGCTGAAAAGGCTGTGTGGGACGAGTATCTTAAGGTAATATTTATTTTTTATTCTGCGTTGTATACTTTCATAAATAAGATACAATTATGGATACATCATTCTCTTTTATTATTTGTAGAGCAACCCAAAAGTTTCGCATCTTCGTGGGAAATCTTTCCCCCATTTCAATGCACTATCCACTATCTTTGGGAAGGATAGAGCTGATGGCCAAGGGTCAATATCTTCACATGGGGACAATCGAGTTGATGCAAATGAAGTTACCTTACAAAGTGCTGCACATGTTGATCACAATGATGAAGATTGTTTTGTAGGAGAAGAAATAGACCCTTCTGTTGCTACCACAACTACCGATAAGAAGAGGAGAAGAAGCAATGATCGCGATGAGCTTCTAATGGAGGGGCTTCAAAACGTGATGAGTACCACTTTCCAAGGCATCCAAGAAGCTTCTGCAGTTTTGGGATCTCACGTTGAAAAGTTTGCAAGGGCTGCTAAGTTAGATACAAAACGTGAGTCCTTATATGATGAACTATGCAAGTTGGAGGAGCTAACTTCAAAAGAGCGACATGATGCGCTATATAAAATTGTTAATAATGAGAATGTCCTTGCGGTCTTCTCAAGCCTTCCGTATGAAGCAAAATTGGAAATGGTTCATAGGGTTCTTGAATGGATAGAAGAGATAATATTTTCTATTATTTGACTGTTTATGCAGAATTTATTTTGAAATTATTTGAATATTTGTTTTTAAGAATTTTGTATTGATATTATGTATTTTGCTCTTTTTTTTATGACTATTTAATTTCATCTAGAGTTTGCATTATTTTTTGGATATGTTCTTATAATGCCTTTGAATTATGCTACTCATTCTATCATAATATCCTAAAATGTTTGGATAGAGTAAAAAACTGCGCACTTCAAAATATAATATGTATTATGGACGTTAAAAATTTTCTTGATCGTAATCAATTATAACAAATAAAATTATGAATATATTTGATATGTTTAAATAATATTGTGAAACTATTATAACTAATTTAGTTATGAAATTATAATTGATTTTAAAAAAATCATGAATCTAGAAATATATATGTAATTTAATATTATAATATATTCATATATAAATAGTCGAAGATAAGTTCAATTTTATTTATATTGTATTATATTGTATTCAAATATTTGAATTATATTTTATGCTCAAATCTAGGGCATTTTGTTTTCTCTCTAGTATCTCAATGGATTTTTTAATAAATCAAAATTACAAAATGCAATAACATAGAATAATGAATACCTAAACATTTAGCATAATGCGTGGTGCCATTCTCCTCCAGGAAAGTTGTGGCCGTGTATCCTTCAAGAATATCGATGGGTTTTTTCCCATCATTCTCTTGATTAATGCATATTCAGAAAACTTAATCGGTTATTTTTCTAAAACCTATAACAAAGATCAAACAAAATATATGTGTGTTTTGTCAGGATCAGCACTGGTTTTGGGGAGGCCAAGTATATATACTATATACAATGATAATGTTGTGGTGTCTTTGAGGTAGGTAAGATGAAGCCACGGGAGCGAAATGATAACTCAAATGAAATATCTAGGGCACAATTTATTAATCTAAATATTCAACGATATTTTTTTCTTGTTTTTAATGAGGGGCAAAAAAGTCTTTACGATTCATCTTTCATTTATTTTATTTATGTTTTTAAAAAATAAATTCATGATTTCCATGTATGTTTATGACCTAACAAACAAACTTTTAAAGCCCAATTCCAGCCCCACTTCCACTTCCATTTCAACTTCCAATTCCAATTCTAATTCCAATTCCAATTCCACTAAAACCAATTCCGCATACCAAACAAAGCATTAGTGTTCACAAAGAAACACCCTAGTGTTCACCATGCAACACCGTAGAGGATACCTTAGGACACCCTAGTGTTGACCTTGCCACACCTAATAAGTGTCTACCATGCCCCACCCTAGTGTTCATCTTTTGGCAACCTAATGTTCTCCTTACAACACCGTAGCGTTGAATTTGCGATGCCCTATAGTTCATCTTGAGACACCCTAGTGTTGACCTTATGCACCCTAGTGTTCACTTTGCGACAACTTAGTAGTCATCTTGTATTCACCTTGAAGTTTTCACCCTATGACACCCTAATGATGAAATTGCGACACCCCAAGTGTCCACTTACAGAGACTCTAGCCTTCACCAAGCAACACCCTAGAGATAGACTTGCGACACCCTAGTGTTCACATTCTAACACCCTAGTGTTCACATTCTAACACCCTATTGTTGACCATGCAACACCCTAGGGAACTCCTTAGGACACCCTAGTGTTGACCTTGCCAAAACTAATAAGGGTCTACAATGCCCCACGCTAATGTTCACCTTTAGACAAACTAATGTTCTCCTTACAACACTGCAACGTGGAATTTGCGATGCCCAATAGTTCTTCTTGCGAAACCCTAGGGTTGACCTTTCGACACCCTAGTTTAGACCTTATGCACCCTACTGTTCACTTTGCGACAAGCCAGTAGTTGTCTTGTGTTCATCTTCAAGTGTTCACCCTCTGACACCCTAGTGTTGAAATTGTGACACCCTGAGTGTCCACTTACAGAGACTCTAGCCTTAACCAAGCAACACCCTAGTGTTGGACTTGCGACACCTTACTGTTCACATACTAACACCCTAGTGTTCACCATGCAACACCCCAGAGGACACCTTTGGACACCCTAGTGTTGACCTTGTCATACCTAATAAGTGTCTACAATGCCCCACCCTAGTGTTCACCTTTTGGAAACGGAATATTCTACTTACAACACTGTAGCGTTGAATTTGCGATGTACTATAGTTCATCTTGAGACACCCTAGTGTTGACCTTATGCACCCTAGTGTTCACTTTGCGACAACTTAGTAGTCATCTTGCGTTCACCTTGAAGTTTTCACCCTTCGACACCCTAATGTTGAAATTGCGACACCCCAAGTGTCCACTTTCAGAGGCTCCAGC
The DNA here is from genome assembly GCA_037074515.1 of Mimosa bimucronata. Lineage (NCBI taxonomy): Eukaryota > Viridiplantae > Streptophyta > Magnoliopsida > Fabales > Fabaceae > Mimosa > Mimosa bimucronata. Next base: position 11,549,860 of record CM073440.1, on the reverse strand, counting down.
CATCACCAAGCAACACCCTAGTGTTGGAATTGCGACACCCTAGTGTTCACATACTAACACCCTAGTGTTCATCATGCAACATGCTAGGGAACTCCTTAGGACACCCTAGTGTTGACCTTGCCAAACCTAATAAGGGTCTACAATGCCCCACGATAGTGTTCACCTTTAGGCAAACTCATGTTCTCCTTACAACACTGCAACGTGGAATTTGGGATGCCTAATAGTTCATCTTGCGACACCCTAGTTTTAACCTTTCGACACCCTAGTGTTGACCTTATGCACCCTACTGTTCACTTTGCGATAAGCTAGTAGTTGTCTTGTGTTCACCTTGAAGTGTTCACCCTATCACACCCTAATGGTGAAATTTCGACACCCCGAGTGTCCACGTACAGAGACTCTAGCCTTAACCAAGGAACTCCCTAGAGTTGGACTTGCGACACCCTAGTATTCACATACAAGAACCCTAGTGTTCACCATGCAACACCCTATGGGACACCTTAGGACACCATAGTGTTGACCTTGCCAAACCAAAGAAGTGTCTACAATGCCTCGCCATAGTGTTCAACGTTTGGCAAACCAATATTCTCCTTACAACACCGCAGCGTTGAATTTGCGATGCCCTTTAGTTCATCTTACGACACCCTAGTGTTGACGTTTCAACCCTAGTGTTGACATTTTGCATCCTAGTGTTCACTTTGTGACAACCCAATAGTGATCTGGTGTGCACCCTATGACACCCTAGTGTTGAAATTGCGACACCCCGTGTGTCCACTTACAGAGACTCTAGCCTTCACCAAGCATCACCCTAGTGTTGGACTTGCGACACCCTAGTGTGCACCTTGCAATACCTAATAAGTGTCTAAAATGCCCCACCCTACTGTTCATCTTATGGCAAACTAATGTTCTCCATACAACACCGTAGCGTTGAATTTGCGATGCACTATAATTCATCTTGAGACACCCTAGTGTTGACCTTATGCACCCTAGTGTTCACTTTGCGACAACTTAGTAGTCATCTTGCGTTCACCTTGTAGTTTTCACCCTACGACATCCTAATGTTGAAATTGCGACACCCCAAGTGTCCACTTTCAGAGGCTCTAGCCATCACGAAGCAATACCCTAGTGTCGGAATTGCGACACCCTAGTGTTCACATACTAACACCTTAGTGATCATCATGCAGCACGCTAGGGAACTCCTCAGGACACCCTTGTGTTGACCTTGCCAAACCTAATAAGGGTCTACAATGCCCCACGCTAGTGTTCACGTTTAGGCAAACTCATGTTGTCCTTACAACACTGCAACGTGGAATTTGGGATGCCCAATGGTTCATCTTGCGACACCCTAGTGTTGACCTTTCGACACCCTAGTGTTGACCTTATCCACACTACTGTTCACTTTGCGACAAGCCAGTAGTTGTCTTGTGTTCACCTTGAAGTGTTCACCCTATGACACCCTAGTGTTGAAATTGCGACAGCCTGAGTGTCCACTTACAGAGACTCTAGCCTTCACCAAGCAACACCCTAGTGTTGGACTTGCGACACCCTAGTATTCACATACTAGAAGCCAAGTGTTCACCATGCAACATCCCAGAGGACACCTTTGGACACCCTATTGTTGACCTTGCCATACCTAATAAGTGAATACAATGCCCCTCCCCAGTGTTCATCTTTTTGCAACCTAATGTTCTCCTTACAACACCGCAGCGTTGAATATGCGATACCCTTTAGTTCATCTTGCGACACCCTAGTGTTGACCTTTCGCTACCCTAGTGTTAACCTTTTGCACCCTAGTGTTTACTTTGCGACAACCCAGTAGTGATCTTGTGTTCACCTTGAAGTGTTCACCCTATGACACCCTAGTGTTGAAATTGCGACACCCCGTGTGTCCACTTACAGAGACTCTGGCCTTCACCAAGCATCACCCTAGTGTTGGACTTGCGACACCCTAGTGGGCACATTGCCATATCTAATAAGTGTCTAAAATGCCCCACCCTATTGTTCACCTTATGGTAAACTAATGTTCTCCATACAACACCATAGCATTGAATTTGCGATGCCCTATAGTTATTCTAGCGACATCCTAATGTTGACATTTTGCATCCTAGTGTTCATTTTATGACAACCCAGTAGTGATCTAGTGTTCACCTTGAAGTGTTCACCCTATGACACCCTAGTGTTGAAATTACTACACCCCGAGTGTGCACTTACAGAGACTCTAGCCTTCACCAAGCAACACCTTAGTGTTAGACTTGCGACACCCTATTGTTTACATACTAAAACCCTAGTGTTCAGCATGCAACACCCTGGGGTACAGCTTAGGACACCCTAGTGTTGACCTTGCCAAACCTAATAAGTGTCTACAATGCCCCACCCTAGTGTTCACCTTTTGGCAACCTAATATTCTCCTTACAACACCGTAGCGTTGAATTTGCGATGCCCTATAGTTCACATACTAACACCCTAGTGTTCACCATGGAACACCCTATAGGACACCTTAGGACACCCTAGTTTTGACCTTCCCATACCTAATAAGTGTTTACAATGCCCCACGCTAGTGACAATCATTAGGCAAACTAATGTTCTCCTAACAACACCGCAACGTTGAATTTCCGATGCCCAATAGTTGATCTTGCGACACTCTAGTGTTGACCTATCGACACCCTAGTGTTCACCTTATGCACCCTAGTCTTCACTTTGCGACAACACAGTAGTCATCTTGTGTACACCTTGAGTTGTTCACCCTATGACACGCTAGTGTTGAAATTACGATACACCGAGTGTCCACTTACAGAGACTCTACCTTCACCAAGCAACACATTAGTGTTGGACTTGCGACACTGTAGTGTTCACATACTAACACCCTAGTGTTCACCATGCAACACCGTAGGGGAAATCTTAGGACACCCTTGTGTTGACCATCCCATACCTAATAAGTTTCTACAATGCCCAACGCTAGTGTCAACCATTAGGCAAACTAATGTTCTCCTTACAACACCACAACATGGAATTTGCAATTCCCAATAGTTCTTGCGACACCGTAGTGTTGACCTTTCGACACCGTAGTGTTGACCTTTTGCACCCTAGTGTTCACTTTGCGACAACCCAGAGGTCATCTTGTGTTCACCTTGAAATGTTCACCCTATGACACCCTAGTGTTGAAATTGCGACAGCCCGAGTATCCACTTACAGAGACTCTAGCCTTCACCAAGCAACACCCTATTGTTGGACTTGCGACACCCAAGTGTTCACATTCTAATACCCTAGTGTTCACCATGCAAAACCCTAGGGTACACCTTAGGACACCCTAGTGTTGACCTTGCCAAACCTAATAAGGGTCTACAATGCCCCACCCTAGTGTGCACATTAAGGCACACTAATTTTCTCCTTACAACACCGCAACATGGAATTTGCGATGCCAACTAGTTCATCTAGCGACAGTCTAGTGTTGACCTTTCGAGACCATAATTTGGACCTTTTGCATCCTAGTGTTCACTTTGCGACAACCCAGAAGTCATCTAGGGTTCACCTTGAAGTGTTCACCCAATGACACCCTAGTGTTGAAATTGCGACACCCATAGTGTCCACTTACAGAGACTCTAGCCTTCACCAAGCAACACCCTAGTGTTGGACTTGCGACACCCTAGTGTTGACCTTTCGACACCATAATTTTGACCTTTTGCATCCTAGTGTTCACTTTACGACAACCCAGTAGTCATCTTGTTTTCACCTTGAAGTGTTCACCCTATGACACCATAGTGTTGACCTTTCGACACCCTAGTATTGACCTTTTGCACCCTAGTGTTCACTTTGCGACAACCCAGTCGTCATCTTGGGTTCACCTTTAGTGTTCACCCTATGACACCCTAGTGTTGAAATTGTGACACCCATAATGTCCACTTACAGAGACTCTAGCCTTCACCAAGCAACAACCTAGTGTTGGACTTGCGACACAGTAGTGTTCACATGCTAACACACTAGTGTTCACCATGCAACACCCTAGGGGAAACCTTAGGACACCCTAGTGTTGACCATCCCATACGTAATAAGTGTCTACAATGCCCCACGCTAGTGTCAACTATAAGGCAAACTAATGTTCTCCTTACAACACTGCAACGTTAAATTTGCGATGCCCAATAGTTCATCTTACGACACCCTAGTGTTGACCATTCGACACCCTAGTGTTAACCATATGCACCCTAGTGTTCACTTTGCGACAACCCAGAAGTCATCTTGTTTTCACCTTGAAGTGTTGACCTTATGACACCCTAGTGTTGAAATTACGACCCCCGAGTGTCCACATACAGAGAGTCTAGCCTACACCAAGCAACACCCTAGTGTTGGACTTTCAACACCGTAGTGTTCACATACTAACACCCTAGTGCTCACCATGCAACACCCTAGGGGAAATCTTAGGACACCCTAGTGTTGACCATCCCATACCTAATAAGTTTCTACAATGCCCCACGCTAGTGTCAACCATTAGGCAAACTAATGTTCTCCTTACAACAACGTAACGTTTAATTTGTGATGCGCAATAGTTCATCTTGCGACACCCTAGTGTTGACCTTTCGACACCCTAGTGTTGACCTTATGCACCCTAGTGTTCACTTTGCGACAACCCAGTAGTCATCTGGTGTTCACCTTGAGTTGTTCACCCTATGACACCCTAGTGTTGATATTACGATACCCTAAGTGTCCACTTACAGTGACTCTAGCATTCACCGAGCAACACCCTAGTGTTGACCTTTTGACACCCTAATGTTGACCTTTTGCACCCTAGTGTTCACTTTGCGGAAACCCAGTAGTCATCAAGGGTTCACCTTGAAGTGTTCACCCTATGACACCCTAGTGTTGAAATTGAGACACCCATAGTGTCCGCATACAGAGACACTAGCCTTCACCAAGCAACACCCTATTGTCGGACTTGCGACACCCTAGTGTTCACATACTAACACCCTAGTGTTCACCATGCAACACCCTACGGGAAACCGTAGGACACCCTAGTGTTGACCTTGCCAAACCTAATAAGGGTCTACAACACCACAACATGGAATTTGCAATGACCAATAGTTCATCTTGCGAAACCCTAGTGTTGACCTTTCGACACCCTAGTGTTGACTTTTTGCACCCTAGTGTTCACTTTGCGATAACCTAGTAGTCATCTTGGGTTCACGTTGAAGTGTTTACCCTATGACACCCTAGTGTTGAAAATGCGACACACCGAGTGTCCACTTACAGACACTCTAGCCTTCACGAAAAAACACCCTAGTGTTGGACTTGCGACACCCTAGTGTTCACATTCTAACAACCTAGTGTTCACCATGCAACACCCTAGGGGAAACCTTAGGACACCCTAGTGCTGACCATCCCATACCTAATAAATGTCTACAATGCCCCAACCTAGTGTCAACTATTAGGCAAACTAATGTTCTCCTTACAACACCACAACATGGAATTTGCAATGCCCAATAGTTCATCTTGCGACACCCTAGTGTTGACCTTTCGACACCCTAGTGTTGACCTTTTGCACCCTAGTGTTCACTTTGCGACAACCCAGGAGTCATCTTGTGTTCACCTTGAAGTGTTCACCCTATGACACCCCAGTGTTGAAATTACGACAGGCCATGTGTCCAATTACAGAGACTCTAGCCTTCACCAAGCAACACCCTTGTGTTGGACTTGCGACACCCTAGTGTTCACCAAGCAAAACCCTAGGGTACACTTTAGGACACCCTAGTGTTGACCTTGCCAAACCTAATAAAGGTCTACAATACCCCACCCTAGTGTTTGCCTTTCGGCAAACTAATGTTGTCCTTACAACACCACAACATGAAATTTGCAATGCCCAATTGTTCATCTTGCGACACCCTAGTGTTGACCTTTCGACACCATAGTGTTGACCTTTTGCACTCTAGTGTTCACTTTGCGACAACCCAGCAGTCATCTTGTGTTCACCTTGAAGTGTTCACCCTATGACACCCTAGTTTTGAAATTGCGACAGCACGAGTGTCCACTTAAAGAGACTCTAGCCTTCACCAAGAAACACCCTAGTGTTGGACTTGCGACACCCTAGTGTTCACCATGCAAAACCCTAGGGTACACCTTAGGACACCCTAGTGTTGACCTTGCCAAACCAAATAAGGGTCAACAATGCCCCACCCTAGTGTTCCCCTTTAGGCAAACAAATGTTCTCCTTACAACACCACAACATGGAATTTGCAATGCCCAATTGTTCATCTTGCAACACCCTAGTGTTGACCTTTCGACACCATAGTGTTGACCTTTTGCACCCTAGTGTTCACTTTGCGACAACCCAACAGTCATCTTGTGTTCACCTTGAAGTGTTCACCCTATGACAGCCTAGTGTTGAAATTGCGACACCCCGAGTGTCCACATACAGAGACTCTAGCCTTCACCAAGCAACACCCTAGTGTTGGACTTTCGACAACCTAATGTTGGCCTTTTGCACCCTAGTGTTCACTTTGCGACAACCCAGTAGTCATCTTGGTCTCACCTTGAAGTGTTCACCCTATGACACCCTAGTGTTGAAATTGCGACACCCATAGTGTCTACTTCCGGAGACTGTAGCTTTCACCAAGAAACACCCTAGTTTTGGACTTGCGACACCCTATTGTTCACATTCTAACACCCTAGTGTTCACCATGCAACACCCTAGGGTACAACTTAGGACACCCTAGTGTTGACCTTGCCAAACCTAATAAGGGTCTACAATGCCTCACCCTTTTGTTCACCTTTAGGAAAACAAATGTTCTTCTTACAACACCACAACATGGAATTTGCAATGACCAATAGTTCATCTTGCGACACCCTAGTGTTGACCTTTCGCACCCTCGTGTTTACTTTGCGATAACCTAGTCGTCATCTTGGGTTCACCTTGAAGTGTTCACCCTATGACACCCTAGTGTTGAAATTGCGACACCCATAGTGTCCACTTACAGACACTCTAGCCTTCACCAAGCAACACCCCAGTGTTGACATTCTAACAGCCTAGTGTTGACATTTCGACACCCTAGTGTTGACCTTATGCACCCTAGTGTTCACTTGGCGACAACCCAGTACTCATCTTGTGTTCACCTTGAGTTGTTCACCCTATGACACCCTAGTGTTGAAATTACGAAACCCTGAGTGTCCACTTACAGAGACTCAAGCCTTCACCAAGCAACACCCTAGTGTTGACCTTTCGACACCCTAGTGTTGAACTTTTGCACCGTAGTGTTCACTTTACGACAACCCAGTAGTCATCTAGGGTTCACCTTGAAGTGTTCACCCTTTGACACCCTAGTGTTGAAATTGGGACACCCTGAGTGTCCACTTACAGAGATTCTAACCTTCACCAAGATACACCCTAGTGTTGGACTTGCGACACAGTAGTGTTCACATACTAACACTCTTGTGTTCACCATGCAACTCCCTAGGGGAAATCTTAGGACACCCTAGTGTTGACCATCCCATACCTAATAAGTTTCTACAATGCCCCACGCTAGTGTCAACCTTTAGGCAAGCTAATGTTCTCCTTACAACACCGCAACGTTGAATTTGTGATGCGCAATAGTTCATCTTGCGACACCCTAGTGTTGACATTTCGACACCCTAGTGTTGACCTTTCGCACCCTCGTGTTTACTTTGCGATAACCTAGTCGTCATCTTGGGTTCACCTTGAAGTGTTCACCCTATGACACCCTAGTGTTGAAATTGCGACACCCATAGTGTCCACTTACAGACACTCTAGCCTTCACCAAGCAACACCCCAGTGTTGTCCTTTTGACTCCCTAATGTTGACCTTTTGCACCCTAGTGTTCACTTTGCGACAACCCAGTAGTCATCTAGGGTTCACCTTGAAGTGTTCACCCTTTGACACCCTAGTGTTGAAATTGGGACACCCTGAGTGTCCACTTACAGAGACTCTAACCTTCACCAAGCAAAACCCTAGTGTTGGACATGCGACACCCTAGTGTTCACATACTAACACCCTAGTGTTCACCATGGAACTCCCTAGGGACGCCTTAGGAGACCCTAGTTTTGACCTTGCCAAACCTAATAAGGGTCTACAATGCCCCACCCTAGTGTTCACCTTTAGGCAAACTAATGTTCTCCATACAACACCGCAATGTGGAATTTGCGATGCCCACTAGTTCATCTTGCGCCACCCTAGTGTTGACCTGTCGACACCCTAGTTTTGACCTTAGCACCCAAGTGTTGACTTTTCGACAACCCAGTAGTTATCTTGCGTTCACCGTGAAGTGTTCACCCTATGACAGCCTAGTGTTGAAATTGCGACACCCTGAGTGTCCACATACAGAGACTCTAACCTTCACCAAGATACACCCTAGTGTTGGACTTGCGACACAGTAGTGTTCACATACTAACACCCTTGTGTTCACCATGCAACTCCTTAGGGGAAATCTTAGGACACCCTAGTGTTGACCATCCCATACCTAATAAGTTTCTACAATGCCCCACGCTAGTGTCAACCTTTAGGCAAGCTAATGTTCTCCATACAACACCGCAACGTTGAATTTGTGATGCGCAATAGTTCATCTTGCGACAGCCTAGTGTTGACATTTCGACACCCTAGTGTTGACCTTATGCACCCTAGTGTTCACTTGGCGACAACCCAGTACTCATCTTGTGTTCACCTTGAGTTGTTCACCCTACGACACCCTAGTGTTGAAATTACGAAACCCTGAGTGTCCACTTACAGAGACTCAAGCCTTCACCAAGCAACACCCTAGTGTTGACCTTTCGACACCCTAGTGTTGAACTTTTGCACCGTAGTGTTCACTTTACGACAACCCAGTAGTCATCTAGGGTTCACCTTGAAGTGTTCACCCTTTGACACCCTAGTGTTGAAATTGGGACACCCTGAGTGTCCACTTACAGAGAGTCTAACCTTCACCAAGATACACCCTAGTGTTGGACTTGCGACACAGTAGTGTTCACATACTAACACTCTTGTGTTCACCATGCAACTCCCTAGGGGAAATCTTAGGACACCCTAGTGTTGACCATCCCATACCTAATAAGTTTCTACAATGCCCCACGCTAGTGTCAACCTTTAGGCAAGCTAATGTTCTCCTTACAACACCGCAACGTTGAATTTGTGATGCGCAATAGTTCATCTTGCGACACCCTAGTGTTGACATTTCGACACCCTAGTGTTGACCTTTCGCACCCTCGTGTTTACTTTGCGATAACCTAGTCGTCATCTTGGGTTCACCTTGAAGTGTTCACCCTATGACACCCTAGTGTTGAAATTGCGACACCCATAGTGTCCACTTATAGACACTCTAGCCTTCACCAAGCAACACCCCAGTGTTGTCCTTTTGACTCCCTAATGCTGACCTTTTGCACCCTAGTGTTCACTTTGCGACAACCCAGTAGTCATCTAGGGTTCACCTTGAAGTGTTCACCCTATGACACCCTAGTGTTGAAATTGCGACACCCATAGTGTCCACTTACAGAGACTCTAACCTTCACCAAGCAAAACCCTAGTGTTGGACATGCGACACCCTAGTGTTCACATACTAACACCCTAGTGTTCACCATGGAACTCCCTAGGGACGCCTTAGGAGACCCTAGTTTTGACCTTGCCAAACCTAATAAGGGTCTACAATGCCCCACCCTAGTGTTCACCTTTAGGCATACTAATGTTCTCCATACAACACCGCAAAGTGGAATTTGCGATGCCCAATAGTTCTTCTTGCGCCACCCTAGTGTTCACCTGTCGACACCCTAGTTTTGACCTTAGCACCCAAGTGTTGACTTTTCGACAACCCAGTAGTTATCTTGAGTTCACCGTGAAGTGTTCACCCTATGACAGCCTAGTGTTGAAATTGCGACACCCCGAGTGTCCACATACAGAGACTCTAACCTTCACCAAGATACACCCTAGTGTTGGACTTGCGACACAGTAGTGTTCACATACTAACACCCTTGTGTTCACCATGCAACTCCTTAGGGGAAATCTTAGGACACCCTAGTGTTGACCATCCCATACCTAATAAGTTTCTACAATGCCCCACGCTAGTGTCAACCTTTAGGCAAGCTAATGTTCTCCTTACAACATCGCAACGTTGAATTTGTGATGCGCAATAGTTCATCTTGCGACAGCCTAGTGTTGACATTTCGACACCCTAGTGTTGACCTTATGCACCCTAGTGTTCACTTGGCGACAACCCAGTACTCATCTTGTGTTCACCTTGAGTTGTTCACCCTATGACACCCTAGTGTTGAAATTACGAAACCCTGAGTGTCCACTTACAGAGACTCTAGCCTTCACCAAGCAACACCCTAGTGTTGACCATTCGACACCCTAGTGTTGAACTTTTGCACCCTAGTGTTCACTTTGCGACAACCCAGTAGTCATTTAGGGTTCACCTTGAAGTGTTCACCCTTTGACACCCTAGTGTTGAAATTGGGACACCCTGAGTGTCCACTTACAGAGATTCTAACCTTCACCAAGCAAAACCCTAGTGTTGGACATGCGACACCCTAGTGTTCACATACTAACACCCTAGTGTTCACCATGGAACTCCCTAGGGACGCCTTAGGAGACCCTAGTTTTGACCTTGCCAAACCTAATAAGGGTCTAGAATGCCCCACCCTAGTGTTCACCTTTAGGCAAACTAATGTTCTCCATACAACACCGCAATGTGGAATTTACGATGCCCAATAGTTCATCTTGCGCCACCCTAGTGTTGACCTGTCGACACCCTAGTTTTGACCTTAGCACCCAAGTGTTGACTTTTCGACAACCCAGTAGTTATCTTGCGTTCACCGTGAAGTGTTCACCCTATGACAGCCTAGTGTTGAAATTGCGACACCCTGAGTGTCCACATACAGAGACTCTACCCTTCACCAAGATACACCCTAGTGTTGGACTTGCGACACAGTAGTGTTCACATACTAACACCCTTGTGTTCACCATGCAACTCCTTAGGGGAAATCTTAGGACACCCTAGTGTTGACCATCCCATACCTAATAAGTTTCTACAATGCCCCACGCTAGTGTCAACCTTTAGGCAAGCTAATGTTCTCCATACAACACCGCAACGTTGAATTTGTGATGCGCAATAGTTCATCTTGCGACAGCCTAGTGTTGACATTTCGACACCCTAGTGTTGACCTTATGCACCCTAGTGTTCACTTGGCGACAACCCAGTACTCATCTTGTGTTCACCTTGAGTTGTTCACCCTATGACACCCTAGTGTTGAAATTACGAAACCCTGAGTGTCCACTTACAGAGACTCAAGCCTTCACCAAGCAACACCCTAGTGTTGACCTTTCGACACCCTAGTGTTGAACTTTTGCACCGTAGTGTTCACTTTACGACAACCCAGTAGTCATCTAGGGTTCACCTTGAAGTGTTCACCCTTTGACACCCTAGTGTTGAAATTGGGACACCCTGAGTGTCCACTTACAGAGATTCTAACCTTCACCAAGATACACCCTAGTGTTGGACTTGCGACACAGTAGTGTTCACATACTAACACTCTTGTGTTCACCATGCAACTCCCTAGGGGAAATCTTAGGACACCCTAGTGTTGACCATCCCATACCTAATAAGTTTCTACAATGCCCCACGCTAGTGTCAACCTTTAGGCAAGCTAATGTTCTCCTTACAACACCGCAACGTTGAATTTGTGATGCGCAATAGTTCATCTTGCGACACCCTATTGTTGACATTTCGACACCCTAGTGTTGACCTTATGCACCCTAGTGTTCACTTGGCGACAACCCAGTACTCATCTTGTGTTCACCTTGAGTTGTTCACCCTATGACACCCTAGTGTTGAAATTACGAAACCCTGAGTGTCCACTTATAGAGACTCTAGCCTTCACCAAGCAACACCCTAGTGTTGACCATTCGACACCCTAGTGTTGAACTTTTGCACCCTAGTGTTCACTTTGCGACAACCCAGTAGTCATTTAGGGTTCACCTTGAAGTGTTCACCCTTTGACACCCTAGTGTTGAAATTGGGACACCCTGAGTGTCCACTTACAGAGATTCTAACCTTCACCAAGCAAAACCCTAGTGTTGGACATGCGACACCCTAGTGTTCACATACTAACACCCTAGTGTTCACCATGGAACTCCCTAGGGACGCCTTAGGAGACCCTAGTTTTGACCTTGCCAAACCTAATAAGGGTCTACAATGCCCCACCCTAGTGTTCACCTTTAGGCAAACTAATGTTCTCCATACAACACCGCAATGTGGAATTTGGGATGCCCAATAGTTCATCTTGCGCCACCCTAGTGTTGACCTGTCGACACCCTAGTTTTGACCTTAGCACCCAAGTGTTGACTTTTCGACAACCCAGTAGTTATCTTGCGTTCACCGTGAAGTGTTCACCCTATGACAGCCTAGTGTTGAAATTGCGACACCCTGAGTGTCCACATACAGAGACTCTAACCTTCACCAAGATACACCCTAGTGTTGGACTTGCGACACAGTAGTGTTCACATACTAACACCCTTGTGTTCACCATGCAACTCCTTAGGGGAAATCTTAGGACACCCTAGTGTTGACCATCCCATACCTAATAAGTTTCTACAATGCCCCACGCTAGTGTCAACCTTTAGGCAAGCTAATGTTCTCCATACAACACCGCAACGTTGAATTTGTGATGCGCAATAGTTCATCTTGCGACAGCCTAGTGTTGACATTTCGACACCCTAGTGTTGACCTTATGCACCCTAGTGTTCACTTGGCGACAACCCAGTACTCATCTTGTGTTCACCTTGAGTTGTTCACCCTATGACACCCTAGTGTTGAAATTACGAAACCCTGAGTGTCCACTTACAGAGACTCAAGCCTTCACCAAGCAACACCCTAGTGTTGACCTTTCGACACCCTAGTGTTGAACTTTTGCACCGTAGTGTTCACTTTACGACAACCCAGTAGTCATCTAGGGTTCACCTTGAAGTGTTCACCCTTTGACACCCTAGTGTTGAAATTGGGACACCCTGAGTGTCCACTTACAGAGATTCTAACCTTCACCAAGATACACCCTAGTGTTGGACTTGCGACACAGTAGTGTTCACATACTAACACTCTTGTGTTCACCATGCAACTCCCTAGGGGAAATCTTAGGACACCCTAGTGTTGACCATCCCATACCTAATAAGTTTCTACAATGCCCCACGCTAGTGTCAACCTTTAGGCAAGCTAATGTTCTCCTTACAACACCGCAACGTTGAATTTGTGATGCGCAATAGTTCATCTTGCGACACCCTATTGTTGACATTTCGACACCCTAGTGTTGACCTTATGCACCCTAGTGTTCACTTGGCGACAACCCAGTACTCATCTTGTGTTTACCTTGAGTTGTTCACCCTATGACACCCTAGTGTTGAAATTACGAAACCCTGAGTGTCCACTTATAGAGACTCTAGCCTTCACCAAGCAACACCCTAGTGTTGACCATTCGACACCCTAGTGTTGAACTTTTGCACCCTAGTGTTCACTTTGCGACAACCCAGTAGTCATTTAGGGTTCACCTTGAAGTGTTCACCCTTTGACACCCTAGTGTTGAAATTGGGACACCCTGAGTGTCCACTTACAGAGATTCTAACCTTCACCAAGCAAAACCCTAGTGTTGGACATGCGACACCCTAGTGTTCACATACTAACACCCTAGTGTTCACCATGGATCTCCCTAGGGACGCCTTAGGAGACCCTAGTTTTGACCTTGCCAAACCTAATAAGGGTCTACAATGCCCCACCCTAGTGTTCACCTTTAGGCAAACTAATGTTCTCCATACAACACCGCAATGTGGAATTTGCGATGCCCAATAGTTCATCTTGCGCCACCCTAGTGTTGACCTGTCGACACCCTAGTTTTGACCTTAGCACCCAAGTGTTGACTTTTCGACAACCCAGTAGTTATCTTGCGTTCACCGTGAAGTGTTCACCCTATGACAGCCTAGTGTTGAAATTGCGACACCCTGAGTGTCCACATACAGAGACTCTAACCTTCACCAAGATACACCCTAGTGTTGGACTTGCGACACAGTAGTGTTCACATACTAACACCCTTGTGTTCACCATGCAACTCCTTAGGGGAAATCTTAGGACACCCTAGTGTTGACCATCCCATACCTAATAAGTTTCTACTATGCCCCACGCTAGTGTCAACCTTTAGGCAAGCTAATGTTCTCCATACAACACCGCAACGTTGAATTTGTGATGCGCAATAGTTCATCTTGCGACAGCCTAGTGTTGACATTTCGACACCCTAGTGTTGACCTTATGCACCCTAGTGTTCACTTGGCGACAACCCAGTACTCATCTTGTGTTCACCTTGAGTTGTTCACCCTATGACACCCTAGTGTTGAAATTACGAAACCCTGAGTGTCCACTTACAGAGACTCAAGCCTTCACCAAGCAACACCCTAGTGTTGACCTTTCGACACCCTAGTGTTGAACTTTTGCACCGTAGTGTTCACTTTACGACAACCCAGTAGTCATCTAGGGTTCACCTTGAAGTGTTCACCCTTTGACACCCTAGTGTTGAAATTGGGACACCCTGAGTGTCCACTTACAGAGATTCTAACCTTCACCAAGATACACCCTAGTGTTGGACTTGCGACACAGTAGTGTTCACATACTAACACCCTTGTGTTCACCATGCAACTCCCTAGGGGAAATCTTAGGACACCCTAGTGTTGACCATCCCATACCTAATAAGTTTCTACAATGCCCCACGCTAGTGTCAACCTTTAGGCAAGCTAATGTTCTCCTTACAACACCGCAACGTTGAATTTGTGATGCGCAATAGTTCATCTTGCGACACCCTAGTGTTGACATTTCGACACCCTAGTGTTGACCTTATGCACCCTAGTGTTCACTTGGCGACAACCCAGTACTCATCTTGTGTTCACCTTGAGTTGTTCACCCTATGACACCCTAGTGTTGAAATTACGAAACCCTGAGTGTCCACTTATAGAGACTCTAGCCTTCACCAAGCAACACCCTAGTGTTGACCATTCGACACCCTAGTGTTGAACTTTTGCACCGTAGTGTTCACTTTGCGACAACCCAGTAGTCATCTAGGGTTCACCTTGAAGTGTTCACCCTATGACACCCTAGTGTTGAAATTGCGACACCCATAGTGTCCACTTACAGAGACTCTAGCCTTCACCAAGCAACACCTTAGTGTTGGACTTGCGACACCCTAGTGTTCACATACTAACACCCTAGTGTTCACCATGGAACTCCCTAGGGACGCCTTAGGAGACCCTAGTTTTGACCTTGCAAAACCTAATAAGGGTCTACAATGCCCCACCCTAGTGTTCACCTTTAGGCAAACTAATGTTCTCCATACAACACCGCAATGTGGAATTTGCGATGCCCAATAGTTCATCTTGCGCCACCCTAGTGTTGACCTTTCGACACCCTAGTTTTGACCTTAGCACCCAAGTGTTGACTTTTCGACAACCCAGTAGTTATCTTGCGTTCACCGTGAAGTGTTCACCCTATGACAGCCTAGTGTTGAAATTGCGACACCCCGAGTGTCCACATACAGAGACTCTAACCTTCACCAAGATACACCCTAGTGTTGGACTTGCGACACAGTAGTGTTCACATACTAACACCCTTGTGTTCACCATGCAACTCCCTAGGGGAAATCTTAGGACACCCTAGTGTTGACCATCCCATACCTAATAAGTTTCTACAATGCCCCACGCTAGTGTCAACCTTTAGGCAAGCTAATGTTCTCCATACAACACCGCAACGTTGAATTTGTGATGCGCAATAGTTCATCTTGCGACAGCCTAGTGTTGACATTTCGACACCCTAGTGTTGACCTTATGCACCCTAGTGTTCACTTGGCGACAACCCAGTACTCATCTTGAGTTCACCTTGAGTTGTTCACCCTATGACACCCTAGTGTTGAAATTACGAAACCCTGAGTGTCCACTTACAGAGACTCAAGCCTTCACCAAGCAACACCCTAGTGTTGACCTTTCGACACCCTAGTGTTGAACTTTTGCACCGTAGTGTTCACTTTACGACAACCCAGTAGTCATCTAGGGTTCACCTTGAAGTGTTCACCCTTTGACACCCTAGTGTTGAAATTGGGACACCCTGAGTGTCCACTTACAGAGATTCTAACCTTCACCAAGATACACCCTAGTGTTGGACTTGCGACACAGTAGTGTTCACATACTAACACTCTTGTGTTCACCATGCAACTCCCTAGGGGAAATCTTAGGACACCCTAGTGTTGACCATCCCATACCTAATAAGTTTCTACAATGCCCCACGCTAGTGTCAACCTTTAGGCAAGCTAATGTTCTCCTTACAACACCGCAACGTTGAATATGTGATGCGCAATAGTTGATCTTGCGACACCCTAGTGTTGACATTTCGACACCCTAGTGTTGACCTTATGCACCCTAGTGTTCACTTGGCGACAACCCAGTACTCATCTTGTGTTCACCTTGAGTTGTTCACCCTATGACACCCTAGTGTTGAAATTACGAAACCCTGAGTGTCCACTTAGAGAGACTCTAGCCTTCACCAAGCAACACCCTAGTGTTGACCATTCGACACCCTAGTGTTGAACTTTTGCACCGTAGTGTTCACTTTGCGACAACCCAGTAGTCATCTAGGGTTCACCTTGAAGTGTTCACCCTATGACACCCTAGTGTTGAAATTGCGACACCCATAGTGTCCACTTACAGAGACTCTAGCCTTCACCAAGCAACACCTTAGTGTTGGACTTGCGACACCCTAGTGTTCACATACTAACACCCTAGTGTTCACCATGGAACTCCCTAGGGACGCCTTAGGAGACCCTAGTTTTGACCTTGCCAAACCTAATAAGGGTCTACAATGCCCCACCCTAGTGTGCACCTTTAGGCAAACTAATGTTCTCCATACAACACCGCAATGTGGAATTTGCGATGCCCAATAGTTCAACTTGCGCCACCCTAGTGTTGACCTTTCGACACCCTAGTTTTGACCTTAGCACCCAAGTGTTGACTTTTCGACAACCCAGTAGTTATCTTGCGTTCACCGTGAAGTGTTCACCCTATGACAGCCTAGTGTTGAAATTGCGACACCCCGAGTGTCCACATACAGAGACTCTAACCTTCACCAAGATACACCCTAGTGTTGGACTTGCGACACAGTAGTGTTCACATACTAACACCCTTGTGTTCACCATGCAACTCCCTAGGGGAAATCTTAGGACACCCTAGTGTTGACCATCCCATACCTAATAAGTTTCTACAATGCCCCACGCTAGTGTCAACCTTTAGGCAAGCTAATGTTCTCCTTACAACACCGCAACGTTGAATTTGTGATGCGCAATAGTTCATCTTGCGACACCCTAGTGTTGACATTTCGACACCCTAGTGTTGACCTTATGCACCCTAGTGTTCACTTGGCGACAACCCAGTACTCATCTTGTGTTCACCTTGAGTTGTTCACCCTATGACACCCTAGTGTTGAAATTACGAAACCCTGAGTGTCCACTTATAGAGACTCTAGCCTTCACCAAGCAACACCCTAGTGTTGACCATTCGACACCCTAGTGTTGAACTTTTGCACCGTAGTGTTCACTTTGCGACAACCCAGTAGTCATCTAGGGTTCACCTTGAAGTGTTCACCCTATGACACCCTAGTGTTGAAATTGCGACACCCATAGTGTCCACTTACAGAGACTCTAGCCTTCACCAAGCAACACCTTAGTGTTGGACTTGCGACACCCTAGTGTTCACATACTAACACCCTAGTGTTCACCATGGAACTCCCTAGGGACGCCTTAGGAGACCCTAGTTTTGACCTTGCAAAACCTAATAAGGGTCTACAATGCCCCACCCTAGTGTTCACCTTTAGGCAAACTAATGTTCTCCATACAACACCGTAATGTGGAATTTGCGATGCCCAATAGTTCATCTTGCGCCACCCTAGTGTTGACCTTTCGACACCCTAGTTTTGACCTTAGCACCCAAGTGTTGACTTTTCGACAACCCAGTAGTTATCTTGCGTTCACCGTGAAGTGTTCACCCTATGACAGCCTAGTGTTGAAATTGCGACACCCCGAGTGTCCACATACAGAGACTCTAACCTTCACCAAGATACACCCTAGTGTTGGACTTGCGACACAGTAGTGTTCACATACTAACACCCTTGTGTTCACCATGCAACTCCCTAGGGGAAATCTTAGGACACCCTAGTGTTGACCATCCCATACCTAATAAGTTTCTACAATGCCCCACGCTAGTGTCAACCTTTAGGCAAGCTAATGTTCTCCATACAACACCGCAACGTTGAATTTGTGATGCGCAATAGTTCATCTTGCGACAGCCTAGTGTTGACATTTCGACACCCTAGTGTTGACCTTATGCACCCTAGTGTTCACTTGGCGACAACCCAGTACTCATCTTGAGTTCACCTTGAGTTGTTCACCCTATGACACCCTAGTGTTGAAATTACGAAACCCTGAGTGTCCACTTACAGAGACTCAAGCCTTCACCAAGCAACACCCTAGTGTTGACCTTTCGACACCCTAGTGTTGAACTTTTGCACCGTAGTGTTCACTTTACGACAACCCAGTAGTCATCTAGGGTTCACCTTGAAGTGTTCACCCTTTGACACCCTAGTGTTGAAATTGGGACACCCTGAGTGTCCACTTACAGAGATTCTAACCTTCACCAAGATACACCCTAGTGTTGGACTTGCGACACAGTAGTGTTCACATACTAACACTCTTGTGTTCACCATGCAACTCCCTAGGGGAAATCTTAGGACACCCTAGTGTTGACCATCCCATACCTAATAAGTTTCTACAATGCCCCACGCTAGTGTCAACCTTTAGGCAAGCTAATGTTCTCCTTACAACACCGCAACGTTGAATATGTGATGCGCAATAGTTGATCTTGCGACACCCTAGTGTTGACATTTCGACACCCTAGTGTTGACCTTATGCACCCTAGTGTTCACTTGGCGACAACCCAGTACTCATCTTGTGTTCACCTTGAGTTGTTCACCCTATGACACCCTAGTGTTGAAATTACGAAACCCTGAGTGTCCACTTAGAGAGACTCTAGCCTTCACCAAGCAACACCCTAGTGTTGACCATTCGACACCCTAGTGTTGAACTTTTGCACCGTAGTGTTCACTTTGCGACAACCCAGTAGTCATCTAGGGTTCACCTTGAAGTGTTCACCCTATGACACCCTAGTGTTGAAATTGCGACACCCATAGTGTCCACTTACAGAGACTCTAGCCTTCACCAAGCAACACCTTAGTGTTGGACTTGCGACACCCTAGTGTTCACATACTAACACCCTAGTGTTCACCATGGAACTCCCTAGGGACGCCTTAGGAGACCCTAGTTTTGACCTTGCCAAACCTAATAAGGGTCTACAATGCCCCACCCTAGTGTGCACCTTTAGGCAAACTAATGTTCTCCATACAACACCGCAATGTGGAATTTGCGATGCCCAATAGTTCAACTTGCGCCACCCTAGTGTTGACCTTTCGACACCCTAGTTTTGACCTTAGCACCCAAGTGTTGACTTTTCGACAACCCAGTAGTTATCTTGCGTTCACCGTGAAGTGTTCACCCTATGACAGCCTAGTGTTGAAATTGCGACACCCCGAGTGTCCACATACAGAGACTCTAACCTTCACCAAGATACACCCTAGTGTTGGACTTGCGACACAGTAGTGTTCACATACTAACACCCTTGTGTTCACCATGCAACTCCCTAGGGGAAATCTTAGGACACCCTAGTGTTGACCATCCCATACCTAATAAGTTTCTACAATGCCCCACGCTAGTGTCAACCTTTAGGCAAGCTAATGTTCTCCATACAACACCGCAACGTTGAATTTGTGATGCGCAATAGTTCATCTTGCGACAGCCTAGTGTTGACATTTCGACACCCTAGTGTTGACCTTATGCACCCTAGTGTTCACTTGGCGACAACCCAGTACTCATCTTGAGTTCACCTTGAGTTGTTCACCCTATGACACCCTAGTGTTGAAATTACGAAACCCTGAGTGTCCACTTACAGAGACTCAAGCCTTCACCAAGCAACACCCTAGTGTTGACCTTTCGACACCCTAGTGTTAAACTTTTGCACCGTAGTGTTCACTTTGCGACAACCCAGTAGTCATCTAGGGTTCACCTTGAAGTGTTCACCCTTTGACACCCTAGTGTTGAAATTGGGACACCCTGAGTGTCCACTTACAGAGACTCTAACCTTCACCAAGATACACCCTAGTGTTGGACTTGCGACACAGTAGTGTTCACATACTAACACTCTTGTGTTCACCATGCAACTCCCTAGGGGAAATCTTAGGACACCCTAGTGTTGACCATCCCATACCTAATAAGTTTCTACAATGCCCCACGCTAGTGTCAACCTTTAGGCAAGCTAATGTTCTCCTTACAACACCGCAACGTTGAATATGTGATGCGCAATAGTTCATCTTGCGACACCCTAGTGTTGACATTTCGACACCCTAGTGTTGACCTTATGCACCCTAGTGTTCACTTGGCGACAACCCAGTACTCATCTTGTGTTCACCTTGAGTTGTTCACCCTATGACACCCTAGTGTTGAAATTACGAAACCCTGAGTGTCCACTTACAGAGACTCAAGCCTTCACCAAGCAACACCCTAGTGTTGACCTTTCGACACCCTAGTGTTAAACTTTTGCACCGTAGTGTTCACTTTGCGACAACCCAGTAGTCATCTAGGGTTCACCTTGAAGTGTTCACCCTTTGACACCCTAGTGTTGAAATTGGGACACCCTGAGTGTCCACTTACAGAGACTCTAACCTTCACCAAGATACACCCTAGTGTTGGACTTGCGACACAGTAGTGTTCACATACTAACACTCTTGTGTTCACCATGCAACTCCCTAGGGGAAATCTTAGGACACCCTAGTGTTGACCATCCCATACCTAATAAGTTTCTACAATGCCCCACGCTAGTGTCAACCTTTAGGCAAGCTAATGTTCTCCTTACAACACCGCAACGTTGAATATGTGATGCGCAATAGTTCATCTTGCGACACCCTAGTGTTGACATTTCGACACCCTAGTGTTGACCTTATGCACCCTAGTGTTCACTTGGCGACAACCCAGTACTCATCTTGTGTTCACCTTGAGTTGTTCACCCTATGACACCCTAGTGTTGAAATTACGAAACCCTGAGTGTCCACTTATAGAGACTCTAGCCTTCACCAAGCAACACCCTAGTGTTGACCTTTCGACACCCTAGTGTTCAACTTTTGCACCGTAGTGTTCACTTTGGGACAACCCAGTAGTCATCTAGGGTTCACCTTGAAGTGTTCACCCTATGACACCCTAGTGTTGAAATTGCGACACCCATAGTGTCCACTTACAGAGACTCTAGCCTTCACCAAGCAACACCCTAGTGTTGGACTTGCGACACCCTAGTGTTCACATACTAACACCCTATTGTTCACCATGAAACACCCTACGGGAAACCAAAGGACACCCTAGTGTTGACCATCCCATACCTAATAAATGTCTACAATGGCGCAAGCTAGTGTCAACCATTTGGCAAACTAATGTTCTCCATACAACACCGCAACGTTGAATTTGTGATGCGCAATAGTTCATCATGCGACACCATAGTGTTAACCTTTCGACACCCTAGTGTTGACCTTGTGCAACCTAGTGTTCACTTTGCGACAACCGAGCAATCATCTTGGGTTCACCTTGAAGTGTTCACCCTTTGACCCCCTAGTGTTGAAATTGGGACACCGTGAGTGTCCACTTACAGAGACTCTAACCTTCACCAAGCAAAACCCTAGTGTTGGACTTAAGACACCCTAGTGTTCACATACTAACACCCTAGTGTTCACCATGCAACACCCTAGGGACGCCTTAGGAGACCCTAGTTTTGACCTTGCAAACCTAATAAGGGTCTACAATGCCCCACCCTAGTGTTCACCTTTAGGCAACCTAATGTTCTCCTTACAGCACCGCAACGTGGAATTTGCGATGCCCAATAGTTCATCTTGCGCCACCCTAGTGTTGACCTTTCGACACCCTAGTGTTGACCTTAGCACCCTAGTGTTCACTTTTCGACAACCCAGTAGTTATCTTGTGTTCACCTTGAAGTGTTCACCCTATGACAGCCTAGTGTTGAAATTGCGACACCCCGAGTCCACATACAGAGACTCTAGCTTTCACCAAGCAACACCCTAGTGTTGGACTTGCGACACAGTAGTGTTCACATACAAACACCCTTGTGTTCACCATGCAACTCCCTAGGGGAAATCTTAGGACACCCTAGTGTTGACCATCCCATTCCTAATAAGTTTCTACAATGCCCCACGCTAGTGTCAACCTTTAGGCAAACTAATGTTCTCCTTACAACACCGCAACGTTGAATTTGTGATGCGCAATAGTTCATCATGCGACACCATAGTGTTAACCTTTCGACACCCTAGTGTTGACCTTGTGCAACCTAGTGTTCCCTTTGCGACAACCCAGTACTCATCTTGTGTTCACCTTGAGTTGTTCACCCTATGACACCCTAGTGTTGAAATTACGAAACCCTGAGTGTCCACTTATAGAGACTCTAGCCTTCACCAAGCAACACCCTAGTGTTGACCATTCGACACCCTAGTGTTGAACTTTTGCACCCTAGTGTTCACTTTGCGACAACCCAGTAGTCATTTAGGGTTCACCTTGAAGTGTTCACCCTTTGACACCCTAGTGTTGAAATTGGGACACCCTGAGTGTCCACTTACAGAGACTCTAACCTTCACCAAGCAAAACAATAGTTTTGGACATGCGACACCCTAGTGTTCACATACTAACACCCTAGTGTTCACCATGGAACACCCTAGGGACGCCTTAGGACACCCCAGTTTTGACCTTGCCAAACCTAATAAGGGTCTACAATGCCCAACCCTAGTGTTCTCCTTTAGGCAACCTAATGTTCTCCTTACAACACCGCAACGTGGAATTTGTGATGCCCAATAGTTCATCTTGCGCCACCTTAGTCTTGTCCTTTCGACACCCTAGTGTTGACCTTAGCACCCTAGTGTTCACTTTTCGACAACCCAGTAGTCATCTTGTGTTCACCTTGAAGTATTTACCCTATGACAGCCTAGTGTTGAAATTACGACACCCCGAGTGTCCACATACAGAGACTCTAGCCTTCACCAAGCAACACCCAAGTGTTGGACTTGCGACACAATAGTGTTCACATTCTAACACCCTAGTGTTCACCATGCAACACCTTAGGGTACACCTTAGGAAACCCTAGTGTTGACCTTGCCAAACCTAATAAGGGTCTACAATGCCCAACCCTAGTGTTCACCTTTAGTCAAACTAATTTTCTCCTTACAACACCGCAACGTGGAATTTGCGATACCAACCAGTTCATCTTGGGACACGCTAGTGTTGGCGTTTCGACACCCTAATCTTGACCTTTGGCATCCTAGTGTTCACTTTGCGACAACCCAGTAGTGATCTTGTGTTCACCTTGAGTTGTTCACCCTATGACAACCTAGTGTTGAAATTACGATACCCTGAGTGTCCACTTACAGGGCCTCTAGGCTTCACCAAGCAACACCCTAGTGTTGACCTTTCGACACCCTAGTGTTGACCTTATGCACCCTAGTGTTCACTTTTCGACAACCCAATAGTAATCTTGTGTTCAACTTGAAGTGTTCACCCTATGACAGCCTAGTGTTGACCTTTCGACACCCTAGTGTTGACCTTATGCACCCTAGTGTTCACTTTTCGACTACCCATTAGTCATCTTGGGTTCACCTTGAAGTGTTCACCCTATGACACCCTAGTGTTGAAATTGCGACACTCTGAGTGTCCACTTACAGAGAAACTAGCCTTCACTGAACAACACCCTAGTGTTGGACTTGCAACACCGTAGTGTTCACATACTAACTCCCTAGTGTTCACCATGCAACACCCTAGGGGAAATCTTAGGACACCCCTGTGTTGACCATCCCATACCTAATAAGTTTCCACAAGGCCCCACGCTAGTGTCAACCATTAGGCAAACTAATGTTCTCCTTACAACACCGCAACGTTGAATTTGTGATGCGCTATAGTTCATCTTGCGACACCCTAGTGGTGACCTTTCGACACCCTAGTGTTGACCTTATGCACCCTATTGTTCACTTTGCGACAACCCAGTAGTCATCTTGTGTTCACCTTGAGTTGTTCACCCTATGACACCCTATTTTTGAAATTACGATACCCTGAGTGTCCACTTACAGAGACTCTAGCCTTTAACAATCAACACCCTAGTGTTGGCCTTTCGACAACCTAATGTTGAGCTTTTGCACCCTAGAGTTCATTTTGCAACAACCCAGTAGTCATCTTGGGCTCACCTTGAAGTGTTCACCCTATGACACCCTAGTGTTGAAATTGTGACACCCACAGTGTCTACTTACAGAGACCCTAGCTTTCTCCAAGCAACACCCTAGTGTTGGACTTGCGACATCCTAGTGTTCACACTCTAACACACAAGTGTTCACCATGCAACACCTTAGGGTACACCTTAGGACACCCTAGTGTTGACCTTGCCAAACCTAATAAGGGTCTACAATGCCCAACCCTAGTGTTCCCCTTTAGGCAAACTAATGTTCTCCTTACAACTCCGCAATGTGGAATTTGCGATACCAACTAGTTCATCTTGCGACACGCTAGTGTTGGCCTTTCGACACCCTTGTTAGAATCTTTAGTTTTGATGAGGGCTGACCCTAAGAAAACATACGTAAAAGTTACCTCTGAATTAATCTTATAAAATCTGCCAGGTAACAAATCATCATTGCGAGAACAAAGTTTTATCTCTAATAAGAAATGGCATCTTAGCAAACAATAATGAATGAGTATCTCTATCGCTAAAATGTATCTGTATAGCTAATTGATAGAAAGGAATAGCGAGTGAAGACTTAGAAAAATCAATGTTAATATCTATCGCTAAGTCATCCTCTATCGCTAAAGCAAAGGATCCATCGCTAGAAGTTCATTGAGCTTATGAGTAAATGGAACCTGCAGATAAATGAACTAAGTCCCTAAATCAGCTAGCGATAATAGGTTAAGCTATCGATAACCATTAGTGCTTCAGATAATAAATCATTCAGATAGCTAGTGCCTAAGAGCTAATGAATCAAGAGCTGATATGTTTGCTTGCGCTAAAATGCTTATCTATCCATAATGGGATACCTTAAAGCTCTGAATTCTTTAATACTTATTATCTGTTCAGCTAACAGTTTAAGTGCAGATCACACTCTATGAGATTAGCGATAACAGATCAAGCTAGCGCTAATACAAAGCTGCCAGAAAGTACTATTTGTACGGATGCTCAGAGCGTTGAGTCTGTCTCTCTCTTAGCTCTCCCTATGCAAGAAGTAGTTGAAGCTAGAGCAGAGAGTTAAGCCCGATAAAGAAGTTGCATTAAATGCCAACAGATAGAAGCTCCCAACGACTAAATTCAAACGGCTTCTTGAATGTTGAATCTAAGGGCAAAATCCAGAGAAGAAGATATAAATACAGAACTCAAGCATTTATTGAGCAGAGACGAACAACTAGAATATTCACAAGCTCATTCATCACTCTATATTTATTGTCTTAGAGATTTCATTGTACTTAAGTGTTTATCAAAATCAGTTCATTAAGTGAACGTATTTATTGAAATCCTCTACTGTTTGAGGTTGTTCTGAAAGCTTGGTGCTTTAGAACAGGGATATTTCCTTACAGGTAGTAAGGGGGAGTGTTTAGAGATTCTAAAACTCTGTAAAGGTTGACAGGTGAACCTGTGCTCGTAAAACTTGTGGTTAGTGGAACCCAACAGAGTGTTGGAGAACTGGACGTAGGCAGTGTTGGCCGAACCAGTATAAATTTTGTGTTAAGTAAATTTCTCCTAGATATTTTTAAATAGCACAATTCACCCCCCTCTTGTGCGATTGCCACTTTCATTTGGTATCAGAGCGGGTCTTCTCTGTTATTAAGATTCCAACGAATCTGAGAAGCAAAGATCTAAATGGCATCGCTTGAAAACATCCTCCCTGAAGGAAGCTCCATTAATAAGCCTCGTGGCTTTGATGGGAAACATTACACGTTCTGGAAGCTAAAGATGAAAATCTATATCAAAGCCAACGGATACAAGCTCTGGAAGATCATTGAAGAGGGAGACATTGTTCCCAAAGATCCCATGGGCATTCCAAAGACTGAAGACGAGTATACAGAAGAGGACATTGCCAATCTGGAGTTAAATAGCAAGGCAGTTCTCATGATTCAGAGTGCTCTTAGTCAAACAGAGTTCTTTAGAGTGAGTCACCTTGACTCTGCTAAAGAAATGTGGGAAGCACTGCAAATTGCTCATGAAGGGACTTCTGGAGTAAAAGATAGGCGAGTAGAAATGCTAGTGGAAGAGTTCCACAAATTTCAAATGGTTGAGGATGAGAAGATAAGGGATCTGGAGATTAGATTTACTCACCTCATCAATAATCTTGCTGCTCTAGGGAGAAAGATTACAGAAAAAGAGTAGGTCAACAAGATTCTGAAAGTCCTGAAGGGAGATTGGCTCATGAAAGTCACATCCATTCAAGAAATGCAAGGAGAATCAACAAAATCCATCACTGCCCTATTTGGCAGCCTTGCTGAGTATGAGCCTACCCTGATAGATCAAAGGGAAGCACAAGGAAATTCCAAGAAAAAGTCACTTGCTCTTGTTGCTTCAGAAAGAGATGAAGTCAATGATGATGAGGAAGATCTTGATGAGGAGGACATAGCTCTTATGGCCAGAAAATTTAAAAAGCTCTTCAGAAGAAGAGAAAGATTTCAGAGAAGTGGCCCTAGCTCAAAGACTTCCAGAAAGACAAATCTCCTGTATGCTTTGAGTGCAAGAAGCCTGGTCACTTCAGAACTGAGTGTCCCAGCCTTCAAAGATTAAAGGAGAAAGAGAAAAAGAAGACTTATGGAAAGAAAAAGGCTTATGTGTCATCCATCTGGGGTGATAGCTCTGATGAAGAAGCTAACGATAGCGAAGAATGCGCCAACCTCTGCCTTGTTGCTCAAGAAGAGCAAAGTGATTATGAGGTATCTGACTCTGAACCTTCTTATTCTGATCTTCAAGATTTATATGATGAAATGTGCATAGAATTCTTGAAACTCTCTAAAGAAGTAGTTAGACTAAGAAGAGAAAACAAAGAAATTCAGAAAAACTCTTCTCAAAAGATTTCCTCTTCCCTATCGATAGAAGAAGAGCTATCGCAAATTCCCATAGATGCACCCTCGATAGCTAAGCCTCTATCGATAGCTGTTCCTTCAATTTCTGAAAATTGCTCAAATTGTGAAAAATTATTGAAGGAAAAAGAAAAACTTTCGCATGTTTTAGAAAAGTTTACAAAGGGATCTGAGACTCTGAATGTGATTTTGAGCAACCAAAAAGTTTTCAGAGATCGAACTGGTATTGGCTATGAGCCCAAACAAAAATCTTCAAAAAGATGGATTGAACCAAAGGTGAAGTCATATATGAACTACTTTAGAAAATCTTCTGAAAATTCCTCACCATATAGCTTTTGCAATTTCTGCAACAAGAAAGGCCATACTCAGTCAACGTGTATTAACAGAAAGTATGGTGTTAATGGCTCTTATAAATGGGTTCCTAAAGGAACTTATGTGCCAAAGGTCACTACACACCTAAAGCACAAGTCTGACCTTAAAGGACCCAAGAAAGTTTGGGTACCTAATTCTGTTTAGTATGTGCAGGTGTGCCTGAAAGCATCCAGCAATGGAAAATGGTATATCGACAGTGGATGCTCAAGACATATGACTGGAGACAAAGATAAAATCAACAATATGGTGATAAAAGATGGAACCAAAGTTAGCTTTGGTGGGAACCAAAGTGGAAAAATCACTGGAGTTGGTGAAGTAGGTCCAGTCAAGGATGTCTACCTAGTGGATGGTCTCTGCCACAATCTTCTGAGTGTTAGCCAAAGCGCAGACCAAGGCAACTGGGTAATTTTCGATTCTAATGAATGTCTCATTGTTGATAAAAATGATTTAGATATAAATAAATCCAATCTGAAATGCAAGATAAAAGGGAATAGAAATGGGAATTTATATACTCTAGATTTATGCCAACAGCTTGAAGAAAAATGCTTTATTTCAAATGATGAAAATTGCTGGTTATGGCATAAAAGATTAGCTCATGTGAATTTTTCTCAGCTAGATAAATTGGTTAAGAAGGAGCTAGTCATAGGAATTCCCAGTTTTAAGTCAAAGCATGATTTGATTTGTGAATCCTGTCAAAGAGGTAAACAAACAAAGTCCTCTTTTAAAATCAAGAAGACAGTCTCCACCAGCAGGCCATTGGAACTAATTCATATGGATCTAGTTGGGCCAGCAAGAGTAAAAAGTCTAGGAGGTAGCCTATACACTCTTGTAGTTGTGGATGACTACTCAAGATTTACCTGGACTATGTTTCTTTCCTCTAAGCATGAAACTTTTGATGCTTTTTGTGTTCTTGCTAAGAAAGTGCAGAATGAGGAAGGGACAAAGATAATAGCCATCAGAACTGATCATGGAGGTGAATTTGAAAATAAAGAGTTCATGGAGCTGTGTGATGAAAATGGAATTGACCACAACTTCTCTGCCCCTCGGACTCCTCAACAAAATGGTGTTGTAGAGAGAAAGAACAGAGTGCTCACAGAAATGGCTAGAAGCATGCTGAACGAGAAACAAGTGCCTCAAATATTTTGGGCAGATGCTATGAGTACAGCTTGCTACATTTCTAACAGAGCCTACATCAGAAAGGGGATGGAAAAGACTCCATATGAACTCTACAAGGGAAGGAAGCCTAATATCAGTCACCTGAAGATTTTTGGATCAAAATGTTACATCCACAACAATGGAAAGGTAAATTTAGGTAAATTCGATCCTAAATCTGATATTGGCATTTTCATTGGATATTCAAATAGAAGTAGAGCATATAGAGTTTATAATAAGAGGACTCAAACTGTTGAAGAATCTGTTCATGTAGTATTTGATGAAACCCCTCAAGAAAAACAACAATCTGTTGATGAGGATGAAGATTTTTCAAAGTTTTTAAAACAGCCCCTATCGATAGCACCTCAGCCATCGATAGCAAATCCTGAAAACAATATTGAAAATAATCAGGATAAAACTGAAGATGATCTAGAAAGATCTGTTGAGCCTCAATCTTCCATTAGACATCTTAAAAATCATCCTCCTGAACAGATTATTGGAGAAATCTCAAAAGGAGTTAAAACAAGAAGGCAACTGCAAAATGAAGTAGAATTTTTATGCTTTCTTTCTCAAATTGAACCAACTTGTATTGATGAAGCTCTTGCTGAATATGATTGGATAATAGCTATGCAGGAAGAACTTAATCAATTCAAAAGAAATCAAGTTTGGGATTTAGTACCAAGGCCCAGAAATCATCCTATTATCGGTACTAAATGGGTTTTCAAAAACAAACTTGATGAAGCTGGTCAAATTGTGAAAAATAAAGCCAGATTAGTTGCAAAAGGATATAACCAAGAAGAAGGCATTGATTATGAGGAAACTTTTGCTCCAGTTGCAAGACTTGAAGCAATAAGGATTCTTCTAGCTTTTGCATCCATCAAAAATTTTAAACTTTATCAAATGGATGTTAAGAGTGCTTTTCTTAATGGCTATATTAAAAAAGAGGTGTATGTGGAACAACCTCCTGGTTTTGAAGAAAAGACTAAGCCTGACCATGTTTTCAAACTCAAAAAGGCTCTTTATGGTCTCAAACAAGCACCTAGAGCTTGGTGTGAGAGACTTAGTACTTTTCTGCTTGAAAAAGGATTTTCTAGAGGAAAATCAGATACTACATTGTTCATTATGCACAAAAATAAGCATATGCTTATAGTTCAAATTTATGTTGATGACATTATTTTCGGTGCAACTAATGAAACTCTATGTGAGGATTTTGCTAAGACAATGCAGGGAGAATTTGAAATGTCCACGATGGGAGAGTTAACATTCTTCCTAGGACTACAAATAAAGCAGAAGAAGGATGTCAAGATAGAGTTTATATCAACTCATCTGCAACTTGCTGATATATTTACCAAGCCTCTTGAGCCTGATCAATTTCTCTATATTAGAAGAGAGCTAGGAATGGTAAATCTAAATGAATTGTAAATATTATTATTCTTAATTTATTGCTTTTGATTATATGAATTAATGTGCTAACTTAGGCATCGGAGTGCCAAATCTTAAGTTATACAGGACTGACCAATCGATAGTAAGTTCCACTATCGCTATCATATGCAGATCATAGCTAAGACTGAGCTAAGAGTGCCATCGCTAACCTAAAGAACTATCGATAGCAAAGTCAGCTATCAATAGATAAACCTTGGAAGGAGTAAGTGAAGCCCAAACGTCACTTACTCAGTGTGGGATCATGCCTGCTAGCGATAGCTGCTCACACTAGCGATAGCAAATCACTAGAGTCTCAGAATACGAAACGTCAGCGAATATTATATTATTTCTGGTAACTTCTGAACTCTATAAAAGCAGGACATGTGTATTGCGTATTCATTATTCACCAGAAGAGTCTCTTCATTTCCCTAAAATCTCTCTGAAATCTCGAGGCTTTCTTTCTCTCAAAACCCTAATCCCAGAAATGGGTACAGTCTCGAATCTAAAAATAGGTGATTTTGATGAAACCTCTAGCGATAAACCCTCTTCTCAATCCGCTAGCAAGTGTCTCAAAGCCCAGAAAGCCGTGTCATTCTCCAAAGAAATCATTAAATCCGGTATCCTGTGTCAGAATCGTATCTCTTCTGAGATAATATTTTCAGAAAAATCCCTCAAAGTTCAAATCGCCCTTCTCGCTCATGCAAAAACCCTAACCAGGGCTGACATTTTGGTGGATTTCTCTCCAACAGATGATGACAAAAAGGGGGAGAAATGGTTTATTAAAAGGGAGATCAGGAAGATCGAGTATCGAGTCAAAAGCCAAATTCCTGAAACCTCAGTTGTTTAAGCAAAATATCTTGTCCACCAATGCTCCTTTTAATGTTTCTCATTGACCTCAGTTGCTTAAGCAAAAGGAGATTAGGGAGATTGAGTCAAAAGCCAGATTTCTGAAGACCTCAATCAGTTGCACTCTGCATTCATAGATAGTTTATGTTTTTAGAGTTTCGTTCTGCAAAATTGTACTATGATCTGAGTTGTTCTGAATATAACTGATCTGTACAAGCTTTATTGTTATCCAAGTTCTGATATATGCTTATGCTTATATAAATGATTATGGTCTGAACTTGCTCTTGTATTTTTCTTATGTTTTGTCATCATCAAAAAGGGGGAGAATGTTAGAATCTTAAGTTTTGATGAGGACTGACCCTAAGAAAACATAAGTAAAAGTTACCTCTGAATTAATCTTATAAAATCTGCCAGGTAACAAATCATCATTACGAGAACAAAGTTTTATCTCTAATAAGAAATGGCATCTTAGCAAACCAATAATGAATGAGTATCTCTATCGCTAAAATGTATCTGTATAACTAATTGATAGAAAGGAATAGCGAGTGAAGACTTAGAAAAATCAATGTTAATATCTATCGCTAAGTCATCCTCTACAGCTAAAGCAAAGGATCCATCGCTAGAAGTTCATTGAGCTTATGAGTAAATGGAACCTACAGATAAATGAACTAAGTCCCTAAATCAGCTAGCGATAATAGGTTAAGCTATCGATAACCATTAGTGCTTCAGATAATAAATCATTCAGATAGCTAGTGCCTAAGAGCTAATGAATCAAGAGCTGATATGTTTGCTTGCGCTAAAATGCTTATCTATCAATAATGGGATACCTTAAAGCTCTGAATTCTTTAATACTTATTATCTGTTCAGCTAACAGTTTAAGTGCAGATCACACTCTATGAGATTAGCGATAACAGATCAAGCTAGCGCTAATACAAAGCTGCCAGAAAGTACTATTTGTACGGATGCTCAGAGCGTTGAGTCTGTCTCTCTCTTAGCTCTCCCTATGCAAGAAGTAGTTGAAGCTAGAGCAGAGAGTTAAGCCCGATAAAGAAGTTGCATTAAATGCCAACGGATAGAAGCTCCCAACGAATAAATTCAAACGGCTTCTTGAATGTTGAATCTAAGGGCAAAATCCAGAGAAGAAGATATAAATACAGAACTCAAGCATTTATTGAGCAGAGACGAACAACTAGAATATTCACAAGCTCATTCATTACTCTGTATTTATTGTCTTAGAGATTTCATTGTACTTAAGTGTTTATCAAAATCAGTTCATTAAGTGAACGTATTTATTGAAATCATCTACTGTTTGAGGTTGTTCTGAAAGCTTGGTGCTTTAGAACAGGGATATTTCCTTACAGGTAGTAAGGGGGAGTGTTTAGAGATTCTAAAACTCTGTAAAGGTTGACAGGTGAACCTGTGCTCGTAAAACTTGTGGTTAGTGGAACCCAACAGAGTGTTGGAGAACTGGACGTAGGCAGTGTTGGCCGAACCAGTATAAATTTTGTGTTAAGTAAATTTCTCCTAGATATTTTTAAATAGCACAATTCACCCCCCCTATTGTGCGATTGCCACTTTCAACCCTAATCTTGACCTTTTGCACCCTAGTGTTCACTTTGCGACAACCCAATAGTCATCTTGGGCTCACCTTGAAGTGTTCACCCTATGACACCCTAGTGTTGAAATTGCGACACCCATAGTGTCAACTTACAAAGACTCTAGCATTCACAAAGCAACACCCTAGTGTTGGACTTGCCACACCCTAGTGTTCACAAAGTAACACCCTAGTGTTCATCATGCAACACCCTAGGGACGCCTTAGGACACCCTAGTTTTGACCTTGCCAAACATAATAAGGGTCTACAACGCCCCACCCTAGTGTTCACCTTTAGGCAACCTAATGTTCTCCTTAAAACACCGCAATGTGGAATTTGCGATGCCCAATAGTTCATCTTGCGCCACCCTAGTGTTGACCTTTCGACACAGTAGTGTTGACCTTATGCACCATAGTGTTCACTTTCTGACAACCCCGTAGTTATCTTGTGTTCACCTTGAAGTGTTCACCCCATGACACCCTAGTGTTGAAATTGCGACACCCTGAGAGTCCACATACAGAGACTCTAGCCTTCACCAAGCAATACATTAGTGTTGGACTTGCGACACCCTAGTGTTCAAATTCTAACACCCTAGTGTTCACAATGCAACACACTAGGGTACAACTTAGGACACCCTACTGTTGACTTTGCCAAACCTAATAAGGGTCTACAATGCCTGACCCTTTTGTTCACCTTTAGGAAAAATATGTTCTCCTTACAACACCACAACATGGAATTTGAAATGTTCAATAGTTCATCTTGCGACACAGTAGTGTTGACATTTCGACACCCTAGTGTTGACCTTTTGCACCCTAGTGTTCACTTTGCTACAACGCAGTAGTCATCTTGGGTTCACCTTGAAGTGTTCACCATATGATGTAACACCTACTTCTAGGACTCATTCCCAAGCCTAATAATCTTTGGGAATCATATTCAAGCTCATATGGGACTTAGAACATCAAACCACAACTTTTAAAACTTTTCTTTATTTCTGGAAAAATGCTGAAAATGCGGAACTTTTCCAGTAACTTTGAAACATCATAACTAATTGTAGAAAAATGGTTTTGACTTGGTTCAAGTCTCAAATTAAAGCTTGAAGAGTCCTCTTTCTGGGAAAAAATATCAAACATAATATGCATCAACCTAGGTGATACAGATATTTGATTTTCCCAACCTGCCTTCGTTTTCACGCCCAGAAATATTGGCCTTCTTGCGTGATTTTTAGCTTAAGCTACATAACTCCAATTTACTTCGTTTTTGTGTTTCCAAAAAGCCCTACATGTCTATTAGTTTACATAAATATTCCAAAGCCAAAGGAATTCATCTTCTATCTCGAATAATATCAACACTAGACATTGCACAGAATGGAACCCAGAAAACAGCATTTCACTTACGTGAATTAAAACTTGTTCTTAATGGCCAAGAATGACCATATACATACATAAATCCAAAAGGATAACATAATAACAGCATAATCAAAATCATCCCAACAATATTACAGATTTATCATGAGTTCAAAGATGCATAACAAAAACAAGAACATTGAATTCTTCATCTTGACTAGGCTAGCTTCTTCTCTTTCTCCTTTGATGAACTTGCTCCTAAAATGGTTTAGATTTGGGGGGGGTGAGATTTTGGGGAAAATCTCAGCAGCACAATACTCAACAAACAACCATGCAAGTTTAACATTGGACAAGATATGGCAATACCAATAACTTATACATGTGAGCATTTATGTTCTTAAATAATAACATATGGCCATAGCATTATAAGAAACACATAATCACTTCAAACATGATTCATCAAGGCAGCCAAATACCACATCACAATATTGAAACAATGCTGGAAATGTAAGAGAGTAAGTACTACCTTAAAGCTTTACAACTTCTCTTGGAGTCCCAACCTTCAAGGTTCCTCAAGAACACTCAAGAACACTAAAAAATACTCAAAAATACTCAAGAACACTCCTCTTTCTCTCACTTTCTTTGGGGCTACGAATTTTGGTGTGTAGAATGGAATGGAAGAGGTCTTATTTATAGGGGAAATGAGGGCAAGGATCAAGCCACTTCACCTAATGCTCCACCTAATTTCTTTACCTAATGCTCATGTCTTCCTTTCTTTACCTAATGCTCATACCTTCCTTTCTATACCTTCCTTTCTTTACCTAATGCTCTTACCTTCCTTTCTTTACCTAATGCTCATACCTTCCTTTCTTTACCTAATGCTCTTACCTTCCTTTCTTTACCTAATGTTCATACCTTCCTTTCTTTACCTAATGGTCCACTTGTGGCTATTTGGAAAAGGAAGAGAGATTTCTTTCTCCTATCATGCATGAGTCATGATGACATTATTCACAAGAATTTCCACTTATGATTTTCTTATTTCTTTCTAATATAATTTTATGCTTACACATATACAATTCCTTTATTATTTGCAACATAATTCCTCCCTTCTTCTTAGGCTAAGGTCTTTATCTAGTCCATTTTCTAAGCCCAACATAAGCTCCACAAGGGAAAGTTACTACTTCTCATGGGCTAAGGTGTAACACTCCTTCTAAGCAAATAATACCATGCAACATTCTACTAAATTATTATAAATTTTCTCAATGTTTTATGAGAATTTATAGGGAAGATTATCAACAAATATTTAAACTTCATCATGCTTTAAACTAATGCCTATGAAATATAATTTCCAAGCTAATAAAAATTGGGACGTTACATATGACACCCTAGTGTTGAAATTGCGACACCCTGAGTGTCCACTTACAGAGACTCTAGCCTTCACCAAGCAACACCCTACTGTTGGACTTGCGACACCCTAGCGTTCACATTCTAACACCCTAGTGTTCACCATGCAACACCCTAGTGTACACCTTAGGACACCCTAGTGTTGTCCTTACCAAACCTAATAAGGGTCTACAATGCCCCACCCTAGTGTTCACCTTTAGGATAACTAATGTTCTCCTTAAAACACCGTAACGTGGAATATGAGATGCCCAATAGTTCATCTTGCGACACAGTAGTGTTGACATTTCGACACCCTAGTGTTGACCTTTTGCACCCTAGTGTTCACTTTGCGACAACCCAGTAGTCATGTTGTGTTCACCTTGAAGTGTTCACCCTATGACACCCTAGTGTTGAAATTGCGACACCCTGAGTGTCGACTTAAAGAGACTCTAGACTTCACCAAGCAACACCGTAGTGTTGGACTTGCGACACCCTAGTGTTCACATTCTAAAACCCTAGTGTTCACCATGCAACACCCTAGTGGTGACCTTTCGACACCCTTGTGTTGACCTTATGCACCCTAGTGTTCACTTTGCGACAACCCAGTAGTCATCTTGTGTTCACCTTGAGTTGTTCACCCTATGACACCCTAGTGTTGAAATTACGATACCCAGAGTGTCCACTTACAAAGACTCTAGCCTTCAACAAGCAACACCCTAGTATTGGCCTTTCGACACCCTAATGTTGAGCTTTTGCACCCTAGTGTTGGAATTGCGACACCCTAGTGTCCACATTCTAACACCGTAGAGCTCACCATGCAACACCTTAGGCTACACCTTAGGGTACACCTTAGGACACCCTAGTGTTGACCTTGCCAAACCTAACAAGGGTCTACAATGCTCCACCCTAGTGTTCACCTTTAGGCAAACTTATATTCTCCTTACAACACTGCAACGTGGAATTTGCGATGCCAACCAGTTCATCTTGCGACACACTAGTGTTCACTTTGCGACAACCCAGTAGTCCTCTTGGGTTCACCATGAAGGGTTCACCCTATGACACCCTAGTGTTGAAATTGCGACACCCACAGTGTCTACTTACAGAGACTCTAGCTTTCACCAAGCAACACCCTAGTGTTGGACTTGCGACACCCTAGTGTTCACATTCTAACACCATAGTGTTCATCATGCAACACCCTAGGGACGCCTTAGGACACCATAGTTTTGACCTTGCCAAACATAATAAGGGTCTACAACGCCCCACCCTAGTGTTCACCTTTAGGCAACCTAATGTTCTCCTTACAACACCGCAATGTGGAATTTGCGATGCCTAATTGTTCATCTTGCGCCACCCTAGTGTTGACCTTTCGACACCCTAGTGTTGACCTTATGCACACTAGTGTACACTTTCTGACAACCCCGTAGTTATCTTGTGTTCACCTTGAAGTG
Source organism: Mimosa bimucronata (assembly GCA_037074515.1). Lineage (NCBI taxonomy): Eukaryota > Viridiplantae > Streptophyta > Magnoliopsida > Fabales > Fabaceae > Mimosa > Mimosa bimucronata. The sequence goes on along the minus strand of CM073440.1, from coordinate 11,513,054 downwards.
TTCACCCCATGACACCCTAGTGTTGAAATTGCGAAACCCCGAATGTCCACATACAGAGACTCTAGCCTTCACCAAGCAATACATTAGTGTTGGACTTGCGACACCGTAGTGTTCACATTCTAACACCCTAGTGTTCACCATGCAAGACCCTAGGGTACAACTTAGGACACCCTAGTGTTGACCTTGCCAAACCTAATAAGGGTCTACAATGCCCCACCCTAGTGTTCACCTTTAGGCAAACTAATGTTCTCTTTACAACACCACAACATGGAATTTGCAATGCAAAATAGTTCATCTGGCGACACCCTAGTGTTGACCTTTCGACACCCTAGTGTTGACCTTTTGCACCCAAGTGTTCACTTTGCGACAACCTAGTAGTCATCTTGTGTTTACCTTGAAGTGTTCACCCTATGACACCCTAGTGTTGAAATTGCGACACTCTGAGTGTCCACTTACAGAGACTCTAGCCTTCACCAAGAAACACCCTAGTGTTGGACTTGCGACACCATAGTGTTCACATACTAACACCCTAGTGTTCATCTTGCGACACCCTAGTGGTGACCTTTCGACACCCTAGTGTTGACCTTATGCACCCTAGTTTTCACTTTGCGACAACCCAGTAGTCATCTTGTGTTCACCTCATTTGTTCACCCTATGACACCCTAGTGTTGAAATTACGATACCCAGTGTGTCCACTTACAGAGACTTTAGCCTTCAACAAGCAACACCCTAGTGTTGGCCTTTCGACACTCTAATGTTGAGCTTTTGCACCCTAGTGTTGTTCTTGCGACACCCTAGTGTTCACATTCTAACACCCTAGTGTTCAACATGCAACACCCTAGGGTACACCTTAGGACTACCTAGTGTTGACCTTGCCAAACTTAATAAGGGTCTACAATGCCCTACCCTAGTGTTCACCTTTAGGCAAACTATTGTTCTTCTTGCAACACCGCAACGTGGAATTTGCGATGCTAACCAGTTCATCTTGCGACACCCTAGTGTTCACTTTGCGACAACCCAGTAGTCATCTTGGGTTCACCTTGAAGAGTTCACCCTATGACACCCTTATGTTGAAATTGCGACACCCAAAGTGTCCACTTACAGAGACTCAAGCTTTCACCATGCAACACCCTAGTGTTGGACTTGCGAAACCCTAGTGTTCACATTCTAACACCCTAGTGTTCACCTTTCGACTGAGACTCTTGCCTTCACCAAGAAACACCCTAGTGTTGACCTTTCGACAACCTAATTTTGACCTTTTGCACCCTAGTGTTCATTTTGCGACAACCCTGTAGTCATCTTGGGCTCACCTTGAAGTGTTCACCCTACGACACCCTAGTGTTGACATTTCGACACCCTAGTGTTGACCTTTCGACACCCTAGTGTTGACCTTTTGCACCCTAGTGCGACAACCCAGTAATCATCTTGTGTTCACCTTGAAGTGTTCACCCTATGACACCTTAGTGTTCAAATTGCGACACCCGTAGTGTCCATTCACAGAGACTCTAGCCTTCACCAAGCAACACCCTAGTGTTGGACTTGCGACACCCTAGTGTTCACATTCTAACACCCTAGTGTTCACTATGCAACACCCTAGGGTACACCTTAGGACACCCTAGTGTTGACCTTGCCAAACCTAATAAGGGTCTACAATGCCCCACCCTAGTGTTCACCTTTAGGATAACTAATGTTCTCCTTAAAACACCGTAACGTGGAATTTGAGATGCCCAATAGTTCATCTTGCGACACAGTAGTGTTGACCTTTCGACACCATAGTGTTGACCTTATGCACCCTAGTGTTCACTTTGCGACAACCCAGCGGTCATCTTGTGTTCACCTTGTAGTGTTCACCCTATGACACCCTAGTGTTGAAATTGCGACACCCTGATTATCCACTTACAGAGACTCTAGCGTTCACCAAGCAACACCCTAGTGTTGGACTTGTGACACCCAAATGTCCACATTCAAACACCCTAGTGTTCACCTTTAGGAAAACATATGTTCTCCTTACAACACCACAACATGGAATTTGCAATGACCAATAGTTCATCTTGCGACGCCCTAGGGTTGACCTTTTGCACCCTAGTGTTCATTTTGCCACAACCCAGTAGTCATCTTGGGCTCACCTTGAACTGTTCACCTTATGACACCCTAGTGATAAAATTGTGACACACATAGTATCTATTTACAGAGACTCTAGCTTTCACCAAGCAACACCCTAGTGTTGGACTTGCGACACCCTAGTGTTGACATTCTAACACCCTAGTGTTGACCATGCAACAACCTAGGGTACAACTTAGGACACCCTAGTGTTGACCTTGCCAAACCTAATAAGGGTTTACAATGCCCCGCCCTAGTGTTCACCATTAGGAAAAATAATGTTCTCCTTACAACACAACAACGTTGAATATGAGATGCCCAATAGTTCATCTTACGACACCATAGTGTTGACCATTCGACACACTAGTGTTGACCTTATGCACCCTAGTGTTCACTTTGCTACAACGCAGTAGTCATCTTGGGTTCACCTTGAAGTGTTCACAATATGACACCCTAGTGTTGTAATTGCGACACCCTGAGTGTCCACTTACAGAGACTCTAGCCTTCACCAAGCAACACCCTACTGTTGGACTTGCGACACCCTACCGTTCACATTCTAACACCCTAGTGTTCACCATGCAACACCCTAGTGTACACCTTAGGACACCCTAGTGTTGTCCTTACCAAACCTAATAAGGGTCTACAATGCCCCACCCTAGTGTTCACCTTTAGGATAACTAATGTTCTCCTTAAAACACCGTAACGTGGAATTTGAGATGCCCAATAGTTCATCTTGCGACACAGTAGTGTTGACATTTCGACATCCTAGTGTTGACCTTTTGCACCCTAGTGTTCACTTTGCGACAACCCAGTAGTCATGTTGTGTTCACCTTGAAGTGTTCACCCTATGACACCCTAGTGTTGAAATTGCGACACTCTGAGTGTCCACTTACAGAGACTCTAGCCTTCACCAAGAAACACCCTAGTGTTGGACTTGCGACACCATAGTGTTCACATACTAACACCCTAGTGTTCATCTTGCGACACCCTAGTGGTGACCTTTTGACACCCTAGTGTTGACCTTATTCACCCTAGTTTTCACTTTGCGACAACCCAGTAGTCATCTTGTGTTCACCTCATTTGTTCACCCTATGACACCCTAGTGTTGAAATTACGATACCTAGTGTGTCCACTTACAGTGACTTTAGCCTTCAACAAGCAACACCCTAGTGTTGGCCTTTCGACACTCTAATGTTGAGCTTTTGCACCCTAGTGTTGTTCTTGCGACACCCTAGTGTTCACATTCTAACACCCTAGTGTTCAACATGCAACACCCTAGGGTACACCTTAGGACACCCTAGTGTTGACCTTGCCAAACTTAATAAGGGTCTACAATGCCCTACCCTAGTGTTCACCTTTAGGCAAACTATTGTTCTTCTTGCAACACCGCAACGTGGAATTTGCGATGCTAACCAGTTCATCTTGCGACACCCTAGTGTTCACTTTGCGACAACCCAGTAGTCATCTTGGGTTCACCTTGAAGAGTTCACCCTATGACACCCTTATGTTGAAATTGCGACACCCATAGTGTCCACTTACAGAGACTCAAGCTTTCACCATGCAACACCCTAGTGTTGGACTTGCGAAACCCTAGTGTTCACATTCTAACACCCTAGTGTTCACCTTTCGACTGAGACTCTAGCCTTCACCAAGCAACACCCTAGTGTTGACCTTTCGACAACCTAATTTTGACCTTTTGCACACTAGTGTTCACTTTGCGACAACCCTGTAGTCATCTTGGGCTCACCTTGAAGTGTTCACCCTACGACACCCTAGTGTTGACATTTCGACACCCTAGTGTTGACTTTTCGACACCCTAGTGTTGACCTTTTGCACCCTAGTGCGACAACCCAGTAATCATCTTGTGTTCACCTTGAAGTGTTCACCCTATGACACCTTAGTGTTGAAATTGCGACACCCGTAGTGTCCATTTACAGAGACTCTAGCCTTCACCAAGCAACAACCTAGTGTTGAACTTGCCACACCGTAGTGTTCACATACTAACACCCTAGTGTTCACCCTGCAACACCCTAGGGGAAACCTTAGGACACCCTAGTATGGACCATCCGACACCAAATAAGTGTCTACAATGCCCCACGCTAGTGTCAACTATTAGGCAAACTAATGTTCTCCTTACAACACCGCAACGTTGAATTTGCGATGCCCAATAGTTCATCTTAAGACACCCTAGCGTCGACCATTCGACACACTAGTGTTGACCTTATGCACCCCAGTGTTTACTTTGCGACAACCCAGGAGTCTTCTTGGGTTCACCTTGAAGTGTTCACCCTATGACACCCTAGTGTTGAAATTGCGACACTCTGAGTGTCGACTTACAGAGACTCTAGCCTTCACCAAGCAACACCCTACTGTTGGACTTGCCACACCCTAGTTTTCACATTCTAACACCCTAGTGTTGACCATGCAACAACCTAGGGTACAACTTAGGACACCCTAGTGTTGACCTTGCCAAACCTAATAAGGGTCTACAATACGCCGCCCTAGTGTTCACCATTAGGAAAAATAATGTTCTCCTTACAACACAACAACGTTGAATATGAGATGCCCAATAGTTCATCTTACGACACCAGTAGTGTTGACCTTTCGACACCATAATGTTAACCTTTTGCACCCTAGTGTTCACTTTGCGACAACCCAGTAGTCATCTTGTGTTCACCTTGAAGTGTGCACCCTATGAATCCCTAGTGTTGAATTTGCGGCAGCCCTAGTGTCCACTTACAGAGACTCTAGCCTTCACCAAGCAACACCCTAGTGTTGGACTTGCGACACCCTAGTGTTCACATTCTAACACCCTAGTGTTCACCATGCAACACCCTAGTGTACACGTTAGGACACCCTAGTGCTGTCCTTGCCAAACCTAATAAGGGTCTACAATGCCCCACCCTAGTGTTCACCTTTAGGATCACTAATGTTCTCCTTAAAACACCGTAACGTGGAATTTGAGATGCCCAATAGTTCATCTTGCGACACAGTAGTGTTGACCTTTCGACACCCTAGTGTTGACCTTATCCACCATAGTGTTCACTTTGCGACAACCCAGTGGTCATCTTGTGTTCACCTTGAAGTGTTCACCCTATGACACCCTAGTGTTGAAACTGCGATACCCTGAGTGTCCACTTACAGAGACTCTAGCCTTCCCCAAGCAACACCCTAGTTTTGGACTTGCGACACCGTTGTGTTCACATACTAACACCCTAGTGTTCACCATGCAACACGCTAGGGGAAATCTTAGGACACCCTAGTGTTGACCATCCCATACCTAATAAGTTTCCACAATGCCCCACGCTAGTGTCAACCATTAGGCAGACTAATGTTATCCTTACAACACCGCAACGTTGAATTTGTGATGCGCTATAGTTCATCGTGCGACACCCTAGTGTTGACCTTTCGACACCCTAGTGTTGACCTTATGTACCCAAGTGTTCACTTTGCGACAACCTAGTAGTCATCTTGTGTTCACCTTGAGTTGTTCACCCTATGACACCCTAGTGTTGACCTTTCGACACCCTAGTGTTGAAGTTTTGCACCGTTGTTCCTTTTGCGACAACCCAGAAGTCATCTTGGGCTCACCTTGAAGTGTTCACCCTATGACACCCTTGTGTTGAAATTGCGACACCCATAGTGTCTACTTACAGAGACTCTAGCTTTCACCAAGCAACACCCTAGTGTTGGACTTGTGACACCATAGTGTTCACATTCTAACACCCTAGTGTTTACCATGCAACAACCTAGGGTACAACTTAGGACACCCTAGTGTTGACCTTGCCAAACCTAATAAGGGTCTACAATTCCCCGCCCTAGTGTTCACCATTAGGAAAAATAATGTTCTCCTTACAACACAGCAACGTTGAATATGAGATGCCCAATAGTTCATCTTACGACACCCTAGTGTTGACCATTCGACACACTAGTGTTGACCTTATGCACCCTATTGTTCACTTTACTACAACCCAGTAGTCATCTTGGGTTCACCTTGAAGTGTTCACCATATGACACCCTAGTGTTGAAATTGCGACACCCTGAGTGTCTACTTACAGAGACTCTAGCCTTCACCAAGCAACACCCTAGTGTTGGACTTGCGACACCCTAGTGTTCACATTCTAACACCCTAGTGTTCACCATCCAACACCCTAGTGTACACCTTAGGACACCCTAGTGTTGTCCTTACCAAACTTAATAAGGGTCTACTTTGCCCCACCCTAGTGTTCACCTTTAGGATAACTAATGTTCTCCTTAAAACACCGTAAGGTGGAAGTTGAGATGCCCAATAGTTCATCTTGCGACACAGTAGTGTTGACCTTTCGACACCCTAATGTTAACCTTTTGCACCCTAGTGTTCACTTTGCGACAACCCAGTAGTCATCTTGTGTTCACCTTGAAGTGTTCACCCTATGAATCCCTAGTGTTGAATTTGCGGCAGCCCTAGTGTCCACTTACAGAGACTCTAGCCTTCACCAAGCAACACCCTAGTGTTGGACTTGCGACACCCTAGTGTTCACATTCTAACACCCTAGTGTTCACCATGCAACACCCTAGGGTACAACTTTGGACAACCTAGAGTTGTCCTTGTCAAACCTAATAAGGGTCTACAATGCCGCACCCTTTTGTTCACCTTTAGGAAAACATATGTTCTCCTTACAACACCATAACTTGGAATATGCAGTGACCAATAGTTCATCTTGCGACACCCTAGTGTTGACCTTTTGACACCCTAGTGTTCACCATGCAACACCCTAGGGTACACCTTAGGACACCCTAGTGTTGACCTTGCCCAACCTAATAAGGGTCTACAATGCCCCACGCTAGTGTTCACCTTTAGGCAAACTAAAGTTTTCCTTACAACACCACAACATGGAATTTGCAATGCCCAAATCTTCATCTTGCGACACCCTAGTGTTAACCTTTCGACACCCTATTGTTGACCTTATGCACCCTAGTGTTCACTTTGCGATAACCCAGAAGTCATCTTGTGTTCACCTTGAAGTGTTCACCCTATGACACCCTAGGGTTGAAACTGCGATACCTTGAGTGTCCACTTACAGAGACTCTAGCCTTCCCCAAGCAACACCCTAGTTTTGGACTTGCGACACCGTTGTGTTCACATACTAACACCCTAGTGTTCACATTCTAACACCCTAGTGTTCACATTCTAACACCCTAGTGTTCACCATGCAACACCCTAGGGTACAACTTAGGACAACCTAGAGTTGTCCTTGTCAAACCTAATAAGGGTCTACAATGCCGCACCCTTTTGTTCACCTTTAGGAAAACATATGTTCTCCTTACAACACCATAACTTGGAATATGCAGTGACCAATAGTTCATCTTGCGACACCCTAGTGTTGACCTTTTGACACCCTAGTGTTCACCATGCAACACCCTAGGGTACACCTTAGGACACCCTAGTGTTGACCTTGCCCAACCTAATAAGGGTCTACAATGCCCCACGCTAGTGTTCACCTTTAGGATCACTAATGTTCTCCTTAAAACACCGTAACGTGGAATTTGAGATGCCCAATAGTTCATCTTGCGACACAGTAGTGTTGACCTTTCGACACCCTAGTGTTGACCTTATCCACCATAGTGTTCACTTTGCGACAACCCAGTGGTCATCTTGTGTTCACCTTGAAGTGTTCACCCTATGACACCCTAGTGTTGAAACTGCGATACCCTGAGTGTCCACTTACAGAGACTCTAGCCTTCCCCAAGCAACACCCTAGTTTTGGACTTGCGACACCGTTGTGTTCACATACTAACACCCTAGTGTTCACCATGCAACACGCTAGGGGAAATCTTAGGACACCCTAGTGTTGACCATCCCATACCTAATAAGTTTCCAAAATGCCCCACGCTAGTGTCAACCATTAGGCAGACTAATGTTATCCTTACAACAGCGCAACGTTGAATTTGTGATGCGCTATAGTTTATCGTGCGACACCCTAGTGTTGACCTTTCGACACCCTAGTGTTGACCTTATGTACCCAAGTGTTCACTTTGCCACAACCTAGTAGTCATCTTGTGTTCACCTTGAGTTGTTCACCCTATGACACCCTAGTGTTGACCTTTCGACACCCTAGTTGTAACGCCTGGACTTTTACTACTATATTATAGTAATTTAATTGAATTATAACCACTTTTTAATGTCAGAAGCTCAAAAATACGTAAAAATTTAAAACTTTTCTTTTAAAACATTAGGCCAACCCTCTGTTGGTTGGAATGGGCTTTTCAGACAAATTGAAATAACTTAAAACTCTTTATAAAATAAAGTGGTTAATAAAACAATTAAAAGAACACTAACTCTCTTAAGGGAGTCTATTCATAATTCATAATACTTAGGAAATTTAAATCTCTTAATAAATTTATACAATTCTATTTTCTATACTTTCTACTATTAATTTAATAATTCAATTTTACAACATATACAAATAATCTTATTAAAAGATTTACTGCCTCTTGCTTCCCAAATTATAATCCTAATTTCTTCGTCTACTCTTCTTCCCCAGCTAGCTTCTTTCAACCTGCTAAACTGAAAAATGTTTGGGGAAGGGGGTGAGATTGGAAATCCCAATAGTAGTTTCTTTCATTAACTTATATTATCATGCTAGCATTGACATGTATATATTTCATAAAGCTGTGCAAATGATGATAGTCTTACTCCTATTAATCTGTGTGCTAAAAGCACCTGCCAACCACTAATAACAATATATTCGTTATAGTGGAGGCTTTACCTGCAGGGTTTCTCGTTAAAGCACATAAGGCTAAAACGTAACTAATCTCGCAAAGGTGTAGCTAATCACCTAAGCCTGGAGTACTCCATCTGAGGAATAATAACTTACCAACTAAATGCAACAGTTATTACAAAATAATACATGCAATTTAATGGTTACTGAAATAAACTGCTACCTGGATACCAGAGCTTAGTACTGAACATGTTCCTTCCCTTTCCACTGATCTTCTTAACTTATGTCACTATCAAGACCTATTGACATTTATTATAAACAATAAATTAATATCTAAACTTCTTTATAATTATTCAGCGTCTCTCTCTCAGGTCCTAATATACTTCATACTACCCTTTTAAAATTAAAAGGTCAATTATAAATAATTTCAATTAATAATCCTCATTCTTATTATCATCTTTTCCGAAATTAAATATAAAGAGAAATCTCCCAATGACTTAATCATAATTAATTTATTAAACATTACCATCTTCGACTATATATGTTAATTCTTTATTTTTGTAAAGTATAACTTTAATCTTATTAAAATAACAGCTTACAATTGATTCATTGTTGTCACTGCAAATGTTGTTTAAGAGAACAGGAATAGAACAGAGGATTCATTTTTAGATTTATTCTTAAACTTTTATGATAAAACTTCTAAATCAATTTAGATCCAACTAATAACCATTAACTCCTAAAATCCCTTAAAATCCTTTAGACCCTAAAACACACTTTCCCAGTTTATATCACACCTTAAAATCTAATTTCCTATTTAATTCAAACTTGTTACATTTAGTCCAACCAAATTAAGAATCACCTAGATAACTTTTTATACTATATCAAGAATAAATCAACGCATCCTCAACCATCATTATTAATCTAATTCTCTCTTATCTTTCGTCTAAAAATACATTGATAATTGCTTTGCATTTCTCACGCCAAAGATCATCAATCAACTCAACCCCTACAAATAATATGGAATCAATTCTTCCAAAATTACCTCATACTAATTTAATATCATATTCCAACACTACCATTCACAAATCCTTAACAATCATACTTTATAAGTCAACTCCCTGCCTTTGCTTCTAAAATCAATACCTTGTAAATCTAATCCTCTAACTATCTTAACCAATCGATTCCTATCATCTTATCAAACTCTACTTCTTATCTAATACTTTAAAACACTTGTATGTATTATTCAGAACCACCATCTAGCTATTGATTACTAATTTCCAACCTTATGCTAGTACTAGTTTAGCTTTTACAACTTCCAATCAATGTTGGAAAGACCCCTTAAACTTTGATAAACTATTAATCCAACATTTGAAAATCTCCAATCATATTTCAACACTTGAAATTACTTACTCCCCTTTGAGAGTCTTTTACCTTACATTTCCATATTAACAGCCAAATTCAACATCAATCCAACACTCATGCTTTTATTTTCAGATACTTACCCTTCCAACTATTAGAAACAACAATCAGGCTTTCACTTTAAACCTCATACTCACATTTATATGTCCTCTAATTGTATAATAATTGTTTCTAATTTATTTTATCCCATATTTCCAATTTATCCTTATCATCAAAGAACTTAAAACAACAATTATAATTTCAACCCTCTCCTAATTCTAAATTCTTCAACTCACATCCATTTAATCCTTTCCCAATATACTATCAAAATTCCTCATAGATTAATCGTTTATCAAGCAATCACCAGCTTGTAACCATGATATTAACCCACAATCTACCAACTAAAGATTCAATTTATTATAAACACACTTTCATTCCAAATCACCCCTTTTTATTTCACACCCTCTTTAAACAATTAACACATTTAGAACCGAACCCAATCGGCTCAATGATTCAAACAAATCATCCTCAACTCCACCATTCTTTTATCCCATTTAGGATCCAATTATTAAGAAAACAAGGCTTACATGACTAACTGAACAATTAATCATCAATCCGTCATCTTACAAGTCCAATTCAATTCTTACATCATTTAAAACTATTAAACCACACATATACCCTTCATATTGCTTACCATTCATAATTTCTATATATCTGCTTAAACATCTTCCGTTACAACTTACTTTACCACTTAATTTTCCTTACTCCTCAACTCCCTTCACTAATCAGATTCTAGCATCAATCCTATCCTTCTATGTTTTATCTTATTATAAAATCAATAAGAGTTAGACCATAATCAATCTAATTACCTCATCATCTCCAGATTTCACTAATAACAAGAAGTTCCATAAATTGCACAACTTCTGACCATAAAAATCAAACTCACAACACTTAAAACTTACGTAGAAACAGAGCAATGAAAGACTCTATCAGAAGTTCCAAAATCATGACCCTAAATTCATTTTATCATATTAAGAGTCAAAATCACAGAACCATTTAAATACAAAATCTAAACACACCAGAATTCGGCCAGAACAGAACCAGAAACGGAGGGAATAAAGAACTGGACAGAGGGAAACTGAATTTTCAACATACCAAATATCATATTGTCTCTTTCCTAATTCCTGAAATTCCCGGTCAGAACAAGTAGAAAAAGAAGAATTGAACAATTTCAATTCACATATCATCAATCTTCACACCATTACACATCAAAACTTCCCCTTCTCTTATCATGGAAGCCGCCGGCCAACAACTCAGAAAAAGAAAGGAAATTGAACAATTTCTTACTCAATCACCATCCCATTAAACACTAATTCTATTTGATCAGAGCAATAATCAAAATTCTTATTCATTTTCACCCAAGAATTCAGGCGGACCAGATCGAACAAGAAACAGAGAAGGACAGAGAAGGAACAAGGAATCAAACATCATCAAACCAAACATGTAATACCCTTTCTTTGAACTCATACAACTCCCAATCATGTTTAGTAAGGAATTTCCGTTCAATTCTTGCCCTAAATCACAAGACCGAAATCGGTGAACAGTGAATCGATTTGGGCTTTTGAAAAAATCAACCAAATAACAAACAATTACTCAAATTCCTTTTCAGGGTTTGTTGATCAGATCCTAAGCTTCAGTTTTAATGGATTTAAGAACCTAAAATTCGAACCAATCCCCACCCCCAATCTCGCTCGAATCGGAATCGAAAGGGAAGAAATCGGAAGGAAGGGGCTTACCCAAGGTTACCCAAACTCCTTACGCATCTCCGTCGCTTCCCCCGTCGCCATTCTCGCCGCCGATCGTCATCATCGTCGCCATTGAAGCTCGAAGCAGAGAGGTGAGAGCCAGAGAGGGAGGGTCGATTTGGGGAGAGAGATCGAGAGTGAGAGACAGAGAGGATGAGGGAGTATTATATAAAGGGTTAGGGGAAAAATAGAATTCTGGCCCCTAAAACTTTCTTCTTTTCGTTTTAATCCCTAAAACCAACTTTTTATTATTTTCAGTTTAGTCCCTTCCTGAAAATAATTTTCTAAAATAAATTCTTATATCATATTAGAGATTTTTCTTAGTCATAATTTCTTTAAGCCTTAAAATAAATTCTCCTAAAGTTCCCAAATCAAAATTTATCTTCTAATTATTTTTCTTTATTTTCTAAAGAAAATAATCCTTAAAATTATCAAAAATATCTAAAACATCATAATTTCATTTTTAATGCTTTTTAATATGTTAATAATATTTCCTAAATCTTAATTAATTCCTTATTTTCTCTTTTCTAAAATTTGGGGTGTTACACTAGTGTTGAAGTTTTGCACCGTTGTTCCTTTTGCGACAACCCAGTAGTCATCTTGGGCTCACCTTGAAGTGTTCACCCTATGACACCCTAGTGTTGAAATTGCGACACCCTGAGTGTCCACTTACAGAGACTCTAGCCTTCACCAAGCAACACCCTAGTGTTGGACTTGCGAAACCCTAGTGTTCACATTCTAACACCCTAGTGTTCACCATGCAACACCCTAGTGTACACCTTAGGACACCCTAGTGCTGTCCTTGCCAAACCTAATAAGGGTCTATAATGCCCCACCCTAGTGTTCACCTTTAGGATCACTAATGTTCTCCTTAAAACACGGTAACGTGGAATTTGAGATGCCCAATAGTTCATCTTGCGACACAGTAGTGTTGACCTTTCGACACCCTAGTGTTGACCTTTTGCACCCTAGTGTTCATTTTACGACAACCCAGTAGTCATCTTCTGTTCACCATGAAGTGTTCACCCTATGACACCCTAGTGTTCAAATTGCGACACCCATAGTGTCTACATACAGAGACTCTAGGTTTCATCAAGCAACACCCTAGTGTTGGACTTGCGACACCCTAGTGTTCACATTCTAACACCCTAGTGTTCACCTTGCAACATCCTAGCGTACACCTTAGGACACCCTAGTGTTGACCTTGCCAAACCTAATAAGGGTCTACAATGCCCCACCCTAGTGTTCACCTTAAGGATCACTAATGTTCTCCTTAAAACACGGTAACGTGGAATTTGAGATGCCCAATAGTTCATCTTGCGACACAGTAGTGTTGACCTTTCGACACCCTAGTGTTGACCTTATCCACCCTAGTGTTCACTTTGCGACAACCCAGTGGTCATCTTGTTTTTACCTTGAAGTGTTCACCCTATGACACCCTAGTGTTGAAACTGCGATACCCTGAGTGTCCACTTACAAAGTCTCTAGCCTTCACCAAGCAACACCCTAGTGTTGACCTTTCGACACCCTAGTGTTGAACTTTTGCACCGTAGTGTTCATTTTGTGACAACCCAGAAGTCATCTTGGGCTCACCTTGAAGTGTTCACCCTATGACACCCTAGTGTTGAAATTGCGACACCCATAGTGTCTACTTACAGAGACTCTAGCTTTCACCAACCAACACCCTAGTGTTGGACTTGCCACACCCTAGTGTTCACATTCTAACACCCTAGTGTTCACCATGCAACACCCTAGGGTACAACTTAGGACAACCTAGAGTTGACCTTGTCAAACCTAATAAGGGTCTACAATGCCGCACCCTTTTGTTCACCTTTAGGAAAACATACGTTCTCCTTACAACACCATAACTTGGAATATGCAGTGACCAATAGTTCATCTTACGACACCCTAGTGTTGACCTTTTGACACCCTAGTGTTCACCATGCAACACCCTAGGGTACACCTTAGGACACCCTAGTGTTGACCTTGCCCAACCTAATAAGGGTCTACAATGCCCCACGCTAGTGTTCACCTTTAGGCAAACTAAAGTTTTCCTTACAACACCACAACATGGAATTTGCAATGCCCAAATCTTCATCTTGCGACACCCTAGTGTTGACCTTTCGACACCCTATTGTTGACCTTATGCACCCTAGTGTTCACTTTGCGATAACCCAGAAGTCATCTTGTGTTCACCTTGAAGTGTTCACCCTATGACACCCTAGTGTTGAAATTGCGATACACTGAGTGTCACCTACAGAGACTCTAGCCTTCACCAAGCAACACCCTAGTTTGGACTTGAGACACCCTAATGTTCATATACTAACACCCCAGTGTTCACCATGCAACACCCTAAGGGAAACCTTTGGACACCCTAGTCTTGACCTTGCCAAACCTAATAAGGGTCTACAATGCCCCACCCTAGTGATCACCTTTAGGAAAACTAATGTTCTCCTTACAACACCGCAACGTGGAATTTGAGATGCCCAAGAGTTCATCTTGCGACACCCTAGTGTTGACCTTTCGACACCCTAATGTTAACCTTTTGCACCCTAGTGTTCACTTTGCGACAACCCAGCAGTCATCTTGTGTTCACCTTGAAGTGTTCACCCTTTGACACCCTAGTGTTGAAATTGCGGCAGCCATAGTGTCCACTTACAGAGACTCTAGCCTTCACCAAGCAACACCCTAGTGTTGGACTTGCGACACCCTAGTGTTCACATTCTAACACCCTAGTGTTCACCATGCAACACCCTAGTGTACACCTTAGGACACCCTAGTGCTGTCCTTGCCAAACCTAATAAGGGTCTACAATGCCCCACCCTACTGTTCACCTTTAGGATCACTAATGTTCTCCTTAAAACACCGTAACGTGGAATTTGAGATGCCCAATAGTTCATCTTGCGACACAGTAGTGTTGACCTTTCGACACCCTAGTGTTGAACTTATCCACCCTAGTGTTCACTTTGCGACAACCCAGTGGTCATCTTGTGTTCACCTTGAAGTGTTCACCCTATGACACCCTAGTGTTGAAACTGCGATACCCTGAGTGTCCACTTACAGAGACTCTAGCCTTCACCAACCAACACCCTAGTGTTGGACATGCGACACCCTAGTGTTCACATTCTAACACCCTAGTGTTCACCATGCAACACCCTAGGGTACAACTTAGGACAACCTAGAGTTGACCTTGACAAACCTAATAAGGGTCTACAATGCCGCACCCTTTTGTTCACCTTTAGGAAAACATATGTTCTCCTTACAACACCATAACTTGGAATATGCAGTGACCAATAGTTCATCTTGCGACACCCTAGTGTTGACCTTTCGACACCCTAGTGTTCACCATGGAACACCCTAGGGTACACCTTAGGACACCCTAGTGTTGACCTTGCCAAACCTAATAAGGGTCTACAATGCCCCACGCTAGGGTTCACCTTTAGGCAAACTAAAGTTTTCCTTACAACACCACAACATGGAATTTGCAATACCAAATAGTTCATTTTGCGACACCCTAGTGTTGACCTTTTGCACCCTAGAGTTGACTTTGCGACAACCCAGTAGTCATGTTGTGTTCACCTTGAAGTGTTAACCCTATGACACCCTAGTGTTGAAATTGCGACAGCCCGAGTGTCCACTTACAGAGACTCTAGCCTTCACCAAGCAACACCCTAGTGTTGGACTTGCGACACCCTAGTGTTCACATTCTAACACCCC
Organism: Mimosa bimucronata; assembly: GCA_037074515.1. Classification (NCBI taxonomy): domain Eukaryota; kingdom Viridiplantae; phylum Streptophyta; class Magnoliopsida; order Fabales; family Fabaceae; genus Mimosa; species Mimosa bimucronata. Next base: position 11,497,333 of record CM073440.1, on the reverse strand, counting down.
AGTGTTCACCATGCAACACCCTAGGGTACACCTTAGGACACCCTTGTGTTGACCTTGCCAAACCTAATAAGGGTCAACAATGCCCCACCCTAGTGTTCGCCTTTAGGCAAACTAATGTTCTCCTTACAACACCACAACATGGAATTTGCAATACCCAATAGTTCATTTTGCGACACCCTAGTGTTTACCTTTTGCACCCTAGAGTTCACTTTGCGACAACCCAGTAGTCATCTTGTGTTTACCTTGAAGTGTTCACCCTATGACACCCTAGTGTTGAAATTGTGACAGCCCGAGTGTTCACTTACAGAGACTCTAGCCATCACCAAGCAACACCCTAGTGTTGGACTTGCGACACCCTAGTGTTCACATTCTAACACCCTAGTGTTCACCATGCAACACCCTAGGGTACAACTTAGGACAACCTAGAGTTGACCTTGTCAAACCTAATAAGGGTCTACAATGCCGCACCCTTTTGTTCACCTTTAGGAAAACATATGTTCTCCTTACAACACCATAACTTGGAATATGCAGTGACCAATAGTTCATCTTGCGACACCCTAGTGTTGACCTTTCGACACCCTAGTGTTGACCTTTTGCACCCTAGTGTTCATTTTACGACAACCCAGTAGTCATCTTCTGTTCACCATGAAGTGTTCACCCTATGACACCCTAGTGTTCAAATTGCGACACCCATAGTGTCTACATACAGAGACTCTAGGTTTCATCAAGCAACACCCTAGTGTTGGACTTGCGACACCCTAGTGTTCACATTCTAACACCCTAGTGTTCACCTTGCAACATCCTAGCGTACACCTTAGGACACCCTAGTGTTGACCTTGCCAAACCTAATAAGGGTCTACAATGCCCCACCCTAGTGTTCACCTTTAGGCAAACTATTGTTCTCCTTACAACACCAAAACATGGAATTCGCAATGCCCAATAGTTCATCTTGCGAAACCCTAGTGTTGACCTTTCGACACCCTAGTGTTGGCATTATGAACCCTAGTGTTCACTTTTCGACAATCCAGTGATCATCTTGGGTTCACCTTGAAGTGTTCACCCTATGACACCCGAGTGTTGAAATTGAGACAACCTGAGTGTCCACTTACAGATACTCTAGCCTTCACCAAGCACCACCCTAGTGTTGGACTTGGGACACCCTAGTGTTCACATTCTAACACCCTAGTGTTCACCATGCAACACCCATGGGTACACCTTAGGACACCCTAGTGTTGACCTTGCCAAACCTAATAAGGATCTACAATGTCCCACCCTACTGTTCACCTTTAGGAAAACTAATGTTTTCCTTACAAAGCCGCAACGTGCAATTTGAGATGCCCAATAGTTCATTTTTCGACACCATAGTGTTGACCTTTCGAACCCCTAATGTTGACCTTTTACACCCTAAAGTTCACTTTGGGAAACCCCAGTTTTCATCTTGGGTTCACCTTGAAGTGTTCACCCTATGACACCCTAGTGTTCAAATTACGACACACATAGTGTCCACTTACAGAGACTCAAGCCTTCACCAAGCAACACCGTAGTGTTGTACTTGCGACACCGTAGAGTTCACATACTAACACCCTAGTGCTGACCATCCCATACCTAATAAGTGTCTACAATGCCCCACGCTAGTGTTAACCATTAGGCAAACCAATGTTCTCCTTACAACACCGCAACGTTGAATTTATGATGCGCAATAGTTCATCGTGCGACACCCTAGTGTTGACCTTTCGACACCCTAGTGTTCCCTTTGCGACAACCCAGTAGTCATCTTGTGTTCACCTTGAGGTGTTCACCCTAATGTTGAAATTGAGATACCCTGAATGTCCACTTACAGAGACTCTAGCCTAAACAAAGCAACACCTCAGTGTTGGACTTGTGACACCATAGTGTTCACACACTAACACCCTAGTGTTCATCATGCAACACCCTAGGGGAAACCTAAGGACACCCTAGTGTTCACCTTCCCATACCTAATAAGTGTGTACCATGCCCCACGCTAGTGTCAACCATTAGGCAAAATAATGTTCTCCTTAAAACACCGTAACGTGGAATTTGAGATGCCCAATAGTTCATCTTGCGACACAGTAGTGTTGACCTTTCGACACCCTAGTGTTGAACTTATCCACCCTAGTGTTCACTTTGCGACAACCCAGTGGTCATCTTGTGTTCACCTTGAAGTGTTCACCCTATGACACCTTAGTGTTGAAACTGCGATACCCTGAGTGTCCACTTACAGAGACTCTAGCCTTCACCAACCAACACCCTAGTGTTGGACATGCGACACCCTAGTGTTCACATTCTAACACCCTAGTGTTCACCATGCAACACCCTAGGGTACAACTTAGGACAACCTAGAGTTGACCTTGTCAAACCTAATAAGGGTCTACAATGCCGCACCCTTTTGTTCACCTTTAGGAAAACATATGTTCTCCTTACAACACCATAACTTGGAATATGCAGTGACCAATAGTTCATCTTGCGACACCCTAGTGTTGACCTTTCGACACCCTAGTGTTCACCATGGAACACCCTAGGGTACACCTTAGGACACCCTAGTGTTGACCTTGCCAAACCTAATAAGGGTCTACAATGCCCCACGCTAGTGTTCACCTTTAGGCAAACTAAAGTTTTCCTTACAACACCACAACATGGAATTTGCAATACCAAATAGTTCATTTTGCGACACCCTAGTGTTGACCTTTGGCACCCTAGAGTTGACTTTGCGACAACCCAGTAGTCATGTTGTGTTCACCTTGAAGTGTTAACCCTATGACACCCTAGTGTTGAAATTGCGACAGCCCGAGTGTCCACTTACAGAGACTCTAGCCTTCACCAAGCAACACCCTAGTGTTGGACTTGCGACACCCTAGTGTTCACATTCTAACACCCCAGTGTTCACCATGCAACACCCTAGGGTACACCTTAGGACACCCTTGTGTTGACCTTGCCAAACCTAATAAGGGTCAACAATGCCCCACCCTAGTGTTCGCCTTTAGGCAAACTAATGTTCTCCTTACAACACCACAACATGGAATTTGCAATACCCAATAGTTCATTTTGCGACACCCTAGTGTTTACCTTTTGCACCCTAGAGTTCACTTTGCGACAACCCAGTAGTCATCTTGTGTTCACCTTGAAGTGTTCACCCTATGACACCGTAGTGTTGAAATTGTGACAGCCCGAGTGTTCACTTACAGAGACTCTAGCCATCACCAAGCAACACCCTAGTGTTGGACTTGCGACACCCTAGTGTTCACATTCTAACACCCTAGTGTTCACCATGCAACACCCTAGGGTACAACTTAGGACAACCTAGAGTTGACCTTGTCAAACCTAATAAGGGTCTACAATGCCGCACCCTTTTGTTCACCTTTAGGAAAACATATGTTCTCCTTACAACACCATAACTTGGAATATGCAGTGACCAATAGTTCATCTTGCGACACCCTAGTGTTGACCTTTCGACACCCTAGTGTTGACCTTTTGCACCCTAGTGTTCATTTTACGACAACCCAGTAGTCATCTTCTGTTCACCATGAAGTGTTCACCCTATGACACCCTAGTGTTCAAATTGCGACACCCATAGTGTCTACATACAGAGACTCTAGGTTTCATCAAGCAACACCCTAGTGTTGGACTTGCGACACCCTAGTGTTCACATTCTAACACCCTAGTGTTCACCTTGCAACATCCTAGCGTACACCTTAGGACACCCTAGTGTTGACCTTGCCAAACCTAATAAGGGTCTACAATGCCCCACCCTAGTGTTCACTTTAGGCAAACTATTGTTCTCCTTACAACACCAAAACATGGAATTCGCAATGCCCAATAGTTCATCTTGCGAAACCCTAGTGTTGACCTTTCGACACCCTAGTGTTGGCATTATGAACCCTAGTGTTCACTTTTCGACAATCCAGTGATCATCTTGGGTTCACCTTGAAGTGTTCACCCTATGACACCCGAGTGTTGAAATTGAGACAACCTGAGTGTCCACTTACAGATACTCTAGCCTTCACCAAGCACCACCCTAGTGTTGGACTTGGGACACCCTAGTGTTCACATTCTAACACCCTAGTGTTCACCATGCAACACCCATGGGTACACCTTAGGACACCCTAGTGTTGACCTTGCCAAACCTAATAAGGATCTACAATGTCCCACCCTACTGTTCACCTTTAGGAAAACTAATGTTTTCCTTACAAAGCCGCAACGTGCAATTTGAGATGCCCAATAGTTCATTTTTCGACACCATAGTGTTGACCTTTCGAACCCCTAATGTTGACCTTTTACACCCTAAAGTTCACTTTGGGAAACCCCAGTTTTCATCTTGGGTTCACCTTGAAGTGTTCACCCTATGACACCCTAGTGTTCAAATTACGACACACATAGTGTCCACTTACAGAGACTCAAGCCTTCACCAAGCAACACCGTAGTGTTGTACTTGCGACACCGTAGAGTTCACATACTAACACCCTAGTGCTGACCATCCCATACCTAATAAGTGTCTACAATGCCCCACGCTAGTGTTAACCATTAGGCAAACTAATGTTCTCCTTACAACACCGCAACGTTGAATTTATGATGCGCAATAGTTCATCGTGCGACACCCTAGTGTTGACCTTTCGACACCCTAGTGTTCCCTTTGCGACAACCCAGTAGTCATCTTGTGTTCACCTTGAGGTGTTCATCCTAATGTTGAAATTGAGATACCCTGAATGTCCACTTACAGAGACTCTAGCCTAAACAAAGCAACACCTCAGTGTTGGACTTGTGACACCATAGTGTTCACACACTAACACCCTAGGGTTCATCATGCAACACCCTAGGGGAAACCTAAGGACACCCTAGTGTTCACCTTCCCATACCTAATAAGTGTGTACCATGCCCCACGCTAGTGTCAACCATTAGGCAAAATAATGTTCTCCTTAAAACACCGCAACGTTGAATTTGCGATGCCCAATTGTTCATCTTCCGGCACCCTAGTGTTGACCATTCGACACCCTATTCTTGACCTTATGCACCCTAGTGTTCACTTTGCGATAACCCAGAAGTCATCTTGTGTTCACCTTGAAGTGTTCACCCTATGACACCCTAGTGTTGAAATTGCGATACACTGAGTGTCCACCTACAGAGACTCTAGCCTTCACCAACCAACACCCTAGTTTGGACTTGCGACACCCTAATGTTCATATACTAACACCCTAGTGTTCACCATGCAACACCCTAAGGGAAACTTTAGGACACCCTAGTCTTGACCTTGCCAAACCTAATAAGGGTCTACAATGCCCTACCCTAGTGATCACCTTTAGGAAAACTAATGTTCTCCTTACAACACCGCAACGTGGAATTTATGATGCCCAAGAGTTCATCTTGCGACAACCTAGTGTTGACCTTTCAACACCCTAATGTTAACCTTTTGCACCCTAGTGTTTACTTTGCGACAACCCAGTAGTCATCTTGGGTTCACCTTGAAGTGTTCGCCAACCTGAGTGTCCACTTACATATACTCTATGCTTCACCAAGCAACACCCTAGTGTTGGACTTGCCACACCCTAGTGTTCACATTCTAACACCCTAGTGTTCACCATGCAACACCCTAGGGTACACCTTAGGACACCCTAGTGTTGGCCTTGCCAAACCTAATAAGGGTCTACAATGCCCCACCCTAGTGTTCACCTTTAGGCAAACTAATGTTCTCCTTACCAAACCACAACAAGGAATTTGCAATGCCCAATAGTTCATCTTTCGACACCCTTGTGTTGACCTTTCGACACCCTAGTGTTGACCTTTTGCACCCTAGTGTTCACTTTAGGACAACCCATTAGTCATCTTGTGTTCACCTTGAAGTGTTCACCCTATGACACCCTAATGTTGAAATTGCGACAGCCCGAGTGTCCCCTTACAGAGACTCTAGCCTTCACCAAGCAACACCCTAGAGTTCACATTCTAACACCGTAGTGTTCACCATGCAACACCCTAGGGTACACCTTAGGACACCCTAGTGTTGACCTTGCCAAACCTAATAAGGGTCTACAATGCCCCACCCTAGTGTTCACCGTTAGGCAAACTAATGTTCTCCTTACAACACCACAACATGGAATTTGCAATGCCCAATAGTTCATCTTGCGAAACCCTAGTGTTGACCTTTCGACAACCTAGTGTTGACCTTTTGCACCCTAGTGTTCACTTTGCGACAACCCAGTAGTCATCTTGTGTTCACCTTGAAGTGTTCACCCTATTGCACCCTAGTGTTGAAATTGCGACAGCCCCAGTGTCCACTTACAGAGGCTCTAGCCTTCACTAAGCAACACCCTAGTGTTGGACTTGCGACACCCTAGTGTTCAAATTCTAACACCCTAGTGTTCACCATGCAACACCCTAGGGTACACCTTAGGACACCCTAGTGTTGACCTTGCCAAACCTAATAAGGGTGTACAATACCCCACCCTAGTTTTCACCTTTAGGAAAACTAATGTTCTCCTTACAACACCACAACATGGAATTTGCAATGCCCAAAAGTTAATCTTGAGACACCTTAGTGTTGACCTTGTGCACCCTAGTGTTCACTTTGCGACAACCCATTAGTCATCTTGGGCTCACCTTGAAGTGTTCACCCTATGACAACCTAGTGTTGAAATTGCGACATCCCGAGTGTCCACTTACAGAGACTCTGGCCTTCACCAAGCAACACCCTAGTGTTCGCATTCCAACACCGTAGTGTTCACCATGCAACACCCTAGGGTACACCTTAGGACACCCTAGTGTTGACCTTGTCAAACCTAATAAGAGTCTACAATGCCCCACCCTAGTGTTCACCTTTAGGCAAACTAATGTTCTCCTTATAACACACAACATGGAATTTGCAATGCCCAATAGTTCATCTTGCGACTACCTAGTGTTGTTGACCTTTCGAGACCCTAGTGTTGACCTTTTGCACCCTAGTGTTCACTTTGCGACAACCCAGTAGTCATCTTTTGTTCACCTTGAAGTGTTGACCCTATGACACCCGAGTGTTGAAATTACCACAGCCCAAGTGTACACTTACAGAGACTCTAGCCTTCACCAAGCAGCACCCTAGTGTTGGACTTGCCACACCCTAGTGTTCACATTCTAACACCCTAGTGTTCACCATGCAACACCCTAGGGTACACCTAAGGACACCCTAGTGTTGACCTTGCCAAACCTAATAAGTGTCTACAATGCCCCCCCTAGTGTTCACCTTTAGGCAAACTAATGTTCTCCTTACAACACCACAACATGGAATTTGCAATGCCCAATAGTTCATTTTGCGACACCCTAGTGTTGACCTTTCGACAACCTAGTGTTGACCTTTTGCACCCTAGTGTTCACTTTGCGACAACCCATTAGTCATCTTGTGTTCACCTTGAAGTTTTCACCCTATGACACCCTAGTGTTGAAATTGCGACAGCCTGAGTGTCCACTTACAGAGACTCTAGCCTTCACCAAGCAAAACCCTAGAGTTCACATTCTAACACCGTAGTGTTCACCATGCAACACCCTAGGGTACACCTTAGGACACCCTAGTGTTGACCTTGCCAAACCTAATAAGGGTCTACAATGCCCCACCCTAGTGTTCACCTTTAGGCAAACTATTGTTCTCCTTACAACACCAAAACATGGAATTCGCAATGCCCAATAGTTCATCTTGCGAAACCCTAGTGTTGACCTTTCGACACCCTAGTGTTGGCATTATGAACCCTAGTGTTCACTTTTCGACAATCCAGTGATCATCTTGGGTTCACCTTGAAGTGTTCACCCTATGACACCCGAGTGTTGAAATTGAGACAACCTGAGTGTCCACTTACAGATACTCTAGCCTTCACCAAGCACCACCCTAGTGTTGGACTTGGGACACCCTAGTGTTCACATTCTAACACCCTAGTGTTCACCATGCAACACCCATGGGTACACCTTAGGACACCCTAGTGTTGACCTTGCCAAACCTAATAAGGATCTACAATGTCCCACCCTACTGTTCACCTTTAGGAAAACTAATGTTTTCCTTACAAAGCCGCAACGTGCAATTTGAGATGCCCAATAGTTCATTTTTCGACACCATAGTGTTGACCTTTCGAACCCCTAATGTTGACCTTTTACACCCTAAAGTTCACTTTGGGAAACCCCAGTTTTCATCTTGGGTTCACCTTGAAGTGTTCACCCTATGACACCCTAGTGTTCAAATTACGACACACATAGTGTCCACTTACAGAGACTCAAGCCTTCACCAAGCAACACCGTAGTGTTGTACTTGCGACACCGTAGAGTTCACATACTAACACCCTAGTGCTGACCATCCCATACCTAATAAGTGTCTACAATGCCCCACGCTAGTGTTAACCATTAGGCAAACTAATGTTCTCCTTACAACACCGCAACGTTGAATTTATGATGCGCAATAGTTCATCGTGCGACACCCTAGTGTTGACCTTTCGACACCCTAGTGTTCCCTTTGCGACAACCCAGTAGTCATCTTGTGTTCACCTTGAGGTGTTCATCCTAATGTTGAAATTGAGATACCCTGAATGTCCACTTACAGAGACTCTAGCCTAAACAAAGCAACACCTCAGTGTTGGACTTGTGACACCATAGTGTTCACACACTAACACCCTAGGGTTCATCATGCAACACCCTAGGGGAAACCTAAGGACACCCTAGTGTTCACCTTCCCATACCTAATAAGTGTGTACCATGCCCCACGCTAGTGTCAACCATTAGGCAAAATAATGTTCTCCTTAAAACACCGCAACGTTGAATTTGCGATGCCCAATTGTTCATCTTCCGGCACCCTAGTGTTGACCATTCGACACCCTATTCTTGACCTTATGCACCCTAGTGTTCACTTTGCGATAACCCAGAAGTCATCTTGTGTTCACCTTGAAGTGTTCACCCTATGACACCCTAGTGTTGAAATTGCGATACACTGAGTGTCCACCTACAGAGACTCTAGCCTTCACCAACCAACACCCTAGTTTGGACTTGCGACACCCTAATGTTCATATACTAACACCCTAGTGTTCACCATGCAACACCCTAAGGGAAACTTTAGGACACCCTAGTCTTGACCTTGCCAAACCTAATAAGGGTCTACAATGCCCTACCCTAGTGATCACCTTTAGGAAAACTAATGTTCTCCTTACAACACCGCAACGTGGAATTTATGATGCCCAAGAGTTCATCTTGCGACAACCTAGTGTTGACCTTTCAACACCCTAATGTTAACCTTTTGCACCCTAGTGTTTACTTTGCGACAACCCAGTAGTCATCTTGGGTTCACCTTGAAGTGTTCGCCAACCTGAGTGTCCACTTACATATACTCTATGCTTCACCAAGCAACACCCTAGTGTTGGACTTGCCACACCCTAGTGTTCACATTCTAACACCCTAGTGTTCACCATGCAACACCCTAGGGTACACCTTAGGACACCCTAGTGTTGGCCTTGCCAAACCTAATAAGGGTCTACAATGCCCCACCCTAGTGTTCACCTTTAGGCAAACTAATGTTCTCCTTACCAAACCACAACAAGGAATTTGCAATGCCCAATAGTTCATCTTTCGACACCCTTGTGTTGACCTTTCGACACCCTAGTGTTGACCTTTTGCACCCTAGTGTTCACTTTAGGACAACCCATTAGTCATCTTGTGTTCACCTTGAAGTGTTCACCCTATGACACCCTAATGTTGAAATTGCGACAGCCCGAGTGTCCCCTTACAGAGACTCTAGCCTTCACCAAGCAACACCCTAGAGTTCACATTCTAACACCGTAGTGTTCACCATGCAACACCCTAGGGTACACCTTAGGACACCCTAGTGTTGACCTTGCCAAACCTAATAAGGGTCTACAATGCCCCACCCTAGTGTTCACCGTTAGGCAAACTAATGTTCTCCTTACTACACCACAACATGGAATTTGCAATGCCCAATAGTTCATCTTGCGAAACCCTAGTGTTGACCTTTCGACAACCTAGTGTTGACCTTTTGCACCCTAGTGTTCACTTTGCGACAACCCAGTAGTCATCTTGTGTTCACCTTGAAGTGTTCACCCTATTGCACCCTAGTGTTGAAATTGCGACAGCCCCAGTGTCCACTTACAGAGGCTCTAGCCTTCACTAAGCAACACCCTAGTGTTGGACTTGCGACACCCTAGTGTTCAAATTCTAACACCCTAGTGTTCACCATGCAACACCCTAGGGTACACCTTAGGACACCCTAGTGTTGACCTTGCCAAACCTAATAAGGGTGTACAATACCCCACCCTAGTTTTCACCTTTAGGAAAACTAATGTTCTCCTTACAACACCACAACATGGAATTTGCAATGCCCAAAAGTTAATCTTGAGACACCTTAGTGTTGACCTTGTGCACCCTAGTGTTCACTTTGCGACAACCCATTAGTCATCTTGGGCTCACCTTGAAGTGTTCACCCTATGACAACCTAGTGTTGAAATTGCGACATCCCGAGTGTCCACTTACAGAGACTCTGGCCTTCACCAAGCAACACCCTAGTGTTCGCATTCCAACACCGTAGTGTTCACCATGCAACACCCTAGGGTACACCTTAGGACACCCTAGTGTTGACCTTGTCAAACCTAATAAGAGTCTACAATGCCCCACCCTAGTGTTCACCTTTAGGCAAACTAATGTTCTCCTTATAACACACAACATGGAATTTGCAATGCCCAATAGTTCATCTTGCGACTACCTAGTGTTGTTGACCTTTCGAGACCCTAGTGTTGACCTTTTGCACCCTAGTGTTCACTTTGCGACAACCCAGTAGTCATCTTTTGTTCACCTTGAAGTGTTGACCCTATGACACCCGAGTGTTGAAATTACCACAGCCCAAGTGTACACTTACAGAGACTCTAGCCTTCACCAAGCAGCACCCTAGTGTTGGACTTGCCACACCCTAGTGTTCACATTCTAACACCCTAGTGTTCACCATGCAACACCCTAGGGTACACCTAAGGACACCCTAGTGTTGACCTTGCCAAACCTAATAAGTGTCTACAATGCCCCCCCTAGTGTTCACCTTTAGGCAAACTAATGTTCTCCTTACAACACCACAACATGGAATTTGCAATGCCCAATAGTTCATTTTGCGACACCCTAGTGTTGACCTTTCGACAACCTAGTGTTGACCTTTTGCACCCTAGTGTTCACTTTGCGACAACCCATTAGTCATCTTGTGTTCACCTTGAAGTTTTCACCCTATGACACCCTAGTGTTGAAATTGCGACAGCCCGAGTGTCCACTTACAGAGACTCTAGCCTTCACCAAGCAACACCCTAGAGTTCACATTCTAACACCGTAGTGTTCACCATGCAACACCCTAGGGTACACCTTTGGAGACCCAAGTGTTGACCTTGCCAAACCTCATAAGGGTCTACAATGCCCCACCCTAGTGTTCACCTTTAGGCAAACTAATGTTCTCCTTACGACACCACAACAAGGAATTTGCAATGCCCAATAGTTCATCTTGCGACACCCTAGTGTTGACCTTTCAACATCCTAGTGTTGACCTTTCGCACCCTAGCGTTCACTTCGCGACAACCCAGTGGTCATGTAGGGTTTACCTTGAAGTGTTCACCCTATGACACCCTAGTGTTGAAATTGCGACAGCCCGAGTGTCCACTTACAGAGACTCTAGCCATCACCAAGCAACACCCTAGAGTTCACATTCTAACACCGTAGTGTTCACCATGCAACACCCTAGGGTACACCTTAGGACACCCTAGTGTTGACCTTGCCAAACCTAATAAGGGTCTTCAATGCCCCACCCTAGTGTTCTCCTTTAGGCAAACTAATGTTCTCCTAACGACACCACAACATGGAATTTTCAATGCCCAATAGTTCATCTTCCGACACCGTAATGTTGACCTTTCGACACCGTAGTGTTGACCTTTTGCACCCTAGTGTTCACTTTACGACAACCGATTAGTCATCTTGTGTTCAACTTGAAGTGTTGACCCTATGACACCCGAGTGTTGAAATTGCGACAGCCCGAGTGTCCACTTACAGAGACTCTAGCCTTCACCAAGCAACACCCTTGAGTTCACATTCTAACACCGTAGTGTTCACCATGCAACACCCTAGGGTACACCTTAGGACACCCTAGTGTTGACCTTGCCAAACCTAATAAGCGTCTACAATGCCCCACCGTAGTGTTCACCTTTAGGCAAACTAATGTTCTCCTTACCACACCACAACATGGAATTTGCTATGCCCAATAGTTCATCTTGCGACACCCTAATGTTGACCTTTCGACAACCTAGTGTTGACCTTTTGCACCCTAGTGTTCACTTTGCGACAACCCATTAGTCATCTTGTGTTCACCTTGAAGTGTTCACCCTATGACACCCTAGTGTTGAAATTGCGACAGCCCGAGTGTCCACTTAATGAGACTCTAGCCTTCACCAAGCAACACCCTAGAGTTCACATTCTAACACCGTAGTGTTCACCATGCAACACCCTAGGGTACACCTTTGGAGACCCAAGTGTTGACCTTGACAAACCTAATAAGGGTCTACAATGCCCCACCCTAGTGTTCACCTTTAGGCAAACTAATGTTCTGCTTACGACACCACAACAAGGAATTTGCAATGCCCAATAGTTCATCTTGCGACACCCTAGTGTTGACCTTTCGACACCGTTGTGTTGACCTTTTGCACCCTAGTGTTCACTTTGCGACAACCCAGTAGTCATCTTGTGTTCAACTAGAAGTGTTGACCCTATGACACCCGAGTGTTTAAATTGCGACAGCCCGAGTGTCCACTTTATGAGACTCTAGCCTTCACCAAGCAACACCCTAGAGTTCACATTCTAACACCGTAGTGTTCACCATGCAACACCCTAGGGTACACCTTACGATACCCTAGTGTTGACCTTGCCAAACCTAATAAGGGTCTTCAATGCCCCACCCTAGTGTTCACCTTTAGGAAAACTAATGTTCTCCTAACGACACCACAACATGGAATTTGCAATGCCCAATAGTTCATCTTGCGACACCCTAGTGTTGACCTTTCGACGCCCTAGTGTTGACCTTTTGCACCCTAGTGTTCACTTTGCGACAACCCAGTAGTCATCTTGTGTTCACCTTGAAGTGTTCACCCTATGACACCCGAGTGTTTAAATTACCACAGCCCAAGTGTACACTTACAGAGACTCTAGCTTTCACAAAGCAACACCCTAGTGTTGGACTTGCCACACCCTAGTGTTCACATTCTAACACCCTAGTGTTCACCATGCAACACCCTAGGGTACACCTTAGGACACCCTAGTGTGGACCTTGCCAAACCTAATATGGGTCTACAATGCCCCACCCTAGTGTTCACCTTTAGGCAAACTAATGTTCTCCTTACAACACCACAACATGGAATTTTCTATGCCCAATAGTTCATCTTGCGACACCCTAGTGTTGACCTTTCAACATCCTAGTGTTGACCTTTCGCACCCTAGCGTTCACTTCGCGACAACCCAGTGGTCATGTAGGGTTCACCTTGAAGTGTTCACCCTATGACACCCTAGTGTTGAAATTGCGACAGCCCGAGTGTCCACTTACAGAGACTCTAGCCTTCACCAAGCAACACCCTAGAGTTCACATTCTAACACCGTAGTGTTCACCATGCAACACCCTAGGGTACAGCTTAGGACACCCTAGTGTTGACCTTGCCAAACCTAATAAGCGTCTACAATGCCCCACCGTAGTGTTCACCTTTAGGCAAACTAATGTTCTCCTTACAACACCACAACATGGAATTTGCTATGCCCAATAGTTCATCTTGCGACACCCTAGTGTTGACCTTTCGACAACCTAGTGTTGACCTTTTGCACCCTAGTGTTCACTTTGCGACGACCCATTAGTCATCTTGTGTTCACCTTGAAGTGTTGACCCTATGACACCCTAGTGTTGAAAAAGCGACAGCCCGAGTGTCCACTTACAGAGACTCTAGCCTTCACCAAGCAACACCCTAGGGTACACCTTAGGACACCCTAGTGTGGACCTTGCCAAACCTAATATGGGTCTACAATGCCCCACCCTAGTGTTCACCTTTAGGCAAACTAATGTTCTCCTTACAACACCACAACATGGAATTTTCTATGCCCAATAGTTCATCTTGCGACACCCTAGTGTTGACCTTTCAACATCCTAGTGTTGACCTTTCGCACCCTAGCGTTCACTTCGCGACAACCCAGTGGTCATGTAGGGTTCACCTTGAAGTGTTCACCCTATGACACCCTAGTGTTGAAATTGCGACAGCCCGAGTGTCCACTTACAGAGACTCTAGCCTTCACCAAGCAACACCCTAGAGTTCACATTCTAACACCGTAGTGTTCACCATGCAACACCCTAGGGTACAGCTTAGGACACCCTAGTGTTGACCTTGCCAAACCTAATAAGCGTCTACAATGCCCCACCGTAGTGTTCACCTTTAGGCAAACTAATGTTCTCCTTACAACACCACAACATGGAATTTGCTATGCCCAATAGTTCATCTTGCGACACCCTAGTGTTGACCTTTCGACAACCTAGTGATGACCTTTTGCACCCTAGTGTGCACTTTGCGACAACCCATTAGTCATCTTGTGTTCACCTTGAAGTGTTGACCCTATGACACCCTAGTGTTGAAAAAGCGACAGCCCGAGTGTCCACTTACAGAGACTCTAGCCTTCACCAAGCAACACCCTAGTGTTGGACTTGCCACACCCTAGTGTTCACATTCTAACACCCTAGTGTTCTCCATGCAACACCCTAGGGTACACCTAAGGACACCCTAGTGTTGACCTTGCCAAACCTAATAAGCGTCTACAATGCCCCACCCTAGTGTTCACCTTTAGGCAAACTAATGTTCTCCTTACAACACCACAACATGGAATTTGCAATGCCCAATAGTTCATCTTGCGACACCGTAGTGTTGACCTTTCGGCAACCTAGTGTTGACCTTTTGCACCCTAGTGTTCACTTTGCGACAACCCATTAGTCATCTTGTGTTCACCTTGAAGTGTTCACCCTATGACACCCTAGTGTTGAAATTGCGACCGCCCGAGTGTCCACTTACAGAGACTCTAGCCTTCACCAAGCAACACCCTAGAGTTCACATTCTAACACCGTAGTGTTCACCATGCAACACCCTAGGGTACACCTTTGGAGACCCAAGTGTTGACCTTGACAAACCTAATAAGGGTCTACAATGCCCCACCCTAGTGTTCACCTTTAGGCAAACTAATGTTCTGCTTACGACACCACAACAAGGAATTTGCAATGCCCAATAGTTCATCTTGCGACACCCTAGTGTTGACCTTTCGACACCGTAGTGTTGACCTTTTGCACCCTAGTGTTCACTTTGCGACAACCCAGTAGTCATCTTGTGTTCAACTAGAAGTGTTGACCCTATGACACCCGAGTGTTGAAATTGCGACAGCCCGAGTGTCCACTTTATGAGACTCTAGCCTTCACCAAGCAACACCCTAGAGTTCACATTCTAACACCGTAGTGTTCACCATGCAACACCCTAGGGTACACCTTACGATACCCTAGTGTTGACCTTGCCAAACCTAATATGGGTCTTCAATGCCCCACCCTAGTGTTCACCTTTAGGAAAACTAATGTTCTCCTAACGACACCACAACATGGAATTTGCAATGCCCAATAGTTCATCTTGCGACACCCTAGTGTTGACCTTTCGACGCCCTAGTGTTGACCTTTTGCACCCTAGTGTTCACTTTGCGACAACCCAGTAGTCATCTTGTGTTCACCTTGAAGTGTTCACCCTATGACACCCGAGTGTTTAAATTACCACAGCCCAAGTGTACACTTACAGAGACTCTAGCTTTCACAAAGCAACACCCTAGTGTTGGACTTGCCACACCCTAGTGTTCACATTCTAACACCCTAGTGTTCACCATGCAACACCCTAGGGTACACCTTAGGACACCCTAGTGTGGACCTTGCCAAACCTAATATGGGTCTACAATGCCCCACCCTAGTGTTCACCTTTAGGCAAACTAATGTTCTCCTTACAACACCACAACATGGAATTTTCTATGCCCAATAGTTCATCTTGCGACACCCTAGTGTTGACCTTTCAACATCCTAGTGTTGACCTTTCGCACCCTAGCGTTCACTTCGCGACAACCCAGTGGTCATGTAGGGTTCACCTTGAAGTGTTCACCCTATGACACCCTAGTGTTGAAATTGCGACAGCCCGAGTGTCCACTTTATGAGACTCTAGCCTTCACCAAGCAACACCCTAGAGTTCACATTCTAACACCGTAGTGTTCACCATGCAACACCCTAGGGTACACCTTACGATACCCTAGTGTTGACCTTGCCAAACCTAATAAGGGTCTTCAATGCCCCACCCTAGTGTTCACCTTTAGGAAAACTAATGTTCTCCTAACGACACCACAACATGGAATTTGCAATGCCCAATAGTTCATCTTGCGACACCCTAGTGTTGACCTTTCGACGCCCTAGTGTTGACCTTTTGCACCCTAGTGTTCACTTTGCGACAACCCAGTAGTCATCTTGTGTTCACCTTGAAGTGTTCACCCTATGACACCCGAGTGTTTAAATTACCACAGCCCAAGTGTACACTTACAGAGACTCTAGCTTTCACAAAGCAACACCCTAGTGTTGGACTTGCCACACCCTAGTGTTCACATTCTAACACCCTAGTGTTCACCATGCAACACCCTAGGGTACACCTTAGGACACCCTAGTGTGGACCTTGCCAAACCTAATATGGGTCTACAATGCCCCACCCTAGTGTTCACCTTTAGGCAAACTAATGTTCTCCTTACAACACCACAACATGGAATTTTCTATGCCCAATAGTTCATCTTGCGACACCCTAGTGTTGACCTTTCAACATCCTAGTGTTGACCTTTCGCACCCTAGCGTTCACTTCGCGACAACCCAGTGGTCATGTAGGGTTCACCTTGAAGTGTTCACCCTATGACACCCTAGTGTTGAAATTGCGACAGCCCGAGTGTCCACTTATAGAGACTCTAGCCTTCACCAAGCAACACCATAGAGTTCACATTCTAACACCGTAGTGTTCACCATGCAACACCCTAGGGTACACCTTAGGACACCCTAGTGTTGACCTTGCCAAACCTAATAAGCGTCTACAATGCCCCACCGTAGTGTTCACCTTTAGGCAAACTAATGTTCTCCTTACAACACCACAACATGGAATTTGCTATGCCCAATAGTTCATCTTGCGACACCCTAGCATTGACCTTTCGACAACCTAGTGTTGACCTTTTGCACCCTAGTGTTCACTTTGCGACAACCCATTAGTCATCTTGTGTTCACCTTGAAGTGTTCACCATATGACACCCTAGTGTTGAAAAAGCGACAGCCCGAGTGTCCACTTACAGAGACTCTAGCCTTCACCAAGCAACACCCTAGTGTTGGACTTGCCACACGCTAGTGTTCACATTCTAACACCCTAGTGTTCTCCATGCAACACCCTAGGGTACACCTAAGGACACCCTAGTGTTGACCTTGCCAAACCTAATAAGCGTCTACAATGCCCCACCCTAGTGTTCACCTTTAGGCAAACTAATGTTCTCCTTACGACACCACAACATGGAATTTGCAATGCCCAATAGTTCATCTTGCGACACCGTAGTGTTGACCTTTCGGCAACCTAGTGTTGACCTTTTGCACCCTAGTGTTCACTTTGCGACAACCCATTAGTCATCTTGTGTTCACCTTGAAGTGTTCACCCTATGACACCCTAGTGTTGAAATTGCGACCGCCCGAGTGTCCACTTACAGAGACTCTAGCCTTCACCAAGCAACACCCTAGAGTTCACATTCTAACACCGTAGTGTTCACCATGCAACACCCTAGGGTTCACCTTTGGAGACCCAAGTGTTGACCTTGCCAAACCTAATAAGGGTCTACAATGCCCCACCCTAGTGTTCACCTTTAGGCAAACTAATGTTCTCCTTACGTCACCACAACATGGAATTTGCAATGCCCAATAGTTCATCTTGCGACACCCTAGTGTTGACCTTTCAACATCCTAGTGTTGACCTTTCGCACCCTAGCGTTCACTTCGCGACAACCCAGTGGTCATGTAGGGTTCACCTTGAAGTGTTCACCCTATGACACCCTAGTGTTGAAATTGCGACAGCCTGAGTGTCCACTTACAGAGACTCTAGCCTTCACCAAGCAACTCCCTAGAGTTCACATTCTAACACCGTAGTGTTCACCATGCAACACCCTAGGGTACACTTTACGACACCCTAGTGTTGACCTTGCCAAACCTAATATGGGTCTTCAATGCCCCACCCTAGTGTTCACCTTTAGGAAAACTAATGTTCTCCTAACGACACCACAACATGGAATTTGCAATGCCCAATAGTTCATCTTCCGACACCCTAGTGTTGACCTTTCGACACCCTAGTGTTGACCTTTTGCACCCTATTGTTCACTTTGCGACAACCCATTAGTCATCTTGTGTTCACCTTGAAGTATTCACCCTATGACACCCTAGTGTTGAAATTGCGACAGCCCGAGTGTCCACTTAATGAGACTCTAGCCTTCACCAAGCAACACCCTAGAGTTCACATTCTAACACCGTAGTGTTCACCATGCAACACCCTAGGGTACACCTTTGGAGACCCAAGTGTTGACCTTGCCAAACCTAATAAGGGTCTACAATGCCCCACCCTAGTGTTCACCTTTAGGCAAACTAATGTTCTCCTTACGACACCACAACAAGGAATTTGCAATGCCCAATAGTTCATCTTGCGACACCCTAGTGTTGACCTTTCGACACCCTAGTGTTGACCTTTTGCACCCTATTGTTCACTTTGCGACAACCCAGTAGTCATCTTGTGTTCACCTTGAAGTGTTGACCCTATGACACCCGAGTGTTGAAATTGCGAAAGCCCGAGTGTCCACTTACAGAGACTCTGGCCTTCACCAAGCAACACCCTAGAGTTCACATTCTAACACCGTAGTGTTCACCATGCAACACCCTAGGGTACACCTTAGGACACCCTAGTGTTGACCTTGCCAAACCTAATAAGCGTCTACAATGCCCCACCGTAGTGTTCACTTTTAGGCAAACTAATTTTCTCCTTACAACACCACAACATGGAATTTGCTATGCCCAATAGTTCATCTTGCGACACCCTAGTGTTGACATTTCGACAACCTAGTGTTGACCTTTTGCATCCTATTGTTCACTTTGCGACAACCCATTAGTCATCTTGTGTTCGCCTTGAAGTGTTCACCCTATGACACCCTAGTGTTGAAATTGCGACAGCCCGAGTGTCCACTTACAGAGACTCTAGCCTTCACCAAGCAACACCCTAGAGTTCACATTCTAACACCGTAGTGTTCACCATGCAACACCCTAGGGTACACCTTAGGACACCCTAGTGTTGACCTTGCCAAACCTAATAAGCGTCTACAATGCCCCACCGTAGTGTTCACCTTTAGGCAAACTAATGTTCTCCTTACAACACCACAACATGGAATTTGCTATGCCCAAAAGTTCATCTTGCGACACCCTAGCATTGACCTTTCGACAACCTAGTGTTGACCTTTTGCACCCTAGTGTTCACTTTGCGACAACCCATTAGTCATCTTGTGTTCACCTTGAAGTGTTCACCATATGACACCCTAGTGTTGAAAAAGCGACAGCCCGAGTGTCCACTTACAGAGACTCTAGCCTTCACCAAGCAACACCCTAGTGTTGGACTTGCCACACGCTAGTGTTCACATTCTAACACCCTAGTGTTCTCCATGCAACACCCTAGGGTACACCTAAGGACACCCTAGTGTTGACCTTGCCAAACCTAATAAGCGTCTACAATGCCCCACCCTAGTGTTCACCTTTAGGCAAACTAATGTTCTCCTTACAACACCACAACATGGAATTTGCAATGCCCAATAGTTCATCTTGCGACACCGTAGTGTTGACCTTTCGGCAACCTAGTGTTGACCTTTTGCACCCTAGTGTTCACTTTGCGACAACCCATTAGTCATCTTGTGTTCACCTTGAAGTGTTCACCCTATGACACCCTAGTGTTGAAATTGCGACCGCCCGAGTGTCCACTTACAGAGACTCTAGCCTTCACCAAGCAACACCCTAGAGTTCACATTCTAACACCGTAGTGTTCACCATGCAACACCCTAGGGTTCACCTTTGGAGACCCAAGTGTTGACCTTGCCAAACCTAATAAGGGTCTACAATGCCCCACCCTAGTGTTCACCTTTAGGCAAACTAATGTTCTCCTTACGTCACCACAACATGGAATTTGCAATGCCCAATAGTTCATCTTGCGACACCCTAGTGTTGACCTTTCAACATCCTAGTGTTGACCTTTCGCACCCTAGCGTTCACTTCGCGACAACCCAGTGGTCATGTAGGGTTCACCTTGAAGTGTTCACCCTATGACACCCTAGTGTTGAAATTGCGACAGCCTGAGTGTCCACTTACAGAGACTCTAGCCTTCACCAAGCAACTCCCTAGAGTTCACATTCTAACACCGTAGTGTTCACCATGCAACACCCTAGGGTACACTTTACGACACCCTAGTGTTGACCTTGCCAAACCTAATATGGGTCTTCAATGCCCCACCCTAGTGTTCACCTTTAGGAAAACTAATGTTCTCCTAACGACACCACAACATGGAATTTGCAATGCCCAATAGTTCATCTTCCGACACCCTAGTGTTGACCTTTCGACACCCTAGTGTTGACCTTTTGCACCCTATTGTTCACTTTGCGACAACCCATTAGTCATCTTGTGTTCACCTTGAAGTATTCACCCTATGACACCCTAGTGTTGAAATTGCGACAGCCCGAGTGTCCACTTAATGAGACTCTAGCCTTCACCAAGCAACACCCTAGAGTTCACATTCTAACACCGTAGTGTTCACCATGCAACACCCTAGGGTACACCTTTGGAGACCCAAGTGTTGACCTTGCCAAACCTAATAAGGGTCTACAATGCCCCACCCTAGTGTTCACCTTTAGGCAAACTAATGTTCTCCTTACGACACCACAACAAGGAATTTGCAATGCCCAATAGTTCATCTTGCGACACCCTAGTGTTGACCTTTCGACACCCTAGTGTTGACCTTTTGCACCCTATTGTTCACTTTGCGACAACCCAGTAGTCATCTTGTGTTCACCTTGAAGTGTTGACCCTATGACACCCGAGTGTTGAAATTGCGAAAGCCCGAGTGTCCACTTACAGAGACTCTGGCCTTCACAAAGCAACACCCTAGAGTTCACATTCTAACACCGTAGTGTTCACCATGCAACACCCTAGGGTACACCTTAGGACACCCTAGTGTTGACCTTGCCAAATCTAATAAGCGTCTACAATGCCCCACCGTAGTGTTCACTTTTAGGCAAACTAATGTTCTCCTTACAACACCACAACATGGAATTTGCTATGCCCAATAGTTCATCTTGCGACACCCTAGTGTTGACATTTCGACAACCTAGTGTTGACCTTTTGCATCCTATTGTTCACTTTGCGACAACCCATTAGTCATCTTGTGTTCGCCTTGAAGTGTGCACCCTATGACACCCTAGTGTTGAAATTGCGACAGCCCGAGTGTCCACTTACAGAGACTCTAGCCTTCACCAAGCAACACCCTAGAGTTCACATTCTAACACCGTAGTGTTCACCATGCAACACCCTAGGGTACACCTTTGGAGACCCATGTGTTGACCTTGCCAAACCTAATAAGGGTCTACAATGCCCCACCCTAGTGTTCACCTTTAGGCAAACTAATGTTATCCTTACGACACCACAACAAGAAATTTGCAATGCCCAATAGTTCATCTTGCGACACCCTAGTGTTGACCTTTCGACACCCTAGTGTTGACCTTTTGCACCCTATTGTTCACTTTGCGACAACCCAGTAGTCATCTTGTGTTCACCTTGAAGTGTTGATCCTATGACGCCCGAGTGTTGAAATTGCGACAGCCCGAGTGTCCACTTACAGAGACTCTGGCCTTCACCAAGCAACACCCTAGAGTTCACATTCTAACACCGTAGTGTTCACCATGCAACACCCTAGGGTACACCTTAGGACACCCTAGTGTTGACCTTGCCAAACCTAATAAGCGTCTACAATGCCCCACCGTAGTGTTCACCTTTAGGCAAACTAATGTTCTCCTTACAACACCACAACATGGAATTTGCTATGCCCAATAGTTCATCTTGCGACACCCTAGTGTTGACCTTTCGACAACCTAGTGTTGACCTTTTGCACCCTAGTGTTCACTTTGCGACAACCCATTAGTCATCTTGTGTTCACCTTGAAGTGTTCACCCTATGACACCCTAGTTTTGAAATTGCGACAGCCCGAGTGTCCACTTACAGAGACTCTAGCCTTCACCAAGCAACACCCTAGAGTTCACATTCTAACACCGTAGTGTTCACCATGCAACACCCTAGGGTACACCTTAGGACACCCTACTGTTGACCTTGCCAAACCTAATAAGCGGCTACAATGCCCCACCCTAGTGTTCACCTTTAGGCAAACTAATGTTCTCCTTACAACACCACAACGTGGAATTTGCTAAGCCCAATAGTTCATCTTGCGACACCCTAGTGTTGACCTTTCAACACCCTAGTGTTGACCTTTTGCACCCTAGTGTTCACTTTGCGACAACCCAGTAGTCATCTTGTGTTCACCTTGAAGTGTTCACCCTATGACACCCTAGTGTTGAAATTGCGACAGCCCGAGTGTCCACTTACAGAGACTCTAGCCTTCACCAAGCAACACCCTAGTGTTGGACTTGCGACACCCTAGTGTTCACATTCTAACACCCCAGTGTTCACCATGCAACACCCTAGGGTACACCTTAGGAAACCCTAGTGTTGACCTTGCCAAACCTAATAAGCGTCTACAATGACCCCCCTAGTGTTCACCTTTTGGCAAACTAATGTTCTCCTTTCAACACCACAACATGGAATTTGCAATGCCCAATAGTTCATCTTGCGAAACCCTAGTGTTGACCTTTCGACAACCTAGTGTTGACCTTTTGCACCCTAGTGTTCACTTTACGATAACCCATTAGTCATCTTTTGTTCACCTTGAAGTGTTCACACTATGACACCCTAGTGTTCAAATTGCGACAGCCCGAGTGTCCCCTTACAGAGTCTCTAGCCTTCACCAAGCAACACCCTAGAGTTCACATTCTAACATCGTAGTGTTCACCATGCAACACCCTAGGGTACACCTTAGGACACCCTAGTGTTGACCTTGCCAAAACTAATAAGCGGCTACAATGCCCCACCCTAGTGTTCACCTTTAGGCAAACTAATGTTCTCCTTACAACACCACAACATGGAATTTGCTATGCCCAATAGTTCATCTTGCGACACCCTAGTGTTGACCTTTCGACAACCTAGTGTTGACCATTTGCACCCTAGTGTTCAATTTCCGACAACCCATTAGTCATCTTGTGTTCACCTTGAAGTGTTCACCCTATGACACCCTAGTGTTGAAATTGCGACAGCCCGAGTGTCCACTTACAGAGACTCTAGCCTTCACCAAGCAACACCGTAGAGTTCACATTCTAACACCGTAGTGTTCACCATGCAACACCCTAGGGTACACCTTTGGAGACCCAAGTGTTGACCTTGCCAAACCTAATAAGGGTCTACAATGCCCCACCCTAGTGTTCACCTTTAGGCAAACTAATGTTCTCCTTACGACACCACAACAAGGAATTTGCAATGCCCAATAGTTCATCTTGCGACAACCTAGTGTTGACCTTTCGACACCCTAGTGTTGACCTTTTGCACCCTATTGTTCACTTTGCGAAAACCCAGTGGTCATCTTGTGTTCACCTTGAAGTGTTGACCCTATGACACCCGAGTGTTGAAATTGCGACAGCCCGAGTGTCCACTTACAGAGACTCTGGCCTTCACCAAGCAACACCCTAGAGTTCACATTCTAACATCGTAGTGTTCACCATGCAACACCCTAGGGTACACCTTAGGACACCCTAGTGTTGACCTTGCCAAACCTAATAAGGGTCTACAATGCCCCACCCTAGTGTTCACCTTTAGGCAAACTAATGTTCTCCTTACGACACCACAACAAGGAATTTGCAATGCCCAATAGTTCATCTTGCGACAACCTAGTGTTGACCTTTCGACACCCTAGTGTTGACCTTTTGCACCCTAGTGTTCACTTTGCGACAACCCAGTAGTCATCTTGTGTTCACCTTGAAGTGTTCACCCTATGACACCCTAGTGTTGAAATTGCGACAGCCCGAGTGTCCACTTACAGAGACTCTAGCCTTCACCAAATAACACCCTAGTGTTGGACTTGCGACACCCTAGTGTTCACATTCTAACACCCCAGTGTTCACCATGCAACACCCTAGGGTACACCTTAGGACACCCTAGTGTTGACCTTGCCAAACCTAATAAGGGTCTACAATGCCCCACCCTAGTGTTCACCTTTAGGAAAACTAATGTTCTCCTTACGACACCACAACAAGGAATTTGCAATGCCCAATAGTTCATCTGGCGACACCCTAGTGTTGACCTTTCGACACCCTTGTGTTGACCTTTTGCACCCTAGTGTTCACTTTGCGACAACCCATTAGTCATCTTGGGTTCACCTTTAAGTGTTCACACTATGACACCCTAGTGTTCAAATTGCGACAGCCCGAGTGTCCCCTTACAGAGTCTCTAGCCTTCACCAAGCAACACCCTAGAGTTCACATTCTAACATCGTAGTGTTCACCATGCAACACCCTAGGGTACACCTTAGGACACCCTAGTGTTGACCTTGCCAAACCTAATAAGCGTCTACAATGCCCCACCCTAGTGTTCACCTTTAGGCAAACTAATGTTCTCCTTACAACACCACAACATGGAATTTGCTATGCCCAATAGTTCATCTTGCGACACCCTAGTGTTGACCTTTCGACAACCTAGTGTTGACCATTTGCACCCTAGTGTTCAATTTGCGACAACCCATTAGTCATCTTGTGTTCACCTTGAAGTGTTCACCCTATGACACCCTAGTGTTGAAATTGCGACAGCCCGAGTGTCCACTTACAGAGACTCTAGCCTTCACCAAGCAACACCGTAGAGTTCACATTCTAACACCGTAGTGTTCACCATGCAACACCCTAGGGTACACCTTTGGAGACCCAAGTGTTGACCTTGCCAAACCTAATAAGGGTCTACAATGCCCCACCCTAGTGTTCACCTTTAGGCAAACTAATGTTCTCCTTACGACACCACAACAAGGAATTTGCAATGCCCAATAGTTCATCTTGCGACAACCTAGTGTTGACCTTTTGCACCCTATTGTTCACTTTGCGACAACCCAGTGGTCATCTTGTGTTCACCTTGAAGTGTTGACCCTATGACACCCGAGTGTTGAAATTGCGACAGCCCGAGTGTCCACTTACAGAGACTCTGGCCTTCACCAAGCAACACCCTAGAGTTCACATTCTAACATCGTAGTGTTCACCATGCAACACCCTAGGGTACACCTTAGGACACCCTAGTGTTGACCTTGCCAAACCTAATAAGCGTTTACAATGCCCCACCGTAGTGTTCACCTTTAGGCAAACTAATGTTCTCCTTACAACCCCACAACATGGAATTTGCTATGCCCAATAGTTCATCTTGCGACACCCTAGTGTTGACCCTTCGACAACCTAGTGTTGACCTTTTGCACCCTAGTGTTCACTTTGCGACAACCCATTAGTCATCTTGTGTCCACCTTGAAGTGTTCACCCTATGACACCCTAGTGTTGAAATTGCGACAGCCCGAGTGTCCACTTACAGAGACTCTGGCCTTCACCAAGCAACACCCTAGAGTTCACATTCTAACACCGTAGTGTTCACCATGCAACACCCTAGGGTTCACCTTTGGAGACCCAAGTGTTGACCTTGCCAAACCTAATAAGGGTCTACAATGCCCCACCCTAGTGTTCACCTTTAGGCAAACTAATGTTCTCCTTACGTCACCACAACATGGAATTTGCAATGCCCAATAGTTCATCTTGCGACACCCTAGTGTTGACCTTTCAACATCCTAGTGTTGACCTTTCGCACCCTAGCGTTCACTTCGCGACAACCCAGTGGTCATGTAGGGTTCACCTTGAAGTGTTCACCCTATGACACCCTAGTGTTGAAATTGCGACAGCCTGAGTGTCCACTTACAGAGACTCTAGCCTTCACCAAGCAACTCCCTAGAGTTCACATTCTAACACCGTAGTGTTCACCATGCAACACCCTAGGGTACACTTTACGACACCCTAGTGTTGACCTTGCCAAACCTAATATGGGTCTTCAATGCCCCACCCTAGTGTTCACCTTTAGGAAAACTAATGTTCTCCTAACGACACCACAACATGGAATTTGCAATGCCCAATAGTTCATCTTCCGACACCCTAGTGTTGAACTTTCGACACCGTAGTGTTGACCTTTTGCACCCTAGTGTTCACTTTGCGACAACCCAGTAGTCATCTTGTGTTCACCTTGAAGTGTTCACCCTATGACACCCTAATGTTGAAATTGCGATAGCCCGAGTGTCCCCTTACAGAGACTCTAGCCTTCACCAAGCAACACCCTAGAGTTCACATTCTAACACCGTAGTGTTCACCATGCAACACCCTAGGGTGCACCTTAGGACACCCTAGTGTAGACCTTGCCAAACCTAATAAGCGTCTAGAATGCCCCACCCTAGTGTTCACCTTTAGGCAAACTAATGTTCTCCTTACAACACCACAACATGGACTTTGCTATGCCCAATAGTTCATCTTGCGACACCCTAGTGTTGACCTTTCAACACCCTAGTGTTGACCTTTTGCACCCTATTGTTCACTTTGCGACAACCCAGTAGTCATCTTGTGTTCACCTTGAAGTGTTGACCCTATGACACCCGAGTGTTGAAATTGCGAAAGCCCGAGTGTCCACTTACAGAGACTCTGGCCTTCACCAAGCAACACCCTAGAGTTCACATTCTAACACCGTAGTGTTCACCATGCAACACCCTAGGGTACACCTTTGGAGACCCAAGTGTTGACCTTGCCAAACCTAATAAGGGTCTACAATGCCCCACCCTAGTGTTCACCTTTAGGCAAACTAATGTTCTCCTTACGACACCACAACAAGGAATATGCAATGCCCAATAGTTCATCTTGCGACACCCTAGTGTTGACCTTTCGACACCCTAGTGTTGACCTTTTGCACCCTATTGTTCACTTTGCGACAACCCAGTAGTCATCTTGTGTTCACCTTGAAGTGTTGACCCTATGACACCCGAGTGTTGAAATTGCGAAAGCCCGAGTGTCCACTTACAGAGACTCTGGCCTTCACCAAGCAACACCCTAGAGTTCACATTCTAACACCGTAGTGTTCACCATGCAACACCCTAGGGTACACCTTAGGACACCCTAGTGTTGACCTTGCCAAACCTAATAAGCGTCTACAATGCCCCACCGTAGTGTTCACTTTTAGGCAAACTAATGTTCTCCTTACAACACCACAACATGGAATTTGCTATGCCCAATAGTTCATCTTGCGACACCCTAGTGTTGACATTTCGACAACCTAGTGTTGACCTTTTGCACCCTATTGTTCACTTTGCGACAACCCATTAGTCATCTTGTGTTCGCCTTGAAGTGTTCACCCTATGACACCCTAGTGTTGAAATTGCGACAGCCCGAGTGTCCACTTACAGAGACTCTAGCCTTCACCAAGCAACACCCTAGAGTTCACATTCTAACACCGTAGTGTTCACCATGCAACACCCTAGGGTACACCTTTGGAGACCCATGTGTTGACCTTGCCAAACCTAATAAGGGTCTACAATGCCCCACCCTAGTGTTCACCTTTAGGCAAACTAATGTTATCCTTACGACACCACAACAAGGAATTTGCAATGCCCAATAGTTCATCTTGCGACACCCTAGTGTTGACCTTTCGACACCCTAGTGTTGACCTTTTGCACCCTATTGTTCACTTTGCGACAACCCAGTAGTCATCTTGTGTTCACCTTGAAGTGTTGACCCTATGACACCCGAGTGTTGAAATTGCGACAGCCCGAGTGTCCACTTACAGAGACTCTGGCCTTCACCAAGCAACACCCTAGAGTTCACATTCTAACACCGTAGTGTTCACCATGCAACACCCTAGGGTACACCTTAGGACACCCTAGTGTTGACCTTGCCAAACCTAATAAGCGTCTACAATGCCCCACCGTAGTGTTCACCTTTAGGCAAACTAATGTTCTCCTTACAACACCACAACATGGAATTTGCTATGCCCAATAGTTCATCTTGCGACACCCTAGTGTTGACCTTTCGACAACCTAGTGTTGACCTTTTGCACCCTAGTGTTCACTTTGCGACAACCCATTAGTCATCTTGTGTTCACCTTGAAGTGTTCACCCTATGACACCCTAGTTTTGAAATTGCGACAGCCCGAGTGTCCACTTACAGAGACTCTAGCCTTCACCAAGCAACACCCTAGAGTTCACATTCTAACACCGTAGTGTTCACCATGCAACACCCTAGGGTACACCTTAGGACACCCTAGTGTTGACCTTGCCAAACCTAATAAGCGGCTACAATGCCCCACCCTAGTGTTCACCTTTAGGCAAACTAATGTTCTCCTTACAACACCACAACGTGGAATTTGCTATGCCCAATAGTTCATCTTGCGACACCCTAGTGTTGACCTTTCAACACCCTAGTGTTGACCTTTTGCACCCTAGTGTTCACTTTGCGACAACCCAGTAGTCATCTTGTGTTCACCTTCAAGTGTTCACCCTATGACACCCTAGTGTTGAAATTGCGACAGCCCGAGTGTCCACTTACAGAGACTCTAGCCTTCACCAAGCAACACCCTAGTGTTGGACTTGCGACACCCTAGTGTTCACATTCTAACACCCCAGTGTTCACCATGCAACACCCTAGGGTACACCTTAGGACACCCTAGTGTTGACCTTGCCAAACCTAATAAGCGTCTACAATGACCCCCCTAGTGTTCACCTTTAGGCAAACTAATGTTCTCCTTTCAACACCACAACATGGAATTTGCAATGCCCAATAGTTCATCTTGCGAAACCCTAGTGTTGACCTTTCGACAACCTAGTGTTGACCTTTTGCACCCTAGTGTTCACTTTACGACAACCCATTAGTCATCTTTTGTTCACCTTGAAGTGTTCACACTATGACACCCTAGTGTTCAAATTGCGACAGCCCGAGTGTCCCCTTACAGAGTCTCTAGCCTTCACCAAGCAACACCCTAGAGTTCACATTCTAACATCGTAGTGTTCACCATGCAACACCCTAGGGTACACCTTAGGACACCCTAGTGTTGACCTTGCCAAACCTAATAAGCGGCTACAATGCCCCACCCTAGTGTTCACCTTTAGGCAAACTAATGTTCTCCTTACAACACCACAACATGGAATTTGCTATGCCCAATAGTTCATCTTGCGACACCCTAGTGTTGACATTTCGACAACCTAGTGTTGACCTTTTGCACCTTATTGTTCACTTTGCGACAACCCATTAGTCATCTTGTGTTCGCCTTGAAGTGTTCACCCTATGACACCCTAGTGTTGAAATTGCGACAGCCCGAGTGTCCACTTACATAGACTCTAGCCTTCACCAAGCAACACCCTAGAGTTCACATTCTAACACCGTAGTGTTCACCATGCAACACCCTAGGGTACACCTTTGGAGACCCATGTGTTGACCTTGCCAAACCTAATAAGGGTCTACAATGCCCCACCCTAGTGTTCACCTTTAGGCAAACTAATGTTATCCTTACGACACCACAACAAGGAATTTGCAATGCCCAATAGTTCATCTTGCGACACCCTAGTGTTGACCTTTCGACACCCTAGTGTTGACCTTTTGCACCCTATTGTTCACTTTGCGACAACCCAGTAGTCATCTTGTGTTCACCTTGAAGTGTTGACCCTATGACACCCGAGTGTTGAAATTGCGACAGCCCGAGTGTCCACTTACAGAGACTCTGGCCTTCACCAAGCAACACCCTAGAGTTCACATTCTAACACCGTAGTGTTCACCATGCAACACCCTAGGGTACACCTTAGGACACCCTAGTGTTGACCTTGCCAAACCTAATAAGCGTCTACAATGCCCCACCGTAGTGTTCACCTTTAGGCAAACTAATGTTCTCCTTACAACACCACAACATGGAATTTGCTATGCCCAATAGTTCATCTTGCGACACCCTAGTGTTGACCTTTCGACAACCTAGTGTTGACCTTTTGCACCCTAGTGTTCACTTTGCGACAACCCATTAGTCATCTTGTGTTCACCTTGAAGTGTTCACCCTATGACACCCTAGTTTTGAAATTGCGACATCCCGAGTGTCCACTTACAGAGACTCTAGCCTTCACCAAGCAACACCCTAGAGTTCACATTCTAACACCGTAGTGTTCACCATGCAACACCCTAGGGTACACCTTAGGACACCCTAGTGTTGACCTTGCCAAACCTAATAAGCGGCTACAATGCCCCACCCTAGTGTTCACCTTTAGGCAAACTAATGTTCTCCTTACAACACTACAACATGGAATTTGCTATGCCCAATAGTTCATCTTGCGACACCCTAGTGTTGACCTTTCGACACCCTAGTGTTGACCTTTTGCACCCTAGTGTTCACTTTGCGACAACCCAGTAGTCATCTTGTGTTCACCTTGAAGTGTTCACCCTATGACACCCTAGTGTTGAAATTGCGACAGCCCGAGTGTCCACTTACAGAGACTCTAGCCTTCACCAAGCAACACCCTAGTGTTGGACTTGCGACACCCTAGTGTTCACATTCTAACACCCCAGTGTTCACCATGCAACACCCTAGGGTACACCTTAGGACACCCTAGTGTTGACCTTGCCAAACCTAATAAGCGTCTACAATGACCCCCCTAGTGTTCACCTTTAGGCAAACTAATGTTCTCCTTTCAACACCACAACATGGAATTTGCAATGCCCAATAGTTCATCTTGCGAAACCCTAGTGTTGACCTTTCGGCAACCTAGTGTTGACCTTTTGCACCCTAGTGTTCACTTTACGACAACCCATTAGTCATCTTTTGTTCACCTTGAAGTGTTCACACTATGACACCCTAGTGTTCAAATTGCGACAGCCCGAGTGTCCCCTTACAGAGTCTCTAGCCTTCACCAAGCAACACCCTAGAGTTCACATTCTAACATCGTAGTGTTCACCATGCAACACCCTAGGGTACACCCTAGGACACCCTAGTGTTGACCTTGCCAAACCTAATAAGCGGCTACAATGCCCCACCCTAGTGTTCACCTTTAGGCAAACTAATGTTCTCCTTACAACACCACAACATGGAATTTGCTATGCCCAATAGTTCATCTTGCGACACCCTAGTGTTGACCTTTCGACAACCTAGTGTTGACCATTTGCACCCTAGTGTTCAATTTGCGACAACCCATTAGTCATCTTGTGTTCACCTTGAAGTGTTCATCACCCTATGACACCCTAGTGTTGAAATTGCGACAGCCCGAGTGTCCACTTACAGAGACTCTAGCCTTCACCAAGCAACACCGTAGAGTTCACATTCTAACACCGTAGTGTTCACCATGCAACACCCTAGGGTACACCTTTGGAGACCCAAGTGTTGACCTTGCCAAACCTAATAAGGGTCTACAATGCCCCACCCTAGTGTTCACCTTTAGGCAAACTAATGTTCTCCTTACGACACCACAACAAGGAATTTGCAATGCCCAATAGTTCATCTTGCGACAACCTAGTGTTGACCTTTCGACACCCTAGTGTTGACCTTTTGCACCCTATTGTTCACTTTGCGACAACCCAGTGGTCATCTTGTGTTCACCTTGAAGTGTTGACCCTATGACACCCGAGTGTTGAAATTGCGACAGCCCGAGTGTCCACTTACAGAGACTCTGGCCTTCACCAAGCAACACCCTAGAGTTCACATTCTAACATCGTAGTGTTCACCATGCAACACCCTAGGGTACACCTTAGGACACCCTAGTGTTGACCTTGCCAAACCTAATAAGCGTTTACAATGCCCCACCGTAGTGTTCACCTTTAGGCAAACTAATGTTCTCCTTACAACACCACAACATGGAATTTGCTATGCCCAATAGTTCATCTTGCGACACCCTAGTGTTGACCCTTCGACACCCTAGTGTTGACCTTTTGCACCCTATTGTTCACTTTGCGACAACCCAGTGGTCATCTTGTGTTCACCTTGAAGTGTTGACCCTATGACACCCGAGTGTTGAAATTGCGAGGGCCCGAGTGTCCACTTACAGAGACTCTAGCCTTCACCAAGCAACACCGTAGAGTTCACATTCTAACACCGTAGTGTTCACCATGCAACACCCTAGGGTACACCTTTGGAGACCCAAGTGTTGACCTTGCCAAACCTAATAAGGGTCTACAATGCCCCACCCTAGTGTTCACCTTTAGGCAAACTAATGTTCTCCTTACGACACCACAACAAGGAATTTGCAATGCCCAATAGTTCATCTTGCGACAACCTAGTGTTGACCTTTCGACACCCTAGTGTTGACCTTTTGCACCCTAGTGTTCACTTTGCGACAACCCAGTAGTCATCTTGTGTTCACCTTGAAGTGTTCACCCTATGACA
Organism: Mimosa bimucronata; assembly: GCA_037074515.1. Classification (NCBI taxonomy): domain Eukaryota; kingdom Viridiplantae; phylum Streptophyta; class Magnoliopsida; order Fabales; family Fabaceae; genus Mimosa; species Mimosa bimucronata. The sequence continues at coordinate 11,464,659 of CM073440.1, read as the reverse complement.
CCCTAGTGTTGAAATTGCGACAGCCCGAGTGTCCACTTACAGAGACTCTAGCCTTCACCAAGCAACACCCTAGTGTTGGACTTGCGACACCCTAGTGTTCACATTCTAACACCCCAGTGTTCAACATGCAACACCCTAGGGTACACCTTAGGACACCCTAGTGTTGACCTTGCCAAACCTAACAATGGTCTACAATTCCCCACCCTATTGTCCACCTTTAGGCAAACTAATGTTCTCCTTACAACACCACAACATGGAATTTGCAATGCCCAATAGTTCATCTGGCGACACCCTAGTGTTGACCTTTCGACACCCTAGTGTTGACCTTTTGCACCCTATTGTTCACTTTGCGACAACCCAGTAGTCATCTTGTGTTCACCTTGAAGTGTTGACCCTATGACACCCGAGTGTTGAAATTGCGACAGCCCGAGTGTCCACTTACAGAGACTCTGGCCTTCACCAAGCAACACCCTAGAGTTCACATTCTAACACCGTAGTGTTCACCATGCAACACCCTAGGGTACACCTTAGGACACCCTAGTGTTGACCTTGCCAAACCTAATAAGCGTCTACAATGCCCCACCGTAGTGTTCACCTTTAGGCAAACTAATGTTCTCCTTACAACACCACAACATGGAATTTGCTATGCCCAATAGTTCATCTTGCGACACCCTAGTGTTGACCTTTCGACAACCTAGTGTTGACCTTTTGCACCCTAGTGTTCACTTTGCGACAACCCATTAGTCATCTTGTGTTCACCTTGAAGTGTTCACCCTATGACACCCTAGTTTTGAAATTGCGACATCCCGAGTGTCCACTTACAGAGACTCTAGCCTTCACCAAGCAACACCCTAGAGTTCACATTCTAACACCGTAGTGTTCACCATGCAACACCCTAGGGTACACCTTAGGACACCCTAGTGTTGACCTTGCCAAACCTAATAAGCGGCTACAATGCCCCACCCTAGTGTTCACCTTTAGGCAAACTAATGTTCTCCTTACAACACCACAACATGGAATTTGCTATGCCCAATAGTTCATCTTGCGACACCCTAGTGTTGACCTTTCGACACCCTAGTGTTGACCTTTTGCACCCTAGTGTTCACTTTGCGACAACCCAGTAGTCATCTTGTGTTCACCTTTAAGTGTTCACCCTATGACACCCTAGTGTTGAAATTGCGACAGCCCGAGTGTCCACTTACAGAGACTCTAGCCTTCACCAAGCAACACCCTAGTGTTGGACTTGCGACACCCTAGTGTTCACATTCTAACACCCCAGTGTTCACCATGCAACACCCTAGGGTACACCTTAGGACACCCTAGTGTTGACCTTGCCAAACCTAATAAGCGTCTACAATGACCCCCCTAGTGTTCACCTTTAGGCAAACTAATGTTCTCCTTTCAACACCACAACATGGAATTTGCAATGCCCAATAGTTCATCTTGCGAAACCCTAGTGTTGACCTTTCGACAACCTAGTGTTGACCTTTTGCACCCTAGTGTTCACTTTACGACAACCCATTAGTCATCTTTTGTTCACCTTGAAGTGTTCACACTATGACACCCTAGTGTTCAAATTGCGACAGCCCGAGTGTCCCCTTACAGAGTCTCTAGCCTTCACCAAGCAACACCCTAGAGTTCACATTCTAACATCGTAGTGTTCACCATGCAACACCCTAGGGTACACCTTAGGACACCCTAGTGTTGACCTTGCCAAACCTAATAAGCGGCTACAATGCCCCACCCTAGTGTTCACCTTTAGGCAAACTAATGTTCTCCTTACAACACCACAACATGGAATTTGCTATGCCCAATAGTTCATCTTGCGACACCCTAGTGTTGACCTTTCGACAACCTAGTGTTGACCATTTGCACCCTAGTGTTCAATTTGCGAGAACCCATTAGTCATCTTGTGTTCACCTTGAAGTGTTCATCACCCTATGACACCCTAGTGTTGAAATTGCGACAGCCCGAGTGTCCACTTACAGAGACTCTAGCCTTCACCAAGCAACACCGTAGAGTTCACATTCTAACACCGTAGTGTTCACCATGCAACACCCTAGGGTACACCTTTGGAGACCCAAGTGTTGACCTTGCCAAACCTAATAAGGGTCTACAATGCCCCACCCTAGTGTTCACCTTTAGGCAAACTAATGTTCTCCTTACGACACCACAACAAGGAATTTGCAATGCCCAATAGTTCATCTTGCGACAACCTAGTGTTGACCTTTCGACACCCTAGTGTTGACCTTTTGCACCCTATTGTTCACTTTGCGACAACCCAGTGGTCATCTTGTGTTCACCTTGAAGTGTTGACCCTATGACACCTGAGTGTTGAAATTGCGACAGCCCGAGTGTCCACTTACAGAGACTCTGGCCTTCACCAAGCAACACCCTAGAGTTCACATTCTAACATCGTAGTGTTCACCATGCAACACCCTAGGGTACACCTTAGGACACCCTAGTGTTGACCTTGCCAAACCTAATAAGCGTTTACAATGCCCCACCGTAGTGTTCACCTTTAGGCAAACTAATGTTCTCCTTACAACACCACAACATGGAATTTGCTATGCCCAATAGTTCATCTTGCGACACCCTAGTGTTGACCCTTCGACACCCTAGTGTTGACCTTTTGCACCCTATTGTTCACTTTGCGACAACCCAGTGGTCATCTTGTGTTCACCTTGAAGTGTTGACCCTATGACACCCGAGTGTTGAAATTGCGAGGGCCCGAGTGTCCACTTACAGAGACTCTAGCCTTCACCAAGTAACACCGTAGAGTTCACATTCTAACACCGTAGTGTTCACCATGCAACACCCTAGGGTACACCTTTGGAGACCCAAGTGTTGACCTTGCCAAACCTAATAAGGGTCTACAATGCCCCACCCTAGTGTTCACCTTTAGGCAAACTAATGTTCTCCTTACGACACCACAACAAGGAATTTGCAATGCCCAATAGTTCATCTTGCGACAACCTAGTGTTGACCTTTCGACACCCTAGTGTTGACCTTTTGCACCCTAGTGTTCACTTTGCGACAACCCAGTAGTCATCTTGTGTTCACCTTGAAGTGTTCACCCTATGACACCCTAGTGTTGAAATTGCGACAGCCCGAGTGTCCACTTACAGAGACTCTAGCCTTCACCAAGCAACACCCTAGTGTTGGACTTGCGACACCCTAGTGTTCACATTCTAACACCCCAGTGTTCACCATGCAACACCCTAGGGTACACCTTAGGACACCCTAGTGTTGACCTTGCCAAACCTAACAATGGTCTACAATTCCCCACCCTATTGTCCACCTTTAGGCAAACTAATGTTCTCCTTACAACACCACAACATGGAATTTGCAATGCCCAATAGTTCATCTGGCGACACCCTAGTGTTGACCTTTCGACACCCTAGTGTTGACCTTTTGCACCCTATTGTTCACTTTGCGACAACCCAGTAGTCATCTTGTGTTCACCTTGAAGTGTTGACCCTATGACACCCGAGTGTTGAAATTGCGACAGCCCGAGTGTCCACTTACAGAGACTCTGGCCTTCACCAAGCAACACCCTAGAGTTCACATTCTAACACCGTAGTGTTCACCATGCAACACCCTAGGGTACACCTTAGGACACCCTAGTGTTGACCTTGCCAAACCTAATAAGCGTCTACAATGCCCCACCGTAGTGTTCACCTTTAGGCAAACTAATGTTCTCCTTACAACACCACAATATGGAATTTGCTATGCCCAATAGTTCATCTTGCGACACCCTAGTGTTGACCTTTCGTCAACCTAGTGTTGACCTTTTGCACCCTAGTGTTCACTTTGCGACAACCCATTAGTCATCTTGTGTTCACCTTGAAGTGTTCACCCTATGACACCCTAGTTTTGAAATTGCGACATCCCGAGTGTCCACTTACAGAGACTCTAGCCTTCACCAAGCAACACCCTAGAGTTCACATTCTAACACCGTAGTGTTCACCATGCAACACCCTAGGGTACACCTTAGGACACCCTAGTGTTGACCTTGCCAAACCTAATAAGCGGCTACAATGCCCCACCCTAGTGTTCACCTTTAGGCAAACTAATGTTCTCCTTACAACACCACAACATGGAATTTGCTATGCCCAATAGTTCATCTTGCGACACCCTAGTGTTGACCTTTCGACACCCTAGTGTTGACCTTTTGCACCCTAGTGTTCACTTTGCGACAACCCAGTAGTCATCTTGTGTTCACCTTGAAGTGTTCACCCTATGACACCCTAGTGTTGAAATTGCGACAGCCCGAGTGTCCACTTACAGAGACTCTAGCCTTCACCAAGCAACACCCTAGTGTTGGACTTGCGACACCCTAGTGTTCACATTCTAACACCCCAGTGTTCACCATGCAACACCCTAGGGTACACCTTAGGACACCCTAGTGTTGACCTTGCCAAACCTAATAAGCGTCTACAATGACCCCCCTAGTGTTCACCTTTAGGCAAACTAATGTTCTCCTTTCAACACCACAACATGGAATTTGCAATGCCCAATAGTTCATCTTGCGAAACCCTAGTGTTGACCTTTCGACAACCTAGTGTTGACCTTTTGCACCCTAGTGTTCACTTTACGACAACCCATTAGTCATCTTTTGTTCACCTTGAAGTGTTCACACTATGACACCCTAGTGTTCAAATTGCGACAGCCCGAGTGTCCCCTTACAGAGTCTCTAGCCTTCACCAAGCAACACCCTAGAGTTCACATTCTAACATCGTAGTGTTCACCATGCAACACCCTAGGGTACACCTTAGGACACCCTAGTGTTGACCTTGCCAAACCTAATAAGCGGCTACAATGCCCCACCCTAGTGTTCACCTTTAGGCAAACTAATGTTCTCCTTACAACACCACAACATGGAATTTGCTATGCCCAATAGTTCATCTTGCGACACCCTAGTGTTGACCTTTCGACAACCTAGTGTTGACCATTTGCACCCTAGTGTTCAATTTGCGACAACCCATTAGTCATCTTGTGTTCACCTTGAAGTGTTCATCACCCTATGACACCCTAGTGTTGAAATTGCGACAGCCCGAGTGTCCACTTACAGAGACTCTAGCCTTCACCAAGCAACACCGTAGAGTTCACATTCTAACACCGTAGTGTTCACCATGCAACACCCTAGGGTACACCTTTGGAGACCCAAGTGTTGACCTTGCCAAACCTAATAAGGGTCTACAATGCCCCACCCTAGTGTTCACCTTTAGGCAAACTAATGTTCTCCTTACGACACCACAACAAGGAATTTGCAATGCCCAATAGTTCATCTTGCGACAACCTAGTGTTGACCTTTCGACACCCTAGTGTTGACCTTTTGCACCCTATTGTTCACTTTGCGACAACCCAGTGGTCATCTTGTGTTCACCTTGAAGTGTTGACCCTATGACACCCGAGTGTTGAAATTGCGACAGCCCGAGTGTCCACTTACAGAGACTCTGGCCTTCACCAAGCAACACCCTAGAGTTCACATTCTAACATCGTAGTGTTCACCATGCAACACCCTAGGGTACACCTTAGGACACCCTAGTGTTGACCTTGCCAAACCTAATAAGCGTTTACAATGCCCCACCGTAGTGTTCACCTTTAGGCAAACTAATGTTCTCCTTACAACACCACAACATGGAATTTGCTATGCCCAATAGTTCATCTTGCGACACCCTAGTGTTGACCCTTCGACACCCTAGTGTTGACCTTTTGCACCCTATTGTTCACTTTGCGACAACCCAGTGGTCATCTTGTGTTCACCTTGAAGTGTTGACCCTATGACACCCGAGGGTTGAAATTGCGAGGGCCCGAGTGTCCACTTACAGAGACTCTAGCCTTCACCAAGCAACACCGTAGAGTTCACATTCTAACACCGTAGTGTTCACCATGCAACACCCTAGGGTACACCTTTGGAGACCCAAGTGTTGACCTTGCCAAACCTAATAAGGGTCTACAATGCCCCACCCTAGTGTTCACCTTTAGGCAAACTAATGTTCTCCTTACGACACCACAACAAGGAATTTGCAATGCCCAATAGTTCATCTTGCGACAACCTAGTGTTGACCTTTCGACACCCTAGTGTTGACCTTTTGCACCCTAGTGTTCACTTTGCGACAACCCAGTAGTCATCTTGTGTTCACCTTGAAGTGTTCACCCTATGACACCCTAGTGTTGAAATTGCGACAGCCCGAGTGTCCACTTACAGAGACTCTAGCCTTCACCAAGCAACACCCTAGTGTTGGACTTGCGACACCCTAGTGTTCACATTCTAACACCCCAGTGTTCACAATGCAACACCCTAGGGTACACCTTAGGACACCCTAGTGTTGACCTTGCCAAACCTAACAATGGTCTACAATTCCCCACCCTATTGTCCACCTTTAGGCAAACTAATGTTCTCCTTACAACACCACAACATGGAATTTGCAATGCCCAATAGTTCATCTGGCGACACCCTAGTGTTGACCTTTCGACACCCTAGTGTTGACCTTTTGCACCCTATTGTTCACTTTGCGACAACCCAGTAGTCATCTTGTGTTCACCTTGAAGTATTGACCCTATGACACCCGAGTGTTGAAATTGCGACAGCCCGAGTGTCCACTTACAGAGACTCTGGCCTTCACCAAGCAACACCCTAGAGTTCACATTCTAACACCGTAGTGTTCACCATGCAACACCCTAGGGTACACCTTAGGACACCCTAGTGTTGACCTTTTGCACCCTAGTGTTCACTTTACGACAACCCATTAGTCATCTTTTGTTCACCTTGAAGTGTTCACACTATGACACCCTAGTGTTCAAATTGCGACAGCCCGAGTGTCCCCTTACAGAGTCTCTAGCCTTCACCAAGCAACACCCTAGAGTTCACATTCTAACATCGTAGTGTTCACCATGCAACACCCTAGGGTACACCTTAGGACACCCTAGTGTTGACCTTGCCAAACCTAATAAGCGGCTACAATGCCCCACCCTAGTGTTCACCTTTAGGCAAACTAATGTTCTCCTTACAACACCACAACATGGAATTTGCTATGCCCAATAGTTCATCTTGCGACACCCTAGTGTTGACCTTTCGACAACCTAGTGTTGACCATTTGCACCCTAGTGTTCAATTTGCGACAACCCATTAGTCATCTTGTGTTCACCTTGAAGTGTTCATCACCCTAGTGTTGAAATTGCGACAGCCCGAGTGTCCACTTACAGAGACTCTAGCCTTCACCAAGCAACACCGTAGAGTTCACATTCTAACACCGTAGTGTTCACCATGCAACACCCTAGGGTACACCTTTGGAGACCCAAGTGTTGACCTTGCCAAACCTAATAAGGGTCTACAATGCCCCACCCTAGTGTTCACCTTTAGGCAAACTAATGTTCTCCTTACGACACCACAACAAGGAATTTGCAATGCCCAATAGTTCATCTTGCGACAACCTAGTGTTGACCTTTCGACACCCTAGTGTTGACCTTTTGCACCCTATTGTTCACTTTGCGACAACCCAGTGGTCATCTTGTGTTCACCTTGAAGTGTTGACCCTATGACACCCGAGTGTTGAAATTGCGACAGCCCGAGTGTCCACTTACAGAGACTCTGGCCTTCACCAAGCAACACCCTAGAGTTCACATTCTAACAACGTAGTGTTCACCATGCAACACCCTAGGGTACACCTTAGGACACCCTAGTGTTGACCTTGCCAAACCTAATAAGCGTTTACAATGCCCCATCGTAGTGTTCACCTTTAGGCAAACTAATGTTCTCCTTACAACACCACAACATGGAATTTGCTATGCCCAATAGTTCATCTTGCGACACCCTAGTGTTGACCCTTCGACACCCTAGTGTTGACCTTTTGCACCCTATTGTTCACTTTGCGACAACCCAGTGGTCATCTTGTGTTCACCTTGAAGTGTTGACCCTATGACACCCGAGTGTTGAAATTGCGAGGGCCCGAGTGTCCACTTACAGAGACTCTAGCCTTCACCAAGCAACACCGTAGAGTTCACATTCTAACACCGTAGTGTTCACCATGCAACACCCTAGGGTACACCTTTGGAGACCCAAGTGTTGACCTTGCCAAACCTAATAAGGGTCTACAATGCCCCACCCTAGTGTTCACCTTTAGGCAAACTAATGTTCTCCTTACGACACCACAACAAGGAATTTGCAATGCCCAATAGTTCATCTTGCGACAACCTAGTGTTGACCTTTCGACACCCTAGTGTTGACCTTTTGCACCCTAGTGTTCACTTTGCGACAACCCAGTAGTCATCTTGTGTTCACCTTGAAGTGTTCACCCTATGACACCCTAGTGTTGAAATTGCGACAGCCCGAGTGTCCACTTACAGAGACTCTAGCCTTCACCAAGCAACACCCTAGTGTTGGACTTGCGACACCCTAGTGTTCACATTCTAACACCCCAGTGTTCACCATGCAACACCCTAGGGTACACCTTAGGACACCCTAGTGTTGACCTTGCCAAACCTAACAATGGTCTACAATTCCCCACCCTATTGTCCACCTTTAGGCAAACTAATGTTCTCCTTACAACACCACAACATGGAATTTGCAATGCCCAATAGTTCATCTGGCGACACCCTAGTGTTGACCTTTCGACACCCTTGCGTTGACCTTTTGCACCCTAGTGTTCACTTTGCGACAACCCATTAGTCATCTTGGGTTCACCTTTAAGTGTTCAAACTATGACACCCTAGTGTTCAAATTGCGACAGCCCGAGTGTCCCCTTACAGAGTCTCTAGCCTTCACCAAGCAACACCCTAGAGTTCACATTCTAACATCGTAGTGTTCACCATGCAACACCCTAGGGTACACCTTAGGACACCCTAGTGTTGACCTTGCCAAACCTAATAAGCGTCTACAATGCCCCACCCTAGTGTTCACCTTTAGGCAAACTAATGTTCTCCTTACAACACCACAACATGGAATTTGCTATGCCCAATAGTTCATCTTGCGACACCCTAGTGTTGACCTTTCGATAACCTAGTGTTGACCATTTGCACCCTAGTGTTCAATTTGCGACAACCCATTAGTCATCTTGTGTTCACCTTGAAGTGTTCACCCTATGACACCCTAGTGTTGAAATTGCGACAGCCCGAGTGTCCACTTACAGAGACTCTAGCCTTCACCAAGCAACACCGTAGAGTTCACATTCTAGCACCGTAGTGTTCACCATGCAACACCCTAGGGTACAACTTTGGAGACCCAAGTGTTGACCTTGCCAAACCTAATAAGGGTCTACAATGCCCCACCCTAGTGTTCACCTTTAGGCAAACTAATGTTCTCCTTACGACACCACAACAAGGAATTTGCAATGCCCAATAGTTCATCTTGCGACAACCTAGTGTTGACCTTTCGACACCCTAGTGTTGACCTTTTGCACCCTATTGTTCACTTTGCGACAACCCAGTGGTCATCTTGTGTTCACCTTGAAGTGTTGACCCTATGACACCCGAGTGTTGAAATTGCGACAGCCCGAGTGTCCACTTACAGAGACTCTGGCCTTCACCAAGCAACACCCTAGAGTTCACATTCTAACATCGTAGTGTTCACCATGCAACACCCTAGGGTACACCTTAGGACACCCTAGTGTTGACCTTGCCAAACCTAATAAGCGTTTACAATGCCCCACCGTAGTGTTCACCTTTAGGCAAACTAATGTTCTCCTTACAACCCCACAACATGGAATTTGCTATGCCCAATAGTTCATCTTGCGACACCCTAGTGTTGACCCTTCGACACCCTAGTGTTGACCTTTTGCACCCTATTGTTCACTTTGCGACAACCCAGTGGTCATCTTGTGTTCACCTTGAAGTGTTGACCCTATGACACCCGAGTGTTGAAATTGCGAGGGCCCGAGTGTCCACTTACAGAGACTCTAGCCTTCACCAAGCAACACCGTAGAGTTCACATTCTAACACCGTAGTGTTCACCATGCAACACCCTAAGGTACACCTTTGGAGACCCAAGTGTTGACCTTGCCAAACCTAATAAGGGTCTACAATGCCCCACCCTAGTGTTCACCTTTAGGCAAACTAATGTTCTCCTTACGACACCACAACAAGGAATTTGCAATGCCCAATAGTTCATCTTGCGACAACCTAGTGTTGACCTTTCGACACCCTAGTGTTGACCTTTTGCACCCTAGTGTTCACTTTGCGACAACCCAGTAGTCATCTTGTGTTCACCTTGAAGTGTTCACCCTATGACACCCTAGTGTTGAAATTGCGACAGCCCGAGTGTCCACTTACAGAGACTCTAGCCTTCACCAAGCAACACCCTAGTGTTGGACTTGCGACACCCTAGTGTTCACATTCTAACACCCCAGTGTTCACCATGCAACACCCTAGGGTACACCTTAGGACACCCTAGTGTTGACCTTGCCAAACCTAACAATGGTCTACAATTCCCCACCCTATTGTCCACCTTTAGGCAAACTAATGTTCTCCTTACAACACCACAACATGGAATTTGCAATGCCCAATAGTTCATCTGGCGACACCCTAGTGTTGACCTTTCGACACCCTTGCGTTGACCTTTTGCACCCTAGTGTTCACTTTGCGACAACCCATTAGTCATCTTGGGTTCACCTTTAAGTGTTCAAACTATGACACCCTAGTGTTCAAATTGCGACAGCCCGAGTGTCCCCTTACAGAGTCTCTAGCCTTCACCAAGCAACACCCTAGAGTTCACATTCTAACATCGTAGTGTTCACCATGCAACACCCTAGGGTACACCTTAGGACACCCTAGTGTTGACCTTGCCAAACCTAATAAGCGTCTACAATGCCCCACCCTAGTGTTCACCTTTAGGCAAACTAATGTTCTCCTTACAACACCACAACATGGAATTTGCTATGCCCAATAGTTCATCTTGCGACACCCTAGTGTTGACCTTTCGATAACCTAGTGTTGACCATTTGCACCCTAGTGTTCAATTTGCGACAACCCATTAGTCATCTTGTGTTCACCTTGAAGTGTTCACCCTATGACACCCTAGTGTTGAAATTGCGACAGCCCGAGTGTCCACTTACAGAGACTCTAGCCTTCACCAAGCAACACCGTAGAGTTCACATTCTAACACCGTAGTGTTCACCATGCAACACCCTAGGGTACAACTTTGGAGACCCAAGTGTTGACCTTGCCAAACCTAATAAGGGTCTACAATGCCCCACCCTAGTGTTCACCTTTAGGCAAACTAATGTTCTCCTTACGACACCACAACAAGGAATTTGCAATGCCCAATAGTTCATCTTGCGACAACCTAGTGTTGACCTTTCGACACCCTAGTGTTGACCTTTTGCACCCTATTGTTCACTTTGCGACAACCCAGTGGTCATCTTGTGTTCACCTTGAAGTGTTGACCCTATGACACCCGAGTGTTGAAATTGCGACAGCCCGAGTGTCCACTTACAGAGACTCTGGCCTTCACCAAGCAACACCCTAGAGTTCACATTCTAACATCGTAGTGTTCACCATGCAACACCCTAGGGTACACCTTAGGACACCCTAGTGTTGACCTTGCCAAACCTAATAAGCGTATACAATGCCCCACCGTAGTGTTCACCTTTAGGCAAACTAATGTTCTCCTTACAACCCCACAACATGGAATTTGCTATGCCCAATAGTTCATCTTGCGACACCCTAGTGTTGACCCTTCGACAACCTAGTGTTGACCTTTTGCACCCTAGTGTTCACTTTGCGACAACCCATTAGTCATCTTGTGTCCACCTTGAAGTGTTCACCCTATGACACCCTAGTGTTGAAATTGCGACAGCCCGAGTGTCCACTTACAGAGACTCTAGCCTTCACCAAGCAACACCCTAGAGTTCACATTCTAACATCGTAGTGTTCACCATGCAACACCCTAGGGTACACCTTAGGACACCCTAGTGTTGACCTTGCCAAACCTAATAAGGGTCTACAATGCCCCACCCTAGTGTTCACCTTTAGGCAAACTAATGTTCTCCTTACGACACCACAACAAGGAATTTGCTATGCCCAATAGTTCATCTTGCGACACCCTAGTGTTGACCCTTCGACAACCTAGTGTTGACCTTTTGCACCCTAGTGTTCACTTTGCGACAACCCATTAGTCATCTTGTGTCCACCTTGAAGTGTTCACCCTATGACACCCTAGTGTTGAAATTGCGACAGCCCGAGTGTCCACTTACAGAGACTCTAGCCTTCACCAAGCAACACCCTAGAGTTCACATTCTAACATCGTAGTGTTCACCATGCAACACCCTAGGGTACACCTTAGGACACCCTAGTGTTGACCTTGCCAAACCTAATAAGCGTCTACAATGCCCCACCCTAGTGTTCACCTTTAGGCAAACTAATGTTCTCCTTACAACACCACAACATGGAATTTGCTATGCCCAATAGTTCATCTTGCGACACCCTAGTGTTGACCTTTCGACAACCTAGTGTTGACCATTTGCACCCTAGTGTTCAATTTGCGACAACCCATTAGTCATCTTGTGTTCACCTTGAAGTGTTCACCCTATGACACCCTAGTGTTGAAATTGCGACAGCCCGAGTGTCCACTTACAGAGACTCTAGCCTTCACCAAGCAACACCCTAGAGTTCACATTCTAACACCGTAGTGTTCACCATGCAACACCCTAGGGTACACCTTTGGAGACCCAAGTGTTGACCTTGCCAAACCTCATAAGGGTCTACAATGCCCCACCCTAGTGTTCACCTTTAGGCAAACTAATGTTCTCCTTACGACACCACAACAAGGAATTTGCAATGCCCAATAGTTCATCTTGCGACACCCTAGTGTTGACCTTTCGACACCGTAGTGTTGACCTTTTGCACCCTAGTGTTCACTTTGCGACAACCCATTAGTCATCTTGTGTTCACCTTGAAGTGTTCACCCTATGACACCCTAGTGTTGAAATTGCGACAGCCCGAGTGTCCACTTACAGAGACTCTAGCCTTCACCAAGCAACACCCTAGAGTTCACATTCTAACACCGAAGTGTTCACCATGCAACACCCTAGGGTACACCTTTGGAGACCCATGTGTTGACCTTGCCAAACCTAACAAGGGTCTACAATGTCCCACCCTATTGTTCACCTTTAAGCAAACTAATGTTCTCCTTACAACACCACAACATGGAATTTGCTATGCCCAATAGTTCATCTTGCGACACCCTAGTGTTGACCTTTCGACAACCTAGTGTTGACCTTTTGCACCCTAGTGTTCACTTTGCGACAACCCATTAGTCATCTTGTGTTCACCTTGAAGTGTTCACCCTATGACACCCTAGTGTTGAAATTGCGATAGCCCGAGTGTCCACTTAATGAGACTCTAGCCTTCACCAAGCAACACCCTAGAGTTCACATTCTAACACCGTAGTGTTCACCATGCAACACCCTAGGGTACACCTTTGGAGACCCAAGTGTTGACCTTGCCAAACCTAATAAGGGTCTACAATGCCCCACCCTAGTGTTCACCTTAAGGCAAACTAATGTTCTCCTTACGACACCACAACAAGGAATTTGCAATGCCCAATAGTTCATCTTGCGACACCCTAGTGTTGACCTTTCAACATCCTAGTGTTGACCTTTCGCACCCTAGCATTCACTTCGCGACAACCCAGTGGTCATGTAGGGTTCACCTTGAAGTGTTCACCCTATGACACCCTAGTGTTGAAATTGCGACAGCCTGAGTGTCCACTTACAGAGACTCTAGCCTTCACCAAGCAACTCCCTAGAGTTCACATTCTAACACCGTAGTTTTCACCATGCAACACCCTAGGGTACACCTTAGGACACCCTAGTGTTGACCTTGCCAAACCTAATAAGGGTCTTCAATGCCCCACCCTAGTGTTCACCTTTAGGAAAACTAATGTTCTCCTAACGACACCACAACATGGAATTTGCAATTTCCAATAGTTCATCTTGCGACACCCTAGTGTTGACCTTTCGACAACCTAGTGTTGACCTTTTGCACCCTAGTGTTCACTTTGCGACAACCCATTAGTCATCTTGTGTTCACCTTGAAGTGTTCACTCTATGACACCCTAGTGTTGAAATTGCGACAGCCCGAGTGTCCACTTACAGAGATTCTAGCCTTCACCAAGCAACACCCTAGAGTTCACATTCTAACACCGTAGTGTTCACCATGCAACACCCTAGGGTACACCTTAGGACACCCTAGTGTAGACCTTGCCAAACCTAATAAGCGTCTACAATGCCCCACCCTAGTGTTCACCTTTAGGAAAACTAATGTTCTCCTTACAACACCACAACATGGAATTTGCTATGCCCAATAGTTCATCTTGCGACACCCTAGTGTTGACCTTTCGACAACCTAGTGTTGACCTTTTGCACCCTAGTGTTCACTTTGCGACTACCCATTAGTCATCTTGTGTTCCCCTTGAAGTGTTCACCCTATAATACCCTAGTGTTGAAATTACGATAACCCGAGTGTCCACTTAATGAGACTCTCGCCTACACCAAGCAACACCCTAGAGTTCACATTCTAACACCGTAGTGTTCACCATGCAACACCCTAGGGTACACCTTATGACACCCTAGTGTTGACCTTGCCAAACCTAATAAGCGTCTACAATGCCCCACCGTAGTGTTCACTTTTAGGCAAACTAATGTTCTCCTTACAACACCACAACATGGAATTTGCTATGCCCAATAGTTCATCTTGCGACACCCTAGTGTTGACCTTTCGACACCCTAGTGTTGTCCTTTTGCACCCTATTGTTCACTTTGCGACAACCCAGTAGTCATCTTGTGTTCACCTTGAAGTGTTGACCCTATGACACCCGAGTGTTCAAATTGCGACAGCCCGAGTGTCCACTTACAGAGAATTTGGCCTTCACCAAGCAACACCCTAGAGTTCACATTCTAACACCGTAGTGTTCACCATGCAACACCCTAGGGTACACCTTAGGACACCCTAGTGTTGACCTTGCCAAACCTAATAAGCGTCTACAATGCCCCACCGTAGTGTTTACCTTTAGGCAAACTAATGTTCTCCTTACAACACCACAACATGGAATTTGCTATGCCCAATAGTTCATCTTGCGACACCCTAGTGTTGACCTTTCAACATCCTAGTGTTGACCTTTCGCACCCTAGCGTTCGCTTCGCGACAACCCAGTGGTCATGTAGGGTTCACCTTGAAGTGTTCACCCTATGACACCCTAGTGTTGAAATTGCGACAGCCTGAGTGTCCACTTACAGAGACTCTAGCCTTCACCAAGCAACTCCCTAGAGTTCACATTCTAACACCGTAGTGTTCACCATGCAACACCATAGGGTACACCTTAGGACACCCTAGTGTTGACCTTGCCAAACCTAATAAGGGTCTTCAATGCCCCACCCTAGTGTTCACCTTTAGGAAAACTAATGTTCTCCTAACGACACCACAACATGGAATTTGCAATTTCCAATAGTTCATCTTCCGACACCCTAGTGTTGACCTTTCGACACCCGTAGTGTTGACCTTTTGCACCCTAGTGTTCACTTTGCGACAACCCAGTAGTCATCTTGTGTTCAACTTGAAGTGTTGACCCTATGACACCCGAGTGTTGAAATTGCGACAGCCCGAGTGTCCACTTACAGAGATTCTAGCCTTCACCAAGCAACACCCTAGAGTTCACATTCTAACAACGTAGTGTTCACCATGCAACACCCTAGGGTACACCTTAGGACACCCTAGTGTAGACCTTGCCAAACCTAATAAGCGTCTACAATGCCCCACCCTAGTGTTCACCTTTAGGAAAACTAATGTTCTCCTTACAACACCACAACATGGAATTTGCAATGCCCAATAGTTCATCTTGCGACACCCTAGTGTTGACCTTTCGACAACCTAGTGTTGACCTTTTGCACCCTAGTGTTCACTTTGCGACAACCCATTAGTCATCTTGTGTTCACCTTGAAGTGTTCACCCTTTGACACCCTAGTGTTGAAATTCCGACAGCCCGAGTGTCCACTTACAGAGACTCTAGCCTTCACCAAGCAACACCCTAGAGTTCACATTCTAACACCGTAGTGTTCACCATGCAACACCCTAGGGTACACCTTTGGAGACCCAAGTGTTGACCTTGCCAAACCTAATAAGGGTCTACAATGCCCCACCCTAGTGTTCACCTTTAGGCAAACTAATGTTCTCCTTACGACACCACAACAAGGAATTTGCAATGCCCAATAGTTCATCTTGCGACACCCTAGTGTTGACCTTTCAACATCCTAGTGTTGACCTTTCGCACCCTAGCGTTCACTTCGCGACAACCCAGTGGTCATGTAGGGTTCACCTTGAAGTGTTCACCCTATGACACCCTAGTGTTGAAATTGCGACAGCCTGAGTGTCCACTTACAGAGACTCTAGCCTTCACCAAGCAACTCCCTAGAGTTCACATTCTAACACCGTAGTGTTCACCATGCAACACCCTAGGGTACACCTTAGGACACCCTAGTGTTGACCTTGCCAAACCTAATAAGGGTCTTCAATGCCCCACCCTAGTGTTCACCTTTAGGAAAACTAATGTTCTCCTAACGACACCACAACATGGAATTTGCAATTTTCAATAGTTCATCTTCCGACACCCTAGTGTTGACCTTTCGACACCCGTAGTGTTGACCTTTTGCACCCTAGTGTTCACTTTGCGACAACCCAGTAGTCATCTTGTGTTCAACTTGAAGTGTTGACCCTATGACACCCGAGTGTTGAAATTGCGACATCCCGAGTGTCCACTTACAGAGATTCTAGCCTTCACCAAGCAACACCCTAGAGTTCACATTCTAACACCGTAGTGTTCACCATGCAACACCCTAGGGTACACCTTAGGACACCCTAGTGTAGACCTTGCCAAACCTAATAAGCGTCTACATTGCCCCACCCTAGTGTTCACCTTTAGGAAAACTAATGTTCTCCTTACAACACCACAACATGGAATTTGCTATGCCCAATAGTTCATCTTGCGACACCCTAGTGTTGACCTTTCGACAACCTAGTGTTGGCCTTTTAAACCCTAGTGTTCACTTTGCGACAACCCATTAGTCATCTTGTGTTCACCTTGAAGTGTTCACCCTATGACACCCTAGTGTTGAAATTGCGATAGCCCGAGTGTCCACTTAATGAGACTCTAGCCTTCACCAAGCAACACCCTAGAGTTCACATTCTAACACCGTAGTGTTCACCATGCAACACCCTAGGGTACACCTTATGACACCCTAGTGTAGACCTTGCCAAACCTAATTAGCGTCTACAATGCCCCACCGTAGTGTTCACGTTTAGGCAAACTAATGTTCTCCTTACAACACCACAACATGGAATTTGCTATGCCCAATAGTTAATCTTGCGACACCCTAGTGTTGACCTTTCGACAACCTAGTGTTGACCTTTTGCACCCTAGTGTTCACTTTGCGACAACCCATTAGTCATATTGTGTTCACCTTGAAGTGTTCACCCTATGACACCCTAGTGTTGAAATTCCGACAGCCCGAGTGTCCACTTACAGAGACTCTAGCCTTCACCAAGCAACACCCTAGAGTTCACATTCTAACACCGTAGTGTTCACCATGCAACACCCTAGGGTACACCTTTGGAGACCCATGTGTTAACCTTGCCAAACCTAATAAGGGTCTACAATGTCCCACCCTAGTGTTCACCTTTAGGCAAACTAATGTTCTCCTTACAACACCACAACATGGAATTTGCTATGCCCAATAGTTCATCTTGCGACACCCTAGTGTTGACCTTTCGACAACCTAGTGTTGACCTTTTGCACCCTAGTGTTCACTTTGCGACAACCCATTAGTCATCTTGTGTTCACCTTGAAGTGTTCACCCTATGACACCCTAGTGTTGAAATTGCGATAGCCCGAGCGTCCACTTAATGAGACTCTAGCCTTCACCAAGCAACACCCTAGAGTTCACATTCTAACACCGTAGTGTTCACCATGCAACACCCTAGGGTACACCTTAGGACACCCTAGTGTTGACCTTGCCAAACCTAATAAGGGTCTTCAATGCCCCACCCTAGTGTTCACCTTTAGGAAAACTAATGTTCTCCTAACGACACCACAACATGGAATTTGCAATTTTCAATAGTTCATCTTCCGACACCCTAGTGTTGACCTTTCGACACCCGTAGTGTTGACCTTTTGCACCCTAGTGTTCACTTTGCGACAACCCAGTAGTCATCTTGTGTTCAACTTGAAGTGTTGACCCTATGACACCCGAGTGTTGAAATTGCGACATCCCGAGTGTCCACTTACAGAGATTCTAGCCTTCACCAAGCAACACCCTAGAGTTCACATTCTAACACCGTAGTGTTCACCATGCAACACCCTAGGGTACACCTTAGGACACCCTAGTGTAGACCTTGCCAAACCTAATAAGCGTCTACATTGCCCCACCCTAGTGTTCACCTTTAGGAAAACTAATGTTCTCCTTACAACACCACAACATGGAATTTGCTATGCCCAATAGTTCATCTTGCGACACCCTAGTGTTGACCTTTCGACAACCTAGTGTTGGCCTTTTAAACCCTAGTGTTCACTTTGCGACAACCCATTAGTCATCTTGTGTTCACCTTGAAGTGTTCACCCTATGACACCCTAGTGTTGAAATTGCGATAGCCCGAGTGTCCACTTAATGAGACTCTAGCCTTCACCAAGCAACACCCTAGAGTTCACATTCTAACACCGTAGTGTTCACCATGCAACACCCTAGGGTACACCTTATGACACCCTAGTGTAGACCTTGCCAAACCTAATTAGCGTCTACAATGCCCCACCGTAGTGTTCACGTTTAGGCAAACTAATGTTCTCCTTACAACACCACAACATGGAATTTGCTATGCCCAATAGTTAATCTTGCGACACCCTAGTGTTGACCTTTCGACAACCTAGTGTTGACCTTTTGCACCCTAGTGTTCACTTTGCGACAACCCATTAGTCATATTGTGTTCACCTTGAAGTGTTCACCCTATGACACCCTAGTGTTGAAATTCCGACAGCCCGAGTGTCCACTTACAGAGACTCTAGCCTTCACCAAGCAACACCCTAGAGTTCACATTCTAACACCGTAGTGTTCACCATGCAACACCCTAGGGTACACCTTTGGAGACCCATGTGTTAACCTTGCCAAACCTAATAAGGGTCTACAATGTCCCACCCTAGTGTTCACCTTTAGGCAAACTAATGTTCTCCTTACAACACCACAACATGGAATTTGCTATGCCCAATAGTTCATCTTGCGACACCCTAGTGTTGACCTTTCGACAACCTAGTGTTGACCTTTTGCACCCTAGTGTTCACTTTGCGACAACCCATTAGTCATCTTGTGTTCACCTTGAAGTGTTCACCCTATGACACCCTAGTGTTGAAATTGCGATAGCCCGAGCGTCCACTTAATGAGACTCTAGCCTTCACCAAGCAACACCCTAGAGTTCACATTCTAACACCGTAGTGTTCACCATGCAACACCCTAGGGTACACCTTTGGAGACCCAAGTGTTGACCTTGCCAAACCTAATAAGGGTCTACAATGCCCCACCCTAGTGTTCACCTTTAGGCAAACTAAAGTTCTCCTTACGACACCACAACAAGGAATTTGCAATGCCCAATAGTTCATCTTGCGACACCCTAGTGTTGACCTTTCAACATCCTAGTGTTGACCTTTCGCACCCTAGCGTTCACTTCGCGACAACCCAGTGGTCATGTAGGGTTCACCTTGAAGTGTTCACCCTATGACACCCTAGTGTTGAAATTGCGACAGCCTGAGTGTCCACTTACAGAGACTCTAGCCTTCACCAAGCAACTCCCCAGAGTTCACATTCTAACACCGTAGTGTTCACCATGCAACACCCTAGGGTACACCTTAGGACACCCTAGTGTTGACCTTGCCAAACCTAATAAGGGTCTTCAATGCCCCACCCTAGTGTTCACCTTTAGGAAAACTAATGTTCTCCTAACGACACCACAACATGGAATTTGCAATTTCCAATAGTTCATCTTGCGACACCCTAGTGTTGACCTTTCGACACCCGTAGTGTTGACCTTTTGCACCCTAGTGTTCACTTTGCGACAACCCAGTAGTCATCTTGTGTTCAACTTGAAGTGTTGACCCTATCACACCCGAGTGTTGAAATTGCGACATCCCGAGTGTCCACTTACAGAGATTCTAGCCTTCACCAAGCAACACCCTAGAGTTCACATTCTAACACCGTAGTGTTCACCATGCAACACCCTAGGGTACACCTTAGGACACCCTAGTGTAGACCTTGCCAAACCTAATAAGCGTCTACAATGCCCCACCCTAGTGTTCACCTTTAGGAAAACTAATGTTCTCCTTACAACACCACAACATGGAATTTGCTATGCCCAATAGTTCATCTTGCGACACCCTAGTGTTGACCTTTCGACAACCTAGTGTTGGCCTTTTAAACCCTAGTGTTCACTTTGCGACTACCCATTAGTCATCTTGTGTTCACCTTGAAGTGTTCACCCTATGACACCCTAGTGTTGAAATTGCGATAGCCCGAGTGTCCACTTAATGAGACTCTAGCCTTCACCAAGCAACACCCTAGAGTTCACATTCTAACACCGTAGTGTTCACCATGCAACACCCTAGGGTACACCTTACGACACCCTAGTGTAGACCTTGCCAAACCTAATAAGCGTCTACAATGCCCCACCGTAGTGTTCACTTTTAGGCAAACTAATGTTGTCCTTACAACACCACAACATGGAATTTGCTATGCCCAATAGTTAATCTTGCGACACCCTAGTGTTGACCTTTCGACAACCTAGTGTTGACCTTTTGCACCCTAGTGTTCACTTTGCGACAACCCATTAGTCATATTGTGTTCACCTTGAAGTGTTCACCCTATGACACCCTAGTGTTGAAATTCCGACAGCCCGAGTGTCCACTTACAGAGACTCTGGCCTTCACCAAGCAACACCCTAGAGTTCACATTCTAACACCGTAGTGTTCACCATGCAACACCCTAGGGTACACCTTTGGAGACCCATGTGTTGACCTTGCCAAACCTAATAAGGGTCTACAATGTCCCACCCTAGTGTTCACCTTTAGGCAAACTAACGTTCTCCTTACAACACCACAACATGGAATTTCCTATGCCCAATAGTTCATCTTGCGACACCCTAGTGTTGACCTTTCGACAACCTAGTGTTGGCCTTTTAAACCCTAGTGTTCACTTTGCGACTACCCATTAGTCATCTTGTGTTCACCTTGAAGTGTTCACCCTATGACACCCTAGTGTTGAAATTGCGATAGCCCGAGTGTCCACTTAATGAGACTCTAGCCTTCACCAAGCAACACCCTAGAGTTCACATTCTAACACCGTAGTGTTCACCATGCAACACCCTAGGGTACACCTTACGACACCCTAGTGTAGACCTTGCCAAACCTAATAAGCGTCTACAATGCCCCACCGTAGTGTTCACTTTTAGGCAAACTAATGTTGTCCTTACAACACCACAACATGGAATTTGCTATGCCCAATAGTTAATCTTGCGACACCCTAGTGTTGACCTTTCGACAACCTAGTGTTGACCTTTTGCACCCTAGTGTTCACTTTGCGACAACCCATTAGTCATATTGTGTTCACCTTGAAGTGTTCACCCTATGACACCCTAGTGTTGAAATTCCGACAGCCCGAGTGTCCACTTACAGAGACTCTGGCCTTCACCAAGCAACACCCTAGAGTTCACATTCTAACACCGTAGTGTTCACCATGCAACACCCTAGGGTACACCTTTGGAGACCCATGTGTTGACCTTGCCAAACCTAATAAGGGTCTACAATGTCCCACCCTAGTGTTCACCTTTAGGCAAACTAATGTTCTCCTTACAACACCACAACATGGAATTTCCTATGCCCAATAGTTCATCTTGCGACACCCTAGTGTTGACCTTTCGACAACCTAGTGTTGACCTTTTGCACCCTAGTGTTCACTTTGCGACAACCCATTAGTCATCTTGTGTTCACCTTGAAGTGTTCACCCTATGACACCCTAGTGTTGAAATTGCGATAGCCCGAGTGTCCACTTAATGAGACTCTAGCCTTCACCAAGCAACACCCTAGAGTTCACATTCTAACACCGTAGTGTTCAACATGCAACACCTAGGGTACACCTTTGGAGACCCAAGTGTTGACCTTGCCAAACCTAATAAGGGTCTACAATGCCCCACCCTAGTGTTCACCTTTAGGCAAACTAATGTTCTCCTTACGACACCACAACAAGGAATTTGCAGTGCCCAATAGTTCATCTTGCGACACCCTAGTGTTGACCTTTCAACATCCTAGTGTTGACCTTTCGCACCCTAGCGTTCACTTCGCGACAACCCAGTGGTCATGTAGGGTTCACCTTGAAGTGTTGACCCTATGACACCCGAGTGTTGAAATTGCGACATCCCGAGTGTCCACTTACAGAGATTCTAGCCTTCACCAAGCAACACCCTAGAGTTCACATTCTAACACCGTAGTGTTCACCATGCAACACCCTAGGGTACACCTTAGGACACCCTAGTGTAGACCTTGCCAAACCTAATAAGCGTCTACAATGCCCCACCCTAGTGTTCACCTTTAGGAAAACTAATGTTCTCCTTACAACACCACAACATGGAATTTGCTATGCCCAATAGTTCATCTTGCGACACCCTAGTGTTGACCTTTCGACAACCTAGTGTTGGCCATTTAAACCCTAGTTTTCACTTTGCGACAACCCATTAGTCATCTTGTGTTCACCTTGAAGTGTTCACCCTATGACACCCTAGTGTTGAAATTGCGATAGCCCGAGTGTCCACTTAATGAGACTCTAGCCTTCACCAAGCAACACCCTAGAGTTCACATTCTAACACCGTAGTGTTCACCATGCAACACCCTAGGGTACACCTTATGACACCCTAGTGTAGACCTTGCCAAACCTAATAAGCGTCTACAATGCCCCACCGTAGAGTTCACTTTTAGGCAAACTAATGTTCTCCTTACAACACCACAACATGGAATTTGCTATGCCCAATAGTTAATCTTGCGACACCCTAGTGTTGACCTTTCGACAACCTAGTGTTGACCTTTTGCACCCTAGTGTAAACTTTGCGACAACCCATTAGTCATATTGTGTTCACCTTGAAGTGTTCACCCTATGACACCCTAGTGTTGAAATTCCGACAGCCCGAGTGTCCACTTACAGAGACTCTAGCCTTCACCAAGCAACACCCTAGAGTTCACATTCTAACACCGTAGTGTTCACCATGCAACACCCTAGGGTACACCTTTGGAGACCCATGTGTTGACCTTGCCAAACCTAATAAGGGTCTACAATGTCACACCCTAGTGTTCACCTTTAGGCAAACTAATGTTCTCCTTACAACACCACAACATGGAATTTCCTATGCCCAATAGTTCATCTTGCGACACCCTAGTGTTGACCTTTCGACAACCTAGTGTTGACCTTTTGCACCCTAGTGTTCACTTTGCGACAACCCATTAGTCATCTTGTGTTCACCTTGAAGTGTTCACCCTATGACACCCTAGTGTTGAAATTGCGATAGCCCGAGTGTCCACTTAATGAGACTCTAGCCTTCACCAAGCAACACCCTAGAGTTCACATTCTAACACCGTAGTGTTCAACATGCAACACCCTAGGGTACACCTTTGGAGACCCAAGTGTTGACCTTGCCAAACCTAATAAGGGTCTACAATGCCCCACCCTAGTGTTCACCTTTAGGCAAAGTAATGTTCTCCTTACGACACCACAACAAGGAATTCGCAGTGCCCAATAGTTCATCTTGCGACACCCTAGTGTTGACCTTTCAACATCCTAGTGTTGACCTTTCGCACCCTAGCGCTCACTTCGCGACAACCCAGTGGTCATGTAGGGTTCACCTTGAAGTGTTCACCCTATGACACCCTAGTGTTGAAATTGCGACAGCCTGAGTGTCCATTTACAGAGACTCTAGCCTTCACAAAGCAACTCCCTAGAGTTCACATTCTAACACCGTAGTGTTCACCATGCAACACCCTAGGGTACACCTTAGGACACCCTAGTGTTGACCTTGCCAAACCTAATAAGGGTCTACAATGCCCCACCCTAGTGTTCACCTTTAGGCAAACTAATGTTCTCCTTACGACACCACAACAAGGAATTTGCAGTGCCCAATAGTTCATCTTGCGACACCCTAGTGTTGACCTTTCAACATCCTAGTGTTGACCTTTCGCACCCTAGCGTTCACTTCGCGACAACCTAGGGGTCATGTAGGGTTCACCTTGAAGTGTTCACCCTATGACACCCTAGTGTTGAAATTGCGACAGCCTGAGTGTCCACTTACAGAGACTCTAGCCTTCACCAAGCAAAACCCTAGAGTTCACATTCTAACACCGTAGTGTTCACCATGCAACACCCTAGGGTACACCTTAGGACACCCTAGTGTAGACCTTGCCAAACCTAATAAGCGTCTACAATGCCCCACCCTAGTGTTCCCCTTTAGGAAAACTAATGTTCTCCTTACAACACCACAACATGGAATTTGCAATGCCCAATAGTTCATCTTGCGACACCCTTGTGTTCACCTTTCGACAACCTAGTGTTGACCTTTTGCACCCTAGTGTTCACTTTGCGACAACCCATTAGTCATCTTGTGTTCACCTTGAAGTGTTCACCCTATGACACCCTAGTGTTGAAATTCCGACAGCCCGAGTGTCCACTTACAGAGACTCTAGCCTTCACCAAGCAACACCCTAGAGTTCACATTCTAACACCGTAGTGTTCACCATGCAACGCCCTAGGGTACACCTTATGACACCCTAGTGTAGACCTTGCCAAACCTAATAAGGGTCTACAATGTCCCACCCTAGTGTTCACTTTTAGGCAAACTAATGTTCTCCTTACAACACCACAACATGGAATTTGCTATGCCCAATAGTTCATCTTGCGACACCCTAGTGTTGACCTTTCGACAACCTAGTGTTGACCTTTTGCACCCTAGTGTTCACTTTGCGACAACCCATTAGTCATCTTGTGTTCACCTTGAAGTGTTCACCCTATGACACCCTAGTGTTGAAATTGCGAAAGCCCGAGTGTCCACTTAATGAGACTCTAGCCTTCACCAAGCAACACCCTAGAGTTCACATTCTAACACCGTAGTGTTCACCATGCAACACCCTAGGGTACACCTTTGGAGACCCAAGTGTTGACCTTGCCAAACCTAATAAGGGTCTACAATGCCCCACCCTAGTGTTCACCTTTAGGCAAACTAATGTTCTCCTTACGACACCACAACAAGGAATTTGCAATGCCCAATAGTTCATCTTGCGACACCCTAGTGTTGACCTTTCAACATCCTAGTGTTGACCTTTCGCACCCTAGCGTTCACTTCGCGACAACCCAGTGGTCATGTAGGGTTCACCTTGAAGTTTTCACCCTATGACACCCTAGTGTTGAAATTGCGACAGCCCGAGTGTCCACTTACAAAGACTCTAGCCTTCACCAAGCAACTCCCTATAGTTCACATTCTAACACCGTAGTGTTCACCATGCAACACCCTAGGGTACACCTTAGGACACCCTAGTGTTGACCTTGCCAAACCTAATAAGGGTCTTCAATGCCCCACCCTAGTGTTCACCTTTAAGAAAACTAATGTTCTCCTAACGACACCACAACATGAAATTTGCAATTTCCAATAGTTCATCTTCCGACACCCTAGTGTTGACCTTTCGACACCCGTAGTGTTGACCTTTTGCACCCTAGTGTTCACTTTGCGACAACCCAGTAGTCATCTTGTGTTCAACTTGAAGTGTTGACCCTATGACACCCGAGTGTTGAAATTGCGACAGCCCGAGTGTCCACTTACAGAGATTCTAGCCTTCACCAAGCAACACCCTAGAGTTCACATTCTAACACCATAGTGTTCACCATGCAACACCCTAGGGTACACCTTAGGACACCCTAGTGTAGACCTTGCCAAACCTAATAAGCGTCTACAATGCCCCACCCTAGTGTTCACCTTTAGGAAAACTAATGTTCTCCTTACCACACCACAACATGGAATTTGCTATGCCCAATAGTTCATCTTGCGACACCCTAGTGTTGACCTTTCGACAACCTAGTGTTGACCTTTTGCACCCTAGTGTTCACTTTGCGACAACCCATTAGTCATCTTGTGTTCACCTTGAAGTGTTCACCCTATGACACCCTAGTGTTGAAATTGCGATAGCCCGAGTGTCCACTTAATGAGACTCTAGCCTTCACCAAGCAACACCCTAGAGTTCACATTCTAACACCGTAGTGTTCACCATGCAACACCCTAGGGTACATTTTTGGAGACCCAAGTGTTGACCTTGCCAAACCTAATAAGGGTCTACAATGCCCCACACTAGTGTTCACCTTTAGGCAAACTAATGTTCTCCTTACGATACCACAACAAGGAATTTGCAATGCCCAATAGTTCATCTTGCGACACCCTAGTGTTGACCTTTCAACATCCTAGTGTTGACCTTTCGCACCCTAGCGTTCACTTCGCGACAACCCAGTGGTCATGTAGGGTACACCTTGAAGTGTTCACCCT
The DNA here is from genome assembly GCA_037074515.1 of Mimosa bimucronata. Classification (NCBI taxonomy): domain Eukaryota; kingdom Viridiplantae; phylum Streptophyta; class Magnoliopsida; order Fabales; family Fabaceae; genus Mimosa; species Mimosa bimucronata. The sequence goes on along the minus strand of CM073440.1, from coordinate 11,438,067 downwards.
ATGACACCCTAGTGTTGAAATTGCGACAGCCCGAGTGTCCACTTACAGAGACTCTAGCCTTCACCAAGCAACACCCTAGAGTTCACATTCTAACACCGTAGTGTTCACCATGCAACACCCTAGGGTACACCTTTGGAGACCCATGTGTTGACCTTGCCAAACCTAATAAGGGTCTACAATGCCCCACCCTAGTGTTCACCTTTAGGCAAACTAATGTTATCCTTACGACACCACAACAAGGAATTTGCAATGCCCAATAGTTCATCTTGCGACACCCTAGTGTTGACCTTTCGACACCCTAGTGTTGACCTTTTGCACCCTAGTGTTCACTTTGCGACAACCCATTAGTCATCTTGTGTTCACCTTGAAGTGTTCACCCTATGACACCCTAGTGTTGAAATTGCGATAGCCCGAGTGTCCACTTAATGAGACTCTAGCCTTCACCAAGCAACACCCTAGAGTTCACATTCTAACACCGTAGTGTTCACCATGCAACACCCTAGGGTACACCTTTGGAGACCCAAGTGTTGACCTTGCCAAACCTAATAAGGGTCTACAATGCCCCACCCTAGTGTTCACCTTTAGGCAAACTAATGTTCTCCTTACGACACCACAACAAGGAATTTGCAATGCCCAATAGTTCATCTTGCGACACCCTAGTGTTGACCTTTCGACAACCTAGTGTTGACCTTTTGCACCCTAGTGTTCACTTCGCGACAACCCAGTGGTCATGTAGGGTTCACCTTGAAGTTTTCACCCTATGACACCCTAGTGTTGAAATTGCGACAGCCCGAGTGTCCACTTACAGAGACTCTAGCCTTCACCAAGCAACACCATAGAGTTCACATTCTAACACCGTAGTGTTCACCATGCAACACCCTAGGGTACACCTTAGGACACCCTAGTGTTGACCTTGCCAAACCTAATAAGCGGCTACAATGCCCCACCCTAGTGTTCACCTTTAGGCAAACTAATGTTCTCCTTACAACACCACAACATGGAATTTACTATGCCCAATAGTTCATCTTGCGACACCCTAGTGTTGACCTTTCGACACCCTAGTGTTGACCTTTTGCACCCTAGTGTTCACTTTGCGACAACCCAGTAGTCATCTTGTGTTCACCTTGAAGTGTTCACCCTATGACATCCTAGTGTTGAAATTGCGACAGCCCGAGTGTCCACTTACAGAGACTCTAGCCTTCACCAAGCAACACCCTAGTGTTGGACTTGCGACACCCTAGTGTTCACATTCTAACACCCCAGTGTTCACCATGCAACACCCTAGGGTACACCTTAGGACACCATAGTGTTGACCTTGCCAAACCTAATAAGCGTCTACAATGACCCCCTTAGTGTTCACCTTTAGGCAAACTAATGTTCTCCTTTCAACACCACAACATGGAATTTGCAATGCCCAATAGTTCATCTTGCAAAACCCTAGTGTTGACATTTCGACAACCTAGTGTTGACCTTTTGCACCCTAGTGTTCACTTTACGACAACCCATTAGTCATCTTGTGTTCACCTTGAAGTGTTCACACTATGACACCCTAGTGTTCAAATTGTGACAGCCCGAGTGTCCCCTTACATAGTCTCTAGCCTTCACCAAGCAACACCCTAGAGTTCACATTCTAACATCGTAGTGTTCACCATGCAACACCCTAGGGTACACCTTAGGACACCCTAGTGTTGACCTTGCCAAACCTAATAAGCGTCTACAATGCCCCACCCTAGTGTTGACCTTTAGGCAAACTAATGTTCTCCTTACAACACCACAACATGGAATTTGCTATGCCCAGTAGTTCATCTTGCGACACCCTAGTGTTGACCTTTCGACAACCTAGTGTTGACCATTTGCACCCTAGTGTTCAATTTGCGACAACCCATTAGTCATCTTGTGTTCACCTTGAAGTGTTCACCCTATGACACCCTAGTGTTGAAATTGCGACAGCCCGAGTGTCCACTTACAGAGACTCTAGCCTTCACCAAGCAACACCCTAGAGTTCACATTCTAACACCGTAGTGTTCACCATGCAACACCCTAGGGTACACCTTTGGAGACCCAAGTGTTGACCTTGCCAAACCTAATAAGGGTCTACAATGCCCCACCCTAGTGTTCACCTTTAGGCAAACTAATGTTCTCCTAACGACACCACAACAAGGAATTTGCAATGCCCAATAGTTCATCTTGCGACAACCTAGTGTTGACCTTTTGCACCCTATTGTTCACTTTGCGACAACCCAGTAGTCATCTTGTGTTCACCTTGAAGTGTTGACCCTATGACACCCGAGTGTTGAAATTGCGACAGCCCGAGTGTCCACTTACAGAGACTCTGGCCTTCACCAAGCAACACCCTAGAGTTCACATTCTAACACCGTAGTGTTCACCATGCAACACCCTAGGGTACACCTTTGGAGACCCATGTGTTGACCTTGCCAAACCTAATAAGGGTCTACAATGCCCCACCCTAGTGTTCACCTTTAGGCAAACTAATGTTCTCCTTACGACACCACAACAAGGAATTTGCAATGCCCAATAGTTCATCTTGCGACACCCTAGTGTTGACCTTTCGACACCCTAGTGTTGACCTTTTGCACCCTAGTGTTCACTTTGCGACAACCCATTAGTCATCTTGTGTTCACCTTGAAGTGTTCACCCTATGACACCCTAGTGTTGAAATTGCAACAACCCGAGTGTCCACTTACAGAGACTGTAGCCTTCACCAAGCAACACCCTAGTGTTGGACTTGCGACACCCTAGTGTTCACAATCTAACACCCCAGTGTTCACCATGCAACACCCTAGGGTACACCTTAGGACACCCTAGTGTTGTCCTTGCCAAACCTAATAAGCGTCTACAATGCCCCGCCTAGTGTTCACCTTTAGGCAAACTAATGTTCTCCTTTCAACACCACAACATGGAATTTGCAATGCCCAATAGTTCATCTTGCGTAACCCTAGTGTTGACATTTCGACAACCTAGTGTTGACCTTTTGGACCGTAGTGTTCACTTTTCGACAACAAATTAGCCATCTTGTGTTCACCTTGAAGTGTTCACACTATGACACCCTAGTGTTCAAATTGCGACAGCCCGAGTGTCCCCTTACAGAGACTCTAGCCTTCACCAAGCAACACCCTAGGGTACACCTTAGGACACCCTAGTGTTGACCATGCCAAACCTAATAAGGGTCTACAATGCCCCACCCTAGTGGTCACCTTTAGGCAAACTAATGTTCTCCTTACAACACCACAACATGGAATTTGCTATGCCCAATAGTTCATCTTGCGACACCCTAGTGTTGACCTTTCGACAACCTAGTGTTGACCATTTGCACCCTAGGTTTCAATTTGCGACAACCCATTAATCATCTTGTGTTCACCTTGAAGTGTTCACCCTATGACACCCTAGTGTTGAAATTGCGACAGCCCGAGTGTCCACTTACAGAGACTCTAGCCTTCACCAAGCAACACCCTAGAGTTCACATTCTAACACCGTTGTGTTCACCATGCAACACCCTAGGGTACACCTTTGGAGACCCAAGTGTTGACCTTGCCAAACCTAATAAGGGTCTACAATGCCCCACCCTAGTGTTCACCTTTAGGCAAACTAATGTTCTCCTTACGACACCACAACAAGGAATTTGCAATGCCCAATAGTTCATCTTGCCACACCCTAGTGTTGACCTTTCAACATCCTAGTGTTGAACTTTCGCACCCTAGCGTTCACTTCGCGACAACCCAATGGTCATGTAGGGTTCACCTTGAAGTGTTCACCCTATGACACCCTAGTGTTGAAATTGCGACAGCCCGAGTGTCCACTTAATAAGACTCTAGCCTTCACCAAGCAACACCCTAGAGTTCACATTCTAACACCGTAGTGTTCACCATGCAACACCCTAGGGTACACCTTAGGACACCCTAGTGTTGACCTTGCCAAACCTAATAAGGGTCTACAATGCCCCACCCTAGTGTTCAACTTTAGGCAAACTAATGTTCTCCTTACGACACCACAACAAGGAATATTCAATGCCCAATAGTTCATCTTGCGACACCCTAGTGTTGACCTTTCGACACCCGTAGTGTTGACCTTTTGCACCCTAGTGTTCACTTTGCGACAACCCAGTAGTCATCTTGTGTTCAACTCTAAGTGTTGACCCTATGACACCCGAGTGTTGAAATTGCGACAACCCGAGTGTCCACTTACAGAGATTCTAGCCTTCACCAAGCAACACCCTAGAGTTCACATTCTAACACCGTAGTGTTCACCATGCAACACCCTAGGGTACACCTTAGGACACCCTAGTGTAGACCTTGCCAAACCTAATAAGCGTCTACAATGCCCCACCCTAGTGTTCACCTTTAGGAAAACTAATGTTCTCCTTACAACACCACAACATGGAATTTGCTATGCCCAATAGTTCATCTTGCGACACCCTAGTGTTGACCTTTCGACAACCTAGTGTTGACGTTTTGCACCCTAGTGTTCACTTTGCGACAACCCATTAGTCATCTTGTGTTCACCTTGAAGTGTTCACCCTATGACACCCTAGTGTTGAAATTGCGACAGCCCGAATGTCCACTTAATGAGACTCTAGCCTTCACCAAGCAACACCCTAGAGTTCACATTCTAACACCGTAGTGTTCACCATGCAACACCCTAGTGTTCACTTTGCGACAACCAAGTAGTCATCTTGTTTTCACCTTGAAGTGTTCACCCTATGACACCCGAGTGTTGAAATTGCGACAGCCCGAGTGTCCACTTACAGAGACTCTAGCCTTCACGAAGCAACACCCTAGTGTTGACCTTGTGCACCCTAGTGTTCACTTTGCGACAACACATTAGCCATCTTGGGTTCACCTTTAAGTGTTCACCCAATGACACCCTAGTGTTGAAATTGCGACAGCCCGAGTGTCCACTTACAGAGACTCTAGCCTTCACCAAGCAACACCCTAGTGTTCACATTCTAACACCGTAGTGTTCACCATGCAACACCCTAGGGTACACCTTATGACACCCTAGTGTTGACCTTGCCAAACCTAATAAGGGTCTACAATGCCCCACCCTAGTGTTCACCCTTAGGCAAACTAATGTTCTCCTTACGACACCACAACAAGGAATTTGCAATGCCCAATAGTTCATCTTACGACACCCTAGTGTTGACCTTTCGACACCCTAGTGTTGACCTTTTGCACCCTAGTGTTCACTTTGCGACAACCCAGTAGTCATCTTGTGTTCACCTTGAAGTGTTCACCCTATGACACCCGAGTGTTGAAATTGCGACAGCCCGAGTGTCGACTTACAGAGACTCTAGCCTTCACTAAGCAACACCCTAGTGTTGGACTTGCGACACCCTAGTGTTCACATTCTTACACCCTAGTGTTCACCATGCAACACCCTAGGGTACACCTTAGGACACCCTAGTGTTGACCTTGCCAAACCTAATAAGGGTCTACAATGCCCCACACTAGTTTTCACCTTTAGGCAAACTAATGTTCTCCTTACGACACGACAACATGGAATTTGCAATGCCCAATAGTTAATCTTGAGACACCCTAGTGTTGACCTTTCGACACCCTAGTGCTGACCTTGTGCACCCTAGTGTTCACTTTGCGACAACCCAGTAGTCATCTTGTGTTCACCTTGAAGTGTTCACCCTATGACACCCTAGTGTTGAAATTACGACAGCCCGAGTGTCCACTTAAAGAGACTCTAGCCTTCACAAAGCAACACCCTAGTGTTGGACTTGCGACACCCTAGTGTTCACATTCTAACACCCCAGTGTTCACCATGCAACACCCTAGGGTACACCTTAGGACACCTTAGTGTTGACCTTGCCAAACCTAATAAGCATCTACAATGCCCCCCTAGTGTTCACCTTTAGGCAAACTAATGTTCTCCTTTCAACACCACAACATGGAATTTGCAATGCCCAATAGTTCATCTTGCGAAACCCTAGTGTTGACCTTTCGACAACCTAGTGTTGACCTTTTGGACCCTAGTGTTCACTTTACGACAACCCATTAGCCATCTTGTGTTCACCTTGAAGTGTTCACACTATGACACCCTAGTGTTCAAATTGCGACAGCCCGAGTGTCCCCTTACAGAGACTCTAGCCTTCACCAAGCAACACCCTAGAGTTCACATTCTAACAACGTAGTGTTCACCATGCAACACCCTAGGGTACACCTTAGGACACCCTAGTGTTGACCTTGCCAAACCTAATAAGCGTCTACAATGCCCCACCCTAGTGTTGACCTTTAGGCAAACTAATGTTCTCCTTACAACATCACAACATGGAATTTGCTATGCCCAGTAGTTCATCTTGCGACACCCTAGTGTTGACCTTTCGACAACCTAGTGTTGACCATTTGCACCCTAGTGTTCAATTTGCGACAACCCATTAGTCATCTTGTGTTCACCTTGAAGTGTACACCCTATGACACCCTAGTGTTGAAATTGCGACAGCCCGAGTGTCCACTTACAGAGACTCTAGCCTTCACCCAGCAACACCCTAGTGTTGGACTTGCGACACCCTAGTGTTCACAATCTAACACCCCAGTGTTCACCATGCAACACCCTAGGGTACACCTTAGGACACCCTAGTGTTGTCCTTGCCAAACCTAATAAGCGTCTACAATGCCCCGCCTAGTGTTCACCTTTAGGCAAACTAATGTTCTCCTTTCAACACCACAACATGGAATTTGCAATGCCCAATAGTTCATCTTGCGTAACCCTAGTGTTGACATTTCGACAACCTAGTGTTGACCTTTTGGACCCTAGTGTTCACTTTTCGACAACCCATTAGCCGTCTTGTGTTCACCTTGAAGTGTTCACACTATGACACCCTAGTGTTCAAATTGCGACAGCCCGAGTGTCCCCTTACAGAGACTCTAGCCTTCACCAAGCAACACCCTAGAGTTCACATTCTAACATCGTAGTGTTCACCAAGCAACACCCTAGGGTACACCTTAGGACACCCTAGTGTTGACCATGCCAAACCTAATAAGCGTCTACAATGCCCCACCCTAGTGTTCACCTTTAGGCAAACTAATGTTCTCCTTACCACACCACAACATGGAATTTGCTATGCCCAATAGTTCATCTTGCGACACCCTAGTGTTGACCTTTCGACAACCTAGTGTTGACCATTTGCACCCTAGGTTTCAATTTGCGACAACCCATTAATCATCTTGTGTTCACCTTGAAGTGTTCACCCTATGACACCCTAGTGTTGAAATTGCGACAGCCCGAGTGTCCACTTACAGAGACTCTAGCCTTCACCAAGCAACACCCTAGAGTTCACATTCTAACACCGTTGTGTTCACCATGCAACACCCTAGGGTACACCTTTGGAGACCCAAGTGTTGACCTTGCCAAACCTAATAAGGGTCTACAATGCCCCACCCTAGTGTTCACCTTTAGGCAAACTAATGTTCTCCTTACGACACCACAACAAGGAATTTGCAATGCCCAATAGTTCATCTTGCCACACCCTAGTGTTGACCTTTCAACATCCTAGTGTTGAACTTTCGCACCCTAGCGTTCACTTCGCGACAACCCAATGGTCATGTAGGGTTCACCTTGAGGTGTTCACCCTATGACACCCTAGTGTTGAAATTGCGACAGCCCGAGTGTCCACTTAATGAGACTCTAGCCTTCACCAAGCAACACCCTAGAGTTCACATTCTAACACCGTAGTGTTCACCATGCAACACCCTAGGGTACACCTTATGACACCCTAGTGTTGACCTTGCCAAACCTAATAAGGGTCTACAATGCCCCACCCTAGTGTTCAACTTTAGGCAAACTAATGTTCTCCTTACGACACCACAACAAGGAATATTCAATGCCCAATAGTTCATCTTGCGACACCCTAGTGTTGACCTTTCGACACCCGTTGTGTTGACCTTTTGCACCCTAGTGTTCACTTTGCGACAACCCAGTAGTCATCTTGTGTTCAACTCTAAGTGTTGACCCTATGACACCCGAGTGTTGAAATTGCGACAACCCGAGTGTCCACTTACAGAGATTCTAGCCTTCACCAAGCAACACCCTAGAGTTCACATTCTAACACCGTAGTGTTCACCATGCAACACCCTAGGGTACACCTTAGGACACCCTAGTGTAGACCTTGCCAAACCTAATAAGCGTCTACAATGCCCCACCCTAGTGTTCACCTTTAGGAAAACTAATGTTCTCCTTACAACACCACAACATGGAATTTGCTATGCCCAATAGTTCATCTTGCGACACCCTAGTGTTGACCTTTCGACAACCTAGTGTTGACCTTTTGCACCCTAGTGTTCACTTTGCGACAACCCATTAGTCATCTTGTGTTCACCTTGAAGTGTTCACCCTATGACACCCTAGTGTTGAAATTGCGACAGCCCGAGTGTCCACTTAATGAGACTCTAGCCTTCACCAAGCAACACCCTAGAGTTCACATTCTAACACCGTAGTGTTCACCATGCAACACCCTAGTGTTCACTTTGCGACAACCCAGTAGTCATCTTGTGTTCACCTTGAAGTGTTCACCCTATGACACCCGAGTGTTGAAATTGCGACAGCCCGAGTGTCCACTTACAGAGACTCTAGCCTTCACTAAGCAACACCCTAGTGTTGGACTTGCGACACCCTAGTGTTCACATTCTAACACCCTAGTGTTCACCATGCAACACCCTAGGGTACACCTTAGGACACCCTAGTGTTGACCTTGCCAAACCTAATAAGGGTCTACAATGCCCCACCCTAGTTTTCACCTTTAGGCAAACTAATGTTCTCCTTACGAACCCACAACATGGAATTTGCAATGCCCAATAGTTAATCTTGAGACACCCTAGTGTTGACCTTTCGACACCCTAGTGTTGACCTTGTGCACCCTAGTGTTCACTTTGCGACAACCCATTAGCCATCTTGGGTTCACCTTTAAGTGTTCACCCAATGACACCCTAGTGTTGAAATTGCGACAGCCCGAGTGTCCACTTACAGAGACTCTAGCCTTCACCAAGCAACACCCTAGTGTTCACATTCTAACACCGTAGTGTTCACCATGCAACACCCTAGGGTACACCTTATGACACCCTAGTGTTGACCTTGCCAAACCTAATAAGGGTCTACAATGCCCCACCCTAGTGTTCACCCTTAGGCAAACTAATGTTCTCCTTACGACACCACAACAAGGAATTTGCAATGCCCAATAGTTCATCTTACGACACCCTAGTGTTGACCTTTCGACACCCTAGTGTTGACCTTTTGCACCCTAGTGTTCACTTTGCGACAACCCAGTAGTCATCTTGTGTTCACCTTGAAGTGTTCACCCTATGACACCCGAGTGTTGAAATTGCGACAGCCCGAGTGTCGACTTACAGAGACTCTAGCCTTCACTAAGCAACACCCTAGTGTTGGACTTAGGACACCCTAGTGTTCACATTCTTACACCCTAGTGTTCACCATGCAACACCCTAGGGTACACCTTAGGACACCCTAGTGTTGACCTTGCCAAACCTAATAAGGGTCTACAATGCCCCACACTAGTTTTCACCTTTAGGCAAACTAATGTTCTCCTTACGACACGACAACATGGAATTTGCAATGCCCAATAGTTAATCTTGAGACACCCTAGTGTTGACCTTTCGACACCCTAGTGCTGACCTTGTGCACCCTAGTGTTCACTTTGCGACAACCCAGTAGTCATCTTGTGTTCACCTTGAAGTGTTCACCCTATGACACCCTAGTGTTGAAATTACGACAGCCCGAGTGTCCACTTAAAGAGACTCTAGCCTTCACAAAGCAACACCCTAGTGTTGGACTTGCGACACCCTAGTGTTCACATTCTAACACCCCAGTGTTCACCATGCAACACCCTAGGGTACACCATAGGACACCTTAGTGTTGACCTTGCCAAACCTAATAAGCGTCTACAATGCCCCCCCTAGTGTTCACCTTTAGGCAAACTAATGTTCTCCTTTCAACACCACAACATGGAATTTGTAATGCCCAATAGTTCATCTTGCGAAACCCTAGTGTTGACCTTTCGACAACTTAGTGTTGACCTTTTGGACCCTAGTGTTCACTTTACGACAACCCATTAGCCATCTTGTGTTCACCTTGAAGTGTTCACACTATGACACCCTAGTGTTCAAATTGCGACAGCCCGAGTGTCCCCTTACAGAGACTCTAGCCTTCACTAAGCAACACCCTAGTGTTGGACTTGCGACACCCTAGTGTTCACATTCTAACACCCTAGTGTTCACCATCCAACTCCCTAGGGTAAACCTTAGGACACCCTAGTGTTGACCTTGCCAAACCTAATAAGGGTCTACAACGCCCCACCCTAGTGTTCACCTTTAGGCAAACTAATGTTCTCCTTTCAACACCACAACATGGAATTTGCAATGCCCAATAGTTCATCTTGCGAAATCCTAGTGTTGACCTTTCGACACCCTAGTGTTGACCTTTTGCACCCTAGTGTTCACTTTGCGACAACCCAGTAGTCATCTTGTGTTCACCTTGAAGTGTTCACCCTATGACACCCGAGTGTTGAAATTGCGACAGCCCGAGTGTCCACTTACAGAGACTCTAGCCTTCACCAAGCAACACCCTAGTGTTCACATTCTAACACCGTAGTGTTCACCATGCAACACCCTAGGGTACACCTTATGACACCCTAGTGTTGACCTTGCCAAACCTAATAAGGGTCTACAATGCCCCACCCTAGTGTTCACCTTTAGGCAAACTAATGTTCTCCTTACGACACCACAACAAGGAATTTGCAATGCCCAATAGTTCATCTTACGACACCCTAGTGTTGACCTTTCGACACCCTAGTGTTGACCTTTTGCACCCTAGTGTTCACTTTGCGACAACCCAGTAGTCATCTTGTGTTCACCTTGAAGTGTTCACCCTATGACACCCGAGTGTTGAAATTGCGACAGCCCGAGTGTCGACTTACAGAGACTCTAGCCTTCACTAAGCAACACCCTAGTGTTGGACTTGCGACACCCTAGTGTTCACATTCTAACACCCTAGTGTTCACCATGCAACACCCTAGGGTACACATTAGGACACCCTAGTGTTGACCTTGCCAAACCTAATAAGGGTCTACAATGCCCCACACTAGTTTTCACCTTTAGGCAAACTAATGTTCTCCTTACGACACGACAACATGGAATTTGCAATGCCCAATAGTTAATCTTGAGACACCCTAGTGTTGACCTTTCGACACCCTAGTGTTGACCTTGTGCACCCTAGTGTTCACTTTGCGACAACCCAGTAGTCATCTTGTGTTCACCTTGAAGTGTTCACCCTATGACACCCTAGTGTTGAAATTACGACAGCCCGAGTGTCCACTTAAAGAGACTCTAGCCTTCACAAAGCAACACCCTAGTGTTGGACTTGCGACACCCTAGTGTTCACATTCTAACACCCCAGTGTTCACCATGCAAGACCCTAGGGTACACCTTAGGACACCCTAGTGTTGACCTTGCCAAACCTAATAAGCGTCTACAATGCCCCCCCTAGTGTTCACCTTTAGGCAAACTAATGTTCTCCTTTCAACACCACAACATGGAATTTGCAATGCCCAATAGTTCATCTTGCGAAACCCTAGTGTTGACCTTTCGACAACCTAGTGTTGACCTTTTGCACCCTAGTGTTCACTTTACGACAACCCATTAGTCATCTTGTGTTCACCTTGAAGTGTTCACACTATGACACCCTAGTGTTCAAATTGCGACAGCCCGAGTGTCCCCTTACAGAGACTCTAGCCTTCACCAAGCAACACCCTAGAGTTCACATTCTAACATCATAGTGTTCACCATGCAACACCCTAGGGTACACCTTAGGACACCCTAGTGTTGACCTTGCCAAACCAAATAAGCGTCTACAATGCCCCACCCTAGTGTTCACCTTTAGGCAAACTAATGTTCTCCTTACAACACCACAACATGGAATTTGCTATGCCCAATAGTTCATCTTGCGACACCCTAGTGTTGACCTTTCGACAACCTAGTGTTGACCATTTGCACCCTAGTGTTCAATTTGCGACAACCCATTAGTCATCTTGTGTTCACCTTGAAGTGTTCACCCTATGACACCCTAGTGTTGAAATTGCGACAGCCCGAGTGTCGACTTACAGAGACTCTAGCCTTCACTAAGCAACACCCTAGTGTTGGACTTGCGACACCCTAGTGTTCACATTCTAACACCCTAGTGTTCACCATGCAACACCCTAGGGTACACCTTAGGACACCCTTGTGTTGACCTTGCCAAACCTAATAAGGGTCTACAATGCCCCACCCTAGTGTTCACCTTTAGGCAAACTAATGTTCTCCTTACGACACCACAACAAGGAATTTGCAATGCCCAATAGTTCATCTTACGACACCCTAGTGTTGACCTTTCGACACCCTAGTGTTGACCTTTTGCACCCTAGTGTTCACTTTGCGACAACCCAGTAGTCATCTTGTGTTCACCTTGAAGTGTTCACCCTATGACACCCGAGTGTTGAAATTGCGACAGCCCGAGTGTCGACTTACAGAGACTCTAGCCTTCACTAAGCAACACCCTAGTGTTGGACTTGCGACACCCTAGTGTTCACATTCTAACACCCTAGTGTTCACCATGCAACACCCTAGGGTACACCTTAGGACACCCTAGTGTTGACCTTGCCAAACCTAATAAGGGTCTACAATGCCCCACACTAGTTTTCACCTTTAGGCAAACTAATGTTCTCCTTACGACACGACAACATGGAATTTGCAATGCCCAATAGTTAATCTTGAGACACCCTTGTGTTGACCTTTCGACACCCTAGTGTTGACCTTGTGCACCCTAGTGTTCACTTTGCGACAACCCAGTAGTCATCTTGTGTTCACCTTGAAGTGTTCACCCTATGACACCCTAGTGTTGAAATTACGACAGCCCGAGTGTCCACTTAAAGAGACTCTAGCCTTCACAAAGCAACACCCTAGTGTTGGACTTGCGACACCCTAGTGTTCACATTCTAACACCCCAGTGTTCACCATGCAACACCCTAGGGTACACCTTAGGACACCCTAGTGTTGACCTTGCCAAACCTAATAAGCGTCTACAATGCCCCCCCTAGTGTTCACCTTTAGGCAAACTAATGTTCTCCTTTCAACACCACAACATGGAATTTGCAATGCCCAATAGTTCATCTTGCGAAATCCTAGTGTTGACCTTTCGACAACCTAGTGTTGACCTTTTGCACCCTAGTGTTCACTTTACGACAACCCATTAGTCATCTTGTGTTCACCTTGAAGTGTTCACACTATGACACCCTAGTGTTCAAATTGCGACAGCCCGAGTGTCCCCTTACAGAGACTCTAGCCTTCACCAAGCAACACCCTAGAGTTCACATTCTAACATCATAGTGTTCACTATGCAACACCCTAGGGTACACCTTAGGACACCCTAGTGTTGACCTTGCCAAACCAAAAAAGCGTCTACAATGCCCCACCCTAGTGTTCACCTTTAGGCAAACTAATGTTCTCCTTACAACACCACAACATGGAATTTGCTATGCCCAATAGTTCATCTTGCGACACCCTAGTGTTGACCTTTCGACAACCTAGTGTTGACCATTTGCACCCTAGTGTTCAATTTGCGACAACACATTAGTCATCTTGTGTTCACCTTGAAGTGTTCACCCTATGACACCCTAGTGTTGAAATTGCGACAGCCCGAGTGTCCACTTACAGAGACTCTAGCCTTCACCAAGCAACACCCTAGAGTTCACATTCTAACACCGTAGTGTTCACCATGCAACACCCTAGGGTACACCTTTGGAGACCCAAGTGTTGACCTTGCCAAACCTAATAAGGGTCTACAATGCCCCACCCTAGTGTTCACCTTTAGGAAAACTAATGTTCTCCTAACGACACCACAACATGGAATTTGCAATTTCCAATAGTTCATCTTCCGACACCCTAGTGTTGACCTTTCGACACCCGTAGTGTTGACCTTTTGCACCCTAGTGTTCACTTTGCGACAACCCAGTAGTCATCTTGTGTTCAACTTGAAGTGTTGACCCTATGACACCCGAGTGTTGAAATTGCGACAGCCCGAGTGTCCACTTACAGAGATTCTAACCTTCACCAAGCAACACCCTAGAGTTCACAATCTAACACCGTAGTGTTCACCATGCAACACCCTAGGGTACACCTTAGGACACCCTAGTGTAGACCTTGCCAAACCTAATAAGCGTCTACAATGCCCCACCCTAGTGTTCACCTTTAGGAAAACTAATGTTCTCCTTACAACACCACAACATGGAATTTGCTATGCCCAATAGTTCATCTTGCGACACCCTAGTGTTGACCTTTCGACAACCTAGTGTTGACCTTTTGCACCCTAGTGTTCACTTTGCGACAACCCATTAGTCATCTTGTGTTCACCTTGAAGTGTTCACCCTATGACACCCTAGTGTTGAAATTGCGATAGCCCGATTGTCCACTTAATGAGACTCTAGCATTCACCAAGCAACACCCTAGAGTTCACATTCTAACACCGTAGTGTTCACCATGCAACACCCTAGGGTACACCTTAGGACACCCTAGTGTAGACCTTGCCAAACCTAATAAGCGTCTACAATGCCCCACCCTAGTGTTCACCTTTAGGAAAACTAATGTTCTCCTTACAACACCACAACATGGAATTTGCTATGCCCAATAGTTCATCTTGCGACACCCTAGTGTTGACCTTTCGACAACCTAGTGTTGACCATTTGCACCCTAGTGTTCAATTTGCGACAACACATTAGTCATCTTGTGTTCACCTTGAAGTGTTCACCCTATGACACCCTAGTGTTGAAATTGCGACAGCCCGAGTGTCCACTTACAGAGACTCTAGCCTTCACCAAGCAACACCCTAGAGTTCACATTCTAACACCGTAGTGTTCACCATGCAACACCCTAGGGTACACCTTTGGAGACCCAAGTGTTGACCTTGCCAAACCTAATAAGGGTCTACAATGCCCCACCCTAGTGTTCACCTTTAGGAAAACTAATGTTCTCCTAACGACACCACAACATGGAATTTGCAATTTCCAATAGTTCATCTTCCGACACCCTAGTGTTGACCTTTCGACACCCGTAGTGTTGACCTTTTGCACCCTAGTGTTCACTTTGCGACAACCCAGTAGTCATCTTGTGTTCAACTTGAAGTGTTGACCCTATGACACCCGAGTGTTGAAATTGCGACAGCCCGAGTGTCCACTTACAGAGATTCTAACCTTCACCAAGCAACACCCTAGAGTTCACAATCTAACACCGTAGTGTTCACCATGCAACACCCTAGGGTACACCTTAGGACACCCTAGTGTAGACCTTGCCAAACCTAATAAGCGTCTACAATGCCCCACCCTAGTGTTCACCTTTAGGAAAACTAATGTTCTCCTTACAACACCACAACATGGAATTTGCTATGCCCAATAGTTCATCTTGCGACACCCTAGTGTTGACCTTTCGACAACCTAGTGTTGACCTTTTGCACCCTAGTGTTCACTTTGCGACAACCCATTAGTCATCTTGTGTTCACCTTGAAGTGTTCACCCTATGACACCCTAGTGTTGAAATTGCGATAGCCCGATTGTCCACTTAATGAGACTCTAGCATTCACCAAGCAACACCCTAGAGTTCACATTCTAACACCGTAGTGTTCACCATGCAACACCCTAGGGTACACCTTATGACACCCTAGTTTTGACCTTGCCAAACCTAATAAGGATCTACAATGCCCCACCCTAGTGTTCAACTTTAGGCAAACCAATGTTCTCCTTACGACACCAGAACAAGGAATTTTCAATGCCCAATAGTTCATCTTGCGACACCATAGTGTTGACCTTTCCACACCCTAGTGTTGACCTTTTGCACCCTAGTGTTCACTTTGCGACAACCCAGTAGTCATCTTGTGTTCACCTTGAAGTGTTCACCCTATGACACCCGAGTGTTGAAATTGCGACAGCCCGAGTGTCGACTTACATAGACTCTAGCCTTCACTAAGCAACACCCTAGTTTTGGACTTGCGACACCCTAGTGTTCACATTCTAACACCCTAGTGTTCACCATGCAACACCCTAGGGTACACCTTAGGACACCCTAGTGTTGACCTTGCCAAACCTAATAAGGGTCTACAATGCCCCACCCTAGTTTTCACCTTTAGGCAAACTAATGTTCTCCTTACGAACCCACAACATGGAATTTGCAATGCCCAATAGTTAATCTTGAGACACCCTAGTGTTGACCTTTCGACACCCTAGTGTTTACCTTGTGCACCCTAGTGTTCACTTTGCGACAACCCATTAGCCATCTTGGGTTCACCTTTAAGTGTTCACCCAATGACACCCTAGTGTTGAAATTGCGACAGCCCGAGTGTCCACTTACAGAGACTCTAGCCTTCACCAAGCAACACCCTAGTGTTGGACTTGCGACACCCTAGTGTTCACATTCTAACACCCTAGTGTTCACCATGCAACACCCTAGGGTACACCTTATGACACCCTAGTGTTGACCTTGCCAAACCTAATAAGGGTCTACAATGCCCCACACTAGTTTTCACCTTTAGGCAAACTAATGTTCTCCTTACGACACGACAACATGGAATTTGCAATGCCCAATAGTTAATCTTGAGACACCCTAGTGTTGACCTTTCGACACCCTAGTGTTGACCTTTTGCACCCTAGTGTTCACTTTGCGACAACCCAGTAGTCATCTTGTGTTCACCTTGAAGTGTTCACCCTATGACACCCGAGTGTTGAAATTGCGACAGCCCGAGTGTCCACTTACAGAGACTCTAGCCTTCACTAAGCAACACCCTAGTGTTGGACTTGCGACACCCTAGTGTTCACATTCTAACACCGTAGTGTTCACCATGCAACACCCTAGGGTACACCTTATGACACCCTAGTGTTGACCTTGCCAAACATAATAAGGGTCTACAATGCCCCACCCTAGTGTTCACCTTTAGGCAAACTAATGTTCTACTTACGACACCACAACAAGGAATTTGCAATGCCCAATAGTTCATCTTGCGACACCCTAGTGTTGACCTTTCGACACCCTAGTGTTGACCTTTTGCACCCTAGTGTTCACTTTGCGACAACCCAGTAGTCATCTTGTGTTCACCTTGAAGTGTTCACCCTATGACACCGGAGTGTTGAAATTGCGACAGCCCGAGTGTGGACTTACAGAGACTCTAGCCTTCACTAAGCAACACCCTAGTGTTGGACTTGCGACACCCTAGTGTTCACATTCTAACACCCTAGTGTTCACCATGCAACACCCTAGGGTACACCTTAGGACACCCTAGTGTTGACCTTGCCAAACCTAATAAGGGTCTACAATGCCCCACACTAGATTTCACCTTTAGGCAAACTAATGTTCTCCTTACGACACGACAACATGGAATTTGCAATGCCCAATAGTTAATCTTGAGACACCCTAGTGTTGACCTTTCGACACCCTAGTGTTGACCTTGTGCACCCTAGTGTTCACTTTGCGACAACTCAGTAGTCATCTTGTGTTCACCTTGAAGTGTTCACCCTATGACACCCTAGTGTTGAAATTACGACAGCCCGTGTGTCCACTTAAAGAGACTCTAGCCTTCACCAAGCAACACCCTAGTGTTGGACTTGCGACACCCTAGTGTTCACATTCTAACACCCCAGTGTTCACCATGCAACACCCTAGGGTACACCTTAGGACACCCTAGTGTTGACCTTGCCAAACCTAATAATCGTCTACAATGCCCCCCCTAGTGTTCACCTTTAGGCAAACTAATGTTCTCCTTTCAACACCACAACATGGAATTTGCAATGCCCAATAGTTCATTTTGCGAAACCCTAGTGTTGACCTTTCGACAACCTAGTGTTGACCTTTTGCACCCTAGTGTTCACTTTACGACAACCCATTAGTCATCTTGTGTTCACCTTGAAGTGTTCACACTATGACACCCTAGTGTTCAAATTGCGACAGCCCGAGTGTCCCCTTACAGAGACTCTAGCCTTCACCAAGCAACACCCTAGAGTTCACATTCTAACATCGTAGTGTTCACCATGCAACACCCTAGGGTACACCTTATGACACCCTAGTGTTGACCTTGCCAAACATAATAAGGGTCTACAATGCCCCACCCTAGTGTTCACCTTTAGGCAAACTAATGTTCTCCTTACGACACCACAACAAGGAATTTGCAATGCCCAATAGTTCATCTTGCGACACCCTAGTGTTGACCTTTCGACACCCTAGTGTTGACCTTTTGCACCCTAGTGTTCACTTTGCGACAACCCAGTAGTCATCTTGTGTTCACCTTGAAGTGTTCACCCTATGACACCCGAGTGTTGAAATTGCGACAGCCCGAGTGTCGACTTACAGAGACTCTAGCCTTCACTAAGCAACACCCTTGTGTTGGACTTGCGACACCCTAGTGTTCACATTCTAACACCCTAGTGTTCACCATGCAACACCCTAGGGTACACCTTAGGACACCCTAGTGTTGACCTTGCCAAACCTAATAAGGGTCTACAATGCCCCACACTAGTTTTCACCTTTAGGCAAACTAATGTTCTCCTTACGACACGACAACATGGAATTTGCAATGCCCAATAGTTAATCTTGAGACACCCTAGTGTTGACCTTTCGACACCCTAGTGTTGACCTTGTGCACCCTAGTGTTCACATTGCGAAAACCCAGTAGTCATCTTGTGTTCACCTTGAAGTGTTCACCCTATGACACCCTAGTGTTGAAATTACGACAGCCCGAGTGTCCACTTAAAGAGACTCTAGCCTTCACCAAGCAACACCCTAGTGTTGGACTTGCGACACCCTAGTGTTCACATTCTAACACCCCAGTGTTCACCATGCAACACCCTAGGGTACACCTTAGGACACCCTAGTGTTGACCTTGCCAAACCTAATAAGCGTCTACAATGCCCCCCCTAGTGTTCACCTTTAGGCAAACTAATGTTCTCCTTTCAACACCACAACATGGAATTTGCAATGCCCAATAGTTCATCTTGCGAAACCCTAGTGTTGACCTTTCGACAACCTAGTGTTGACCTTTTGCACCCTAGTGTTCACTTTACGACAACCCATTAGTCATCTTGTGTTCACCTTGAAGTGTTCACACTATGACACCCTAGTGTTCAAATTGCGACAGCCCGAGTGTCCCCTTACAGAGACTCTAGCCTTCACCAAGTAACACCCTAGAGTTCACATTCTAACATCGAAGTGTTCACCATGCAACACCCTAGGGTACACCTTAGGACACCCTAGTGTTGACCTTGCCAAACCTAATAAGCGTCTACAATGCCCCCCCTAGTGTTCACCTTTAGGCAAACTAATGTTCTCCTTTCAACACCACAACATGGAATTTGCAATGCCCAATAGTTCATCTTGCGAAACCCTAGTGTTGACCTTTCGACAACCTAGTGTTGACCTTTTGCACCCTAGTGTTCACTTTACGACAACCCATTAGTCATCTTGTGTTCACCTTGAAGTGTTCACACTATGACACCCTAGTGTTCAAATTGCGACAGCCCGAGTGTCCCCTTACAGAGACTCTAGCCTTCACCAAGCAACACCCTAGAGTTCACATTCTAACATCATAGTGTTCACTATGCAACACCCTAGGGTACACCTTAGGACACCCTAGTGTTGACCTTGCCAAACCAAAAAAGCGTCTACAATGCCCCACCCTAGTGTTCACCTTTAGGCAAACTAATGTTCTCCTTACAACACCACAACATGGAATTTGCTATGCCCAATAGTTCATCTTGCGACACCCTAGTGTTGACCTTTCGACAACCTAGTGTTGACCATTTGCACCCTAGTGTTCAATTTGCGACAACACATTAGTCATCTTGTGTTCACCTTGAAGTGTTCACCCTATGACACCCTAGTGTTGAAATTGCGACAGCCCGAGTGTCCACTTACAGAGACTCTAGCCTTCACCAAGCAACACCCTAGAGTTCACATTCTAACACCGTAGTGTTCACCATGCAACACCCTAGGGTACACCTTTGGAGACCCAAGTGTTGACCTTGCCAAACCTAATAAGGGTCTACAATGCCCCACCCTAGTGTTCACCTTTAGGAAAACTAATGTTCTCCTAACGACACCACAACATGGAATTTGCAATTTCCAATAGTTCATCTTCCGACACCCTAGTGTTGACCTTTCGACACCCGTAGTGTTGACCTTTTGCACCCTAGTGTTCACTTTGCGACAACCCAGTAGTCATCTTGTGTTCAACTTGAAGTGTTGACCCTATGACACCCGAGTGTTGAAATTGCGACAGCCCGAGTGTCCACTTACAGAGATTCTAACCTTCACCAAGCAACACCCTAGAGTTCACAATCTAACACCGTAGTGTTCACCATGCAACACCCTAGGGTACACCTTAGGACACCCTAGTGTAGACCTTGCCAAACCTAATAAGCGTCTACAATGCCCCACCCTAGTGTTCACCTTTAGGAAAACTAATGTTCTCCTTACAACACCACAACATGGAATTTGCTATGCCCAATAGTTCATCTTGCGACACCCTAGTGTTGACCTTTCGACAACCTAGTGTTGACCTTTTGCACCCTAGTGTTCACTTTGCGACAACCCATTAGTCATCTTGTGTTCACCTTGAAGTGTTCACCCTATGACACCCTAGTGTTGAAATTGCGATAGCCCGATTGTCCACTTAATGAGACTCTAGCATTCACCAAGCAACACCCTAGAGTTCACATTCTAACATCGTAGTGTTCACCATGCAACACCCTAGGGTACACCTTATGACACCCTAGTTTTGACCTTGCCAAACCTAATAAGGATCTACAATGCCCCACCCTAGTGTTCAACTTTAGGCAAACCAATGTTCTCCTTACGACACCAGAACAAGGAATTTTCAATGCCCAATAGTTCATCTTTCGACACCATAGTGTTGACCTTTCAACACCCTAGTGTTGACCTTTTGCACCCTAGTGTTCACTTTGCGACAACCCAGTAGTCATCTTGTGTTCACCTTGAAGTGTTCACCCTATGACACCCGAGTGTTGAAATTGCGACAGCCCGAGTGTCGACTTACAGAGACTCTAGCCTTCACTAAGCAACACCCTAGTTTTGGACTTGCGACACCCTAGTGTTCACATTCTAACACCCTAGTGTTCACCATGCAACACCCTAGGGTACACCTTAGGACACCCTAGTGTTGACCTTGCCAAACCTAATAAGGGTCTACAATGCCCCACCCTAGTTTTCACCTTTAGGCAAACTAATGTTCTCCTTACGAACCCACAACATGGAATTTGCAATGCCCAATAGTTAATCTTGAGACACCCTAGTGTTGACCTTTCGACACCCTAGTGTTTACCTTGTGCACCCTAGTGTTCACTTTGCGACAACCCATTAGCCATCTTGGGTTCACCTTTAAGTGTTCACCCAATGACACCCTAGTGTTGAAATTGCGACAGCCCGAGTGTCCACTTACAGAGACTCTAGCCTTCACCAAGCAACACCCTAGTGTTGGACTTGCGACACCCTAGTGTTCACATTCTAACACCCTAGTGTTCACCATGCAACACCCTAGGGTACACCTTATGACACCCTAGTGTTGACCTTGCCAAACCTAATAAGGGTCTACAATGCCCCACACTAGTTTTCACCTTTAGGCAAACTAATGTTCTCCTTACGACACGACAACATGGAATTTGCAATGCCCAATAGTTAATCTTGAGACACCCTAGTGTTGACCTTTCGACACCCTAGTGTTGACCTTTTGCACCCTAGTGTTCACTTTGCGACAACCCAGTAGTCATCTTGTGTTCACCTTGAAGTGTTCACCCTATGACACCCGAGTGTTGAAATTGCGACAACCCGAGTGTCCACTTACAGAGACTCTAGCCTTCACTAAGCAACACCCTAGTGTTGGACTTGCGACACCCTAGTGTTCACATTCTAACACCGTAGTGTTCACCATGCAACACCCTAGGGTACACCTTATGACACCCTAGTGTTGACCTTGCCAAACATAATAAGGGTCTACAATGCCCCACCCTAGTGTTCACCTTTAGGCAAACTAATGTTCTCCTTACGACACCACAACAAGGAATTTGCAATGCCCAATAGTTCATCTTGCGACACCCTAGTGTTGACCTTTCGACACCCTAGTGTTGACCTTTTGCACCCTAGTGTTCACTTTGCGACAACCCAGTAGTCATCTTGTGTTCACCTTGAAGTGTTCACCCTATGACACCCGAGTGTTGAAATTGCGACAGCCCGAGTGTCGACTTACAGAGACTCTAGCCTTCACTAAGCAACACCCTAGTGTTGGACTTGCGACGCCCTAGTGTTCACATTCTAACACCCTAGTGTTCACCATGCAACACCCTAGGGTACACCTTAGGACACCCTAGTGTTGACCTTGCCAAACCTAATAAGGGTCTACAATGCCCCACACTAGATTTCACCTTTAGGCAAACTAATGTTTTCCTTACGACACGACAACATGGAATTTGCAATGCCCAATAGTTAATCTTGAGACACCCTAGTGTTGACCTTTCGACACCCTAGTGTTGACCTTGTGCACCCTAGTGTTCACTTTGCGACAACTCAGTAGTCATCTTGTGTTCACCTTGAAGTGTTCACCCTATGACACCCTAGTGTTGAAATTACGACAGCCCGTGTGTCCACTTAAAGAGACTCTAGCCTTCACCAAGCAACACCCTAGTGTTGGACTTGCGACACCCTAGTGTTCACATTCTAACACCCCAGTGTTCACCATGCAACACCCTAGGGTACACCTTAGGACACCCTAGTGTTGACCTTGCCAAACCTAATAATCGTCTACAATGCCCCCCCTAGTGTTCACCTTTAGGCAAACTAATGTTCTCCTTTCAACACCACAACATGGAATTTGCAATGCCCAATAGTTCATTTTGCGAAACCCTAGTGTTGACCTTTCGACAACCTAGTGTTGACCTTTTGCACCCTAGTGTTCACTTTACGACAACCCATTAGTCATCTTGTGTTCACCTTGAAGTGTTCACACTATGACACCCTAGTGTTCAAATTGCGACAGCCCGAGTGTCCCCTTACAGAGACTCTAGCCTTCACCAAGCAACACCCTAGAGTTCACATTCTAACATCGTAGTGTTCACCATGCAACACCCTAGGGTACACCTTATGACACCCTAGTGTTGACCTTGCCAAACATAATAAGGGTCTACAATGCCCCACCCTAGTGTTCACCTTTAGGCAAACTAATGTTCTCCTTACGACACCACAACAAGGAATTTGCAATGCCCAATAGTTCATCTTGCGACACCCTAGTGTTGACCTTTCGACACCCTAGTGTTGACCTTTTGCACCCTAGTGTTCACTTTGCGACAACCCAGTAGTCATCTTGTGTTCACCTTGAAGTGTTCACCCTATGACACCCGAGTGTTGAAATTGCGACAGCCCGAGTGTCGACTTACAGAGACTCTAGCCTTCACTAAGCAACACCCTAGTGTTGGACTTGCGACACCCTAGTGTTCACATTCTAACACCCTAGTGTTCACCATGCAACACCCTAGGGTACACCTTAGGACACCCTAGTGTTGACCTTGCCAAACCTAATAAGGGTCTACAATGCCCCACACTAGTTTTCACCTTTAGGCAAACTAATGTTCTCCTTACGACACGACAACATGGAATTTGCAATGCCCAATAGTTAATCTTGAGACACCCTAGTGTTGACCTTTCGACACCCTAGTGTTGACCTTGTGCACCCTAGTGTTCACATTGCGAAAACCCAGTAGTCATCTTGTGTTCACCTTGAAGTGTTCACCCTATGACACCCTAGTGTTGAAATTACGACAGCCCGAGTGTCCACTTAAAGAGACTCTAGCCTTCACCAAGCAACACCCTAGTGTTGGACTTGCGACACCCTAGTGTTCACATTCTAACACCCCAGTGTTCACCATGCAACACCCTAGGGTACACCTTAGGACACCCTAGTGTTGACCTTGCCAAACCTAATAAGCGTCTACAATGCCCCCCTAGTGTTCACCTTTAGGCAAACTAATGTTCTCCTTTCAACACCACAACATGGAATTTGCAATGCCCAATAGTTCATCTTGCGAAACCCTAGTGTTGACCTTTCGACAACCTAGTGTTGACCTTTTGCACCCTAGTGTTCACTTTACGACAACCCATTAGTCATCTTGTGTTCACCTTGAAGTGTTCACACTATGACACCCTAGTGTTCAAATTGCGACAGCCCGAGTGTCCCCTTACAGAGACTCTAGCCTTCACCAAGCAACACCCTAGAGTTCACATTCTAACATCGAAGTGTTCACCATGCAACACCCTAGGGTACACCTTAGGACACCCTAGTGTTGACCTTGCCAAACCTAATAAGCGTCTACAATGCCCCACCCTAGTGTTCACCTTTAGGCAAACTAATGTTCTCCTTACAACACCACAACATGGAATTTGGTATGCCCAATAGTTCATCTTGCGACACCCTAGTGTTGACCTTTCGACAACCTAGTGTTGACCATTTGCACCCTAGTGTTCAATTTGCGACAACCCATTAGTCATCTTGTGTTCACCTTGAAGTGTTCACCCTATGACACCCTAGTGTTGAAATTGCGACAGCCCGAGTGTCCACTTACAGAGACTCTAGCCTTCACCAAGCAACACCCTATAGTTCACATTCTAACACCGTAGTGTTCACCATGCAACACCCTAGGGTACACCTTTGGAGACCCAAGTTTTGACCTTGCCAAACCTAATAAGGGTCTACAATGCCCCACCCTAGTGTTCACCTTTAGGCAAACTAATGTTCTCCTTACGACACCACAACAAGGAATTTGCAATGCCCAATAGTTCATCTTGCGACACCCTAGTGTTGACCTTTCAACATCCTAGTGTTGACCTTTCGCACCCTAGCGTTCACTTCGCGACAACCCAGTGGTCATGTAGGGTTCACCTTGAAGTGTTCACCCTATGACACCCTAGTGTTGAAATAGCGACAGCCCGAGTGTCCACTTACAGAGACTCTAGCCTTCACCAAGCAACTCCCTAGAGTTCACATTCTAACACCGTAGTGTTCACCATGCAACACCCTAGGGTACACCTTAGGACACCCTAGTGTTGACCTTGCCAAACCTAATAAGGGTCTTCAATGCCCCACCCTAGTGTTCACCTTTAGGAAAATTAATGTTCTCCTAACGACACCACAACATGGAATTTGCAATTTCCAATAGTTCATCTTCCGACCCCCTAGTGTTGACCTTTCGACACCGTAGTGTTGACATTTTGCACCCTAGTGTTCACTTTGCGACAACCCAGTAGTCATCTTGTGTTCAACTTAAAGTGTTGACCCTATGACACCCGAGTGTTAAAATTGCGACAGCCCGAGTGTCCACTTACAGAGACTCTAGCCATCACCAAGCAACACCCTAGAGTTCACATTCTAACACCGTAGTGTTCACCATGCAACACCCTAGGGTACACCTTATGACACCCTAGTGTTGACCTTGCCAAACATAATAAGGGTCTACAATGCCCCACCCTAGTGTTCACCTTTAGGCAAACTAATGTTCTCCTTACGACACCACAACAAGGAATTTGCAATGCCCAATAGTTCATCTTGCGACACCCTAGTGTTGACTTTTCGACACCCTAGTGTTTACCTTTTGCACCCTAGTGTTCACTTTGCGACAACCCAGGAGTCATCTTGTATTCACCTTGAAGTGTTCACCCTATGACACCCTAGTGTTGAAATTGCGACAGCCCGAGTGTCCACTTAAAGAGACTCTAGCCTTCACCAAGCAACACCCTAGTGATGGACTTGCGACACCCTAGTGTTCACATTCTAACACCCCAGCGTTCACTATGCAACACCCTAGGGTACACCTTAGGACACCCTAGTGTTGACCTTGCCAAACCTAATAAGCGTCTACAATGCCCCCCCTAGTGTTCACCTTTAGGCAAACTAATGTTCTCCTTTCAACACCACAACATGGAATTTGCAATGCCCAATAGTTCATCTTGCGAAACCCTAGTGTTGACCTTTCGACAACCTAGTGTTGACCTTTTGCACCCTAGTGTTCACTTTACGACAACCCATTAGTCATCTTGTGTTCACCTTGAAGTGTTCACACTATGACACCCTAGTGTTCAAATTGCGACAGCCCGAGTGTCCCCTTACAGAGACTCTAGCCTTCACCAAGCAACACCCTAGAGTTCACATTCTAACATCGAAGTGTTCACCATGCAACACCCTAGGGTACACCTTAGGACACCCTAGTGTTGACCTTGCCAAACCTAATAAGCGTCTACAATGCCCCACCCTAGTGTTCACCTTTAGGCAAACTAATGTTCTCCTTACAACACCACAACATGGAATTTGGTATGCCCAATAGTTCATCTTGCGACACCCTAGTGTTGACCTTTCGACAACCTAGTGTTGACCATTTGCACCCTAGTGTTCAATTTGCGACAACCCATTAGTCATCTTGTGTTCACCTTGAAGTGTTCACCCTATGACACCCTACTGTTGAAATTGCGACAGCCCGAGTGTCCACTTACAGAGACTCTAGCCTTCACCAAGCAACACCCTATAGTTCACATTCTAACACCGTAGTGTTCACCATGCAACACCCTAGGGTACACCTTTGGAGACCCAAGTTTTGACCTTGCCAAACCTAATAAGGGTCTACAATGCCCCACCTTAGTGTTCACCTTTAGGCAAACTAATGTTCTCCTTACGACACCACAACAAGGAATTTGCAATGCCCAATAGTTCATCTTGCGACACCCTAGTGTTGACCTTTCAACATCCTAGTGTTGACCTTTCGCACCCTAGCGTTCACTTCGCGACAACCCAGTGGTCATGTAGGGTTCACCTTGAAGTGTTCACCCTATGACACCCTAGTGTTGAAATAGCGACAGCCCGAGTGTCCACTTACAGAGACTCTAGCCTTCACCAAGCAACTCCCTAGAGTTCACATTCTAACACCGTAGTGTTCACCATGCAACACCCTAGGGTACGGCTTAGGACACCCTAGTGTTGACCTTTTGCACCCTAGTGTTCACTTTGCGACAACCCAGTAGTCATCTTGTGTTCACCTTGAAGTGTTCACCCTATGACACCCGAGTGTTGAAATTGCGACAGCCCGAGTGTCGACTTACAGAGACTCTAGCCTTCACTAAGCAACACCCTAGTGTTGGACTTAGGACACCCTAGTGTTCACATTCTTACACCCTAGTGTTCACCATGCAACACCCTAGGGTACACCTTAGGACACCCTAGTGTTGACCTTGCCAAACCTAATAAGGGTCTACAATGCCCCACACTAGTTTTCACCTTTAGGCAAACTAATGTTCTCCTTACGACACGACAACATGGAATTTGCAATGCCCAATAGTTAATCTTGAGACACCCTAGTGTTGACCTTTCGACACCCTAGTGCTGACCTTGTGCACCCTAGTGTTCACTTTGCGACAACCCAGTAGTCATCTTGTGTTCACCTTGAAGTGTTCACCCTATGACACCCTAGTGTTGAAATTACGACAGCCCGAGTGTCCACTTAAAGAGACTCTAGCCTTCACAAAGCAACACCCTAGTGTTGGACTTGCGACACCCTAGTGTTCACATTCTAACACCCCAGTGTTCACCATGCAACACCCTAGGGTACACCATAGGACACCTTAGTGTTGACCTTGCCAAACCTAATAAGCGTCTACAATGCCCCCCCTAGTGTTCACCTTTAGGCAAACTAATGTTCTCCTTTCAACACCACAACATGGAATTTGTAATGCCCAATAGTTCATCTTGCGAAACCCTAGTGTTGACCTTTCGACAACTTAGTGTTGACCTTTTGGACCCTAGTGTTCACTTTACGACAACCCATTAGCCATCTTGTGTTCACCTTGAAGTGTTCACACTATGACACCCTAGTGTTCAAATTGCGACAGCCCGAGTGTCCCCTTACAGAGACTCTAGCCTTCACTAAGCAACACCCTAGTGTTGGACTTGCGACACCCTAGTGTTCACATTCTAACACCCTAGTGTTCACCATCCAACTCCCTAGGGTAAACCTTAGGACACCCTAGTGTTGACCTTGCCAAACCTAATAAGGGTCTACAACGCCCCACCCTAGTGTTCACCTTTAGGCAAACTAATGTTCTCCTTTCAACACCACAACATGGAATTTGCAATGCCCAATAGTTCATCTTGCGAAATCCTAGTGTTGACCTTTCGACACCCTAGTGTTGACCTTTTGCACCCTAGTGTTCACTTTGCGACAACCCAGTAGTCATCTTGTGTTCACCTTGAAGTGTTCACCCTATGACACCCGAGTGTTGAAATTGCGACAGCCCGAGTGTCCACTTACAGAGACTCTAGCCTTCACCAAGCAACACCCTAGTGTTCACATTCTAACACCGTAGTGTTCACCATGCAACACCCTAGGGTACACCTTATGACACCCTAGTGTTGACCTTGCCAAACCTAATAAGGGTCTACAATGCCCCACCCTAGTGTTCACCTTTAGGCAAACTAATGTTCTCCTTACGACACCACAACAAGGAATTTGCAATGCCCAATAGTTCATCTTACGACACCCTAGTGTTGACCTTTCGACACCCTAGTGTTGACCTTTTGCACCCTAGTGTTCACTTTGCGACAACCCAGTAGTCATCTTGTGTTCACCTTGAAGTGTTCACCCTATGACACCCGAGTGTTGAAATTGCGACAGCCCGAGTGTCGACTTACAGAGACTCTAGCCTTCACTAAGCAACACCCTAGTGTTGGACTTGCGACACCCTAGTGTTCACATTCTAACACCCTAGTGTTCACCATGCAACACCCTAGGGTACACATTAGGACACCCTAGTGTTGACCTTGCCAAACCTAATAAGGGTCTACAATGCCCCACACTAGTTTTCACCTTTAGGCAAACTAATGTTCTCCTTACGACACGACAACATGGAATTTGCAATGCCCAATAGTTAATCTTGAGACACCCTAGTGTTGACCTTTCGACACCCTAGTGTTGACCTTGTGCACCCTAGTGTTCACTTTGCGACAACCCAGTAGTCATCTTGTGTTCACCTTGAAGTGTTCACCCTATGACACCCTAGTGTTGAAATTACGACAGCCCGAGTGTCCACTTAAAGAGACTCTAGCCTTCACAAAGCAACACCCTAGTGTTGGACTTGCGACACCCTAGTGTTCACATTCTAACACCCCAGTGTTCACCATGCAAGACCCTAGGGTACACCTTAGGACACCCTAGTGTTGACCTTGCCAAACCTAATAAGCGTCTACAATGCCCCCCCTAGTGTTCACCTTTAGGCAAACTAATGTTCTCCTTTCAACACCACAACATGGAATTTGCAATGCCCAATAGTTCATCTTGCGAAACCCTAGTGTTGACCTTTCGACAACCTAGTGTTGACCTTTTGCACCCTAGTGTTCACTTTACGACAACCCATTAGTCATCTTGTGTTCACCTTGAAGTGTTCACACTATGACACCCTAGTGTTCAAATTGCGACAGCCCGAGTGTCCCCTTACAGAGACTCTAGCCTTCACCAAGCAACACCCTAGAGTTCACATTCTAACATCATAGTGTTCACCATGCAACACCCTAGGGTACACCTTAGGACACCCTAGTGTTGACCTTGCCAAACCAAATAAGCGTCTACAATGCCCCACCCTAGTGTTCACCTTTAGGCAAACTAATGTTCTCCTTACAACACCACAACATGGAATTTGCTATGCCCAATAGTTCATCTTGCGACACCCTAGTGTTGACCTTTCGACAACCTAGTGTTGACCATTTGCACCCTAGTGTTCAATTTGCGACAACCCATTAGTCATCTTGTGTTCACCTTGAAGTGTTCACCCTATGACACCCTAGTGTTGAAATTGCGACAGCCCGAGTGTCGACTTACAGAGACTCTAGCCTTCACTAAGCAACACCCTAGTGTTGGACTTGCGACACCCTAGTGTTCACATTCTAACACCCTAGTGTTCACCATGCAACACCCTAGGGTACACCTTAGGACACCCTTGTGTTGACCTTGCCAAACCTAATAAGGGTCTACAATGCCCCACCCTAGTGTTCACCTTTAGGCAAACTAATGTTCTCCTTACGACACCACAACAAGGAATTTGCAATGCCCAATAGTTCATCTTACGACACCCTAGTGTTGACCTTTCGACACCCTAGTGTTGACCTTTTGCACCCTAGTGTTCACTTTGCGACAACCCAGTAGTCATCTTGTGTTCACCTTGAAGTGTTCACCCTATGACACCCGAGTGTTGAAATTGCGACAGCCCGAGTGTCGACTTACAGAGACTCTAGCCTTCACTAAGCAACACCCTAGTGTTGGACTTGCGACACCCTAGTGTTCACATTCTAACACCCTAGTGTTCACCATGCAACACCCTAGGGTACACCTTAGGACACCCTAGTGTTGACCTTGCCAAACCTAATAAGGGTCTACAATGCCCCACACTAGTTTTCACCTTTAGGCAAACTAATGTTCTCCTTACGACACGACAACATGGAATTTGCAATGCCCAATAGTTAATCTTGAGACACCCTTGTGTTGACCTTTCGACACCCTAGTGTTGACCTTGTGCACCCTAGTGTTCACTTTGCGACAACCCAGTAGTCATCTTGTGTTCACCTTGAAGTGTTCACCCTATGACACCCTAGTGTTGAAATTACGACAGCCCGAGTGTCCACTTAAAGAGACTCTAGCCTTCACAAAGCAACACCCTAGTGTTGGACTTGCGACACCCTAGTGTTCACATTCTAACACCCCAGTGTTCACCATGCAACACCCTAGGGTACACCTTAGGACACCCTAGTGTTGACCTTGCCAAACCTAATAAGCGTCTACAATGCCCCCCCTAGTGTTCACCTTTAGGCAAACTAATGTTCTCCTTTCAACACCACAACATGGAATTTGCAATGCCCAATAGTTCATCTTGCGAAATCCTAGTGTTGACCTTTCGACAACCTAGTGTTGACCTTTTGCACCCTAGTGTTCACTTTACGACAACCCATTAGTCATCTTGTGTTCACCTTGAAGTGTTCACACTATGACACCCTAGTGTTCAAATTGCGACAGCCCGAGTGTCCCCTTACAGAGACTCTAGCCTTCACCAAGCAACACCCTAGAGTTCACATTCTAACATCATAGTGTTCACTATGCAACACCCTAGGGTACACCTTAGGACACCCTAGTGTTGACCTTGCCAAACCAAAAAAGCGTCTACAATGCCCCACCCTAGTGTTCACCTTTAGGCAAACTAATGTTCTCCTTACAACACCACAACATGGAATTTGCTATGCCCAATAGTTCATCTTGCGACACCCTAGTGTTGACCTTTCGACAACCTAGTGTTGACCATTTGCACCCTAGTGTTCAATTTGCGACAACACATTAGTCATCTTGTGTTCACCTTGAAGTGTTCACCCTATGACACCCTAGTGTTGAAATTGCGACAGCCCGAGTGTCCACTTACAGAGACTCTAGCCTTCACCAAGCAACACCCTAGAGTTCACATTCTAACACCGTAGTGTTCACCATGCAACACCCTAGGGTACACCTTTGGAGACCCAAGTGTTGACCTTGCCAAACCTAATAAGGGTCTACAATGCCCCACCCTAGTGTTCACCTTTAGGAAAACTAATGTTCTCCTAACGACACCACAACATGGAATTTGCAATTTCCAATAGTTCATCTTCCGACACCCTAGTGTTGACCTTTCGACACCCGTAGTGTTGACCTTTTGCACCCTAGTGTTCACTTTGCGACAACCCAGTAGTCATCTTGTGTTCAACTTGAAGTGTTGACCCTATGACACCCGAGTGTTGAAATTGCGACAGCCCGAGTGTCCACTTACAGAGATTCTAACCTTCACCAAGCAACACCCTAGAGTTCACAATCTAACACCGTAGTGTTCACCATGCAACACCCTAGGGTACACCTTAGGACACCCTAGTGTAGACCTTGCCAAACCTAATAAGCGTCTACAATGCCCCACCCTAGTGTTCACCTTTAGGAAAACTAATGTTCTCCTTACAACACCACAACATGGAATTTGCTATGCCCAATAGTTCATCTTGCGACACCCTAGTGTTGACCTTTCGACAACCTAGTGTTGACCTTTTGCACCCTAGTGTTCACTTTGCGACAACCCATTAGTCATCTTGTGTTCACCTTGAAGTGTTCACCCTATGACACCCTAGTGTTGAAATTGCGATAGCCCGATTGTCCACTTAATGAGACTCTAGCATTCACCAAGCAACACCCTAGAGTTCACATTCTAACACCGTAGTGTTCACCATGCAACACCCTAGGGTACACCTTAGGACACCCTAGTGTAGACCTTGCCAAACCTAATAAGCGTCTACAATGCCCCACCCTAGTGTTCACCTTTAGGAAAACTAATGTTCTCCTTACAACACCACAACATGGAATTTGCTATGCCCAATAGTTCATCTTGCGACACCCTAGTGTTGACCTTTCGACAACCTAGTGTTGACCATTTGCACCCTAGTGTTCAATTTGCGACAACACATTAGTCATCTTGTGTTCACCTTGAAGTGTTCACCCTATGACACCCTAGTGTTGAAATTGCGACAGCCCGAGTGTCCACTTACAGAGACTCTAGCCTTCACCAAGCAACACCCTAGAGTTCACATTCTAACACCGTAGTGTTCACCATGCAACACCCTAGGGTACACCTTTGGAGACCCAAGTGTTGACCTTGCCAAACCTAATAAGGGTCTACAATGCCCCACCCTAGTGTTCACCTTTAGGAAAACTAATGTTCTCCTAACGACACCACAACATGGAATTTGCAATTTCCAATAGTTCATCTTCCGACACCCTAGTGTTGACCTTTCGACACCCGTAGTGTTGACCTTTTGCACCCTAGTGTTCACTTTGCGACAACCCAGTAGTCATCTTGTGTTCAACTTGAAGTGTTGACCCTATGACACCCGAGTGTTGAAATTGCGACAGCCCGAGTGTCCACTTACAGAGATTCTAACCTTCACCAAGCAACACCCTAGAGTTCACAATCTAACACCGTAGTGTTCACCATGCAACACCCTAGGGTACACCTTAGGACACCCTAGTGTAGACCTTGCCAAACCTAATAAGCGTCTACAATGCCCCACCCTAGTGTTCACCTTTAGGAAAACTAATGTTCTCCTTACAACACCACAACATGGAATTTGCTATGCCCAATAGTTCATCTTGCGACACCCTAGTGTTGACCTTTCGACAACCTAGTGTTGACCTTTTGCACCCTAGTGTTCACTTTGCGACAACCCATTAGTCATCTTGTGTTCACCTTGAAGTGTTCACCCTATGACACCCTAGTGTTGAAATTGCGATAGCCCGATTGTCCACTTAATGAGACTCTAGCATTCACCAAGCAACACCCTAGAGTTCACATTCTAACACCGTAGTGTTCACCATGCAACACCCTAGGGTACACCTTATGACACCCTAGTTTTGACCTTGCCAAACCTAATAAGGATCTACAATGCCCCACCCTAGTGTTCAACTTTAGGCAAACCAATGTTCTCCTTACGACACCAGAACAAGGAATTTTCAATGCCCAATAGTTCATCTTGCGACACCATAGTGTTGACCTTTCCACACCCTAGTGTTGACCTTTTGCACCCTAGTGTTCACTTTGCGACAACCCAGTAGTCATCTTGTGTTCACCTTGAAGTGTTCACCCTATGACACCCGAGTGTTGAAATTGCGACAGCCCGAGTGTCGACTTACAGAGACTCTAGCCTTCACTAAGCAACACCCTAGTTTTGGACTTGCGACACCCTAGTGTTCACATTCTAACACCCTAGTGTTCACCATGCAACACCCTAGGGTACACCTTAGGACACCCTAGTGTTGACCTTGCCAAACCTAATAAGGGTCTACAATGCCCCACCCTAGTTTTCACCTTTAGGCAAACTAATGTTCTCCTTACGAACCCACAACATGGAATTTGCAATGCCCAATAGTTAATCTTGAGACACCCTAGTGTTGACCTTTCGACACCCTAGTGTTTACCTTGTGCACCCTAGTGTTCACTTTGCGACAACCCATTAGCCATCTTGGGTTCACCTTTAAGTGTTCACCCAATGACACCCTAGTGTTGAAATTGCGATAGCCCGAGTGTCCACTTACAGAGACTCTAGCCTTCACCAAGCAACACCCTAGTGTTGGACTTGCGACACCCTAGTGTTCACATTCTAACACCCTAGTGTTCACCATGCAACACCCTAGGGTACACCTTATGACACCCTAGTGTTGACCTTGCCAAACCTAATAAGGGTCTACAATGCCCCACACTAGTTTTCACCTTTAGGCAAACTAATGTTCTCCTAACGACACGACAACATGGAATTTGCAATGCCCAATAGTTAATCTTGAGACACCCTAGTGTTGACCTTTCGACACCCTAGTGTTGACCTTTTGCACCCTAGTGTTCACTTTGCGACAACCCAGTAGTCATCTTGTGTTCACCTTGAAGTGTTCACCCTATGACACCCGAGTGTTGAAATTGCGACAGCCCGAGTGTCCACTTACAGAGACTCTAGCCTTCACTAAGCAACACCCTAGTGTTGGACTTGCGACACCCTAGTGTTCACATTCTAACACCGTAGTGTTCACCATGCAACACCCTAGGGTACACCTTATGACACCCTAGTGTTGACCTTGCCAAACATAATAAGGGTCTACAATGCCCCACCCTAGTGTTCACCTTTAGGCAAACTAATGTTCTACTTACGACACCACAACAAGGAATTTGCAATGCCCAATAGTTCATCTTGCGACACCCTAGTGTTGACCTTTCGACACCCTAGTGTTGACCTTTTGCACCCTAGTGTTCACTTTGCGACAACCCAGTAGTCATCTTGTGTTCACCTTGAAGTGTTCACCCTATGACACCGGAGTGTTGAAATTGCGACAGCCCGAGTGTGGACTTACAGAGACTCTAGCCTTCACTAAGCAACACCCTAGTGTTGGACTTGCGACACCCTAGTGTTCACATTCTAACACCCTAGTGTTCACCATGCAACACCCTAGGGTACACCTTAGGACACCCTAGTGTTGACCTTGCCAAACCTAATAAGGGTCTACAATGCCCCACACTAGATTTCACCTTTAGGCAAACTAATGTTCTCCTTACGACACGACAACATGGAATTTGCAATGCCCAATAGTTAATCTTGAGACACCCTAGTGTTGACCTTTCGACACCCTAGTGTTGACCTTGTGCACCCTAGTGTTCACTTTGCGACAACTCAGTAGTCATCTTGTGTTCACCTTGAAGTGTTCACCCTATGACACCCTAGTGTTGAAATTACGACAGCCCGTGTGTCCACTTAAAGAGACTCTAGCCTTCACCAAGCAACACCCTAGTGTTGGACTTGCGACACCCTAGTGTTCACATTCTAACACCCCAGTGTTCACCATGCAACACCCTAGGGTACACCTTAGGACACCCTAGTGTTGACCTTGCCAAACCTAATAATCGTCTACAATGCCCCCCCTAGTGTTCACCTTTAGGCAAACTAATGTTCTCCTTTCAACACCACAACATGGAATTTGCAATGCCCAATAGTTCATTTTGCGAAACCCTAGTGTTGACCTTTCGACAACCTAGTGTTGACCTTTTGCACCCTAGTGTTCACTTTACGACAACCCATTAGTCATCTTGTGTTCACCTTGAAGTGTTCACACTATGACACCCTAGTGTTCAAATTGCGACAGCCCGAGTGTCCCCTTACAGAGACTCTAGCCTTCACCAAGCAACACCCTAGAGTTCACATTCTAACATCGTAGTGTTCACCATGCAACACCCTAGGGTACACCTTATGACACCCTAGTGTTGACCTTGCCAAACATAATAAGGGTCTACAATGCCCCACCCTAGTGTTCACCTTTAGGCAAACTAATGTTCTCCTTACGACACCACAACAAGGAATTTGCAATGCCCAATAGTTCATCTTGCGACACCCTAGTGTTGACCTTTCGACACCCTAGTGTTGACCTTTTGCACCCTAGTGTTCACTTTGCGACAACCCAGTAGTCATCTTGTGTTCACCTTGAAGTGTTCACCCTATGACACCCGAGTGTTGAAATTGCGACAGCCCGAGTGTCGACTTACAGAGACTCTAGCCTTCACTAAGCAACACCCTTGTGTTGGACTTGCGACACCCTAGTGTTCACATTCTAACACCCTAGTGTTCACCATGCAACACCCTAGGGTACACCTTAGGACACCCTAGTGTTGACCTTGCCAAACCTAATAAGGGTCTACAATGCCCCACACTAGTTTTCACCTTTAGGCAAACTAATGTTCTCCTTACGACACGACAACATGGAATTTGCAATGCCCAATAGTTAATCTTGAGACACCCTAGTGTTGACCTTTCGACACCCTAGTGTTGACCTTGTGCACCCTAGTGTTCACATTGCGAAAACCCAGTAGTCATCTTGTGTTCACCTTGAAGTGTTCACCCTATGACACCCTAGTGTTGAAATTACGACAGCCCGAGTGTCCACTTAAAGAGACTCTAGCCTTCACCAAGCAACACCCTAGTGTTGGACTTGCGACACCCTAGTGTTCACATTCTAACACCCCAGTGTTCACCATGCAACACCCTAGGGTACACCTTAGGACACCCTAGTGTTGACCTTGCCAAACCTAATAAGCGTCTACAATGCCCCCCCTAGTGTTCACCTTTAGGCAAACTAATGTTCTCCTTTCAACACCACAACATGGAATTTGCAATGCCCAATAGTTCATCTTGCGAAACCCTAGTGTTGACCTTTCGACAACCTAGTGTTGACCTTTTGCACCCTAGTGTTCACTTTACGACAACCCATTAGTCATCTTGTGTTCACCTTGAAGTGTTCACACTATGACACCCTAGTGTTCAAATTGCGACAGCCCGAGTGTCCCCTTACAGAGACTCTAGCCTTCACCAAGTAACACCCTAGAGTTCACATTCTAACATCGAAGTGTTCACCATGCAACACCCTAGGGTACACCTTAGGACACCCTAGTGTTGACCTTGCCAAACCTAATAAGCGTCTACAATGCCCCCCCTAGTGTTCACCTTTAGGCAAACTAATGTTCTCCTTTCAACACCACAACATGGAATTTGCAATGCCCAATAGTTCATCTTGCGAAATCCTAGTGTTGACCTTTCGACAACCTAGTGTTGACCTTTTGCACCCTAGTGTTCACTTTACGACAACCCATTAGTCATCTTGTGTTCACCTTGAAGTGTTCACACTATGACACCCTAGTGTTCAAATTGCGACAGCCCGAGTGTCCCCTTACAGAGACTCTAGCCTTCACCAAGCAACACCCTAGAGTTCACATTCTAACATCATAGTGTTCACTATGCAACACCCTAGGGTACACCTTAGGACACCCTAGTGTTGACCTTGCCAAACCAAAAAAGCGTCTACAATGCCCCACCCTAGTGTTCACCTTTAGGCAAACTAATGTTCTCCTTACAACACCACAACATGGAATTTGCTATGCCCAATAGTTCATCTTGCGACACCCTAGTGTTGACCTTTCGACAACCTAGTGTTGACCATTTGCACCCTAGTGTTCAATTTGCGACAACACATTAGTCATCTTGTGTTCACCTTGAAGTGTTCACCCTATGACACCCTAGTGTTGAAATTGCGACAGCCCGAGTGTCCACTTACAGAGACTCTAGCCTTCACCAAGCAACACCCTAGAGTTCACATTCTAACACCGTAGTGTTCACCATGCAACACCCTAGGGTACACCTTTGGAGACCCAAGTGTTGACCTTGCCAAACCTAATAAGGGTCTACAATGCCCCACCCTAGTGTTCACCTTTAGGAAAACTAATGTTCTCCTAACGACACCACAACATGGAATTTGCAATTTCCAATAGTTCATCTTCCGACACCCTAGTGTTGACCTTTCGACACCCGTAGTGTTGACCTTTTGCACCCTAGTGTTCACTTTGCGACAACCCAGTAGTCATCTTGTGTTCAACTTGAAGTGTTGACCCTATGACACCCGAGTGTTGAAATTGCGACAGCCCGAGTGTCCACTTACAGAGATTCTAACCTTCACCAAGCAACACCCTAGAGTTCACAATCTAACACCGTAGTGTTCACCATGCAACACCCTAGGGTACACCTTAGGACACCCTAGTGTAGACCTTGCCAAACCTAATAAGCGTCTACAATGCCCCACCCTAGTGTTCACCTTTAGGAAAACTAATGTTCTCCTTACAACACCACAACATGGAATTTGCTATGCCCAATAGTTCATCTTGCGACACCCTAGTGTTGACCTTTCGACAACCTAGTGTTGACCTTTTGCACCCTAGTGTTCACTTTGCGACAACCCATTAGTCATCTTGTGTTCACCTTGAAGTGTTCACCCTATGACACCCTAGTGTTGAAATTGCGATAGCCCGATTGTCCACTTAATGAGACTCTAGCATTCACCAAGCAACACCCTAGAGTTCACATTCTAACACCGTAGTGTTCACCATGCAACACCCTAGGGTACACCTTATGACACCCTAGTTTTGATCTTGCCAAACCTAATAAGGATCTACAATGCCCCACCCTAGTGTTCAACTTTAGGCAAACCAATGTTCTCCTTACGACACCAGAACAAGGAATTTTCAATGCCCAATAGTTCATCTTGCGACACCATAGTGTTGACCTTTCAACACCCTAGTGTTGACCTTTTGCACCCTAGTGTTCACTTTGCGACAACCCAGTAGTCATCTTGTGTTCACCTTGAAGTGTTCACCCTATGACACCCGAGTGTTGAAATTGCGACAGCCCGAGTGTCGACTTACAGAGACTCTAGCCTTCACTAAGCAACACCCTAGTTTTGGACTTGCGACACCCTAGTGTTCACATTCTAACACCCTAGTGTTCACCATGCAACACCCTAGGGTACACCTTAGGACACCCTAGTGTTGACCTTGCCAAACCTAATAAGGGTCTACAATGCCCCACCCTAGTTTTCACCTTTAGGCAAACTAATGTTCTCCTTACGAACCCACAACATGGAATTTGCAATGCCCAATAGTTAATCTTGAGACACCCTAGTGTTGACCTTTCGACACCCTAGTGTTTACCTTGTGCACCCTAGTGTTCACTTTGCGACAACCCATTAGCCATCTTGGGTTCACCTTTAAGTGTTCACCCAATGACACGCTAGTGTTGAAATTGCGACAGCCCGAGTGTCCACTTACAGAGACTCTAGCCTTCACCAAGCAACACCCTAGTGTTGGACTTGCGACACCCTAGTGTTCACATTCTAACACCCTAGTGTTCACCATGCAACACCCTAGGGTACACCTTATGACACCCTAGTGTTGACCTTGCCAAACCTAATAAGGGTCTACAATGCCCCACACTAGTTTTCACCTTTAGGCAAACTAATGTTCTCCTTACGACACGACAACATGGAATTTGCAATGCCCAATAGTTAATCTTGAGACACCCTAGTGTTGACCTTTCGACACCCTAGTGTTGACCTTTTGCACCCTAGTGTTCACTTTGCGACAACCCAGTAGTCATCTTGTGTTCACCTTGAAGTGTTCACCCTATGACACCCGAGTGTTGAAATTGCGACAACCCGAGTGTCCACTTACAGAGACTCTAGCCTTCACTAAGCAACACCCTAGTGTTGGACTTGCGACACCCTAGTGTTCACATTCTAACACCGTAGTGTTCACCATGCAACACCCTAGGGTACACCTTATGACACCCTAGTGTTGACCTTGCCAAACATAATAAGGGTCTACAATGCCCCACCCTAGTGTTCACCTTTAGGCAAACTAATGTTCTCCTTACGACACCACAACAAGGAATTTGCAATGCCCAATAGTTCATCTTGCGACACCCTAGTGTTGACCTTTCGACACCCTAGTGTTGACCTTTTGCACCCTAGTGTTCACTTTGCGACAACCCAGTAGTCATCTTGTGTTCACCTTGAAGTGTTCACCCTATGACACCCGAGTGTTGAAATTGCGACAGCCCGAGTGTCGACTTACAGAGACTCTAGCCTTCACTAAGCAACACCCTAGTGTTGGACTTGCGACACCCTAGTGTTCACATTCTAACACCCTAGTGTTCACCATGCAACACCCTAGGGTACACCTTAGGACACCCTAGTGTTGACCTTGCCAAACCTAATAAGGGTCTACAATGCCCCACACTAGATTTCACCTTTAGGCAAACTAATGTTTTCCTTACGACACGACAACATGGAATTTGCAATGCCCAATAGTTAATCTTGAGACACCCTAGTGTTGACCTTTCGACACCCTAGTGTTGACCTTGTGCACCCTAGTGTTCACTTTGCGACAACTCAGTAGTCATCTTGTGTTCACCTTGAAGTGTTCACCCTATGACACCCTAGTGTTGAAATTACGACAGCCCGTGTGTCCACTTAAAGAGACTCTAGCCTTCACCAAGCAACACCCTAGTGTTGGACTTGCGACACCCTAGTGTTCACATTCTAACACCCCAGTGTTCACCATGCAACACCCTAGGGTACACCTTAGGACACCCTAGTGTTGACCTTGCCAAACCTAATAATCGTCTACAATGCCCCCCCTAGTGTTCACCTTTAGGCAAACTAATGTTCTCCTTTCAACACCACAACATGGAATTTGCAATGCCCAATAGTTCATTTTGCGAAACCCTAGTGTTGACCTTTCGACAACCTAGTGTTGACCTTTTGCACCCTAGTGTTCACTTTACGACAACCCATTAGTCATCTTGTGTTCACCTTGAAGTGTTCACACTATGACACCCTAGTGTTCAAATTGCGACAGCCCGAGTGTCCCCTTACAGAGACTCTAGCCTTCACCAAGCAACACCCTAGAGTTCACATTCTAACATCGTAGTGTTCACCATGCAACACCCTAGGGTACACCTTATGACACCCTAGTGTTGACCTTGCCAAACATAATAAGGGTCTACAATGCCCCACCCTAGTGTTCACCTTTAGGCAAACTAATGTTCTCCTTACGACACCACAACAAGGAATTTGCAATGCCCAATAGTTCATCTTGCGACACCCTAGTGTTGACCTTTCGACACCCTAGTGTTGACCTTTTGCACCCTAGTGTTCACTTTGCGACAACCCAGTAGTCATCTTGTGTTCACCTTGAAGTGTT
The DNA here is from genome assembly GCA_037074515.1 of Mimosa bimucronata. NCBI lineage: Eukaryota > Viridiplantae > Streptophyta > Magnoliopsida > Fabales > Fabaceae > Mimosa > Mimosa bimucronata. Next base: position 11,396,815 of record CM073440.1, on the reverse strand, counting down.
CACCCTATGACACCCGAGTGTTGAAATTGCGACAGCCCGAGTGTCGACTTACAGAGACTCTAGCCTTCACTAAGCAACACCCTAGTGTTGGACTTGCGACACCCTAGTGTTCACATTCTAACACCCTAGTGTTCACCATGCAACACCCTAGGGTACACCTTAGGACACCCTAGTGTTGACCTTGCCAAACCTAATAAGGGTCTACAATGCCCCACACTAGTTTTCACCTTTAGGCAAACTAATGTTCTCCTTACGACACGACAACATGGAATTTGCAATGCCCAATAGTTAATCTTGAGACACCCTAGTGTTGACCTTTCGACACCCTAGTGTTGACCTTGTGCACCCTAGTGTTCACATTGCGAAAACCCAGTAGTCATCTTGTGTTCACCTTGAAGTGTTCACCCTATGACACCCTAGTGTTGAAATTACGACAGCCCGAGTGTCCACTTAAAGAGACTCTAGCCTTCACCAAGCAACACCCTAGTGTTGGACTTGCGACACCCTAGTGTTCACATTCTAACACCCCAGTGTTCACCATGCAACACCCTAGGGTACACCTTAGGACACCCTAGTGTTGACCTTGCCAAACCTAATAAGCGTCTACAATGCCCCCCTAGTGTTCACCTTTAGGCAAACTAATGTTCTCCTTTCAACACCACAACATGGAATTTGCAATGCCCAATAGTTCATCTTGCGAAACCCTAGTGTTGACCTTTCGACAACCTAGTGTTGACCTTTTGCACCCTAGTGTTCACTTTACGACAACCCATTAGTCATCTTGTGTTCACCTTGAAGTGTTCACACTATGACACCCTAGTGTTCAAATTGCGACAGCCCGAGTGTCCCCTTACAGAGACTCTAGCCTTCACCAAGCAACACCCTAGAGTTCACATTCTAACATCGAAGTGTTCACCATGCAACACCCTAGGGTACACCTTAGGACACCCTAGTGTTGACCTTGCCAAACCTAATAAGCGTCTACAATGCCCCACCCTAGTGTTCACCTTTAGGCAAACTAATGTTCTCCTTACAACACCACAACATGGAATTTGGTATGCCCAATAGTTCATCTTGCGACACCCTAGTGTTGACCTTTCGACAACCTAGTGTTGACCATTTGCACCCTAGTGTTCAATTTGCGACAACCCATTAGTCATCTTGTGTTCACCTTGAAGTGTTCACCCTATGACACCCTAGTGTTGAAATTGCGACAGCCCGAGTGTCCACTTACAGAGACTCTAGCCTTCACCAAGCAACACCCTATAGTTCACATTCTAACACCGTAGTGTTCACCATGCAACACCCTAGGGTACACCTTTGGAGACCCAAGTTTTGACCTTGCCAAACCTAATAAGGGTCTACAATGCCCCACCCTAGTGTTCACCTTTAGGCAAACTAATGTTCTCCTTACGACACCACAACAAGGAATTTGCAATGCCCAATAGTTCATCTTGCGACACCCTAGTGTTGACCTTTCAACATCCTAGTGTTGACCTTTCGCACCCTAGCGTTCACTTCGCGACAACCCAGTGGTCATGTAGGGTTCACCTTGAAGTGTTCACCCTATGACACCCTAGTGTTGAAATAGCGACAGCCCGAGTGTCCACTTACAGAGACTCTAGCCTTCACCAAGCAACTCCCTAGAGTTCACATTCTAACACCGTAGTGTTCACCATGCAACACCCTAGGGTACACCTTAGGACACCCTAGTGTTGACCTTGCCAAACCTAATAAGGGTCTTCAATGCCCCACCCTAGTGTTCACCTTTAGGAAAATTAATGTTCTCCTAACGACACCACAACATGGAATTTGCAATTTCCAATAGTTCATCTTCCGACCCCCTAGTGTTGACCTTTCGACACCGTAGTGTTGACATTTTGCACCCTAGTGTTCACTTTGCGACAACCCAGTAGTCATCTTGTGTTCAACTTAAAGTGTTGACCCTATGACACCCGAGTGTTAAAATTGCGACAGCCCGAGTGTCCACTTACAGAGACTCTAGCCATCACCAAGCAACACCCTAGAGTTCACATTCTAACACCGTAGTGTTCACCATGCAACACCCTAGGGTACACCTTATGACACCCTAGTGTTGACCTTGCCAAACATAATAAGGGTCTACAATGCCCCACCCTAGTGTTCACCTTTAGGCAAACTAATGTTCTCCTTACGACACCACAACAAGGAATTTGCAATGCCCAATAGTTCATCTTGCGACACCCTAGTGTTGACTTTTCGACACCCTAGTGTTTACCTTTTGCACCCTAGTGTTCACTTTGCGACAACCCAGGAGTCATCTTGTATTCACCTTGAAGTGTTCACCCTATGACACCCTAGTGTTGAAATTGCGACAGCCCGAGTGTCCACTTAAAGAGACTCTAGCCTTCACCAAGCAACACCCTAGTGATGGACTTGCGACACCCTAGTGTTCACATTCTAACACCCCAGTGTTCACCATGCAACACCCTAGGGTACACCTTAGGACACCCTAGTGTTGACCTTGCCAAACCTAATAAGCGTCTACAATGCCCCCCCCTAGTGTTCACCTTTAGGCAAACTAATGTTCTCCTTTCAACACCACAACATGGAATTTGCAATGCCCAATAGTTCATCTTGCGAAACCCTAGTGTTGACCTTTCGACAACCTAGTGTTGACCTTTTGCACCCTAGTGTTCACTTTACGACAACCCATTAGTCATCTTGTGTTCACCTTGAAGTGTTCACACTATGACACCCTAGTGTTCAAATTGCGACAGCCCGAGTGTCCCCTTACAGAGACTCCAGCCTTCACCAAGCAACACCCTAGAGTTCACATTCTAACATCGAAGTGTTCACCATGCAACACCCTAGGGTACACCTTAGGACACCCTAGTGTTGACCTTGCCAAACCTAATAAGCGTCTACAATGCCCCACCCTAGTGTTCACCTTTAGGCAAACTAATGTTCTCCTTACAACACCACAACATGGAATTTGGTATGCCCAATAGTTCATCTTGCGACACCCTAGTGTTGACCTTTCGACAACCTAGTGTTGACCATTTGCACCCTAGTGTTCAATTTGCGACAACCCATTAGTCATCTTGTGTTCACCTTGAAGTGTTCACCCTATGACACCCTACTGTTGAAATTGCGACAGCCCGAGTGTCCACTTACAGAGACTCTAGCCTTCACCAAGCAACACCCTATAGTTCACATTCTAACACCGTAGTGTTCACCATGCAACACCCTAGGGTACACCTTTGGAGACCCAAGTTTTGACCTTGCCAAACCTAATAAGGGTCTACAATGCCCCACCTTAGTGTTCACCTTTAGGCAAACTAATGTTCTCCTTACGACACCACAACAAGGAATTTGCAATGCCCAATAGTTCATCTTGCGACACCCTAGTGTTGACCTTTCAACATCCTAGTGTTGACCTTTCGCACCCTAGCGTTCACTTCGCGACAACCCAGTGGTCATGTAGGGTTCACCTTGAAGTGTTCACCCTATGACACCCTAGTGTTGAAATAGCGACAGCCCGAGTGTCCACTTACAGAGACTCTAGCCTTCACCAAGCAACTCCCTAGAGTTCACATTCTAACACCGTAGTGTTCACCATGCAACACCCTAGGGTACGGCTTAGGACACCCTAGTGTTGACCTTGCCAAACCTAATAAGGGTCTTCAATGCCCCACCCTAGTGTTCACCTTTAGGAAAATTAATGTTCTCCTAACGACACCACAACATGGAATTTGCAATTTCCAATAGTTCATCTTCCGACCCCCTAGTGTTGACCTTTCGACACCGTAGTGTTGACATTTTGCACCCTAGTGTTCACTTTGCGACAACCCAGTAGTCATCTTGTGTTCAACTTGAAGTGTTGACCCTATGACACCCGAGTGTTAAAATTGCGACAGCCCGAGTGTCCACTTACAGAGACTCTAGCCATCACCAAGCAACACCCTAGAGTTCACATTCTAACACCGTAGTGTTCACCATGCAACACCCTAGGGTACACCTTAGGACACCCTAGTGTAGACCTTGCCAAACCTAATAAGCGTCTACAATGCCCCACCCTAGTGTTCACCTTTAGGCAAACTAATGTTCTCCTTACAACACCACAACATGGAATTTGCTATGCCCAATAGTTCATCTTGCGACATCCTAGTGTTGACCTTTCGACAACCTAGTGTTGACCTTTTGCACCCTAGTGTTCACTTTGCGACAACCCATTAGTCATCTTGTGTTCACCTTGAAGTGTTCACCCTATGACACCCTAGTGTTGAAATTGCGACAGCCCGAGTGTCCACTTAATGAGACTCTAGCCTTCACCAAGCAACACCCTAGAGTTCACATTCTAACACCGTAGTGTTCACCATGCAACACCCTAGGGTACACCTTTGGAGACCCAAGTGTTGACCTTGCGAAACCTAATAAGGGTCTACAATGCCCCACCCTAGTGTTCACCTTTAGGCAAACTAATGTTCTCCTTACGACACCACAACAAGGAATTTGCAATGCCCAATAGTTCATCTTGCGACACCCTAGTGTTGACCTTTCGACACCCTAGTGTTGACCTTTTGCACCCTAGTGTTCACTTTGCGACAACCCAGTAGTCATCTTGTGTTCACCTTGAAGTGTTCACCCTATGACACCCGAGTGTTGAAATTGCGACAGCCCGAGTGTCCACTTACAGAGACTCTAGCCTTCACTAAGCAACACCCTAGTGTTGGACTTGCGACACCCTAGTGTTCACATTCTAACACCCTAGTGTTCACCATGCAACACCCTAGGGTACGCCTTAGGACACCCTAGTGTTGACCTTGCCAAACCTAATAAGGGTCTACAATGCCCCACCCTAGTTTTCACCTTTAGGCAAACTAGTGTTCTCCTTACGACACTACAACACGGAATTTGCATTGCCCAATAGTTAATCTTGAGACACCCTAGTGTTGACCTTGTGCACCCTAGTGTTCACTTTGCGACAACCCATTAGTCATCTTGGGTTCACCTTGAAGTGTTCACCCAATGACACCCTAGTGTTGAAATTGCGACAGCCCGAGTGTCCACTTACAGAGACTCCAGCCTTCACCAAGCAACACCCTAGTGTTCACATTCTAACACCGTAGTGTTCACCATGCAACACCCTAGGGTACACCTTATGACACCCTAGTGTTGACCTTGCCAAACCTAATAAGGGTCTACAATGCCCCACCCTAGTGTTCACCTTTAGGCAAACTAATGTTCTCCTTACGACACCACAACAAGGAATTTGCAATGCCCAATAGTTCATCTTGCGACACCCTAGTGTTGACCTTTCGACACCCTAGTGTTGACCTTTTGCACCCTAGTGTTCACTTTGCGACAACCCAGTAGTCATCTTGTGTTCACCTTGAAGTGTTCACCCTATGACACCCGAGTGTTGAAATTGCGACAGCCCGAGTGTCGACTTACAGAGACTCTAGCCTTCACTAAGCAACACCCTAGTGTTGGACTTGCGACACCCTAGTGTTCACATTCTAACACCCTAGTGTTCACCATGCAACACCCTAGGGTACACCTTAGGACACCCTAGTGTTGACCTTGCCAAACCTAATAAGGGTCTACAATGCCCCACCCTAGTTTTCACCTTTAGGCAAACTAATGTTCTCCTTACGACACGACAACATGGAATTTGCAATGCCCAATAGTTAGTCTTGAGACACCCTAGTGTTGAACTTTCGAAACCCTTGTGTTGACCTTTTGCACCCTAGTGTGCACTTTGAAACAACCAAGTAGTCATCTTTTGTTCACCTAGAAGTGTTCACCCTATGACACCCTAGTGTTGAAATTGCGACAGCCCGAGTGTCCACTTACAGAGACTCCAGCCTTCACCAAGCAACACCCTAGTGTTCACATTCTAACACCGTAGTGTTCACCATGCAACACCCTAGGGTACACCTTATGACACCCTAGTGTTGACCTTGCCAAACCTAATAAGGGTCTACAATGCCCCACCCTAGTGTTCACCTTTAGGCAAACTAATGTTCTCCTTACAACACCACAACATGGAATTTGCAATGCCCAATAGTTCATCTGGCGACACCCTAGTGTTGACCTTTCGACACCCTTGTGTTGACCTTTTGCACCCTAGTGTTCACTTTGCGACAACCCATTAGTCATCTTGGGTTCACCTTTAAGTGTTCACACTATGACACCATAGTGTTCAAATTGCGACAGCCCGAGTGTCCCCTTACAGAGACTCTAGCCTTCACCAAGCAACACCCTAGAGTTCACATTCTAAGAGCGTAGTGTTCACCATGCAACACCCTAGGGTACACCTTAGGACACCCTAGTGTTGACCTTGCCAAACCTAATAAGCGTCTACATAGGCCCACCCTAGTGTTCACCTTTAGGCATACTAATGTTCTCCTTACAACACCACAACATGGAATTTGCAATGCCCAATAGTTCATCTTGCGACACCCTAGTGTTGACCTTTCGACACCCTAGTGTTGACCTTTTGTACCCTAGTGTTCACTTTGCGACAACCCATTAGTCATCTTGGGTTCACCTTGAAGTGTTCACCCAATGAAACCCTAGTGTTTAAATTGCGACAGCCCGAGTGTCCACTTACAGAGACTCTAGCCTTCACCAAGCAACACCCTAGTGTTCACATTCTAACACCGTAGTGTTCACCATGCAACACCCTAGGGTACACCTTAGGACACCCTAGTGTTGACCTTGCCAAACCTAATAAGGGTCTACAATGCCCCACCCTAGTGTTCACCTTTAGGCAAACTAATGTTCTCCTTACAACACCACAACATGGAATGTGCATTGCCCAATAGTTCATCTTGCGACATCCTAGTGTTGACCTTTCGACACCCTAGTGTTGACCTTTTGCACCCTAGTGTGCACTTTGAAACAACCAAGTAGTCATCTTTTGTTCACCTAGAAGTGTTCACCCTATGACACCCTAGTGTTGAAATTGCGACAGCCCGAGTGTCCACTTACAGAGACTCCAGCCTTCACCAAGCAACACCCTAGTGTTCACATTCTAACACCGTAGTGTTCACCATGCAACACCCTAGGGTACACCTTATGACACCCTAGTGTTGACCTTGCCAAACCTAATAAGGGTCTACAATGCCCCACCCTAGTGTTCACCTTTAGGCAAACTAATGTTCTCCTTACAACACCACAACATGGAATTTGCAATGCCCAATAGTTCATCTGGCGACACCCTAGTGTTGACCTTTCGACACCCTTGTGTTGACCTTTTGCACCCTAGTGTTCACTTTGCGACAACCCATTAGTCATCTTGGGTTCACCTTTAAGTGTTCACACTATGACACCCTAGTGTTCAAATTGCGACAGCCCGAGTGTCCCCTTACAGAGACTCTAGCCTTCACCAAGCAACACCCTAGAGTTCACATTCTAAGAGCGTAGTGTTCACCATGCAACACCCTAGGGTACACCTTAGGACACCCTAGTGTTGACCTTGCCAAACCTAATAAGCGTCTACATAGGCCCACCCTAGTGTTCACCTTTAGGCATACTAATGTTCTCCTTACAACACCACAACATGGAATTTGCAATGCCCAATAGTTCATCTTGCGACACCCTAGTGTTGACCTTTCGACACCCTAGTGTTGACCTTTTGTACCCTAGTGTTCACTTTGCGACAACCCATTAGTCATCTTGGGTTCACCTTGAAGTGTTCACCCAATGAAACCCTAGTGTTTAAATTGCGACAGCCCGAGTGTCCACTTACAGAGACTCTAGCCTTCACCAAGCAACACCCTAGTGTTCACATTCTAACACCGTAGTGTTCACCATGCAACACCCTAGGGTACACCTTAGGACACCCTAGTGTTGACCTTGCCAAACCTAATAAGGGTCTACAATGCCCCACCCTAGTGTTCACCTTTAGGCAAACTAATGTTCTCCTTACAACACCACAACATGGAATGTGCATTGCCCAATAGTTCATCTTGCGACATCCTAGTGTTGACCTTTCGACACCCTAGTGTTGACCTTTTGCACCCTAGTGTGCACTTTGAAACAACCAAGTAGTCATCTTTTGTTCACCTAGAAGTGTTCACCCTATGACACCCTAGTGTTGATATTGCGACAGCCCGATTGTCAACTTACAGAGACTCTAGCCTTCACCAAGCAACACCCTAGTGTTGGACTTGCAACACCCTAGTTTTCACGTTATAACACCCTAGTGTTCACCATGCAACACCCTAGGGTACAACTTAGGACACCCTAGTGTTGACCTTGCCAAACCTAACAATGGTCTACAATTCCCCACCCTATTGTCCACCTTTAGGCAAACTAATGTTCTCCTTACAACACCACAACATGGAATTTGCAATGCCCAATAGTTCATCTTGCGACACCCTAGTGTTGACCTTTCGACACCCTAGTGTTGACCTTTTGCACCCTAGTGTTCACTTTGCGACAACCCATTAGTCATCTTGGGTGCACCTTTAAGTGTTCACACTATGACACCCTAGTGTTGAAATTGCGACAGCCCGAGTGTCCCCTTACAGAGACTCTAGCCTTCACCAAGCAACACCCTAGAGTTCACATTCTAACAGCGTAGTGTTCACCATGCAACACCCTAGGGTACACCTTAGGACACCCTAGTGTTGACCTTGCCAAACCTAATAAGCGTCTACAATGGCCCACCCTAGTGTTCACCTTTAGGCAAACTAATGTTCTCCTTACAACACCACAACATGGACTTTGCTATGCCCAATAGTTCATCTTGCGACACCCTAGTGTTGACATTTCGTCAACCTAGTGTTGACCATTTGCACCCTAGTGTTCAATTTGCGACAACCCATTAGTCATCTTGTGTTCACCTTGAAGTGTTCACCCTATGACACCGTAGTGTTGAAATTGCGACAGCCCGAGTGTCCACTTACAGAGACTCTAGCCTTCACCAAGCAACACCCTAGAGTTCACATTCTAACACCGTAGTGTTCACCATGCAACACCCTAGGGTACACCTTTGGAGACCCAAGTGTTGACCTTGCCAAACCTAATAAGGGTCTACAATGCCCCATCCTAGTGTTCACCTTTAGGCAAACTAATGTTCTCCTTACGACACCACAACAAGGAATTTGCAATGCCCAATAGTTCATCTTGCGACACCCTAGTGTTGACCTTTCGACAACCTAGTGTTGACCTTTTGCACCCTAGTGTTCACTTTGCGACAACCCATTAGTCATCTTGGGTTCACCTTTAAGTGTTCACACTATGACACCCTAGTGTTCAAATTGCGACAGCCCGAGTGTCCACTTACAGAGACTCTAGCCTTCACCAAGCAACACCCTAGAGTTCACATTCTAACACCGTAGTGTTCACCATGCAACACCCTAGGGTACACCTTTGGAGACCCAAGTGTTGACCTTGCCAAACCTAATAAGGGTCTACAATGCCCCACCCTAGTGTTCACCTTTAGGCAAACTAATGTTCTCCTTACGACACCACAACAAGGAATTTGCAATGCCCAATAGTTCATCTTGCGACACCCTAGTGTTGACCTTTCGACACCCTAGTGTTGACCTTTTGCACCCTAGTGTTCACTTTGCGACAACCCAGTAGTCATCTTGTGTTCACCTTGAAGTGTTCACCCTATGACACCCGAGTGTTGAAATTGCGACAGCCCGAGTGTCCACTTACAGAGACTCTAGCCTTCACGAAGCAACACCCTAGTGTTGGACTTGCGACACCCTAGTGTTCACATTCTAACACCCTAGTGTTCACCATGCAACACCCTAGGGTACGCCTTAGGACACCCTAGTGTTGACCTTGCCAAACCTAATAATGGTCTACAATGCCCCACCCTAGTTTTCACCTTTAGGCAAACAATGTTCTCCTTACGACACCACAACATGGAATTTGCAATGCCCAATAGTTCATCTTGCGACACCCTAGTGTTGAGCTTTCGACACCCTAGTGTTGACCTTTTGCACCCTAGTGTTCACTTTGCGACAACCCATTAGTCATCTTGGGTTCACCTTGAAGTGTTCACCCAATGACACCCTAGTGTTTAAATTGCGACAGCCCGAGTGTCCACTTACAGATACTCTAGCCTTCACCAAGCAACACCCTAGTGTTCACAATCTAACACCGTAGTGTTCACCATTCAACACCCTAGGGTACACCTTAGGACACCCTAGTGTTGACCTTGCCAAACCTAATAAGGGTCTACAATGCCCCACCCTAGTGTTCACCTTTAGGCAAACTAATGTTCTCCTTAAAACACCACAACATGGAATTTGCAATGCCCAATAGTTCATCTTGCGACATCCTAGTGTTGACCTTTCGACACCCAAGTGTTGACCTTTTGCACCCTAGTGTTCACTTTGCAACAACCAAGTAGTCATCTTTTGTTCACCTAGAAGTGTTCACCCTATGACACCCTAGTGTTGATATTGCGACAGCCCGAGTGTCGACTTACAGAGACTCTAGCCTTCACCAAGCAACACCCTAGTGTTGGACTTGCGACACCCTAGTGTTCACATTATAACACCCTAGTGTTCACCATGCAACATCCTAGGGTACAACTTAGGACACCCTAGTGTTGACCTTGCCAAACCTAACAATGGTCTACAATTCCCCACCCTAGTGTTCACCTTTAGGCAAACTAATGTTCTCCTTACAACACCACAACAAGGAATTTGCAATGCCCAATAGTTCATCTTTCGACATCCTAGTGTTGACCTTTCGACACCCTAGTGTTGACCTTTTGCACCCTAGTGTTCACTTTGCAACAACCAAGTAGTCATCTTTTGTTCACCTAGAAGTGTTCACCCTATGACACCCTAGTGTTGATATTGCGACAGCCCGAGTGTCGACTTACAGAGACTCTAGCCTTCACCAAGCAACACCCTAGTGTTGGACTTGCAACACCCTAGTTTTCACATTATAACACCCTAGTGTTCACCATGCAACACCCTAGGGTACAACTTAGGACACCCTAGTGTTGACCTTGCCAAACCTAACAATGGTCTACAATTCCCCACCCTATTGTCCACCTTTAGGCAAACTAATGTTCTCCTTACAACACCACAACATGGAATTTGCAATGCCCAATAGTTCATCTTGCGACACCCTAGTGTTGACCTTTCGACACCCTAGTGTTGACCTTTTGCACCCTAGTGTTCACTTTGCGACAACCCATTAGTCATCTTGGGTTCACCTTGAAGTGTTCACCCAATGACACCCTAGTGTTTAAATTGCGACAGCCCGAGTGTCCACTTACAGAGACTCTAGCCTTCACCAAGCAACACCCTAGTGTTCACATTCTAACACCGTAGTGTTCACCATGCAACACCCTAGGGTACACCTTAGGACACCCTAGTGTTGACCTTGCCAAACCTAATAAGGGTCTACAATGCCCCACCCTAGTGTTCACCTTTAGGCAAACTAATGTTCTCCTTACAACACCACAACATGGAATTTGCAATGCCCAATAGTTCATCTTGCGACATCCTAGTGTTGACCTTTCGACACCCAAGTGTTGACCTTTTGCACCCTAGTGTTCACTTTGCAACAACCAAGTAGTCATCTTTTGTTCACCTAGAAGTGTTCACCCTATGACACCCTAGTGTTGATATTGCGACAGCCCGAGTGTCGACTTACAGAGACTCTAGCCTTCACCAAGCAACACCCTAGTGTTGGACTTGCAACACCCTAGTTTTCACATTATAACACCCTAGTGTTCACCATGCAACACCCTAGGGTACAACTTAGGACACCCTAGTGTTGACCTTGCCAAACCTAACAATGGTCTACAATTCCCGACCCTATTGTCCACCTTTAGGCAAACTAATGTTCTCCTTACAACACCACAACATGGAATTTGCAATGCCCAATAGTTCATCTTGCGACACCCTAGTGTTGACCTTTCGACACCCTAGTGTTGACCTTTTGCACCCTAGTGTTCACTTTGCGACAACCCAGTAGTCATCTTGTGTTCACCTTGAAGTGTTCACCCTATGACACCCGAGTGTTGAAATTGCGACAGCCCGAGTGTCCACTTACAGAGACTCTAGCCTTCACGAAGCAACACCCTAGTGTTGGACTTGCGACACCCTAGTGTTCACATTCTAACACCCTAGTGTTCACCATGCAACACCCTAGGGTACGCCTTAGGACACCCTAGTGTTGACCTTGCCAAACCTAATAATGGTCTACAATGCCCCACCCTAGTTTTCACCTTTAGGCAAACAATGTTCTCCTTACGACACCACAACATGGAATTTGCAATGCCCAATAGTTCATCTTGCGACACCCTAGTGTTGAGCTTTCGACACCCTAGTGTTGACCTTTTGCACCCTAGTGTTCACTTTGCGACAACCCATTAGTCATCTTGGGTTCACCTTGAAGTGTTCACCCAATGACACCCTAGTGTTTAAATTGCGACAGCCCGAGTGTCCACTTACAGATACTCTAGCCTTCACCAAGCAACACCCTAGTGTTCACAATCTAACACCGTAGTGTTCACCATTCAACACCCTAGGGTACACCTTAGGACACCCTAGTGTTGACCTTGCCAAACCTAATAAGGGTCTACAATGCCCCACCCTAGTGTTCACCTTTAGGCAAACTAATGTTCTCCTTAAAACACCACAACATGGAATTTGCAATGCCCAATAGTTCATCTTGCGACATCCTAGTGTTGACCTTTCGACACCCAAGTGTTGACCTTTTGCACCCTAGTGTTCACTTTGCAACAACCAAGTAGTCATCTTTTGTTCACCTAGAAGTGTTCACCCTATGACACCCTAGTGTTGATATTGCGACAGCCCGAGTGTCGACTTACAGAGACTCTAGCCTTCACCAAGCAACACCCTAGTGTTGGACTTGCGACACCCTAGTGTTCACATTATAACACCCTAGTGTTCACCATGCAACATCCTAGGGTACAACTTAGGACACCCTAGTGTTGACCTTGCCAAACCTAACAATGGTCTACAATTCCCCACCCTAGTGTTCACCTTTAGGCAAACTAATGTTCTCCTTACAACACCACAACAAGGAATTTGCAATGCCCAATAGTTCATCTTTCGACATCCTAGTGTTGACCTTTCGACACCCTAGTGTTGACCTTTTGCACCCTAGTGTTCACTTTGCAACAACCAAGTAGTCATCTTTTGTTCACCTAGAAGTGTTCACCCTATGACACCCTAGTGTTGATATTGCGACAGCCCGAGTGTCGACTTACAGAGACTCTAGCCTTCACCAAGCAACACCCTAGTGTTGGACTTGCAACACCCTAGTTTTCACATTATAACACCCTAGTGTTCACCATGCAACACCCTAGGGTACAACTTAGGACACCCTAGTGTTGACCTTGCCAAACCTAACAATGGTCTACAATTCCCCACCCTATTGTCCACCTTTAGGCAAACTAATGTTCTCCTTACAACACCACAACATGGAATTTGCAATGCCCAATAGTTCATCTTGCGACACCCTAGTGTTGACCTTTCGACACCCTAGTGTTGACCTTTTGCACCCTAGTGTTCACTTTGCGACAACCCATTAGTCATCTTGGGTTCACCTTGAAGTGTTCACCCAATGACACCCTAGTGTTTAAATTGCGACAGCCCGAGTGTCCACTTACAGAGACTCTAGCCTTCACCAAGCAACACCCTAGTGTTCACATTCTAACACCGTAGTGTTCACCATGCAACACCCTAGGGTACACCTTAGGACACCCTAGTGTTGACCTTGCCAAACCTAATAAGGGTCTACAATGCCCCACCCTAGTGTTCACCTTTAGGCAAACTAATGTTCTCCTTACAACACCACAACATGGAATTTGCAATGCCCAATAGTTCATCTTGCGACATCCTAGTGTTGACCTTTCGACACCCAAGTGTTGACCTTTTGCACCCTAGTGTTCACTTTGCAACAACCAAGTAGTCATCTTTTGTTCACCTAGAAGTGTTCACCCTATGACACCCTAGTGTTGATATTGCGACAGCCCGAGTGTCGACTTACAGAGACTCTAGCCTTCACCAAGCAACACCCTAGTGTTGGACTTGCAACACCCTAGTTTTCACATTATAACACCCTAGTGTTCACCATGCAACACCCTAGGGTACAACTTAGGACACCCTAGTGTTGACCTTGCCAAACCTAACAATGGTCTACAATTCCCGACCCTATTGTCCACCTTTAGGCAAACTAATGTTCTCCTTACAACACCACAACATGGAATTTGCAATGCCCAATAGTTCATCTTGCGACACCCTAGTGTTGACCTTTCGACACCCTAGTGTTGACCTTTTGCACCCTAGTGTTCACTTTGCGACAACCCATTAGTCATCATGGGTTCACCTTTAAGTGTTCACCCAATGACACCCTAGTGTTTAAATTTCGACAGCCCGAGTGTCCACTTACAGAGACTCTAGCCTTCACCAAGCAACACCCTCGTGTTCACATTCTAACACCGTAGTGCTCACCATGCAACACCCTAGGGTACACCTTATGACACCCAAGTGTTGACCTTGCCAAACCTAATAAGGGTCTACGATGCCCCACCCTAGTGTTCACCTTTAGGCAAACTAATGTTCTCCTTACAACACCACAACATGGAATTTGCAATGCCCAATAGTTCATCTTGCGACATCCTAGTGTTGACCTTTCGACACCCTAGTGTTGACCTTTTGCACCCTAGTGTTCACTTTGCGACAACCCAGTAGTCATCTTTTGTTCACCTTGAAGTGTTCACCCTATGACACCCGAGTGTTGAAATTGCGACAGCCCGAGTGTCCACTTACAGAGACTCTAGCCTTCACTAAGCAACACCCTAGTGTTGGACTTGCGACACCCTAGTGTTCACATTCTAACACCCTAGTGTTCACCATGCAACACCCTAGTGTTGACCGTGCCAAACCTAATAAGGGTCTACAATGCCCCACCCTAGTTTTCACCTTTAGGCAAACTAATGTTCTCCTTACGACACCACAACATGGAATTTGCAATGCCCAATAGTTAATCTTGAGACACCCTAGTGTTGACCTTTCGACACCCTAGTGTTGACCTTGTGCACCCTAGTGTTCACTTTGCGACAACCCATTAGTCATCTTGGGTTCACCTTGAAGTGTTCACCCAATGACACCCTAGTGTTGAAATTGCGACAGCCCGAGTGTCCACTTACAGAGACTCTAGCCTTCACCAAGCAACACCCTAGTGTTGGACTTGCGACACCCTAGTGTTCACATTATAACACCCTAGTGTTCACCATGCAACATCCTAGGGTACAACTTAGGACACCCTAGTGTTGACCTTGCCAAACCTAACAATGGTCTACAATTCCCCACCCTAGTGTTCACCTTTAGGCAAACTAATGTTCTCCTTACAACACCACAACATGGAATTTGCAATGCCCAATAGTTCATCTTGTGACACCCTAGTGTTGACCTTTCGAAACCCTAGTGTTGACCTTTTGCACCCTAGTGTTCACTTTGCGACAACCCATTAGTCATCTTGGGTTCACCTTGAAGTGTTCACCCAATGACACCCTAGTGTTTAAATTGCGACAGCCCGAGTGTCCACTTACAGAGACTCTAGCCTTCACCAAGCAATACCCTAGTGTTCACATTCTAACACCGTAGTGTTCACCATGCAACACCCTAGGGTACACCTTAGGACACCCTAGTGTTGACCTTGCCAAACCTAATAAGGGTCTACAATGCCCCACCCTAGTGTTCACCTTTAGGCAAACTAATGTTCTCCTTACAACACCACAACATGGAATTTGCAATGCCCAATAGTTCATCTTGCGACATCCTAGTGTTGACCTTTCGACACCCAAGTGTTGACCTTTTGCACCCTAGTGTTCACTTTGCAACAACCAAGTAGTCATCTTTTGTTCACCTAGAAGTGTTCACCCTATGACACCCTAGTGTTGATATTGCGACAGCCCGAGTGTCGACTTACAGAGACTCTAGCCTTCACCAAGCAACACCCTAGTGTTGGACTTGCAACACCCTAGTTTTCACATTATAACACCCTAGTGTTCACCATGCAACACCCTAGTGTTGACCTTGCCAAACCTAACAATGGTCTACAATTCCCGACCCTATTGTCCACCTTTAGGCAAACTAATGTTCTCCTTACAACACCACAACATGGAATTTGCAATGCCCAATAGTTCATCTTGCGACACCCTAGTGTTGACCTTCCGACACCCTAGTGTTGACCTTTTGCACCCTAGTGTTCACTTTGCGACAACCCATTAGTCATCATGGGTTCACCTTTAAGTGTTCACCCAATGACACCCTAGTGTTTAAATTTCGACAGCCCGAGTGTCCACTTACAGAGACTCTAGCCTTCACCAAGCAACACCCTCGTGTTCACATTCTAACACCGTAGTGCTCACCATGCAACACCGTAGGGTACACCTTATGACACCCTAGTGTTGACCTTGCCAAACCTAATAAGGGTCTACGATGCCCCACCCTAGTGTTCACCTTTAGGCAAACTAATGTTCTCCTTACAACACCACAACATGGAATTTGCAATGCCCAATAGTTCATCTTGCGACATCCTAGTGTTGACCTTTCGACACCCAAGTGTTGACCTTTTGCACCCTAGTGTTCACTTTGCAACAACCAAGTAGTCATCTTTTGTTCACCTAGAAGTGTTCACCCTATGACACCCTAGTGTTGATATTGCGACAGCCAGAGTGTCGACTTACAGAGACTCTAGCCTTCACCAAGCAACACCCTAGTGTTGGACTTGCAACACCCTAGTTTTCACATTATAACACCCTAGTGTTCACCATGCAACACCCTAGGGTACAACTTAGGACACCCTAGTGTTGACCTTGCCAAACCTAACAATGGTCTACAATTCCCGACCCTATTGTCCACCTTTAGGCAAACTAATGTTCTCCTTACAACACCACAACATGGAATTTGCAATGCCCAATAGTTCATCTTGCGACACCCTAGTGTTGACCTTTCGACACCCTAGTGTTGACCTTTTGCACCCTAGTGTTCACTTTGCGACAACCCATTAGTCATCATGGGTTCACCTTTAAGTGTTCACCCAATGACACCCTAGTGTTTAAATTTCGACAGCCCGAGTGTCCACTTACAGAGACTCTAGCCTTCACCAAGCAACACCCTCGTGTTTACATTCTAACACCGTAGTGCTCACCATGCAACACCCTAGGGTACACCTTATGACACCCTAGTGTTGACCTTGCCAAACCTAATAAGGGTCTACGATGCCCCACCCTAGTGTTCACCTTTAGGCAAACTAATGTTCTCCTTACAACACCACAACATGGAATTTGCAATGCCCAATAGTTCATCTTGCGACATCCTAGTGTTGACCTTTCGACACCCTAGTGTTGACCTTTTGCACCCTAGTGTTCACTTTGCGACAACCCAGTAGTCATCTTTTGTTCACCTTGAAGTGTTCACCCTATGACACCCGAGTGTTGAAATTGCGACAGCCCGAGTGTCCACTTACAGAGACTCTAGCCTTCACTAAGCAACACCCTAGTGTTGGACTTGCGACACCCTAGTGTTCACATTCTAACACCCTAGTGTTCACCATGCAACACCCTAGTGTTGACCTTGCCAAACCTAATAAGGGTCTACAATGCCCCACCCTAGTTTTCACCTTTAGGCAAACTAATGTTCTCCTTACGACACCACAACATGGAATTTGCAATGCCCAATAGTTAATCTTGAGACACCCTAGTGTTGACCTTTCGACACCCTAGTGTTGACCTTGTGCACCCTAGTGTTCACTTTGCGACAACCCATTAGTCATCTTGGGTTCACCTTGAAGTGTTCACCCAATGACACCCTAGTGTTGAAATTGCGACAGCCCGAGTGTCCACTTACAGAGACTCTAGCCTTCACCAAGCAACACCCTAGTGTTGGACTTGCGACACCCTAGTGTTCACATTATAACACCCTAGTGTTCACCATGCAACATCCTAGGGTACAACTTAGGACACCCTAGTGTTGACCTTGCCAAACCTAACAATGGTCTACAATTCCCCACCCTAGTGTTCACCTTTAGGCAAACTAATGTTCTCCTTACAACACCACAACATGGAATTTGCAATGCCCAATAGTTCATCTTGCGACACCCTAGTGTTGACCTTTCGACACCCTAGTGTTGACCTTTTGCACCCTAGTGTTCACTTTGCGAAAACCCATTAGTCATCTTGGGTTCACCTTGAAGTGTTCACACAATGACACCCTAGTGTTTAAATTGCGACAGCCCGAGTGTCCACTTACAGAGACTCTAGCCTTCACCAAGCAACACCCTAGTGTTCACATTCTAACACCGTAGTGTTCACCATGCAACACCCTAGGGTACACCTTAGGACACCCTAGTGTTGACCTTGCCAAACCTAATAAGGGTCTACAATGCCCCACCCTAGTGTTCACCTTTAGGCAAACTAATGTTCTCCTTACAACACCACAACAAGGAATTTGCAATGCCCAATAGTTCATCTTTCGACATCCTAGTGTTGACCTTTCGTCACCCAAGTGTTGACCTTTTGCACCCTAGTGTTCACTTTGCAACAACCAAGTAGTCATCTTTTGTTCACCTAGAAGTGTTCACCCTATGACACCCTAGTGTTGATATTGCGACAGCCCGAGTGTCGACTTACAGAGACTCTAGCCTTCACCAAGCAACACCCTAGTGTTGGACTTGCAACACCCTAGTTTTCACATTATAACACCCTAGTGTTCACCATGCAACACCCTAGGGTACAACTTAGGACACCCTAGTGTTGACCTTGCCAAACCTAACAATGGTCTACAATTCCCCACCCTATTGTCCACCTTTAGCCAAACTAATGTTCTCCTTACAACACCACAACATGGAATTTACAATGCCCAATAGTTCATCTTGCGACACCCTAGTGTTGACCTTTCGAAACCCTAGTGTTGACCTTTTGCACCCTAGTGTTCACTTTGCGACAACCCATTAGTCATCTTGGGTTCACCTTGAAGTGTTCACCCAATGACACCCTAGTATTGAAATTGCGACAGCCCGAGTGTCCACTTACAGAGACTCTAGCCTTCACCAAGCAACACCCTAGTGTTCACATTCTAACACCGTAGTGTTCACCATGCAACACCCTAGGGTACACCTTAGGACACCCTAGTGTTGATCTTGCCAAACCTAATAAGGGTCTACAATGCCCCACCCTAGTGTTCACCTTTAGGCAAACTAATGTTCTCCTTACAACACCACAACATGGAATTTGCAATGCCCAATAGTTCATCTTGCGACATCCTAGTGTTGACCTTTCGACACCCTAGTGTTGACCTTTTGCACCCTAGTGTTCACTTTGCGACAACCCAGTAGTCATCTTTTGTTCACCTTGAAGTGTTCACCCTATGACACCCGAGTGTTGAAATTGCGACAGCCCGAGTGTCCACTTACAGAGACTCTAGCCTTCACTAAGCAACACCCTAGTGTTGGACTTGCGACACCCTAGTGTTCACATTCTAACACCCTAGTGTTCACCATGCAACACCCTAGTGTTGACCTTGCCAAACCTAATAAGGGTCTACAATACCCCACCCTAGTTTTCACCTTTAGGCAAACTAATGTTCTCCTTACGACACCACAACATGGAATTTGCAATGCCCAATAGTTAATCTTGAGACACCCTAGTGTTGACCTTTCGACACCCTAGTGTTGACCTTGTGCACCCTAGTGTTCACTTTGCGACAACCCATTAGTCATCTTGGGTTCACCTTGAAGTGTTCACCCAATGACACCCTAGTGTTGAAATTGCGACATCCCGAGTGTCCACTTACAGAGACTCTAGCCTTCACCAAGCAACACCCTAGTGTTCTCATTCTAACACCGTAGTGTTCACCATGCAACACCCTAGGGTACACCTTATGACACCCTAGTGTTGACCTTGCCAAACCTAATAAGGGTCTACAATGCCCCACCCTAGTGTTCACCTTTAGGCAAACTAATGTTCTCCTTACGACACCACAACAAGGAATTTGCAATGCCCAATAGTTCATCTTGCGACATCCTAGTGTTGACCTTTCGACACCCTAGTGTTGACCTTTTGCACCCTAGTGTTCACTTTGCGATAACCCAGTAGTCATCTTGTGTTCACCTTGAAGTGTTCACCCTATGACACCCGAGTGTTGAAATTGCGACAGCCCGAGTGTCCACTTACAGAGACTTTAACCTTCACTAAGCAACACCCTAGTGTTGGACTTGCGACACCCTAGTGTTCACATTCTAACACCCTAGTGTTCACCATGCAACACCCTAGGGTACACCTTAGGACACCCTAGTGTTGACCTTGCCAAACCTAATAAGGGTCTACAATGCCCCACCCTAGTTTTCACCTTTAGGCAAACTAATGTTCTCCTTACGACACGACAACATGGAATTTGCAATGCCCAATAGTTAATCTTGAGACACCCTAGTGTTGACCTTTCGACACCCTAGTGTTGACCTTGTTCACCCTAGTGTTCACTTTGCGACAACCCATTAGTCATCTTGGGTTCACCTTGAAGTGTTCACCCAATGACACCCTAGTGTTGAAATTGCGACAGCCCGAGTGTCCACTTACAGAGACTCTAGCCTTCAGCAAGCAATACCCTAGTGTAGGACTTGCGACACCCTAGTGTTCACATTATAACACCCTAGTGTTCACCATGCAACATCCTAGGGTACAACTTAGGACACCCTAGTGTTGACCTTGCCAAACCTAACAATGGTCTACAATTCCCCACCCTAGTGTTCACCTTTAGGCAAACTAATGTTCTCCTTACAACACCACAACATGGAATTTGCAATGCCCAATAGTTCATCTTGCGACACCCTAGTGTTGACCTTTCGACACCCTAGTGTTGACCTTTTGCACCCTAGTGTTCACTTTGCGACAACCCATTAGTCATCTTGGGTTCACCTTGAAGTGTTCACCCAATGACACCCTAGTTTTTAAATTGCGACAGCCCGAGTGTCCACTTACAGAGACTCTAGCCTTCACCAAGCAACACCCTAGTGTTCACATTCTAACACCGTAGTGTTCACCATGCAACAACCTAGGGTACACCTTAGGACACCCTAGTGTTGACCTTGCCAAACCTAATAAGGGTCTACAATGCCCCACCCTAGTGTTCACCTTTAGGCAAACTAATGTTCTCCTTACAACACCACAACATGGAATTTGCAATGCCCAATAGTTCATCTTGCGACATACTAGTGTTGAACTTTCGACACCCTAGTGTTGACCTTTTGCACCCTAGTGTTCACTTTGCAACAACCAAGTAGTCATCTTTTGTTCACCTAGAAGTGTTCACCCTATGACACCCTAGTGTTGATATTGCGACAACCCGAGTGTCGACTTACAGAGACTCTAGCCTTCACCAAGCAACACCCTAGTGTTGGACTTGCAACACCCTAGTTTTCACATTATAACACCCTAGTGTTCACCATGCAACACCCTAGGGTACACCTTATGACACCCTAGTGTTAACCTTGCCAAACCTAACAATGGTCTACAATTCCCCACCCTAGTGTTCACCTTTAGGCAAACTAATGTTCTCCTTACAACACCACAACATGGAATTTTTAATGCCCAATAGTTCATCTTGCGACACCCTAGTGTTGACCTTTCGACACCCTAGTGTTGACCTTTTGCACCCTAGTGTTCACTTTGCGACAACCCAGTAGTCATCTTGGGTTCACCTTGAAGTGTTCACCCAATGACACCCTAGTGTTTAAATTGCGACAGCCCGAGTGTCCACTTACAGAGACTCTAGCCTTCACCATGCAACACCCTAGTGTTCACATTCTAACACCGTAGTGTTCACCATGCAACACCCTAGGGTACACCTTAGGACACCCTAGTGTTGACCTTGCCAAACCTAATAAGGGTCTACAATGCCCCACCCTAGTGTTCACCTTTAGGCAAACTAATGTTCTCCTTACAACACCACAACATGGAATTTGCAATGCCCAATAGTTCTTCTTGCGACATCCTAGTGTTGACCTTTCGACACCCAAGTGTTGACCTTTTGCACCCTAGTGTTCACTTTGCAACAACCAAGTAGTCATCTTTTGTTCACCTAGAAGTGTTCACCCTATGACACCCTAGTGTTGATATTGCGACAACCCGAGTGTCGACTTACAGAGACTCTAGCCTTCACCAAGCAACACCCTAGTGTTGGACTTGCAACACCCTAGTTTTCACATTATAACACGCTAGTGTTCACCATGCAACACCCTAGGGTACACCTTATGACACCCTAGTGTTGACCTTGCCAAACCTAACAATGGTCTACAATTCCCCACCCTAGTGTTCACCTTTAGGCAAACTAATGTTCTCCTTACAACACCACAACATGGCATTTGCAATGCCCAATAGTTCATCTTGCGAAACCCTAGTGTTGACCTTTCGACACCCTAGTGTTGACCTTTTGCACCCTAGTGTTCACTTTGCGACAACCCATTAGTCATCTTGGGTTCACCTTTAAGTGTTCACCCAATGACACCCTAGTGTTTAAATTGCGACAGCCCGAGTGTCCACTTACAGAGACTCTAGCCTTCACCAAGCACCACCCTCGTGTTCACATTCTAACACCGTAGTGATCACCATGCAACACCCTAGGGTACACCATATGACACCCTAGTGTTGACCTTGCCAAACCTAATAAGGGTCTACGATGCCCCACCCTAGTGTTCACCTTTAGGCAAACTAATGTTCTCCTTACGACACGACAACATGGAATTTGCAATGCCCAATAGTTAATCTTGAGACACCCTAGTGTTGACCTTTCGACACCCTAGTGTTGACCTTTTGCACCCTAGTGTTCACTTTGCGACAACCCAGTAGTCATCTTTTGTTCACCTTGAAGTGTTCACCCTATGACACCCGAGTGTTGAAATTGCGACAGCCCGAGTGTCCACTTATAGAGACTCTAGCCTTCACTAAGCAACACCATAGTGTTGGACTTGCGACACCCTAGTGTTCACATTCTAACACCCTAGTGTTCACCATGCAACACCCTAGGGTACACCTTAGGACACCCTAGTGTTGACCTTGCCAAACCTAATAAGGGTCTACAATGCCCCACCCTAGTTTTCACCTTTAGGCAAACTAATGTTCTCCTTACGACACCACAACATGGAATTTGCAATGCCCAATAGTTAATCTTGAGACACCCTAGTGTTGACCTTTCGACACCCTAGTGTTGGACTTGCGACACCCTAGTGTTCACCTTATAACACCCTAGTGTTCACCATGCAACATCCTAGGGTAAAACTTAGGACACCCTAGTGTTGACCTTGCCAAACCTAACAATGGTCTACAATTCCCCACCCTATTGTCCATCTTTAGGCAAACTAATGTTCTCCTTACAACACCACAACATGGAATTTGCAATGCCCAATATTTCATCTTGCGACACCCTAGTGTTGACCTTTCGACACCCTAGTGTTGACCTTTTGCTCCCTAGTGTTCACTTTGCGACAACCCATTAGTCATCTTGGGTTCACCTTTAAGTGTTCACCCAATGACACCCTAGTGTTTAAATTGCGACAGCCCGAGTGTCCACTTACAGAGACTCTAGCCTTCACCAAGCAACACCCTAGTGTTCACATTCTAACACCGTAGTGTTCACCATGCAACACCCTAGGGTACACCTTATGACACCCTAGTGTTGACCTTGCCAAACCTAATAAGGGTCTACGATGCCCCACCCTAGTGTTCACCTTTAGGCAAACTAATGTTCTCCTTACAACACCACAACATGGAATTTGCAATGCCCAATAGTTCATCTTGCGACATACTAGTGTTGACCTTTCGACACCCTAGTGTTGACCTTTTGGACCCTAGTGTTCACTTTGCGACAACCCAGTAGTCATCTTTTGTTCACCTTGAAGTGTTCACCCTATGACACCCGAGTGTTGAAATTGCGACAGCCCGAGTGTCCACTTACAGAGACTCTAGCCTTCACTAAGCAACACCCTAGTGTTGGACTTGCGACACCCTAGTGTTCACATTCTAACACCCTAGTGTTCACCATGCAACACCCTAGGGTACACCTTATTACACCCTAGTGTTGACCTTGCCAAACCTAATAAGGGTCTACAATGCCCCACCCTAGTTTTCACCTTTAGGCAAACTAATGTTCTCCTTACGACACCACAACATGGAATTTGCAATGCCCAATAGTTAATCTTGAGACACCCTAGTGTTGACCTTTCGATACCCTAGTGTTGACCTTGTTCACCCTAGTGTTCACTTTGCGACAACCCATTAGTCATCTTGGGTTCACCTTGAAGTGTTCACCCAATGACACCCTAGTATTGAAATTGCGACAGCCCGAGTGTCCACTTACAGAGACTCTAGCCTTCACCAAGCAACACCCTAGTGTTGGACTTGCGACACCCTAGTGTTCACATTATAACACCCTAGTGTTCACCATGCAACATCCTAGGGTACAACTTAGGACACCCTAGTGTTGACCTTGCCAAACCTAACAATGGTCTACAATTCCCCACCCTAGTGTTCACCTTTAGGCAAACTAATGTTCTCCTTACAACACCACAACATGGAATTTGCAATGCCCAATAGTTCATCTTGCGACACCCTAGTGTTGACCTTTCGACACCCTAGTGTTGACCTTTTGCACCCTAGTGTTCAATTTGCGATAACCCAGTAGTCATCTTGTGTTCTCCTTGAAGTGTTCACCCTATGACACCCGAGTGTTGAAATTGCGACAGCCCGAGTGTCCACTTACAGAGACTCTAGCCTTAACCAAGCAACACCCTAGTGTTCACATTCTAACACCGTAGTGTTCACCATGCAACACCCTAGGGTACACCTTATGACAACCTAGTGTTGACCTTGCCAAACCTAATAAGGGTCTACAATGCCCCACCCTAGTGTTCACCTTTAGGCAAACTAATGTTCTCCTTACGACACCACAACAAGGAATTTGCAATGCCCAATAGTTCATCTTGCGACACCGTAGTGTTGACCTTTCGACACCCTAGTGTTGACCTTTTGCACCCTAGTGTTCAATTTGCGATAACCCAGTAGTCATCTTGTGTTCTCCTTGAAGTGTTCACCCTATGACACCCGAGTGTTGAAATTGCGACAGCCCGAGTGTCCACTTACAGAGACTCTAGCCTTCACTAAGCAACACCCTAGTGTTGGACTTGCGACACCCTAGTGTTCACATTCTAACACCCTAGTGTTCACCATGCAACACCCTAGGGTACACCTTAGGACACCCTAGTGTTGACCTTGCCAAACCTAATAAGGGTCTACAATGCCCCACCCTAGTTTTCACCTTTAGGCAAACTAATGTTCTCCTTACGACACGACAACATGGAATTTGCAATGCCCAATAGTTAATCTTGAGACACCCTAGTGTTGACCTTTCGACACCCTAGTGTTGACCTTGTTCACCCTAGTGTTCACTTTGCGACAACGCATTAGTCATCTTGGGTTCACCTTGAAGTGTTCACCCAATGACACCCTAGTGTTGAAATTGCGACAGCCAGAGTGTCCACTTACAGAGACTCTAGCCTTCACCAAGCAACACCCTAGTGTTGGACTTGCGACACCCTAGTGTTCACATTATAACACCCTAGTGTTCACCATGCAACATCCTAGGGTACAACTTAGGACACCCTAGTGTTGACCTTGCCAAACCTAACAATGGTCTACAATTCCCCACCCTAGTGTTCACCTTTAGGCAAACTAATGTTCTCCTTACAACACCACAACATGGAATTTGCAATGCCCAATAGTTCATCTTGCGACACCCTAGTGTTGACCTTTCGACACCCTAGTGTTGACCTTTTGCACCCTAGTGTTCACTTTGCGACAACCCATTAGTCATCTTGGGTTCACCTTGAAGTGTTCACCCAATGACACCCTAGTGTTCAAATTGCGACAGCCCGAGTGTCCACTTACAGAGACTCTAGCCTTCACCAAGCAACACCCTAGTGTTCACATTCTAACACCGTAGTGTTCACCATGCAACACCCTAGGGTACACCTTAGGACACCCTAGTGTTGACCTTGCCAAACCTAATAAGAGTCTACAATGCCCCACCCTAGTGTTCACCTTTAGGCAAACTAATGTTCTCCTTACAACACCACAACATGGAATTTTTAATGCCCAATAGTTCATCTTGCGACACCCTAGTGTTGACCTTTCGACACCCTAGTGTTGACCTTTTGCACCCTAGTGTTCACTTTGCGACAACCCAGTAGTCATCTTGGGTTCACCTTGAAGTGTTCACCCAATGACACCCTAGTGTTTAAATTGCGACAGCCCGAGTGTCCACTTACAGAGACTCTAGCCTTCACCATGCAACACCCTAGTGTTCACATTCTAACACCGTAGTGTTCACCATGCAACACCCTAGGGTACACCTTAGGACACCCTAGTGTTGACCTTGCCAAACCTAATAAGGGTCTACAATGCCCCACCCTAGTGTTCACCTTTAGGCAAACTAATGTTCTCCTTACAACACCACAACATGGAATTTGCAATGCCCAATAGTTCTTCTTGCGACATCCTAGTGTTGACCTTTCGACACCCAAGTGTTGACCTTTTGCACCCTAGTGTTCACTTTGCAACAACCAAGTAGTCATCTTTTGTTCACCTAGAAGTGTTCACCCTATGACACCCTAGTGTTGATATTGCGACAACCCGAGTGTCGACTTACAGAGACTCTAGCCTTCACCAAGCAACACCCTAGTGTTGGACTTGCAACACCCTAGTTTTCACATTATAACACGCTAGTGTTCACCATGCAACACCCTAGGGTACACCTTATGACACCCTAGTGTTGACCTTGCCAAACCTAACAATGGTCTACAATTCCCCACCCTAGTGTTCACCTTTAGGCAAACTAATGTTCTCCTTACAACACCACAACATGGCATTTGCAATGCCCAATAGTTCATCTTGCGAAACCCTAGTGTTGACCTTTCGACACCCTAGTGTTGACCTTTTGCACCCTAGTGTTCACTTTGCGACAACCCATTAGTCATCTTGGGTTCACCTTTAAGTGTTCACCCAATGACACCCTAGTGTTTAAATTGCGACAGCCCGAGTGTCCACTTACAGAGACTCTAGCCTTCACCAAGCACCACCCTCGTGTTCACATTCTAACACCGTAGTGATCACCATGCAACACCCTAGGGTACACCATATGACACCCTAGTGTTGACCTTGCCAAACCTAATAAGGGTCTACGATGCCCCACCCTAGTGTTCACCTTTAGGCAAACTAATGTTCTCCTTACGACACGACAACATGGAATTTGCAATGCCCAATAGTTAATCTTGAGACACCCTAGTGTTGACCTTTCGACACCCTAGTGTTGACCTTTTGCACCCTAGTGTTCACTTTGCGACAACCCAGTAGTCATCTTTTGTTCACCTTGAAGTGTTCACCCTATGACACCCGAGTGTTGAAATTGCGACAGCCCGAGTGTCCACTTATAGAGACTCTAGCCTTCACTAAGCAACACCATAGTGTTGGACTTGCGACACCCTAGTGTTCACATTCTAACACCCTAGTGTTCACCATGCAACACCCTAGGGTACACCTTAGGACACCCTAGTGTTGACCTTGCCAAACCTAATAAGGGTCTACAATGCCCCACCCTAGTTTTCACCTTTAGGCAAACTAATGTTCTCCTTACGACACCACAACATGGAATTTGCAATGCCCAATAGTTAATCTTGAGACACCCTAGTGTTGACCTTTCGACACCCTAGTGTTGGACTTGCGACACCCTAGTGTTCACCTTATAACACCCTAGTGTTCACCATGCAACATCCTAGGGTAAAACTTAGGACACCCTAGTGTTGACCTTGCCAAACCTAACAATGGTCTACAATTCCCCACCCTATTGTCCATCTTTAGGCAAACTAATGTTCTCCTTACAACACCACAACATGGAATTTGCAATGCCCAATATTTCATCTTGCGACACCCTAGTGTTGACCTTTCGACACCCTAGTGTTGACCTTTTGCTCCCTAGTGTTCACTTTGCGACAACCCATTAGTCATCTTGGGTTCACCTTTAAGTGTTCACCCAATGACACCCTAGTGTTTAAATTGCGACAGCCCGAGTGTCCACTTACAGAGACTCTAGCCTTCACCAAGCAACACCCTAGTGTTCACATTCTAACACCGTAGTGTTCACCATGCAACACCCTAGGGTACACCTTATGACACCCTAGTGTTGACCTTGCCAAACCTAATAAGGGTCTACGATGCCCCACCCTAGTGTTCACCTTTAGGCAAACTAATGTTCTCCTTACAACACCACAACATGGAATTTGCAATGCCCAATAGTTCATCTTGCGACATACTAGTGTTGACCTTTCGACACCCTAGTGTTGACCTTTTGGACCCTAGTGTTCACTTTGCGACAACCCAGTAGTCATCTTTTGTTCACCTTGAAGTGTTCACCCTATGACACCCGAGTGTTGAAATTGCGACAGCCCGAGTGTCCACTTACAGAGACTCTAGCCTTCACTAAGCAACACCCTAGTGTTGGACTTGCGACACCCTAGTGTTCACATTCTAACACCCTAGTGTTCACCATGCAACACCCTAGGGTACACCTTATTACACCCTAGTGTTGACCTTGCCAAACCTAATAAGGGTCTACAATGCCCCACCCTAGTTTTCACCTTTAGGCAAACTAATGTTCTCCTTACGACACCACAACATGGAATTTGCAATGCCCAATAGTTAATCTTGAGACACCCTAGTGTTGACCTTTCGATACCCTAGTGTTGACCTTGTTCACCCTAGTGTTCACTTTGCGACAACCCATTAGTCATCTTGGGTTCACCTTGAAGTGTTCACCCAATGACACCCTAGTATTGAAATTGCGACAGCCCGAGTGTCCACTTACAGAGACTCTAGCCTTCACCAAGCAACACCCTAGTGTTGGACTTGCGACACCCTAGTGTTCACATTATAACACCCTAGTGTTCACCATGCAACATCCTAGGGTACAACTTAGGACACCCTAGTGTTGACCTTGCCAAACCTAACAATGGTCTACAATTCCCCACCCTAGTGTTCACCTTTAGGCAAACTAATGTTCTCCTTACAACACCACAACATGGAATTTGCAATGCCCAATAGTTCATCTTGCGACACCCTAGTGTTGACCTTTCGACACCCTAGTGTTGACCTTTTGCACCCTAGTGTTCAATTTGCGATAACCCAGTAGTCATCTTGTGTTCTCCTTGAAGTGTTCACCCTATGACACCCGAGTGTTGAAATTGCGACAGCCCGAGTGTCCACTTACAGAGACTCTAGCCTTAACCAAGCAACACCCTAGTGTTCACATTCTAACACCGTAGTGTTCACCATGCAACACCCTAGGGTACACCTTATGACAACCTAGTGTTGACCTTGCCAAACCTAATAAGGGTCTACAATGCCCCACCCTAGTGTTCACCTTTAGGCAAACTAATGTTCTCCTTACGACACCACAACAAGGAATTTGCAATGCCCAATAGTTCATCTTGCGACACCGTAGTGTTGACCTTTCGACACCCTAGTGTTGACCTTTTGCACCCTAGTGTTCAATTTGCGATAACCCAGTAGTCATCTTGTGTTCTCCTTGAAGTGTTCACCCTATGACACCCGAGTGTTGAAATTGCGACAGCCCGAGTGTCCACTTACAGAGACTCTAGCCTTCACTAAGCAACACCCTAGTGTTGGACTTGCGACACCCTAGTGTTCACATTCTAACACCCTAGTGTTCACCATGCAACACCCTAGGGTACACCTTAGGACACCCTAGTGTTGACCTTGCCAAACCTAATAAGGGTCTACAATGCCCCACCCTAGTTTTCACCTTTAGGCAAACTAATGTTCTCCTTACGACACGACAACATGGAATTTGCAATGCCCAATAGTTAATCTTGAGACACCCTAGTGTTGACCTTTCGACACCCTAGTGTTGACCTTGTTCACCCTAGTGTTCACTTTGCGACAACGCATTAGTCATCTTGGGTTCACCTTGAAGTGTTCACCCAATGACACCCTAGTGTTGAAATTGCGACAGCCAGAGTGTCCACTTACAGAGACTCTAGCCTTCACCAAGCAACACCCTAGTGTTGGACTTGCGACACCCTAGTGTTCACATTATAACACCCTAGTGTTCACCATGCAACATCCTAGGGTACAACTTAGGACACCCTAGTGTTGACCTTGCCAAACCTAACAATGGTCTACAATTCCCCACCCTAGTGTTCACCTTTAGGCAAACTAATGTTCTCCTTACAACACCACAACATGGAATTTGCAATGCCCAATAGTTCATCTTGCGACACCCTAGTGTTGACCTTTCGACACCCTAGTGTTGACCTTTTGCACCCTAGTGTTCACTTTGCGACAACCCATTAGTCATCTTGGGTTCACCTTGAAGTGTTCACCCAATGACACCCTAGTGTTCAAATTGCGACAGCCCGAGTGTCCACTTACAGAGACTCTAGCCTTCACCAAGCAACACCCTAGTGTTCACATTCTAACACCGTAGTGTTCACCATGCAACACCCTAGGGTACACCTTAGGACACCCTAGTGTTGACCTTGCCAAACCTAATAAGAGTCTACAATGCCCCACCCTAGTGTTCACCTTTAGGCAAACTAATGTTCTCCTTACAACACCACAACATGGAATTTGCAATGCCCAATAGTTCATCTTGCGACATCCTAGTGTTGACCTTTCGACACCATAGTGTTGACCTTTTGCACCCTAGTGTTCACTTTGCAACAACCAAGTAGTCATCTTTTGTTCACCTAGAAGTGTTCACCCTATGACACCCTAGTGTTGATATTGCGACAGCCCGAGTGTCGACTTACAGAGACTCTAGCCTTCACCAAGCAACACCCTAGTGTTGGACTTGCAACACCCTAGTTTTCACATTATAACACCCTAGTGTTCACCATGCAACACCCTAGGGTACAACTGAGGACACCCTAGTGTTGACCTTGCCAAACCTAATAAGGGTCTACAATGCCCCACCCTAGTTTTCACCTTTAGGCAAACTAATGTTCTCCTTACGACACCACAACATGGAATTTGCAATGCCCAATAGTTAATCTTGAGACACCCTAGTGTTGACCTTTCGACACCCTAGTGTTGACCTTGTTCACCCTAGTGTTCACTTTGCGAAAACCCATTAGTCATCTTGGGTTCACCTTGAAGTGTTCACCCAATGACACCCTAGTGTTGAAATTGCGACAGCCCGAGTGTCCACTTACATAGACTCTAGCCTTCACCAAGCAACACCCTAGTGTTCACATTCTAATACCGTAGTGTTCACCATGCAACACCCTAGGGTACACCTTATGACACCCTAGTGTTGACCTTGCCAAACCTAATAAGGGTCTACAATGCCCCACCCTAGTGTTCACCTTTAGGCAAACTAATGTTCTCCTTACGACACGACAACATGGAATTTGCAATGCCCAATAGTTAATCTTGAGACACCCTAGTGTTGACCTTTCGACACCCTAGTGTTGACCTTGTTCACCCTAGTGTTCACTTTGCGACAACCCATTAGTCATCTTGGGTTCACCTTGAAGTGTTCACCCAATGACACCCTAGTGTTGAAATTGCGACAGCCCGAGTGTCCACTTACAGAGACTCTAGCCTTCACCAAGCAACACCCTAGTGTTGGACTTGCGACACCCTAGTGTTCACATTATAACACCTTAGTGTTCACCATGCAACATCCTAGGGTACAACTTAGGACACCCTAGTGTTGACCTTGCCAAACCTAACAATCGTCTACAATGCCCCACCCTAGTGTTCACCTTTAGGCAAACTAATGTTCTCCTTACAACACCACAACATGGAATTTGCAATGCCCAATAGTTCATCTTGCGACATCCTAGTGTTGACCTTTCGACACCCTAGTGTTGACCTTTTGCACCCTAGTCTTCACTTTGCAACAACCAAGTAGTCATCTTTTGTTCACCTAGAAGTGTTCACCATATGACACCCTAGTGTTGCTATTGCGACAGCCCGAGTGTCGACTTACAGAGACTCTAGCCTTCACCAAGCAACACCCTAGTGTTGGACTTGCAACACCCTAGTTTTCACATTATAACACCCTAGTGTTCACCATGCAACACCCTTGGGTACAACTTAGGACAACCTAGTGTTGACCTTGCCAAACCTAACAATGGTCTACAATTCCCCACCCTATTGTCCACCTTTAGGCAAACTAATGTTCTCCTTACAACACCACAACATGGAATTTGCAATGCCAAATAGTTCATCTTGCGACACCCTAGTGTTGACCTTTCGACACCCTAGTGTTGACCTTTTGCACACTAGTGTTCACTTTGCAACAACCCATTAGTCATCTTGGGTTCACCTTGAAGTGTTCACCCAATGACACCCTAGTGTTTAAATTGCGACAGACCGAGTG
The DNA here is from genome assembly GCA_037074515.1 of Mimosa bimucronata. Taxonomy (NCBI): domain Eukaryota; kingdom Viridiplantae; phylum Streptophyta; class Magnoliopsida; order Fabales; family Fabaceae; genus Mimosa; species Mimosa bimucronata. The sequence continues at coordinate 11,364,356 of CM073440.1, read as the reverse complement.
TCCACTTACAGAGACTCTAGCCTTCACCAAGCAACTCCCTAGTGTTGGACTTGCGACACCCTAGTGTTCACATTATAACACCATAGTGTTCACCATGCAACATCCTAGGGTACAACTTAGGACACCCTAGTGTTGACCTTGCCAAACCTAACAATGGTCTACAATGCCCCACCCTAGTGTTCACCTTTAGGCAAACTAATGTTCTCCTTACAACACCACAACATGGAATTTGCAATGCCCAATAGTTCATCTTGCGACATCCTAGTGTTGACCTTTCGACACCCTAGTGTTGACCTTTTGCACCCTAGTCTTCACTTTGCAACAACCAAGTAGTCATCTTTTGTTCACCTAGAAGTGTTCACCATATGACACCCTAGTGTTGATATTGCGACAGCCCGAGTGTCGACTTACAGAGACTCTAGCCTTCACCAAGCAACACCCTAGTGTTGGACTTGCGACACCCTAGTCTTCACATTATAACACCCTAGTGTTCACCGTGCAACATCCTAGGGTACAACTTAGGACACCCTAGTGTTGACCTTGCCAAACCTAACAATGGTCTACAATTCCCCACCCTAGTGTTCACCTTTGGGCAAACTAATGTTCTCCTGACAACACCACAACATGGAATTTGCAATGCCCAATAGTTCATCTTGCGACACCCTAGTGTTGACCTTTCGACACCCTAGTGTTGACCTTGTGCACCCTAGTGTTCACTTTGCGACAACCCATTAGTCATCTTGGGTTCACCTTGAAGTGTTCACCCAATGACACCCTAGTGTTGAAATTGCGACAGCCCGAGTGTCCACTTACAGAGACTCTAGCCTTCACCAAGCAACACCCTAGTGTTCACATTCTAACACCGTAGTGTTCACCATGCAACACCCTAGGGTACACCTTATGACACCCTAGTGTTGACCTTGCCAAAACTAATAAGGGTCTACAATGCCGAACCCTAGTGTTCACCTTTAGGCAAACTAGTGTTCTCCTTACAACACCACAACATAGAATTTGCAATGCCCAATAGTTCATCTTGCGACACCCTAGTGTAGAGCTTTCGACACCCTAGAGTTCACTTCGCGACAACCCAGTGGTCATGTTGGGTTCACCTTGAAGTGTTCACATTATGACACCCTAGTGTTGAAATTGCGACAGCCCGAGTGTCCACTTACAGAGACTCTAGCCTTCACCAAGCAACTCCCTAGAGTTCACATTCTAACACCGTAGTTTTCACCTTGGAACACCCTAGGGCACACCTTTGGACACCCTAGTGTTGACCTTGCCAAACCTAATAAGGGTCTTCAATGCCCCACCCTAGTGTTCTCCTTTAGGCAAATTAATGTTCTCCTTACGAAACAACAACATGGAATTTGCAATGCCCAATAGTTCATCTTGCGACACCATAGTGTTGACCTTTCGACACCCTAGTGTTGACCTTTTGCACCCTAGTGTTCACTTTGCGACAACCCAGTAGTAATCTTGTGTTCACCTTGAAGTGTTGACCCTATGACACCCAAGTGTTGAAATTGCGACAGCCCGAGTGTCCACTTACAGAGACTCTAGCCTTCACCAAGCAACACCCTAGTGTTCACATTCTAACACCGTTGTGTTCACCATGCAACACCCTAGGGTACACCTTAGGACACCCTAGTGTTGACCTTGCCAAACCTAATAAGAGTCTACAATGCCCTACCCTAGTGTTCACCTTTAGGCAAACTAATGTTCTCCTTACAACACCACAACATGGAATTTGCAATGCCCAATAGCTCATCTTGCGACATCCTAGTGTTGACCTTTCGACACCATAGTGTTGACCTTTTGCACCCTAGTGTTCACTTTGCAACAACCAAGTAGTCATCTTTTGTTCACCTAGAAGTGTTCACCCTATGACACCCTAGTGTTGATATTGCGACAGCCCGAGTGTCGACTTACAGAGACTCTAGCCTTCACCAAGCAACACCCTAGTGTTGGATTTGCAACACCCTAGTTTTCACATTATAACACCCTAGTGTTCACCATGCAACACCCTAGGGTACAACTTAGGACACCCTAGTGTTGACCTTGCCAAACCTAATAAGGGTCTACAATGCCCCACCCTAGTTTTCACCTTTAGGCAAACTAATGTTCTCCTTACGACACCACAACATGGAATTTGCAATGCCCAATAGTTAATCTTGAGACACCCTAGTGTTGACCTTTCGACACCATAGTGTTGACCTTGTGCACCCTAGTGTTCACTTTGCGACAACCCATTAGTCATCTTGGGTTCACCTTGAAGTGTTCACCCAATGACACCCTAGTGTTGAAATTGCGACAGCCCGAGTGTCCACTTACAGAGACTCTAGCCTTCACCAAGAACCACCCTAGTGTTCACATTCTAACACCGTAGTGTTCACCATGCAACACCCTAGGTTACACCTTATGACACCCTAGTGTTGACCTTGCCAAACCTAATAAGGGTCTACAATGCCGAACCCTAGTGTTCACCTTTAGGCAAACTAGTGTTCTCCTTACAACACCACAACATAGAATTTGCAATGCCCAATAGTTCATCTTGCGACACCCTAGTGTAGACCTTTCGACACCCTAGCGTTCACTTCGCGACAACCCAGTGGTCATGTTGGGTTCACCTTGAAGTGTTCACCCTATGACACCCGAGTGTTGAAATTGCGACAGCCCGAGTGTCCACTTACAGAGACTCTAGCCTTCACCAAGCAACTCCCTAGAGTTCACATTCTAACACCGTAGTTTTCACCTTGGAACACCCTAGGGCACACCTTTGGACACACTAGTGTTGACCTTGCCAAACCTAATAAGGGTCTTCAATGCCCCACCCTAGTGTTCTCCTTTAGGCAAACTAATGTTCTCCTTACGAAACCACAACATGGAATTTGCAATGCCCAATAGTTCATCTTGCGACACCCTAGTGTTGACCTTTCGACACCCTAGTGTTGACCTTTTGCACCCTAGTGTTCACTTTGCGACAACCTAGTAGTCATCTTGTGTTCACCTTGAAGTGTTGACCCTATGACACCCAAGTGTTGAAATTGCGACAGCCCGAGTGTCCACTTACAGAGACTCTAGCCTTCACCAAGCAACACCCTAGTGTTCACATTCTAACACCGTAGTGTTCACAATGCAACACCCTAGGGTACACCTTAGGACACCCTAGTGTTGACCTTGCCAAACCTAATAAGAGTCTACAATGCCCCACCCTAGTGTTCACCTTTAGGCAAACTAATGTTCTCCTTACAACACCACAACATGGAATTTGCAATGCCCAATAGTTCATCTTGCGACATCCTAGTGTTGACCTTTCAACACCATAGTGTTGACCTTTTGCACCCTAGTGTTCACTTTGCAACAACCAAGTAGTCATCTTTTGTTCACCTAGAAGTGTTCACCCTATGACACCCTAGTGTTGATATTGCGACAGCCCGAGTGTCGACTTACAGAGACTCTAGCCTTCACCAAGCAACACCCTAGTGTTGGACTTGCAACACCCTAGTTTTCACATTATAACACCCTAGTGTTCACCATGCAACACCCTAGGGTACAACTTAGGACACCCTAGTGTTGACCTTGCCAAACCTAATAAGGGTCTACAATGCCCCACCCTAGTTTTCACCTTTAGGCAAACTAATGTTCTCCTTACGACACCACAACATGGAATTTGCAATGCCCAATAGTTAATCTTGAGACACCCTAGTGTTGACCTTTCGACACCATAGTGTTGACCTTGTGCACCCTAGTGTTCACTTTGCGACAACCCATTAGTCATCTTGGGTTCACCTTGAAGTGTTCACCCAATGACACCCTAGTGTTGAAATTGCGACAGCCCGAGTGTCCACTTACAGAGACTCTAGCCTTCACCAAGCAACACCCTAGTGTTCACATTCTAACACCGTAGTGTTCACCATGCAACACCCTAGGGTACACCTTATGACACCCTAGTGTTGACCTTGCCAAACCTAATAAGGGTCTACAATGCCCCACCCTAGTGTTCACCTTTAGGCAAACTAATGTTCTCCTTACGACACGACAACATGGAATTTGCAATGCCCAATAGTTAATCTTGAGACACCCTAGTGTTGACCTTTCGACACCCTAGTGTTGACCTTGTTCACCCTAGTGTTCACTTTGCGACAACCCATTAGTCATCTTGGGTTCACCTTGAAGTGTTCACCCAATGACACCCTAGTGTTGAAATTGCGACAGCCCGAGTGTCCACTTACAGAGACTCTAGCCTTCACCAAGCAACACCCTAGTGTTGGACTTGCGACACCCTAGTGTTCACATTATAACACCCTAGTGTTCACCATGCAACATCCTAGGGTACAACTTAGGACACCCTAGTGTTGACCTTGCCAAACCTAACAATGGTCTACAATGCCCCACCCTAGTGTTCACCTTTAGGCAAACTAATGTTCTCCTTACAACACCACAACATGGAATTTGCAATGCCCAATAGTTCATCTTGCGACATCCTAGTGTTGACCTTTCGACACCCTAGTGTTGACCTTTTGCACCCTAGTGTTCACTTTGCAACAACCAAGTAGTCATCTTTTGTTCACCTAGAAGTGTTCACCCTATGACACCCTAGTGTTGAAATTGCGACAGCCCGATTGTCCACTTACAGAGACTCTAGCCTTCACCAAGCAACACCCTAGTGTTGGACTTGCGACACCCTAGTGTTCACATTATAACACCCTAGTGTTCACCATGCAACATCCTAGGGTACAACTTAGGACACCCTAGTGTTGACCTTGCCAAACCTAACAATGGTCTACAATTCCCCACCCTAGTGTTCACCTTTAGGCAAACTAATGTTCTCCTGACAACACCACAACATGGAATTTGCAATGCCCAATAGTTCATCTTGCGACATCCTATTGTTGACCTTTCGACACCATAGTGTTGACCTTTTGCACCCTAGTGTTCACTTTGCAACAACCAAGTAGTCATCTTTTGTTCACCTAGAAGTGTTCACCCTATGACACCCTAGTGTTGATATTGCGACAGCCCGAGTGTCGACTTACAGAGACTCTAGCCTTCACCAAGCAACACCCTAGTGTTGGACTTGCAACACCCTAGTTTTCACATTATAACACCCTAGTGTTCACCATGCAACACCCTAGGGTACAACTTAGGACACCCTAGTGTGGACCTTGCCAAACCTAATAAGGGTCTACAATGCCCCACCCTAGTTTTCACCTTTAGGCAAACTAATGTTCTCCTTACAACACCACAACATGGAATTTGCAATGCCCAATAGTTCATCTTGCGACACCCTAGTGTTGACCTTTCGACACCCTAGTGTTGACCTTTTGCACACTAGTGTTCACTTTGCGACAACCCATTAGTCATCTTGGGTTCACCTTGAAGTGTTCACCCAATGACACCCTAGTGTTGAAATTGCGACAGCCCGAGTGTCCACTTACAGAGACTCTAGCCTTCACCAAGCAACACCCTAGTGTTGGACTTGCAACACCCTAGTGTTCACATTATAACACCCTAGTGTTCACCATGCAACATCCTAGGGTACAACTTAGGACACCCTAGTGTTGACCTTGCCAAACCTAACAATGGTCTACAATTCCCCAACCTAGTGTTCACCTTTAGGCAAACTAATGTTCTCCTGACAACACCACAACATGGAATTTGCAATGCCCAATAGTTCATCTTGCGACATCCTATTGTTGACCTTTCGACACCATAGTGTTGACCTTTTGCACCCTAGTGTTCACTTTGCAACAACCAAGTAGTCATCTTTTGTTCACCTAGAAGTGTTCACCCTATGACACCCTAGTGTTGATATTGCGACAGCCCGAGTGTCGACTTACAGAGACTCTAGCCTTCACCAAGCAACACCCTAGTGTTGGACTTGCAACACCCTAGTTTTCACATTATAACACCCTAGTGTTCACCATGCAACACCCTAGGGTACAACTTAGGACACCCTAGTGTGGACCTTGCCAAACCTAATAAGGGTCTACAATGCCCCACCCTAGTGTTCACCTTTAGGCAAACTAATGTTCTCCTTACAACACCACAACATGGAATTTGCAATGCCCAATAGTTCATCTTGCGACACCCTAGTGTAGACCTTTCGACACCCTAGCGTTCACTTCGCGACAACCCAGTGGTCATGTTGGGTTCACCTTGAAGTGTTCACCCTATGACACCCTAGTGTTGAAATTGCGACAGCTTGAGTGTCCACTTACAGAGACTCTAGCCTTCACCAAGCAACTCCCTAGAGTTCACATTCTAACACCGTAGTTTTCACCTTGGAACACCCTAGGGCACACCTTTGGACACCCTAGTGTTGACCTTGCCAAACCTAATAAGGGTCTTCAATGCCCCACCCTAGTGTTCACCTTTAGGAAAACTAATGTTCTCCTTACGAAACCACAACATGGAATTTGCAATGCCCAATAGTTCATCTTGCGACACCCTAGTGTTGACCTTTCGACACCCTAGTGTTGACCTTTTGCACCCTAGTGTTCACTTTGCGACAACCCAGTAGTCATCTTGTGTTCACCTTGAAGTGTTGACCCTATGACACCCAAGTGTTGAAATTGCGACAGCCCGAGTGTCCACTTACAAAGACTCTAGCTTTCACCAAGCAGCACCCTAGAGTTCACATTCTAACACCGTAGTGTTCACCATGCAACACCCTAGGGTACACCTTAGGACACCCTAGTGTTGACCTTGCCAAACCAAATAAGGGGCTACAATGCCCCACCCTAGTGTTCACCTTTACGCAAACTAATGTTCTCATTAGGACACCACAACAAGGAATTTGCAATGCCCAATAGTTTATCTTGCGACAGCCTAGTGTTGACCTTTCGACACCCTAGTGTTGACCTTTTGCACCCTAGTGTTCACTTTGCGACAACCCAGTAGTCATCTTGTGTTCACCTTGAAGTGTTCACCCTATGACACCCGAGTGTTGAAATTGCGGCAGCCCGAGTGTCCACTTACAGAGACTCTAGCCTTCACCAAGCAACACCCTAGTGTTCACATTCTAACACCGTAGTGTTCACCATGCAACACCCTAGGGTACACCTTATGACACCCTAGTGTTGACCTTGCCAAACCTAATAAGGGTCTACAATGCCCCACCCTAGTGTTCACCTTTAGGCAAACTAATGTTCTCCTTACAACACCACAACATGGAATTTGCAATGCCCAATGGTTCATCTTGCGACAACCTAGTGTTGACCTTTCGACACCCTAGTGTTGACCTTTTGCACCCTAGTGTTCACTTTGCGACAACCCAGTAGTCATCTTTTGTTCACCTTGAAGTCTTCACCCTGTGACACCCTAGTGTTGATATTGCGACAGCCCGAGTGTCGACTTACAGAGACTCTAGCCTTCACCAAGCAACACCCTAGTGTTGGACTTGCAACACCCTAGTTTTCACATTATAACACCCTAGTGTTCACCATGCAACACCCTAGGGTACAACTTAGGACACCCTAGTGTTGACCTTGCCAAACCTAACAATGGTCTACAATTCCCCACCCTATTGTCCACCTTTAGGCAAACTAATGTTATCCTTACAACACCACAACATGGAATTTGCAATGCCCAATAGTTCATCTTGCGACACCCTAGTGTTGACCTTTCGACACCCTAGTGTTGACCTTTTGCACCCTAGTGTTCACTTTGCGACAACCCATTAGTCATCTTGGGTTCACCTTTAAGTGTTCACCCAATGACACCCTAGTGTTTAAATTGCGACAGCCCGAGTGTCCACTTACAGAGACTCTAGCCTTCACCAAGCAACACCCTAGTGTTCACATTCTAACACCGTAGTGTTCACCAAGCAACACCCTAGGGTACACCTTATGACACCCTAGTGTTGACCTTGCCAAACCTAATAAGGGTCTACGATGCCCCACCCTAGTGTTCACCTTTAGGCAAACTAATGTTCTCCTTACAACACCACAACATGGAATTTGCAATGCCCAATTGTTCATCTTGCGACATCCTAGTGTTGACCTTTCGACACCCTAGTGTTGACCTTTTGCACCCTAGTGTTCACTTTGCGACAACCCAGTAGTCATCTTTTGTTCACCTTGAAGTCTTCACCCTGTGACACCCTAGTGTTGATATTGCGACAGCCCGAGTGTCGACTTACAGAGACTCTAGCCTTCACCAAGCAACACCCTAGTGTTGGACTTGCAACACCCTAGTTTTCACATTATAACACCCTAGTGTTCACCATGCAACACCCTAGGGTACAACTTAGGACACCCTAGTGTTGACCTTGCCAAACCTAACAATGGTCTACAATTCCCCACCCTATTGTCCACCTTTAGGCAAACTAATGTTATCCTTACAACACCACAACATGGAATTTGCAATGCCCAATAGTTCATCTTGCGACACCCTAGTGTTGACCTTTCGACACCCTAGTGTTGACCTTTTGCACCCTAGTGTTCACTTTGCGACAACCCATTAGTCATCTTGGGTTCACCTTTAACTGTTCACCCAATGACACCCTAGTGTTTAAATTGCGACAGCCCGAGTGTCCACTTACAGAGACTCTAGCCTTCACCAAGCAACACCCTAGTGTTCACATTCTAACACCGTAGTGTTCACCAAGCAACACCCTAGGGTACACCTTATGACACCCTAGTGTTGACCTTGCCAAACCTAATAAGGGTCTACGATGCCCCACCCTAGTGTTCACCTTTAGGCAAACTAATGTTCTCCTTACAACACCACAACATGGAATTTGCAATGCCCAATAGTTCATCTTACGACATCCTAGTGTTGAACTTTCGACACCCTAGTGTTGACCTTTTGCACCCTAGTGTTCACTTAGCGACAACCCAGTAGTCATCTTTTGTTCACCTTGAAGTGTTCACCCTATGACACCCTAGTGTTGATATTGCGACAGCCCGAGTGTCCACTTACAGAGACTCTAGCCTTCACCAAGCAACACCCTAGTGTTCACATTCTAACACCGTAGTGTTCACCATGCAACACCCTAGGGTACACCTTATGACACCCAAGTGTTGACCTTGCCAAACCTAATAAGGGTCTACAATGCCGAACCCTAGTGTTCACCTTTAGGCAAACTAGTGTTCTCCTTACAACACCACAACATAGAATTTGCAATGCCCAATAGTTCATCTTGCGACACCCTAGTGTAGACCTTTCGACACCGTAGCGTTCACTTCGCGACAACCCAGTGGTCATGTTGGGTTCACCTTGAAGTGTTCACATTATGACACCCTAGTGTTGAAATTGCGACAGCCCGAGTGTCCACTTACAGAGACTCTAGCCTTCACCAAGCAACTCCCTAGAGTTCACATTCTAACACCGTAGTTTTCACCTTGGAACACCCTAGGGCACACCTTTGGACACCCTAGTGTTGACCTTGCCAAACCTAATAAGGGTCTTCAATGCCCCACCCTAGTGTTCACCTTTAGGCAAACTAATGTTCTCCTTACGAAACCACAACATGGAATTTGCAATGCCTAATAGTTCATATTGCGACACCCTAGTGTTGACCTTTCGACACCCTAGTGTTGACCTTTTGCACCCTAGTGTTCACTTTGCGACAACCCAGTAGTCATCTTGTGTTCACCTTGAAGTGTTGACCCTATGACACCCAAGTGTTGAAATTGCGACAGCCAGAGTGTCCACTTACAGAGACTCTAGCTTTCTCCAAGCAGCACCCTAGAGTTCACATTCTAACACCGTAGTGTTCACCATGCAACACCCTAGGGTACACCTTAGGACACCATAGTGTTGACCTTGCCAAACCAAATAAGGGGCTACAATGCCCCACCCTAGTGTTCACCTTTAGGCAAACTAATGTTCTCCTTAGGACACCACAACAAGGAATTTGCAATGCCCAATAGTTTATCTTGCGACACCCTAGTGTTGACCTTTCGACACCCTAGTGTTGACCTTTTGCACCCTAGTGTTCACTTTGCGACAACCCAGTAGTCATCTTTTGTTCACCTTGAAGTGTTCACCCTATGACACCCGAGTGTTGAAATTGCGACAGCCCGAGTGTCCACTTACAGAGACTCTAGCCTTCACCAAGCAACACCCTAGTGTTCACATTCTAACACCGTAGTGTTCATCATGCAACACCCTAGGGTACACCTTATGACACCCTAGTGTTGACCTTGCCAAACCTAATAAGGGTCTACAATGCCCCACCCTAGTGTTCACCTTTAGGCAAACTAATGTTCTCCTTACAACACCACAACATGGAATTTGCAATGCCCAATGGTTCATCTTGCGACATCCTAGTGTTGACCTTTCGCCACCCTAGTGTTGACCTTTTGCACCCTAGTGTTCACTTTGCGACAACCCAGTAGTCATCTTTTGTTCACCTTGAAGTGTTCACCCTATGACACCCGAGTGTTGAAATTGCGACAGCCCGAGTGTCCACTTACAGAGACTCTAGCCTTCACCAAGCAACACCCTAGTGTTCACATTCTAACACCGTAGTGTTCACCATGCAACACCCTAGGGTACACCTTATGACACCCTAGTGTTGACCTTGCCAAACCTAATAAGGGTCTACAATGCCCCACCCTAGTGTTCACCTTTAGGCAAACTAATGTTCTCCTTACAACACCACAACATGGAATTTGCAATGCCCAATGGTTCATCTTGCGACATCCTAGTGTTGACCTTTCGCCACCCTAGTGTTGACCTTTTGCACCCTAGTGTTCACTTTGCGACAACCCAGTAGTCATCTTTTCTTCACCTTGAAGTGTTCACCCTGTGTCACCCTAGTGTTGATATTGCGACAGCCCGAGTGTCAACTTACAGAGACTCTAGCCTTCACCAAGCAACACCCTAGTGTTGGACTTGCAACACCCTAGTTTTCACATTCTAACACCATAGTGTTGACTATGCAACACCCTAGAGTACACCTTAGGACACCCTAGTGTTGACCTTGCCAAACCTAATAAGGGTCTACAATGCCCCACCCTAGTGTTCACCTTTAGGCAAACTAATGTTCTCCTTACAACACCACAACATGGAATTTGCAATGCCCAATGGTTCATCTTGCGACATCCTAGTGTTGACCTTTCGCCCCCCTAGTGTTGACCTTTTGCACCCTAGTGTTCACTTTGCGACAACCCAGTAGTCATCTTTTCTTCACCTTGAAGTGTTCACCCTATGACACCCGAGTGTTGAAATTGCGACAGCCCGAGTGTCCACTTACAGAGACTCTAGCCTTCACCAAGCAACACCCTAGAGTTCACATTCTAACACCGTATTGTTCACCATGCAACACCCTAGGGTACAGCTTAGGACACCCAAGTGTTGACCTTGCCAAACCTAATAATGGTTTACAATGCCCCACCCTAGTGTTCACCTTTAGCCAAACTAATGTTCTCCTTACGACACCACAACAAGGAATTTGCAATGCCCAATAGTTCATCTTGCGCCACCCTAGTGTTGACCTTTCGACACCCTAGTGTTGAACTTTTGCACCCTAGTGTTCACTTTGCGACAACCCAGTAGTCATCTTGTGTTCACCTTGAAGTGTTCACCCTATGACACCCGAGTGTTGAAATTGCGACAGCCCGAGTGTCCACTTACAGAGACTCTAGCCTTCACTAAGCAACACCCTAGTGTTGGACTTGCGACACCCTAGTGTTCACATTCTAACACCCTAGTGTTCACCATGCAACACCCTAGGGTACACCTTAGGACACCCTAGTGTTGACCTTGCCAAACCTAGTAAGGGTCTACAATGCCCCACCCTAGTTTTCACCTTTAGGCAAACTAATGTTCTCCTTACGACACGACAACATGGAATTTGCAATGCCCAATAGTTAATCTTGAGACACCCTAGTGTTGACCTTTCGACACCCTAGTGTTGACCTTGTGCACCCTAGTGTTCACTTTGCGACAACCCATTAGTCATCTTGGGTTCACCTTGAAGTGTTCACCCAATGACACCCTAGTGTTGGACTTGCGACACCCTAGTGTTCACATTCTAACACCCTAGTGTTCACCATGCAACACCCTAGGGCACAACTTAGGACACCCAAGTGTTGACCTTGCCAAACCTAATAAGGGTTTACAATGCCCCACCCTAGTGTTCACCTTTAGGCAAACTAATGTTCTCCTTACGACACCACAACAAGGAATTTGCAATGCCCAATAGTTCATCTTGGGTCACCCTAGTGTTGACCTTTCGACAACCTAGTGTTGACCTTTTGCACCCTAGTGTTCACTTTGCGACAACCCAGTAGTCATTTTGTGTTCACCTTGAAGTGTTCACCCTATGACACCCGAGTGTTGAAATTGCGACAGCCCGAGTGTCCACTTACAGAGACTCTAGCCTTCACTAAGCAACACCCTAGTGTTGGACTTGCGACACCCTAGTGTTCACATTCTAACACCCTAGTGTTCACCATGCAACACCCTAGGGTACACCTTAGGACACCCTAGTGTTGACCTTGCCAAACATAATAAGGGTCTACAATGCCCCACCCTAGTGTTCACCTTTAGGCAAACTAATGTTCTCCTTACGACACCACAACAAGGAATTTGCAATGCCCAATAGTTCATCTTGGGTCACCCTAGTGTTGACCTTTCGACAACCTAGTGTTGACCTTTTGCACCCTAGTGTTCACTTTGCGACAACCCATTAGTCATTTTGTGTTCACCTTGAAGTGTTCACCCTATGACACCCGAGTGTTGAAATTGCGACAGCCCGAGTGTCAACTTACAGAGACTCTAGCCTTCACCAAGCAACACCCTAGTGTTGGACTTGCAACACCCTAGTTTTCACATTCTAACACCATAGTGTTGACTATGCAACACCCTAGAGTACACCTTAGGACACCCTAGTGTTGACCTTGCCAAACCTAATAAGGGTCTACAATGCCCCACCCTAGTGTTCACCTTTAGGCAAACTAATATTCTCCTTACGACACCACAACATGGAATTTGCAATGCCCAATAGGTCATCTTGCGACACCCTAGTGTTGACCTTTCGACACCCTAGTGTTGACCTTTTGCACCCTAGTGTTCACTTTGCGACAACCCAATAGTCATCTTGTGTTCACCTTGAAGTGTTCACCCTATGACACCAGAGTATTGAAATTGCGACAGCCCGAGTGTCCACTTACAGAGACTCTAGCCTTCACCAAGCAACACGCAAATGTTGGACTTACGACATCCTATTGTTCACATACTAACACCCTAGGGTTCACCATGAAACACCCTAGGGTACACCTTAGGAAACCCTAGTGTAGACCTTGCCAAACCTAATAATCGTCTACAATGCCCCACCCTAGTGTTCACCTTTAGGCAAACTAATGTTCTCCTTATAACACCACAACATGGAATTTGCATTGCCCAATAGTTCATCTTGTGACACCCTAGTGTTGACCTTTCGACAACCTAGTGTTGAACTTTTGCACCCTAGTGTTCACTTTGCGACAACACATTAGTCATCTTGTGTTCACCTTGAAGTGTTCACCCTATGACACCCGAGTGTTGAAATTGCGACAGCCCGAGTGTCCACTTACAGAGACTCTAGCCTTCACCAAGCAACACCCTAGAGTTCACATTCTAACACCGTATTGTTCACCATGCAACACCCTAGGGTACAGCTTAGGACACCCAAGTGTTGACCTTGCCAAACCTAATAAGGGTTTACAATGCCCCACCCTAGTGTTCACCTTTAGCCAAACTAATGTTCTCCTTACGACACCACAACAAGGAATTTGCAATGCCCAATAGTTCATCTTGCGACACCCTAGTGTTGACCTTTCGACACCCTAGTGTTGACCTTTTGCACCCTAGTGTTCACTTTGCGACAACCCAGTAGTCATCTTGTGTTCACCTTGAAGTGTTCACCCTATGACACCCGAGTGTTGAAATTGCGACAGCCCGAGTGTCCACTTACAGAGACTCTAGCCTTCACTAAGCAACACCCTAGTGTTGGACTTGCGACACCCTAGTGTTCACATTCTAACACCCTAGTGTTCACCATGCAACACCCTAGGGTACACCTTAGGACACCCTAGTGTTGACCTTGCCAAACCTAGTAAGGGTCTACAATGCCCCACCCTAGTTTTCACCTTTAGGCAAACTAATGTTCTCCTTACGACACGACAACATGGAATTTGCAATGCCCAATAGTTAATCTTGAGACACCCTAGTGTTGACCTTTCGACACCCTAGTGTTGACCTTGTGCACCCTAGTGTTCACTTTGCGACAACCCATTAGTCATCTTGGGTTCACCTTGAAGTGTTCACCCAATGACACCCTAGTGTTGAAATTGCGACAGCCCGAGTGTTCACTTACAGAGACTCTAGCCTTCACCAAGCAACACCCTAGTGTTGGAATTGCGACACCCTAGTGTTCACATTATAACACCCTAGTGTTCACCATGCAACATCCTAGGGTACAACTTAGGACACCCTAGTGTTGACCTTGCCAAACCTAACAATGGTCTACAATTCCCCACCCGAGTGTTCACCTTTAGGCAAACTAATGTTCTCCTTACAACACCACAACATGGAATTTGCAATGCCCAATAGTTCATCTTGCGACACCCTAGTGTTGACCTTTCGACACCCTAGTGTTGACCTTTTGCACCCTAGTGTTCACTTTACGACAACCCATTAGTCATCTTGGGTTCACCTTGAAGTGTTCACCCTATGACACCCTAGTGTTTAAATTGCGACAGCCCGAGTGTCCACTTACAGAGACTCTAGCCTTCACCAAGCAACACCCTAGTGTTCACATTCTAACACCGTAGTGTTCACCATGCAACACCGTAGGGTACACCTTAGGACTCCCTAGTGTTGACCTTGCAAAACCTAATAAGGGCCTACAATGCCCCACCATAGTGTTCACCTTTAGGCAAACTAATGTTCTCCTTACAACACCACAACATGGAATTTGCAATGCCCAATGGTTCATCTTGCGACATCCTAGTGTTGACCATTCGCCACCCTAGTGTTGACCTTTTGCACCCTAGTGTTCACTTTGCGACAACCCAGTAGTCATCTTTTCTTCACCTTGAAGTGTTCACCCTGTGACACCCTAGTGTTGATATTGCGACAGCCCGATTGTCAACTTACAGAGGCTCTAGCCTTCACCAAGCAACACCCTAGTGTTGGACTTGCAACACCCTAGTTTTCACATTCTTACACCATAGTGTTGACTATGCAACACCCTAGAGTACACCTTAGGACACCCTAGTGTTGACCTTGCCAAACCTAATAAGGGTCTACAATGCCCCACCCTAGTGTTCACCTTTAGGCAAACTAATATTCTCCTTACGACACCACAACATGGAATTTGCAATGCCCAATAGTTCATCTTGCGACACCCTAGTGTTGACCTTTCGACACCCTAGTGTTGACCTTTTGCACCCTAGTGTTCACTTTGCGACAACCCAATAGTCATCTTGTGTTCACCTTGAAGTGTTCACCCTATGACACCAGAGTATTGAAATTGTGACAGCCCGAGTGTCCACTTACAGAGACTCTAGCCTTCACCAAGCAACACGCAAATGTTGGACTTGCGACATCCTATTGTTCACATACTAACACCCTAGGGTTCACCATGAAACACCCTAGGGTACACCTTAGGAAACCCTAGTGTAGACCTTGCCAAACCTAATAATCGTCTACAATGCCCCACCCTAGTGTTCACCTTTAGGCAAACTAATGTTCTCCTTATAACACCATAACATGGAATTTGCATTGCCCAATAATTCATCTTGTGACACCCTAGTGTTGACCTTTCGACAACCTAGTGTTGAACTTTTGCACCCTAGTGTTCACTTTGCGACAACACATTAGTCATCTTGTGTTCACCTTGAAGTGTTCACCCTATGACACCCTAGTGTTGAAATTGCGACAGCCCGAGTGTCCACTTACAGAGACTCTATCCTTCACAAAGCAACACCCTAGAGTTCACATTCTAACACCGTAGTGTTCACCATGCAACACCCTAGGGTACAGCTTAGGACACCCAAGTGTTGACCTTGCCAAACCTAATAAGGGTTTACAGTGCCCCACCCTAGTGTTCACCTTTAGGCAAACTAATGTTCTCCTTACGACACCACAACAAGGAATTTGCAATGCCCAAAAGTTCATCTTGGGTCACCCTAGTGTTGACCTTTCGACACCCTAATGTTGACCTTTTGCAGCCTAGTGTTCACTTTGCGACAACCCAGTAGTCATTTTGTGTTCACCTTGAAGTGTTCACCCTATGACACCCGAGTGTTGAAATTGCGACAGCCCGAGTGTCAACTTACAGAGACTCTAGCCTTCACCAAGCAACACCCTAGTGTTGGACTTGCAACACCCTAGTTTTCACATTCTAACACCATAGTGTTGACTATGCAACACCCTAGAGTACACCTTAGGACACCCTAGTGTTGACCTTGCCAAACCTAATAAGGGTCTACAATGCCCCACCCTAGTGTTCACCTTTAGGCAAACTAATATTCTCCTTACGACACAACAACATGGAATTTGCAATGCCCAATAGTTCATCTTGAGACACCCTAGTGTTGACCTTTTGCACCCTAGTGTTCACTTTGCGACAACCCATTAGTCATCTTGTGTTCACCTTGAAGTGCTCACCCTATGACACCCTAGTGTTGAAATTGCGACAGCCCGAGTGTCCACTTACAGAGACTCTATCCTTCACCAAGCAACACCCTAGAGTTCACATTCTAACACCGTATTGTTCACCATGCAACACCCTAGGGTACAGCTTAGGACACCCAAGTGTTGACCTTGCCAAACCTAATAAGGGTTTACAATGCCCCACCCTAGTGTTCACCTTTAGCCAAACTAATGTTCTCCTTACGACACCACAACAAGGAATTTGCAATGCCCAATAGTTCATCTTGAGACACCCTAGTGTTGCCCTTTCGACACCCTAGTGTTGATCTTTTGCACCCTAGTGTTCACTTTGCGACAACCCAGTAGTCATCTTGTGTTCACCTTGAAGTGTTCACCCTATGACACCCGAGTGTTGAAATTGCGACAGCCCGAGTGTCCACTTACAGAGACTCTAGCCTTCACTAAGCAACACCCTAGTGTTGGACTTGCGACACCCTAGTGTTCACATTCTAACACCCTAGGGTTCACCATGAAACACCCTAGGGTACACCTTAGGAAACCCTAGTGTAGACCTTGCCAAACCTAATAATCGTCTACAATGCCCCACCCTTGTGTTCACCTTTAGGCAAACTAATGTTCTCCTTATAACACCACAACATGGAATTTGCATTGCCCAATAGTTCATCTTGTGACACCCTAGTGTTGACCTTTCGACAACCTAGTGTTGACCTTTTGCACCCTAGTGTTCACTTTGCGACAACACATTAGTCATCTTGTGTTCACCTTGAAGTGTTCACCCTATGACACCCTAGTGTTGAAATTGCGCCAGCCCGAGTGTCCACTTACAGAGACTCTAGCCTTCACTAAGCAACACCCTAGTGTTGGACTTGCGACACCCTAGTGTTCACATTCTAACACCCTAGTGTTCACCATGCAACACCCTAGGGTACACCTTAGGACACCCTAGTGTTGACCTTGCCAAACCTAATAAGGGTCTACAATACCCCACCCTAGTTTTCACCTTTAGGCAAACTAATGTTCTCCTTACGACACGACAACATGGAATTTGCAATGCCCAATAGTTAATCTTGAGACACCCTAGTGTTGACCTTTCGACACCCTAGTGTTGACCTTGTGCACCCTAGTGTTCACTTTGCGACAACCCATTAGTCATCTAGGGTTCACCTTGAAGTGTTCACCCAATGACACGCTAGTGTTGAAATTGCGACAGCCCGAGTGTTCACTTACAGAGACTCTAGCCTTCACCAAGCAACACCCTAGTGTTGGACTTGCGACACCCTAGTGTTCACATTATAACACCCTAGTGTTCACCATGCAACATCCTAGGGTACAACTTAGGACACCCTAGTGTTGACCTTGCCAAACCTAACAATGGTCTACAATTCCCCACCCTAGTGTTCACCTTTAGGCAAACTAATGTTCTCCTTACAACACCACAACAAGGAATTTGCAATGCCCAATAGTTCATCTTGGGTCACCCTAGTGTTGACCTTTCGACACCCTAGTGTTGACCTTTTGCACCCTAGTGTTCACTTTGCGACAACCCAGTAGTCATTTTGTGTTCACCTTGAAGTGTTCACCCTATGACACCCGAGTGTTGAAATTGCGACAGCCCGAGTGTCCACTTACAGAGACTCTAGCCTTCACTAAGCAACACCCTAGTGTTGGACTTGCGACACCCTAGTGTTCACATTCTAACACCCTAGTGTTCACCATGCAACACCCTAGGGTACACCTTAGGACACCCTAGTGTTGACCTTGCCAAACCTAATAAGGGTCTACAATGCCCCACCCTAGTTTTCACCTTTAGGCAAACTAATGTTCTCCTTACGACACGACAACATGGAATTTGCAATGCCCAATAGTTAATCTTGAGACACCCTAGTGTTGACCTTTCGACACCCTAGTGTTGACCTTGTGCACCCTAGTGTTCACTTTGCGACAACCCATTAGTCATCTAGGGTTCACCTTGAAGTGTTCACCCAATGACACGCTAGTGTTGAAATTGCGACAGCCCGAGTGTTCACTTACAGAGACTCTAGCCTTCACCAAGCAACACCCTAGTGTTGGACTTGCGACACCCTAGTGTTCACATTATAACACCCTAGTGTTCACCATGCAACATCCTAGGGTACAACTTAGGACACCCTAGTGTTGACCTTGCCAAACCTAACAATGGTCTACAATTCCCCACCCTAGTGTTCACCTTTAGGCAAACTAATGTTCTCCTTACAACACCACAACATGGAATTTGCAATGCCCAATAGTTCATCTTGCGACACCCTAGTGTTGACCTTTCGACACCCTAGTGTTGACCTTTTGCACCCTAGTGTTCACTTTGCGACAACCCATTAGTCATCTTGGGTTCACCTTTAAGTGTTCACCCAATGACACCCTAGTGTTTAAATTGCGACAGCCCGAGTGTCCACTTACAGAGACTCTAGCCTTCACCAAGCAACACCCTAGTGTTCACATTCTAACACCGTAGTGTTCACCATGCAACACCCTAGGGTACACCTTAGGACACCCTAGTGTTGACCTAGCCAAACCTAATAAGGGTCTACAATGCCCCACCCTAGTGTTCACCTTTAGGCAAACTAATGTTCTCCTTACAACACCACAACATGGAATTTGCAATGCCCAATGGTTCATCTTGCGACATCCTAGTTTTGACCTTTCGACACCCTAGTGTTGACCTTTTGCACCCTAGTGTTCACTTTGCCACAACCATGTAGTTATCTTTTGTTCACCTAGAAGTGTTCACCCTATGACAACCTAGTGTTGATATTGCGACAGCCTGAGTGTCGACTTACAGAGACTCTAGCCTTCACCAAGCAACACCCTAGTGTTGGACTTGCAACACCCTAGTTTTCACATTATAACACCCTAGTGTTCACCATGCAACACCCTAGGGTACAACTTAGGACACCCTAGTGTTGACCTTGCCAAACCTAACAATGGTCTACAATTCCCCACCCTATTGTCCACCTTTAGGCAAACTAATGTTCTCCTTACAACACCACAACATGGAATTTGCAATGCCCAATAGTTCATCTTGCGACACCCTAGTGTTGACCTATTGCACCCTAGTGTTCACTTTGCGACAACCCATTAGTCATCTTGGGTTCACCTTTAAGTGTTCACCCAATGACACCCTAGTGTTTAAATTGCGACAGCCCGAGTGTCCACTTACAGAGACTCTAGCCTTCACCAAGCAACACCCTAGTGTTCACATTCTAACACCGTAGTGTTCACCATGCAACACCCTAGGGTACACCTTATGACACCCTAGTGTTGACCTTGCCAAACCTAATAAGGGTCTACAATGCCCCACCCTAGTGTTCACCTTTAGGCAAACTAATGTTCTCCTTACGACACCACAACAAGGAATTAGCAATGCCCAATAGTTCAATCTTGCGACACCCTAGTGTTGACCTTTCGACACCCTAGTGTTGACCTTTTGCACTCTAGTGTTCACTTTGTGACAACCCAGTAGTCATATTGTGTTCACCTTGAAGTGTTCACCTTATGACACCCGAGTGTTGAAATTGCGACAGCCCGAGTGTCCACTTACAGAGACTCTAGCCTTCACTAAGCAACACCCTAGTGTTGGACTTGCGACACCCTAGTGTTCACATTCTAACACCCTAGTGTTCACCATGCAACACCCTAGGGTACACCTTAGGACACCCTAGTGTTGACCTTGCCAAACCTAATAAGGGTCTACAATGCCCCACCCTAGTTTTCACCTTTAGGCAAACTAATGTTCTCCTTACGACCCGACAACATGGCATTTGCAATGCCCAATAGTTAATCTTGAGACACCCTAGGGTTGACCTTTCGACACCCTAGTGTTGACCTTGTGCACCCTAGTGTTCACTTTGCGACAACCCATTAGTCATCTTGGGTTCACCTTGAAGTGTTCACCCAATGACACCCTAGTGTTGAAATTGCGACAGCCCGAGTGTCCACTTACAGAGACTCTAGCCTTCACCAAGCAACACCCTAGTGTTCACATTCTAACACCGTAGTGTTCACCATGCAACACCCTTGGGTACACCTTATGACACCCTAGTGTTGACCTTGCCAAACCTAATAAGGGTCTACAATGCCCCACACTAGTGTTGACCTTTAGGCAAACTAATGTTCTCCTTACGACACCACAACAAGGAATTAGCAATGCCCAATAGTTCAATCTTGCGACACCCTAGTGTTGACCTTTCGACACCCTAGTGTTGATCTTTTGCACCCTAGTGTTCACTTTGTGACAACCCAGTAGTCATTTTGTGTTCACCTTGAAGTGTTCACCCTATGACACCCGAGTGTTGAAATTGCGACAGCCCGAGTGTCCACTTACAGAGACTCTAGCCTTCACCAAGCAACACCCTAGTGTTGGACTTGCGACACCCTAGAGTTCACATTCTAACACACTAGTGTTCACCGTGCAACACCCTAGGGTAAACGTTAGGACACCCTAGTGTTGACCTTGCCAAACCAAATAAGGGTCTACAATGCCCCACCCTAGTGTTCACCTTTAGGCAAGCTATTGTTCTCCTTACAACACCACAACATGGAATTTGCAATGCCCAATAGTTCATCTTGCGACACCATAGTGTTGACCTTTCGACACCCTAGTGTTGACCTTTTGCACCCTAGTGTTCACTTTGCGACAACCCAGTCATCATCTTGTGTTCACCTTGAAGTGTTCACCCTATGACACCCTAGTGTTGAAATTGCGACAGCCCGAGTATCCACTTACAGAGACTCTAGCCTTCACCAAGAACCTCCCTAGAGTTCGCATTCTAACCCCGTAGTGTTCACCATGCAACACCTTAGGGTACACCTTTGGACACCCTGGTGTTGACCTTGCCAAACCTAATAAGGGTCTTCAATGCCCCACCCTAATGTTCACCTTTAGGAAAACTAATGTTTTCCTTACGACACCAAAACATTGAATTTGCAATGCCCAATAGTTCAACTTGTGACACCCTAGTGTTGACCTTTCGACACCCTAGTGTTGACATTTTGCACCCTAGTGTTCACTTTGCGACAACCAAGTAGTCATCTTGGGTTCACCTTGAAGTGTTCACCCTATGACACCCTAGTGTTGAAATTGCGACAGAGCGAGTGTCCAGTTACAGAGACTCTAGCCTTCACCAAGCAACACCCTAGTGTTGGACTTGCGACACACTAGTGTTCACATTCTAACACCCTAGTGTTCACCATTCAATACACCAGGGTACAACTTAGGACACCATAGTGTAGACCTTGCCAAAACTAATAAGGGGCTACAATGCACCTCCCTAGTGTTCCCCTTTAGGCAAACTAATGTTCTCCTTACTACACCACAAAATGGAATTCGCAATGCCCAATAGTTCATCTTGCGACACCCTAGTATTGACCTTTCGACACCCTTGTGTTCTCCTTTTGCACCCTAGTGTTCACTTTGCGACAACCCAGTAGTCATGTTGTGTTCACCTTGAAGTGTTCACCCTATGACACCCTAGTGTTGAAATTGTGACAGCCCGAGTGTCCACTTACAGAGAATCTAGCCTTCACCAAGCAACACCCTAGTGTTGGACTTGCGACACCCTAGAGTTCACATTCTAACACACTAGTGTTCACCGTGCAACACCCTAGGGTAAACCTTAGGACACCCTAGTGTTGACCTTGCCAAACCAAATAAGGGTCTACAATGCCCCACCCTAGTGTTCACCTTTAGGCAAACTATTGTTCTCCTTACAACACCACAACATGGAATTTGCAATGCCCAATAGTTCATCTTGCGACACCATAGTGTTGACCTTTCGACACCCTAGTGTTGACCTTTTGCACCCTAGTGTTCACTTTACAACAACCCAGTCATTATCTTGTGTTCACCTTGAAGTGTTCACCCTATGACACCCTAGTGTTGAAATTGCTACAGCCCGAGTGTCCACTTACAGAGACTCTAGCCTTCACCAAGCAACTCCCTAGAGTTCGCATTCTAACCCCGTAGTGTTCACCATGCAACACCCTAGGGTACACCTTTGGACACCCTGGTGTTGACCTTGCCAAACTTAATAAGGGCCTTCAATGCCCCACCCTAATGTTCACCTTTAGGCAAACTAATGTTTTCCTTACGACACCAAAACATGGAATTTGCAATGCCCAATAGTTCAACTTGTGACACCCCAGTGTTGACCTTTCGACACCCTAGTGTTGACCTTTTGCACCCTAGTGTTCACTTTGCGACAACCCAGTAGTCATCTTGGGTTCACCTTGAAGTGTTCACCCTATGACACCCTAGTGTTGAAATTGCGACAGCTTGAGTTTCCAGTTACAGAGACTCTAGCCTTCACCAAGCAACACCCTAGTGTTGGACTTGCGACACACTAGTGTTCACATTCTAACACCCTAGTGTTCACCATTCAATACACCAGGGTACGACTTAGGACACCATAGTGTAGACCTTGCCAAACCTAATAAGGGGCTACAATGCACCTCCCTAGTGTTCCCCTTTAGGCAAACTAATGTTCTCCTTACAACACCACAAAATGGAATTCGCAATGCCCAATAGTTCATCTTGCGACACCCTAGTGTTGACCTTTCGACACCCTTGTGTTCTCCTTTTGCACCCTAGTGTTCACTTTGTGACAACCCAGTAGTCATGTTGTGTTCACCTTGAAGTGTTCACCCTATGACACCCTAGTGTTGAAATTGCGACAGCCCGAGTGTCCACTTACAGAGACTCTAGCCTTCACCAAGCAACACCCTAGTGTTGGACTTGCGACACCCTAGAGTTCACATTCTAACACACTAGTGTTCACTGTGCAACACCCTAGGGTAAACCTTAGGACACCCTAGTGTTGACCTTGCCAAACCAAATAAGGGTCTACAATGCCCCACCCTAGTGTTCACCTTTAGGCAAACTATTGTTCTCCTTACAACACCACAACATGGAATTTGCAATGCCCAATAGTTCATCTTGCGACACCATAGTGTTGACCGTTCGACACCCTAGTGTTGACCTTTCGCACCCTAGCGTTCACTTCGCGACAAACCAGTGGTCATGTTGGGTTCACCTTGAAGTGTTCACCCGATGACACCCTAGTGTTCAAATTACGACAGCCCGAGTGTCCACCTACAGAGACTTTAGCCTTCACCAAGCAACTCCCTAGAGTTCGCATTCTAACCCCGTAGTGTTCACCATGCAACACCATAGGGTACACCTTTGGACACCCTGGTGTTGACCTTGCCAAACTTAATAAGGGTCTTCAATGCCCCACCCTAATGTTCACCATTAGGCAAACTAATGTTTTCCTTACGACACCAAAACATGGAATTTGCAATGCCCAATAGTTCATCTTGTGACACCCTAGTGTTGACCTTTCGACACCCTAGTGTTGACCTTTTGCACCTTAGTGTTCACTTTGCAACAACCCAATAGTCATCTTGTGTTCACCTTGAAGTGTTGACCCTATGACACCCGAGTGTTTAAATTGCGACAGCCCGAGTGTCCACTTACAGAGACTCTAGCCTTCACCAAGCAACACCCTAGAGTTCACATTCTTACAACGTAGTGTTCTCCAAGCAACACCCTAGGGTACATCTTAGGACACCCTAGTGTTGAGCTTGCCAAACCTAATAAGGGGCTACAATGCCCCACCCTAGTGTTCACCTTTAGGCAAACTATTGTTCTCCTTACAACACCACAACATGGAATTTGCAATGCCCAATAGTTCATCTTGCGACACCCTAGTGTTTACCTTTCGACACCCTAGTGTTGACCTTTTGCACCCTAGTGTTCATTTTGTGACAACCCAGTCGTCATGTTGTGTTCACCTTAAAGTGTTCACCCTATGACACCCTAGTGTTGAAATTGCGACAGCCCGAGTGTCCAGTTACAGAGACTCTAGCCTTCACCAAGCAACACCCTAGTGTTGGACTTGCGACACACTAGTGTTCACATTCTGACACCCTAGTGTTCACCATGCAATACACTAGGGTACGACTTAGGACTCCATAGTGTAGACCTTGCCAAAACTAATAAGGGGCTACAATGCACCACCCTAGTGTTTCCCTTTAGGCAAACTAATGTTCTCCTTACAACACCACAACATGGAATTTGCAATGCCCAATAGTTCATCTTGTGACACCATAGTGTTGACCTATCGACACCCTTGGGTTGTCCTTTTGCACCCTAGTGTTCACTTTGCCACAACCCAGTAGTCATGTTGTGTTCACCTTGAAGTGTTCACCCTATGACACCCTAGTGTTGAAATTGCGACAGCCCGAGTGTCCACTTATAGAGACTCTAGCCTTCACTAAGCAACACCCTAGTGATGGACTTGCCACACCCTATTGTTCACATTCTAACACCCTAGTGTTCACCATGCAACACCCTAGGGTACACCTTTGGACACCGTAGTGTTGACCTTGCCAAACCTAATAAGGGTCTACAATGCCCCACCCTAGTGTTCGCCTTTAAGCAAACTATTGTTCTCCTTACAACACCACAACATGGAATTTGCAATGCCCAATAGTTCCTCTTGCGACACCCTAGTGTTGACCTTTCGACACCCTAGTGTTGTCGTTTTGCACCTTAGCGTTCACTTTGCGACTGTAACACCTGGACTTTTACTACTATATTATAGCCTTTTAATTGAATTATAACCACTTTCTAATGTCAGAAGCCCAAAAATACGTAAAAATTTAAACTTTTCTTTTAAAACATTAGACCAACCCTCTGTTGGTTGGAATGGGCTTTTCAGACAAATTGAAATAACTTAAAATTCTTTATAAAATAAAGTGGTTACTAAAACAATTAAAAGTACGCTAACCTCTCGGGGTAACTATTCTTAATGCATAATACTTAAGAAAATTTAAATTTCTTAATAAATTTATACAATTCTAATGTTTATACTTTCTACTGATAATTTAATTTTACATCATATACAATGATCTTACTTTTCAAATTATAAGACTTAATTTCTTCATCTAGTCTTCTTCTAGCATTCCTGCCTCATCTTAATCATCTCACTATCTCCCAGCTAGATTCTTTCAAACCTACGTTACTGAAAAATGTTTGGGGAAGGGGGTGAGATTGGAAATCCCAATAGCAGTTTCTTTCATTAACTTATATTTTCATGCTAGCATTGTCATGTATATATTTCATAAACCTGAACAAATAAAACAATTACACATACTTCCTGCGCTCAATCTCTACCAGCCACTATTAACAATATTTTCGTTAACTAGTGGAGGCCTCACCTGCAGGATTTCTCGTTATAACATTTAAAGTTATAACTAACTGATCTGGCAAAGGGGGAGCGACCCACCTAAGCCTGGAGTACTCCATAAACTCTATGCAGGAATTAACAAGGATTATCACCTTCATGCATAATGTAAATTTGAAACAGATATTACAAAATAATACATGCAACTCTTTTAATGTAATGAAATAAACTGCTACCTGTATCCTGAGCTTACTCTTCACTGTATTCCTTCCCTTCTACGTTCTCTGGAAATTCAATCTCACTATTTTGTCCTATAAATATTTATAGTATAAAATAATATATTAATATCTAATCTTAAGCATAATAATTAAACGTCTCTCACGTTCCTATAATTCTACCCCCTTTCTATTTCTAATACTAAATCTTAACTTCTAGATAAATGGTTAATCATCATTATAAATCAACATTGCACAAGCACTAATTAATATACATATAACAAGCATCCAACATAAAAGTAATCTTACTAATTACATTAAACTTACATTCTAAATATAATAACACAAATTTCCAATTCAACTTAAAATTTCTTATCTCCAATCAATTATAACCAACCTAACATTTTGACTTGGAAATTCTAAACAATATATCAATAACCAAATCATTAATTTGACCTAATAAACATTCAATGTTAAGTCAATTATTCATAAAGGTAATTCAAATTGCATTTCAATCCAAATTTAACAAATCAAAGGAACACCCCCTTTAACTTCTTATTTTCCTTAAATTTCTTTATGCTCCTTTTTAATTAATCAATTATAATACCATTCTTCTTTCCTACTAATAAACCAATAACCAACCATCAACAACATCAATAATTATTTCTTGCTTAATATTAACAACTATGTTAACTTCCCACTTCTCTCAATTCCAAATCCAATCAATTCCCTTTTGTTTACTTAATCCTATCTTAATTCAAAATTTGACCAATCAAATATCCATAACAACTCCCTACCAATAACCCAACCACTTCCAACATTAATAGGAACAGGAACTCATTCCTACACCTATTATCATTCCTATTATATTAGAGTCAAAATAGAGTAATGGAGATCAATTATATAAGGAGCATTTACATTGTTCCAATGCCCAACAGCCCTTCGATTCAGCCCAACGCAATCAGAACTTCTAGAACATAAAACCACAACAACCATCCACTATCATTTCCTATCAACAGGAGTTGGAACCTTCACTCACCAATACTACACTATCACCTGAAACAAGATTCCAATCTCAATTTAATAACAACTAAATTTCCTTCTTTCTTAATCATCAACCCCCTACTTAGAGCAACCAGAGGCACTTCCAATTTAAACAACTACCACCCATATAACTAATCATTTTCTAATTCTTGTTTAGCTAAATATAACAAAGTTCATTCCTTTTCCCCTAAACACTCACGGTCAGATCAGGGAAACCAGAATTATACCTTCAATAATTTCCTATTAATCGATCATGCTTTAACAGATTCCCTTTGTCTCCCAGAACATCAATGGCCATTTTTCCTTTCTTTAGCCGAACAGAGACAGAAAGCCAGAAAACAAGAAATCAACTTACACTCAATCAATCTCATCCACTCCATCATCTTTTTCTTATGCTTAAGACGTTCATATATCAAAGGAAAGAACAAAAATCCAACATCTCAGAGGAATGGGAATTCGGTCAGAACAGAACAAGAACAGGGAGGTTGAACAACAAATCAAACCAGTCAAGAATTCATCAATTCACCCATATAAAACGCGTATAAGAACTTCCCAATTACAAGTACTCCATGCTCAAAATTTTCCCCTCATGAACCGGCCGACTACGCAGGGAACAGGGAAGAACAACAACAATCAAATTCCAAAATTCCTTCAATCAATCCCAATACTCTATTCCATAACCTTAGAGTGACTATCAATTGCAAGAAATTAAGCCTTAAAACAAGAAAACACCCGAAATCCCAATTTTTCCATCTCGGGTGAACAGTACCCGAAGAGGAATTTCATGCCAAAATCGGTCCTACTCCTCTTTCCTTCCCAAAATCACCACTCAACAGCCAAGAGGAAGGTTCAAGCAACATTCCTATGAATCCAGAAGCTTCAAAAACCTTCCTAAAATCTGAATCGTTCCCCCCCATTTCACTCAAATACGCGGCGGAAAAGAAGGAAAACAAGAAGGAAAACTTACCTAAACTTGCTCCAAGCTTCCTTGAATGTTTCCTTCCCTTATCCCGCCGATGATCGCCGACGTCTGGGCTGAAGCCGTCGCTAAGCTTCGGAGAGCAAGAGAGAGCAGAGTGACAAACGCGAAGAAGAGAGAGGAAGAGTGAATATGTGTGTGTGTTCGGGTGAGGGAGAGAAAAAGAAGCTGAGGGAGTATATATATTTTTTTTTCCTTTCAATTGTGTGTATACGTGTTTTAATTGGGAGGCAGAGAGAAGGGAAAAAAAATAGAGAAGAATAAGAAATGGACACATGTATGGCTTACATTTAAAGAGATATGATATTTATTTTTTTAACAGGTATTTTACTATCCTGCCCTTCCCTTTATAATTGAAGATATTTTCAATTAGGGCAGATATTGTCTTTTTCATTTTCTATTTTCTATTTTTCTCTTAAATCATAATTTTATTTATTATTATTATTTAGAAATAGACCTAAATCTGTCCCTAAAATAATTTTTCTAGATATATTTTAATTCCTAAATTTATTTATAAGACTTTTTAATTAATAATCAATACCCCAAGATTCCAAATATTCCCTTATTTAAATTTATCTCCTAACTAGTGTTCTTAACTAATAAAGAAAAATAAATCTTAAAAATTATTAAAAATATTATGGGCCTCATAAATTTATTTATAAGGCTTTTTAATTCCTGAATACATCTCTAAGACCTCAACTACATTCTTATTATCTCTTTTTCTCAAATTAGGTTTTATCTTCTAATTAATCCTTCTTTGTTTCTTAAATAACATAAGCCTTAAAATTATAAAAAAATGCCTATTATCATAAATTTATTTATTTTAAAGCTTTTTAATATTTTAATAATATCCCTAAAACATAATTAATTCATTATATCCATTTTATAAATTTTGGGATGTTACAGTGACAACCCAGTCGTCATCTTGTGTTGACCTTGAAGTGTTCACCCTATGACACCCTAGTGTTGATATTGCGACAGCCCGAGTGTCCACTTACAGAGACTCTAGCCTTCACCAAGCAACACCCTAGTGTTGGACTTGCGACACCCTAGTGTTCACATTCTAACACACTAGTGTTCACCGTGCAACACCCTAGGGTACACCTTAGGACTCCCTAGTGTTGACCTTGCCAAACCTAATAAGCGTCTACAATGCCCCACCCTAGTGTTCACCTTAAGGCAAACTAATGTTCTCCTTACAACAGCACAACAAAGAACTTGCAAAGCCCAATAGTTCATCTTCCGACACCCTAGTGTTGACCTTTCGACACCCTAGTGTTGACCTTTCGCACCCTAGCGTTCACTTCGCGACAAACCAGTGGTCATGTTGGGTTCACCTTGAAGTGTTCACCCTATGACACCCTAGTGTTGAAATTGCGACAGCCCGAGTGTCCACTTACAGAGACTCTAGCCTTCACCAAGCAACTCCCTAGAGTTCGTATTCTAACCCCGTAGTGTTCACCATGCAACACCCTAGGGTACACCTTTGGACACCCTGGTGTTGACCTTGCCAAACTTAATAAGGGTCTTCAATGCCCCACCCTAATGTTCACCTTTAGGCAAACTAATGTTTTCCTTACGACACCAAAACATGGAATTTGCAATGCCCAATAGTTCAACTTGTGACACCCTAGTGTTGACCTTTCGACACCCTAGTGTTGACCTTTTGCACCCTAGTGTTCACTTTGCGACAACCCAGTAGTCATCTTGGGTTCACCTTGAAGTGTTCACCCTATGACACCCTAGTGTTGAAATTGCGACAGCCCGAGTGTCCAGTTACAGAGACTCTAGCCTTCACCAAGAAACACCCTAGTGTTGGACTTGCGACACACTATTGTTCACATTCTAACACCCTAGTGTTCACCATTCAATACACTAGGGTACGACTTAGGACACCATAGTGTAGACCTTGCCAAACCTGTAACACCCCAAATTTTAGAAAAGAGAAAATAAGGAATTAATTAAGATTTAGGAAATATTATTAAAATATTAAAAAGCATTAAAAATGAAATTATGATGTTTTAGATATTTTTAATAATTTTAAGGATTATTTTCTTTAGAAAATAAAGAAAAATAATTAGAAGATAAATTTTGATTTGGGAACTTTAGGAGAATTTATTTTAAGGGTTAAAGAAATTATGACTAAGAAAAATCTCTAATATGATATAAGAATTTATTTTAGAAAATTATTTTCAGGAAGGGACTAAACTGAAAATAATAAAAAGTTGGTTTTAGGGATTAAAACGAAAAGAAGAAAGTTTTAGGGGCCAGAATTCTATTTTTCCCCTAACCCTTTATATAATACTCCCTCATCCTCTCTGTCTCTCACTCTCGATCTCTCTCCCCAAACCGACCCTCCCTCTCTGGCTCTCACCTCTCTGCTTCGAGCTTCAATGGCGACGATGATGACGATCGGCGGCGAGAATGGCGACGGGGGAAGCGACGGAGATGCGTAAGGAGTTTGGGTAACCTTGGGTAAGCCCCTTCCTTCCGATTTCTTCCCTTTCGATTCCGATTCGAGCGAGATTGGGGGTGGGGATTGGTTCGAATTTTAGGTTCTTAAATCCATTAAAACTGAAGCTTAGGATCTGATCAACAAACCCTGAAAAGGAATTTGAGTAATTGTTTGTTATTTGGTTGATTTCTTCAAAAGCCCAAATCGATTCACTGTTCACCGATTTCGGTCTTGTGATTTAGGGCAAGAATTGAACGGAAATTCCTTACTAAACATGATTGGGAGTTGTATGAGTTCAAAGAAAGGGTATTACATGTTTGGTTTGATGATGTTTGATTCCTTGTTCCTTCTCTGTCCTTCTCTGTTTCTTGTTCGATCTGGTCCGCCTGAATTCTTGGGTGAAAATGAATAAGAATTTTGATTATTGCTCTGATCAAATAGAATTAGTGTTTAATGGGATGGTGATTGAGTAAGAAATTGTTCAATTTCCTTTCTTTTTCTGAGTTGTTGGCCGGCGGCTTCCATGATAAGAGAAGGGGAAGTTTTGATGTGTAATGGTGTGAAGATTGATGATATGTGAATTGAAATTGTTCAATTCTTCTTTTTCTACTTGTTCTGACCGGGAATTTCAGGAATTAGGAAAGAGACAATATGATATTTGGTATGTTGAAAATTCAGTTTCCCTCTGTCCAGTTCTTTATTCCCTCCGTTTCTGGTTCTGTTCTGGCCGAATTCTGGTGTGTTTAGATTTTGTATTTAAATGGTTCTGTGATTTTGACTCTTAATATGATAAAATGAATTTAGGGTCATGATTTTGGAACTTCTGATAGAGTCTTTCATTGCTCTGTTTCTACGTAAGTTTTAAGTGTTGTGAGTTTGATTTTTATGGTCAGAAGTTGTGCAATTTATGGAACTTCTTGTTATTAGTGAAATCTGGAGATGATGAGGTAATTAGATTGATTATGGTCTAACTCTTATTGATTTTATAATAAGATAAAACATAGAAGGATAGGATTGATGCTAGAATCTGATTAGTGAAGGGAGTTGAGGAGTAAGGAAAATTAAGTGGTAAAGTAAGTTGTAACGGAAGATGTTTAAGCAGATATAAAGAAATTATGAATGGTAAGCAATATGAAGGGTATATGTGTGGTTTAATAGTTTTAAATGATGTAAGAATTGAATTGGACTTGTAAGATGACGGATTGATGATTAATTGTTCAGTTAGTCATGTAAGCCTTGTTTTCTTAATAATTGGATCCTAAATGGGATAAAAGAATGGTGGAGTTGAGGATGATTTGTTTGAATTATTGAGCCGATTGGGTTCGGTTCTAAATGTTTTAATTGTTTAAAGAGGGTGTGAAATAAAAA
Source organism: Mimosa bimucronata (assembly GCA_037074515.1). NCBI lineage: Eukaryota > Viridiplantae > Streptophyta > Magnoliopsida > Fabales > Fabaceae > Mimosa > Mimosa bimucronata. The sequence goes on along the minus strand of CM073440.1, from coordinate 11,332,460 downwards.
GGGGTGATTTGGAATGAAAGTGTGTTTATAATAAATTGAATCTTTAGTTGGTAGATTGTGGGTTAATATCATGGTTACAAGCTGGTGATTGCTTGATAAACGATTAATCTATGAGGAATTTTGATAGTATATTGGGAAAGGATTAAATGGATGTGAGTTGAAGAATTTAGAATTAGGAGAGGGTTGGAATTATAATTGTTGTTTTAAGTTCTTTGATGATAAGGATAAATTGGAAATATGGGATAAAATAAATTAGAAACAATTATTATACAATTAGAGGACATATAAATGTGAGTATGAGGTTTAAAGTGAAAGCCTGATTGTTGTTTCTAATAGTTGGAAGGGTAAGTATCTGAAAATAAAAGCATGAGTGTTGGATTGATGTTGAATTTGGCTGTTAATATGGAAATGTAAGGTAAAAGACTCTCAAAGGGGAGTAAGTAATTTCAAGTGTTGAAATATGATTGGAGATTTTCAAATGTTGGATTAATAGTTTATCAAAGTTTAAGGGGTCTTTCCAACATTGATTGGAAGTTGTAAAAGCTAAACTAGTACTAGCATAAGGTTGGAAATTAGTAATCAATAGCTAGATGGTGGTTCTGAATAATACATACAAGTGTTTTAAAGTATTAGATAAGAAGTAGAGTTTGATAAGATGATAGGAATCGATTGGTTAAGATAGTTAGAGGATTAGATTTACAAGGTATTGATTTTAGAAGCAAAGGCAGGGAGTTGACTTATAAAGTATGATTGTTAAGGATTTGTGAATGGTAGTGTTGGAATATGATATTAAATTAGTATGAGGTAATTTTGGAAGAATTGATTCCATATTATTTGTAGGGGTTGAGTTGATTGATGATCTTTGGCGTGAGAAATGCAAAGCAATTATCAAGGTATTTTTAGACGAAAGATAAGAGAGAATTAGATTAATAATGATGGTTGAGGATGCGTTGATTTATTCTTGATATAGTATAAAAAGTTATCTAGGTGATTCTTAATTTGGTTGGACTAAATGTAACAAGTTTGAATTAAATAGGAAATTAGATTTTAAGGTGTGATATAAACTGGGAAAGTGTGTTTTAGGGTCTAAAGGATTTTAAGGGATTTTAGGAGTTAATGGTTATTAGTTGGATCTAAATTGATTTAGAAGTTTTATCATAAAAGTTTAAGAATAAATCTAAAAATGAATCCTCTGTTCTATTCCTGTTCTCTTAAACAACATTTGCAGTGACAACAATGAATCAATTGTAAGCTGTTATTTTAATAAGATTAAAGTTATACTTTACAAAAATAAAGAATTAACATATATAGTCGAAGATGGTAATGTTTAATAAATTAATTATGATTAAGTCATTGGGAGATTTCTCTTTATATTTAATTTCGGAAAAGATGATAATAAGAATGAGGATTATTAATTGAAATTATTTATAATTGACCTTTTAATTTTAAAAGGGTAGTATGAAGTATATTAGGACCTGAGAGAGAGACGCTGAATAATTATAAAGAAGTTTAGATATTAATTTATTGTTTATAATAAATGTCAATAGGTCTTGATAGTGACATAAGTTAAGAAGATCAGTGGAAAGGGAAGGAACATGTTCAGTACTAAGCTCTGGTATCCAGGTAGCAGTTTATTTCAGTAACAATTAAAATTGTATGTATTATTTTGTAATAACTGTTGCATTTAGTTGGTAAGTTCTTATTCCTCAGATGGAGTACTCCAGGCTTAGGTGATTAGCTACACCTTTGCGAGATTAGTTACGTTTTAGCCTTATGTGCTTTAACGAGAAACCCTGCAGGTAAAGCCTCCACTATAACAAATATATTGTTATTAGTGGTTGGCAGGTGCTTTTAGCACACAGATTAATAGGAATAAAACTATCATCATTTGTACAGCTTTATGAAATATATACATGACAATTGCTAGCATGATAATATATGTTAATGAAAGAAACTGCTATTGGGATTTCCAATCTCACCCCCTTCCCCAAACATTTTCAGTACGCAGGATGGGAGAAGCTAGCTGGGAAAGAAGTAAGATAATATAAGAAGAAGTAAGAATGCCTGCTAAGCTATGTACCACCCTAGTTAGTTAATTTAGAATTTAATTATCTGTGAGAATGAATATAAAGAATTAATACTTAACCGTATGTGAATGTATGTATTACCCTAAGGACGCTGCGTATTTTGGTAGAAGGGTTATCAACCGAGGTAACCCCAGCGTTTTAATATCGGAAAGGTAGAAACCCATAAATAGATACAGAGAACCCATGAATGGGTTTTCACTCCCCACACACTATCATCAAGGGGAGAAAATTATAAGGGAACTTAAGTAGTTAATTGTGTTATATACCACTTTGATTTATAAAAAGTTTTAAATTCTAAGTCGTACGAAAAGCCCAATCCAACTGACAGAAGGTTGGATAAATATTTTAAGAAGAAAAAGTTTTAAATTTTCCGTATTTTTGGGCTTCGAATATTCATAAAAGTGGTTATAATTCAATTAAATTACTATAATATAGTAGTAAAAGTCCAGGAGTTACAAAACCTAATAAGGGGCTACAATGCACCACCCTATTGTTCCCCTTTAGGCAAACTAATGTTCTCCTTACAACACCACAACATGGAATTTGCAATGCCCAATAGTTCATCTTGCGACACCCTAGTGTTGACCTTTTGCACCCTAGTGTTCACTTTGTGACAACCCAGTAGTCATGTTGTGTTCACCTTGAAGTGTTCACCCTATGACACCCTAGTGTTGATATTGCGACAGCCCGAGTGTCCACTTACAGAGACTCTAGCCTTCACCAAGCAACACCCTAGTGATGGACTTGCCACACCCTACAGTTCACATTCTAACACCCTAAAGTTCACCATGCAACACCCTAGGGTACACCTTAGGACACCCTAGTGTTGACCTTGCCAAACCTAATAAGCGTCTACAATGCCCCACCCTAGTGTTCACCTTAAGGCAAACTAATGTTCTCCTTACAACAGCACAACAAAGAACTTGCAATGCCCAATAGTTCATCTTGCGACACCCTAGTGTTGACCTTTCGCACCCTAGCGTTCACTTCGCGACAAACCAGTGGTCATGTTGGGTTCACCTTGAAGTGTTCACCCTATGACACCCTAGTGTTGAAATTGCGACAGCCCGAGTGTCCACTTACAGAGACTCTAGCCTTCACCAAGCAACTCCCTAGAGTTCGCATTCTAACCCCGTAGTGTTCACCATGCAACACCCTAGGGTACACCTTTGGACACCCTGGTGTTAACCTTGCCAAACTTAATAAGGGTCTTCAATGCCCCACCCTAATGTTCACCTTTAGGCAAACTAATGTTTTCCTTACGACACCAAAACATGGAATTTGCAATGCCCAATAGTTTAACTTGTGACACCCTAGTGTTGACCTTTTGCACCCTAGTTATCACTTTGCGACAACCCAGTGTTCACATTCTAACACCCTAGTGTTCACCATTCAATACACTAGGGTACACTTTAGGACACCATAGTGTAGACCTTGCCAAACTAATAAGGGGCTACAATGCACCACCCTAGTGTTCCCCTTTAGGCAAACTAATGTTCTCCTTACAACACCACAACATGGAATTTGCAATGCCCAATAGTTCATCTTGCGACACCCTAGTGTTGACCTTTCGACACCCTTGTGTTGTCCTTTTGCACCCTAGTGTTCACTTTGTGACAACTCAGTAGTCATGTGGTGTTCACCTTGAAGTGTTCACCCTATGACACCCTAGTGTTGAAATTGCGACAGCCCGAGTGTCCACTTACAGAGACTCTAGCCTTCACCAAGCAACACCCTAGTGTTGGACTTGCGACACCCTAGTGTTCACATTCTAACACACTAATGTTCACCGTGCAACACCCTAGGGTACACCTTAGGACACCTTAGTGTTGACCTTGCCAAACCTAATAAGGGTCTACAATGCCCCACCCTAGTGTTCACCTTTAGGCAAACTATTGTTCTCCTTACAACACCACAACATGGAATTTGCAATGCCCAATAGTTCATCTTGCGACACCATAGTGTTGACCTTTCGACACCCTAGTGTTGACCTTTTGCACCCTAGTGCTCACTTTGCGACAACCCAGTCGTCATCTTGTGTTCACCTTGAAGTGTTCACCCTATGACACCCTATTGTTGATATTGCGACAGCCCGAGTGTCCACTTACAGAGACTCTAGCCTTCACCAAGCAACACCCTAGTGTTGGACTTGCGACACCCTAGTGTTCACATTCTAACACACTAGTGTTCACCGTGCAACACCCTAGGGTACACCTTAGGTCACCCTAGTGTTGACCTTGCCAAACCTAATAAGGGTCTACAATGCCCCACCTTAGTGTTCACCTTTAGGCAAACTATTGTTCTCCTTACAACACCACAACATGGAATTTGCAATGCCCAATACTTCATCTTGCGACACTATAGTGTTGACCTTTCGACACCCTATTGTTGACCTTTTGCACCCTAGTGCTCACTTTGCGACAACCCAGTCGTCATCTTGTGTTGACCTTGAAGTGTTCACCCTATGACACCCTAGTGTTGATATTGCGACAGCCCGAGTGTCCACTTACAGAGACTCTAGCCTTCACCAAGCAACACCCTAGTAATGGACTTGCCACACCCTACTGTCATTCTAACACCCTAGTGTTCACCATGCAACACCCTAGGGTACACCTTTGGACACCCTAGTGTTGACCTTGCCAAACCTAATAAGCGTCTACAATGCCCCACCCTAGTGTTCACCTTAAGGCAAACTAATGTTCTCCTTACAACAGCACAACAAAGAACTTACAAAGCCCAATAGTTCATCTTGCGACACCCTAGTGTTGACCTTTCGACACCCTAGTGTTGACCTTTCGCACCCTAGCGTTCACTTCGCGACAAACCAGTGGTCATGTTGGGTTCACCTTGAAGTGTTCACCCTATGACACCCTAGTGTTGAAATTGCGACAGCCCGAGTGTCCACTTACAGAGACTCTAGCCTTCACCAAGCAACTCCCTAGAGTTCGCATTCTAACCCCGTAGTGTTCACCATGCAACACCCTAGGGTACACCTTTGGACACCCTGGTGTTGACCTTGCCAAACTTAATAAGGGTCTTCAATGCCCCACCTTAATGTTCACCTTTAGGAAAACTAATGTTTTCCTTACGACACCAAAACATGGAATTTGCAATGCCCAATAGTTCAACTTGTGACACCCTAGTGTTGACCTTTCGACACCCAAGTGTTGACCTTTTGCACCCTAGTTATCAGTTTGCGACAACCCAGTAGTCATCTTGGGTTCACCTTGAAGTGTTCACCCTATGACACCCTAGTGTTGAAATTGCGACAGCCCGAGTGTCCAGTTACAGAGACTCTAGCCTTCACCAAGCAACACCCTAGTGTTGGACTTGCGACACACTAGTGTTCACATTCTAACACCCTAGTGTTCACCATTCAATACACTAGGGTACACCTTAGGACACCATAGTGTAGACCTTGCCAAACCTAATAAGGGGCTACAATGCACCACCCTAGTGTTCCCCTTTAGGCAAACTAATGTTCTCCTTACAACACCACAACATGGAATTTGCAATGCCCAATAGTTCATCTTGCGACACCCTAGTGTTGACCTTTCGACACCCTTGTGTTGTCCTTTTGCACCCTAGTGTTCACTTTGCGACAACCCAGTCGTCATCTTGTGTTCACCCTATGCCACCCTAGTGTTGATATTGCGACAGCCCGAGTGTCCACTTACAGAGACTCTAGCCTTCACCAAGCAACACCCTAGTGTTGGACTTGCGACACCCTAGTGTTCACATTCTAACACACTAGTGTTCACCGTGCAACACCCTAGGGTACACCTTAGGACACCCTAGTGTTGACCTTGCCAAACCTAATAAGGGTCTACAATGCCCCACCTTAGTGTTCACCTTTAGGCAAACTATTGTTCTCCTTACAACACCACAACATGGAATTTGCAATGCCCAATAGTTCATCTTGCGACACCATAGTGTTGACCTTTCGACACCCTATTGTTGACCTTTTGCACCCTAGTGCTCACTTTGCGACAACCCAGTCGTCATCTTGTGTTCACCTTGAAGTGTTCACCCTATGACACCCTAGTGTTGATATTGCGACAGCCCGAGTGTCAACTTACAGAGACTCTAGCCTTCACCAAGCAACACCCTAGTAATGGACTTGCCACACCCTACTGTCATTCTAACACCCTAGTGTTCACCATGCAACACCCTAGGGTACACCTTTGGACACCCTAGTGTTGACCTTGCCAAACCTAATAAGCGTCTACAATGCCCCACCCTAGTGTTCACCTTAAGGCAAACTAATGTTCTCCTTACAACAGCACAACAAAGAACTTACAAAGCCCAATAGTTCATCTTGCGACACCCTAGTGTTGACCTTTCGACACCATAGTGTTGACCTTTCGCACCCTAGCGTTCACTTCGCGACAAACCAGTGGTCATGTTGGGTTCACCTTGAAGTGTTCACCCTATGACACCCTAGTGTTGAAATTGCGACAGCCCGAGTGTCCACTTACAGAGACTCTAGCCTTCACCAAGCAACTCCCTAGAGTTCGCATTCTAACCCCGTAGTGTTCACCATGCAACACCCTAGGGTACACCTTTGGACACCCTGGTGTTGACCTTGCCAAACTTAATAAGGGTCTTCAATGCCCCACCTTAATGTTCACCTTTAGGAAAACTAATGTTTTCCTTACGACACCAAAACATGGAATTTGCAATGCCCAATAGTTCAACTTGTGACACCCTAGTGTTGACCTTTCGACACCCAAGTGTTGACCTTTTGCACCCTAGTTATCACTTTGCGACAACCCAGTAGTCATCTTGGGTTCACCTTGAAGTGTTCACCCTATGACACCCTAGTGTTGAAATTGCGACAGCCCGAGTGTCCAGTTACAGAGACTCTAGCCTTCACCAAGCAACACCCTAGTGTTGGACTTGCGACACACTAGTGTTCACATTCTAACACCCTAGTGTTCACCATTCAATACACTAGGGTACACCTTAGGACACCATAGTGTAGACCTTGCCAAACCTAATAAGGGGCTACAATGCACCACCCTAGTGTTCCCCTTTAGGCAAACTAATGTTCTCCTTACAACACCACAACATGGAATTTGCAATGCCCAATAGTTCATCTTGCGACACCCTAGTGTTGACCTTTCGACACCCTTGTGTTGTCCTTTTGCACCCTAGTGTTCACTTTGCGACAACCCAGTCGTCATCTTGTGTTCACCCTATGCCACCCTAGTGTTGATATTGCGACAGCCCGAGTGTCCACTTACAGAGACTCTAGCCTTCACCAAGCAACACCCTAGTGTTGGACTTGCGACACCCTAGTGTTCACATTCTAACACACTAGTGTTCACCGTGCAACACCCTAGGGTACACCTTAGGACACCCTAGTGTTGACCTTGCCAAACCTAATAAGGGTCTACAATGCCCCACCTTAGTGTTCACCTTTAGGCAAACTATTGTTCTCCTTACAACACCACAACATGGAATTTGCAATGCCCAATAGTTCATCTTGCGACACCATAGTGTTGACCTTTCGACACCCTATTGTTGACCTTTTGCACCCTAGTGCTCACTTTGCGACAACCCAGTCGTCATCTTGTGTTCACCTTGAAGTGTTCACCCTATGACACCCTAGTGTTGATATTGCGACAGCCCGAGTGTCCACTTACAGAGACTCTAGCCTTCACCAAGCAACACCCTAGTAATGGACTTGCCACACCCTACTGTCATTCTAACACCCTAGTGTTCACCATGCAACACCCTAGGGTACACCTTTGGACACCCTAGTGTTGACCTTGCCAAACCTAATAAGCGTCTACAATGCCCCACCCTAGTGTTCACCTTAAGGCAAACTAATGTTCTCCTTACAATAGAACAGCAAAGAACTTGCAATGCCCAATAGTTCATCTTGCGACACCATAGTGTTGACCTCTCGACACCCTAGTGTTGACCTTTCTCACCCTAGCGTTCACTTCGCGACAACCCAGTGGTCATGTTGGGTTCACCTTGAAGTGTTCACCCTATGACACCCTAGTGTTGAAATTGCGACAGCCCGAGTGTCCACTTACAGAGACTCTAGCCTTCACCAACCAACTCCCTAAAGTTCGCATTCTAACCCCGTAGTGTTCACCATGCAACACCCTAGGGTACACCTTTGGACACCCTAGTGTTGACCTTGCCAAACTTAATAAGGGTCTTCAATGCCCCACCCTAATGTTCACTATTAGGCAAACTAATGTTTTCCTTACGACACCAAAACATGGAATTTGCAATGCCCAATAGTTCATCTTGTGACACCCTAGTGTTGACCTTTTGCACCCTAGTGTTCACTTTGCGACAACCCAATAGTCATCTTGTGTTCACCTTGAAGTGTTGACCCTATGACACCCGAGTGTTTAAATTGTGACAGCCCGAGTGTCCACTTACAGAGACTCTAGCCTTCACCAAGCAACACCCTAGAGTTCACATTCTAACAACGTAGAGTTCTCCAAGCAACACCCTAAGGTACACCTTAGGACACCCTAGTGTTGACCTTGCCAAACCTAATAAGCGTCTACAATGCCCCACACTAGTGTTCTCATTTAGGCAAACTAATGTTCTCCTTACAACACCACAACATGGAATTTGCAATGCCCAATAGTTCATCTTGCGACACCCTAGTGTTGACCTTTCGACACCCTAGTGTTGACCTTTCGCACCCTAGCGTTCACTTCGCGACAAACCAGTGGTCATGTTGGGTTCACCTTGAAGTGTTCACCCTATGACACCCTAGTGTTGAAATTGCGACAGCCCGAGTGTCCACTTACAGAGACTCTAGCCTTCACCAAGCAACTCCCTAGAGTTCGCATTCTAACCCCGTAGTGTTCACCATGCAACACCCTAGGGTACACCTTTGGACACCCTGGTGTTGACCTTGCCAAACTTAATAAGGGTCTTCAATGCCCCACCTTAATGTTCACCTTTAGGAAAACTAATGTTTTCCTTACGACACCAAAACATGGAATTTGCAATGCCCAATAGTTCAACTTGTGACACCCTAGTGTTGACCTTTCGACACCCAAGTGTTGACCTTTTGCACCCTAGTTATCAGTTTGCGACAACCCAGTAGTCATCTTGGGTTCACCTTGAAGTGTTCACCCTATGACACCCTAGTGTTGAAATTGCGACAGCCCGAGTGTCCAGTTACAGAGACTCTAGCCTTCACCAAGCAACACCCTAGTGTTGGACTTGCGACACACTAGTGTTCACATTCTAACACCCTAGTGTTCACCATTCAATACACTAGGGTACACCTTAGGACACCATAGTGTAGACCTTGCCAAACCTAATAAGGGGCTACAATGCACCACCCTAGTGTTCCCCTTTAGGCAAACTAATGTTCTCCTTACAACACCACAACATGGAATTTGCAATGCCCAATAGTTCATCTTGCGACACCCTAGTGTTGACCTTTCGACACCCTTGTGTTGTCCTTTTGCACCCTAGTGTTCACTTTGCGACAACCCAGTCGTCATCTTGTGTTCACCCTATGCCACCCTAGTGTTGATATTACGACAGCCCGAGTGTCCACTTACAGAGACTCTAGCCTTCACCAAGCAACACCCTAGTGTTGGACTTGCGACACCCTAGTGTTCACATTCTAACACACTAGTGTTCACCGTGCAACACCCTAGGGTACACCTTAGGACACCCTAGTGTTGACCTTGCCAAACCTAATAAGGGTCTACAATGCCCCACCTTAGTGTTCACCTTTAGGCAAACTATTGTTCTCCTTACAACACCACAACATGGAATTTGCAATGCCCAATAGTTCATCTTGCGACACCATAGTGTTGACCTTTCGACACCCTATTGTTGACCTTTTGCACCCTAGTGCTCACTTTGCGACAACCCAGTCGTCATCTTGTGTTCACCTTGAAGTGTTCACCCTATGACACCCTAGTGTTGATATTGCGACAGCCCGAGTGTCAACTTACAGAGACTCTAGCCTTCACCAAGCAACACCCTAGTAATGGACTTGCCACACCCTACTGTCATTCTAACACCCTAGTGTTCACCATGCAACACCCTAGGGTACACCTTTGGACACCCTAGTGTTGACCTTGCCAAACCTAATAAGCGTCTACAATGCCCCACCCTAGTGTTCACCTTAAGGCAAACTAATGTTCTCCTTACAACAGCACAACAAAGAACTTACAAAGCCCAATAGTTCATCTTGCGACACCCTAGTGTTGACCTTTCGACACCATAGTGTTGACCTTTCGCACCCTAGCGTTCACTTCGCGACAAACCAGTGGTCATGTTGGGTTCACCTTGAAGTGTTCACCCTATGACACCCTAGTGTTGAAATTGCGACAGCCCGAGTGTCCACTTACAGAGACTCTAGCCTTCACCAAGCAACTCCCTAGAGTTCGCATTCTAACCCCGTAGTGTTCACCATGCAACACCCTAGGGTACACCTTTGGACACCCTGGTGTTGACCTTGCCAAACTTAATAAGGGTCTTCAATGCCCCACCTTAATGTTCACCTTTAGGAAAACTAATGTTTTCCTTACGACACCAAAACATGGAATTTGCAATGCCCAATAGTTCAACTTGTGACACCCTAGTGTTGACCTTTCGACACCCAAGTGTTGACCTTTTGCACCCTAGTTATCACTTTGCGACAACCCAGTAGTCATCTTGGGTTCACCTTGAAGTGTTCACCCTATGACACCCTAGTGTTGAAATTGCGACAGCCCGAGTGTCCAGTTACAGAGACTCTAGCCTTCACCAAGCAACACCCTAGTGTTGGACTTGCGACACACTAGTGTTCACATTCTAACACCCTAGTGTTCACCATTCAATACACTAGGGTACACCTTAGGACACCATAGTGTAGACCTTGCCAAACCTAATAAGGGGCTACAATGCACCACCCTAGTGTTCCCCATTAGGCAAACTAATGTTCTCCTTACAACACCACAACATGGAATTTGCAATGCCCAATAGTTCATCTTGCGACACCCTAGTGTTGACCTTTCGACACCCTTGTGTTGTCCTTTTGCACCCTAGTGTTCACTTTGCGACAACCCAGTCGTCATCTTGTGTTCACCCTATGCCACCCTAGTGTTGATATTGCGACAGCCCGAGTGTCCACTTACAGAGACTCTAGCCTTCACCAAGCAACACCCTAGTGTTGGACTTGCGACACCCTAGTGTTCACATTCTAACACACTAGTGTTCACCGTGCAACACCCTAGGGTACACCTTAGGACACCCTAGTGTTGACCTTGCCAAACCTAATAAGGGTCTACAATGCCCCACCTTAGTGTTCACCTTTAGGCAAACTATTGTTCTCCTTACAACACCACAACATGGAATTTGCAATGCCCAATAGTTCATCTTGCGACACCATAGTGTTGACCTTTCGACACCCTATTGTTGACCTTTTGCACCCTAGTGCTCACTTTGCGACAACCCAGTCGTCATCTTGTGTTCACCTTGAAGTGTTCACCCTATGACACCCTAGTGTTGATATTGCGACAGCCCGAGTGTCCACTTACAGAGACTCTAGCCTTCACCAAGCAACACCCTAGTAATGGACTTGCCACACCCTACTGTCATTCTAACACCCTAGTGTTCACCATGCAACACCCTAGGGTACACCTTTGGACACCCTAGTGTTGACCTTGCCAAACCTAATAAGCGTCTACAATGCCCCACCCTAGTGTTCACCTTAAGGCAAACTAATGTTCTCCTTACAATAGAACAGCAAAGAACTTGCAATGCCCAATAGTTCATCTTGCGACACCCTAGTGTTGACCTCTCGACACCCTAGTGTTGACCTTTCTCACCCTAGCGTTCACTTCGCGACAACCCAGTGGTCATGTTGGGTTCACCTTGAAGTGTTCACCCTATGACACCCTAGTGTTGAAATTGCGACAGCCCGAGTGTCCACTTACAGAGACTCTAGCCTTCACCAACCAACTCCCTAAAGTTCGCATTCTAACCCCGTAGTGTTCACCATGCAACACCCTAGGGTACACCTTTGGACACCCTAGTGTTGACCTTGCCAAACTTAATAAGGGTCTTCAATGCCCCACCCTAATGTTCACTATTAGGCAAACTAATGTTTTCCTTACGACACCAAAACATGGAATTTGCAATGCCCAATAGTTCATCTTGTGACACCCTAGTGTTGACCTTTTGCACCCTAGTGTTCACTTTGCGACAACCCAATAGTCATCTTGTGTTCACCTTGAAGTGTTGACCCTATGACACCCGAGTGTTTAAATTGTGACAGCCCGAGTGTCCACTTACAGAGACTCTAGCCTTCACCAAGCAACACCCTAGAGTTCACATTCTAACAACGTAGAGTTCTCCAAGCAACACCCTAAGGTACACCTTAGGACACCCTAGTGTTGACCTTGCCAAACCTAATAAGCGTCTACAATGCCCCACACTAGTGTTCTCATTTAGGCAAACTAATGTTCTCCTTACAACACCACAACATGGAATTTGCAATGCCCAATAGTTCATCTTGCGACACCCTAGTGTTGACCTTTCGACACCCTAGTGTTGACCTTTGGCACCCTATCGTTCACATCGCGACAACCCAGTGGTCATGTTGGGTTCACCTTGAAGTGTTCACCCTATGACACCCTAGTGTTGAAATTACGACAGCCCGAGTGTCCACTTACAGAGACTCTAGCCTTCACCAAGCAACTCCCTAGAGTTCGCATTCTAACACCGTAGTGTTCACCATGCAACACCCTAGGGTACACCTTGGGACACCCTGGTGTTGACCTTGCCAAACCTAATAAGGGTCTTCAATGCCCCACCCTAAGGTTCACCTTTATGCAAACTAATGTTTTCCTTACGACACCAAAACATGGAATTTGCAATGCCCAATAGTTCATCTTGCGACACCCTAGTGTTGACCTTTTGCACCCTAGTGTTCACTTTGCGACAACCTAGTAGTCATCTTGTGTTCACCTTGAAGTGTTGACCCTATGACACCCGAGTGTTTAACTTGCGACAGCCCGAGTGTCCACTTACAGAGACTCTAGCCTTCACCAAGCAACACCCTAGAGTTCATATTCTAACACCGTAGTGTTCTCCATGCAACACCCTAGGGTACACCTTAGGACAACCTAGTGTTGACCTTGCCAAACCTAATAAGCATCTACAATGCCCCACCCTAGTGTTCTCCTTTAGGCAAACTAATGTTCTCCTTCCAACACCACAACATGGAATTTGCAATGCCCAATAGTTCATCTTGCGACACCCTAGTGTTGACCTTTCGACACCCTAGTGTTGACCTTTTGCACCCTAGTGTTCATTTTGCGACAACCCAGTCGTTAAGTTGTGTTCACCTTGAAGTGTTCACCCTATGACACCCTAGTGTTGAAATTGCGACAGCCCGAGTGTCCACTTACAGAGACTCTAGCCTTCACCAAGCAACACCCTAGTGTTGGACTTGCGACACCCTAGTGTTCACATTCTAACACACTAATGTTCACCGTGCAACACCCTAGGGTACACCTTAGGACACCCTAGTGTTGACCTTGCCAAACCTAATAAGGGTCTACAATGCCCCACCCTTGTGTTCACCTTTAGGCAAACTATTGTTCTCCTTACAACACCACAACATGGAATTTGCAATGCCCAATAGTTCATCTTGCGACACCATAGTGTTGACCTTTCGACACCCTAGTGTTGACCTTTTGCACCCTAGTGCTCACTTTTCGACAACCCAGTCGTCATCTTGTGTTCACCTTGAAGTGTTCACCCTATGACACCCTAGTGTTGATATTGCGACAGCCCGAGTGTCCACTTACAGAGACTCTAGCCTTCACCAAGCAACACCCTAGTGTTGGACTTGCGACACCCTAGTGTTCACATTCTAACACACTAGTGTTCACCGTGCAACACCCTAGGGTACACCTTAGGACACCCTAGTGTTGACCTTGCCAAACCTAATAAGCGTCTACAATGCCCCACCCTAGTGTTCACCTTAAGGCAAACTAATGTTCTCCTTACAACAGCACAACAAAGAACTTGCAAAGCCCAATAGTTCATCTTGCGACACCCTAGTGTTGACCTTTCGACACCCTAGTGTTGACCTTTCGCACCCTAGCGTTCACTTCGCGACAAACCAGTGGTCATGTTGGGTTCACCTTGAAGTGTTCACCCTATGACACCCTAGTGTTGAAATTGCGACAGCCCGAGTGTCCACTTACAGAGACTCTAGCCTTCACCAAGCAACTCCATAGAGTTCGCATTCTAACCCCGTAGTGTTCACCATGCAACACCCTAGGGTACACCTTTGGACACCCTGGTGTTGACCTTGCCAAACTTAATAAGGGTCTTCAATGCCCCACCTTAATGTTCACCTTTAGGAAAACTAATGTTTTCCTTACGACACCAAAACATGGAATTTGCAATGCCCAATAGTTCAACTTGTGACACCCTAGTGTTGACCTTTCGACACCCAAGTGTTGACCTTTTGCACCCTAGTTATCACTTTGCGACAACCCAGTAGTCATCTTGGGTTCACCTTGAAGTGTTCACCCTATGACACCCTAGTGTTGAAATTGCGACAGCCCGAGTGTCCAGTTACAGAGACTCTAGCCTTCACCAAGCAACATCATAGTGTTGGACTTGCGACACACTAGTGTTCACATTCTAACACCCTAGTGTTCACCATTCAATACACTAGGGTACACCTTAGGACACCATAGTGTAGACCTTGCCAAACCTAATAAGGTGCTACAATGCACCACCCTAGTGTTCCCCTTTAGGCAAACTAATGTTCTCCTTACAACACCACAACATGGAATTTGCAATGCCCAATAGTTCATCTTGCGACACCCTAGTGTTGACCTTTCGACACCCTAGTGTTGACCTTTCGCACCCTAGCGTTCACTTCGCGACAAACCAGTGGTCATGTTGGGTTCACCTTGAAGTGTTCACCCTATGACACCCTAGTGTTGAAATTGCGACAGCCCGAGTGTCCACTTACAGAGACTCTAGCCTTCACCAAGCAACTCCATAGAGTTCGCATTCTAACCCCGTAGTGTTCACCATGCAACACCCTAGGGTACACCTTTGGACACCCTGGTGTTGACCTTGCCAAACTTAATAAGGGTCTTCAATGCCCCACCTTAATGTTCACCTTAAGGAAAACTAATGTTTTCCTTACGACACCAAAACATGGAATTTGCAATGCCCAATAGTTCAACTTGTGACACCCTAGTGTTGACCTTTCGACACCCAAGTGTTGACCTTTTGCACCCTAGTTATCACTTTGCGACAACCCAGTAGTCATCTTGGGTTCACCTTGAAGTGTTCACCCTATGACACCCTAGTGTTGAAATTGCGACAGCCCGAGTGTCCAGTTACAGAGACTCTAGCCTTCACCAAGCAACATCCTAGTGTTGGACTTGCGACACACTAGTGTTCACATTCTAACACCCTAGTGTTCACCATTCAATACACTAGGGTACACCTTAGGACACCATAGTGTAGACCTTGCCAAACCTAATAAGGTGCTACAATGCACCACCCTAGTGTTCCCCTTTAGGCAAACTAATGTTCTCCTTACAACACCACAACATGGAATTTGCAATGCCCAATAGTTCATCTTGCGACACCCTAGTGTTGACCTTTCGACACCCTTGTGTTGTCCTTTTGCACCCTAGTGTTCACTTTGCGACAACCCAGTCGTCATCTTGTGTTCACCTTGAAGTGTTCACCCTATGCCACCCTAGTGTTGATATTGCGACAGCCCGAGTGTCCACTTACAGAGACTCTAGCCTTCACCAAGCAACACCCTAGTGTTGGACTTGCGACACCCTTGTGTTCACATTCTAACACACTAGTGTTCACCGTGCAACACCCTAAGGTACACCTTAGGACACCCTAGTGTTGACCTTGCCAAACCTAATAAGGGTCTACAATGCCCCACCTTAGTGTTCACCTTTAGGCAAACTATTGTTCTCCTTACAACACCACAACATGGAATTTGCAATGCCCAATAGTTCATCTTGCGACACCATAGTGTTGACCTTTCGACACCCTATTGTTGACCTTTTGCACCCTAGTGCTCACTTTGCGACAACCCAGTCGTCATCTTGTGTTCACCTTGAAGTGTTCACCCTATGACACCCTAGTGTTGATATTGCGACAGCCCGAGTGTCCACTTACAGAGACTCTAGCCTTCACCAAGCAACACCCTAGTAATGGACTTGCCACACCCTACTGTCATTCTAACACCCTAGTGTTCACCATGCAACACCCTAGGGTACACCTTTGGACACCCTAGTGTTGACCTTGCCAAACCTAATAAGCGTCTACAATGCCCCACCCTAGTGTTCACCTTAAGGCAAACTAATGTTCTCCTTACAATAGAACAGCAAAGAACTTGCAATGCCCAATAGTTCATCTTGCGACACCCTAGTGTTGACCTCTCGACACCCTAGTGTTGACCTTTCTCACCCTAGCGTTCACTTCGCGACAACCCAGTGGTCATGTTGGGTTCACCTTGAAGTGTTCACCCTATGACACCCTAGTGTTGAAATTACGACAGCCCGAGTGTCCACTTACAGAGACTCTAGCCTTCACCAAGCAACTCCCTAGAGTTCGCATTCTAACACCGTAGTGTTCACCATGCAACACCCTATGGTACACCTTGGGACACCCTGGTGTTGACCTTGCCAAACCTAATAAGGGTCTTCAATGCCCCACCCTAATGTTCACCTTTATGCAAACTAATGTTTTCCTTACGACACCAAAACATGGAATTTGCAATGCCCAATAGTTCATCTTGTGACACCCTAGTGTTGACCTTTCGACACCCTAGTGTTGACCTTTTGCACCCTAGTGTTCACTTTGCGACAACCTAGTAGTCATCTTGTGTTCACCTTGAAGTGTTGACCCTATGACACCCGAGTATTTAACTTGCGACAGCCCGAGTGTCCACTTACAGAGACTCTAGCCTTCACCAAGCAACACCCTAGAGTTCACATTCTAACACCGTAGTGTTCTCCATGCAACACCCTAGGGTACACCTTAGGACACCCTAGTGTTGACCTTGCCAAACCTAATAAGCATCTACAATGCCCCACCCTAGTGTTCTCCTTTAGGCAAACTAATGTTCTCCTTACAACACCACAACATGGAATTTGCAATGCCCAATAGTTCATCTTGCGACACCCTAGTGTTGACCTTTCGACACCCTAGTGTTGACCTTTTGCACCCTAGTGTTCATTTTGCGACAACCCAGTCGTCATGTTGTGTTCACCTTGAAGTGTTCACCCTATGACACCCTAGTGTTGAAATTGCGGCAGCCCGAGTGTCCACTTACAGAGACTCTAGCCTTCACCAATCAACACCCTAGTGTTGGACTTGCGACACCCTAGTGTTCACATTCTAACACCCTAGTGTTCACCATGCAACACCCTAGGGCACAACTTAGGACACCCTAGTGTTGACCTTGCCAAACCTAATAAGGGTCTACAATGCCCCACCCTAGCGTTCACCTTTAGGCAAACTAATGTTCTCCTTACAACACCACAACATGGAATTTGCAATACCCAATAGTTTATCTTGCGACACCTTAGTGTTGACCTTTCGACACCCTAGAGTGGACCTTTTGCACCCTAGTGTTCTCTTTGCGACAACCCAGTAGTCATCTTGTTTTCAATTTGAAGTGTTCACCCTATGACACCCTAGTGTTGAAATTGCTCCAGCCCGAGTGTCCACTTACAGAGACTCTAGCCTTCACCAAGCAACACCCTAGTGTTGGACATGCGACACCCTAGTGTGCACATTCTAACACCCTAGTGTTCACCATTCTACACCCTAGTGTACACCTTAGGACACCCTAGTGTTGACCTTGCCAAACCTAATAAGCGTATACAATGCCCCACCCTAGTGTTCACCTTTAGGCAAACTAATGTTCTCCTTACAAAACCACAACTTTGAATTAGCAATGCCCAATAGTTCATCTTGCGACACCCTAGTGTTGACCTTTCGACACCCTAGTGTTGACCTTTTGCACCCTAGTGTTCACTTTGCGACAACCCAGTAGTCATCTTGTGTTCACCTTGAAGTGTTGACCCTATGACACCCGAGTGTTGAAATTGCGACAGCCCGAGTGTCCACTTACAGAGACGCTAGCCTTCACCAAGCAACACCCTAGAGTTCACATTCTAACACCGTAGTGTTCACCATGCAACACCCTAGGGTACATCTTAGGACACCCTAGTGTTGAGCTTGCCAAACCTAATAAGGGGCTACAATGCCCCACCCTAGTGTGCACCTTTAGGCAAACTATTGTTCTCCTTACAACACCACAACATGGAATTTGCAATGCCCAATAGTTCATCTTGCGACACCCTAGTGTTGACCTATCGACACCCTTGTGTTGTCCTTTTGCACCCTAGCGTTCACTTTGCGACAACCCAGTAGTCATGTTGGGTTCACCTTGAAGTGTTCACCCTATGACACCCTAGTGTTGAAATTGCGACAGCCCGAGTGTCCACTTACAGAGACTCTAGCCTTCACCAAGCAACTCCCTACAGTTCACATTCTAACACCGTAGTGTTCACCATGCAACACCCTAGGGTACACCTTTGGACACCCTGGTGTTGACCTTGCAAAACTTAATAAGGGTCTTCAATGCCCCACCCTAATGTTCACCATTAGGCAAACTAATGTTTTCCTTACGACACCAAAACATGGAATTTGCAATGCCCAATAGTTCATCTTGTGACACCCTAGTGTTGACCTTTCGACACCCTAGTGTTGACCTTTTGCACCCTAGTGTTCACTTTGCGACAACCCAATAGTCATCTTGTGTTCACCTTGAAGTGTGGACCCTATGACACCCGAGTGTTTAAATTGCGACAGCCCGAGTGTCCACTTACAGAGACTCTAGCCTTCACCAAGCAACACCCTAGAGTTTACATTCTAACAACGTAGTGTTCTCCAAGTAACACCCTAGGGTACACCTTAGGACACCCTAGTGTTGACCTTGCCAAACCTAATAAGCGTCTACAATGCCCCACCCTAGTGTTCTCCTTTAGGCAAACTAATGTTCTCCTTACAACACCACAACATGGAATTTGCAATGCCCAATAGTTCATCTTGCGACACCGTAGTGTTGACCTTTCGACACCCTAGTGTTGACCTTTTGCACCCTAGTGTTCATTTTGCGACAACCCAGTCGTCATGTTGTGTTCACCTTGAAGTGTTCACCCTATGACACCCTAGTGTTGAAATTGCGGCAGCCCGAGTGTCCACTTACAGAGACTCTAGCCTTCACCAAGCAACACCCTAGTGTTGGACTTGCGACACCCTAGTGTTCACATTCTAACACCCTAGTGTTCACCATGCAACACCCTAGGGTACAACTTAGGACACCCTAATGTTGACCTTGCCAAACTTAATAAGGGTCTACAATGCCCCACCCTAGTGTTCACCTTTAGGCAAACTAATGTTCTCCTTACAACACCAAAACAAGGAATTTGCAATGCCCAATAGTTCATCTTGCGACACCCCAGTGTTGACCTTTCGACACCCTAGTGTTGACCTTTTGCACCCTAGTGTTCACTTTGCGACAACCCAGTAGTCATCTTGTGTTCACCTTGAAGTGTTGACCCTATGACACCCGAGTGTTGAAATTGCGACAGCCCGAGTGTCCACTTACAGAGACGCTAGCCTTCACCAAGCAACACCCTAGAGTTCACATTCTAACACCGTAGTGTTCACCATGCAACACCCTAGGGTACATCTTAGGACACCCTAGTGTTGAGCTTGCCAAACCTAATAAGGGGCTACAATGCCCCACCCTAGTGTGCACCTTTAGGCAAACTATTGTTCTCCTTACAACACCACAACATGGAATTTGCAATGCCCAATAGTTCATCTTGCGACACCCTAGTGTTGACCTATCGACACCCTTGTGTTGTCCTTTTGCACCCTAGCGTTCACTTTGCGACAACCCAGTAGTCATGTTGTGTTCACCTTGAAGTGTTCACCCTATGACACCCTAGTGTTGAAATTGCGACAGCCCGAGTGTCCACTTAGAGAGACTCTAGCCTTCACCAAGCAACACCCTAGTGATGGACTTGCCACACCCTACTGTTCACATTCTAACACCCTAGTGTTCACCATGCAACACCCTAGGGTACACCTTAGGACACCCTAGTGTTGACCTTGCCAAACATAATAAGGGTCTACAATGCCCCACCCTAGTGTTCACCTTTAGGCAAACTATTGTTCTTCTTACAACACCACAACATGGAATTTGCAATGCCCAATAGTTCGTCTTGCGACACCCTAGTGTTGACCTTTCGACACCCTAGTGTTGTCGTTTTGCACCCTAGTGTTCACTTTACGACAACCCAGTAGTCATCTTGTGTTCACCTTGAAGTGTTCACCCTATGACACCCTAGTGTTGATATTGCGACAGCCTGAGTGTCCACTTACAGAGACTCTATCCTTCACCAAGCAACACCCTAGTGTTGGACTTGCGACACCCTAGTGTTCACATTCTAACACACTAGTGTTCACCGTGCAACACCCTAGGGTACACCTTAGGACACCCTAGTGTTGACCTTGCCAAACCTAATAAGGGTCTACAATGCCCCACCTTAGTGTTCACCTTTAGGCAAACTATTGTTCTCCTTACAACACCACAACATGGAATTTGCAATGCCCAATAGTTCATCTTGCGTCACCATAGTGTTAACCTTTCGACACCCTAGTGTTGACCTTTTGCACCCTAGTGTTCACTTTGCGACAACCCAGTCGTCATCTTGTGTTCACCTTGAAGTGTTCACCCTATGCCACCCTAGTGTTGATATTGCGACAGCCCGAGTGTCCACTTACAGAGACTCTAGCCTTCACCAAGCAACACCCTAGTGATGGACTTGCCACACCCTACTGTTCACATTCTAACACCCTAGTGTTCACCATGCAACACCCTAGGGTACACCTTAGGACACCCTAGTGTTGACCTTGCCAAACCTAATAAGCGTCTACAATGCCTCACCCTAGTGTTCACCTTAAGGTAAACTAATGTTCTCCTTACAATAGAACAGCAAAGAACTTGCAATGCCCAATAGTTCATCTTCCGACAACCTAGTGTTGACCTTTCGACACCCTAGTGTTGACCTTTCTCACCCTAGCGTTCACTTCGCGACAACCCAGTGGTCATGTTGGGTTCACCTTGAAGTGTTCACCCTATGACACCCTAGTGTTGAAATTGCGACAGCCCGAGTGTCCACTTACAGAGACTCTAGCCTTCACCAAGCAACTCCCTACAGTTCACATTCTAACACCGTAGTGTTCACCATGCAACACCCTAGGGTACACCTTTGGACACCCTGGTGTTGACCTTGCAAAACTTAATAAGGGTCTTCAATGCCCCACCCTAATGTTCACCATTAGGCAAACTAATGTTTTCCTTACGACACCAAAACATGGAATTTGCAATGCCCAATAGTTCATCTTGTGACACCCTAGTGTTGACCTTTCGACACCCTAGTGTTGACCTTTTGCACCCTAGTGTTCACTTTGCGACAACCCAATAGTCATCTTGTGTTCACCTTGAAGTGTGGACCCTATGACACCCGAGTGTTTAAATTGCGACAGCCCGAGTGTCCACTTACAGAGACTCTAGCCTTCACCAAGCAACACCCTAGAGTTTACATTCTAACAACGTAGTGTTCTCCAAGTAACACCCTAGGGTACACCTTAGGACACCCTATTGTTGACCTTGCCAAACCTAATAAGCGTCTACAATGCCCCACCCTAGTGTTCTCCTTTAGGCAAACTAATGTTCTCCTTACAACACCACAACATGGAATTTGCAATGCCAATAGTTCATCTTGCGACACCCTAGTGTTGACCTTTCGACACCCTAGTGTTGACCTTTTGCACCCTAGTGTTCATTTTGCGACAACCCAGTCGTCATGTTGTGTTCACCTTGAAGTGTTCACCCTATGACACCCTAGTGTTGAAATTGCGGCAGCCCGAGTGTCCACTTACAGAGACTCTAGCCTTCACCAAGCAACACCCTAGTGTTGGACTTGCGACACCCTAGTGTTCACATTCTAACACCCTAGTGTTCACCATGCAACACCCTAGGGTACAACTTAGGACACCCTAATGTTGACCTTGCCAAACTTAATAAGGGTCTACAATGCCCCACCCTAGTGTTCACCTTTAGGCAAACTAATGTTCTCCTTACAACACCAAAACAAGGAATTTGCAATGCCCAATAGTTCATCTTGCGACACCCCAGTGTTGACCTTTCGACACCCTAGTGTTGACCTTTTGCACCCTAGTGTTCACTTTGCGACAACCCAGTAGTCATCTATTGTTCACCTTGAAGTGTTCACCCTATGACACCCTAGTGTTGAAATTGCGGCAGCCCGAGTGTCCAGTTACAGAGACTGTATCCTTCACCAAGCAACACCCTAGTGTTGGACTTGCAACACCCTAGTGTTCACATTCTAACACCCTAGTGTTCACCATGCAACACCCTAGGGCACAACTTAGGACACCCTAGTGTTGACCTTGCCAAACCAAATAAGGGTCTACAATGCCCCACCCTAGTGTTCACCTTTAGGCAAACTAATGTTCTCCTTACAACACCACAACTTGGAATTTGCAATGCCCAATAGTTCATCTTGCGACACCCTAGTGTTGACCTTTCGACACCCTAGAGTGGACCTTTTGCACCCTAGTGTTCACTTTGCGACAACCCAGTAGTCATCTTGTTTTCAATTTGAAGTGTTCACCCTATGACACCCTAGTGTTGAAATTGCTACAGCCCGAGTGTCCACTTACAGAGACTCTAGCCTTCACGAAGCAACACCCTAGTGTTGGACATGCGACACCCTAGTGCGCACATTCTAACACCCTAGTGTTCACCATTCTACACCCTAGTGTTCACCTTAGGACACCCTAGTGTTGAACTTGCCAAACCAAATAAGGTTCTACAATGCCCCACCCTAGTGTTCACCTTTAGGCAAACTAATGTTCTCTTTACAACACCACAACTTGGAATTTGCAATGCCCAATAGTTCATCTTGCGACACACTAGTGTTGACCTTTTGCACCCTAGTGTTCACTTTGCGACAACCCAGTAGTCATCTTGTGTTAACCTTGAAGTGTTCACCCTATGACACCCTATTGTTGAAATTGCGACAGCCCGAGTGTCCACTTACAGAGACTCTAGCCTTCGCCAAGCAACACCCTAGTGTTGGACTTGCGACACCCTAGTGTTCACTTTCTAACACCCTAGTGTTCAACATGCAACACCCTAGGGCACAACTTAGGACACCATAGTGTTGACCATGCCAAACCTAATAAGGGTCTACAATGCCCCACCCTAGTGTTCACCTTTAGGCAAACTAATGTTCTCCTTAAAATACCACAACATGGAATTTGCAATGCCCAATAGTTCATCTTGCGACACCCTAGTGTTGACCTTTTGCACCCTAGTGTTCACTTTGCGTCAACCCAGTAGTCATCTTGTGTTCACCTTGAAGTTTTCACCCTATGACACCCTAGTGTTGAAATTGCGGCAGCCCGAGTGTCCACTTACAGAGACTCTAGCCTTGACAAAGCAACACCCTTGTGTTGGACTTGCGACACCCTAGTTTTCACATTCTAACACCCTAGTGTTCACCATGCAACACACTAGGGTACACCTAAGGACACCCTAGTATTAACCTTGCCAAACCTAATAAGCGTTTACAATGCCCCACTTTAGTGTTCACCTTTAGGCAAACTAATGTTCTTCTTACAACACCACAACATGGAATTAGAAATGTCAAATAGTTCATCTTGCGACACCCTAGTGTTGACCTTTCGACACCCTAGTGTTGACCTTTTGGACCCTAGTGTTCACATTGCGACAACCCAGGAGTCATCATGTGTTCACCTTGAATTGTTCACCATATCACACCCTAGTGTTGAAATTGCGACAGGCCGAGTGTCCACTTACAGAGACTCTAGCCTTCACCAAGCAACACCCTAGTGTTGGACATGCGACACCCTAGTGTGCACATTCTAACACCCTAGGGTACACCTTAGGACACCCTAGTGTTGACCTTGCCAAACTTAATAAGCGTATACAATGCCCCACCCTAGTGTTCACCTTTAGGCAAACTAATGTTCTCCTTACAAAACAACAACATGGAATTTGCAATGCCCAATAGTTCATCTTGCGACACACAAGTGTTGACCTTTCGACACCCTAGTGTTGACCTTTTGCACCCTAGTGTTCACTTTGCGACAACCCAGAAGTCATCTTGTGTTCACCTTGAAGTGTTCACCCTATGACACCCTATTGTTGAAATTGCGACAGCCCGAGTGTCCACTTACAGAGACTCTAGCCTTCACCAAGCAACACCCTAGTGTTGGACTTGCGACACCCTAGTGTTCACTTTCTAACACCCTAGTGTTCACTTTCTAACACCCTAGTGTTCATCATGCAACACCCTAGGGCACAACTTAGGACACCATAGTGTTGACCATGCCAAACCTAATAAGGGTCTACAATGCCCCACCCTAGTGTTCACCTTTAGGCAAACTAATGTTCTTCTTAAAACACCACAACATGGAATTTGCAATGCCCAATAGTTCATCTTGCGACACCCTAGTGTTGACCTTTTGCACCCTAGTGTTCACTTTGCGACAACCCAGCAGTCATCTTGTGTTCACCCTATGACACCCTTGTGTTGAAATTGCGATAGCCACTTACAGAGACTCTAGCCATCACAAAGCAACACTCAAGTGTTGGACTTGCGACACCCTAGTGTTCACATTCTAACACCCTAGTGTTCACCATGCAACACCCTAGGGTACACCTTAGGACACCCTAGTGTTGACTTGGCAAACCTAATAAGGGTCTACAATGCCCCACCCTAGTGTTCCCCTTAAGGCAAACTAATGTTCTCCTTACAACAACACAACATGGAATTTGCAATGCCCAATTGTTCATCTTCCGACACCCTAGTGTTCAAATTCTAACACCCTAGTGTTCACCAATCAACACCCTAAGAAATACCTTTGGACACCCTAGTGTTGACCTTGCCAAACCTAATAAGGGTCTACAATGCCCCACCCTAGTGTTCACCTTTAGGCAAACTAATGTTCTACTCACAACACCAAAACATGGAATTTGCAATGCCCAATAGTTCATCTTGCGACACCCTAGTGTTGACCTTTCGACACCCTAGAGTGGACCTTTTGCACCCTAGTGTTCACTTTGCGACAACCCAGTAGTCATCATGTTTTCACCTTGAAGTGTTCACCCTATGACACCCTAGTGTTGAAATTGCTGCAGCCCGAGTGCCCACTTACAGAGACTCTAGCCTTCACCAAGCAACACCCTAGTGTTGGACATGCGACACCCTAGTGTGCACATTCTAACACCCTAGGGTACACCTTAGGACACCCTAGTGTTGACCTTGCCAAACTTAATAAGCGTATACAATGCCCCACCCTAGTGTTCACCTTTAGGCAAACTAATGTTCTCCTTACAAAACCACAACATGGAATTTGCAATGCCCAATAGTTCATCTTGCGACACACAAGTGTTGACCTTTCGACACCCTAGTGTTGACCTTTTGCACCCTAGTGTTCACTTTGCGACAACCCAGAAGTCATCTTGTGTTCACCTTGAAGTGTTCACCCTATGACACCCTATTGTTGAAATTGCGACAGCCCGAGTGTCCACTTACAGAGACTCTAGCCTTCACCAAGCAACACCCTAGTGTTGGACTTGCGACACCCTAGTGTTCACTTTCTAACACCCTAGTGTTCAACATGCAAGACCCTAGGGCACAACTTAGGACACCATAGTGTTGACCATGCCAAACCTAATAAGGGTCTACAATGCCCCACCCTAGTGTTCACTTTTAGGCAAACTAATGTTCCCCTTAAAACACCACAACATGGAATTTGCAATGCCCAATAGTTCATTTTGCGACACCCTAGTGTTGACCTTTTGCACCCTAGTGTTCACTTTGCGACAACCCAGCAGTCATCTTGTGTTCACCCTATGACACCCTTGTGTTGAAATTGCGACAGCCCGAGTGTCCACTTACAGAGACTCTAGCCATGACAAAGCAACACCCAAGTGTTGGACTTGCGACACCCTAGTGTTCACATTCTAACACCCTAGTGTTCACCATACAACACCCTAGGGTACACCTTAGGACACCCTAGTGTTGACTTGCCAAACCTAATAAGGGTCTACAATGCCCCACCCTAGTGTTCCCCTTAAGGCAAACTAATGTTCTCTTTACAACACCACAACATGGAATTTGCAATGCCCAATTGTTCATCTTGCGACACCCTAGTGTTCACATTCTAACACCCTAGTGTTCACCAATCAACACCATAGGAAAAACCTTAGGACACCCTAGTGTTGACCTTGCCAAACCTAATAAGGGTCTACTATGCCCCACCCTAGTGTTCACCTTTAGGCAAACTAATGTTCTACTCACAACACCACAACATGGAATTCGCAATGCCCAATAGTCCATCTTGCGACACCCTAGTGTTGACCTTTCGACACCCTAGAGTGGACCTTTTGCACCCTAGTGTTCACTTTGTGACAACCCATGAGTCATCTTCTGTTCACCTTGAATTGTTCACCATATCACACCCTAGTGTTGAAATTGCGACAGGCCGAGTGTCCACTTACAAAGACTCTAGCCTTCACCAAGCAACACCCTAGTGTTGGACATGCGACACCCTAGTGCGCACATTCTAACACCCTAGTGTTCACCATTCTACACCCTAGGGTACACCTTAGGACACCCTAGTGTTGACCTTGCCAAACCTAATAAGCGTATACAATGCCCCACCCTAGTGTTCACCTTTAGGCAAACTAATGTTCTCCTTACAAAACCAAAACATGGAATTTGCAATGCCCAATAGTTCATCTTGCGACACACTAGTGTTGACCTTTCGACACCCTAGTGTTGACCTTTTGCACCCAAGTGTTCACTTTACGACAACCCAGCAGTCATCTTGTGTTCACCCTATGACACCCTTGTGTTGAAATTGCGACAGCCCGAGTGTCCACTTACAGAGACTCTAGCCATCTCCAAGCAACACCCAAGTGTTGGACTTGCGACACCCTAGTGTTCACATTCTAACACCCTAGTGTTCACCATGCAACACCCTAGGGTACACCTTAGGACTCCCTAGTGTTGACTTGCCAAACCTAATAAGGGTCTACAATGCCCCACCCTAGTGTTCCCCTTAAGGCAAACTAATGTTCTCCTTACAACACCACAACATGGAATTTGCAATGCCCAATTGTTCATCGTGCGACACCCTAGTGTTCACATTCTAACACCCTAGTGTTCACCAATCAACACCCTTGGAAACACCTTAGGACACCCTAGTGTTGACCATGCCAAACCTAATAAGGGTCTACAATGCCCCACCCTAGTGTTCCCCTTAAGGCAAACTAATGTTCTCCTTACAACACCACAACATGGAATTTGCAATGCCCAATTGTTCATCGTGCGACACCCTAGTGTTCACATTCTAACACACTATTGTTCACCGTGCAACACCCTAGGGTACACCTTAGGACACCCTAGTGTTGACCATGCCAAACCTAATAAGGGTCTACAATGCCCCACCGTAGTGTTCGCCTTTAGGCAAACTAATGTTCTCCTTACAACACCACAACAATGAATTTGCAATGCCCAATAGTTCATCTTGGGACACCCTAGTGTTGACCTTTCGACACCATAGTGTTGACCTTTTGCACCATAGTGTTCACTTTGCGACAACCCATGAGTCATCTTCTGTTCACCTTGAAGTGTTCACCCTATGACACCCAAGTGTTGAAATTGCGACAGCCCGAGTGTCCCCTTACAAAGACTCTAGCCTTCACCAAGCAACACCCTAGTGTTGGACTTGTGACACCCTAGTGTTCACATTCTAACACCCTAGTGTTCACCATGCAACACCCTAGGGTACACCTTAGGACACCCTAGTGTTCACCTTGCCAAACCTAATAAGGGTCTACAATGACCCACCCTAGTGTTCGCCTTTAGGCAAACTAATGTTCTCCTTACAACACCACAACATGGAATTTGCAATGCTCAATAGTTCATCTTGGGACACCCTAGTGTTGACCTTTCGACACCATAGTGTTGACCTTTTGCACCCTAGTGTTCACTTTGCGACAACCCAGGAGTCATCTTGTGTTCACCTTGAAGTGTTCACCCTATGACACCCTAGTATTGAAATTGCGACAGCCTGAGTGTCCACTTACAGAGACTCTAGCCTTCACCAAGCAACACCCTAGTGTTGGACTTGCGACACCCTAGTGTTCACATTCTAACACCCTAGTGTTCACCATGCAACACCCTAGGGTACACCTTAGGACACCCTAGTGTTGACCTTGCCAAACCTAATAAGGGTCTACAATTCCCCACCCTAGTGTTCCCCTTAAGGCAAACTAATGTTCTCCTTACAACACCACAACATGGAATTTGCAATGCCCAATTGTTCATCGTGTGAGACCCTAGTGTTCACATTCTAACACCCTAGTGTTCACCAATCAAAACCCTTGGAAACACCTTAGGACACCCTAGTGTTGACCATGCCAAACCTAATAAGGGTCTACAATGCCCCACCCTAGTGTTCGCCTTTAGGCAAACTAATGTTCTCCTTACAACACCACAACAATGAATTTGCAATGCCCAATAGTTCATCTTGGGACACCCTAGTGTTGACCTTTCGACACCATAGTGTTGACCTTTTGCACCATAGTGTTCACTTTGCGACAACCCATGAGTCATCTTCTGTTCACCTTGAAGTGTTCACCCTATGACACCCTAGTGTTGAAATTGCGACAGCCCGAGTGTCCACTTTAAGAGACTCTAGCCTTCACCAAGCAACACCCTAGTGTTTGACTTGTGACACCCTAGTGTTCACATTCTAACACCCTAGTGTTCACCATGCAACACCCTAGGGTACACCATAGGACACCCTAGTGTTCACCTTGCCAAACCTAATAAGGGTCTACAATGACCCACCCTAATGTTCGCCTTTAGGCAAACTAATGTTCTCCTTACAACACCACAACATGGAATTTGCAATGCTCAATAGTTCATCTTGGGACACCCTAGTGTTGACCTTTCGACACCATAGTGTTGACCTTTTCCACCCTAGTGTTCACTTTGCGACAACCCAGGAGTCATCTTGTGTTCTCCTTGAAGTGTTCACCCTATGACACCCTAGTGTTGAAATTGCGACAGCCTGAGTGTCCACTTACAGAATCTCAAGCCTTCACCAAGCAACACCCTAGTGTTGGACTTGCGACACCCTAGTGTTCACATTCTAACACCCTAGTGTTCACCATGCAACACCCTAGGGTACACCTTAGGACACTCTAGTGTTGACCTTGCCAAACCTAATAAAGGTCTACAATGCCCCACCCTAGTGTTCCCCTTTAGGCACACTAATGTTCTCCTTACAACACTACAACATGGAATTTGCAATGCCCAATTGTTCATCTTGCGACAACCTAGTGTTGACCTTTCGACACCCTAGTGTTGACCTTTTGCACCTAGTGTTCACTTTGCGACAACCCAGCAGTCATCTTGTGTTCACCTTGAAGTGCTCACCCTATGACACCCTAGTGTTGAAATTGCGAGAGCCCGAGTGTCCACTTACAAAGGCTCTAGCCTTCACCAAGCAACACCCTAGTGTTGGACTGGCGACACCCTTGTGTTCACATTCTAACTCCCTAGTGTTCACCATGCAACACCCTAGGGTACACCTTAGGACACCCTAGTGTTGACCTTGCCAAACCTAATAAGCGTCTACAATTCCCCAGCCTAGTGTTCACCTTTAGGCAAACTAATGTTCTCCTTACAACACCACAACATGGAATTTGCAATGCCCAATAGTTCATCTTGCGACACCCTAGTGTTGACCTTTCGGACCCTAGTGTTCACTTTGCGACAACCCAGCAGTCATCTTGTGTTCACCTTGAAGTGCTCACCTTATGACACCCTAGAGTTGATATTGCGGCAGCCCGAGTGTCCACTTACAAAGACTCTAGCCTTCACCAAGCAACACCCTAGTGTTGGACTTGCGACACCCTAGTCTGCACATTCTAACACCCTAGTGTTCACCATGCTACACCCTAGGGTATACCTTAGGACACCCTAGTGTTGACATTGCCAAACCTAATAAGCTTCTACAATGCCCCACCCTAGTGTTCACCTTTAGGCAAACTAATGTTCTCCTTACAACACCACAACATGGAATTAGAAATGCCTAATAGTTCATCTTGCGACACCCTAGTATTGACCTTTCGACATTCTCGTGTTCAATTTGCGACAACCCAGTAGTCATCTTGTGTTCACCTTTAAGTGTTCACCCTATGACACCCTAGTGTTGAATTGCGACAGCCCGAGTGTCCACTTACAGTTACTCTAGCAATCACCATGCAACACCCTAGTGTTGGACTTGCGACACCCTAGTGTTCACATTCTAACACCCTAGTGTTCACCATGCAACACCCTAGGATACACCTTAGGACACCCTTGTGTTGACCTTGCCAAACCTAATAAGCTTCTACAATGCCCCACCCTAGTGTTCACCTTTAGGCAAACTAATGTTCTCCTTACAACACCACAACATGGAATTTGCAATGCCCAATAGTTCATCTTGCGACACCCTAGTGTTGACCTTTCGACACCCTAGTGTTGAACTTTTGCACCCTAGTGTTCACTTTGCGACACCCAGTAGTCATCTTGTGTTCACCTTGAAGTGTTCACCCTATGACACCCTAGTGTTGAAATTGCGGCAGCCCGAGTGTCCACTTACAGAGACTCTAGCCTTCACCAAGCAACACCCTAGTGTTGGACTTGCGACACCCTAGTGTTCACCATGCTACACCCTAGGGTACACCTTAGGACACCCTAGTGTTGACCTTGCCAAACCTAATAAGCGTCTACAATGCCCCACCCTAGTGTTCACCTTTAGGCAAACTATTGTTCTCCTTACAACACCAAAACATGGAATTAGAAATGCCTAATAGTTCATCTTGCGACACCCTAGTGTTGACCTTTCGACACCCTAGTGTTGACCTTTCGGACCCTGGTGTTCACTTTGCGACAACCCAGTAGGCATCTTGTGTTCACCTTTAAGAGTTCACCCTATGACACCCTAGTGTTGAATTGCGACAGCCCGAGTGTCCACTTACAGTTACACTAGCATTCACCAAGCAACACCCTAGTGTTGGACTTGCGACACCCTAGTGTTCACATTCTAACACCCTAGTGTTCACCATGCAACACCCTAGGGTACACCTTAGGACACCCTAGTGTTCACCTTGCCAAACCTAATAAGGGTCTACAATGACACACCCTAGTGTTCGCCTTTAGGCAAACTAATGTTCTCCTTACAACACCACAACATGGAATTTGCAATGCTCAATAGTTCATCTTGGGACACGCTAGTGTTGACCTTTCGACACATTAGTGTTGACCTTTTGCACCCTAGTGTTCACTTTGCGACAACCCAGGAGTCATCTTGTGTTCACCTTGAAGTGTTTACCCTATGACACCCTAGTGTTGAAATTGCGACAGCCTGAGTGTCCACTTACAGAGACTCTAGCCTTCACCAAGCAACACCCTAGTGTTGGACTTGCGACACCCTAGTGTTCACATTCTATCACCCTAGTGTTCTCCTTGCAACACCCTAGGGTACACCTTAGGACACCCTAGTGTTCACCTTGCCAAACCTAATAAGGGTCTACAATGCCCCACCCTAGTGTTCCCCTTAAGACAAACTAATGTTCTCCTTACAACACCACAACATGGAATTTGCAATGCCCAAATGTTCATCGTGCGACACCCTAGTGTTCACATTCTAACACCCTAGTGTTCACCAATCAACACCCTTGGAAACACCTTAGGACACCCTAGTGTTGACCATGCCAAACCTAATAAGGGTCTACAATGCCCCACCCTAGTGTTCGCCTTTAGGCAAACTAATGTTCTCCTTACAACACCACAACAATGAATTTGCAATGCCCAATAATTCATCTTGGGACACCCTAGTGTTGACCTTTCGACACCATAGTGTTGACCTTTTGCACCATAGTGTTCACTTTGCGACAACCCATGAGTCATCTTCTGTTCACCTTGAAGTGTTCACCCTATGACACCCTAGTGTTGAAATTGCGACAGCCCGAGTGTCCCCTTACAGAGACTCTAGCCTTCACCAAGCAACACCCTAGTGTTGGACTTGTGACACCCTAGTGTTCACATTCTAACACCCTAGTGTTCACCATGCAACACCCTAGGGTACACCTTAGGACACCCTAGTGTTCACCTTGCCAAACCTAATAAGGGTCTACAATGACCCACCCTAGTGTTCGCCTTTAGGCAAACTAATGTTCTCCTTACAACACCACAACATGGAATTTGCAATGCTCAATAGTTCATCTTGGGACACCCTAGTGTTGACCTTTCGACACCATAGTGTTGACCTTTTGCACCCTAGTGTTCACTTTGCGACAACCCAGGAGTCATCTTGTGTTCACCTTGAAGTGTTCACCCTATGACACCCTAGTGTTGAAATTGCGACAGCCTGAGTGTCCACTTACAGAGACTCTAGCCTTCACCAAGCAACACCCTAGTGTTGGACTTATGACACCCTAGTGTTCACATTCTAACACCCTAGTGTTCACCATGCAACACCCTAGGGTACACCTTAGGACACCCTAGTGTTCACCTTGCCAAACCTAATAAGGGTCTACAATGACCCACCCTAGTGTTCGCCTTTAGGCAAACTAATGTTCTCCTTACAACACCACAACATGGAATTTGCAATGCTCAATAGTTCATCTTGGGACACCCTAGTGTTGACCTTTCGACACCATAGTGTTGAACTTTTGCACCCTAGTGTTCACTTTGCGACAACCCAGGAGTCATCTTGTGTTCACCTTGAAGTGTTCACCCTATGACACCCTAGTGTTGAATTTGCGACAGCCTGAGTGTCCACTTACAGAGACTCTAGCCTTCACCAAGCAACACCCTAGTGTTGGACTTGCGACACCCTAGTGTTCACATTCTAACACCCTAGTGTTCACCATGCAACACCCTAGGGTACACCTTAGGACACCCTAGTGTTCACCTTGCCAAACCTAATAAGGGTCTACAATGCCCCACCCTAGTGTTCCCCTTAAGGCAAACTAATGTTCTCCTTACAACACCACAACATGGAATTTGCAATGCCCAATTGTTCATCGTGCGAGACCCTAGTGTTCACATTCTAACACCCTAGTGTTCACCAATCAACACCCTTGGAAACACCTTAGGACACCCTAGTGTTGACCATGCCAAACCTAATAAGGGTCTACAATGCCCCACCCTAGTGTTCGCCTTTAGGCAAACTAATGTTCTCCTTACAACACCACAACAATGAATTTGCAATGCCCAATAGTTCATCTTGGGACACCCTAGTGTTGACCTTTCGACACCATAGTGTTGACCTTTTAGACCATAGTGTTCACTTTGCGACAACCCATGAGTCATCTTCTGTTCACCTTGAAGTGTTCACCCTATGACACCCTAGTGTTGAAATTGCGACAGCCCGAGTGTCCCTTTACAGAAACTCTAGCCTTCACCAAGCAACACCCTAGTGTTTGACTTGTGACACCCTAGTGTTCACATTCTAACACCCTAGTGTTCACCATGCAACACCCTAGGGTACACCTTTGGACACCCTAGTGTTCACCTTGCCAAACCTAATAAGGGTCTACAATGACCCACCCTAGTGTTCGCCTTTAGGCAAACTAATGTTCTCCTTACAACACCACAACATGGACTTTGCAATGCTCAATAGTTCATCTTGGGACACCCTAGTGTTGACCTTTCGACACCATAGTGTTGACCTTTTGCACCCTAGTGTTCACTTTGCGACAACCCAGGAGTCATCTTGTGTTCACCTTGAAGTGTTCACCCTATGACACCCTAGTGTTGAATTTGCGACAGGCTGAGTGTCCACTTACAGAATCTCTAGCCTTCACCAAGCAACACCCTAGTGTTGGACTTGCGACACCCTAGTGTTCACATTCTAACACCCTAGTGTTCACCATGCAACACCCTAGGGTACACCTTAGGACACTCTAGTGTTGACCTTGCCAAACCTAATAAAGGTCTACAATGCCCCACCCTAGTGTTCCCCTTTAGGCACACTAATGTTCTCCTTACAACACTACAACATGGAATTTGCAATGCCCAATTGTTCATCTTGCGACAACCTAGTGTTGACCTTTCGACACCCTTGTGTTGACCTTTTGCACCCTAGTGTTCACTTTGCGACAACCCAGCAGTCATCTTGTGTTCACCTTGAAGTGCTCACCCTATGACACCCTAGTGTTGAAATTGCGAGAGCCCGAGTGTCCACTTACAAAGGCTCTAGCCTTCACCAAGCAACACCATAGTGTTGGACTGGCGACACCCTTATGTTCACATTCTAACTCCCTAGTGTTCACCATGCAACACCCTAGGGTACACCTTAGGACACCCTAGTGTTGACCTTGCCAAAACTAATAAGCGTCTACAATGCCCCAACCTAGTGTTCACCTTTAGGCAAACTAATGTTCTCCTTACAACACCACAACATGGAATTTGCAATGCCCAATAGTTCATCTTTCGACACCCTAGTGTTGACCTTTAGGACCCTAGTGTTCACTTTGCGACAACCCAGCAGTCATCTTGTGTTCACCTTGAAGTGCTCACCCTATGACACCCTAGTGTTGATATTGCGGCAGCCCGAGTGTCCACTTACAGAGACTCTAGCCTTCACCAAGCAACACCCTAGTGTTGGACTTGCGACACCCTAGTGTGCACATTCTAACACCCTAGTGTTCACCATGCTACACCCTAGGGTATACCTTAGGACACCCTAGTGTTGACATTGCCAAACCTAATAAGCTTGTACAATGCCCCACCCTAGTGTTCACCTTTAGGCAAACTAATGTTCTCCTTACAACACCACAACATGGAATTAGAAATGCCTAATAGTTCATCTTGCGACACCCTAGTATTGACCTTTCGACACCCTCGTGTTCACTTTGCGACAACCCAGTAGTCATCTTATGTTCACCTTTAAGTGTTCACCCTATGACACCCTAGTATTGAATTGCGACAGCCCGAGTGTCCACTTACAGTTACTCTAGCATTCACCAAGCAACACCCTAGTGTTGGACTTGCGACACCCTAGTGTTCACATTCTAACACCCTAGTGTTCACCATGCAACACCCTAGGGTACACCTTAGGACACCCTTGTGTTGACCTTGCCAAACCTAATAAGCTTCTACAATGCCCCACCCTAGTGTTCACCTTTAGGCAAACTAATGTTCTCCTTACAACACCACAACATGGAATTAGAAATGCCTAATAGTTCATCTTGCGACACCCTAGTGTTGACCTTTCGACACCCTAGTGTTGACCTTTTGGACCCTAGTGTTCACTTTGCGACAACCCAGTAGTCATCTTGTGTTCACCTTTAAGTGTTCACCTTATGACACCCTAGTGTTAAATTGCGACAGCCCGAGTGTCCACTTACAGTTACTCTAGCATTCACCAAGCAACACCCTAGTGTTGGATTTGCGACACCCTAGTGTTCACATTCTAACACCCTAGTGTTCACCATGCAACACCCTAGGGCACAACTGAGGACAACCTCGTGTTGACCTTGCCAAACCTAATAAGCGTTTACAATGCCCCACCCTAGTGTTCACCTTTAGGCAAACTAATGTTCTTCTTACAACACCACAACATGGAATTAGAAATGCCCAATAGTCCATCTTGCGACACCCTAGTGTTGACCTTTCGACAACCTAGTGTTGACCTTTTGCACGCTAGTGTTCACATTGCGACAGCCCAGGAGTCATCTTGTGTTCACCTTGAATTGTTCACCATATCACACCCTAGTGTTGAAATTGCGACAGGCCGAGTGTCCACTTACAGAGACTCTAACATTCACCAAGCAACACCCTAGTGTTGGACTTGCTACACCCTAGTGTTCACATTCTAACACCATAGTTTTCACCATGAAACACCCTAGGGTACAACATAGGACACCTTAGTGTGGACCTTGCCAAACCAAATATGGGTCTACAATGCCCCACCCTAGTGTTCACCTTTAGTCAAACTAATGTTCACCTAACATCACCACAACATGGAATTTGCAATGCCCAATAGTTCATCTTGCGACACCCTAGTGTTGACCTTTCGACACCCTAGTGTTGACCTATTGCACCGTAGAGTTCACTTTGCGACACCCAGTAGTCATCTTGTATTCACCTTGAAGTGTTCACCCTATGACACCCTAGTGTTGAAATTGTGGCAGCCCGAGTGTCCACTTACAGAGACTCTAGCCTTCACCAAGCAACACCCTAGTGTTGGACATGCGACACCCTAGTGTTCACCATGCTACACCCTAGGGTACACCTTAGGACACCCTAGTGTTGACCTTGCCAAACCTAATAAGCGTCTACAATGCCCCACCCTAGTGTTCACCTTTAGGCAAACTAATGATCTCCTTACAAAACCACAACATGGAATTTGCAATGCCCAATAGTTCATCTTGCGACACCCTAATGTTGACCTTTCGACACCCTAGTGTTGACCTTTTGCACCCAAGTGTTCACTTTGCGACACCCAGTAGTCATCTTGTGTTCACCTTGAAGTGTTCACCCTATGACACCCTAGTGTTGAAATTGCGGCAGCCCGAGTGTCCACTTACAGAGACTCTAGCCCTCACCAAGCAACACCCTAGTGTTGGACTTGTGACACCCTAGTGTGCACATTCTAACACCCTAGTGTTCACCATGCTACACCCTAGGGTACACCTTAGGACACCCTAGTGTTGACCTTGCCAAACCTAATAAGCTTCTACAATGCCCCACCCTAGTGTTCACCTTTAGGCAAACTAATGTTCTCCTTACAACACCACAACATGGAATTAGAAATGCCTAATAGTTCATCTTGCGACACCCTAGTGTTTACCTTTCGACACCCTAGTGTTGACCTTTTGGACCCTAGTGTTCACTTTGCGACAACACAGTAGTCATCTTGTGTTCACCTTTAAGTGTTCACCTTATGACACCCTAGTGTTAAATTGCGACAGCCCTAGTGTCCACTTACAGTTACTCTAGCATTCACCAAGCAACACCCTAGTGTTGGATTTGCGACACCCTAGTGTTCACATTCTAACACCCTAGTGTTCACCATGCAACACCCTAGGGCACAACTGAGGACAACCTCGTGTTGACCTTGCCAAACCTAATAAGCGTTTACAATGCCCCACCCTAGTGTTCACCTTTAGGCAAACTAATGTTCTTCTTACAACACCACAACATGGAATTAGAAATGCCCAATAGTCCATCTTTCGACACGCTAGTGTTGACCTTTCGAAACCCTAGTGTTGACTTTTTGCACGCTAGTGTTCACATTGCGACAGCCCATGAGTCATCTTGTGTTCACCTTGAATTGTTCACCATATCACACCCTAGTGTTGAAATTGAGACAGGCCGAGTGTCCACTTACAGAGACTCTAGCATTCACCAAGCAACACCCTAGTGTTGGACTTGCTACACCCTAGTGTTCACATTCTAACACCATAGTTTTCACCATGAAACACCCTAGGGTACAACATAGGACACCTTAGTGTGGACCTTGCCAAACCAAATATGGGTCTACAATGCCCCACCCTAGTGTTCACCTTTAGTCAAACTAATGTTCACCTAACATCACCACAACATGGAATTTGCAATGCCCAATAGTTCATCTTGCGACACCCTAGTGTTGACCTTTCGACACCCTAGTGTTGACCTATTGCACCGTAGAGTTCACTTTGCGACACCCAGTAGTCATCTTGTGTTCACCTTGAAGTGTTCACCCTATGACACCCTAGTGTTGAAATTGCGGCAGCCCGAGTGTCCACTTACAGAGACTCTAGCCCTCACCAAGCAACACCCTAGTGTTGGACTTGTGACACCCTAGTGTGCACATTCTAACACCCTAGTGTTCACCATGCTACACCCTAGGGTACACCTTAGGACACCCTAGTGTTGACCTTGCCAAACCTAATAAGCTTCTACAATGCCCCACCCTAGTGTTCACCTTTAGGCAAACTAATGTTCTCCTTACAACACCACAACATGGAATTAGAAATGCCTAATAGTTCATCTTGCGACACCCTAGTGTTGACCTTTCGACACCCTAGTGTTGACCTTTTGGACCCTAGTGTTCACTTTGCGACAACCCAGTAGTCATCTTGTGTTCACCTTTAAGTGTTCACCTTATGACACCCTAGTGTTAAATTGCGACAGCCCGAGTGTCCACTTACAGTTACTCTAGCATTCACCAAGCAACACCCTAGTGTTGGATTTGCGACACCCTAGTGTTCACATTCTAACACCCTAGTGTTCACCATGCAACACCCTAGGGCACAACTGAGGACAACCTCGTGTTGACCTTGCCAAACCTAATAAGCGTTTACAATGCCCCACCCTAGTGTTCACCTTTAGGCAAACTAATGTTCTCCTTACAACACCACAACATGGAATTAGAAATGCCTAATAGTTCATCTTGCGACACCCTAGTGTTGACCTTTCGACACCCTAGTGTTGACCTTTTGGACCCTAGTGTTCACTTTGCGACAACCCAGTAGTCATCTTGTGTTCACCTTTAAGTGTTCACCTTATGACACCCTAGTGTTGAATTGCGACAGCCCGAGTGTCCACTTATAGTTACTCTAGCATTCACCAAGCAACACCCTAGTGTTGGACTTGCGACACCCTAGTGTTCACATTCTAACACCCTAGTGTTCACCATGCAACATCCTAGGGCACAACTTAGGACAACCTCGTGTTGACCTTGCCAAACCTAATAAGCGTTTACAATGCCCCACCCTAGTGTTCACCTTTAGGCAAACTAATGTTCTTCTAACAACACCACAACATGGAATTAGAAATGCCCAATAGTCCATCTTGCGACACGCTAGTGTTGACCTTTCGAAACCCTAGTGTTGACCTTTTGCACGCTAGTGTTCACATTGCGACAGCCCAGGAGTCATCTTGTGTTCACCTTGAATTGTTCACCATATCACACCCTAGTGTTGAAATTGCGACAGGCCGAGTGTCCACTTACAGAGACTCTAGCATTCACCAAGCAACACCCTAGTGTTGGACTTGCTACACCCTAGTGTTCACATTCTAACACCATAGTTTTCACCATGAAACACCCTAGGGTACAACATAGGACACCTTAGTGTGGACCTTGCCAAACCAAATATGGGTCTACAATGCCCCACCCTAGTGTTCACCTTTAGTCAAACTAATGTTCACCTAACATCACCACAACATGGAATTTGCAATGCCCAATAGTTCATCTTGCGACACCCTAGTGTTGACCTTTCGACACCCTAGTGTTGACCTATTGCACCGTAGAGTTCACTTTGCGACACCCAGTAGTCATCTTGTATTCACCTTGAAGTGTTCACCCTATGACACCCTAGTGTTGAAATTGTGGCAGCCCGAGTGTCCACTTACAGAGACTCTAGCCTTCACCAAGCAACACCCTAGTGTTGGACTTGCGACACCCTAGTGTTCACCATGCTACACCCTAGGGCACAACTTAGGACACCCTAGTGTTGACCTTGCCAAACCTAATAAGGGTCTACAATGCCCCACCCTAGTGTTCACCTTTAGGCAAACTAATGTTCTCCTTACAGCACCAAAACATGGAATTAGAAATGCCTAATAGTTCATCTTGCGACACCCTAGTGTTGACCTTTCGGACCCTGGTGTTCACTTTGCGACAACCCAGTAGGCATCTTGTGTTCACCTTTAAGAGTTCACCTTATGACACCCTAGTGTTGAATTGCGACAGCCCGAGTGTCCACTTACAGTTACACTAGCATTCACCAAGCAACACCCTAGTGTTGGACTTGCGACACCCTAGTGTTCACATTCTAACACCCTAGTGTTCACCATGCAACACCCTAGGGTACACCTTAGGAGACCCTTGTGTTGACCTTGCCAAACCTAATAAGCATCTACAATGCCCCACCCTAGTGTTCACCTTTAGGCAAACTAATGTTCTCCTTACAACATCACAACATGGAATTTGCAATGCCCAATAGTTCATCTTGCGACACCATAGTGTTGACCTTTCGACACCCTAGTGTTGACCTTTTGCACCGTAGAGTTCACTTTGCGACACCCAGTAGTCATCTTGTGTTCACCTTGAAGTGTTCACCTTATGACACCCTAGTGTTGAAATTGCGGTAGCCCGAGTGTCTACTTACAGACACTCTAGCCTTCACCAAGCAACACCCTAGTGTTGGACTTGCGACACCCTAGTGTTCACATTCTAACACCCTAGTGTTCACCATGCTACACCCTAGGGTACACCTTAGGACACCCTAGTGTTGACCTTGCCAAACCTAATAAGCTTCTACAATGCCCCACCCTAGTGTTCACCTTTAGGCAAACTAATGTTCTCCTTACAACACCACAACATGGAATTAGAAATGCCTAATAGTTCATCTTGCGACACCCTAGTGTTGACCTTTCGACACCCTAGTGTTGACCTTTTGGACCCTAGTGTTCACTTTGCGACAACCCAGTAGTCATCTTGTGTTCACCTTTAAGTGTTCACCTTATGACACCCTAGTGTTGAATTGCGACAGCCCGAGTGTCCACTTATAGTTACTCTAGCATTCACCAAGCAACACCCTAGTGTTGGACTTGCGACACCCTAGTGTTCACATTCTAACACCCTAGTGTTCACCATGCAACATCCTAGGGCACAACTTAGGACAACCTCGTGTTGACCTTGCCAAACCTAATAAGCGTTTACAATGCCCCACCCTAGTGTTCACCTTTAGGCAAACTAATGTTCTTCTAACAACACCACAACATGGAATTAGAAATGCCCAATAGTCCATCTTGCGACACGCTAGTGTTGACCTTTCGAAACCCTAGTGTTGACCTTTTGCACGCTAGTGTTCACATTGCGACAGCCCAGGAGTCATCTTGTGTTCACCTTGAATTGTTCACCATATCACACCCTAGTGTTGAAATTGCGACAGGCCGAGTGTCCACTTACAGAGACTCTAGCATTCACCAAGCAACACCCTAGTGTTGGACTTGCTACACCCTAGTGTTCACATTCTAACACCATAGTTTTCACCATGAAACACCCTAGGGTACAACATAGGACACCTTAGTGTGGACCTTGCCAAACCAAATATGGGTCTACAATGCCCCACCCTAGTGTTCACCTTTAGTCAAACTAATGTTCACCTAACATCACCACAACATGGAATTTGCAATGCCCAATAGTTCATCTTGCGACACCCTAGTGTTGACCTTTCGACACCCTAGTGTTGACCTATTGCACCGTAGAGTTCACTTTGCGACACCCAGTAGTCATCTTGTATTCACCTTGAAGTGTTCACCCTATGACACCCTAGTGTTGAAATTGTGGCAGCCCGAGTGTCCACTTACAGAGACTCTAGCCTTCACCAAGCAACACCCTAGTGTTGGACTTGCGACACCCTAGTGTTCACCATGCTACACCCTAGGGCACAACTTAGGACACCCTAGTGTTGACCTTGCCAAACCTAATAAGGGTCTACAATGCCCCACCCTAGTGTTCACCTTTAGGCAAACTAATGTTCTCCTTACAGCACCAAAACATGGAATTAGAAATGCCTAATAGTTCATCTTGCGACACCCTAGTGTTGACCTTTCGGACCCTGGTGTTCACTTTGCGACAACCCAGTAGGCATCTTGTGTTCACCTTTAAGAGTTCACCTTATGACACCCTAGTGTTGAATTGCGACAGCCCGAGTGTCCACTTACAGTTACACTAGCATTCACCAAGCAACACCCTAGTGTTGGACTTGCGACACCCTAGTGTTCACATTCTAACACCCTAGTGTTCACCATGCAACACCCTAGGGTACACCTTAGGACACCCTTGTGTTGACCTTGCCAAACCTAATAAGCATCTACAATGCCCCACCCTAGTGTTCACCTTTAGGCAAACTAATGTTCTCCTTACAACATCACAACATGGAATTTGCAATGCCCAATAGTTCATCTTGCGACACCATAGTGTTGACCTTTCGACACCCTAGTGTTGACCTTTTGCACCGTAGAGTTCACTTTGCGACACCCAGTAGTCATCTTGTGTTCACCTTGAAGTGTTCACCTTATGACAACCTAGTGTTGAAATTGCGGTAGCCCGAGTGTCTACTTACAGAGACTCTAGCCTTCACCAAGCAACACCCTAGTGTTGGACTTGCGACACCCTAGTGTTCACATTCTAACACCCTAGTTTTCACCATGCTACACCCTAGGGTACACCTTAGGACACCCTAGTGTTGACGTTGCCAAACCTAATAAGCTTCTACAATGCCCCACCCTAGTGTTCACCTTTAGGCAAACTAATGTTCTCCTTACAACACCACAACATGGAATTAGAAATGCCTAATAGTTCATCTTGCGACACCCTAGTGTTGACCTTTCGACACCCTAGTGTTGACCTTTTGGACCCTAGTGTTCACTTTGCGACAACCCAGTAGTCATCTTGTGTTCACCTTGAAGTGTTCACCTTATGACAACCTAGTGTTGAAATTGCGGCAGCCCGAGTGTCCACTTACAGAGACTCTAGCCTTCACCAAGCAACACCCTAGTGTTGGACTTGCGACACCCTAGTGTTCACATTCTAACACCATAGTTTTCACCATGAAACACCCTAGGGTACAACTTAGGACACCTTAGTGTGGACCTTGCTAAACCTAATATGGGTCTACAATGCCCCACCCTAGTGTTCACCTTTAGTCAATCTAATGTTCTCCTTACATCACCACAACATGGAATTTGCAATGCCCAATAGTTCATCTTGCGACACCCTAGTGTTGACCTTTCGACACCCTAGTGTTGACCTTTTGCACCCTAGTGTTCACTTTGCGACACCCAGTAGTCATCTTGTGTTCACCTTGAAGTGTTCACCCTATGACACCCTAGTGTTGAAATTGCGGCAGCCCGAGTGTCCACTTACAGAGACTCTAGCCTTCACCAAGCAACACCCTAGTGTTGGACTTGCGACACCATAGTGTGCACATTGTAACACCCTAGTGTTCACCATGCTACACCCTAGGGTACACCTTAGGACACCCTAGTGTTGACCTTGCCAAACCTAATAAGAGTCTACAATGCCCTACACTAGTGTTCACCTTTAGGCAAACTAATGTTCTACTTACAACACCACAACATGGAATTAGAAATGCCTAATAGTTCATCTTGTGACACCCTAGTGTTGACCTTTCGACACCCTAGTGTTGACCTTTCGGACCCTAGTGTTCACTTTGCGACAACCCAGTAGGCATCCTGTGTTCACCTTTAAGTGTTCACCCTATGACACCCTAGTGTTGAATTGCGACAGCCCGAGTGTCCACTTACAGTTACTCTAGCATTCACCAAGAAACACCCTAGTGTTGGACTTGCGACACCCTAGTGTTCACATTCTAACACCCTAGTGTTCACCATGCAACACCCTAGGGTACACCTTAGGACAACCTTGTGTTGACCTTGCCAAACCTAATAAGCATCTACAATGCCCCACCCTAGTATTCACCTTTAGGCAAACTAATGTTCTCCTAACAACACCACAACATGGAATTT
This sequence comes from Mimosa bimucronata, assembly GCA_037074515.1. NCBI lineage: Eukaryota > Viridiplantae > Streptophyta > Magnoliopsida > Fabales > Fabaceae > Mimosa > Mimosa bimucronata. Next base: position 11,288,626 of record CM073440.1, on the reverse strand, counting down.
GCAATGCCCAATAGTTCATCTTGCGACACCCTAGTGTTGACCTTTTGCACCCTAGTGTTCACTTTGCGACACCCAGTAGTCATCTTGTGTTCACCTTGAAGTGTTCACCCTATGACACCCTAGTGTTGAAATTGCGGCAGCCCGAGTGTCTACTTACAGAGACTCTAGCCTTCACCAAGCAACACCCTAGTGTTGGACTTGCGACACCCTAGTGTTCACCATGCTACACCCTAGGGTACACCTTAGGACACCCTAATGTTGACCTTGCCAAACCTAATAAGCGTCTACAATGCCCCACCCTAGTGTTCACCTTTATTCAAACTAATGTTCTCCTTACAACACCACAACATGGAATTAGAAATGCCTAATAGTTCATCTTGCGGCACCCTAGTGTTGACCTTTCGACACCCTAGTGTTGTCCTTTGGGACCCTAGTGTTCACTTTGCGACAACCCAGTAGTCATCTTGTGTTCACCTTTAAGTGTTCACCCTATGACACCCTAGTGTTGAATTGCGACAGCCCGAGTGTCCACTTACAGTTACTCTAGCATTCACCAAGCAACACCCTAGTGTTGGACTTGCGACACCCTAGTGTTCACATTCTAACACCCTAGTTTTCACCATGCTACACCCTAGGGTACACCTTAGGACACCCTAGTGTTGACCTTGCCAAACCTAATATGCTTCTACAATGCCCCACCCTAGTGTTCACCTTTAGGCAAACTAATGTTCTCCTTACAACACCACAACATGGAATTAGAAATGCCCAATAGTTCATCTTGCGACACCCTAGTGTTTACCTTTCGACACCCTAGTGTTGACCTTTTGGACCCTAGTGTTCACTTTGCGACAACCCAGTAGTGATCTTGTGATCACCTTTAAGTGTTCACCCTATGACACCCTAGTGTTGAATTGCGACAGCCCGAGTGTCCACTTACAGTTAAACTAGCATTCACCAAGCAACACCCTAGTGTTGGACTTGCGACAACCTAGTGTTCACATTCTAACACCCTAGTGTTCACCATGCAACACCCTAGGGCACAACTTAGGACACCCTAGTGTTGACCTTGGCAAACCTAATAAGCGTTTACAATGCCCCACCCTAGTGTTCACCTTTAGGCGAACTAATGTTCTTCTTACAACACCACAACATGGAATTAGAAATGCCCAATAGTTCATCTTGCGACACCCTAGTGTTGACCTTTCGACACCCTAGTGTTGACCTTTTGCACCCTAGTGTTCACATTGCGATAGCGCAGGAGTCATCTTGTGTTCACCTTGAATTGTTCACCATATCACACCCTAGTTTTGAAATTGCGACAGGCCGAGTGTCCACTTACAGAGACTCTAGCCTTCACCAAGCAACACCCTAGTGTTGGACTTGCGACACCCTAGTGTGCACATTCTAACACCCTAGTGTTCACAACGCTACACCCTAGGGTACAACTTAGGACACCCTAGTGTTGACCTTGCCAAACCTAATAAGCGTCTACAATGCCCCACCCTAGTTTTCACCATTAGGCAAACGAATGTTCTCCTTACAACACCACAACATGGAATTAGAAATGCCTAATAGTTCATCTTGCGACACCCTAGTGTTGACCTTTCGACACCCTAGTGTTGTCCTTTTGGACCCTAGTGTTCACTTTGCGACAACCCAGTAGTCATCTTGTGTTCACCTTTATGTGTTCACCCTATGACACCCTAGTGTTGAATTGCGACTGCCCGAGTGTCCACTTACAGTTACTCTAGCATTCACCAAGCAACACCCTAGTGTTGGACTTGCGACACCCTAGTGTTCACATTCTAACACCATAGTTTTCACCATGAAACACCCTAGGGTACAACTTAGGACACCTTAGTGTGGACCTTGCCAAACCTAATATGGGTCTACATTGCCGCACCCTAGTGTTCACCTTTAGTCAAACTAATGTTCTCGTTACATCACCACAACATGGAATTTGCAAAGCCCAATAGTTCATCTTGCGACACCCTAGTGTTGACCTTTCGACACCCTAGTGTTGACCTTTTGTACCGTAGAGTTCACTTTGCGACACCCAGTAGTCATCTTGTATTCACCTTGAAGTGTTGACCCTATGACACCCTAGTGTTGAAATTGCGGCAGCCCGAGTGTCTACTTACAGAGACTCTAGCCTTCACCAAGCAACACCCTAGTGTTGGACTTGCGACACCCTAGTGTTCACCATGCTACACCCTAGGGTACACCTTAGGACACCCTAGTGTTGACCTTGCCAAACCTAATAAGCGTCAACAATGCCCCACCCTAGTGTTCACCTTTAGGCAAACTAATGTTCTCCTTACAACACCAAAACATGGAATTAGAAATGCCTAATAGTTCATCTTGCGACACCCTAGTGTTGACCTTTCGACATCCTAGTGTTGACCTTTCGGACCCTGGTGTTCACTTTGTGACAACCCAGTAGGCATCTTGTGTTCACCTTTAAGAGTTCACCCTATGACACCCTAGTGTTGAATTGCGACAGCCCGAGTGTCCACTTACAGTTACACTAGCATTCACCAAGCAACACCCTAGTGTTGGACTTGCGACACCCTAGTGTTCACATTCTAACACCCTAGTGTTCACCATGCAACACCCTAGGGTACACCTTAGGACACCCTTGTGTTGACCTTGCCAAACCTAATAAGCATCTACAATGCCCCACCCTAGTGTTCACCTTTAGGCAAACTAATGTTCTCCTTACAACATCACAACATGGAATTTGCAATGCCCAATAGTTCATCTTGTGACACCCTAGTGTTGACCTTTCGACACCCTAGTGTTGATCTTTTGCACCCTAGTGTTCACTTTGCGACACCCAGTAGTCATCTTGTGTTCACCTTGAAGTGTTCACCCTATGACACCCTAGTGTTGAAATTGCGGCAGCCCGAGTGTCCACTTACAGAGACTCTAGCCCTCACCAAGCAACACCCTAGTGTTGGACTTGCGACACCCTAGTGTGCACATTCTAACACCCTAGTGTTCACCATGCTACACCCTAGGGTACACCTTAGAACACCCTAGTGTTGACCTTGCCAAACCTAATAAGCTTCTACAATGCCCCACCCTAGTGTTCACCTTTAGGCAAACTAATGTTCTCCTTACAACACCACAACATGGAATTAGAAATGCCTAATAGTTCATCTTGCTACACCCTAGTATTGAACTTTCGACGCCCTCGTGTTCACTTTGCGACAACCCAGTAGTCATCTTGTGTTCAATTTTAAGTGTTCACCCTATGACACCCTAGTGTTGAATTGCGACAGCCCGAGTGTCCACTTATAGTTACTCTAGCATTCACCAAGCAACACCCTAGTGTTGGACTTGCGACACCCTAGTGTTCACATTCTAACACCCTAGTGTTCACCATGCAACACCCTAGGGTACACCTTATGACACCCTTGTGTTGACCTTGCCAAACCTAATAACCTTCTACAATGCCCCACCCTAGTGTTCACCTTTAGGCAAACTAATGTTCTCCTTACAACACCACAACATGGAATTTGCATTGCCCAATAGTTCATCTTGCGACACCCTAGTGTTGACCTTTCGACACCCTAGTGTTGACCTTTTGCACCCTAGTGTTCACTTTGCGACACCCAGTAGTCATCTTGTGTTCACCTTGAAGTGTTCACCCTATGACACCCTAGTGTTGAAATTGCGGCAGCCCGAGTGTCCACTTACAGAGACTCAAGCCTTCACCAAGCAACACCCTAGTGTTGGACTTGCGACACCCTAGTGTTCACATTCTAACACCCTAGTGTTCACCATGCAACACCCTAGGGTACACCTTAGGACACCCTTGTGTTGACCTTGCCAAACCTAATAAGCATCTACAATGCCCCACCCAAGTGTTCACCTTTAGGCAAACTAATGTTCTCCTTACAACATCACAACATGGAATTTGCAATGCCCAATAGTTCATCTTGCGACACCCTAGTGTTGACCTTTCGACACCCTAGTGTTGACCTTTTGCACCCTAGTGTTCACTTTGCGACACCCAGTAGTCATCTTGTGTTCACCTTGAAGTGTTCACCCTATGACACCCTAGTGTTGAAATTGCGGCAGCCCGAGTGTCCACTTACAGAGACTCAAGCCTTCACCAAGCAACACCCTAGTGTTGGACTTGCGACACCCTAGTGTTCACATTCTAACACCCTAGTGTTCACCATGCAACACCCTAGGGTACACCTTAGGACACCCTTGTGTTGACCTTGCCAAACCTAATAAGCATCTACAATGCCCCACCCTAGTGTTCACCTTTAGGCAAACTAATGTTCTCCTTACAACATCACAACATGGAATTTGCAATGCCCAATAGTTCATCTTGCGACACCATAGTGTTGACCTTTCGACACCTTAGTGTTCACCTTTTGCACCGTAGAGTTCACTTTGCGACACCCAGTAGTCATCTTGTGTTCACCTTGAAGTGTTCACCCTATGACACCCTAGTGTTGAAATTGCGGCAGCCCGAGTGTCTACTTACAGAGACTCTAGCCTTCACCAAGCAACACCCTAGTGTTGGACTTGCGACACCCTAGTGTTCACATTCTAACACCCTAGTGTTCACCATGCAACACCCTAGGGCACAACTTAGGACACCCTAGTGTTGACCTTGCCAAACCTAATAAGCGTTTACAATGCCCCACCCTAGTGTTCACCTTTAGGCAAACTAATGTTCTTCTTACAACACCACAACATGGAATTAGAAATGCCCAATAGTCCATCTTGCGACACCCTAGTGTTGACCTTTCAACACCCTAGTGTTGACCTTTTGCACGCTAGTGTTCACATTGCGACAGCCCAGGAGTCATCTTGTGTTCACCTTGAATTGTTCACCATATCACACCCTAGTGTTGAAATTGCGACAGGCCGAGTGTCCACTTACAGAGACTCTAGCATTCACCAAGCAACACCCTAGTGTTGGACTTGCTACACCCTAGTGTTCACATTCTAACACCATAGTTTTCACCATGAAACACCCTAGGGTACAACTTAGGACACCTTAGTGTGGACCTTGCCAAACCAAATATGGGTCTACAATGCCCCACCCTAGTGTTCACCTTTAGTCAAACTAATGTTCTCCTTACATCACCACAACATGGAATTCGCAATGCCCAATAGTTCATCTTGCGACACCCTATTGTTGACCTTTCGACACCCTAGTGTTGACCTTTTGCACCGTAGAGTTCACTTTGCGACACCCAGTAGTCATCTTGTATTCACCTTGAAGTGTTCACCCTATGACACCCTAGTGTTGAAATTGCGGCAGCCGAGTGTCTACTTACAGAGACTCTAGCCTTCACCAAGCAACACCCTAGTGTTGGACTTGCGACACCCTAGTGTTCACCATGCTACACCCTAGGGTACACCTTATGACACCCTAGTGTTGACCTTGCCAAACCTAATAAGCGTCTACAATGCCCCACCCTAGTGTTCACCTTTAGGCAAACTAATGTTCTCCTAACAACACCAAAACATGGAATTAGAAATGCCTAATAGTTCATCTTGCGACACACTAGTGTTGACCTTTCAACACCCTAGTTTTGACCTTTCGGACCCTGGTGTTCACTTTGCGACAACCCAGTAGGCATCTTGTGTTCACCTTTAAGAGTTCACCCTATGACACCCTAGTGTTGAATTGCGACAGCCCGAGTGTCCTCTTACAGTTACACTAGCATTCACCAAGCAACACCCTAGTGTTGGACTTGCGACACCTTAGTGTTCACATTCTAACACCCTAGTGTTCACCATGCAACACCCTAGGGTACACCTTATGACACCCTTGTGTTGACCTTGCCAAACCTAATAAGCTTCTACAATGCCCCACCCTAGTGTTCACCTTTAGGCAAACTAATGTTCTCCTTACAACACCACAACATGGAATTTGCAATGCCCAATAGTTCATCTTGCGACACCCTAGTGTTGACCTTTCGACACCCTAGTGTTGACCTTTTGCACCCTAGTGTTCACTTTGCGACACCCAGTAGTCATCTTGTGTTCACCTTGAAGTGTTCACCCTATGACACCCTAGTGTTGAAATTGCGGCAGCCCGAGTGTCGACTTACAGAGACTCTAGCCTTCACCAAGCAACACCCTAGTGTTGGACTTGCGACACCCTAGTGTTCACATTCTAACACCCTAGTGTTCACCATGCAACACCCTAGGGCACAACTTAGGACACCCTAGTGTTGACCTTGCCAAACCTAATAAGCGTTTACAATGCCCCACCCTAGTGTTCACCTTTAGGCAAACTAATGTTCTTCTTACAACACCACAACATGGAATTAGAAATGCCCAATAGTCCATCTTGCGACACCCTAGTGTTGACCTTTCAACACCCTAGTGTTGACCTTTTGCACGCTAGTGTTCACATTGCGACAGCCCAGGAGTCATCTTGTGTTCACCTTGAATTGTTCACCATATCACACCCTAGTGTTGAAATTGCGACAGGCCGAGTGTCCACTTACAGAGACTCTAGCATTCACCAAGCAACACCCTAGTGTTGGACTTGCTACACCCTAGTGTTCACATTCTAACACCATAGTTTTCACCATGAAACACCCTAGGGTACAACTTAGGACACCTTAGTGTGGACCTTGCCAAACCAAATATGGGTCTACAATGCCCCACCCTAGTGTTCACCTTTAGTCAAACTAATGTTCTCCTTACATCACCACAACATGGAATTCGCAATGCCCAATAGTTCATCTTGCGAAACCCTAGTGTTGACCTTTCGACACCCTAGTGTTGACCTTTTGCACCGTAGAGTTCACTTTGCGACACCCAGTAGTCATCTTGTATTCACCTTGAAGTGTTCACCCTATGACACCCTAGTGTTGAAATTGCGGCAGCCCGAGTGTCTACTTACAGAGACTCTAGCCTTCACCAAGCAACACCCTAGTGTTGGACTTGCGACACCCTAGTGTTCACCATGCTACACCCTAGGGTACACCTTAGGACACCCTAGTGTTGACCTTGCCAAACCTAATAAGCGTCTACAATGCCGCACCCTAGTGTTCACCTTTAGGCAAACTAATGTTCTCCTTACAACACCAAAACATGGAATTAGAAATGCCTAATAGTTCATCTTGCGACACCCTAGTGTTGACCTTTCAACACCCTAGTGTTGACCTTTCGGATCCTGGTGTTCACTTTGCTACAACCCAGTAGGCATCTTGTGTTCACCTTGAAGTGTTCACCCTAAGACACCCTAGTGTTGAAATTGCGGCAGTCCAAGTGTCCACTTACAGAGACTCTAGCCCTCACCAAGCAACACCCTAGTGTTGGACTTGCGACACCCTAGTGTGCACATTCTAACTCCCTAGTGTTCACCATGCTACACCCTAGGGTACACCTTAGAACACCCTAGTGTTGACCTTTCGACACCCTAGTGTTGACCTTTTGCACGCTAGTGTTCACATTGCGACAGCCCAGGAGTCATCTTGTGTTCACCTTGAATTGTTCACCAAATCACACGCTAGTGTTGAAATTGCGACAGGCCGAGTGTCCACTTACAGAGACTATAGCATTCACCAAGCAACACCCTAGTGTTGGACTTGCGACACCCTAGTGTTCACATTCTAACACCATAGTTTTCACCATGAAACACCCTAGGGTACAACTTAGGACACCCTAGTGTGGACCTTGCCAAACCTAATAAGGGTCTACAATGCCCCACCCTAGTGTTCACCTTTAGGCAAACTAATGTTCTCCTTACAACACCACAACATGGAATTAGAAATGCCTAATAGTTCATCTTGCGACACCCTAGTGTTGACCTTTCGACACCCTCGTGTTCACTTTGCGACAACCCAGTAGTCATCTTGTGTTCACCTTTAAGTGTTCACCCTATGACACCCTAGTGTTGAATTGCGACAGCCCGAGTGTCCACTTATAGTTACTCTAGCATTCACCAAGCAACACCCTAGCGTTGGACTTGCGACACCCTAGTGTTCACATTCTAACACGCTAGTGTTCACCATGCAACACCCTAGGGTACACCTTATGACACCCTTGTGTTGACCTTGCCAAACCTAATAAGCTTCTACAATGCCCCACCCTAGTGTTCACCTTTAGGCAAACTAATGTTCTCCTTACAACACCACAACATGGAATTTGCAATGCCCAATAGTTCATCTTGCGACACCCTAGTGTTGACCTTTCGACACCCTAGTGTTGACCTTTTGCACCCTAGTGTTCACTTTGCGACACCCAGTAGTCATCTTGTGTTCACCTTGAAGTGTTCACCCTATGACACCCTAGTGTTGAAATTGCGGCAGCCCGAGTGTCCACTTACAGAGACTCAAGCCTTCACCAAGCAACACCCTAGTGTTGGACTTGCGACACCCTAGTGTTCACATTCTAACACCCTAGTGTTCACCATGCAACACCCTAGGGTACACCTTAGGACACCCTTGTGTTGACCTTGCCAAACCTAATAAGCATCTACAATGCCCTACCCTAGTGTTCACCTTTAGGCAAACTAATGTTCTTCTTACAACACCACAACATGGAATTAGAAATGCCCAATAGTCCATCTTGCGACACCCTAGTGTTGACCTTTCAACACCCTAGTGTTGACCTTTTGCACGCTAGTGTTCACATTGCGACAGCCCAGGAGTCATCTTGTGTTCACCTTGAATTGTTCACCATATCACACCCTAGTGTTGAAATTGCGACAGGCCAAGTGTCCACTTACAGAGACTCTAGCATTCACCAAGCAACACCCTAGTGTTGGACTTGCTACACCCTAGTGTTCACATTCTAACACCATAGTTTTCACCATGAAACACCCTAGGGTACAACTTAGGACACCTTAGTGTCGACCTTGCCAAACCAAATATGGGTCTACAATGCCCCACCCTAGTGTTCACCTTTAGTCAAACTAATGTTCTCCTTTCAACACCAAAACATGGAATTAGAAATGCCTAATAGTTCATCTTGCGACACCCTAGTGTTGACCTTTCAACACCCTAGTGTTGACCTTTCGGACCCTGGTGTTCACTTTGCGACAACCCAGTAGGCATCTTGTGTTCACCTTTAAGAGTTCACCCTATGACACCCTAGTGTTGAATTGCGACAGCCCGAGTGTCCTCTTACAGTTACACTAGCATTCACCAAGCAACACCCTAGTGTTGGACTTGCGACACCCTAGTGTTCACATTCTAACACCCTAGTGTTCACCATGCAACACCCTAGGGTACACCTTAGGACACCCTGGTGTTGACCTTGCCAAACCTAATAAGCATCTACAATGCCCTACCCTAGTGTTCACCTTTAGGCAAACTAATGTTCTCCTTACAACATCACAACATGGAATTTGCAATGCCCAATAGTTCATCTTGCGACACCCTAGTGTTGACCTTTCGACACCCTAGTGTTGACCTTTTGCACCCTAGTGTTCACTTTGCGACACCCAGTAGTCATCTTGTGTTCACCTTGAAGTGTTCACCCTATGACACCCTAGTGTTGAAATTGCGGCAGCCCGAGTGTCCACTTTCAGAGACTCTAGCCCTCACCAAGCAACACCCTAGTGTTGGACTTGCGACACCCTAGTGTGCACATTCTAACACCCTAGTGTTCACCATGCTACACCCTAGGGTACACCTTAGAACACCCTAGTGTTGACCTTGCCAAACCTAATAAGCTTCTACAATGCCCCACCCTAGTGTTCACCTTTAGGCAAACTAATGTTCTCCTTACAACACCACAACATGGAATTAGAAATGCCTAATAGTTCATCTTGCGACACCCTAGTGTTGACCTTTCGACACCCTCGTGTTCACTTTGCGACAACCCAGTAGTCATCTTGTGTTCACCTTTAAGTGTTCACCCTATGACACCCTAGTGTTGAATTGCGACAGCCCGAGTTTCCACTTATAGTTACTCTAGCATTCACCAAGCAACACCCTAGTGTTGGACTTGCGACACCCTAGTGTTCACATTCTAACACGCTAGTGTTCACCATGCAACACCCTAGGGTACACCTTATGACACCCTTGTGTTGACCTTGCCAAACCTAATAAGCTTCTACAATGCCCCACCCTAGTGTTCACCTTTAGGCAAACTAATGTTCTCCTTACAACACCACAACATGGAATTTGCAATGCCCAATAGTTCATCTTGCGACACCCTAGTGTTGACCTTTCGACACCCTAGTGTTGACCTTTTGCACCCTAGTGTTCACTTTGCGACACCCAGTAGTCATCTTGTGTTCACCTTGAAGTGTTCACCCTATGACACCCTAGTGTTGAAATTGCGGCAGCCCGAGTGTCCACTTACAGAGACTCAAGCCTTCACCAAGCAACACCCTAGTGTTGGACTTGCGACACCCTAGTGTTCACATTCTAACACCCTAGTGTTCACCATGCAACACCCTAGGGTACACCTTAGGACACCCTTGTGTTGACCTTGCCAAACCTAATAAGCATCTACAATGCCCTACCCTAGTGTTCACCTTTAGGCAAACTAATGTTCTCCTTACAACATCACAACATGGAATTTGCAATGCCCAATAGTTCATCTTGCGACACCATAGTGTTGACCTTTCGACACCCTAGTGTTGACCTTTTGCACCGTAGAGTTCACTTTGCGACACCCAGTAGTCATCTTGTGTTCACCTTGAAGTGTTCACCCTATGACACCCTAGTGTTGAAATTGCGGCAGCCCGAGTGTCTACTTACAGAGACTCTAGCCTTCACCAAGCAACACCCTAGTGTTGGACTTGCGACACCCTAGTGTTCACATTCTAACACCCTATTGTTCACCATGCAACACCCTAGGGCACAACTTAGGACACCCTAGTGTTGACCTTGCCAAACCTAATAAGCGTTTACAATGCCCCACCCTAGTGTTCACCTTTAGGCAAACTAATGTTCTTCTTACAACACCACAACATGGAATTAGAAATGCCCAATAGTCCATCTTGCGACACCGTAGTGTTGACCTTTCAACACCCTAGTGTTGACCTTTTGCACGCTAGTGTTCACATTGCGACAGCCCAGGAGTCATCTTGTGTTCACCTTGAATTGTTCACCATATCACACCCTAGTGTTGAAATTGCGACAGGCCGAGTGTCCACTTACAGAGACTCTAGCATTCACCAAGCAACACCCTAGTGTTGGACTTGCTACACCCTAGTGTTCACATTCTAACACCATAGTTTTCACCATGAAAAACCCTAGGGTACAACTTAGGACACCTTAGTGTCGACCTTGCCAAACCAAATATGGGTCTACAATGCCCCACCCTAGTGTTCACCTTTAGTCAAACTAATGTTCTCCTTACATCACCACAACATGGAATTCGCAATGCCCAATAGTTCATCTTGCGACACCCTAGTGTTGACCTTTCGACACCCTAGTGTTGACCTTTTGCACCGTAGAGTTCACTTTGCGACACCCAGTAGTCATCTTGTATTCACCTTGAAGTGTTCACCCTATGACACCCTAGTGTTGAAATTGCGGCAGCCTAGTGTCTACTTACAGAGACTCTAGCCTTCACCAAGCAACACCCTAGTGTTGGACTTGCGACACCCTAGTGTTCACCATGCTACACCCTAGGGTACACCTTAGGACACCCTAGTGTTGACCTTGCCAAACCTAATAAGCGTCTACAATGCCCCACCCTAGTGTTCACCTTTAGGCAAACTAATGTTCTCCTTACAACACCAAAACATGGAATTAGAAATGCCTAATAGTTCATCTTGCGACACCCTAGTGTTGACCTTTCGACACCCTAGTGTTGACCTTTCGGACCCTGGTGTTCACTTTGCGACAACCCAGTAGGCATCTTGTGTTCACCTTTAAGAGTTCACCCTATGACACCCTAGTGTTGAATTGCGACAGCCCGAGTGTCCTCTTACAGTTACACTGGCATTCACCAAGCAACACCCTAGTGTTGGACTTGCGACACCCTAGTGTTCACATTCTAACACCCTAGTGTTCACCATGCAACACCCTAGGGTACACCTTAGGACACCCTTGTGTTGACCTTGCCAAACCTAATAAGCATCTACAATGCCCTACCCTAGTGTTCACCTTTAGGCAAACTAATGTTCTCCTTACAACATCACAACATGGAATTTGCAATGCCCAATAGTTCATCTTGCGACACCATAGTGTTGACCTTTCGACACCCTAGTGTTGACCTTTTGCACCGTAGAGTTCACTTTGCGACACCCAGTAGTCATCTTGTGTTCACCTTGAAGTGTTCACCCTATGACACCCTAGTGTTGAAATTGCGGCAGCCCGAGTGTCTACTTACAGAGACTCTAGCCTTCACCAAGCAACACCCTAGTGTTGGACTTGCGACACCCTAGTGTTCACATTCTAACACCCTAGTTTTCACCATGCTACACCCTAGGGTACACCTTAGGACACCCTCGTGTTGACCTTGCCAAACCTAATAAGCTTCTACAATGCCCCACCCTAGTGTTCACCTTTAGGCAAACTAATGTTCTCCTTACAACACCACAACATGGAATTAGAAATGCCTAATAGTTCATCTTGCGACACCCTAGTGTTGACCTTTCGACACCCTAGTGTTGACCTTTCGGACCCTGGTGTTCACTTTGCGACAACCCAGTAGTCATCTTGTGTTCACCTTTAAGTGTTCACCCTATGACACCCTAGTGTTGAATTGCGACAGCCCGAGTGTCCACTTATAGTTACTCTAGCATTCACCAAGCAACACCCTAGTGTTGGACTTGCGACACCCTAGTGTTCACATTCTAACACGCTAGTGTTCACCATGCAACACCCTAGGGTACACCTTATGACACCCTTGTGTTGACCTTGCCAAACCTAATAAGCTTCTACAATGCCCCACCCTAGTGTTCACCTTTAGGCAAACTAATGTTCTCCTTACAACACCACAACATGGAATTTGCAATGCCCAATAGTTCATCTTGCGACACCCTAGTGTTGACCTTTCGACACCCTAGTGTTGACCTTTTGCACCCTAGTGTTCACTTTGCGACACCCAGTAGTCATCTTGTGTTCACCTTGAAGTGTTCACCCTATGACACCCTAGTGTTGAAATTGCGGCAGCCCGAGTGTCCACTTACAGAGACTCAAGCCTTCACCAAGCAACACCCTAGTGTTGGACTTGCGACACCCTAGTGTTCACATTCTAACACCCTAGTGTTCACCATGCAACACCCTAGGGTACACCTTAGGACACCCTTGTGTTGACCTTGCCAAACCTAATAAGCATCTACAATGCCCTACCCTAGTGTTCACCTTTAGGCAAACTAATGTTCTCCTTACAACATCACAACATGGAATTTGCAATGCCCAATAGTTCATCTTGCGACACCATAGTGTTGACCTTTCGACACCCTAGTGTTGACCTTTTGCACCGTAGAGTTCACTTTGCGACACCCAGTAGTCATCTTGTGTTCACCTTGAAGTGTTCACCCTATGACACCCTAGTGTTGAAATTGCGGCAGCCCGAGTGTCTACTTACAGAGACTCTAGCCTTCACCAAGCAACACCCTAGTGTTGGACTTGCGACACCCTAGTGTTCACATTCTAACACCCTATTGTTCACCATGCAACACCCTAGGGCACAACTTAGGACACCCTAGTGTTGACCTTGCCAAACCTAATAAGCGTTTACAATGCCCCACCCTAGTGTTCACCTTTAGGCAAACTAATGTTCTTCTTACAACACCACAACATGGAATTAGAAATGCCCAATAGTCCATCTTGCGACACCGTAGTGTTGACCTTTCAACACCCTAGTGTTGACCTTTTGCACGCTAGTGTTCACATTGCGACAGCCCAGGAGTCATCTTGTGTTCACCTTGAATTGTTCACCATATCACACCCTAGTGTTGAAATTGCGACAGGCCGAGTGTCCACTTACAGAGACTCTAGCATTCACCAAGCAACACCCTAGTGTTGGACTTGCTACACCCTAGTGTTCACATTCTAACACCATAGTTTTCACCATGAAAAACCCTAGGGTACAACTTAGGACACCTTAGTGTCGACCTTGCCAAACCAAATATGGGTCTACAATGCCCCACCCTAGTGTTCACCTTTAGTCAAACTAATGTTCTCCTTACATCACCACAACATGGAATTCGCAATGCCCAATAGTTCATCTTGCGACACCCTAGTGTTGACCTTTCGACACCCTAGTGTTGACCTTTTGCACCGTAGAGTTCACTTTGCGACACCCAGTAGTCATCTTGTATTCACCTTGAAGTGTTCACCCTATGACACCCTAGTGTTGAAATTGCGGCAGCCTAGTGTCTACTTACAGAGACTCTAGCCTTCACCAAGCAACACCCTAGTGTTGGACTTGCGACACCCTAGTGTTCACCATGCTACACCCTAGGGTACACCTTAGGACACCCTAGTGTTGACCTTGCCAAACCTAATAAGCGTCTACAATGCCCCACCCTAGTGTTCACCTTTAGGCAAACTAATGTTCTCCTTACAACACCAAAACATGGAATTAGAAATGCCTAATAGTTCATCTTGCGACACCCTAGTGTTGACCTTTCGACACCCTAGTGTTGACCTTTCGGACCCTGGTGTTCACTTTGCGACAACCCAGTAGGCATCTTGTGTTCACCTTTAAGAGTTCACCCTATGACACCCTAGTGTTGAATTGCGACAGCCCGAGTGTCCTCTTACAGTTACACTGGCATTCACCAAGCAACACCCTAGTGTTGGACTTGCGACACCCTAGTGTTCACATTCTAACACCCTAGTGTTCACCATGCAACACCCTAGGGTACACCTTAGGACACCCTTGTGTTGACCTTGCCAAACCTAATAAGCATCTACAATGCCCTACCCTAGTGTTCACCTTTAGGCAAACTAATGTTCTCCTTACAACATCACAACATGGAATTTGCAATGCCCAATAGTTCATCTTGCGACACCATAGTGTTGACCTTTCGACACCCTAGTGTTGACCTTTTGCACCGTAGAGTTCACTTTGCGACACCCAGTAGTCATCTTGTGTTCACCTTGAAGTGTTCACCCTATGACACCCTAGTGTTGAAATTGCGGCAGCCCGAGTGTCTACTTACAGAGACTCTAGCCTTCACCAAGCAACACCCTAGTGTTGGACTTGCGACACCCTAGTGTTCACATTCTAACACCCTAGTTTTCACCATGCTACACCCTAGGGTACACCTTAGGACACCCTCGTGTTGACCTTGCCAAACCTAATAAGCTTCTACAATGCCCCACCCTAGTGTTCACCTTTAGGCAAACTAATGTTCTCCTTACAACACCACAACATGGAATTAGAAATGCCTAATAGTTCATCTTGCGACACCCTAGTGTTTACCTTTCGACACCCTAGTGTTGACCTTTTGGACCCTAGTGTTCACTTTGCGACAACCCAGTAGGCATCTTGTGTTCACCTTTAAGTGTTCACCCTATGACACCCTAGTGTTGAATTGCGACAGCCCGAGTGTCCACTTACAGTTACTCTAGCATTCGCCAAGCAACACCCTAGTGTTGGACTTGCGACACCCTAGTGTTCACATTCTAACACCATAGTTTTCACCATGAAACACCCTAGGGTACAACTTAGGACACCTTAGTGTTGACCTTGCCAAACCTAATAATTGTCTACAATGCCCCACCCTAGTGTTCACCTTTAGGCAAACTAATGTTCTCCTTACAACACCAAAACATGGAATTAGAAATGCCTAATAGTTCATCTTGCGACACCCTAGTGTTGACCTTTCGACACCCTAGTGTTGACCTTTCGGACCCTGGTGTTCACTTTGCGACAACCCAGTAGGCATCTTGTGTTCACCTTTAAGAGTTCACCCTATGACACCCTAGTGTTGAATTGCGACAGCCCGAGTGTCCACTTACAGTTACACTAGCATTCACCAAGCAACACCCTAGTGTTGGACTTGCGACACCCTAGTGTTCACATTCTAACACCCTAGTGTTCACCATGCAACACCCTAGGGTACACCTTAGGACACCCTTGTGTTGACCTTGCCAAACCTAATAAGCATCTACAATGCCCCACCCTAGTGTTCACCTTTAGGCAAACTAATGTTCTCCTTACAACACCACAACAAGGAATTTGCAATGCCCAATAGTTCATCTTGCGACACCCTAGTGTTGACATTTCGACACCCTAGTGTTGACCTTTTGCACCTTAGTGTTCACTTTGCGACACCCAGTAGTCATCTTGTGTTCACCTTGAAGTGTTCACCCTATGACACCCTAGTGTTGAAATTGCGGCAACTCGAGTGTCAACTTACAGAGACTCTAGCCCTCACCAAGCAACACCCTAGTGTTGGACTTGCGACACCCTAGTGTGCACATTCTAACACCCTAGTGTTCACCATGCTACACCCTAGGGTAAACCTTAGAACAGCCTAGTGTTGACCTTGCCAAACCTAAAAAGCTTCTACAATGCCCCACCCTAGTGTTCACCTTTAGGCAAACTAATGTTCTCCTTACAACACCACAACATGGAATTAGAAATGCCTAATAGTTCATCTTACGACACCCTAGTGTTGACCTTTCGACACCCTATTGTTGCCCTTTCGGACCCTACTGTTCACTTTGCGACAACCCAGTAGGCATCTTGTGTTCACCTTTAAGTGTTCACCCTATGACACCCTAGTGTTGAATTGCGACAGCCCGAGTGTCCACTTACAGTTACTCTAGCATTCACCAAGCAACACCCTAGTGTTGGACTTGCGACACCCTAGTGTTCACATTCTAACACCATAGTTTTCCCCATGAAACACCCTAGGGTACAACTTAGGACACCTTAGTGTTGACCTTGCCAAACCTAATAAGCGTTTACAATGCCCCACCCTAGTGTTCACCTTTAGGCAAACTAATGTTCTCCTTACAACACCAAAACATGGAATTAGAAATGCCTAATAGTTCATCTTGCGACAACCTAGTGTTGACCTTTCGACACCCTAGTGTTGACCTTTCGGACCCTGGTGTTCACTTTGCGACAACCCAGTAGGCATCTTGTGTTCACCTTTAAGAGTTCACCATATGACACCCTAGTGTTGAATTGCGACAGCCCGAGTGTCCACTTACAGTTACACTAGCATTCACCAAGCAACACCCTAGTGTTGGACTTGCGACACCCTAGTGTTCACATTCTAACACCCTAGTGTTCACCATGCAACACCCTAGGGTACACCTTAGGACACCCTTTTGTTGACCTTGCCAAACCTAATAAGCATCTACAATGCCCCACCCTAGTGTTCACCTTTAGGCAAACTAATGTTCTCCTTACAACATCACAACATGGAATTTGCAATGCCCAATAGTTCATCTTGCGACACCATAGTGTTGACCTTTCGACACCCTAGTGTTGACCTTTTGCACCGTAGAGTTCACTTTGCGAAACCCAGTAGTCATCTTGTGTTCACCTTGAAGTGTTCACCCTATGACACCCTAGTGTTGAAATTGCGACAGGCCGAGTGTCCACTTACAGAGACTCTAGCATTCACCAAGCAACACCCTAGTGTTGGACTTGCTACACCCTAGTGTTCACATTCTAACACCATAGTTTTCACCATGAAAAACCCTAGGGTACAACTTAGGACACCTTAGTGTCGACCTTGCCAAACCAAATATGGGTCTACAATGCCCCACCCTAGTGTTCACCTTTAGTCAAACTAATGTTCTCCTTACATCACCACAACATGGAATTCGCAATGCCCAATAGTTCATCTTGCGACACCCTAGTGTTGACCTTTCGACACCCTAGTGTTGACCTTTTGCACCGTAGAGTTCACTTTGCGACACCCAGTAGTCATCTTGTATTCACCTTGAAGTGTTCACCCTATGACACCGTAGTGTTGAAATTGCGGCAGCCGAGTGTCTACTTACAGAGACTCTAGCCTTCACCAAGCAACACCCTAGTGTTGGACTTGCGACACCCTAGTGTTCACCATGCTACACCCTAGGGTACACCTTAGGACACCCTAGTGTTGACCTTGCCAAACCTAATAAGCGTCTACAATGCCCCACCCTAGTGTTCACCTTTAGGCAAACTAATGTTCTCCTTACAACACCAAAACATGGAATTAGAAATGCCTAATAGTTCATCTTGCGACACCCTAGTGTTGACCTTTCGACACCCTAGTGTTGACCTTTCGGACCCTGGTGTTCACTTTGCGACAACCCAGTAGGCATCTTGTGTTCACCTTTAAGAGTTCACCCTATGACACCCTAGTGTTGAATTGCGACAGCCCGAGTGTCCTCTTACAGTTACACTGGCATTCACCAAGCAACACCCTAGTGTTGGACTTGCGACACCCTAGTGTTCACATTCTAACACCCTAGTGTTCACGATGCAACACCCTAGGGTACACCTTAGGACACCCTTGTGTTGACCTTGCCAAACCTAATAAGCATCTACAATGCCCTACCCTAGTGTTCACCTTTAGGCAAACTAATGTTCTCCTTACAACATCACAACATGGAATTTGCAATGCCCAATAGTTCATCTTGCGACACCATAGTGTTGACCTTTCGACACCCTAGTGTTGACCTTTTGCACCGTAGAGTTCACTTTGCGACACCCAGTAGTCATCTTGTGTTCACCTTGAAGTGTTCACCCTATGACACCCTAGTGTTGAAATTGCGGCAGCCCGAGTGTCTACTTACAGAGACTCTAGCCTTCACCAAGCAACACCCTAGTGTTGGACTTGCGACACCCTAGTGTTCACATTCTAACACCCTAGTTTTCACCATGCTACACCCTAGGGTACACCTTAGGACACCCTCGTGTTGACCTTGCCAAACCTAATAAGCTTCTACAATGCCCCACCCTAGTGTTCACCTTTAGGCAAACTAATGTTCTCCTTACAACACCACAACATGGAATTAGAAATGCCTAATAGTTCATCTTGCGACACCCTAGTGTTTACCTTTCGACACCCTAGTGTTGACCTTTTGGACCCTAGTGTTCACTTTGCGACAACCCAGTAGGCATCTTGTGTTCACCTTTAAGTGTTCACCCTATGACACCCTAGTGTTGAATTGCGACAGCCCGAGTGTCCACTTACAGTTACTCTAGCATTCGCCAAGCAACACCCTAGTGTTGGACTTGCGACACCCTAGTGTTCACATTCTAACACCATAGTTTTCACCATGAAACACCCTAGGGTACAACTTAGGACACCTTAGTGTTGACCTTGCCAAACCTAATAATTGTCTACAATGCCCCACCCTAGTGTTCACCTTTAGGCAAACTAATGTTCTCCTTACAACACCAAAACATGGAATTAGAAATGCCTAATAGTTCATCTTGCGACACCCTAGTGTTGACCTTTCGACACCCTAGTGTTGACCTTTCGGACCCTGGTGTTCACTTTGCGACAACCCAGTAGGCATCTTGTGTTCACCTTTAAGAGTTCACCCTATGACACCCT
Source organism: Mimosa bimucronata (assembly GCA_037074515.1). Lineage (NCBI taxonomy): Eukaryota > Viridiplantae > Streptophyta > Magnoliopsida > Fabales > Fabaceae > Mimosa > Mimosa bimucronata. The sequence goes on along the minus strand of CM073440.1, from coordinate 11,269,203 downwards.
AGTGTTGAATTGCGACAGCCCGAGTGTCCACTTACAGTTACACTAGCATTCACCAAGCAACACCCTAGTGTTGGACTTGCGACACCCTAGTGTTCACATTCTAACACCCTAGTGTTCACCATGCAACACCCTAGGGTACACCTTAGGACACCCTTGTGTTGACCTTGCCAAACCTAATAAGCATCTACAATGCCCCACCCTAGTGTTCACCTTTAGGCAAACTAATGTTCTCCTTACAACACCACAACAAGGAATTTGCAATGCCCAATAGTTCATCTTGCGACACCCTAGTGTTGACATTTCGACACCCTAGTGTTGACCTTTTGCACCTTAGTGTTCACTTTGCGACACCCAGTAGTCATCTTGTGTTCACCTTGAAGTGTTCACCCTATGACACCCTAGTGTTGAAATTGCGGCAACTCGAGTGTCAACTTACAGAGACTCTAGCCCTCACCAAGCAACACCCTAGTGTTGGACTTGCGACACCCTAGTGTGCACATTCTAACACCCTAGTGTTCACCATGCTACACCCTAGGGTAAACCTTAGAACAGCCTAGTGTTGACCTTGCCAAACCTAAAAAGCTTCTACAATGCCCCACCCTAGTGTTCACCTTTAGGCAAACTAATGTTCTCCTTACAACACCACAACATGGAATTAGAAATGCCTAATAGTTCATCTTACGACACCCTAGTGTTGACCTTTCGACACCCTATTGTTGCCCTTTCGGACCCTACTGTTCACTTTGCGACAACCCAGTAGGCATCTTGTGTTCACCTTTAAGTGTTCACCCTATGACACCCTAGTGTTGAATTGCGACAGCCCGAGTGTCCACTTACAGTTACTCTAGCATTCACCAAGCAACACCCTAGTGTTGGACTTGCGACACCCTAGTGTTCACATTCTAACACCATAGTTTTCCCCATGAAACACCCTAGGGTACAACTTAGGACACCTTAGTGTTGACCTTGCCAAACCTAATAAGCGTTTACAATGCCCCACCCTAGTGTTCACCTTTAGGCAAACTAATGTTCTCCTTACAACACCAAAACATGGAATTAGAAATGCCTAATAGTTCATCTTGCGACAACCTAGTGTTGACCTTTCGACACCCTAGTGTTGACCTTTCGGACCCTGGTGTTCACTTTGCGACAACCCAGTAGGCATCTTGTGTTCACCTTTAAGAGTTCACCATATGACACCCTAGTGTTGAATTGCGACAGCCCGAGTGTCCACTTACAGTTACACTAGCATTCACCAAGCAACACCCTAGTGTTGGACTTGCGACACCCTAGTGTTCACATTCTAACACCCTAGTGTTCACCATGCAACACCCTAGGGTACACCTTAGGACACCCTTTTGTTGACCTTGCCAAACCTAATAAGCATCTACAATGCCCCACCCTAGTGTTCACCTTTAGGCAAACTAATGTTCTCCTTACAACATCACAACATGGAATTTGCAATGCCCAATAGTTCATCTTGCGACACCATAGTGTTGACCTTTCGACACCCTAGTGTTGACCTTTTGCACCGTAGAGTTCACTTTGCGAAACCCAGTAGTCATCTTGTGTTCACCTTGAAGTGTTCACCCTATGACACCCTAGTGTTGAAATTGCGGCAGCCCGAGTGTCTACTTACAGAGACTCTAGCCTTCACCAAGCAACACCCTAGTGTTGGACTTGCGACACCCTAGTGTTCACATTCTAACACCCTAGTTTTCACCATGCAACACCCTAGGGTACACCTTAGGACACCCTTGTGTTGACCTTGCCAAACCTAATAAGCATCTACAATCCCCCACCCTAGTGATCACCTTTAGGCAAACTAATGTTCTCCTTACAACATCACAACATGGAATTTGCAATGCCCAATAGTTCATCTTGCGACACCCTAGTGTTGACCTTTCGACACCCTAGTGTTGACCTTTTGCACCCTAGTGTTCACTTTGCGACACCCAGTAGTCATCTTGTGTTCACCTTGAAGTGTCCACCCTATGACACCCTAGTGTTGAAATTGCGGCAGCCCGAGTGTCAACTTACAGAGACTCTAGCCCTCACCAAGCAACTCCCTAGTGTTGGACTTGCGACACCCTAGTGTGCACATTCTAACACCCTAGTGTTCACCATGCTACACCCTAGGGTACACCTTAGAAATCCCTAGTGTTGACCTTGCCAAACCTAAAAAGCTTCTACAATGCCCCACCCTAGTGTTCACCTTTAGGCAAACTAATGTTCTCCTTACAACACCACAACATGGAATTAGAAATGCCTAATAGTTCATCTTGCGACACCCTAGTGTTGACCTTTCGATACCCTATTGTTGACCTTTCGGACCCTAGTGTTCACTTTGCCACAACCCAGTAGGCATCTTGTGTTCACCTTTAAGTGTTCACCCTATGACACCCTAGTGTTGAATTGCGACAGCCCGAGTGTCCACTTACAGTTACTCTAGCATTCACCAAGCAACACCCTAGTGTTGGACTTGCGACACCCTAGTGTTCACATTCTAACACCATAGTTTTCACCATGAAACACCCTAGGGTACAACTTAGGACACCTTAGTGTGGACCTTGCCAAACCTAATATGGGTCTACAATGCCCCACCCTAGTGTTCACCTTTAGTCAAACTAATGTTCTCCTTACATCACCACAACATGGAATTTGCAATGCCCAATAATTCATCTTGCGACACCCTAGTGTTGACCTTTCGACACCCTAGTGTTGACCTTTTGCACCGTAGTGTTTAATTTGCGACACCCAGTAGTCATCTTGTGTTCACCTTGAAGTGTTCACCCTATGACACCCTAGTGTTGAAATTGCGGCAGCCCGAGTGTCTACTTACAGAGACTCTAGCCTTCACCAAGCAACATCCTAGTGTTGGACTTGCGACACCCTAGTGTTCACCATGCTACACCCTAGGGTACACCATAGGACACCCTAGTGTTGACCTTGCCAAACCTAATAAGCGTCTACAACGCCCCACCCTAGTGTTCACCTTTAGGCAAACTAATGTTCTCCTTACAACACCACAACATGGAATTTGCAATGCCCAATAGTTCATCTTGCGACACCCTAGTGTTGACCTTTCGACACCCTAGTGTTGACCTTTTGCACCCTAGTGTTCATATTGCGACACCCAGTAGTCATCTTGTGTTCACCTTGAAGTGTTCACCCTATGACACCCTAGTGTTGAAATTGCGGCAGCCCGAGTGTCCAATTACAGAGACTCTAGCCTTCACCAAGCAACACCCTAGTGTTGGACTTGCGACACCCTAGTGTGCACATTCTAACACCATAGTTTTCCCCATGAAACACCCTAGGGTACAACTTAGGACACCTTAGTGTTGACCTTGCCAAACCTAATAAGCGTTTACAATGCCCCACCCTAGTGTTCACCTTTAGGCAAACTAATGTTCTCCTTACAACACCAAAACATGGAATTAGAAATGCCTAATAGTTCATCTTGCGACAACCTAGTGTTGACCTTTCGACACCCTAGTGTTGACCTTTCGGACCCTGGTGTTCACTTTGCGACAACCCAGTAGGCATCTTGTGTTCACCTTTAAGAGTTCACCATATGACACCCTAGTGTTGAATTGCGACAGCCCGAGTGTCCACTTACAGTTACACTAGCATTCACCAAGCAACACCCTAGTGTTGGACTTGCGACACCCTAGTGTTCACATTCTAACACCCTAGTGTTCACCATGCAACACCCTAGGGTACACCTTAGGACACCCTTTTGTTGACCTTGCCAAACCTAATAAGCATCTACAATGCCCCACCCTAGTGTTCACCTTTAGGCAAACTAATGTTCTCCTTACAACATCACAACATGGAATTTGCAATGCCCAATAGTTCATCTTGCGACACCATAGTGTTGACCTTTCGACACCCTAGTGTTGACCTTTTGCACCGTAGAGTTCACTTTGCGAAACCCAGTAGTCATCTTGTGTTCACCTTGAAGTGTTCACCCTATGACACCCTAGTGTTGAAATTGCGGCAGCCCGAGTGTCTACTTACAGAGACTCTAGCCTTCACCAAGCAACACCCTAGTGTTGGACTTGCGACACCCTAGTGTTCACATTCTAACACCCTAGTTTTCACCATGCAACACCCTAGGGTACACCTTAGGACACCCTTGTGTTGACCTTGCCAAACCTAATAAGCATCTACAATCCCCCACCCTAGTGATCACCTTTAGGCAAACTAATGTTCTCCTTACAACATCACAACATGGAATTTGCAATGCCCAATAGTTCATCTTGCGACACCCTAGTGTTGACCTTTCGACACCCTAGTGTTGACCTTTTGCACCCTAGTGTTCACTTTGCGACACCCAGTAGTCATCTTGTGTTCACCTTGAAGTGTCCACCCTATGACACCCTAGTGTTGAAATTGCGGCAGCCCGAGTGTCAACTTACAGAGACTCTAGCCCTCACCAAGCAACTCCCTAGTGTTGGACTTGCGACACCCTAGTGTGCACATTCTAACACCCTAGTGTTCACCATGCTACACCCTAGGGTACACCTTAGAAATCCCTAGTGTTGACCTTGCCAAACCTAAAAAGCTTCTACAATGCCCCACCCTAGTGTTCACCTTTAGGCAAACTAATGTTCTCCTTACAACACCACAACATGGAATTAGAAATGCCTAATAGTTCATCTTGCGACACCCTAGTGTTGACCTTTCGATACCCTATTGTTGACCTTTCGGACCCTAGTGTTCACTTTGCCACAACCCAGTAGGCATCTTGTGTTCACCTTTAAGTGTTCACCCTATGACACCCTAGTGTTGAATTGCGACAGCCCGAGTGTCCACTTACAGTTACTCTAGCATTCACCAAGCAACACCCTAGTGTTGGACTTGCGACACCCTAGTGTTCACATTCTAACACCATAGTTTTCACCATGAAACACCCTAGGGTACAACTTAGGACACCTTAGTGTGGACCTTGCCAAACCTAATATGGGTCTACAATGCCCCACCCTAGTGTTCACCTTTAGTCAAACTAATGTTCTCCTTACATCACCACAACATGGAATTTGCAATGCCCAATAATTCATCTTGCGACACCCTAGTGTTGACCTTTCGACACCCTAGTGTTGACCTTTTGCACCGTAGTGTTTAATTTGCGACACCCAGTAGTCATCTTGTGTTCACCTTGAAGTGTTCACCCTATGACACCCTAGTGTTGAAATTGCGGCAGCCCGAGTGTCTACTTACAGAGACTCTAGCCTTCACCAAGCAACATCCTAGTGTTGGACTTGCGACACCCTAGTGTTCACCATGCTACACCCTAGGGTACACCATAGGACACCCTAGTGTTGACCTTGCCAAACCTAATAAGCGTCTACAACGCCCCACCCTAGTGTTCACCTTTAGGCAAACTAATGTTCTCCTTACAACACCACAACATGGAATTTGCAATGCCCAATAGTTCATCTTGCGACACCCTAGTGTTGACCTTTCGACACCCTAGTGTTGACCTTTTGCACCCTAGTGTTCATATTGCGACACCCAGTAGTCATCTTGTGTTCACCTTGAAGTGTTCACCCTATGACACCCTAGTGTTGAAATTGCGGCAGCCCGAGTGTCCAATTACAGAGACTCTAGCCTTCACCAAGCAACACCCTAGTGTTGGACTTGCGACACCCTAGTGTGCACATTCTAACACCATAGTGTTCACCATGCTACACCCTAGGGTACACCTTAGGACACCCTAGTGTTGACCTTACCAAACCAAATAAGCTTCTACAATGCCCCACCCGAGTGTTCACCTTTAGGCAAACTAATGTTCTCCTTACAACACCACAACATGGAATTAGAAATGCCTAATAGTTCATCTTGCGACACCCTAGTGTTGACCTTTCGACACCCTAGTGTTCACTTTACGACAACCCTGTAGTCATCTTGTGTTCACCTTTAAGTGTTCACCCTATGACACCCTAGTGTTGAATTGCGACAGCCCGAGTGTCCACTTACAGTTACTCTAGCATTCACCAAGCAACACCCTAGTGTTGGACTTGTGACACCCTAGTGTTCACATTCTAACACCCTAGTGTTCACCATGCAACACCCTAGGGTACTCCTTAGGACACCCTTGTGTTGACCTTGCCAAACCTAATAAGCTTCTACAATGCCCCACCCTAGTGTTCACATTTAGGCAAACTAATGTTCTCCTTACAACACCACAACATGGAATTTGCAATGCCCAATAGTTCATCTTGCAACACCCTAGTGTTGACCTTTCGACACCCTAGTGTTCACTTTACGACAACCCTGTAGTCATCTTGTGTTCACCTTGAAGTGTTCACCCTATGACACCCTAGTGTTGAAATTGCGGCTGCCCGAGTGTCCACTTATAGAGACTCTAGCCTTCACCAAGCAACACCCTAGTGTTGGACTTGTGACACCATAGTGTGCACATTCTAACACCCTAGTGTTCACCATGCTACACCCTAGGGTACACCTTAGGACACCCTAGTGTTCACCTTGCCAAACCTAATAAGCTTCTACAATGCCCCACCCTAGTGTTCACCTTTAGGCAAACTAATGTTCTCCTTACAACACCACAACACGGAATTAGAAATGCCTAATAGTTCATCTTGCGACACCCTAGTGTTGACCTTTCGACACCCTAGTGTTGACCTTTTGGACCCTAGTGTTCACTTTGCCACAACCCAGTAGTCATCTTGTGTTCACCTTTAAGTGTTCACCCTATGACACCCTAGTGTTGAATTGCGACAGCCCGAGTGTCCACTTACAGTTACTCTAGCATTCACCAAGCAACACCCTAGTGTTGGACTTGCGACACCCTAGTGTTCACATTCTAACACCCTAGTGTTCCCCATGCAACACCCTAGGGCACAACTTAGGACACCCTAGTGTTGACCTTGCCAAACCTAATAAGCGTGTACAATGCCCCACCCTAGTGTTCACCTTTAGGCAAACTAATGTTCTTCTTACAACACCACAACATGGAATTAGAAATGCCCAATAGTCCATCTTGCGACACCCTAGTGTTGACCTTTCGACACCCTAGTGTTGACCTTTTACAAGCTAGTGTTCACATTGCGACAGCCCAGGAGTCATCTTGTGTTCACCTTGAATTGTTCACCATATGACACCCTAGTGAAGAAATTGCGACAGGCCGAGTGTCCACTTACAGAGACCCTAGTGTTCACCTTTAGTCAAACTAATGTTCTCCTTACATCACCACAACATGGAATTTGCAATGCCCAATAGTTCATCTTGCGACACCCTAGTGTTGACATTTCGACACCCTAGTGTTGACCTTTTGCACCGTAGAGTTCACTCTGCGACACCCAGTAGTCATCTTGTATTCACCTTGAAGTGTTCACCCTATGACACCCTAGTTTTGAAATTGCGGCAGCCCGAGTGTCTACTAACAGAGACTCTAGCCTTCACCAAGCAAGACCCTAGTGTTGGACTTGCGACACCCTAGTGTTCACCATGCTACACCCTAGGGTACACCTTAGGACACCCTAGTGTTGACCTTGCCAAACCTAATAAGCGCCTACAATGCCCCACCCTAGTGTTCACCTTTAGGCAAACTAATGTTCTCCTTACAACACCAAAACATGGAATTAGAAATGCCTAATAGTTCATCTTGCGACACCCTAGTGTTGACCTTTCGACACCCTAGTGTTGACCTTTCGGACCCTGGTGTGCACTTTGCGACAACCCAGTAGGCATCTTGTGTTCACCTTTAAGAGTTCACCCTATGACACCCTAGTGTTGAATTGCGACAGCCCGAGTGTCCACTTACAGTTACACTAGCATTCACCAAGCAACACCCTAGGGTACACCTTAGGACACCCTTGTGTTGACCTTGCCAAACCTAATAAGCATCTACAATGCCCCACCCTAGTGTTCACCTTTAGGCAAACTAATGTTCTCCTTACAACATCACAACATGGAATTTGCAATGCCCAATAGTTCACCTTGCGACACCATAGTGTTGACCTTTCGACACCCTAGTGTTGAACTTTTGCACCGTAGAGTTCACTTTGCGACACCCAGTAGTCATCTTGTGTTCACCTTGAAGTGTTCACCCTATGACACCCTAGTGTTGAAATTGCGGCAGCCCGAGTGTCGACTTACAGAGACTCTAGCCTTCACCAAGCAACACCCTAGTGTTGGACTTGTGACACCCTAGTGTTCACATTCTAACACCCTAGTTTTCACCATGCAACACCCTAGGGTACACCTTAGGACACCCTTGTGTTGACCTTGACAAACCTAATAAGCATCTACAATGCCCTACCCTAGTGTTCACCTTTAGGCAAACTAATGTTCTCCTTACAACACCACAACATGGAATTTGCAATGCCCAATAGTTCATCTTGCGACACCCTAGTGTTGACCATTCGACACCCTAGTGTTGACCTTTTGCACCCTAGTGTTCACTTTGCGACACCCAGTAGTCATCTTGTGTTCACCTTGAAGTGTTCACCCTATGACACCCTAGTGTTGTAATTGCGGCAGCCCGAGTGTCCACTTACAGAGACTCTAGCCCTCACCAAGCAACACCCTAGTGTTGGACTTGCGACACCCTAGTGTGCACATTCTAACACCCTAGAGTTCACCATGCTACACCCTAGGGTACACCTTAGAACACCCTAGTGTTGACCTTGCAAAACCTAATAAGCTTCTACAATGCCCCACCCTAGTGTTCACCTTTAGGCAAACTAATGTTCTCCTTACAACACCACAACATGGAATTAGAAATGCCTAATAGTTCATCTTGCGACACCCTAGTGTTGACCTTTCGACACCCTAGTGTTGACCTTTTGCAAGCTAGTGTTCACATTGCGACAGCCCAGGAGTCATCTTGTGTTCACCTTGAATTGTTCACCATATCACACCCTAGTGTTGAAATTGCGACAGGCCGAGTGTCCACTTACAGAGACTCTAGCATTCACCAAGCAACACCCTAGTGTTGGACTTGCTACACCCTAGTGTTCACATTCTAACACCATAGTTTTCACCATGAAACACGCTAGGGTACAACTTAGGACACCTTAGTGTGGACCTTGCCAAACCAAATATGGGTCTACAATGCCCCACCCTAGTGTTCACCTTTAGTCAAACTAATGTTCTCCTTACATCACCACAACATGGAATTTGCAAAGCCCAATAGTTCATCTTGCGACACCTTAGTGTTGACCTTTCGACACCCTAGTGTTGACCTTTTGCACCGTAGAGTTCACTCTGCGACACCCAGTAGTCATCTTGTATTCACCTTGAAGTGTTCACCCTATGACACCCTAGTTTTGAAATTGCGGCAGCCCGAGTGTCTACTAACAGAGACTCTAGCCTTCACCAAGCAAGATCCTAGTGTTGGACTTGCGACACCCTAGTGTTCACCATGCTACACCCTACGGTACACCTTAGGACACCCTAGTGTTGACCTTGCCAAACCTAATAAGCGTCTACAATGCCCCACCCTAGTGTTCACCTTTAGGCAAACTAATGTTCTCCTTACAACACCAAAACATGGAATTAGAAATGCCTAATAGTTCATCTTGCGACACCCTAGTGTTGACCTTTCGACACCCTAGTGTTGACCTTTCGGACCTTGGTGTTCACTTTGCGACAACCCAGTAGGCATCTTGTGTTCACCTTTAAGAGTTCACCCTATGACACCCTAGTGTTGAATTGCGACAGCCCGAGTGTCCACTTACAGTTACACTAGCATTCACCAAGCAACACCCTAGTGTTGGACTTGCGACACACTAGTGTTCACATTCTAACACCATAGTGTTCACCATGCAACACCCTAGGGTACACCTTAGGACACCCTTGTGTTGACCTTGCCAAACCTAATAAGCATCTACAATGCCCCACCCTAGTGTTCACCTTTAGGCAAACTAATGTTCTCCTTACAACATCACAACATGGAATTTGCAATGCCCAATAGTTCACCTTGCGACACCATAGTGTTGACCTTTCGACACCCTAGTGTTGAACTTTTGCACCGTAGAGTTCACTTTGCGACACCCAGTAGTCATCTTGTGTTCACCTTGAAGTGTTCACCCTATGACACCCTAGTGTTGAAATTGCGGCAGCCCGAGTGTCTACTTACAGAGACTCTAGCCTTCACCAAGCAACACCCTAGTGTTGGACTTGCGACACCCTAGTGTTCACATTCTAACACCCTAGTTTTCACCATGCAACACCCTAGGGTACACCTTAGGACACCCTTGTGTTGACCTTGCCAAACCTAATAAGCATCTACAATGCCCCATCCTAGTGTTCACCTTTAGGCAAACTAATGTTCTCCTTACAACACCACAACATGGAATTTGCAATGCCCAATAGTTCATCTTGCGACACCCTAGTGTTGACCTTTCGACACCCTAGTGTTGACCTTTTGCACCCTAGTGTTCACTTTGCGACACCCAGTAGTCATCTTGTGTTCACCTTGAAGTGTTCACCCTATGACACCCTAGTGTTGTAATTGCGGCAGCCCGAGTGTCCACTTACAGAGACTCTAGCCCTCACCAAGCAACACCCTAGTGTTGGACTTGCGACACCCTAGTGTGCACATTCTAACACCCTAGAGTTCACCATGCTACACCCTAGGGTACACCTTAGAACACCCTAGTGTTGACCTTGCTAAACCTAATAAGCTTCTACAATGCCCCACCCTAGTGTTCACCTTTAGGCAAACTAATGTTCTCCTTACAACACCACAACATGGAATTAGAAATGAATAATTGTTCATCTTGCGACACCCTAGTGTTGACCTTTCGACACCCTCGTGTGCACTTTTCGACAACCCAGTAGTCATCTTGTGTTCACCTTTAAGTGTTCACCCTATGACACCCTAGTGTTGAATTGCGACAGCCCGAGTGTCCACTTACAGTTACTCTAGCATTCACCAAGCAACACCCTAGTGTTGGACTTGCGACACCCTAGTGTTCACATTCTAACACCCTAGTGTTCACCATGCAACACCCTAGGGCACAACTTAGGACACCCTAGTGTTGACCTTGCCAAACCTAATAAGCGTGTACAATGCCCCACCCTAGTGTTCACCTTTAGGCAAACTAATGTTCTCCTTACAACACCACAACATGGAATTAGAAATGCCCAATAGTCCATCTTGCGACACCCTAGTGTTGACCTTTCGACACCCTAGTGTTGACCTTTTGCAAGCTAGTGTTCACATTGCGACAGCCCAGGAGTCATCTTGTGTTCGCCTTGAATTGTTCACCATATCACACCCTAGTGTTGAAATTGCGACAGGCCGAGTGTCCACTTACAGAGACTCTAGCATTCACCAAGCAACACCCTAGTGTTGGACTTGCTACACCCTAGTGTTCACATTCTAACACCATAGTTTTCACCATGAAACACGCTAGGGTACAACTTAGGACACCTTAGTGTGGACCTTGCCAAACCAAATATGGGTCTACAATGCCCCACCCTAGTGTTCACCTTTAGTCAAACTAATGTTCTCCTTACATCACCACAACATGGAATTTGCAATGCCCAATAGTTCATCTTGCGACACCCTAGTGTTGACCTTTCGACACCCTAGTGTTGACCTTTTGCACCGTAGAGTTCACTCTGCGACACCCAGTAGTCATCTTGTATTCACCTTGAAGTGTTCACCCTATGACACCCTAGTTTTGAAATTGCGGCAGCCCGAGTGTCTACTAACAGAGACTCTAGCCTTCACCAAACAAGACCCTAGTGTTGGACTTGCGACACCCTAGTGTTCACCATGCTACACCCTACGGTACACCTTAGGACACCCTAGTGTTGACCTTGCCAAACCTAATAAGCGTCTACAATGCCCCACCCTAGTGTTCACCTTTAGGCAAACTAATGTTCTCCTTACAACACCAAAACATGGAATTAGAAATGCCTAATAGTTCATCTTGCGACACCCTAGTGTTGACCTTTCGACACCCTAGTGTTGACCTTTCGGACCCTGGTGTGCACTTTGCGACAACCCAGTAGGCATCTTGTGTTCACCTTTAAGAGTTCACCCTATGACACCCTAGTGTTGAATTGCGACAGCCCGAGTGTCCACTTACAGTTACACTAGCATTCACCAAGCAACACCCTAGGGTACACCTTAGGACACCCTTGTGTTGACCTTGCCAAACCTAATAAGCATCTACAATGCCCCACCCTAGTGTTCACCTTTAGGCAAACTAATGTTCTCCTTACAACATCACAACATGGAATTTGCAATGCCCAATAGTTCACCTTGCGACACCATAGTGTTGACCTTTTGACACCCTAGTGTTGAACTTTTGCACCGTAGAGTTCACTTTGCGACACCCAGTAGTCATCTTGTGTTCACCTTGAAGTGTTCACCCTATGACACCCTAGTGTTGAAATTGCGGCAGCCCGAGTGTCGACTTACAGAGACTCTAGCCTTCACCAAGCAACACCCTAGTGTTGGACTTGTGACACCCTAGTGTTCACATTCTAACACCCTAGTTTTCACCATGCAACACCCTAGGGTACACCTTAGGACACCCTTGTGTTGACCTTGACAAACCTAATAAGCATCTACAATGCCCTACCCTAGTGTTCACCTTTAGGCAAACTAATGTTCTCCTTACAACACCACAACATGGAATTTGCAATGCCCAATAGTTCATCTTGCGACACCCTAGTGTTGACCTTTCGACACCCTAGTGTTGACCTTTTGCACCCTAGTGTTCACTTTGCGACACCCAGTAGTCATCTTGTGTTCACCTTGAAGTGTTCACCCTATGACACCCTAGTGTTGTAATTGCGGCAGCCCGAGTGTCCACTTACAGAGACTCTAGCCCTCACCAAGCAACACCCTAGTGTTGGACTTGCGACACCCTAGTGTGCACATTCTAACACCCTAGAGTTCACCATGCTACACCCTAGGGTACACCTTAGAACACCCTAGTGTTGACCTTGCAAAACCTAATAAGCTTCTACAATGCCCCACCCTAGTGTTCACCTTTAGGCAAACTAATGTTCTCCTTACAACACCACAACATGGAATTAGAAATGCCTAATAGTTCATCTTGCGACACCCTAGTGTTGACCTTTCGACACCCTAGTGTTGACCTTTTGCAAGCTAGTGTTCACATTGCGACAGCCCAGGAGTCATCTTGTGTTCACCTTGAATTGTTCACCATATCACACCCTAGTGTTGAAATTGCGACAGGCCGAGTGTCCACTTACAGAGACTCTAGCATTCACCAAGCAACACCCTAGTGTTGGACTTGCTACACCCTAGTGTTCACATTCTAACACCATAGTTTTCACCATGAAACACGCTAGGGTACAACTTAGGACACCTTAGTGTGGACCTTGCCAAACCAAATATGGGTCTACAATGCCCCACCCTAGTGTTCACCTTTAGTCAAACTAATGTTCTCCTTACATCACCACAACATGGAATTTGCAAAGCCCAATAGTTCATCTTGCGACACCTTAGTGTTGACCTTTCGACACCCTAGTGTTGACCTTTTGCACCGTAGAGTTCACTCTGCGACACCCAGTAGTCATCTTGTATTCACCTTGAAGTGTTCACCCTATGACACCCTAGTTTTGAAATTGCGGCAGCCCGAGTGTCTACTAACAGAGACTCTAGCCTTCACCAAGCAAGATCCTAGTGTTGGACTTGCGACACCCTAGTGTTCACCATGCTACACCCTACGGTACACCTTAGGACACCCTAGTGTTGACCTTGCCAAACCTAATAAGCGTCTACAATGCCCCACCCTAGTGTTCACCTTTAGGCAAACTAATGTTCTCCTTACAACACCAAAACATGGAATTAGAAATGCCTAATAGTTCATCTTGCGACACCCTAGTGTTGACCTTTCGACACCCTAGTGTTGACCTTTCGGACCTTGGTGTTCACTTTGCGACAACCCAGTAGGCATCTTGTGTTCACCTTTAAGAGTTCACCCTATGACACCCTAGTGTTGAATTGCGACAGCCCGAGTGTCCACTTACAGTTACACTAGCATTCACCAAGCAACACCCTAGTGTTGGACTTGCGACACACTAGTGTTCACATTCTAACACCATAGTGTTCACCATGCAACACCCTAGGGTACACCTTAGGACACCCTTGTGTTGACCTTGCCAAACCTAATAAGCATCTACAATGCCCCACCCTAGTGTTCACCTTTAGGCAAACTAATGTTCTCCTTACAACATCACAACATGGAATTTGCAATGCCCAATAGTTCACCTTGCGACACCATAGTGTTGACCTTTCGACACCCTAGTGTTGAACTTTTGCACCGTAGAGTTCACTTTGCGACACCCAGTAGTCATCTTGTGTTCACCTTGAAGTGTTCACCCTATGACACCCTAGTGTTGAAATTGCGGCAGCCCGAGTGTCTACTTACAGAGACTCTAGCCTTCACCAAGCAACACCCTAGTGTTGGACTTGCGACACCCTAGTGTTCACATTCTAACACCCTAGTTTTCACCATGCAACACCCTAGGGTACACCTTAGGACACCCTTGTGTTGACCTTGCCAAACCTAATAAGCATCTACAATGCCCCATCCTAGTGTTCACCTTTAGGCAAACTAATGTTCTCCTTACAACACCACAACATGGAATTTGCAATGCCCAATAGTTCATCTTGCGACACCCTAGTGTTGACCTTTCGACACCCTAGTGTTGACCTTTTGCACCCTAGTGTTCACTTTGCGACACCCAGTAGTCATCTTGTGTTCACCTTGAAGTGTTCACCCTATGACACCCTAGTGTTGTAATTGCGGCAGCCCGAGTGTCCACTTACAGAGACTCTAGCCCTCACCAAGCAACACCCTAGTGTTGGACTTGCGACACCCTAGTGTGCACATTCTAACACCCTAGAGTTCACCATGCTACACCCTAGGGTACACCTTAGAACACCCTAGTGTTGACCTTGCTAAACCTAATAAGCTTCTACAATGCCCCACCCTAGTGTTCACCTTTAGGCAAACTAATGTTCTCCTTACAACACCACAACATGGAATTAGAAATGAATAATTGTTCATCTTGCGACACCCTAGTGTTGACCTTTCGACACCCTCGTGTGCACTTTGCGACAACCCAGTAGTCATCTTGTGTTCACCTTTAAGTGTTCACCCTATGACACCCTAGTGTTGAATTGCGACAGCCCGAGTGTCCACTTACAGTTACTCTAGCATTCACCAAGCAACACCCTAGTGTTGGACTTGCGACACCCTAGTGTTCACATTCTAACACCCTAGTGTTCACCATGCAACACCCTAGGGCACAACTTAGGACACCCTAGTGTTGACCTTGCCAAACCTAATAAGCGTGTACAATGCCCCACCCTAGTGTTCACCTTTAGGCAAACTAATGTTCTCCTTACAACACCACAACATGGAATTAGAAATGCCCAATAGTCCATCTTGCGACACCCTAGTGTTGACCTTTCGACACCCTAGTGTTGACCTTTTGCAAGCTAGTGTTCACATTGCGACAGCCCAGGAGTCATCTTGTGTTCACCTTGAATTGTTCACCATATCACACCCTAGTGTTGAAATTGCGACAGGCCGAGTGTCCACTTACAGAGACTCTAGCATTCACCAAGCAACACCCTAGTGTTGGACTTGCTACACCCTAGTGTTCACATTCTAACACCATAGTTTTCACCATGAAACACGCTAGGGTACAACTTAGGACACCTTAGTGTGGACCTTGCCAAACCAAATATGGGTCTACAATGCCCCACCCTAGTGTTCACCTTTAGTCAAACTAATGTTCTCCTTACATCACCACAACATGGAATTTGCAATGCCCAATAGTTCATCTTGCGACACCCTAGTGTTGACCTTTTGCACCGTAGAGTTCACTCTGCGACACCCAGTAGTCATCTTGTATTCACCTTGAAGTGTTCACCCTATGACACCCTAGTTTTGAAATTGCGGCAGCCCGAGTGTCTACTAACAGAGACTCTAGCCTTCACCAAGCAAGACCCTAGTGTTGGACTTGCGACACCCTAGTGTTCACCATGCTACACCCTACGGTACACCTTAGGACACCCTAGTGTTGACCTTGCCAAACCTAATAAGCGTCTACAATGCCCCACCCTAGTGTTCACCTTTAGTCAAACTAATGTTCTCCTTACATCACCACAACATGGAATTTGCAATGCCCAATAGTTCACCTTGCGACACCATAGTGTTGACCTTTCGACACCCTAGTGTTGAACTTTTGCACCGTAGAGTTCACTTTGCGACACCCACTAGTCATCTTGTCTTCACCTTGAAGTGTTCACCCTATGACACCCTAGTGTTGAAATTACGGAAGCCCGAGTGTCTACTTACAGAGACTCTAGCCTTCACCAAGCAACACCCTAGTGTTGGACTTGCTACACCCTAGTGTTCACATTCTAACACCCTAGTTTTCACCATGCAACACCCTAGGGTACACCTTAGGACACCCTTGTGTTGACCTTGCCAAACCTAATAAGCATCTACAATGCCCCACCCTAGTGTTCACCTTTAGGCAAACTAATGTTCTCCTTACAACACCACAACATGGAATTTGCAATGCCCAATAGTTCATCTTGCGACACCCTAGTGTTGACCTTTCGACACCCTCGTGTTCACTTTGCGACAACCCAGTAGTCATCTTGTGTTCACCTTTAAGTGTTCACCCTATGACACCCTAGTGTTGAATTGCGACAGCCCGAGTGTCCACTTACAGTTACTCTAGCATTCACCAAGCAACACCCTAGTGTTGGACTTGCGACACCCTAGTGTTCACATTCTAACACCCTAGTGTTCACCATGCAACACCCTAGGGCACAACTTAGGACACCCTAGTGTTGACCTTGCCAAACCTAATAAGCGTGTACAATGCCCCACCCTAGTGTTCACCTTTAGGCAAACTAATGTTCTCCTAACAACACCACAAAATGGAATTTGCAATGCCCAATAGTTCATCTTGCGACACCCTAGTGTTGACCCTTCGACACCCTAGTGTTGAACATTGGCACCCTAGTGTTCACTTTGCGACACCCAGAAGTCATCTTGTGTTCACCTTGAAGTGTTCACCCTATGACACCCTTGTGATGAAATTGCGGCAGCCCGAGTGTCCACTTGCAGAGACTTTAGCCCTCACCAAGCAACACCCTAGTGTTCACCATCCTACACCCTAGGGTACACCTTAGGACACCCTAGTGTTGACCTTGCCAAACCTAATAAGCGTCTACAATGCCCCACCCTAGTGTTCACCTTTAGGCAAACTAATGTTCTCCTTACAACACCCCAACATGGAATTAGAAATGCCTAATAATTCATCTTGCGACACCCTAGTGTTGACCTTTCGACACCCTAGTGTTCACTTTGTGACAACCCAGTAGTCATCTATTGTTCACCTTGAAGTGTTCACCCTATGACACCCTAGTGTTGAAATTGCGGCAGCCCGAGTGTCGACTTACAGAGACTCTAGCCTTCACCATGCAACACCCTAGTGTTGGACTTGCGACACCCTAGTGTTCACATTCTAACACCCTAGTGTTCACCAAGCAACACCCTAGGGCACAACTTAGGACACCCTATAGTTGACCTTGCCAAACCTAACAAGGGTCTACAATGCCCCACCCTAGTGTTCACCTTTAGGCAAACTAATGTTCTCCTTACAACACCACAACATGGAATTTGCAATGCCCAATAGTTCATCTTGCGACTACCTAGTGTTGACCTTTCGACACCCTAGTGTTGACCTTTTGCACCCTAGTGTTCAATTTGCGACACCTAGTAGTCTTCTTGTGTTCACCTTGAAGTGTTCACCCTGTGACACCCTAGTGTTGAAATTGCGACAGCCCGAGTGTCTACTTACAGAGACTCTAGCCTTCACCAACCAACACCCTAGTGTTGGACTTGCGACACCCTAGTGTTCACCATGCTACTCCCTAGGGTACACCTTAAGACACCCTAGTGTTGACCTTGCCAAACCTAATAAGCGTCTACAATGCCCCACCCTAGTGTTCACCTTTAGGCAAACTAATGTTCTCCTTACAACACCACAACATGGAATTTGCAATGCCCAATAGTTCATCTTGCGACACCCTAGTGTTGACCTATCGACACCCTAGTGTTGACCTTTTGCACCCTAGTGTTCACTTTGCGACACCCAGTAGTCATCTTGTGTTCACCTTGAAGTGTTCACCCTATGACACCCTAGTGTTGAAATTGCGGCAGCCCGACTGTCCACTTACAGAGACCCTAGCATTCACCAAGCAACACCCTAGTGTTGGACTTGCGACACCGTAGTGTGCACATTCTGACTCCCTAGTGTTCACCATGCAACACCCTAGGGCACAACTTACGACACCCTAGTGTTGACCTTGCCAATCCTAATAAGCGTTTACAATGCCCCACCCTAGTGTTCACCTTTAGGCAAACTAATGTTCTTCTTACAACACCACAACATGGAATTAGAAATGCCAAATAGTTCATCTTGCGACACCCTAGTGTTGACTTTCGACACCCTAATGTTGACCTTTTGGACCCTAGTGTTCACATTGCGACAGCCCAGGAGTCATCTTGTGTTCACCTTGAATTGTTCACCAAATCACACCCTAGTGTTGAAATTGCGACAGGCCGAGTGTCCACTTACAGAGACTCTGGCATTCACCAAGCAACACCCTAGTGTTGGACTTGCGACACCCTAGTGTTCACATTCTGACACCATAGTTTTCACCAAGAAACACCCTAGGGTACAACATAAGACACATTAGTGTGGACCTTGCAAAACCTAATATGGGTCTACAATGCCCCACCCTAGTGTTCACCTTTAGTCAAACTAATGTTCTCCTTACATCACCAAAACATGGAATTTGCAATGCCCAATAGTTCATCTTGCGACACCCTAGTGTTGACCTTTCGACACCCTAGTGTTGTCCTTTGGCACCCTAGTGTTCACTTTGCGACAACCCAGTAGTTATCTATTGTTTGCCATGAAGTGTTCACCCTATGACACCCTAGTATTGAAATTGCGGCAGCCTGAGTGTCCACTTACAGAGACTCTAGCCTTCACCAAGCAACACCCTAGTGTTGGACTTGCGACACCCTAGTGTTCACATTCTAACACCCTAGTGTTCACCATGCTACACCCTAGGGTACACCTTAGGACACCCTAGTGTTGACCTTGCCAAACCTAATAAGCGTCTACAATGCCCCACCCTAG